>CM046446.1:30455433-31802933 GCA_025506515.1 Flaveria trinervia
GCATCCACCTTAGGATCAAATTTATGGAGTTGATCCTTTGTGTTGAGAATAAAACAGGGACACCCAAATGCTTGAAAAATGAAGTTAGAGGAGCCAAGTGATGGAGAACTTCATATGGAGTCTTCATCAACCTCTGATTTACTAAGACTCTATTCTGCATATAGCAAGCTGTGTTAACAGCTTCAGCCCAAAAGGTCAGTGGCAAACCAGAGTCAGCCAGCATGGACCTTGCAGCTTCAATTAGGGTCTGTTCTTTCTCTCCACTACTCCATTTTGTTCTGGAGTCCTTGGGATGCTAAACTGCCTTTTGATTCCCTTTGAAAGATAGAAGTCATCAAGTGTATGGTCTCTGAATTCAGTTCCATTGTCACTCCTAATACACTTGACTGGAAGGGAATACTGCTTCTCAATATACAACACAAAGTGAATAATCTTCTGAGCAACCTCATCCTTTGAATGTAGAAAGAAAGTCCGTACAAATCTGGAGTAATCATCCACAATTACCAGACAGTATTCTTCTTTGCCATGCTCATTACTCTCACAGGACCAAATAGATCCATATGCAGTAATTGCAAGCAGGCAGTGGACTTAGGCTCTTCAATAGGAGGGAATGAGACTTTGTGCTGTTTTCCTTTTAAACAAGCAGTGCAGGTTTCATCACAGTGGAACTCCTTTATTGGTAAGCCTCTAACTAAACTATTGTGGATAAGGTGATTCATGTTTTTGAAATAACATGACCCAGCCTTCTGTGCCACAGTTTAGATTCTTGAGAAGAGGATTTGGAAAATAGGCAAGGATTGCCTCTGAGATCTATTTTCTTGGAAAGATCTAAGGCATACACTCTTCCTGTCCTGTTGGCTCTCAGGAGAGTGTGATCATCCAACACCTTATCATCAAATGCAGAACTTTGGATGACAGAATCCTACAGTTCTGATTGGTGAAAAGAGCAACATGGCCTTATCACACATTTGACTGACACTCAAGAGATTGTACTTGAGATTTTCCACATGATTAACATCATCAAACTTAATTTCTCCATTGGAGACAAAGCCATTTCCAATGATGTAACCCCTAGCATCATTGCCAAAAGAAACAAACCCCTTCTTTCCTTGAGAGTAGTCATGAAGAAGAGAGCTGTTCCCAGTCATATGCATAGATCCCCCACTGTCTACATACCAGATGCTACTTTGGCATGTTGGAGAACCCTGCAATAATAAACAATCAGTTAGTTTTGGAGACCCAAACCTTTTTGGTTTTGGGCCGGTCATCAACAGATGGTAAACTAACAGGTTTATTAGAAACAACAGCCTGAGAGGAAGAAGATGGTGAAGAAGAGGAATCCTTTGGCTTGGACCTCCTTTTCTGTGGTTTCAACATAGGAGCATCTAATTGGTTAACTCTACCCAATAGATGTTGAACCATCATAACCAGCTGTGTCTGATTTTGTGATAAAGCTTTCAGCTCATCAGACACATTGCCAGTGGAGTTTGATAAGTTCCTATGTTGCACCTTCTCTTCTGAGCACTCTCAGCTGTCACCTGTTTAACCCCTTCCTTTTTGGATTTCTTTGAGGACTTAAGGGTTACAAGATTTGATGTTGCTATACAAATGTGGTCTCAAACTCAGTTTTCATTTTTACCATTTTCTCTTTAATTTCCTCTTTATGTTGAGTTTGGAACCTCTTTTGTACCAGCAATCATCTGTAAGATGATTGAACAAACCACATACTTCACATGGTTTCTTCTTCTCTTAGGTTGATCATCAACTAAAGAGGGTGAAGCAACTGAAGACTTGCTCTTCAGTACTTTGGAAGCATTGTTTGCTTTCTTGACTTCCTCTTTAGTAGTCTTCAAACTCTTTCTACTGACAGTTTTCTTCTTTTCAGTACTGGCTGTAGTTGGATTTTGAACTTCAGGTGTTAAATCCTGCTCTCTAGTCCTTTCAGGACTTTCAGAATTAACTCCTGAGTTGATCAACTCATGGATCATGTGAGTGTCAATAGTGGAACCATCAGCATTAGCTGATAGGTTCTGAGAGGGCTTGGTGCTGACTTCTACTTCTGATTGTGCTGTATCAGAAAGTAGATCACATGATGAGATGGATTGGTTATTACTCTCACCATCAGATTCTACCTCTGCTCTGGAGTAAAATCTATAGGTGGAGCAGTGTGATTGTAACCAATGCCAAACTTCACATTGGAAGCAGATTGCTTACTAAGAAGTATTTCAAAACCTTTGCATGATTGTACCCATCTATCACACTCTACCTGGGTGACTGCAAGGGTTTCTTTGAGATCTTTATACTTCTCTAGAAGTATCTCTTCCCTAGCCTTATCATCAGTATTTGGCATTTAAGTTTGTAAATCTCAGCATTTTTATCATTAAGCACATACTCAAATTCAACTTTGCTTTTGGAAATTATTTGTTCTAGCTCAATGTTCTTGTTGATTAAGCTACATTTGCTTCTCTAATAGATGCAAATGTTGCATTGCATGTTTTAGAACATAATTTGGCTTTTGCCTCAGAGGATACCTGTGATACCTTTGGTGTAGAGGCATTAGTGGATGAAGTATCAGCAAAATCCAAAGCCATAAGAGCTAGATTTCCAAAGGGACTTTCACCACCATGTTGACCAGCACCTGAGAACAGTTGTTCATGACCAGACAAGTCATCTGGTAAACTACTCCAGTCAACAACTCCTGGGGTGAAGAAGCTGTGTTGTTGAGGTTGAGTTTGTTGATGAGATTGGGAAGGTTGTGGTTCAGGCAAAGCTTGTGGTTGTTGTGCAATTGGAGCTTGAACAGGATTTGGTTGAGGCATATAATAGCAGGGATAAGGATATGCCATTTGACCCTGGGGAACAAAGTATGCAGGAGATCTAGAATGTGAATGATGACCAGAACTAGCATGATGTTGCCCTCTGTTTTGTGGACTAGTACTAGGAAAATCACAAAGGGTGCAGAAGAGTTAGATCCAGTTGATCTACACTCTCTTGCAAAGTGTCCTAGCCTTTGGCATTTGTGACACCTCAACTTACTCTTGTCAAAACCAACTTTGGTTTTGCCAGAGAGTCCAGGAAATTTCCTGCCAGTTCTCTTATAGAACTTCTGAGATCTGATATTAATCAATGCCATTTGACTCGGAATATCCATCTCTTCTAGATCATCATCAGCAATTCCTTTCAAATCATCCATGATGAAGCATAAATTATCACTATTACTGCCAGAATGATTCTCAATACCAACAAATGCATGATCAGAACTATTTGTAGGGAAATCAATATGCTCATCATAATTGCTTTCAGATGCAGCATATTCTGACTCATGACCAACCAAGGCAGTATTCCCTGGTACAAAGTCATCAGTGAGCTTTCCTGATGAGGACAGTTTCCTCTTCTGCTCTATCTCTCTTTCAAATGTAAGCAGTTTCCCATGAAGTTGGGTGAGAGATAGGCTATCCAGATTTGCACTGGAGCGTAGGACAACAGTGTATGTGTCCCATCTCTCAGGCAATGATCTGAGGAACCTGCTGTTCATCTGGCTATTGGTGTATTCCTGTTTCACCATTTTCAGCTCAGAGATCAAGCAGGAAAAACGCTCAAACTGTTGAGTCAGTGTCTCACCCTTTCTATGAGAGAATGTCTCATATTGTTGGGCAAAGATTTCTCTATTGTTTGCTAAGACCTCATCTGTGCCACCGAATTGTTCCTTCAGGGCATTCCAGAGATCATGAGCAGTTTCATGATGTATAAGCCCTAAATAGATTTCATTAGGCAGTGCCATGGCCAGAATTCCATGGGCTTAGCATCAATCTCAAATAGTTTCCGATCTTCATCAGAGTATTGTTCCTTCTTCTTCGGAACCATTTGATTGGTTTCCGGATTGTTCACCATAGGCTTATGTGGTCCATGTACCACAGATGTCCAACAACCTGAACTGTTAACAGACAGGTGATGAAGCATTCTCGTTGCCATATGTTATACTCGGTCCTAACCAGCATCGGAGGCTTGGTTGAGGAACCGGTATTGTGAGGATCATTAGAAGGAGTAGTCATCTCAGATTCAATCAAATTCGATTAAGCTAAAACAGATTTAGAACAAAACGCAACAACCAATTGAACCAGAAGATCTCAAAATAAATGAACGAAAGCAACAGAAATTCAATAATCTATAACCAGTTCTTGCGAATATGCTAATTCAATCAAACACAGATATCAGTTAGCAGTTTCAATGATCAATTGTTATATCGATCAATGATTAACCTGCTCTGATACCACTTGTTAGGATCACTGATCTATGTTTGATTGATTAGAGAGTATAGCCGCGGAATTCTAACAATGAATTAGCCGATTCACAAGAACGAAACGATATTCAATGAAGAACAAAGACGGTTATATAGAGAGAATTCTGCAAATATATTTCATTCAATATTCGCTTTCATGGTAACGGAATGTCACAATTACAAATTAGGTCGACACCTCTTATATAAGAGATGTGACGTTTGCTGATGTCACTTGATAGTGACATCTAACAGAATTATTCCAACTGAAACACAACTACTGAAGATGTCAAAACAGCTGACATCTTCTTACAAAAATACTAAGTGTTATCAGTTACTACAACTACTGAAAAACATAAAACTACTGAAACTACAACGACTGAAGAACAAGCTCTTCAGTCGTTTTACAAAACTACTGAAAGTAAAAACATAAAACTACTGATATCACAACTACTGAAGAAGTACTCTTCAGCTGTTGTGACAAACTACTAAAACTTCAGTACTTGGTCTTCAGACTTGAACTTCAGATGTTTCATCAGCTGATAACTTCAGTAGATATCATCAGCTGATGTCTTCAGTCTTTGTCTTCAGACTTTGTACACCAGTTGTTGATCTTCAGCACTTGTAGACTCTTCAGCTGTTATACTTCAGTACTTTGAACTTCAGCTTCAGCACATGTGTTCTTCAGCTGTTCAGCTTCAGCACTTGTGTTCTTCAGCTGTTTAGCTTCAGTACTTGTGTTCTTCAGCTGTTCAGCTTTAGCACTTGTGTTCTTCAGCTATTCAGCTTCAGTACTTGTGTTCTTCAGCTGTTGAACTTCAGCACTTTAGTCTTCAGCTGTTGGAGTTTTCAGCACTTGTCGAACTGCTGATGAAGCTTTCAGCAGTTGTTGTGATATCATGTGGGACTTAGAGGTTTTCTGATCTTGGCTCATTGGTTCTTTTGGTCCAACATATATATTCTCAGGTATCTCGTGAAGGATTACGTTGGAACGTTACTTATTAATCTTTACTTTTATACTTATTGATCAAGTGAGTTTCTTTGCCTCTTTTTACATTATTTCACACCTTTTTAGAGTGAAACATGTTAATCTTATCAAATTTTTAAATCTTGTAAAGCACTTGCAGTTCATACTTTTATTTGTCATGGTTATTTGTGTTATTGTAAGTCTTATATGAGATACATATTTTGTTTAGAATCATTAACTATTGCTAGCCTGGGGATGTCTTAGATCTTTGGGCCTGACAAGCCTATTTGGTGCTAAAGCCGATGTATTGCGTGCTCCTAATGACGTATGACTTGTTCATCATGGAAACAAGTACACTTAGCCATCATATAACTTGTAATTAAGTCGTGGTTTGATTGTAACTATATGTGTTCTATAAACTTGTTAACTCATAACCTATGATATGAATTGCTACTTGTAACCTTTGATATATTATGTATATAAAACCCTTGGAAACTCACCAACTTCATAGTTGACCTTTTATTTTTAACATGTTTCAAAAAATGCGCAAGTTTAAGGTCATCTTTTGAAGTTTGCTTAAATCTTGGATTTGGACCTAGAATAATAAATAAAGAGCTTTGGATTATTTTTGTTTTATGTTTGACTTATTTCATGTTGAAACTTATGGTTGTATTTGCCTTTGAAACTTATAATAATAATTTTAACATTTAAACATAGCGTTATGTGGCTGTGAACAATCTTAACCATCACATCTTGACGATTCCGCCATCAAGGTTGGGGTGTGACAGACTGGTATCAGAGCCCATAACTATATGGATTTAGGTTATTAGAATGGTAACCTAGACTATAGTTTATGCATGAACTTTATAGAATAATATTTATATTCTTGTATAAATATATTGTTGCATGCTACATAATGCCATGCCTTCTTATGTGCAACTTGATGCCTTAGCATAGGATTGCCTTGTAATGTTTAAACTTTGTTACTTGTCTCCCTTAAACTTATCTTTAACTCTTTCATTCTCCCCGACAAATGAAACTTCCTAAACTTATTCTTGATAACATGTGGAATCTACACTTATTATCGTGGGTTTAATTCCTTAGACACTAGGTCTAATCTATGAAAATCTCATCAAGGTTTCGATTTCATGAACCTAAGAAATTTGTGTGACACATAGACACCTGCATTTTGGTTTTCCTGGAAAAAAGCCTTTGGGCTAAGTTAAGCATTTCTCATAAATTCTACGGGACTAGTTATGCTTACCTGGGAATTTCTGGGATGATTGATAAACTATGGTCAACATACACAAATTTCAAGGCAAATGGGTCAATTTACCTTGACGTGTCAACATTTCCAAATGGTAATGAGTTACCAAATGGAACCATTCCATGTGCCTTATAACTCTTGAATTACTCTTGTTAAAATTGCTATCCTTTGTTATTCTCATTCCCATGTCTAACTCACTTTGTATATCGAGCATGTCTCGTCACCATGGAAAGCATGGAAGTTCCGATCGTAAGCTAGCCACCATGATGGCTTGACAAATGGTTGTCGTCATCCCGACCATGGTTTCTAAACTCAATAGCACCTTGATGACCAATTCAAGCAACAGTGAAAATGGTCAAGGGGGAAAAACAGCGCAAACCAAGGGCGCAATAACCAAACCTGTACCTTCAAGCATTTTAGTTCTTGCAATCCCACTAGTTATAGTGGCAAGCAAGGAGCCACTGGTCTTCTTAAGTGGTTCGAGAGCATGGAGAATACCTTCGTCAATTGTGAGTGTCCCGAGGCACTCAAAGTTTGTTATGCCACTAGTATGTTCCAACAAAGGGCAGTTACCTGGTGGAATAGTGAGAAGAGAAATCAAGGAGCTGATGTTGTGTTGGCACTCACTTGGGATGAGTTCCAGAACATCACCATCATGAAGTTCTGCCTGAGGAGTGAACTACAAAAACTAGAGGAGGAATTCTAGAACTTGAAGCAAGATGATGGTGACCATTTGGCCTACTCAACTAGGCATCATGAGTTGAGTATATTGTTGCCCCATATGGTCGAAACTATCCCTCCGAACATCGAGAACTTCATCAAGGGTGTACCACCCCAAATTCAAGATGTTGTGGTGGGTAGCCGACCCACAACCTTGGAAGAAGCCATCACTATCACAACTCAACTCACCGAGAATCATATACGAGCGGACACCATGTCTGTGAAGGGTGCAAAGAAGGTGGAAAAGACGGCTATCGAGGCTATTAACGAGACCAAAGCCGAACCTTCTTACAACAACAAGAAGAAGCACAAGTTCACGCTGGCGCATAACTATGTTGTGGCTCCACCCAAACCACCTCAAAGACAAATTGTACCTATGGTTGCACCTGTGACTCAAGTGCATATGGCTAGGGCCTATGCTGGACCTCAACCTATGTGCAACACCTATAGGTCCCATCATCCGGGTAAAGTCCCGTGCCACATCTTTACCTAGTGCGGTAAATATGGACACTTGGTGGAGACTTGTCATCATGCTCCAAACAATGTCGCGATGGTCACAAATGGTGTTTGCTACAATCATGGGGAACCTGGACACATCCGCCAACAAAGACCTCGTCTTGTGTGTAATGTTCCACAAGCCCGAGGACGTGCTTTCAACATCAATGCTAACCAAGCACAAGCAAACAACGATGTAGTGACGGTATGTTAAACCCAACCTTAACTTTCATGATCTAATTTTTTGATGCTTTACCTGTATCGTTAAATACCTTTAAAACTACACAGGTATGTTCCTTATTAATAATACTTATACATATGTTTTATTTGACTCTGGAGCCGATAAGAGTTTCGTTTCGTTAGAGTTTGAACCCATTCTTGCTAAGCCACATACGAAACTAGAAAGACCTCTTACCGTTGAATTCTCCGATGGAGAACTGATCACTGTCCATATTATTATTCCTGATTGTATCTTGAGTCTTGACGCGCACGAAGTATATCCGTATACCGTTATCTTCTGGGGATACATTGAAGTGTTCGGTGAAAAATCCTTCAAAGGGCTCAAACTCATGTCTTGCACTCAAGCTCGAAAATGCTTAAGCAAGAACTATATGGCTTTCTTGGCGTACGCGGTTAACACGAAAGTCAAAGGGAAAGATCTTAAGGATGTCCTGATTGTACGAGACTTTCCTGAAGTATTTCCCAATAACCTTAATGGTTTACCTCCCATGCGTGAATTCGTGTTTAAAATCGATTTGATTCTGGGAGCAAACCCCTTGGCTAAGTCACCATATCGACTTGCACCATTGGAAATGCAAGAGCTATCTAGTCAACTTCAAGAACTATCCGAGAAGGGTTTCATTCGTCCTAGCTCTTCGCCTTGGGGTGCACCTGTTTTGTTCGTGAAAAGGAAATATGGGTCGTTTCGTATGTGCATCGACTATCATGAATTTAACAAGCTTACCATCAAGAACAGCTATCCTCTTCCTCCTATCGATGACCTTTTTGACTAACTTCAAGTAGCTATTTTCTCGAAGATGGATATACGTTCTAGTTATCATCAATTACGAGTCCATGACGACGATATCCTAAAGACTGCATTCTGTACTCGATATGGGGATTATGAGTTCATGGTTATGCCTTCTTCTTTAGCAAATGCTCCTACAGTTTTAACGGATCTCATTAATCGAGTATGCAGCCTTATCTAGACAAGTTTGTGATCGTCTTCATTGATGACATACTTATCTATTCCAAGTCCCACACCGATCATGAACTACATTTGCAACTATTTCTTGAGTTGTTGAAGAAAGAGCAATTGCACGTGAAGTTCTCGAAGTGTGAATTTTGTCTTGAAGAAGTTCAATTTCTAGGGCACGTGGTGACTAGCCAAGGAATTCACGTTAATCCTACAAAGGTGCAAGCTGTGAAGAATTGGTGTGTTCCTACAACTCCAACCGAAGTTTGTTCTTTTCTGGTCTTGCTGGCTATTACCAGTGATTCATTGCAAACTTTTCGGGAATCGCAAAGCCACTCACAACTTTGACACAAAAGAATAAACCATTCGAGTGGGGGTCCAAGCAAGAAGAAGCTTTTGAAGCGTTAAGCACAACTTGTGCAATGCTCCTATCTTAACCCCACCCGATGGAAATGACGATTTCACTGTGTATTGTGATGCATCTAAACAAGCCTTGGTTGCGTTCTCATGCAACGAGGCAAGGTCATAGCTTATGCATCGAGAGAATTGAAGGTCCGTAAGGTGAATTACATAACACATGATCTCGAACTGGGTGTTGTTGCTTTTTCTTTAAATATTTGGAGACACTACTTGTATGGTACACAATACATAGTCTACACTGATCATAAAAGCCTTCAACACATTTTTAATCAAAAAGATCTCAATATGAGACAACATCATTGGGTGGAGTTGATTAGTGATTACGATTGTGACATTTGTTACCATCCTTGTAAAGCCATATTGTGGTCGATGCACTGAGTCGAAAGATTCATAACAAGACGATCTCGTTTCAAGAGATTTGCGATCGACATCAATGGTTTGACACTTTGGGAGAGTTCGATACTGAGATCCAACTAGATGTCAACGAGACTACCGTATTGCTACAAAACTTGAGAATAGATAGCGACATCGAGTCTAGTATCCTAGAGGCTCAACAAGCAGTTCAATAAGAAGGAAGAATGAAGGATGAACTGGAGCATAACCTTCTAACTCAATTGGGAACGAACCCAATAGGTTGATGTATTTCGCGAATTTAATTGGGTTCCAAATTATGATAATCTTCATACCTTTATCATGAACGAAGCTCATCAAACTCGTTATTCTATTCATCCTGGCTCTGATAAGATGTACATGGACCTGCGTGGTCAATATTGGTGGCCTGGAATGAAGAAAGAACATAACGACTTATGTAGCTAAGTGCCTCACGTGTACGAAGGTTAAAGCTGAACATCAACGTCCAAGTGGATTACTTGAACAACCCGAGATTCTTATGTGGAAATAGGAACATATATCCATGGACTTCATAACTAAGCTACCTCAAACCTCCCGTGGTCATGATAGCATATGGGTGATCGTTGACCGATTGACCAGATCGGCATATTTCATACCCATACGTGACACTTACAAGACATCAAGGTTGGCTCGTATATACGTTGGTGAAATTATGAGTCGTCATGGGGTACCTCTGCACATCATATCCGATCGAGACGCTCGTTTCACTTCCCACTTTTGGTCGTCTATGCAAGAACTCTTGGGGTACTCAATTGGATCTAAGCACGGCTTACCATCCTCAAACTGATGGTCAAACCGGGCGAACCATCCAAACCTTGGAGGATTTGCTATGCTTTTGTGTCCTTGACTTTGGTGGTGGTTGGGATACGCATTTACTGCTCGTAGAATTTTCGTATAACAATAGTTACCACTCGAGTATCAAGAAGACACCATTCAAAGCACTTTATGGTCGTAAATGTCGTTCACAATCTATTGGACCAACATTGGTGAAAACTTCATCACTGGTCCTGAACATATACAAGAAATGACCGATAAAGTCTCTATAATTCTCAAGAACCTTGAAGTGGCAAGAAGTTGACAAAAGAGCTATGCCGATAAACGAGGTAAGCCATTGGAATTCCAAGTTGGGGACATGGTTCTTCTTAAGGTCTTACCGTGGAAGGGCGTTGTTCTCTTTAGAAAGAAGGGTAAACTAGCTCCAAGATTTGTATGACCTTTCAATATCCTGAAAAGGATTGGAGAAGTGGCTTACAAACTGAAAACTACCTTCCAACCTTAGTTGAGTTCATTCTGTGTTCCACGTCTCAAATTGGAGAAAGTGCTTGGCTGACGAAAGTCTGCATGTTCCGTTGGAAGACATCCAGATCGACGAGTCATTGCACTTTGTTAAGAAACCTGTTGAAATTATGGATCGTATTATGAAGAAGACTAGAACCACCACTACCCCAATTGTCAAGGTTCGTTGGGAGAATAAGCGTAAAGCTGAGTTCACTTGGGAGCGTGAAGAGCATATGAAGAACAAGTACATGTTTTTGTTCTTGTAGTTTCATTTTCTTAACTTTAGGATGAAATTCTTATAAGTGGGGAGACTGTAACATCTCATATTTTTTGGTAACTAAAAGTTAACTTTGGTTTATTCTTATAAGTGTTATTATTGTCAATTATGGAGCTCATGTGTTATTTATGCCGATTCTTTTTAGTTGTCATTAAATTTTAATGTGTGAAAGTTAAAAATAAAAATCTAAATAATATTAATTATGATAACAATAATAATAATAATAATAATAATAATATGATAAGAATAATAATAATAATAATATAATATTAAAATATTAATAATATACAATTATAAAAGCTTAGAAATTAATAATTAGTTAAAATTTAAACTTAAATTAAGTTAGGGGGTATTTATGTAATTATGAACTTGAATATAAAGTTCTAACAAAAATAACAAACTAAAATAAACTCTAAAATGGGCTATTTGGTAATGTTAGGATCAGTGATCTAAGTTTGATTAATTAGAGAGTATTGCAGCGGAATTCGAACAATGAATTAAACAATTCACAAGAACACAATTGATATTCAATGTAACAGTAACGGTTATAGAAAGAGAGAATTCTGCAAAAGAAATATTTCATTCATATGCTTTCGTGGTGGCTCAATGTCACACGTTACAACTAGGTCAACATTCCTTATATAGGAAATGTGACGTTGCTGATGTCACTTGATAGTGACATCTAACAGAATTATTCAAACTACTGAAACTATGCAAACTACTGAGAATGTTCTCAACTACTGATTACATCTCAGAGAATGCTTAAGTACAAAAACATAAAACTACTGAACTACAACTACTAAAACTATAACTACTGAAAAGTAAATTACAAGTACTGAAAGGAAACCATCACAACTACTGAAGTAATTACTTCAGCTGTTTGTTGTGACAACTACTGATCATTTCGGTCTTCAGTCTTTGTCTTCAGTCTTTGTCCTTCAGTACTTTACTTTCAACCTTGGTCTTCAGCTGATGGCTTCAGACTTTGTCTTCAGACCTTGTAATCAGCTGATGTCTTCAGCTGTTGTGATCTTCTTCAGCAGTTGTAATGTCTGTGGGACTTAGAGGTTTTTCTGATCAGGCTCATTGGTTCTTTTGGTCCAACAAACTCCCCCTGAACCAATGCAGCCAAAACCTCTAAACTTATTGATGATCCCACTTATTCTTGGCAGAAACACCCTCTTGATCAGCTTCAGAGGTAATCAGTTAAGCACAGGCCGGGAAAAGGTTTCTAATCTTTTGATTGGCTAAGTATGGAAGGGAACTCTGTCTTGGGGAAACTGGACACAGAGTCTTGTCCCAACCATGAAACCTAATTCCCATTAATGAGTCTATAAGACTCACTAGCATAGGCCTCAAGGAGAACAACTTGTTCCTCCTTGGTGAGTTCTTCTGCTTCTCCCTCGAAGAAGAACTCTGGGCCATAATACTCAGACAGGTATCTCACTGTCTTTCCATTTTTCAACTCCACATTGTTATCTCTCTGTAAGCAAATTCATCAGGGTGAGAGCCTTTAAGCAACAACTGGAGTTCACTCTTCTGAAGATCTTCAAGTCTTTTGTATAACAACCCCTTATTGATCATTTTGTTCTCAAGAATAGATTGAGGGGTTGTCTTGGAATTGTGAGCTCTCTTGAATTCTTCAATGATTTCCCAGGGTGATACTACCATGGCCAATGTAATTGCAGCATTCAAGGTCTTCTTCACTTGGCCATGATATCTACTTGGTATATTCTTCTTATGAATTCTAGAACTTACCCTGGGGTCTGGCCAGATCCGCACTCTTCTCTTTGATGTTGAAAAGTATGTCTAAGAGTGTACAGCCTCAGAGCCTGTTTCTTCATTCTTGAATGGATGAGGACTGAGGGAAATCCTTGTCAACCATCTTGAGAAACTGCTCATCGTGCTGCTTCTGCTGTTCTGCTTCTTCAATCTTTACCTTCACCCTGCATTTGCAAGTCAGGTGTAATCACTTGTTGACTTCTGTGCTCAGGTGTTTAAGGTTGAGAACAGCAGAGATTGGCAGACAATCTTCATCATCATCCTCTTCTTCATCTTCTTCTACCCTCAACACCCTTCTCCTCCTTCTGGGTGTATCACTGGGTAAGGTTTGAGGTGGTTTTTGGGGTAAAGGAATTGGTTTTGTGGGTTGAGTTGTGGGTGGCTTTGGTTTAGGGATAGATTTGGGAGATTTTAGAGATAAGGGTTGTGTTTGAGTGGGAGTGTGAGAAGACTGACTTAGCATTTTGGTGGTGAGTTTGGCTTTGGAGAGCTTTGCCATTTCAGTTCTCTTCCCTGCACCTGTTCATCCAGTGCTTCGATGATCAACCCTTTATTATAGCCTCCAGCAGAGCAGATTTTCTTGGTTATCTCCAAGATACTGTCTCTGGACCAGGCCTTTATCTCTATCAATGATCTTCCAAGGTATTTGGCAATGAATCTGATCATTATCTCCAATCTTTCCCTTTCCAACACACTATAACCAGCCCATCTAGCTTGAATCTCTTCTATTTCCAGCCTTCTGATCTCAGTGTCTAGTGTGGCTGTGTCATGACCTTGTCGAAAGAGCTGATCTATAATTTTATCCATGGATCTGCTGTGAGCTTCATCAGCATCTTTGACAAGATCTTCTAAGGATTTATCTTCATCAGCTTTTGACTCAGCACTTTCTTCTTTTATATGTGATCAGTGATCTTCCTTCTCTTTATCGTGATCAGCTGTTTTGAGATCAGTTCTCTCCACCTTCTCTTTTGCAGGTTCTTTCTCTCATCAACTCTTTTTCTTTTCTTTTCTTTCACTGCCTTAGACTTGGAAGTCTCCCCTTTTTGGTTGCATTGGGATCAGGGGCTTGAAAGGCAGAAAGAGATTTGTGAACACATCATCAATGAGGGTTTGTAGATTTGAGGAGATCCTCTCATCAATGGCTTTATGCACTATGTCAGTGATGATGGGAGTGATGAGAGGTAAGGAGTTTTGAAAGATAGCAACCATCTGCTCAGAGGGGTTCTGTCCCTGAGAGGTGGTGCCAAAAGTAGTGGCTGGTGGCTCAGTTAAGTGTGTAGGCTCAGTGTTTGGTGAACCTTCAATTGAAGGTGCCATCTGTGGGGTTTTTGGGGTAGATGGACTTTGATCCTGAGACATTTTGGCTAGCAGCTCTTTGAGTCTGCTCACCTCAGTCTCTAGGATGGTATTATGGGCTAATACATCATAGAAAAAGCCCAGGTCATCATCAGTCTGTGCTGAATCACCTGACCTCCTGATTGAATCAGGATGTACATGCTCTGAGTGTAGATCAGTAGAAGCATGTGCCCCTTGTTCTTGGTACTGGGGACTTCCTGCCTCAGGACTGTGTCCTTCATTGGCAGTTGCCTCTGGTAAGGTCTTATGGATGTTACCAACTTCATCCTGATCATTTGCTGAATCAGTAGAAGTGGCAGCCTTACCAGATGTTCTAACCTCCGTTTCTACACTTGGAGATTGAACATTGTAACCCCTGTGCTGTGGGTTATCAGAAGCATTTTGGTCCTCCCCCTCAATGTTGAGGTATTCCCAGTGGTAAGTGGTTTCTGGGGAGGGGGTGAGGAATGCAACTGACTCAGCACTTTAGCAACTATCAGTGTTGGGCTTTGAGGGGCGGTTGCATGTGGAGATTGGTCCGAAGCAGATTGCACCGGGGTGAGAGGTGCTCTTCAATGGTAACCCTCTCAATTGAGATAGGTTCCAGAAATGTGGGATCCCCAATTGTGGTTGCAACAGGATCCTGTTGAGAGGATACCTGTGCGGCTTCAGCAGGTTGAGTCTTGGACATAACTGGGGGGTTAGACCAGTATGTATTTCCTGTGTTTGTGGTACAGGGGCATCCTCAGGGGACTCATCTCCCTGAGTAGCCTTTTTGGCTTTTTGGATTTGGGTTTGGTGGGGACTTTGGATCTGGAAGTGGAGGCTGTGGGTTCCCTCTGCTTGGGTTTTAGCATCCGGGCAGCCCCTTTTAGAGTAGGGTCTGAGTTATGTCTGGAGTATACCTCAGCTAAAACAGCTGGAGCAGGGACTCCAAGACCAACAAGGCCATCAGATTTTAATTGATTCAAAATTATGGCCATCAGAAAACTGGGATAAAGTAGCCATCTGTTTGCCACAGGTTTCTGAGCCAGATCCTTTAGTTCCATGAACACTATCTCAGAAAAATTTAGATTTTGGCGTTCAAGATAGAGTACAATACCTGTTGCCATCGGGAAGACATCTGATCCCAAGAAGATGTCTTTGATGCAAGGCAGACATTCACCATATGAAAGATAAGTCGTTCAGCATCATGGAAGTGCTTTTTAAGTATGGTTGTAGCACTTAAGTCGCCTTCATACCCGTTATTGATGAAAGACATATCAGTGGTGCCTTTCGGGTATTCTTTAACATAGGTGCCATCATGCAAATTTAGGGTTTGCGAATGATGTCCGGGGTGATGAGCACCTGTTTCTGGTTCACCAACGACTGGAGAGTGAGTTTTTGGCTATCATTCTCACCAGTTATTACAGAGACGTTGGTCCAGAACTGGGTTAAGGAATCAGGGTATATGGTAGGATTCAGAAGAAAGGCTGTTCGGTATTGGAATCCACCATAAGATCGATGGCATTGTCAAACTTGTTCCAGAAAGCCGATTTCGAAAGGTAGGCAACACAGTTGTGTCGGGGTTTGAGTTTCATGGTCGCCATTGTGAGAGAGAAAAGGTTTGAAAAACGGCTAATGAAACGTTTGGCTATAAGTGCAGGTATTTATAGGTTAAGAAAAGGCTGAAAAGAAAACGACTGAAAGTGTTGGTGTTGGCATCAGTGTTATGAAAACAACTGAAGACTTGGTTTTAACTATCAGACGTTTGAAAACAACTGAAGACTTGGTTTTAGTCATCAGTAGTTGTGAAACTACTGAAAACCTTGGTTTTGTCTTCAGCTGTTGTAAACAACTGAGGACTTGGTATTAGTCATCAGTAGTTGTGAAACTACTGAAGACATGGTTTTGTCATCAGCTGTTTAAGGTGAAACAACAGTTTGTGGAAACGACTGAAGTGAAAATTCTCATCAGTAGTTTTCGTCAATTCTTAGCTTTTCAGCTGTTTCATACTGTCCTCAACACTTACTCATCAGACTTTTTAGCTGTTTTCAGTTGTTTCATAGGACATCAGTACTTATCTGTTTTTACTGACATCAGAGTTATAACTACATCAGTAGTTGTAACTGCATCAGTTTCTTTTAACAGAATTAGTACATATTTGTGACATGTTTACTAATGATCATCAGTACTTGTTTACTGAGATCATCAGTAGTTATCACTTATTCTAGCTGCAGCATACCAAGCCATAACACAAGGTTTTGGAAAGTTGAACTATCCAAAGGCTTAGTAAATATATCTGCAAGCTCATCAGCACTAGGCACAAACTTTGGATCAATCAGACCTTTTTCAAAACAATCCCTAATAAAATGGTGTCTGATCTCTATATGTTTGGTCCTAGAGTGCTGGACTGGATTCTTGAAAATGCATAGAGCTGAAGCACTATCCATTAATAATGGAGTCTTAGTCTCTGTAATGCCATAATCCAATAGTTGGTTCTGAAGCCAAAGTACCTGAGATGTACAACTTGCAGCAGCAATGCAGTGGATGTAGCAACAGATGTTTGTTTCTTACTCTGCCAAGAAATCAAACAGTTGCCTAGGAATTGACATCCACCAGAAGTTAACTTTCTGGTTAACTTACACCCTGCATAGTCACTATCAGAAAAAGCAACTAATTTGCAAGAGTGTCCATTGGAATACCAAAGACCTAGAGATTGTGTACCTTGCAGATATCTAAAGATCCTCTTGACTGCAATCAAATGAGACTCTTTAGGAGCAGCCTGAAATCTAGCACAAACACAAGTTGCAAACATGATATGGTCTAGAAGCTGTTAAGTACATCAAGGACCCAATCATACATTTGTAAAGTGTTTCATCAACAGCTTTACCTTTCTGATCTGCATCCAGTTGTGTGGTGTTGCACATGGGAGTAGAACAGGGCTTACAATTTTGTAAATCAAACTTATTCAAAAGTTCTTTTGTATATTTTGATGATGAATAAAGGTTCCATCAGCCTTTTGTTTGATTTGCAAGCCTAGAAAGAACTGTAATTCTCCCATTGCACTCATTTCAAACTTTTGTTTCATTAAACTTGTAAAATCATCACACAACTGGGGATCAGAGGATGCAAAAATAATATCATCAACATAAATTTGAACAAGTAGCTTATGCTGATCCACTTTCTTAATAAACAAAGTTTTATCTATGGAGCCTCTAGTGAAATTATTTTTAAGAAGAAAATTGAAAGTGTTTCATACCAGGCTCTAGGAGCTTGCTTCAACCCATAAAGAGCCTTATCAAGTTGATACACCCAATCAGGATGTTTATTGTCCTCAAAACCTGGTGGTTGACACACATAAACCTCTTCTTTTATTTTACCATATAAAAATGCACTTTTGACATCCATTTGAAAAACTTTAAGATTGTGGAATGCAGCATAGGCTAAGAACAATCTAATTGCCTCTAGTCTGGCTACAGGGGCAAAGGTTTCATCATAATCAATACCTTCTTCTTGTGAAAACCCTTGTACAACCAGTCTAGCCTTGTTCTTGACAATAAGCCCATTTTCATCAGTTTTATTCCTAAACACCCATTTAGTGCCTATTGCACACTTACCTGGGGGTAGAGGAACCAGTTCCCACACTGCTGCTTTTTGAACTGAAGTAGCTCAAGCTGCATGGCTTCAACCCATCCATTGTCTCTCAAAGCAACATGATAGTTCTTTGGCTCTAGCTGACTGATGAAGAGAGCATAGAAGCAGAAGTTAGACAATTGACTTCTGGTTGAGACACCAGCATTGATATCACCAATGATTTGAGACATGGGGTGATTCTTCAGCTCTTGGTATACTATAAGATCAGTGCAAGTGTTTGTAGCCGGTTCAGCAGCAGCAGATGGTGATCCAGATTCTTGAAACCAAGTATTAGATGGCAAGTCAAATGATGTAGAGGAGTCAGAAATCTCATCAGCATTTGTTGTGGATGGAGCTACAGAAGCTACAGGAACATCAAGTTTAGCAGACTCAGGCAGTTGGTCACTAAACTTGAAAAGGTGAGTACTGATATCATCATCATCTTCAGTACCACCAGGTGGAAGACTTGCTGCAGAAGATGATTTATCCACATGATCTGCAACAGCTGGAGGTTGATAAGGAACATATTGCAGTATGTCCAGATCAAACAACTCCACAGGGTTTTGTGGAATTTTATCCTTAGGAGATTCATTGAATTTCACATGCAAGGTTTCTTCAACTATCTTTGTTTGCAGTTGAAGACTCTGTAAGCCTTGCATGTGGATGAATAACCTACAAAATACCCTGCATCCACCTTAGGATCAAATTTGTGGAGTTGATCCTTTGTGTTGAGAATGAAACAAGGACACCCAAAGGCTTTGAAGAATGAAATTAGAGGAGCCAAATGATGTAGAACTTCATATGGAGTCTTCATCAACCTCTGATTTACTAACACTCTATTCTGCACATAGCAAGCTGTGTTAACAGCTTCAGCCAAAAGGTCAATGGCAAACCAGAGTCAGCCAACATAGACCTTGCAGCTTCAATTAGGGTCCTGTTCTTTCTCTCCACTACTCCATTTTGTTCTGGAGTCCTTGGGATGCTAAACTGCCTCTTGATTCCTTTTGATAGATAAAAATCATCAAGTGTATGGTTTCTGAATTCAGTTCCATTATCACTCCTTATACACTTGACTGATAGGGAATACTGCTTCTCAACATACACACAAAGTTATAATCGTCTGAGCAACCTCAACCTTTGAATGCAAGAAGAAAGTCCATACAAATCTGGAGTAATCATCCACAATTACCAGACAGTATTTCTTCTTTGCCATGCTCATCACTCTCACAGGACCAAATAGATCCATGTGCAGTAACTGCAAGCAGGCAGTGGACTTAGGTTCTTCAATAGGAGGGAATGAGACTTTGTGTTGTTTTCCTTTTAAACAAGCAGTGCAGGTTTCATCACAGTGGAACTCCTTTATTGGTAGACCTCTCACTAAACTATTGTGGATCAGCTGATTCATGTTTTTGAGATTAACATGACCCAGCCTTCTATGCCACAGTTTAGATTCCTGAGGAGAGGCTTTGGAGAACAGACAAGGATGACCCTTCAAATCAATCTTCTTTGACAAATCCAAGGCATATACTCTTCCAATCCTGTTGGCCTTCAGGAGAGTATGATCATCCAATACCTTGTCAATCAGCCTCAGAACTTGGGAAGACAGAATCCTGCAGTTCTGGCTTGTGAAAAGTGCAACATGCCCTTTATCACATCTGACTGACACTCAGTAGATTATACTTGAGATTCTCCACATGGTTAACATCATCAAATCTGATATCTCCATTAGACACATATCCTTTCCCGATGATGTAACCCTTGGCATCATTTCCAAATGAAACAAATCCCTTCTTTCCTTGAGAGTAGTCATTAAGAAGAGAACTGCTCCCAGTCATATGCATAGATCCTCCACTGTCTACATACCAGATGCTCCTTTGGCATGCTGAAGAACCCTGCATTTATCATAAAGAACTAGTTAGGTTTTGAGACCCAAACCTTTTTGGTTTTGGGTCTGTTTTCATCAACAGATTTAACCATAACTTGTTTCTTATGATTAACAGCTGATGAAGAAGGAGATGGTGCTGAAATGGATTCCTTGGATTTGGGCTTGGAATGCCTTTTCAGTGGTTTGATCACAGGTGCATCTAGTTGGTTAACTCTCCCCAACAAATGCTGAACCATCATAACAAGTTTGTTTGATTTGTAGCCAAAGCTTTCAGCTCTTGTGACATATCAGTACTTGTGTTGATGAGTTCCTGTGGCCCACCATTTCCTCCTTGAAATTCACAGACTTAGTCTGATGTTTATCATGAGGAGCACTATCAGCTGTTTTATGATAAACCCTATCCTTCTTTTTGGATTTGGATGAAGGCTTGGTTTATCACATTGGGATGACTGTGGTACAAACTTGGTCTCAAACTCATTTTTCATTTCATCCATCTGGATTTTAATGAGCTTATCTCTGTTGAGTTTGGAACCCTTTCTGTACCAACATTCATCAGAAAGATGATTGAATTTACCACATATTTCACATGGCTTATTCTTCATCTTGAATTGATCAACTGCTGATGTGGAAACTACTGAAGGTGTGCTCTTCAGTACTTTCCTCCTTTCAGTACTTGTGTTAGTACTGAAGGATCTGTAACAACTGAAGACTTGTTCTTCAGCTGTTCTATATCACAGTTGTTAATCCTTTTATTTCAGCTGATTTGAAATGCTTTTCAGATGTTAATCTTTCCCTTCAGTGCTTGAGGTACTTTGAGGGACAACATCTGAAGTACTCAGCTTCATGTTCTTATCAGTAGTTGACCCATCAGGCAATTGATTTGCTGAGGTATCAACACTGATTTTATCTTGTGATTTTGGGTGATCACTTGAGGATGATGCACATGATGATGTGGTTTGGAAATTACTTTCACCTTCAGGTTTTACTATTGATTTTGGAGTAAAATCTGTAGGTGGTGCAATGTGTTGTAACCTATTCCAAACTTCACATTCGAAGCAGATTGCTTGCTGAGCAGCATTTCAAATCCCTTGCAGGATGATACCCAGCGGTCACACTCAACTTGGGTAACTGCAAGTTTTTCTTTGAGTTCTCTGTGGTTCTCAAGAATGACCTCTAGCTTAGCCTTTTCATCATTTAATTGGCATTTAAGCTTATAAATCTCATCATCTTTATCCTTAAGGACAGACTCATATTCAGCTTTTCTTTTGGAAATAGTTTGCTCAAGCTCAAGATTTTGATTAATAAAGCTACATTTGCCTCTCTAATAGAGATAAATGCAGCTATGCAAGATTCAGAACATAGCTTGGCCTTAGCCTCAGAGGATACCTGGGTTATCTGTGATGAAGATGCATTGGAGCATGAACTCTCAGTAGACCAGGGCCATGAGAGCTAGATTCCCAAAAGGATGTTCACCACCATGTTGACCATCACCAGCAAATAATTGCTCATTACCAGAGAGATCATCTGGTAAACTGCTCCAGTCAACAACACTAGGGGTGAAGAAGCTGTGATGAGGTTGTGATTTAGATGATTGAGATGGTAGAGGCTTAGGTAAGGCTTGAGGTTGTTGTGCAATAGGAACTTGAACTTGATTTGGCTTAGGCATATAATAGCAGGGATATGGGTATGACATTGGACCCTGAGGGACAAAATATGCAAGAGATATAGGTTGTGAATGATGACCAGAACTAGCAGGATGTTGCCCTCTGTTTTGTGGACTATTGCTTGGAAAAGTCACAAAGGGTGCAGAGGAGTTAGATCCAGTTGATCTACACTCTCTTGCAAAGTGTCCAAGCCTGTGGCATTTGTGACACCTCAACTTACTCTTGTCAAAACCAACTTTGGTTTTGCCAGAGAGTCCTGGAAATTTCCTACCAGTTCTCTTGTAGAACTTTTGAGATCTGATATTAATCAAGGCCATTTGGCTCAGAATATCCATCTCTTCTAAGTCATCATCAGCAATACCTTTAAATCATCCATAATGAAACACAAATTGTCACTATTACAGCCTGACTGACTGTCAACACTAACAAATGCATGATCTGAACTGTTTGAAGAGAAATCTATATGCTCATCATAATTGCTTTCTGATGCAGCATATTCTGACTCATGACCAACCAAGGCAGTGTTCCCTGGTACAAAGTCATCAGTGAGCTTTCCTGATGATGCCAGTTTCCTTTTCTGCTCTATCTCTCTTTCAAATGTAAGCAGTTCCCATGGAGTTGGTGAGAGAGTATCCAGATTGCACTGGAGTGTAGGATTATGACTAGGCGATAGGATTGTGCACTGGATAGGTATGGACAATGATATTTGTCCCATCTCTCAGGCAGTGATCTGAGGAATCTGTTGTTCATCTGGCTATTAGTGTATTCATGTTTGACCATTTTCAGCTCAGAGATCAAACAGGAAAAACGCTCAAACTGTTGAGTCAGTGACTCACCCTTCCTATGAGAGAATGTCTCATATTGTTGGGCAAGGATTTCTCTTTGTTTGCTAAGACCTCATCTGTTCCACCAAATTGTTCCTTCAATGCATTCCAGAGGTCATGAGCAGTTTCATGATGCATAAGCCCAGAATAGATTTCATTAGGCAGTGCCATGGCCAGAATTCCATGCGCTTTAGCATCAATCTCAAACAGTTTTCGATCCTCATCTGAGTATTGTTCCTTCTTCTTCGGAACCATTTGGTTGGTTTCCGGATTGTTCACCATAGGCTTGTGTGGACCATGTACCACAGATGTCCAACAACCTGAACTGTTAACAGACAGGTGATGAAGCATTCTTCGTTGCCATATGTTATACTCAGTCCTAACCAGCATCGGAGGCTTGGTTGAGGAACCGGTATTGTGAGGGTCATTAGAAGGAGTAGTCATTCTCAGATTCAACCAAATTCAATTAAGTTTTAACTGATTTAGAACAAACACAACAAACAATATGAACCAAGAGAAAACTCAAAGCAAATAACCGAAAGCAGCAGAAATTCAATGATCTATAACCAATTCTTGCAAATATGCTAATTCAATCAAACTTAGATATCGAAATAGCAGTTTCAATGATCAATTGTTAGATCGATCAATGATTAACCAGCTCTGATACCATTTGTTAGGATCAGTGATCTAAGTTTGATTAATTAGAGAGTATTGCAGCGGAATTCGAACAATGAATTAAACAATTCACAAGAACACAATTGATATTCAATGTAACAGTAACGGTTATAGAAGAGAGAATTCTGCAAAAGAAATATTTCATTCATATGCTTTCGTGGTGGCTCAATGTCACACGTTACAACTAGGTCAACATTCCTTATATAGGAAATGTGACGTCTGCTGATGTCACTTGATAGTGACATCTAACAGAATTATTCAAACTACTGAAACTATGCAAACTACTGAGAATGTTCTCAACTACTGATTACATCTCAGAGAATTAAGTACAAAAACATAAAACTACTGAACTACAACTACTGAAACTATAACTACTGAAAAGTAAATTACAAGTACTGAAAGGAAACCATCACAACTACTGAAGTTAATTACTTCAGCTGTTGTGACAACTACTGATCACTTTGGTCTTCAGTCTTTGTCTTCAGTCTTTGTTCTTCAGTATTTACTTTCAGACTTTGTCTTCAGTTGATGGCTTCAGACTTTGTCTTCAGACCTGTAATCAGCTGATATCTTCAGCTGTTGTGATCTTCTTCAGCAGTTGTAATGTCTGTGGGACTTAGAGGTTTTTCTGATCAGGCCATTGGTTCTTTTGGTCCAACATGTAATATAACACCCGGTTATTTTTTTAAAAGAAAATTGGAACAAAAGCAACATGGCCGCCCAACCATGTTACTTTTCACTTTTCAATCAGTTCTTGAGATAGAGAGAGAGAGAGAGCAGAAACTCGGTTTGGAGAAGAAGAAGAAGAGGCTGAATTCAAGGTATGAATTTGAGTTTCTTAGGTTCATGATAGGTTTTGTATCTGGTTATGTGCTTAGTGTTTGTGGGTGTGTTCGTGTGTCTGTGTTTGGTGTTTCTAGGTGTTTGAAATCATTTGCATTGGGTTAGAAGGAAGATACACCAAAGTTGCACAGGTGAGTTTCTAGACCCCGGTCTAACTTGTTTTAACTATCTTTGGGGCTGAAAATGTATTAAAACGGTTTTACTATGTTTATGTATGTATACCCGAATGTATTATGAATGCTTGATGATGTTCCTTAGATGCTTATAGATTGTGCATGTTTAGAATAACCTGGTAAGCTTAGAACAAATAGGCTTAATGTTTGGGTTCAAAAATATCCTAGAAACATGTTGAGCAGAAGGTTCATGCGCCTAAATAAGGCTCATGCGCCTGGAATTGCCTTAGAAATGTTTAACTGTAACTCATGCGCCTGAACAGTGGTTCATGCATGTAGAATTTGTAATCGGACGACTAAGTGTAGGGCCATGCGTCCGAATAGTGTCCATGCGTCTTAATAGCCCATGCGCCTAAGTGCCCGTGCGTCCGAATGGACCATGTGTCCCAATAGTCTCCATGCTTCTGAATAGCTCATGCGCCTAAGTGTTGAAACGGTTAAGTATTGGCTGATGCGCCTGCATAATGATGAAACGCCCAAACAGGGCTCATGCACCCAAATAGTGTTAGTGTGCCTAAACACTTAGAATTTATTACAAAATTTTTGGGAGTTTGTGCTTTTAAGGTTTTGACCGAGGTTTGACTAGGGCCTATTAATGCTTAGTTCCATGCATTATTATGATTGCATTATGCTTGATCAATATTAGTATTATTACTATTAGTGTGTGACTTTACGTGGTGTGTTTATTATCGTACGTAAAGTATTACTAACAATAATAAAGAGAAAGAGCAAAAGAAGAAGAGAAGTGGAACTTAATTAAAATGTTAACAAGTCTTGCAAGCACAGAGGAGGTGCACGACCATGTTGTCATTAGCTCAACTGTGATGCGGGTTAGCTACCCTATTATGCACATGGGGCCAGTCAATTGAGATTGTCGGACCTTTGTAGCGTACCCTAGGTGACTGGGTCAGCCTTGTGTACAGTATTTAGAGCCCATTGAGGGAACAAAGGGCCCAACACCATTTCCCGCGCACATAGTTTAGGGTATTGCTCATTGGTCCACATAGACAATGAAAGATAAAGATAAAAGAGTACAGAATAAACAAGGCATACACTAAAGAGAAGAAGCATTATCTGATTGTATAGTTAATACGTGCTCACATATAAAGAGATGAAGTTTTCATAAAAAGACTATTTTCATATGTATACCTTACAAAAAGTATTTTATTACTTTTAAAACTTGAACTCACTCAACAACGCTGACTTTTATACCTTTTCACTTGGTAGGTAAATATTGCTGAGGATGGCACGAGGGTGAAGCTACTCGTCAGGGAAAGACTGACATCCATTCATACTTATTATTGTTGTTGTTTTGTAATGAAATTAAACAATTCTTTTGTATTCGGTTAAGCAATAGTCTATTGCTCAACAACAGTGTTTTAATGAAATGAATGGCTTTTGCTAAAAAAATTCCGCTGCTTAAGCTTGTAAATTTATAATGTTTAATGTATTTAATGTTGTGAATGACCAACTGTGAGGTCGCCGGAACGGACCTTACAAGTTGGTATCAGAGCCGAAGTTTAAGAGAATTGGGTTAAATAATAAAAAAAACCTAAACTTAAAATCGAAAATGGGACAACTGGAAGGATGTCAGCTTGCGTAGTTACGTGCCATCAGGTATTTTGTTTAATGTTAATCGAC
Organism: Flaveria trinervia; assembly: GCA_025506515.1. Taxonomy (NCBI): domain Eukaryota; kingdom Viridiplantae; phylum Streptophyta; class Magnoliopsida; order Asterales; family Asteraceae; genus Flaveria; species Flaveria trinervia. Next base: position 30,481,177 of record CM046446.1, read on the forward strand.
ATTATGTGTGCATGCTATTTGATTTATGTGCTCTTAGTAGATTTAGATACTGATTAAGTCAGGATAGGAAATGCTTGGGGTATGAAGAGTGAACTAAGTGGCTAATCATAACTAGCCACTGTAATTAGGGACTTACTGTACTTGACATAAACTGAGTTATTCCATTGAATGACTGCGTTAGTGTTTGAATCTTATAGCTTGTTAGAGGATGGCTGGACAGAAATCTTCCAAGACTCCTAGAGGCAGAGGTTGTCCACGTGTGACTAGGAGTAGTGCTAAGGCTCCTGAGAAGACCCATGAGAACCCTGAGGTTCATGGCCGAAGCAAAGAGAATGAGAATGCTAGCTTGAATGCCTCAGCTAGGGAGGCAATTGCTGATGAAGTACGCCAGGTCATGCAGACAGTCATACCGTCTGTGGTGACTGAAGTCATCAGGGCTGTGAGGAGCGAGGAGAGGAAGGAGGAGGAGACTAGAAAGGGATCAACGGGCAAGGGAAGCAGAAGGGAGGAGGAACAACTAGAGCCTGAGACTATGTTATCCGATGAGGAGGAGGATGATGTAGTGGGGCTAGCGACCAGAGGGTGCAGTTATGGGGTGTTCCAAAGGTGTAAGCCCCGGACTTTGATGGCAATGGCAATGCTGCTGCCGCTCACCGCTGGGTGAGGGAGATGGAGGCAATCTTGGAGATCATCAAGTGCCGCGAGGACCAGAACGTGAAGTTCGCAACTCACTCTTTTGTTGATTCAGCGCTGTGTTGGTGGGACAATATTATTCAAGCTGAGGGTACCAGGGCAATCGGAAGGATAAGGTGGAGTGAACTAAGAAGTTGGTGGCCGAAGAATTCTGTCCTCATAGAGAACTCGATAAAATCGAGACGGAGTTCTTGCAACTCGAAGCGGGAACCATGACCCATGAGCAGTACACCACTAAATTCAACGACATGGCGAGGCTGGTGCCGGATCAGATGACGCCGGTGTCAAGGAAGATCAAGAGGTACATCCAGGGACTGTCGGCCGACATTCGCAAGCACCTGATTGCTGCTCGGCCAGGTACCTTTCGATCGGTGGTGGATTTGGCGGGTAGATTGTATGATGAGCGAGAGGAAACTGTGGTGGAGGTGAAGAAGATGAGTGGGGATGGTAAGAACTGGAATGGGAAGAGGTTTGGACGAGGTGGTTTCACTCCAAACAACAATGAAGGTGGACGACCGTGGGGTGTCGAAAAGATCAGGGCTGAAAAAGTGTGGCAGATGTGGATGGGAGCATGCCGGTGAGTGCAGGATGGGGATGAATGTATGCTTCAGATGTGGCAAGCCTGGCCACATCGCTAGAGACTGTAGGGTGCTGAAGTGCTATAACTGTGGCGGGGAGGGCCACACGACCAAAGAATGTAAGAAGCCAAGGGCGGAGAGCTCTGGAGCGAAGAAGAAGCCAGAGGAAGGAGGACAGAGGGCAAGTGCTAGAGCTTACACCATGACTCGGGATGAAGCCAGAGCTGATCCCGATGTCATGTCAGGCATGTTTCTAGTAAACCAAACTTGTACCTCTGTATTGTTTGATTCTGGTGCTGGTAGTAGTTTTATTTCACTACTTTCTGTGCTAAGTTGCCTATTAGTAGTAGAAATGTCAGTGAACCATTCGATGTAGAAACCACTATTGGTAAGTCCACTAGAATTACTGATGTGATAGAGGACTGTGCTATAAAACTAGAAGGTCATAGGTTTGCTGCTAGGTTACACGTGATGCCCCTAGGTGGATTTGATGTAGTACTAGGGATGGACTAGTTAGCAACCTATGAAGCAAACATCGCATGTCGCAAGAAGACGATTCAATTAGTTGCACCCAATGGGAGTTTGGTTATGATTTATGGAGATCGTGTTACTACAATCCCGAAGGTGATTTTGATGGCGGTGGCGGGGAAGTGCATGAAACGTGGATGTAGTGCCTACTTGGCATACGTAAAAGATGTGGATGCGTCGGTACCGCAATTATCTTAGGTACCAGTGGTGTGCAACATTCCAGACGTGTTCTCGGAAGACTTACCTGGCGTACCACCAGATCGTGAGATTGAGTTCCAAATTGATTTGATACCAGGCGCTCAACTCGTTGCCAAAGCACCATATTGATTAGCTCCTACTGAGATGAAGGAACTCATGAGCCAATTGCAGGAGTTAATGGATAAGGGATTCATTCAACCGAGTATCTCTTCGTGGGGTACTCCAGTGTTGTTGTAAAGAAAAAGGATGGAAGCATCCGAATGTGCATTGACTATCGAGAGCTGAACAAGTTGACGGTGAAGAATCGCTACCCGTTACCAAGGATTGATGACTTGCTCGACCAGCTCCAAGGTGCCAGTTGGTTCTAAAGAATAGATCTACGATCTGGCTACCATCAATTGAAGGTGAAGGAAGAAGACAATCCTAAGACAGCTTTCCGTACGCGTTATGGACACTACGAGTTCCTCGTTATGTGTTTTGGTCTAACTAACGCGCCAGCTGCCTTTATGGATTTGATGAATCAAGTGTGTTGGCCAATGTTGGATAGATCAATGACTGTGTTTATTGATGATATCCTGATCTACTCGAAGAGCGAAGAAGAGCATGCCAGTCACATTCAGGAGGTGTTGGAGACATTAAGAAGGGAGAGGTTGTATGCCAAATTCTCCAAGTGCGCGTTCTGGTTACGCGAAGTTCAATTCTTGGGTCATGTGGTGAATCCTGATGGAATCATGGTGGACCCGGCAAAGGTGGAGGCGGTTATGCAATGGAAGTCACCGAAGACGCCATCCGAGATTCGTAGTTTCTTGGGCTTGGCGGGCTACTATAGAAAATTCATTCAAGACTTTGCTTCTCCACTAACCAAGTTGACACAGAAAGATGTGAAGTTTGTATGGGGTCAAGCTCAAGAGAAAGCATTCAAGGAGTTAAAGGCAAGGTTGACTCATGCTCCTGTCCTGTCATTACCCGAAGGAAGCGAGGATTTGGTGGTCTATTCAGATGCTTCCTACTTGGGGTTGGGGTGCGTGTTAATGCAGAGAGGGAAGGCAATATCCTACTGTTGGAGCATATATAGTCATATAGTGTGTCAGTCACTTGTCGAATAGTCTAGGCTTAACGTTATACATCTGATATGTTGTAAACACATGAAACTGGGTCATTCATAGGAGCATATGCGAATGAGACTCAGTCGTACGACTGAGCCATACTAATGGACCAGCCGTGCGACTGAGAGATGCGATTGGGACATTCGTAAGACTGAACCATAAGTATGGTCCAGTCGTACGATTGAGCCATACACATGGTCCATTCGTACGATTGAACCATACGCATGGTCCAATCGCTCGAATGGGCCCAGTCGCATCTAATATGGGCTGAGGCCTATATATACCAGTTTCAATGTGTAGAGAGAAAAAGGGATTGAGAGGAAGTCTGCCCGGAGCCTAAGGCTACCGGATGAGAGGGAGATCATGATCGATCTTCCCCTTGCCAAGAGTCTTGATTCTTATGTTGTAACGAGCTTGTAATCGTTAGGTTTTTATCAATGAAACCAATATTTGATAGTTCGTGTTATTGATTTGACTTTTGGTTTTGGTTATTCATCCTTCCGTCAATAACATGCTCGGATGTTTATCTATCCCGAAAAACTGACTTCACACCTATGCATCCCGAAAATTGAAGGTTCATAAGGTCAATTACCCTACTCATGACTTGGAGCTAGCCGCCGTGGTCTTTGCACTAAAGATTTGGAGGCACTATCTGTACGGGACGAAGTGCACCATTTTCACTTACCACAAAAGCTTGAAATATTTCTTTGAGTAGAAGGACCTGAACATGAGGCAGAGAAGATGGTTGGCGCTTATAAAAGATTATGATTGCGAGATCCATTACCATTCGGGCAAGGCTAACGTGGTAGCTGATGACCTTAGTCGGAAAGGGAGGCCCGAGCCGATTCGGGTGAAAGCATATCAACTGATCATGACCTCTGATGTAATGAAGCAAGTGAAAGTGTTTCAAGATGAGGCACTAAAAGAAGATCATCTTAACTCTAAAAGGAGGAGAGGTCTGGTTGGGGAATTGGGTGAAAACACACTTGGTGTTAAAACTTGATTTGGACGGGTGTGGATTCCTCGTTTTGGGGATCTATGTGTGAGGATTACGGATAAAGCTCATAAGACTTGATACTCCATTCATCCTAGTGCCACGAAAATGTAACAAGATATGAAGAAAGATTATTGGTGGCCGGGTATGAAGCGCGATGTGGTGGGGTATGTGAGTAAGTACCTTACTTGCTTACATGTGAAGGCCAAACATCAGAAGCCGTATGGGAAGATTCAACCTTTGGATATACCAGAATGGAAGTGGGAGCACATCACCATGGATTTCATTACGAAGCTTCCGCGTACTCCGAAAGGGTACGATGCCATATGGTGTGATTGTCGACCGTCTGATGAAGAGTGCTCACTTCCTACCGATCCGCGAGACATATTCATCTGAGAGGTTGGCGGATCTATTCATCAAGGAAATTCTAACTCGTCATGGCGTGCCGGTGTCTATTGTATCTGATCGTGACACCCGGTTTACATCCAAATTCTGGAAGAAATTCCACGACGCCATGGGGATGAGGTTATATATTAGCATGGCTTATCATCCCCAAACTGATGGTCAGTTAAAAAGGACCATTCAGATAATGGAAGACATGCTTGGGGCATGTGTGATTGATTTTGGGGGAAGGTAGGATGACCACTTACTGTTAGCTGAATTCTCATACAACAGTAGCTATCATGCCAGCATTGGTATGCCACCATATGAGATGCTATATGGTAGAAGATTCAGAATACCTGTTTGTTGGGGTGATATTGGTCAGAAGGAATTGGGGAGCGTTGAGGTAATCGAGACTACGACTGAGAAGCTTGAGAAGATTAAAGCCTTCATGAAGGCAGCCAAAGATAGACAAAAGTCGTATGTTGATAAATGACGCAGACCGTTTGACTTCTAGGTGGGTGATCGGGTTATGTTGAAGGTCTCACCTTGGAAGGGTATTATCCGATTCAGGAAGCGGGGCAAGTTGAGCCCAAGGTATATAGGCCCCTTCTGAATCATTGCTCGAGTACGAGAGGTGGCCTATAGATTGTAGTTACCAGATGAGTTAAGTGGAATTCACCCGACATTCCATGTATCTCATCTAAGAAAGTGCATAGCTGACGAAGACATGATTGTTCCACTGGAGGATATCGAAGTAGACGAAAGGCTCAATTATGTGGAGCAACCAGTGGCAATCATTGATAGAAGAGAGAAGAGGCTGAGAAATAAAGTGGTTCCTCTTGTGCGTGTACAGTGGAAGCACAGGAAGGGATCCGAGTCTACATGAGAGACTGAGGAGGAGATGAGACAGCATACCCACGTTTGTTCGAAGAATAACAGGTTTCAGGACGAAACCTATTTAGGGGGTGGACTTGTAACACCCAGTTATTTTATTAAAAAGAAAGATAAGAAATGAAGAATAAAAGTATGAAATGTAATTTAACCCAAGTTGAGGGGTTAAATGTGTCAAAAGGACAAAAAGAATAAAAGTTGGTACTAAAGCAACATGGCCGCCCACATCATGTTACTTTTCACCTTTTCAATCGGTTCTTGAGAGAGAGAGAGAGAGTAGAAACCTTCGGTTTGGAGAAGAAGAAGAAGAGGCTGAATTCAAGGTAAGAATTCGAAGTTTCTTAGTGTTCATGATGGGTTTTGTCTTGGTTATGTGCTTATGTGTTTGTGGGTGTGTGTTTGGTGGTTTCTAGGTGTTTGAACTCATTTTCATATGGGTTAGAAGGAAGATACACCCAAAGTTGCACCAGGTGAGTTTCTAGACCCCGGTCTTACTTGTTTTAAACACTCTTTGGGGCTGAAAATGTATTTAAACGGTTTTTAATATGTTTATGTATGTATACCTGTATGTATTATTTATGCTTGATGATGTTCCTTAGATGCTTATAGATTGTGCATGTTTAGAATAGCGTTGGTAAGCTTAGAACAAATAGGCTTGATGTTTGGGTTTGAAAATATCCTACAACATGTTGAGCAAAAGGTTCATGTGCCTAAATAAGGCTCATGCACCTGGAATTGCCTTAAAAATGTTTAAGTGTAACTCATGCGCCTGAACAGTGGTTCATGCGCCTAGAATTTATAATCGGACGACTAAGTGTAGGGCCATGCGTCCCAATAGTGTCCATGCGTCTGAATAGCCCATGCGCCTAAGTGTCCATGCGTCCGAATTGACCATGCGTCCCAATAGTGTCCATGCGTCTGAATAGCTCATGCGCCAAAGTGTTGAAACGGTTAAGTGTTGGCTGACGCACCTGCATAGTGATGAAACGCCCAAACAGGGCTCATGCACCCAAATAGTGTTGGTGCACCTAAACACTTAGAATTTATTACGAAATTTTGAGAGTCTGTGCTTTTAAGGTTTTGACCGAGGTTTGACTAGGGCCTATTAATGCTTAGTTCCATGTATTATTATGATTGCTTTATGATTGTTTCATATTAGTATTATTACTATTATTGTGTGACTTTATGTGGTGTGTTTATTATCGTAACGTAAAGTATACTAATAATAATAAAGAGAAAGAGCAATGAAGAAGAGAAGTGGAACTTAATTAAAATGTTAACAAGTCTTGCAAGCACATAGGAGGTGCACGACCATGTTGTCGTTAGCTTTACTGTGATGCGGGTTAGCTTCCCTATTATGCACACAGGGCCAGTCAATTGAGATTGGCGGACCTTTGCAGCGTACCCTAGGTGATTGGGCCACCCTTGTATACAGTATTTAGAGCCCATTGAGGGAACAGAGGGCCCAGTACCATTTCCCCCACGCACATAGTTTAGGGTATTGCTCATTGGTCCACATAGACAGTGAAAGATAAAGATAAAAGAGTACATAATAAACAAAGCATACAGTAAAGAGAAGAAGCATTATCTGATTGTATAGTTAATGCGTGCTCACGTATAAAGAGATGAAGTTTTCATAAAAAGAGTATTTTCATATGTATACCTTACAGAAATTATTTTATTACTTTTAAAACTAGAACTCACTCAGCAACGCTGACTTTTATACATTTTCAGTTGGCAAGTAAATATTGCTGAGGATGGCACGAGGGTGAAGCTACTCGGCAGGGAAAGACTGACATCCATTCATACTTATTATTGTTGTTGTTTTGTAATGCAATTAAACAATTCATTGTGTTCGGTTAAACAATAGTGTATTGCTCAACAAAGTGTTTTAATGAAATGAATGGCTTTTGTTAAAAAACAATTTCGCTGCTTAAGCTTGTAAATTTATAATGTTTAATGTATTTATTGTTGTGAATGACCAACTGTGAGGTCTCCAGGAACGGGGCCTTACATGTAATATATTATAAGAAAACCAAAACCACCCTCCCCTCACCCTGTTTTCCGGTCGCCGGCCAGCTAGCCGCGGCGCAGCTCCGGTGACCTCCCAAACGTCTGAAAATATACGAAATTTAACAATAAATTTATGTCAATCGCTTCGTGGAACCGTCTCGAAACTAATGGTGTGTGTTAATTTCAGTTTAGGTCTATTAAAGTGATGTTTGAGCTCGGTAACCGATCACCATTAAAACTTAGACCGTTCGAACATTAAACTTAATAATAACTCAATTAACTTAACCTAATCAATAATCTATTTATTCCCAAACTTGTAATCAACATAATTTTCCCTGAGAAACACACAACCATCGAATTCAATCATCACCTTCATCACAAACCTGCAACTCATTCGAACCCCGTCCTCTCTGTAATTCTACCCTCAATTGACAGAGGCCTTGTGTTCGTCAAGATCAATAGAAGCTATCTGGGAAACGAATTGGATTATCATCATTATTTGCACTACAACTGAATCAGCCTTCGGTCGTGACCTATTCATCAAAGAAGGAACAGTTGTTGAATCATCAGGAAATGAGAATCCTATAACCAAAGCCGACACAATAGGAGGTGTCAATCAAGATCCTTTGGAAGCAGATCTGTGTATACGAGACTAGATAACCTCAGATGATAATTTAAACACAGAGGTGTGTGTTGGTTACTCACAGATCAAGATATCTCCTGACATTGTCAATTATCAAAAGCTTCCAAAAGCTGAATTAAGACCAATATGGATCTCTTCTCCAATTTCAAAACAACCCAGTCAATCAGTGAAGATCTCATTCCCTGTTCAGCATAGCAAATTCCAAAACAAGCAAGTATATGCTACAAGCTCAAAGCAAACCTCATCCCCACCTACATCACACAGTTCAATCAAGCATCAAAAGCCTTTAAGGCTTGTTTTGAGTTTGGAAAATAAGGTCATGTGGTAAACAAGTGCCCTCAAAGACTTGCTTCAAATGGTAAAGGCAAAATGAATTGCTTCTCCGAATGTAAGTCTAGAAAGAATGTTCCAGATGGTAAAGGCAACATGGGTTGCTTCTCTGGATCAAGAGGTAAAAAGCACATATCTTTGAATGGTTGGATGAAAAACCCTCCATCCAAACCTTTTCATGTGAAGCCGATTTCACATGATTCAAAGATAAAAGTTACCAAAGGTTTAAAACCAAATTATTTTCCTTCTACTCTTAAAGAGAAAATGTTTTCCAAATTTAATTCATTTAAATCCAAATTAATTGAACCGAAAAAAATTTGGCAAATTAAAAAGAATGATACAAATATCCCCGATTGTTTAAGCGGTTTTGTGCAGAAGCAGGTTTCTTATAAAATGGAACTTCCAGGACTACGATGGTCTGGGTTCCTCTTTCTAACTAATTTGTTTATGAGTGCAGGAACAATTCAGGAGGATTGTTAGTAATCCGGTTTACTGATAGAGATTATTCCTAATTCAAATTTGAGGGGGAACAAACAGGTTAAGGTTATGGTATTCACAATCTGGATTTTTATCTACACAATCACCGTTCTCACTTCATAATCACTGTATATTTCTCAAGAATTCATATCTTATATTCATATCAGCGTAGTTTGGAAGACGTTTTTCGGTAAATTTCTATTTTCGTATAGTTTTATAAGAAAATTAAAAAATATAAAAATATAAATAAAAAAATAAAAATAAGTTTGCAAAAATAAAAATTTAGGGGGAGAATATAAGTAAATAAAAATGAAAAGAGAACTGGGAACTTGATTCGAGATAACTGAGAAATGATTGTATATCTTCTTGAAATGTTTGTTTTTGCATGACTTGTGTTTTTAAAATGAGAAATGATAATAACTAATATTGTTATCTGATTTACATTTTTTAATTGCAAATAATAGAAAAACAAAGAGATTCTTTAATGATATGCTTGGTAGATTCAGCCTGAAGAATAAAGTAGACAGCAACATTTTGATTTAAATACAAATATATGCTTAAGGATGTCTGGATTTACTCAATCAATTTTTGCCTGCACAAAAACTGAGTCCTGACAAAAATTGGATTGAGAATTGATCTTTCACCCACCATGATACAAATCTTATAAGCCATATCTTTGAATCATGTCTGGTGTATTTATGTGTCTTGTACTTGTGTTTATCTCCTCTGCTGTACGGTAGTACTGACCTGGAGTGATGATCTCCTCTGCTGTGCGGTAGTACTTACCTAGAGCTTTCATCGACACATGATCAAATGGTCATCTCATTTGTTATACGTGAGTATAGACTTGGAGCTCTCACTATCTTAATCTAAGTTGTGTCAAATCATCTGAATGATGAATTCATCACATAAAGCAATACTCTGTCAATAATCACTTACACACTAATGCACAAGCCTTGCTCTATAAAGATCATAAAAAAATTCAAGAAATCCTGAGGTTGGGTGAGGGTTTTTGCCAAATGATTGTGGGGTCCTAGCATTCTAAAGTATTTAATTGAATCTTAACAAATCATCTACTGCTTGTTGAAAAGACAAGGCATGGGTTTAAGTGGACAAACATATTAGCAATCGTTATTGATTTATTTTAGAATTTCAAAATCATTCAAAGACTGTGATTAGATTCAGTTATCAGTATGATCTCATTGTATGTTTAACTTCATTTTTGTGCTAAAGTATATCTTGAGGATGTGATCTCACGATCAATTCAGTTCTCGGTTATAAAATAATTAATGATAAATAATTAAAAAAGTGTTATATTAAATATATATAATAATAAAATATAACAAAATTTCATTTCAATTTTTTAGGTCTTCCATATTATGCTATTATAATTTTATCATTTTTCATGCATTTCACCGAAAATGCATACAAACGAACACGGGTTCGCTTGTTTTTCACATACAGATAAACACGGGTTTATTTTGTTAGAATGAAATGATCTAATTAGAAATGTCGAGATTGTGTTTGAGAATGTGTGTCAGATTTTTGCTTTAAGTGATAGCCAATCATCAGTTGAGCAGTGTACCTGATCAGAGAACCTGTTCCTCAAGTTTGCAGAAGATACCGAGCTAGGAATCCTCTTCTACATCTTCTGAAACACTCAAGATTAGAGATTTGAGAAAGATGTTCCAGTATCCTTGTAAAGCTTGCACTCAAAAAGGGGGAGCATATAAATCAGGGGAGTTTATGAGATGAATAATCTTTCTAATCAGATTCGAAAAGCTTCAATTTGAAGATCTTTCTATTATTGACTTCTCGGTGCTGATTTCATTTGAAGATGCTGATAATGATAGACTAAGGGGGAGCATTGTTGGAACTGTAAAAGATAGTCTATATTATCAACATAATAAAAGTCAACGTCATGGTCAAAGCAACAAAAGTCAAACCCGACATGTTCATTACGAGGAACCGAGACGAGTGGTTGAAGATTTAAATGACTAGGAGTTTTATTGTAATAAATATATTTCGTGTGAACAAAATATATTTTATCTTGTTTTTAGTCATTTTTATGTTTTATATGTAATTTCCATTAAATAGCCTAAGTCTAGGGGGCTAAGTGCAATTAGTGAATATTAGTCTGGACTATAAATTGGTTAATTGTCATTAGTGTTGGTGGATAGTTGAATGACCAATAGATTGAGGGATTATTGGTAAACATATTTTGCAATCTAATTGAAGATCAAAGGGGTTTTGATTATGATTATCATATTTTGATCTATAATCTTCATGATTTGATTCAAGTGTATTCATTTGGAGTTACAGCTTGCATAGTGCTCATGCACCTGCATAGTGCCCATGTGCCTAAAGACTTAGAATATTTTTCTGATTTTTGGGGAAAAGTAAAATATAGGCTTTGACTTGGGATGTTCCCGGGTGTAAAGTAAGTTGGCTTTTGATAATGTATGGGTTATATCATAGCATGTATGATGACTGTTATGTCATGTGTGATAAACCTTGTATAGTGATGTTTTGTATGGTTATGTTTATGTTCCATGTTATGTATGTTTATCTTTCCCCTGGCTTTACGTGTTATAGTTGTGAAAGAAATGATAAAGTATTATGTAACGTAAAGTGAAAGATAATGAAAAGAGGAACATAATGATAGAATGCATGCATTAATGAAAGAGAAAGTAAAGAAAGGCTTGCAAGCAAAATGTACGGAAGTGCATGACTCTAAAATATCGTAAGCTCAACTGTGTGTGGTTTAGCTAACCCTTAAGGATACACGCAGGGGTCTAGTCTTTTTGACTGACCAGTGATATAGTACATGGTTTATAGTGGATAATTACCCCGGTGCTAGTGCCAGGCTATGTGCGTTATGGAAGTCATTTACGATCTTCGTCCCAGTACCCGTTTTGTGCATACGTTTGGGGTGTAGTATACAGTTGGGATCCTTGTCGCTTGCCCCAGTACTGGTACCAGGCTATGTGCGTTATGGAAGTCATTTAAGATCTTCAGCCTAGTACCCGCTTTGTGCATACGTTTGGGTATAGTTTATGACATTGATCCGGAAAGAGATAAATAAAGAAAGTGATGAACAGTAAAGGAAGATAATAATGTTATTATCTATGTGTACGTACGATGTGTGATCATATACGAAAGTATAGTATTATTTGAAAAAAGTAAAGAATGGTTTTAAACGGAAGTAAAGTATGTTTTATTTTAAAACTAGAACTTAATCAGTAACGTTGACTTTTATGTGTCTCCAGTTGGCAGGTAAGGTTGCTGAGGATGGAACGGGGCAACTACTTGGTTCTTTTTGGATGACATTCTTTTGTTTAATGTTTTTGCATTGTAATGCGAATAAGCGATGTTTTGTAATGAATGTTGTATTAACTTGCAAAAGCATTTATATTGAAATGAAAAGTTATTTTAATGTTTCCGCTGCAATATTTTGTTAAAGTTAATGTAATTCTATGTTTTATGTGTGATGATTGACCAGCTGTGAGCGTCCCAGGAACGGGGTCTTACAAGTTGGTATCAGACCCAAAATTTAAGTGAAATGGGTAAATTTTCAAAAGAAACCTAAACTGAAAATGGGACGGAAAGGGAAGGGATGACAGTCCGAGTAGCTGCGTGCCATCAGGTATTTTCTTAATGTTAACTGGTATTATGTGCGCATGTTATATGGTTTATGTGTGTTAGTAGATTTAGATACTGATGTGGCCATGATAGGAAATGCTTGGGGTATGAAGAGTAAAGTAAGTGGCTAATCACAACTGGCCAGTATAATTAGGGACTTACTATACTTGACATAAACTGAGCTATTCCCTTGAATGACCGTGTTAGTGTTTGAATCTTATAGCGTGTTAGCGGATGGCCGGTGGTAGATCATCAAAGGATTCACATGGTGGAGGTCGTGGTGGATGTGGTGCTGAACCACGAGTCACGAGTGGAAGGCCTAAAGCCGAAAAAGTGGTTCATGAAGAACTCGATACCCCTCATCTTGACGGCGGAGATGAGAGTGCTAACTTAAGAGCCTTAGTGAAGGAGACTGTTGTGGAAGAGGTGCATCAGCTCATGCAGACGATCTTACTGTTCGTGGTGACTGAAGTGATTAAAGTTGTAAGAGAAGGAGAAAGAAGGGAGAGGAATAGGTTATCGGGAGGGCGGGAGCGACCAGAGACTGAGACAGTTCTCTCTGAAGATGAGGAGGAAGAAGAAGAGTCTGTGCAGGAGGCGGCACGAGGCTGTAACTATGGGTCATTTCAAAGATGCAAGCCCCCTACTTTCGATAGTAATGACACTTCTGCTGCTGCTCACCAGTGGGTGAGAGAGATGGACGATGTTCTCAACATCAGCAAGTGCCAGGAAGATCCAATAGTGAAGTTGCCACCCACTCATTCGTGGACTCGGTGTTGTGCTGGTGGGACAATGTTGTCCAAGCTAAGGGAAGCAGGGCTATCGGGAGAATGAGGTCACCAAATCTGAAAAAGTTGGTGATCGAGGAGTTCTGTCCTCATAGGGAAATGGATAAGGTGGAAAGGGAGTTCCTGCAGCTGGAAGCGGGAACGATGACCCCTCAGCAATACACCACTAAATTCAATGAAATTGCACGCCTGGTGCCTGATCAGGTAACACCTCTGTCGCGAAAGATCAAAAGGTATATTCAGGGCTTGCTAGCAGATATTCGCAGGCATATGATCGCTACTCGACCGAGCATGTTTAGGTCAGTGGTTGATTGGTGGGAAGATTGTATGATGAGCGGACTGTGGTGGTGGTAGAAGCCAGCAAGAAGAATGGTTATGACCGAAATTGGAACGGGAAGCGATTTGGACGTGGCGGAGCTGCTTCACGCAACAAAGGTGCACGGGTGGATGACCGACGTGTGGTCACATCCGATGCGGTGTCGGGGAGGTGTGTTAAATGTGGACGAGAGCACACCAGAGAATGTAGAGTGGGATCTAATGTTTGTTTCCATTGTGGAAGGAGCAGACATGTGGTGAAGAACTGCGGAGTAAGGAGGTGTTATACTTGTGGCGAGGAGGGCCACATGAGTAGGGACTGCAAGAAGTCGAGGGCTGAAAGTTCCAATGCAGGGAAGAAGACGACCGGGACTGAAGGACAGAGGGCGAATGCCAGAGCGTTCGTGATGACGCAGGAGGAGACTAGGATGGATCCCGATGTTGTGTCAGGTACGTTTCTAGTAAACCAAACTTTAGCCTATGTGTTATTTGATTCTTATGCTAGTAAAAGTTTTATTTATGCTGCTTTCTATGCTAAATTCCTGTTAATAGTAAGAATAAAGATACGCCCTTTGATATAGAAACTGCTATAGGTATGTCTACCAAGATTTCCGAGATGATAGAAGGTTGTGACATAGAACTAGAAGGTCACAAGTTTCCTGTTAGACCCTTTGTGATGACCTTAGGTGGGTTTGATGTAGTCCAAGGAATGGATTGGTTGGCGGACTACGAGGCGGACATTGTGTGTCACAAGAAGATGATTCGGTTGACAGCGCCTGACGGGAGTTCGGTGACGGTTTATGGTGATCGAGTCACTACGATTCCGAAGGTGATTTTGATGGTGGTGGAAGGAAAGTGAATGAGGCGTGGATGTAGTGCCTACTTGGCCTACGTGAAGGATGTGGATACGCTAACACCACAACTGTCGATGTACTAGTATGTGCGACTTTCTAGATGTGTTTCCCGAATACTTACCAGGAATGCTATCTGACCGCGAGATTGAGTTCCAGATTGATTTGATACCGGGTGACCAATCTGTTGCTAAGGCACAGTATCGATTTGCTCCGACTAAGATGAAAGAGTTGATGGAGCAATTGCAGGAGTTGCTAGACAAGGGGTTCATTAGACCGAGTATCTCTCCTTGGGGTGCTTCGGTCTTATTTGTGAAGAAGAAAGACGGTAGCATGAGAATGTGTATAGACTACCGTGAGTTGAATAAGCTGACGGTGTGAAGATCGGTACCCCTTACCACGGATTGATGACTTGTTTGATCAGCTCCAAGGTGCCGGTTGGTTCTCGAGGGTAGATCTTCATCCGGCTACCATCAGTTGAACTTGAAGGAGCAGGATGTTCCTAAAATAGCTTTTCGCACGCGTTATGGGCACTACAAGTTTCTCGTTATGTCATTTGGTTTAACCAACGCGCCAAGTGCTCTTACGGACTTGATGAATCAAGTGTGTCGACCGATGTCGAGTAAATCAGTTATTGTGTTATCGATGATATCTTGATTTATTCAAAGAGCGAGGAGGAGCATGCCGGTCACATTCAAGGGGTGTTGGAGACGTTAAGAAGGGAGAAGTTGTATGCCAAATTCTCCAAGTGCGCATTTTGGTTGCGCGAGGTTCAATTTTTGGGTCATGTGGTGAATTCCAATGGGATTATGGTAGACCCAACAAAGGTGGAAGCGGTGATGCAATGGAAGTCTCCAAAGACGTCATTCGAGATTCGTAGTTTCATGGGTTTGGCGGGCTATTATAGAAGATTCATTCAAGACTTCCCTAAAATAGCTTCTCCGTTAACCAAGCTGACCCGGAAAGATGTGAAGTTTATATGGGGACAAGATTAGGAGAAGATGTTTGAGGAGTTAAAGGTGAGGTTGACTCAAGCTCATGTCTTGTCGTTACCCGATGGAAGCGAAGATTTAGGGGTCTATCCCGATGCTTCCTACTCGGGGTTGGGATGTGTGTTAATGCAAAGAGGAAAAGTTATAGCCTATGCATCCCGACAGTTGAAAGTTCATGCGGTTAATTATCCTACTCATGACTTGGAGTTAGTAGCTGTGGTCTTCGCGTTAAAGATTTGAAGGCACTACCTCTGCGAGATGAAGTACACCATATTCACTAACCACAAGAGCTTGAAGTACTTCTTCAAGCAAAAAGATTTGAACATGAGGCAGAGGAGATGGTTGGAGCTCATAAAGGATTATGATTGTGAGATCCATTGCCATCCAAACAAAGCCAACGTGGTGACGAATGCCCTTAGCAGAAAGATATTGTTGTTTGATTTCTCTCGCTTTCATAGGTAACACAACCTTTGGTTTCACAAGGGTGGTAATACTTCCATAATAAATTAAATCTGTAAGTAGATTTTGATTATAGGAGATGAACATGCTTCATGATATGGTTGCGTCTGGAAACCTGAATTTCTAATTCATGGACACTCCATTCACTCAGCAAGAGTTCACAGGGTAGGGGACCAAGTTCATAATAGGTGGCATCAACTTATGCGGATGTTCTTGAATTTGCTAATGGTAGAAAGATTTTGACTTGTTTCTAACCGGAAGTGACTGATTTCGGGCAATTTGCTTTGGAATTGTTGTGTTTTCCTTTAGTTTCTTTAGTTTGTGATTTTAGATTAGCTTTCAAGATTTTGATTCAGTTGTGAATATGGTAGGATTAAGGATCACAAGTTGGTATATTAGCAATAATAATCAATGGTACTGTTCTTTAATCTATTTAGATGTTGATTTGGATTAATCTTCAACAACTATGCTAGTGACTCTAATGTCAAAACAGTGGTGGCATCTGTAATTGCAAGGGATTTAATGATTCAGTAGAAAATAATACCAGGTTAAGAAACTAACACGTTATATTATGACCTACGTTAGTACTCCGTGTATTACACGGATAGAATAAACAACATATTAAATAGTTATTAATCAAAATTAATGAATTATAAACGATCTTATAATAAAATATAAGATTAACATTAACATACGAGTGATAAAAGAATGATCATTTTTAAATTTTTTATTTTGTTTTTTTCAATAAAAAGTTAGTTTTTAAACAAATTGTTTTCAAAACTAATCGTTTTTAAAAAAGTTTCATTTTTAATAATTTATTTATTATAATTTTGAAATTTAATTACTTTCGTTTTATAAGAATATTATTTTTAAAAGCTACAGGTTTTAAAATATATTGTGTTTTTTTTAATTTTGATTTTTTTGAAAAAATATATGTTTTTACGAATTGCATTTTTTTCGTTTTAAAATCTCTTTTTACAAAAAAATTATATTTGTAATATTAAAATAATTAAAAAATATTATTTGTAGTTGATTTAATATTTATTAGGAGAGAGAATCGGAAAAATAAAATTTAGTACTTTAGAATTATAATAAGTGGCATACAAAAACTTTCCTTTATTAGTATTGTTAGATTTCTAATGTTGTAGATACGAGATTTTGAGGGGGAGGGTTGTTATTCTTAATCAATTTCGATTTAGTATATTGTATTTGGATTGTAATATGTTTTATTTGAATTAAATCAAATATATACATTTCAGTAATGATAAAATATTTTAGAAGAGTAAAATAGTTATTCTACACAAATGTTTGGAGATTCAACTAAATAGTACTTATTGGTTCAATACTCATTAGCTTAGAGTTTTTTTAACAAGTTAGACATCTTACTGATTTACGACTTACTAGTTCAGATCTTGTCAAACAACCCCTAAGTTTCTTATTTTTTTCAATTATGCATACTCAATCCTTTAATAGCAGTATTTTATTGTTTTTAGGATATTATAAATATTATAACTTCTTTGTTATACCTTTTTATTTTATAACTATCTTTATTAAACTCGTATATTACACGAGTTGAATAAAATAAAATATTAATATAATAAAAGTTATTAATTATAAAATAATGTTCTAAGATATGATATTACTAAAACTATATGAGAAACGACTATAACTAATAAAAAAGTGATATAACTTTTAAAATTTTGTTTTTAGTTTTTTTTCAAAAATAAATAAATAAACATTTTGTTCTGAAACAAACCGTATAAAAATTCATTTTCAAAAATTTCGTTATTATAACTCCCCAATTTAGTTATATTTTGTTTTAAAAAGTTGACATTTTAAAAATACCAATTTTATAATATTTCATATTTTAAAAAAGTTTTATGTTTGGAAAATTATTATTGTATAAAAAGTTATTATTTTTAAAAATACCATTAATACATAGATCTATTTCTTAATTTATTAAATCTAAAAAAATGTTAAATGGTATTATGAGTAATTAAATTAATTATTTAATAGGAGAGAAATATAAAAAAAGTTTAATGAGATGGTTATGGTTTTGACAAGTATGTCATCTAAGATACTTTTTTACTAAAATAAAAAAGATTATATAAAGTAATTAGGCTCCTTTGTATTAAATGTGGTGAATCATAAAAATAAATAGATAAATACCTTATATGATTAATAAGAATCTTATACAATAATAAATTATTATTTGAATTTAGAGGGCCAATTTTATTAGATTTTATGAAAGAAAACATCATTTTAAATCCTACATTCATTATTAACTAGGTTAGTCATTGTATAATACACAGATTGAATAAACAAATATAAGTTATTATTAATAAAAACTTATGTATTACAAAATCAAATTTAAAGATAAAATATGATGTTAATTATGTATAAAAAGCTACTTTAAGTATAATATTTTAATATATAACATTATAAAAATCATATATACGTTAGTTCAAAAAAAATTATATCATTTTTTTAACTCTCTTATGTAAAAAGTTTTATTTTTAAACACTCGTTTTATGATTTGTTATGAATAATATTTTTTTATAAAAATCGTGTTTTAAGAAAAATCTGGTTTGTAATTATTCTGGTTGTTTTAACAAGATTGTTTTACAATATTTTACTTGTTTATATTTTTTTAAAAAAAGACTTAATATTATGTTTAAAATTATTTATTGTTTTAGAAAATTTCATATTATATAAAACTTTAGTTTCTTGTTATAGATTTTGATTAAAAGATGTGATTTCTAATTTGCTTCATAAAATTTACTCTAAAAAAATAGTTTGATATTTTAAAAGGATAACTTTGTAAAATAATAATCAAGTTTCAAGATTATTCTAATCAGATCACTCATAAATTTATTTGTCTCAATTAGATCAGTTATAATTTTGTTTTTGTTTTAATCAGGTTACTTACAAATTTTTTTATCACAGTCAAGTCACTTACAAAATTTTTTGTCTCTTAATCAGGTCACTAAAGTTTCAGAATTATTCTAACTAAATCACTCATAAACTATAAAAACATTTTAAAATCAATTAAAATATATAAAGATTAACAATATTTATAATGATTCGAATCATTTAAAAAATTGTGATTTTAAAAAAAATTAAAAAATGAGTGAGCTAATTGTAATACTCCTAAAACTTTAGTAACCTGATTGAAACAAATAAAAATATTAGTGACCTGATTGGAACAAATAAAAAAATAAGTGACCTAATTGAGATACTTTTATAACTTGATTACTATTCTACAAAGTTTTTTTTTAAAAAAATTAGATAAGAGAGAAACATAGAAATTAATAATATTTATTTTTAATAAGAGAAAAAAATTTGTATCAGTATTTAAATTACTATAATATCCTTTTGGAGAGAAAATTGATTTGTGAATGTTTAAAAAAATAACAAGTGACAAAAACATGGGTTAAGAGAAGGATAAGTGGTAAAAGAAACCTTACTTTACTAAAAGTTATAGATTATAGTTAGTAATATACACGAAAAGTTACAGTATGATATTTTAATATAAGATATGTATAAATTTATATATACGTACTTGTTCAAGAGATAAAACAATTATAGTATTTTCAACTCTCTTATCTAAACACTTTCATTTTTAAATATTTGTTTTAAGATTTTCTTATAAAAATTCATTATTTATAAAAATCTTGTTTATTAAAAACTCAAGTTTCTAATTATCTGGTTGTTTTAATAAAACTACTTTTTTGAAAATTTCATATTTTTTATAATTATTTTAAAAAAGGACTAATTTAAAATATTTTGTTTCAAAAGGTTTAATGTTTTTTAAAAAATGTATGAATTTTAATTTCTCAATGAAAATTATTTTTAAAAACAGAGTTTAAATTTAAAAAAATAAAGATGAGAGAGAAAAATGTATCAATTAACCAAATTAATTTTTATGAATAGAGAGAAATTGTTCGAGTTTTTAAATTACTTTAATACCCTTTTGGAGGAAAACTAAAGTGAGAATGTTTAAAAAATGACAAGTGTCCAAATGATAGTTTAAAAAGATGACAAGTGGAAAAAAGAAACTTCTTTTATTAATATCTATAGATTTAATGAAAAGTTACGAGAAAATATTTTGTTTAATTAGGTTGATATTAATCAAAATATTTGTACATACATGTGTCCCTAGTTTCTAAACTTAATGTAATATGTTTTTATGTCTTACACATATGTAATTGTACGGGTACTTAATGAATTACAATATATGGTTGTGCTGATAATGTTGAATATATCATTGGTTGGTATGTAATAACGCTTATTGAATGACTATATAGGTTGTGGTTGTTTGAATAATATCTAAATCAATTAATGACTATGAAACATATTTAAACTTAATCATGTAAAGTTCTCATGCGATTGGCCCATGCTAATGGACATACGCATGAAACTTCATGCTAATGAACTAGTCGTATGAATGAACCAGGAGACTGGATCAGTCGCATGATTGAAACATGAGATTGACTCAGTCGCACGACTGAACAGTCAGTCGTGCGAATGGATAAACCGCATGACTCAATCGCACGACTGAACCATACAAATGGTCCAATTGCACGATTGAGAAACCTTAACCTATAAATACCACTTAATTCGTGGTAAAACAAGACACTTCGAATATCTTGATACCCAGACGTACCCTAGCCGTCCAGAGACCTCTAGTAACCTGTTCCAACTTCAAAGATCACAGTAGATCGATAGCTAATCGTTCTTAACGTTTAGATTCAATCTTTAATTGATTCTACGTGCGTTCTCACTGATTGGATCGCCAATCAAATAGGATTTCACACTATTTGATTCGGTATACGCGTAAATCTGTTAGTATTCGTCGAGTACACGGTCCCTAACAAGTGGTATGAGTGCTTTGGCTCTAGATTTACGTGTGATTCAATCGTTTTGATATAAAATTGTGTTTTTACGCTAAACGCAATCTTTTATGTCAAATCGGGTTTTAGACGTCTCTTGATTGTAAAGTCAAGTTTTTTCGGGCATACGGCAATTAGGGTTAGCAAAAATTCATGTTTTTGCGTTCAAACACCTTAAACCTAGAAATTTTCAAAATCCAGCAGGTTTAGTCGCACGATTGACTCAATCGCACGACTGAGGTCATACGCATTCCCCATACGCACGATTGGACTCAGTCGCACCCCATTCGTCCGACTGAGAAGACTATTCGCAATGTTCATCCGCATTAGTTCATTCGGCCGACTTAGTCATCCGCATTTGTTCAGTCGTATGATTGAACCATCCGCATAGTTCAATCGCCCGAATAACCCAATCGCATAACTTCATTCGCACTAATACAAAAGGTTTTTTAAAGTTAAAGTTAATAGCAATGGAAGACCAATATTCAGCCTTTACAGCAGGGAGAGACTCACATATACAAAATTTACTGCTACTGGAGAATGGGTGGGGAATCACAACAAACCCCAAGGCTGATCACGTTAGACGAATATCCATAATGGAAACAACGTTTCGAGATCTACTTAAACGGAGTAGATCCAAATATGTGGGAGTCTATAGAGTTGGGGTATAGCATGCCTGTAGGAGCTGATAGTGTCAAACTCACACTTGGTGGGATGACTGACGGACAAAAGGTGAAATACAATGCAGAAAAGAAGGTTTATGCTTTGCTTACACAGTCAATTCAGAAGGATATTTTCCATCAATTCTCGGAATATACTCAAGCAAAGAAGCTATGGGATGCATTGGAGAAAAGGTATGACAGAAATGCATCTTTGAAGGACATAAAGGCTAAGGCTTTAAAGAAGGAGTTTGACAAATTCTCCTCAATGGGAAAAGAAAGCCTAGATGATGTGATCGATAGATTCTACCACTGATGAGTGAGATGCACACTCATGGAGTATCAACGTCAATGGAGGACAAAGTGTCCAACTTTGCAGACGGGCTGCTAGAGAAATGGGTGTCATTTGTCTCAAATCTCAGACAGAATGGTATGCTAGTGAAGTTAGATATCAATGACTTCATTCTGAAACTGAGAGAAGAAGAACTGAGGATGAAGTACAGAGCTCAAAAGTCTTCATATGATTAGAACCCAGCGTTGTACAATGCGACTCCTCAAGCCAAGACATCTGGAGCACCTCTTCAGACAGCTTTTGTATCAAGCTCATTTAGTCCCTCACCAGCCTCTACTTCAGGTTCAGAAACTTTGGGATCGTCTGGTACCCAATATATTGCACCTGAAGCAAATGCCGCAAAGCTGAAGATCGAGAACTTCGGCAATGTGACAGTTGAGGTAGCTATAGAGCACATGGATCTCTTAGTTGTGGTAGTCCACTCCTATGATAGACTAATTGCTGGAAAGATTGGGAACTGCCATGAGGACTATGAGCAGGTGGATGAGACAGAGTTGGAGAGGATGGACATAATGCGGGCCTTAGCAAGTGCAGTTCAGAGAGCTAAGAAGTTTGTCAAAAAGACCAGACAAAATTTGATTGCTACTAAGGACACTACCTTCGGCTTTGATAAATCTAAGGTAACCTGCTTCAACTGCGGTGAGAAAGGGCACTTCAAAAGGGAGTGTGTGAAGCCAAAGAAGACTGATAGGAATCTTTTCTCCTCCTTCAATCGTCAGGAGAAACCCACTAGCAGTCCTACTTCATCAAGCAAGGATCCCAAAGCCTTGACTACTCATGATGATGAAGGACAGGACTGAGCTTTTGGTTTGTCTCCCTGGGAGAATCCAATATCGCTAGTGTGGAGGATATCGATGATAACTCTGCCAGTGAAGGAGATATAGTAGTTGAACTTGCGATGTCAACATCAGAAGAAATTGCACCAGTGGTCACCTACCTGCCTAAAGACGGGAATACTACTACAACGTCAGAATCACCAGCTCCAGAAACATCAGATTCTGCATTGATGGTTGATTCTTCAGAAACCACTATAGTAAGTACTACTGACCAACTATTAATAATCATGCTTGTTCTGATTGTAATAAATTAAGGAAAGCATTGATCTAAAATTTGCTTGGTTATTAGATCATAATGATAACTTAGTAAAGGACCTAGAACTATGCACTGAAGCTAACAAAGTTTTAAAACAAAATGAGCACAGTTACAAAGAAAAGATAGACCTATTGAACAAACAGGTTAGGGAAATAGAAGTTGTAGCCTTTAACCAAGCTAATGACATTAGGTACTATCTAAACTCCCTAGAGGACACTAAGAAACAAAAGGCAGTTTTAGAAGTAGAAGTTAATTTCCTAAAACAAAAACTATATAGTTGGATTAGTTCTTCACACATAGTCCAAAACTTAGTGAGAGAAAGAAACAGTGGGGAGGGATTGGGTTATAAAGTGGTTCCACCACCACATGAGATCTTGATGAACACAAAATGTAAACCAATCAATGATAATATAATCAAGGATCATGTGATGTCTACTCCTCTTGTAAGTGATCTAGATTCCACATGTTCATCAAATGAATCTGGTACTAAACAAAAGGAGGCCACTTCAAAGGCAAATGGTAAAATGCCTTGTATTAATCTAGACAAAGAGTTTGAAAAAGTAACTATAAAGTCTGGTTCAACCATTGTCAAATCTAAACCTAAAAAGACCAATAATGTTAACCAATCACATGCATCATGTCAAAGTCCAGAAAATAGAAAAGAAAATGATGTTAAAAATGTTAAAGCAATTAACTTTGTTAAACCAGACAAAACATCTAAACAATCAAAGTTGAAACCCAAACAAAGTAAGGTCACCCGGGTGTCACATACTTCTCCAGAAAAGCAGTTAAATCGTAAAGTCGGAAGCAGAGCTTGGTCGAAAGCAGAGCTTGCTACAGTTGTGGAGAGTATGGACACATTGCGTCTCATTGTCCTTACTATCAGACACCGAGGAGGAAAGTTAAACTTCCTGAACAAAAACCTATTTCCTTTAAGAGGAACTCAGTGATGCCACCTAAAAGAGATAGTGAACCGAAAGTTCAACACATTAGCCAGTCGTCTGTTTATCACAAACAGGCCTTACACAAAGCTGGCCTATGGAAGGAGAAATCAACCTCATTGTCTGATAATAAGAATAAGAAGACATCTGAGCTTCCCTCACCCTCTAACGGTCAATGGGTAACATTTATGAAGTGTGATGCCTCTAGGAAACCCAAGCCAGTGAAGGCTTGGGTTCCTAACCTGAACTAATGTTTTCAAACTGAATGTGTAGGGTGTTCGATATAGTGTTGAAACCAACACGTGGATTATAGACAGCGGAGCATCCAGGTACATGACAGGGAACATGGATCTCTTATCAAATGTCAAACATATAAAAGGAGGTCACGTTTTGTTTGTTGGAAACAAAGGAGGGTACATCACAGCTCAAGGGGAAGTAGGTAATCAGAAAGTGAAGTTTGACAAGGTAAACTACGTTCAACAACTTCAAAATAACTTGCTTTATGTTTCTCAAATTTGTGATAAAGACTTTAAGGTAGTATTTGACAACAAGAAATGCTATGTTCTGAAAAAGGACTATGTCATCCTGGAGGATCAAGTATTAATGTCTACCTCAAGATATAAGGACCTTTATGTCTTGGATCTATCGAAGGCCTCCACAACGGATCATGAAGTTCAGTGCTTCTTGTCAAAAGCTACTGAGAAGGAATCCATCTCCTGGCATAGGAGAATGGAACACATTAATCCACGAAAGATGAATCACTTGATCCATAATGATCTTGTGAGAGGAGTTAACGTCAAAAACTTCCAACTTCCGGATTTC
Source organism: Flaveria trinervia (assembly GCA_025506515.1). NCBI lineage: Eukaryota > Viridiplantae > Streptophyta > Magnoliopsida > Asterales > Asteraceae > Flaveria > Flaveria trinervia. Next base: position 30,505,817 of record CM046446.1, read on the forward strand.
TGTGTTGCGTGCAAGAAGGGTAAACAGACGAAGAAGGCTCATAAGGAAAAGAAAGTTCATTCTATCAAACTTCCTCTTGAACTTCTACACATGGATCTATTTGGTCCAGTCAGTACAAGAAGCATTGCAGGCAACTTGTACTGCTATGTAGTTACTGATGACTACTCAAGATTCACTTGGGTGATGTTTCTGAAATCCAAATAAAAAACATTTGAGTCATTCAAAGAGTTAGTAACTACTCTAGAGTCCCTATACAAGTTGAAGGTACGTCAAGTGCACTCAGACAATCGAACCGAGTTCATGAATCAATGGATGGAGGCTTATTGCAAGGAAAAGGGAATTGTGCATCAGTTCACTTTTGCCTACACTTCTCAGATGAACGGCGTTGCTGAAAGGAAGAGTCGCAGCTTGATAGAGACGGCACGCACAATGCTAGCAGACTCAAAAATGCCTATCCAATTCTGGAATGAAGCAGGTGCAAATGCATATTATACACTAAATAGAGTTCTGGTAGTCAAACGCCATGGGAAGACATGCTACGAGCTACTACAACGATGTAAACCAACTCTAGAGTATCTCGAGCCGTTTGGCGCTCCATGCACCCTACTAAAGAAGACTCAGGAAGGGAAATTCAGCAAGAAAGCTGATGAATGTATCTTTCTAGGATACAACATACTGAACAAGAGGGTCTACAACAACTCAACAGGTTAGGTAGAAGTATGGTGTAATATTGATGTTCAGAGATACACCACACCACCTGCTGGAAAAGGACCCGCCTTCTTTTTCGACTATGATGGATTCTTCAAGTCCTTCAACATACCACTCTCCACTTCTGATGCTAAGTTAGCTACAAAGATAATCTATGATGTTCTAAAGACACCAGCTCAGGAATCTACATCATCTGGCCTACAAGGCGATTCATCTACCAACTCAGGGGGAGCACTTGCAGATAGTGACTCTTCCTTTAATGAAGAAGCTGTGAAGACTAATCAGAACAATCAGGAGCAACAGGTTCCCCCTACCGATAGTCCACAAGCATTCGACATTGATGCTTCTGCATCTTCGAAACCTCAGACTCCTACTGCCTCAAATACTGAACATAATGTTCATAATCTTGATTCTAAGGTAGTTGTTCCAACCACTCCTGGTTCACGACTAAATGTGTATCATCCTTTGGATAATGTCATTGGAGATGTGAGATCAGGAGTTCAGACCAGAAATCAGTTGTATTTAGCTGATTATGCCTCAGTGATGGAAAAGGGTTACATTCATGATGGTGCCTATCGTTGCTTTGTGTCTCAGTTTGAGCCTAAGTATGTTAGTGAAGCCCTGAATGATGAGGCATGGGTGAGTGCCATGCAAGAAGAACTTCTTTAATTCAAGAAGTTAGGTGTATGGACTCTGGTGGATAGACCTAAAGGTGCTAAGGTCATTGGCAGAAAATGGGTCTTGAAATGCAAGAAAGATGATCAAGGCGTGATCATCAGAAAGAAGGCTCGATTTGTTGTCCAAGGATTTCGACAAGTCGAGGGCATTGACTACAATGAAGTGTTTGCACCCGTGGCAAGAATGGAAGCAATCCGCATCTTCCTTGCCTATGCATCCTTATATGAAGATTAAAGTTTATCAACTTGATGTGAATAGTGCTTTTCTTAGTTTCTAAAGTTAATGTAATATGTTTTTATTGTCTTACACATATGTAATTGTACGGGTACTTAATGAAATACAATATGTGGTTGTGCTTATAATGTTGAATATTTCATTGGTTGGTATGTAATAATGCTTATTGAACTGACTATATAGGTTGTGGTTGTTTGAATAATATCTAAATCAATTAATGACTATGAAACATATTTAAACTTAATCATGTGAAGTTCTCACGCGATTGACCCATGCTAATGGACCATACACATGAACAACTTCATGCTAATGAACCAGTCGTATGAATTCACCAGGAGACTAGATCAGTCGCATGATTGAAACATGAGATTGACTCAGTCACACGACTGAACAGTCAGCCGGGCGAATGGATCGACCGCATGACTCAATCTCACGACTGAACCATGCAAATGGTCCAATCACACGATTGAGAAACCTTAACCTATAAATACCACTTAATTCGTGGAAAAACAAGACACTTCAAATATCTTGACACCCAGACGTACCCTAGCCGTCCAGAGACCTCTAGTAACCTGTTCCAACTTCAAAGATCGCAATAGATCGATTGCTAACCGTTCTTAACATTTAGATTCAATTTTTAATTGATTCTACGTGAGTTCTCACTGATTGGATCGTCAATCAAATAGGATTTCACACTATTTTATTCAGTATACACGTAAGTCTGTTAGTATTCGTCGAGTACACGATTGTTAACAATATTAAATTAATAATAGAAAATAAATTTATTATGATATTGAATTATAATAAATAATTCAATTACCTAAAATAAAGGGCTAGATGTTTAGCCAATATGGATGGGCTTCAGAATTACACATAATTTTTATTTGTTATTTAGTATAGATATATTTTATATTTGTGTGCTTGTGTGCGCGTATGAAATTGTTATAACACAAATAATAAATAATGTTTACATTTTGTGAATTACAATTAATTAGTTAAATTCAATTTTTAAATAATGTATATGCGCTAAAACAAAACCTAAAGGCTCTACAATGATAACACAACACATGGCGCTATAAAACCTTTGTTTATTTAATTTATAGATTATAGATAAAGAATATATATATTTTTATGATTGGTTAAGGTAACCAGTTATATAAAAATGCTATGTTACGTAGGCTTGTACTTAGAGTTTTATTTATTTTTAGAGTTGATACATATAATTAACTAGTATTAAGCCCCTATGTTACGAAATAAAACCATACAAATAGTAACAATTTCATTGCACCATTAACAATCAACAATACCGAAAAACTAGAATTAAAAATGAATAAACGGAAAACTAGAAACAATGGAAAGTAAAAGTAAAAACATTTAACCCCATACGTGAAACGTAATTTAAAAACAATAATTAATTCGATCTAATACCCGCGTATTGTGACAGATCCATTAAACATGAATTTTTTTTTCATAAAAACGATAAACCACATGTGCACATTGTTGCATGTTAACTCATAAAACGAAAACTTTGTAAAAGACGAAAAGTATAGGGAATCAAAGTTGAATATGAAGAATTATAGGGGTTAAGTTGTAAATAATGTAAAAATATGAGGTTAAACTTAAGAAAATGAAAAAAGTGTGTACAACTCACTAAAGCTTAAGTACAAATCATAAAACACACATAAGTTGATAATTAGTAATATATATAATTTACGGGTTGTATATAGTCGTGAATGTGATTTTATTTTCTTATCATCATCCAACACCACCATCATTCCTTTGAATACTTATAACAATTAGTTATTGCTAGCGATGCTTTGCAACAACATCATACGTAGTGTGGTAAAATGTAGTGTACAATAGACGTGACTTAATTTTAACTAAATTTACGTCAATCGTAGAGTAACTCGAATTTATAGTCTTAAATGTTATACCACATGATAAAGTATAGGTTACAATATCTTGGACTCATTTTCGTACTTCTACAACGAAACATAAAATAACTCAGATTTATACCATTTAATTAGAATATATTATATTTGTCTTGATGTATTGCCAAGCAAAACTTACATCGAGATGTAGACCAACTCAAAAGTACAAAAAAGTAAGCATAAAAACATTTATATTTGAAACTCATTTCTAAATTTTTTTTACGTAAAAACGTAAACAAATGTCAAAACATAGATAATCTCAAATCATATATTAAAATAAATACAAAAATGTTTTATATTTAAAATTGCTTGTTTATTTAACAATATTTACGTCAAAATGTTGACGAGCTTGAAAATATACCGACTCGTACATAAAAATATGAACATAGGAATTAGTTCTTTTAAAAAAATTGTACAGTTAGATGTAAAATGTATGGGAGGTGTGGGAAAAGAGTGTAGACGAGTTGTGTTGGTTCGCAATTAACGTTATGGCTTCATGTAAAAAGTATATGGTGTAAGAAAACAAATAAAATACCATATACACCCATTGATCTTTCTTTTTAAGTTGTAGAAAATGCATTTTGTGGTCATTATTTAATTTTCATTAAATCATTATTTTGAAATATATAATTTTTAACTAGTGGATTCCCTTGCACTGTGCACCGGGAATTTGGTAAAACTTATAAAGTTAACACGTCTTGTTTTCAAATAAATTTTATGTAAAAATACAAGAAATATATGCAACACTAATTTTAGTGAACTTATGTATTACACGTTTGAATAAATAAAATATTAATTAGAATAAAATTTACTAATTATTAAATAATATATGATTTAAATTTTGTATGAGTAAGTACTATAAGTAATAAAACAATAATATCAATTTTTTAAAAATTTGTTTTTATCTTTCTTTGTTTTTTCTAAAGAATGAATAAAACATTTCATTTCAAAATTAAACATATTCAAAAAAATGTCATTTTTATAATACTATGATGTACGTTCTAAAAAAGTTTATTTTTTATAAAAAATTATTTCTCTAGAAATAAACATTAATAAAAAAGATCTATTTCTTAATATTTTTTTTAAAAAATAGCTTATAATAAAAAATATAATTAAATAATGTAATTACTATTAGTTGAGTTATATCATAGAAGAGAGAAGCGGAATTTTTTTTAATAGTGAATGTGGTGTTGGTATATGTCATTTCTAGTTATCCTTTTATTATAAAAAGAATAATATATACACAAATTAGGAAACATATCAAATTTTAACCCAACTTGATTTTTACTAAAATTATATTGAATTGTAGATCAAATTAATCCCGGAACAATGATATATTAGAAATTTTATGATACATTATGTATTAAAAGTTAAAATGAAAGGAACATTTATTAAATTGACAAACTAAAGCTTAGAGAAATTGTATCTTTGTGGTACATGAATAACATGTAAAATTTTTTGAAAAAAATGACAAACTAAAGCATGTGATGGACTAAGACACTTCATACACATCAGCGACGAACAACCTTTACCAGATACGATCAAAGAAACATGACGCACACTAATAGAAAGCGGGTATGTTTCCTACAAATTTTTTTGACATTTGGCCTAAATTTATGCATGTTTGGGTCAAGATTATTAAGGAAAAAAAAACACTAATTTACATCAACCTCCGTCAAGGTGACGACAAAATATAAAATTCCATATTTTCATTGGAAACGAGTCACAAATTTGACTGACCACCCTTTCTTGACACAAAGCATATTAACAGTTAATTAACATTTGCACCATGTAAAAGAATTTTAAAATATTATTTGTTATTTTTATATCAATATTAACGCTTATAATGACAACAATAACAATAAACATAATGATAATAGTACATGTTAACTTATGGTGGGTTGTGGCTAGCGTAATGTCGTAAATGATTCTCTAGGATTGATGTTTGTCACTAAGAGATATGTGTTTCTCTCAAACTCACCTAGAACAACATTCGGGTTAAGATAGAATCAGTAAGAGTTTATTACAATATAGAAAATAATAAAAAACACATGAAGTAATTTTCAAAGTACTTTTATATATTGCTTCTCAACTCAATAATACAAGACTCTTACAAGCAGTGGTATGGAATGAGTTACAAAAAGAACCTATATATAATACTACCTACAGCCGGTATAGTTTGATACCAGCTGGGATCCTATAGCTAAAGTCTATACTACAAGACTAAAGTTTAAGGTATCTCGAATAAAGTCTTATCTGAGATTTGGTAGTCAGGACATGTTCTTGACTTACCTTTTGTCACCAACTAAAGTTGGTAACTTGTATTATCATGAAAAAGTGAATAGTGGAAGGAATAAAGTATGGTCAACTGCATGGCTTTTTAGGAAGAAGCCATACAGTATCAGAGGTCTGCACTGGAGTGTCAGAGACCATACTTGTGTCCATTGGTTCATAGCAGTGTCTTCCGAAGGTTAAGTGGCTTCGAAAGAGTAAGTACTTCAGAAGCTACTTATACTTCGGAAGAGACTGCTTCTTCCAAGGCTTGGACACTTCTTCTTTTCATCAAACTTCGGAAGTGGTCTTCAGCTTATTTGAACTTCAGAAGTATGCACTTGACTTCGGAAGTAGAGTTCTGTCTTTGGAAGTTGATCTTTCACTTTGTCTTTGGAAGAACTCTGCAACCTTCAGAAGTTCCATGTTAAGCTTCGGAAGCCTTTGCATGCAGCATCAAAATTATCTAAGTGACTTAGTTTTGGTTGCATTAGCCTTCTTCTTGATCCAACAAACTCCCCCTAGGCTGATGCTACCAAAACTTCACTTGTTTCTGTTTCTCAAAACTTTCAGCACCAAGGAGAGTAATATTTGTCTGTCTCCTTGTTCTTCCCTGATGTGGTGCTGAGAAATTTGTATAGATCCTTGGTAGACAGGAAATCTATTCTATCACCTTGGATAACATCTACCCTATATTCTTGCCCTCTAAAAAGAGTTAGTTGATGGGAACTGTAATCATATTCCCATCTAGCTATAGGTTCCAATTCCGGACCCTCCATCATTTGTAGAAAGGCAGTGCCTTTGGAGGAGGTCTTTCCTTGTCTTCCTATCTTCTCAATCTCAACTCTTCTTCAATCTTGGCCTTTGCAGTTAGCTCAGCTAGGTGAAGGCTGCTGAGATGATTTCTGATGAGTGTATCAGCTTCAGAGTTGGAGGGATTGGAGAATGGCTTCTCTGCTAACTTAGCAATATCAAACCTGCAGGAGTGTAGCAGAGAGGTTGCATTAAGTCTATTGACTTCTCCATTCTCTCTTTCCACAACAAAGTTGTGAGAAGTTTCATCAAACCTCCACTAAACTATTTTCTTTCTAGGCACAAGAGACTGACTATGAATCTTGTCATCTTTCTTGGTGTCTAGCAGAGTCACCAGTTTCCTTCTAAGTTTCTTCTCTTCATCATTTAATGAATCTGAGTTGAGGCCTACACGTCTAGCTACCTGGTCCAGTGTTCTTCTAGGTAAATCAAGAAATTGATCTCTTGTGAGGGAACAATAGGATCCATCAACATACGTAATGTTGACAGAATCTTCATCACATCATACTTCACTCAGAGTTGTGCAGTTGATGAGCTTGGTCTTGATTACCTTGAACTCCTCAAGAGAGGATGTTGAGAAGGCTGAGGGGATGGTTTGGATGGTTATTGCGTGGTTGAGGTTCAGAGGTTCTGGGGAGAGTTTTGGGTTGAAGGATGGGAAGTTTGGGTGGTTAAGGTGAAAAAGTGGATGTGGGTAATGTGTGGGTTTAGGGGTGAAAGGCTCGGTTTTAATGGTGAAGGGTAAGGGTGAGGATTCAGGTTGTGGTTGAGTGGTGCAGTGAAGGTCATCCCCTTTACCCTTCTGTACATCTCTTTCTTCTTTCCCAACCAGATGTTAGCCTTGATTTCACTAACAATCCGTTGGAGTGTCTTTTCAGACATGGGACCCACCTGCCTTCCAGAGAAGCCATGGGCCCAAAGATTTTCTTTCATCCAGGCCTTTTCACTGAGCTTCTTGGTTGCAGTGTCCCTAGCTTTTTCTTCCTTCTTTTTCCTCTCCTTTGCCTTTTCTCTTGCAGCCTTTTTTCTTTCTTTCTCCATTTGATCCAGCTCTTTGTTGTAGAGCCAGAGGATCGTCTCATCATTGTGTGGAGAAAGTTCTTGAAGTTAAAGCCTCTGGAGAGTAGGAAATTTATCCTGTCTCTCCTTAGCTGTAGCTCAGCCTCCTTCAGTTTTTCTTCTTCTTTCTCCAATTCCAACCTGGCTTCTTCTTCAAGTTTCAGCCATGTTGCCTTCTCCAGATTCACCAACTCCTCTAGTGGTAGCGGGATTGTCTCTTCATTGGCAGCTCCCATTTGGATAAGCTGGTCAATGATCTCTTCCCTTTTCTTATTGTCGACAGCCTCCTGATTGGCTGCAGCTGCTTTTGTGCTGGCAGCTAGCAACTTCTCAGTTGGAAGTCTTCCTTTCTTCTTAAGTTTCTCAATCTTTTCGTTTTCCTGAAGCTCTTCTGCAGTCATCTTTCTTTCCCTTTTATCCTTTGAAGAGCCCGACTATGGTGGTTCTTGGAGAGTGGATTCTGATTGTGAGAGAGGCAGAGATTGTGTTTGGGATGGATGTAGATTCAGAAAGTCCTCGCTGTTCACCTCAGATGCCATTTCAAGGATTTCATCTGTGATGATCAGTTCCTCGGACATTTTAAACAGTCCTTCCGCAGCTTCCATTTTAGCTTCGGAAGATTCAGCTTGTTCTTCTGAGGCTTTAACTTCAGCTTCGGAAGTTGGAGAAGATGCAGATTCTGTCCCAACTGTTTCAGTTACTGGGCCATCAGTCCCCATTTCCCCTTTGAAATGAATCTTAGGTTCCATGTGGACCTTAGGTTGACCAACTTCTTCCACAGTGGTAGAAGGTGCAGTCAGCCTCTGAAGCTCTTCAGCTCCAAAGTAGAGCATTGCAGCATCTGGGCTTGGCTGATCAGAAAAGGATCTCAACAGAAACTTGGTGAAGAGTCTGTAGAGATCGCTGAGCATCTTTGAGTCAATCTAAAGAATGACTTGAGATGGCTCAGACACAGTAATGATAGGAGTAGATAAAGTTGAAGTATGGCTTTGTTGTGGGTCCTCAAGTGTTTGTCTCTGAACATTCTCCTCCTTTTTGGTAGCATCATCTTGAGAGCTAGATGAGCTAGAGGAAGAAGTCGATGAGACCTGAACAGGTACATGCTTGATAGACCTCTCTGTCTGTTTCTCTGCTTTTTTGGCCTTGAGATTATCAATCTCAAGTTGCTGAGTGGCGGACCTTGCTTCTAAAGTCCTAACCAAAGATTCAAGGTTTGAGACATTAGATAGAAGGTCATGAATGAGGAGTTGCATGCTTCCCTCATCTTCTTTTGAAGAATCACGGGGAGATGAGGTAGCATACTTGGTATGTTTAGCGTCACCACCAGATGTGGTTTCTTGGCACCCTGGTTTCCCGTGCTCAATGATGTCTCTTTCAGATTCATCAAAGGGCTCGGTTGCCGCAGATTTTGTCTGAGATGTGTAACTACTATCCACAAGGTCCATTGAGGCACCTTCTGTAGTGGCAGCTGAATCTGCATGAGTCCCCTCCACATCAGTGGGACTCACCTCTGTTATAGGTTGCTGATGGGGGCTAGAGATAAGGGATTTCTCCGGGCTCTGTTGATCTTGAAGTGGGTGTTGTAGATCAACTTCATTGCCATGGAGAGATGTTATCTCTTCATCAGTTTTGAAGAGAAGGTCAGTGAAAGATAGGGAGGTTAAGCCTACTGACTCGGGACCTTTATTAATGTCTACAGACATTGAGCCTTTGGTGGGGTTGTCCCTAGTTGGCTGTTCAGAAGAGTGTAGATACTCATTCTGAATGCTGCTGGTTTGGGTGTCGGGCTCCTGGGTTTGAGACTGAGGAGACTCAAAACCCATATTGAGGTCAAAATAGAAGGATGGAAAGATCTCAGACTGAGTGGGAGCCCATGTTTCCACTCTAGTCTTTTTGGATTGAACAGGAGGGGCTTGTTCAATCAGAGTAGATTGAATAAGGGTTCGTTTGGGGCATCTTTGATATGTGATGGTGATGGGTGAAGAAGGCAGTGTTGATATTATGATGGTGGTTGCTGGTGTGGGTTCATCACCTGTAGAGTGAACAGGGATGTCACCAGGAGCTATGCGCTTAATCATACCTGGAAGCAGAGTGGTGTACCTTCCAGTGAAATTGGTGGATACCTTCTTCAAGGTCTTGAAGATAGTAGGCCGCATGTGGGGGACAGTCAGAGCAGCTGCACAGACAAGCATGCTCTGGTCCAACTCACAGTTGATGATGTGTTGAATGAATCTAGGATAATATAGAATGTCTCCCTTTGTAGATTCCCAACAGATTGGTGAACACAAATCGTGAGTACTTGAAGCGCAGGCCTCTCACCAGTCCATGAACTAAGCATCCTAGTTCTTATGGGATTTGATCCCATCCGCCAGACTTGTTGGACAAGCAGTGGAGAACAACATGCAGGAGGAACTTCCAGTTGTAGGAGAAGTTAAACTTGTAGACCGTCGACCTACTGATGTCTCCACCATATCCTATTAGGATGTAGGTGCTATCCAAATCTGCCTTAGGGAATTCAGTAGGAGCTCCTTCATCATGAAGCTCTAGATGCTCCCTGATGAGTTGTTCAGTAATGATCAACTCCTGTCCACAAATGTTGGACCTCAATACTCGAATCCCATTTAGGGTTTCAGCTTGACCATTTTCCCAAAATTCGGCCATGTGGTTGGAGTAAACAGTGGGGTTAATAGTACGAGCAGTGTAATAAGGTGATTGGGTGAGAAAGGAGATGATTTCAGAGAAGTCGGCATCTCTTGAAGAATCAAGAAGTGCGACTTGGTTGTGCTAAGGTTTAAGTGCCACTTGGAGAAAGGTGAATGTGGATGATTTTGAGCTTAGGTAAAGTTAGAGAGGAGAGAAATTTTTAGGGCAGTAAAATTGCAAGTAAGAAGATGAAATTAATAGTCGAGATTCTTTAAAAGAGGGTGGGAAGGCGGTAATGGGGGTTAGGATAAGGTGATGTGATGGTTTAATGGATGAAATGACAGTGGCGGTAAGGTTAAAATCAGTTAAATAATCCGACATCATTAACAAAATCTTTGCTTTTTACAGTGTGGGGCCCAAGAGATATACATTACACAATAGAATCTTTCTTTCGAATGTAAAACATTTTCGAAGGTAATTTGTCTTCCGAAGGCAATTCTTACTTTCGAAGCTAAAACATTGCTTCCGAAGGTTAGAGTTGCTTTCCGAATGGAAAGTTTGTAAACCTCGAAAGTAGATCTAATATGTAATCTTCGCTTCTTCCGAAACCAAAAGCTCTTCCGAGAAGAAAAATTATCCTTTGAGAAATTATGCTTCGGAAGATATAAAACTGACTTCCGAGGGTTAATTTCTCTTCAGAAGAAATTCACACTTAGAAAATTTTCAGAAAGATCTTTTGTAATAGGGCTTAAATTGTATTGACAGAAGACATTACATATTGGAAGGTTTTCAAAAGAGGTGATCTAGTTAATGTTTATCATCCTAATAGCTGTTATGAGATACTTAAATCTTTGCTCATCAAAAGCTTTGGTGAAAAAATTAGCATATTGTTCATTTGAGTCAACTTTGATTAGTTTAATCAGATTTTTCTCATGAATATCTCTAATGAAATAGTACCTGATGTCAATATGCTTTGTCTTGGAGTGCTTCACCAGATTTTCAGTAATGGAGATAGCATTGTTGTTGTCAATATGGATAGGAGTACTCATAAGGTTGAATCCATAGTCTAACATCTGATTCTGAATCCATAGCAGTTAAGCACAGCAGCTAGCAGCAGCAATGTATTCAACTTCAGCAGTTGATGTAGATACATAGGATTGTTTCTTGCATTGCCATGAGATGATCCTTCCACCAAGAAATTGACATCCTCCTAATGTTGATTTTTTGTCAATATTGAAGCCACCATAGTCACTGTCAGAGTATCCATAGAGATTAAAATCTTTGTTTCTGGGATACTAAAGACCTAGTTTAGGTGCTCCTTTGAGGTATTTGAGGATTCTCTTCAAAGCAGCTAAGTGAGACACCTTTGGAGCAACCTGATATCTTGCACAAATGCAAGTAGCAAAAATGATATCAGGTCTACTGGTAGTAAGATACATCAAAGAACAAATAATTGCCCTATACTGATGTTGATCAGTATCCTCCCCCTCAAGGTCAGGACAAAGATTATGGTTTCTGGGTATGGGTGTCTTGGCAAGCTTGCAATCCTTCATTTTAAATCTTTCTAAGATGTCAGAGACATACTTAGATTGATTAATGAAGAACCCTTCCTTCATTTGCTTCACCTGAATTCCAAGAAAAAAGTCCATTTTTCCCATGGAACTCATCTCAAACTTTTTCTTCATAATGCTCTCAAAGTCCTTACACATTTGGTCATTTGAAGAACCAAATATGATGTCATCAACATAGACTTGAACGAGCAAGATGTCCTTTCCAGACTTTATGATGAAGAGAGTCTTGTCAATGGTACATCTAGTGTAGCCGTTCTTCGGAATAAACTGAGATAATGTCTCATACCACAACCTAGGTGCTTAGTGCAACCCATATAGAGCTTTATCCAATTTGCACACATAGTTAGGGTGCTGTGGGTCTTCAAATCCTGGAGGTTGGCATACATAGACTTCCCTATCTATATCCCCATATAGAAATGCACACTTGACATCAAGTTGATAGATTGTGAAGTCCTTGGATGCAGCATAAGCAAGGAAGATCCTAACTGCCTCAAGTCTTGCAACTGGTGCAAAGACATCAGTATAATCAATTCCCTCCTCTTGTGTGTATCCTTTGAACTACAAGTCTTGCTTTGTTCTTGATGATCAAGCCTCTATCATCTCTCTTGTTTCTGAAAACCCATTTAGTGCCTATTGGTACTTGACCAGATGGTAGCGGACATAGGTTCCATACCTTCTGCTCTTGAATTGAAGCACCTCCTCTTGCATCGATTCAAGCCAGCTACTATCTTTTAAGACATCTTCTATCTTCTTGGGTTCCGTCTGGGATAGAAAGCATGAGTACAAGTAGGCATTCCCATGATGAGTCTGTCCTCTTGTTCTCACACCATCAGTGACATCCCCTATGATGAATTCAGCAGGATGAGTATTATGAATCCTAAGGCGAGGAATCACTTCCAGTTGCAGAGATAGATCCAGGTTGGACATATTCTGCTTAGGAACTGGAACACTCTGTCCGGCTGTTGTTTCAAAATCATTCAATAAGGACTGATTGAATGAGTGAGAAACATTATCAATCGTTGGCTGTGAAGTGGTGTTAATAGTTTCCTGTCCCTTCAAAACACTACTTCCTTCTACCTGATGTTGTGGTGGATCACCTGATGAGTATTGAGGCCCAGTATGTGATTCACTTGTTGAAGCTTCACAATTCCTTGATATAGTCAAGCTATCAGATTTGTGAATGGTGGAAACTTCATTTATAACTTAACAGTTGATCATCAGCAGTAGCGTCAACATCATTTTGAGCTCTTGTTCCAACTGAAACATTCTCATAAGATGGTTTAGAATAGTTTGGAAACAATTTTAAAATCAAAAATATGATGAGGGCCATTCACCCTAACACAAGGAGTGTGCTTATTAACAACTATGTTGGATGACTCCTCAAATTATTGATTTTTAATGTTGTATACTCTGTAAGCTTTGGAGCTAGAAGAGTACCCAACAAAGATAGTATCATCCGACTTTTTAGCAAACTTTGCTAAATTGTCTTTTGTGTTAAGTATGGTACACCTGCTGCCAAAGGACCTTAGAAAGCCAATGAACGGTGGCCTCTTGTTCCATAGCTCATAAGGGGTTTTTCCATGGGGCTTAACTACAAGAAGTCTATTCTGCACATAGCATGCAGTGCTGACTGCCTCTGCCCAGAATGTTAGAGGTAGTTTTGAATCAGCTAACATAGTTCGAGCAGCCTCAATAAGTGTCCTATTCCTCCTCTCAGCAACACCATTTTGTTAAGGAGTTCTGGGAGTACTATATTGTCTGGCAATCCCTTTTGAGTTACAGAATGAGTCAAGAACGAAGTTCTTAAACTCAGTCCCTTGATAACTTCTAATAATTTTAACCTTGTGATCAATTTGATTTTCTATTTTAAGAATAAAAGATTTTAATGTTTCAACAGTTTCATCTTTAGTTCTTAAAAATAATACCCATATGAATCTAGTAAAATCATCAACTATCACAAGGCAATATGATTTCCTTCCAATGCTCATTATACTTGTGGGACCAAAAAGATCCATGTGCAATAAGTGTAATGGAGTAGTGATAGAGTTAACACATTTGGATTTATGAGATGTCTTGTGTTGTTTCCCTTTTAGGCATGCAACACAGTTCAGAAAAACTCCTTTTTAGGCAAACCATGTACCAGGTTATTTTTAGCCAATTAATTCATTGTCTTAAAATTTACATGACACATACGTTTATGCCATAGTGTTGACTCATCACCATCACCTTTGGAAAGAAAGCATGATACTTCACCCATTGGGGAAGCATTCTTCATATCAAGCTTGTACATATCCCCTTTTCTGGGAGATCTAAGAAGCACCAATTCCGGAGGAATTGTCATCCCAGGTTTGAGGATAATGCACTCATGTTCTGTGAAAAGCAATTGGTGCTTTTGATCACAGAATTAAGAAACACTTAACAGATTATGTTCAAGCTGTTTGACAAAGTGAACTTTGTCAACCTTTAATTTACCATTGGATATACTCCCTCTGCTAGAAATATATCCTTCAGCCTCACATCCAAATTAGACAGGACTTCCATCATAGTTCTAAAACTATTGAAGGAGAGATCTGTTCCCTGTCATGTGCCTGGAGCATCCACTGTCTACAATCCAGACATTGTTGTTCTTCTCATATGGATGTCCCTACACATAAGATGAGATTGTTAGTTTTGATTGGAAGCCCAAGCCTTGCTGGTCTTGGGTTCTTCCAAAGATAATGACATAATTGAACCAAATGTTATGCATGGGGGTTCAATAGAGGTCTTCGAAGAAGAGGTTTGAGCTGCAGCATCTTCCTTGATCTTCCAGTCCATCCTTTGGTTGATCTTGGAGGATGAGCTTGTTGAAGCTTTTGCAACATCGCTATCTTTCGAAGCTTCTTTCTTTTCGAAAGAAGTCTTCACCACCTTTTCTTCTGAAGCAGTCTTCTTCTGGGGAGGTTTCAAGGGAGCTTTCTTGTTCTTCCAAACCTTAGTAGGTTTTGCTTCCGAAGCCATTTTCCCTTCGGAAGAAAGAGTTTCTTCCGAAAGCAAACTGGCTTCCGAAACTAGCTTTCCCTTTTTCATTACTTGAACCATTTGAAAAGGTCCAAATGTGAAACCTTCCTTGAGTCCTTCTTTTCTAATATTATTTGCATAATATGTGCTTACAGGATTGTAGTAACAATCTTTTGCCATGTGGTTTTGCAGACCACACATTATGCATGCAATGTTAGTTCTTTGGGAATGAGGGTTGCTATTTCTTGGGCTTCTTTTCTTCATCAGCAACTTTTCCCTTCAACTTCTGATCCTTTGGCAGGACAGAAGTGTTGGTATTACACTCCTTTCCTGAATTAGAAGTACCTAACACTTGGAATCCAGCTGAGATAAAGACACCCTTTTGCTTTGGGTGAATCTTCAGCTTGGACTCAGCCACATTCTTGGCAGTTCTCCTAGCAGCTTTAGCTCTGCTTCTTCTAGCCTTAGTGGTTAGGATTTGTTCTTCACAGGAGGAGATGGGTACATCTACCTGTTCCTTCCCTGTGGTGACCACTATTGTTGCTTCATCCTTCAACTCTGGTGAGGAAGGGTCAGTAGTTGGAACCTCTTGCTCCTCAGTACCACATCTAGGCTGTCTAATAGACTCATAGGAGTGTGCTGGAGCAATTTCATTGGTTCCCAACCCTCCTTTGTTCTGATAACAAAGTTTGGAGTGGAACGATGATGCAAGAATAGCTTGGAAGTTTTGCTCAGAGATAACATGATTCCTGGCCTGAGCCTCAGCAGTGACAAGCTGGGCTTGTGCCTTAGAAAATTTGGATATAAGATCTTTGTTTTGATTCTTGTAGTTGGTGTGTTCATGTTTTAAAAGAGACAGTTTTCTCTAACTCGTCAATTTTCTTTTGATAGTCAGATTCAGCTCTTTTAAAATCAGATTTTAAAATATTTAAAGACTCAATATCAGATCTGATTTCCATATTGTAATCCTCATATAGTTTAACTTTAGCTATACAGGCTGGAGTGCAGAGATGTTCATATACCTGGGCATCTTCTGTTCCGGCCATGAGAGCTTGAGCAGGAGTCACATCCTGTACCATGAAGCTCCAGTCAACTTCTTGAGCCATTGCAGTTGTTTCAGGTGACTTCTCAGCGGGCTTTGAGGTTGAGGGATGTGTGGAGGCCTGTGAGGTTCCCGGATTGGTCTTGGAAGCCTTGCATTCCCTTGCAAAGTGACCCAGTTGGTTACAGTTGTAACAATTTGCCTTGGTCTTATCAAACCCGAACTTGCTGGTAGTTGGGTTTTGAGGGAAATGCCTTTGAGTTCTCTTAAAGAACTTCTTCGCTCTGTAAGTTAAAAGAGCCATCTGTTGGACAATGTCCACGTACTCTACATCATCTGGACTGAAACACTCAAGATCATCAAAGCAGTATTAAAAATCACCATAGTGTCCACTTCCTAAGACAAAGGCACAACTTTCCTGAAAGGAGTTGTGTTGAGCTTGTTGAGACCTTGGAGTCTTAGGAAAAGTGATGTAAGGTCCAGAAAATCAGGATGGCTACTGATAAGTCAGGTAATGCTGAGGTTGTGGGGGTAATGAGCCTTTAGCAACCATTAATGCATTGCTAGCAGGAAGACTCATGGGTCTTCTTGTTTGGTGGCCCTTCTTACTCTCCATCTCTAGGTGATATCCATCAAGGATGCCGTAGAGTTCAGTCATGGTGAGAGTGTTCAAATTCTTTGTCCTCTTGATGAGACATAGTAGAATGTCCACTCATTTGGAAGAGCACTCATGAACATTCTAGTAAGATCTCTAAGTTCAAGAGTGATCTTCATAGACTGAAGAGAAGAGATAAGATCCATGTACCTGAAGTACTGCTGCCTGAGAGTCTTTCCAGTAATATGAGTGAAGTTCTCAAACTACTGCTTCAGTGAGTCCTTCTTTGAGTCATTGGAGCTTGAGTACATCTGAGCAAGTGCATCAAACAACTCTTTGGTGGTCGTGCATTGATCAAATCCCACCATAATGGAGTTCGGTATTGCAGTCATGAGAATGGTCATGGCATTGCTGTCGATGTCCATCTTCTTTCTATCTTCATTAGAGTAATCCTCAACAGCCTTTTCTATCATGGCACCATTTCCACCAGGTGATGCCACCTTTGGCTTATACGGGCCATTGACAATGGAGTTCCACATCTTGCTGTCTTGATATCTGATGAAGCCTTCCATTCTCCTGCTCCAAGACCTAAAATTTTCAGAAGTAATGATGGGAGCCTTTGTCATGGTTCCCATCTCTACCTCGGACTTGTTAAGGGCCATTTGAGTGAGTGGGTTGTAGGGAGGAGTGAAAAACAGGTTGATTGGATGGTTAGATCACGCAATCAAGAGCCTGAGAAGCTCTGATACAATTGCAGGATCAATGTTTGTCACTAAACAGATGTGTTTTTCTCTCAAACTCACCTAGAACAACACTCGGGTTAAGATAGAATCAGTATAAGTTGATAACAATATAGAAAGTAATAAAGAACATAGGAAGTAATTTCCAAGGTACTTTTATATATTGCTTCTCAACTCAATAATATAAGACTCTTACAAGCAGTGGTATGGAATGAGTTACAAAGAGAACCTATATATAATACTACCTACAACGGATATACTTTGATACCAGCTGGGATCTTATAGATAAAGTTTATACTACAAGACTAAAGTTTAAGGTATCTCGGATAAAGTCTTATCTAAGATTTAGTAGTCAGGACGTGTCCCTGACTTACCTTTTGTCACCAACTAAAGTTGGTAAGTTGTACTATCATGAAAAGGTGAATAGTGGAATAAAGTATGGTCAACTGCATGGCTTTTTAGGAAGAAGCCATACAGTATCAGAGGTCTACAACGGAGTGTCAGAGACCATACTTGTGTCCACTAGTTCATAGTAGTGTCTTCCGAAGGTTAAGTGGCTTCGGAAGAGTAAGTACTTCCGAAGCCATTTATACTTCGGAAGAGACTGCTTCTTCTAAGGCTTGGACACTTTTTCTTTTCATCAAACTTCGGAAGTGGTCTTCAGCTTATTTGTACTTCGGAAGTATGCACTTGACTTCAGAAGTAGAGTTCTATCTTCGGAAGTTGATCTTTCACTTTGTCTTTGGAAGAACTCTACAACCTTCGGAAGTTCCATGTTAAGCTTCGGAAGCCTTTGCATGCAGCACCAATATTATCTAAGTGACTTAGTTTTGGTTGCATTATCCTTCTTCTCGATCTAATAGATTCTGTATGTGTAACACAACATAAAATCCACTTATTTTCTAATGTTTCTAAGTATAGAATCTCAAGCTTCTTATTATATAAGATTCAAAAGTCACCAAAGCTCATAGAAATAAGATCCCCATATTAATTTATCAAAGTTGAAATTCACATTACTTGTAATGAAATTTTAGCATGTAATGAACTATGACACTTGATACACATTATGACACCCCGTATTTTCCAGGTTAACATCATTCTCCAACACTTGATAATTATTTAATTTTACCGATTAAATAAAAAGAATTATTATTAAAGTTACTCCTAAAAGTTCACCCCACTTGTACAATAACTAATTCAAGCCTTCAAATGTAATTACACTAAGATAAAGGATCTTTTATGCCTACTGCCAAAAGCTGATTTCTTATAAAACCAAGCCCCCCTCTCGGCAGTTTCATGAAACTGAATCCACTACATTATTGAAACCCTAGTTTCTCCACTCTGCAGCCATCTCCCCGTCTCGCTTGACTCTTTTCAACCGCTAATCTTCACGGTATTCACCACCAGCGAAGCCCGTCTCATGGCAGCCTCCTCCACGGTAGCCACTTTTGGCAACCACGCACGTTTCGACACCTTCTCCACATTACTTCTCATTTTTCATCTTAAACTTTGATTTTTAGAACTTTATTTTTAATCATAAATTATGTTTTGTAAATGTTGCATCGTTTGGTGTAACTAATGGCTAAGATCCTGGTATGTCACGTGCCTGATGGTATTACCTCATTTGTGGAAATTGAGGGTGTGACAGATTGGTATCAGATCCAATGGTTATAGCGAACTAAAATAAATATGCATTTATTTGCATTACATATAGCCTATAGCCTGATGTCTTAGTTACACGCATATAGACACATTTAGCTTCATTAGTTTGCCTTATCTAATTGCTATACTTGCTTGGGATTTGCCTGTTATGGTATATTCCTCTGAGTCTTCGACTACAAGAATGACATAATCATCTCTTCATTCTATATTTACAGGGAAAAGGCCAATTCGTCCTGATTTCCACTGTTACCTCATGTTTATTCATACAAGTGACTCCGAGTTACTGTGAGTCATGAGAAGGTTATTTACGAATTAGTTGTACCTTACCTCTTACATTATACCTCTCGGAATTGGATACAATACCATTGGTACCTAACTTGGATGGTTCATTAGGAGCATTTTCTGCCTCCTGTTGAATGCATTTTGTCGACGAGAGTTGCGTCTGCCAATCCTTCTTTACCTACCTTGCCACTTCTTTGCCTTGTACAACAGGTAATAGCTATATTGGTGGCTACCATACACATTACGAGACAACTTATCAAAGTTTACTTATGATAATTCTATTTACCCATTTGATTTGAGCACGGTGACTATTCCTTGCCTAAGTGAATAGTTCCGCAATCGATTCTTTTGTACGACCTTGGTTAATCAACCCTTGGTTTAATAATTATATATTTAATACCCTTATCATTGATAAAACTTTATACTTGACAAGGTATGTTAGCTCGGATGGGAGGAACCAGAGCTTACCATGCAAAGCAAATTATCATCATGGGTGCACACGTAATTGTAATTTGCCGTGCATGAGAAGTCTGGCAGACCCTGTCAGATGATAACAGTTATAGTTAGTACAAAATTTCATTTGTATACGTTGGGGACACGACAATATCAATCCGTATAAAACTTCACTAAGGATATGGAAGCACTCTTTCATCTCCACTCGTATAAAAATTTTCATCCATCTAGAACCTTAATGGGATTTGTATCATGACAATAGTCCCAGTCCTTAGGAGATGTTGTTCGTTCTAGCATTCTAGTTATCGTAGAATACTATTTCTTTTTATATGCGTGTAATCTTCATGAAAGTTACATCAGAGTAGTGATACTCTATGCACATGTATTTTTGTTCATTGGGTTAATCTTAAGGCCTAGAGTCTTAGCCATTTAAAAGTTCCAACATTCGTTTAATTTGGTATTTATCATGTTCAGTGTAAGTTACTTTTGCTTGTCCCCTAGTGGTGGGATTCAAATTGGATTTTCCTAGTTGATTGTGTTTGACGTAAGGTCAGTTAACAAAGTGTCTTATGACCCTTGACTATTACATCTCTGTGTTTCCACCATAAGCAACAAGTGCAACTATCATCGCCATAGGCTGTGCAATGAGGACATCCGAGAATGATCTGTGGAAAAATTTGGTTGTGCCGTCAAGAGCTGCTGTGTGAACATCCTGGCCAAGTCTCCTTAACCTCAAGTAGCATAGAAGGGATGTTACGACTACGGTCAAACTGGGCACTTCAACGAGAATTGCCCAAAGCTAAAGAAAAAAATGGCGGTGGTAGTGTTGCTGACAAATGCAATGGCAATAAAATATCAATGGTAATAAAAATACTGGTGTCAAGGGTAGAGCATTCATCATTGGTTCTGGTAAGGCTTGTAATGATCCTTCTACTGTAACTGGTAAATTTCCTATCAATGGTTGTTTTGCCTCGGTGCTATTTAATTCTGGTGCTGATAGGAATTTCATTTCGTGTAAGTTCAGCCGATTGCTAGATATTAATTTTGTAGCCTTAGACACAAGCTATACAGTAGAAATAGCAGATGGTAAGATCATCGAGTCTTCCATATATACAAGGTGTGAATCCAAGGATCACAATCATGAATTATCAGTGTTGATTAAAGTGTAGTTAACATTTGCGGAATCAACATTAACTTGGTTTAATTGTTTGTATTAATTTCAATATCAGTAATGATTAAAGAGTAAGATGAACGCAAAGAATGAAACACAATTAAATTATCACACAACTATTCAATTCAAATGTGTTTCAACATATTAATGATTATAGATGAATAAAAAATGAATGAATGATATTGATTTGAGTGTTTGATAATGTAACGACTGCTAGGGTTTTGATTTGTGTGATTTGATGTGATATGTGATGGTTATATTGTTGCTTGGATGTTTGCCGTCGAAGCCGCCTGCTTGATGTGAAACCTAGGATCTATATTTATAGTCAGGTGTGTTTCTGTTTTAGGAAACACCAGATCTCTTGGGATTCGAATTGTTTCTGTTATGGAATCATCAGATCTCTTGGGATTCGCATAACTGCCTTGTTGACTTGTTGACTAGTAAAACTTGTATTATACAAGTGTTTGGACTCTGCATGAATACTGTCTTCCGTAGATATTTATTCTTCCGCAGGAGTCTTGTTCTTCTGAGGGTACATTGTTCTTTCGAAGCAATCTCGTTCTTCCAGAGCAATCTTGTTCTTCCGAAGCAATCTTGTTCTTCCGAAGCAGACATGTTCTTCCATCCTCAGAGCTGGTTGTTCATCCGCAAAAGATCTTTGGATGTATTTTACTTGTAAGAAACATATCTATGGAAGAACAAAAATATTCATCCGTAGATGTTTCTTACACTTGGTGAATTTTACCAATCATAATGTTTTCCTTGCAAACATACATAAATCAACACATATATATATGGGTTAACCTATACATTTAATGCATACATAATAATGAATTTCAAGTATTCATTACAAAAATTTATTCAAGGTCTAAGCCTATACAAAATGGACAAAATCTATTGATCCTAGATCTGACACAAGGGTTGTAAAATAAGTCTATCATGGCATGATTTTGATATTGATCTTCTATCTATTATACATAGTAGCTTTGATGTCATTGTTGACATGGATTGGTTGTCTAAGAACCAAGCCGAAATCATCTATCGTGAGAAACTCATCCGACTACCCTTGCCTTATGGAGAGATACTCACTGTGGAAGGTGACAAGATTGGTGCAGTGGTTGGCATCATCTCATACATGAAGGCTCAAAAGTGTTTGAGGAAAGGGCATTTAGCGATTTTAGCCCTAGTTATTGAAAAGACTACAGAGGAGAAACGAATGGAAGACATTCCTGTTGTTAGAGAATTTCCTGAAGTATTTCTCAAAGACTTACCTAGCCTCCTTCCGCATAGGCAAGTAGAGTTCTAGATTGGATTAGCACCTAGAGCAGCTCCCATTGCTCAGGCACCGTACAATTTGGCACCGAATGAACTACAAGAGTTGTCTAAGCAATTACAGAATTGCTAGACAAGGGATTTATACGTCCTAGCTTTTCACCCTGGGGCACTTCAGTGCTTTTGTGAAAAAGAAATATGAAACCTTCAGAGTGTGTATTGATTACCAGGAACTAAACAAGGTGACGATCAAGAATAGATATCCACTCCCGCACATTGATGACCTATTTGACCAGTTACAAGGGTGAAGCTACTATTCCAAAATTGATTTGAGATTAGGTTACCATCAGTCACGGGTTCAGGAGGAAGACATCCCGAAGACGACATTCCGAACTTGTTATGGGCACTATGAGTTTACAGTAATTCCTTTTGGACTGACCAATGCCCCAACTATTTTCATGGATCTCATGAACCGTTTTAGCAAACCTTATTTGGATAAGTTTGTCATTGTCTTCATTGATGACATAGTAATCTACTCTAAGTATGAGGAAGATCATGAGAATGCGACTTTTGGATGCTGGAAGTGCAATTTCTTAGGCATGTGGTGAACAAAAAGGGTATACATGAAGATTGAAGCAATCAAGGATTGACCGGCCTACTGAAGTGTGACAATTCCTTGGTTTGGAAAGCTTACTGACAATTTATCAAGGGATTCTCAAAGTTAACGTAACATTTGACTACCATAACCCACAAGGGAACCATCTACAAATGGGGCAACCAAGAGGAATCAACATTTCAAACACTTAAAGACAAACTCTGTAGTGTGCCAATCCTTTCTTTACTAGAAGGAACTGATGACTTTATTGTTTATTATGATGCATCCATCCAGGGTTTGGGATATGTACTGATGCAACGCGACAATGTCATAGCTTATACGTCTAGACAACTCAAGGTACATGAGAAGAACTACACAACGCATGATTTGCAACTAGGAGCCGTAGTATTTGCCTTGAAGATCTAAAGGAACTACTTATACGGAACCAAGTTCACGATCTATACAGACCATAAGATCCAACACATTTATGATCAAAATGAGCTAAATATGTGGCAACAACGATGGTTAGATTTGCTAAATGACTACGATTGCGTCATCAAGTATCATTCGGATAAGGCTGATGTGGTGGTCGATGTCCTTAGCCAAAATGAAACCCCCAAACCTCGTCGAGTACGCACATTGCAAATGACCATTCACTCTGATCTGCGAATGCAAAGTAAGGCTGTCCAATCTGAAGCCTTGAAAGTCGAGAATCTAAAGGTAGAATCCATGCAAGGCATGGTGAAAAAATTAGATACCAAGGATGATGGAATCTATTATTTCATGGAGCAGATTTGGGTACCACAATATGGGAAATTACGAGGGCTAGTAATGGATGAAGTTCATAAGTCACGTTACTCAATTCATCCGGGTTCAGACAAGATGTACCAAGAACTGAAGGACTGTTATTGGTGGCCAAACATGAAAGCTGAGATTGCCACCTACGTAGGCAGATGTCTAACTTGCTCAAAAGATAAGGTGGAATACCAGAGACCATCCGGTTTACTTCAGCAACCAGAAATTCTAGTGTGGAAATGGGAGTAGATCTCGATGGACTTTGTCACAAAGTTGCCTAGGACTCCTAGTGGATGTGATACCTTTGGGTTATAATAGATCGTTTAACAAAATCCGCTTACTTTTTAGTAATCCGAGAGACTGATCGAATGGAGAAGTTGACACAAATTTATTTAAGAGAAATAGTCTCTCGGCATGGGGTGCCAATACCTATCATATCCAATCGTGACGTTCCGTTCACTTCTCATTTTTGGCAATCTTTGCAACAATAATTGGGAACACGATTGGACATGAGCACTGCGTATCATCCACAAACTAATGGTTAGAGTGAGCTTACGATCCAGACACTGAAAGATATGTTGCGTGCCTGTGTGTTTGACTTTGGCAGTAACTAGGAAGCTCATTTACAATTGTTGAGTTCTCCTACAACAACAATCATCACATCTTGATCAAAGCCGCACCATTTAAGGCATTGTATGGGCGCAAGTATCGATCACCTATTTGTTGAGTAGAAGTTGGTCAAAGCCAACTTACGGGTCCATAGCTTGTGCACGAGATGACTAAGAATATCGTGCGAATTCGTAACCATATAGCAACATCATGTGACCAACAGAAGAGTTATGTTTATAAACGCTATAAGCCGTTGGAATTCTAGATTAGTGACAAAGTATTCCTAAAAGTCTCATCCTGGAAAGGTGTGATACGCTTTGGAAAGCGGGGAAAATTGAACCCTAGGTACGTTGGACCGTTTGAGATTGTCAAACGGATTGGTCGAGTAGCCTATCAGTTGTATTTACCTGAAGAGCTTAGTGGAATGCACAACGTGTTTCACGTGTCTAATCTGAGGAAGTGTTTATCCGATGAATCACTTGTCGTGCCATTAGAGGAACTGGAGATTGATGAACAACTTCGTTTCATTGAAGAACTAGTTGAGATTATGGATCGAGAATTCAACACCCTAAAGCGTAGCAAGATTTCCATTGGGTGTGTTAGGTGGAATTCAAAACGTGGACCGGAGTTTACCTGGGAACGTGCAGATCAGATGAAGAAGAAGTACCCACAATTGTTCATAAATCAGGCATCCACTTCTTAAAGGCATTATTCTCACGATGTTGTTTCTTTCAATTTCGAGATGAAATTCCCTTTACCAAGGGGATGATGTCATTACTCTCATGAAATCTTATGTTTCTTTGTTTTGGATTTATTTCAGAAGTTTCAAAAACCAAACCCTGCTTCTTCTGTTTGTCATTATTAAAACCTATTGTTCTTCGTTAATCTGATATTCTGATTTTCGGGACAAAAATTCCTTCAACAAGGAAATGATGTGACACCTTGTATTTTCCAGGTTAACGTTATTCTCCGACACTTGATAATTATTTAATTTTATCGATTAAATGAAAAGAATTATCATTAAATTTACTCCTAAAAGTTCACCCCACTTGTACTAAAACTAATTCAAGCCTTAAAAAGTAATTTATACTAAGGGATCTTTTGTGCCTATTGTCATAAGTTAATTACAAATAAAACCAAGCCCCCCCCCCCCCTCGGCTGTTTCATGAAACCGACTCCACTATATTATTGAAACTCTAGTTTCCTCGTCTCGGCAGTCATCTCTCCCTCTCGCTTGACTCTTCTCAACTGCTAATCTTCATGGTTTTCACCACTAGCGAAGCCCTTCTCGTGGCAGCCTCCTCCACGGTAGCCACTTTTGGCAACCACACACCTTTTGATGCCTTCTTCGTATTACTTTTCATATTTTCGTATTAAACTCTGATTTTGAGAAACTTTAGTTTTAATTAGAAATTATGTTTTGTAATTGTTGCGTCGTTTGGTGTAACTAATGGCTAAAATCCTGGTATGTCACGCGCCTAACGGTATTACCCCGTTTGTAATAATTGAGGGTGTGACACACATCACCGATAAACATCCTTAACCGGATACGAACAAAGACACATGACGCACACTACTAGCAATCAGTTATGTTTCCTACGAAAAATTACAATGCAATTTATTTTGTCCAAAATTTCGACATGTGGTACAAGATTCCGATTAAATAAGAAAGTCTAATTTACATCAAACCTCTATCAAGGTCGCAACACAACATTAAATTCCCTAGTTTTTTTTCTCGGAAATGAGTCATAAATTTGAGTCACCACCCCGACACAAAGCAAATTAACTTTAGTTTATTAACATTTGATTTGTAAAGAAAGTTAGAAAACATTGTTTGTTATTTTTATAACAATAGTAGTTCGAATAATAATAACAATAAAAATAATCAGAGTGATACATGTTTATTCAAGGGTTGTAACAAAAAAAAAAGCTAAACTATATTAATAAATGATCCTAAATGTGTAGCACAATAAGAATCCACTTATATTCCAATGTTTTTCGAATATAGAATCTCAAACTACTTATTATAGAAAATTCAAAAGGTTACTAAAGATCATAAATAATAAGATCCCCATATCGCTTACAAAAAAAGCTAAAGTATTATTACAAACGATTTTATATGTGTAGCACAACATGGAATCCACTTATCTTCCACTGTTTTTGAAGTATAGAATCACAAACTACTTATTATACAAGATTCACAAAGTTATCAAAGCTCATAAAAAATA
This sequence comes from Flaveria trinervia, assembly GCA_025506515.1. Taxonomy (NCBI): domain Eukaryota; kingdom Viridiplantae; phylum Streptophyta; class Magnoliopsida; order Asterales; family Asteraceae; genus Flaveria; species Flaveria trinervia. The sequence continues at coordinate 30,532,166 of CM046446.1, forward strand.
AGATACCCATGTAACTTTATCAAAGTTAGGATTACTTTGCTTGTAATGAAATTTCAGAATGGGATGGACCAGGACACTTGTAGAAAACTTGAAATCAAACTTGGATAATCTGAGAGTCGTGAAGATAATTTTTAGATCAAAATTATTCGCTGGTTCACCCGAATAAATCAATCGGATACAACTCAGACGAGATCAAGAGTTCGTATGTTGTGTTGAGTGAATTTTCTTGAACTAGAAGAGGAATAAGAATTCAAGAATGAACATATGAACAACAACTTCGTCTAACTCGGTTTTGGAGGGAAAAAAACGGGAAAAACTGTCATTTAGCAGTTTCATCAAATTTATTTTTATTTTAAATAACCATTAAAATTACATATTTTTCACTTGAATTTCACATGTGAAATTCTGAAAAATCAATTCGAAATGTAATTTTTAATGAAGTCATTTTTACCAAAATAAAAAATTTTCAACCTAACCTGACAGCTTGACCATAGCCAGAGGCACTGCCCCTTGGACCTCGCGACAAACACCATTAACCGGATACTAACAAAAACACTTGATGCACACTACTAGAATTCAAGCATGTTTCCTATTTAAAATTTTCACGACATTTCTTGGTCCAAAATTTCGATGCGTCTAGGAAAAGATTCCAATGAAATAAAAAAACACTAATTGTGTCCAACTCGCCTCAAGGTAGAGACATAACATAAAATCCCATAATTTTTGCTAGAAACATGTTGTAAGTTTGTGTACCACCGTAACACTAAGTATATTAACTTTACATTTGCGTCGTAAAGAAAGTTAGAAAACATTATTTGTTATGTTTATTTCATATTAATCTTACATAACAGTAATAATGATAACGATACATGTTAACTTAAGGGTTGTTACAAGAAGTAAAGTAAATGATACTATATGTGTGGCTCAACGTGAAATCTATTTATCTTTTAGTGTGTTTTCAAGTATAACATTTTAATCTAATGACACCTCATATTTCCAGGTTATCACCATCAACTCAACTTTCGTTCCTTCAACTTTCTTTCGTGATTTATCTAATTATCTAACCTTTTAAGTTATTGAATTAATTTAAGTAAATTATGTTTAACTTAGATTATTAATTTAGGAGACCCTTTTTGAAGTTAAGCAAAATCAGAGGGACTAAACTGCCATCTTTGAAAAGTTCCAAAACTCTAATATGTACCCGCTATGACCCTCACGTCCGTAACTAACGAACCCTAGTAAAACTTCAGCCCTCGACGGCGGCATTCGCGACAAACTCCTCCGGGAACCCTCGGCAACTTCCTTTTACGAGGCCCCTGGTGTGCGGCGACCGAAACTCCTCCGGCAACCACGGAATGTTCTTGTTCGGGCGATTATATCATCTACGTATTGCGCGTGTATGCGTACATTAGCCGTGTGTGTGCGGGTTTTTGTTGCGTGCATACTCTAGTGAATGTATGTGTGTGTGTATTATATATACTGTTTGTTTTTGTACGCTATAGCTCACCATGGTTATGGTTAGGTGTGTGTAAGTTTATCGCATGAGTGTGTGTCCATCGGGTGTGGGTCATTGTGGGTGTATGGCATACTTACGTGTGAGGGTGCTTTGCATTCTGCATGTGTGTATGTTATGCATCATGAGTGTGTATAAGGATTGTGTGTTTCCATAGTAAGTGGGTGTATGTTTTGTGGTTGTGTGTGTGTTTCTGTAAATCTTGGCATGCATTACGTGTTATGGGTGCTTTGCGTTTTTCATAAGAATATATATATATATATATATATATATATATATATATATATATATATATATATATATATATATATATATAGATAAAGGATGTATTTACAAATAATAGCATGTTAGTATTTGGTTTAGTGGCTGCTGTTGGTTGTGCATTATTTGTGATTTTGGTTGGATGTATGATGGTGAAGATTTGTGCATAGTGTGAATGCATGTGGGTGCATTGTGTGTGTAATGTATATTATATTACAAATGTGTGTATAATTTACTATATAGAGAGTATAATATATATTGGTTGTATGTTATATATATATATATATATATATATAATATATATATTGCAGGATCGTTGAAAGGTGTAGAGTTACAACACAACAACACAAATAGGAGATAAACTAAACTTAGATCAAACAATAAACTTGATTAACCAATTGGTGATACTAAGAACACAAGTAATATATGAGACAGAACACAAGTGTTTGGTTTTCAAGAATGTAGTATATTGCCTTCTCTATGTTCTTCTACAAGTGTTAGAAAAGCATATTCGAAAGATACAAGAACATGAGATACTTATACAACATCCTACAGCCAGCTATACTTTGAAAGCCAACTGGATACAATTGACTAGACACACACAAAATCAATTGTAGAGTCAAAAGGCAGATTGCCTTTTGACTAGTGACTATGACATGCCATAGCTCACATCTATTACAAAAAGGATAAAGTACATAAAGTAAAAAGTTACAGACTTAAGACCTCAACGTACAGTTACCAAAAGCATGGACCTTTTCACCAAACCATGTTAGTTGGTGACTTGCAGAGTTGCAGCGGAAAGGTGTCCAGCTTTATGGAACAGTACATCAGATAAAGCATGTTACTAAAAGTCTTCGGAAGAAATCTGTCTTCATGAACTTGAAGCTTCGGAAGACTTGTCTCTGAGGCTTCGGAAGACTTCATCTTTGGCTTCCGAAGATGTTGGTCTTGGCTTCGGATGATTTCACACTTAGAGTATTTCTGTTGAACATGTGAAACTTCCGAAGCATTCCACTTTAATGCATTTGTGCAGCATGCAGGAAAGACTAAAGATGTTTAGGTTGCATCAGCCTCTTCATTAATCTTTACAAACTCCCCCTAGGCTGATGCTACCAAAACATTTAGAAAACTTCAGAAATTAACAGTCCTCGTTAGGATGATCACCATTCCTTTCTTTATAAGATGATCAGGATCCTTCAGGCTGTCAAAGTGTCTTCTCATGTCAAAGAGGTCATGCAGAGGCAACTGAAACATATCTTGCCATGTATAGATGTCTTCAATGCCTTGATCTCTAATAACATGTCACCTTTTTGGATTTGTGGTGTATGTGCAAGACAAGATGGGTCTTCCTGATGCTAGAGGAGCTACTGAAGTTGGAGTTGATTGAGCTTCTCTGGCTGCACATCCTCAGGCTGTTCTGATTCATCCTAAGGTTCAGAAGGGGATGCAGACTTCTTCTTCTTCTTAGACTTTGGTTAGAAGCCATCCTTTTCCTTCTCTTTCCAAATTTTAACTGAGAAGACTGGCCTGCAGCACCAGATTGATCTTCACTGTCTTTCTCTTTGGGACTTCCTCTCTCTCAGGTTCAGATGGAGAGGGAGGTTGACCCTGCTGTGGATCAGAAGATGAAGCTTGCTGGGCATAACAGGAGGTCCGGGTTGGTTGTGTCTGTTTGTTCAACCTTAACCTCCACTTCAGGTGGGGCCTGACTTGGAGTGGAGTGTAAGTCAGTGAGCTCTCTACTCTTAATCTTCTGCTTGATTACCCTGATATGCTCGTCCATAGTGGATAGAGACATGGGTCAAGTCTCCTTCCGGAGAATCCATGCAGCTTCAAGAAGTTCATCATCCTCTACCTATCAGCAGACTTCTTCATGCTCTTTTGGATGATGGCTCTTGACTTTGCAGCTTCTTCGCTCAGCTTCTTCTTTGTTGTCTTTCTTTCCTTACTAACTCAAGCTCAAGTTGTTTTAAATACTCAAACTCAATATAGTCATAAGGTAAGGGAAGGAGTGCATCTGCCTAATAAAGCCTGTGGCACTGAAATAGTTAATCATCTTGATTCTGTCTTCTTCCTTATCTACCTGAGGTTCTTGTTGAACCACATCCTCTTGTTCAGGACTTTCTTGAACTGGTGAGAGGGTAGGCATACCTTTGTACAGTCTTTTTCTTCTTCTCTCTTCTTTGACTTGTACTAGGAGTTCTGCATCTTCTGCCTCCTTCTTCTCTCTTAACCTTTCCAGATCAACCAGCTCATTCAATTCATCCAAGGGGAGAGAAATGACATTATCTATGTCATAGTTCCTAGTTGCAGATAGTTGATCCTGACTGCCCTTAACTCATCATTCTGAGTATCTGGTCTGGGGACAGCCCTGATTGCAGACTCCATGAGTCTTGGAACTCAGTAGAGGAACTTCTCCCCTTAGCCTCCTTTTCCTCTCTCTCTCCTCCTCCTCCTCAATCTCCTCAGATGTCATCTTTCTTTTCCCTTTGTCACTCTCAGACCTTTGTGACTCAGGGTGGAGAGAGCTTTGGCCTTCATTGCTCGTTGCAGCATCTGAGCTCAGGCCAGAGAGAGGTTGAGAAGCACCTTCACCTGCAGGTGTCTCAGAAGGAATATGGATCTCTGTAGCAGTTGGAGATGATGAGACAGGGCTCTCAGGTTCTTCACTGGGCCTTCAGTCAAGGTTTCCCCTATGAAGCTAATCTTAGGGTCTGCCTCAACATCCAGTTGACCGATGACATTACCTGATTGCCTTAGTCTCCTTCTTAAGCTGAACTCTGCAATGATCCTGTCTTGGATTCTTTTAGCCAGTCTGTCAGCTTGTCTTGATTGGCTTGGGTTGACAAGTGGCATGTTGACTAGATCCAGACCTTCATAATAGTCCAAGTTATGAAAACGAAGACTTCTTTCTGTCCTTGAACTCTTATGATGATGAGGGCTTCCTATGTTTCATACCTCACCCAATAATGTTATTGAAGGATGGTGAAGGTGACAGGCCCTTGGTATCCATCCTCAAACAGACTCTGTATGAATGAGTCTGTGTAGTCCAAATCAATATGAACTAGAGGAGGTTACTGAGAATGCACAGTTGCAAGTGAGGATGGTGAGTCCTCAATGTCCATTCTCTCGGAGGAACTCCAGGTTCTGTGGCTGTAATGACTTTCTCCCCTTTTTGTTAGCATCACCCACTTGCATAGGTGAGCTGGAGGATAGGTCAATCACATCCACAGGTTCTTGTGTTCCTGGTTGAGCTCTCTAAGGGTCTCCCAGCTAGTTTTCCTTTAAGATATGAAATCTCAAGTTGCTGACCATTGATCCTGTGTTGTAAGGTAGTCACCTGAGATTCAAGGTGACTGACCTTTGAGACTAGGTAAGTGCATGTTTTAGACAGTTTTTGCACTATTAGTCTCAGATCCCCCTCATCTTCATCAGAAGAATCACTGGGGTGGAGAAGATTGGACCAGAGTCCTTTCTCTCATGACCATTACTAAGTTCTTGGCTACTAGATTTCCTCTGCTCACTGGCAGTCTCAGTTGAGATGTCAGTGGGCTGAGTTGCCATGGTTGAGGTCTTAATGATGTAATCACTTTCAGAAGTGAGAGCCTATTCATATGGACATCCTGAACAGGTCAGGAGTATCCACCTCAGTTGTAGGTGACTGATGTGGGATAGATGTAAGAGACTCAGTAGTACTCATCTTCTTTAAGTAGAGGAAATAAGAGAGATTCATTATACTCACTGAAACCTATATCTTCATCAGTACATAATTCAAGGTTGGAATGGGTTGGTTGAGACCTATAGGCTGGGGATGGTAATTGTCTCCTGAAGGTTGATCACTTGAGTGTTGAGACTCAGAGTGATGGCTACGGCAGTAGGGCTAATGAACTCATCAGGCCGAGCATGAGGAACCTCAACATTGATTCTTGAAGAGATGGGAGGTCTACTCCTCAGGAGAAATAGGAGCTCCAATGTCCACTTCTTCCTATATGGGTGAGTATATGGGGACCTCCACAGATTGAATAGTCTGAGCAGGGGTTCGTTTGTATTTTCTTTGGTAGGTGATGGAGATTTGAGGCTGTGTGGGTGGTTGGGAAGTAGCAGGTGTGGGTTCAACACTAGCTTGTGCTGCTAGGTTGTCACCTTGAGCAATGAGCTCTAACACTTTTCGGACTAGGGCTGTTTCTACCGCAGAGAATCCAACAGTGGACTTTCTCAATATTTTAAAGATGCCGGGCTTCATCTGTCCCAATTTAAGAATGTTACATGTTTCCCTTAACTGTGAGCCCAATTCACAGTTAAGAATGTACCGGACATATGTAGGAAACATGTAATATTCTAAGGAGTCTAAATTAGCAAGCAAATTTGTATAAACAACTGAGAGTACCTGAATTTGACCCTTGAACCATTCCATGGACTGTGAAGGAGAGATCTTCAAGAATCTGGTCCCATCCACCATGCTTGTTTGATAAGCTGTGGATGACCATATGGAGCAGAAATCTCCATTGGGATGAGACCTTCCCTTTCTGAAGGTCTTTACAGAGAAATCTCCTCATACCCCATCTGCTCAAAGGAATGATTAACAGCTTCCTTGGGAAGAACACCTCACCTTCTTCATCATCCAGCTGAAGATGTGGTTGATGATGGCCAGAGTGATGAAGATTGTTCTCCCCTGCACTGTGGCAGACAGTGCCTTCTCCCTATCCATAATGACCTCTGGCAGGTCTTCCAGAATTCAAGCAACTGATCCTCATAGAATGGAGGATCAATGGTTAGGGAGGTGAAGTAGTTGGACAGAGATAAGAAACGGCAAACCTCTGAGAAATGAGGATCTTTCTCAAGCGTAACAGAGCAACCTGATTGTGTTGTCTGTGTAGCTGCATGGTAAAGTTGGATCATTTCTGTGAGCAAGGTTGGCCATTTGAAAGTAGCTTAAAGATGAAGAAGAAGAAAGAAGAAAGAAATTTCAGAGAGAAATTTGGGGTTTTTAGGTTTGGAGGAAGAACAGATGATAGAAAGAGGGGGGAACCGTTGGGTTTATATGTGAGAAGGATTTCAGATAAGTTTAATGAAGGAGGATAAACTTTGAAATCTGGATGTTGGTCCCACCTCTGAAAAAGTAGTTTACTTTTTGCTCAAAAAGTAGTTTTCTTCGAAGTCAAAAAAGCTTCCGAAGGTTAATTATCTTCAGAGGTTAATTAAAAACCTTACGAAGCTCAAATGTCTTTGGAAGAATTTCCTGGGAGATTTGAAAATTTTGCTTCGGAAGAAAAATTAAAGCTTGAGTGCTTTGTTATAAACTAACGAAGCTCCGAGAGTTAATTTTGCTTCGGAAGTAAATGGTCCTTAAAAACGAGTAAGTGTCTGAGACAAATATTTAAGCTTCGGAAGATATATTTGAAAACCTTTCCGAAAGTAAACTTCTTAGACAGTTATTTATTTTGAAGGCATGATTTACTTCCGAAGTTAAAAAACATAACTTCCGAAGTATCAGAAATTTTTCAAAAATCTAAGAAAGTCTTCAAAAAAAATTTTCATCCAAAGAAAACATGAGCTTATGAAAGTGATGAACTAGACAACTTAGGACACTCATGAATTTTAAAGAAATAATAAGAATTAGATTTAACAAAGATACTCAAGGTTGATCATCCCAATAGCTGATATAAGATATTTAAATCTCGTTCATCAAAAGCTTTTGTTAACAGATCAACATATGTTCATCTGTGTGAACCTTGACTAGTTTAATTAATCCCTTTTCATAGTTATTTCTTATTAAATGATACTTGATATTGATGTGCTTTGTCCTTGAGTGCTGCACAGGGTTCTCTGTGATTGAGATAGCACTGTTGTTGTCTATTTGAATGGGAGTCTTCTTGAAGTTTAATCCATAGTCCAGCATCTGATTTTGAATCCAAAGTACTTGAGCACGCAGCTTCCCACAGTATGTATTCAGCTTCAGCAGTTGATGCAAAGACACAGGATTGTTTCTTGCATTGCCATGAGACAACCCTTCCACCAAGAAATTGACATCCCCCAGATGTAGACTTTGCAGTCATGTTGCAACCACCATAATCACTATTTGTATAGGCATACAGATTGAAGTCAGAATTCTTGGGATACCATAGGCCAAGTGTTGATGCACCCTTGACGTATCTTAGAATCCTCTTGACAGTGATAAGGTGATACATCTTAGGGTTGGCTTGATATCTTGCACAAATACATGTAGCAAACATGATATCAGGCCTGCTAGCAGTAAGATACATAAGAGACCAATCATAGCCCTGCATAAATGCTCATATACACACTCCCCTCAAGATCAGGACCAAGAGAGTGATTTCGGCTATGGGTGTCTTAGCAATCTTACTGTCAGTCACACTAAACCTCTTGAGTATGTCCTGAACATACTTTGACTGACTTATGAAGATGCCATCTTCAACTTGCTTCACTTGAATCCCAGAAAGAAATTGAGTTCCCCCATGGCACTGATTCAAATCTGTCTTCATCAGCTTCTCAAAGTCTTTGCAGAGCTTTGGATTAGTTGAACCAAAGATGATGTCATCCACATATCCTGAACTAGCAATATGTCTTTTCTTGTCTTTGATGAAAAGAGTTCCATCTATAGTACCCTCCTGTATCCATGTTTACAGAGATACTCAAACAGTGTCTCATACCCTTCCTGGGTGCTTGATACAGCTATAGAGAGCTTTGTCAAGCTTGCAGACATAATCAGGATGATCAGGATCTACAAAACCAGGTGGCTGTTTGACATAAACCTCTTCATCTATCACTCCATACAAAAAGGCACACTTCACATCAAGTTGAAAAACCTTAAAGTTCTTGGATGCAGCAAATGCCAGGAATATACTAACAGCTTCTAATCTTGCCACTGGAGTAAAGACATCAGTGTAGTCAATCCCTTTCTTGTGTGTATCCTTGAACAACCAATCTAGCTTTGTTCTTGATGATGATGCCTCTATCATCTTTCTTGTTCCTAAACACCCATTTTGTTCCAATGGTAGTCTTCCCAGAAGGAAGAGGACAAAGGTTCCAAACTTTCTGCCTTTTGAATTGAAGCAGCTCTTGTTGCATAGCTTCAACCCAACTTCCATCCTTTAGAGCTTCATCAACTTTATTGGCTCTATCTGGGATAGAAACAAGAGTGAAGATAAACATTTGATTCATGGGTTTGTCCTCTTGTCTTTACCCCGGAGACAACATCTCCAATGATGTTTGTGATAGGGTGAGACTTGTGGATCCTAAGCTGAGGGATCACAACAAGTTGTTGAGAAAGATCTAAATTTGAAAAATTTTGATCTGGCATAGATGTTTCTCCTACCACATCAGGACACTTTTCAAGTGAAACTTGATCCAAGCAGTGTGTGACATCATTGATGTTCTCATCTATGGTGTGGTTAGTGGCGTCAAGAAATTCTTGGTCACTATCACCATCACCATTGTTGTCTTCCACAGTTGAGGTGTTCTTATCTGGTTATAGAGCCTCTGAGCTGGAATTTGAAGGCATACAAGATGTATCAGCTGAATTTGTCATTGTTGGGCTGATAGAAACCTCATTTGCAGAAGTGGTTCCAACTGGAGCTGAAGATATATGTTGAAGATCTTCCTAGCTCAAATCTTGGATCAGGATCATCTGTGTTCAAATTTTTGTAGATCCTGAAACATTCTCACAAGATTTGTTAAACAGTTGGTAACCAAATCAAGATCAAACAACCAATCCGGACCAGAATCAGTAAACAAGGTGTGTGTTCATTGAAAGTCACATTGGCTAACTCCTCAACAATTCTAGTTCTGAGATTGTACACTCTATAAGCCTTAGCTTGGAAGAGTATCCAATAAAGTGTCCATCATCTGATTTTCAGCAAACTTGGCAATTTGATCTTTGGTATTCAAGATGGTGCAAGGACATCCAAATGACCTGAGAAAACCAATGAAAGGTCTCCTCTTGTGCCAAAGTTCATAAGGAGTTTTGCCATGAGTCTTAACTACTAAAACTCTATTCCGCACATAGCAGGCAGTGTTGATTGCCTCTACCAGAAGGTGATGGGCAATTTAGAATCAGACAACATGGTTCTTGCAGCTTCAATCAGTGTCCTGTTTCTCCTCTCAGCAACACCGTTTTGCTGAGGAGTCCTAGGAGCACTAAATTGTCTTGTAATACCTTTTCATCACAGAATGCGTCAAGGATATGGTTCTTAAATTCGGTTTTTTGATCACATCTTATGATCTTGACCTTGTGATCAGATTGATTCTCAATCTTCAAGATGAAATTTTTTAGAATCTCAGGAGTCTCATCCTTAGTTCTAAGGAAGAATCCAAGTGAATCTTGTAAAGTCATCTGTGATCACTAGACAGTATAAGGTCCTTCCTAAACTCATTACACTGGTGGGGCCAAAAAGATCCATATGTAACAAGTGTAGGGGAGTAGTGATTGACTTTTCCTTAGGCTTGTGAGATACCTTATGTTGCTTCCCTTTCAGGCATGCAACACAGTGGTCATCACTTGTAAACTCTTTCTTTGGCATTCCAGTTCCCAAGTCATGCTTAATTACTTATTCATGTTCTTAATGTTTACATGGCACATTCTTTTATGCCATAGAAAAGACTCATCACTATTGGCTTTAGATAGAAAGCATGATACTTCTCCAGAGGGAGAGGTTTCTTGCAAATCCATCTTGTACATGTTGTTCCTTTCCTGGGGCTCTAAGCAGGATATGCTCATGAGGATGACCACAACCAGGCTTAAGAACAATGCACTCATGCTCAGTAAAGAGCATGTTATGACTCTGATCACAAATTGAGATACACTCAGAAGATTGTATCAAGCTCCTTTACAAAGTTTACCTTTTCTATGCTGAGCTTACCATTTGTGACCTTGTCCCTTCCAGAAATGTAACCACCTTCATCTCCTCCAAAAGCAACAGGTCCTCCATCAATCCTTTCAAAGTTCTGGAGTAGTGATCTATTCCCCCATGTGCCTGGAGCAGCCACTATCTATGATCAGACATTTCTGTCTGTCTTCAGCTGTCCCCGCACAAAATAGAATGATTAGTTACATCTATAACCCAAGCCTTCTTGTCTTGGCTCATTTGCAGAAGGTAATTAACAGTAATAGATCCTATGGTTGTACTAAGAGGACCTTGAGCTGTTTTTGATGGAGAAATCTCAGTCACTTGGTCTTTCTTAGACGTCCACACCATCTTTGGAGTCTAGGACTTGACCTTCAAAACTTTAGAAGCTTTTGGAGCTTCAGAAGTTTTGATGACTGAACCTTCGAAAGATCTACAAACACTGCAGCAGACATCAGTGCTTCGGAAGAACTCCTTTCTTCCGAGACCAAATATTCTTCCGAAGAGAATTTTCCACTTTCCTTCTTATTAGATTTGGAATTTCCGAAGGAAAATGGTTTTCCTTTCGAAGCTTTAATCTTTTAGAACTCTTTGAAGCCTTTGTTTTGGCCATATGGATAGTACCTTTAAGATTAAAGGGACAATCCTTTGCAATGTGAGTGGTGCTGTCACACATAACACAATCTCTTCTTCTTCACAAGAGCCTTGTCTTGAGAGTAAGACTGTCTTTGGTCACTTCCCTTCTCCACCTTCATCTTTGCAGATGCTGAGACAGTCTTCTTGGGCTGAGGACTGTGCTTGGAGATTGATGGTCCAGGCTGTGCAGCAGTGATACACAGCAGATCAGTCTTCTTCTTGCTACTGACAAGAGTTGAACAAGAACCAGAACTCTTAGCAGAGGAGTTTTGGTTGATGTCTTCAGTCCCTACCACTTTAAATCCTGCAGAAATAAAAACTTGTTTCTGCTTAGAGTCAAAAGTAGCCTTGATCCTTGAGCCTTCCTTGCCTTTCTTTTGCTCTTTCTCATCAAGTTCTTTCTCACGGACTTGGTCATCATAGTCTTCACTTTCTCCTTAGAATGATAGTGGCCCTTCTTGGAATCCTCCTCTTCACTCTTGTAGAGGGATTCTTCACTATCTCTTCTTCACCTCCTCACTCATAGGATCTATGAGAGGAAGCTCATCTTCACAAATTCACACCTAGGAGATCTTACTGACAAGATTATGTGTGAAGGAGCTATCTCATTGGATCCCAGTCCCTATCTATTTTGATAGCACACTTTGTTGTGCAGGGATGAGGATATCATGTTCTTGAAGGTCTCCTCTTCAAGAACGCTCTTTTCTGCCCTGGCTTTGTTGATCACAAGCTCAGCCTGGCACTCAGTTAACTTGGTTATGAGATCTTTAATTTGAGTCCTAAAATCTATGTGTTCATGTTTTAGAACTGAAATGGTTTTCTCTAAGTCTCTATTTTCAGCTTATATCATTTTCAGACTTTCTAAAATTAGATTTTAAAATGTTTTAGGACTCAACATCAGATCTCAGTTCCAAGTTATAGGACCTGTACCTGTTAACTTTAGCAATGCATTCAGGAGTACAGAGATGTTCCAATACCTTGGCTTCATCATGATCTGCCATCAGTGCTTGGTTTGGAGAAGCATCTTCCACCTGAAAGCTCCAGTCAAAGCATCCTTCTTCAACAGCAACAGCAGCTTGCTGCTTTGACTTCTCATTATAGAGAGCTTTGTCAGTGTAGTTTGGTCTGGATTGTGTTTGGCCATCATTTGTTCTAGGTGCCTTACACTCTCTGGAAAGTGGCCCATCAGGTTACAGTTGTAACACTTGACTTTGCCTTTGTCCAGTCCTAACTTTCCACTGGTTGCATTGCTTGGAAACTTCCTTCCAGTCCTCTTGTAGAACTTCTTGGCTCTGTGAGTGAGAAGAGCCATCTGCTGGATTATTTCCATGTATTCTAGATCATCTGGATGGATACAGTCCAGGTCTTCAAGAGTGAAAAGAGAGTTGCCACAACTTTCATCAGAAGACACAAAAGCTTGAGAAGAGCTTGTCTCTTGGAATGGACTTCCTTGAGTGTAGTTCTCCTTTGGTGTCTCTGGGAAGGTGATGAAAGGACCCTTGGGTGAGTTGTCAGGGTAGCATAAGAGATGATGTTTGGGTTCTATGTTGTCCCTTTCAACCACATGTAGGGCTAACCCATTGATTGTTGGAGTTGCCAGATGAACCTGCATGTTCATTTCCATCTGGTATCCACTGAGAATCCCATACAACTCTGTCAGAGTAAGAGTTTGAGATTTTCAGTTCTCTTGATCACCACACAGTAGTGTGTCCACTGCCTAGGAAGTGAGGAATGGGACTTCCTTACAATGTCTCTGTTTCAAGAGAAACTCCTCCATACCTAGGGTATTCACAATCTCAACATACCTGAAGTACTGCTGAGTCATGGTTTCACCTGTTTTGAAGTGAAGTTTTCAAACTGCTACTTCAGGAGATCCTTCTTGTTCTTCTTGGCTTCAGAAGAACCCTCAGACATCAGTTTCAGTGCATCCCACAACTGCTTGGCTGTTTTGCACTTCTTGAAACCTCTGTACACAGAGTTTGGAAGGGCAGTTTGAAGAGCTGTCATGGCTGTTCTGTCTATCTCTACTCTCTTCCTATCTTCATCAGAGTAGTTAGCCACATCTTGGGGGATCATACCAGCACCAGTAGCAGAAGGTGTGCTGGGTATGAAAGGTCCATTCTCAATAGACTCCTACATTCTTGAACCAATAGACGTGATGAAACCTTCCATTCTTAAACCCAGGTGTCAAACTCATCAAGAGTGATCAGTGGGGACTTGTTCATGGTTCCTTTCCATATTAGTTTTGGAATGGCTGCCATTTGAAAAGTTTAGTATTTGTGTGTGTAAGGGATCTAAACATGGTGAGATCTTATATCAAGAGCCTGGAATGCTCTGATACCAAATGCAGGATCGTTGAAGGGTGTAGAGTTACAACATAACAACACAAAGAGGAGATAAACTAAACTTAGATCAAACAGTAAACTGGATTAACCAAGTGGTGATACTAAGAACACAAGTAATATATGAGACAGAACACAAAGAACACAAGTGTTGGTTTTCAAGAATGCAGTATATTGTCTTCTCTATGTTCTATTACAAGTGTTACAAAAGCATATTCGAAAGATACAAGAACATGAGATACTTATACAACATCCTACAGCCAGCTATACTTTGAAAGCCAGCTGGATACAATTGACTAGACACACACAAAATCAATTGTAGAGTCAAAAGGCAGATTGCCTTTTGACTAGTGAGTATGACATGCCATAACTCACATCCTTATCTATTACAAAAAGGATAAAGTACATAAAGTAGAAAGTTACAGACTCAAGACCTCAATGTATAGTTACCAAAAGCATGGACCTTTTCACCAAACCATGTTAGTAGGTGACTTGCAGAGTTGCAGCGGAAAGATGTCCAGCTTTATGGAATAGTATATTAGATAAAGCATGTTACTAAAAGTCATCGGATGAAATCTGTCATCATGAACTTGAAGCTTCGGAAGACTTTTTCTCTGAGGCTTCGAAAGACTTCATCTTTGGCTTCGGAAGATGTTGGTCTTGGCTTCGGAAGATTTCACACTTAGAGTATTTCTGTTGCACATGTGAAACTTCCGAAGCATTCCATTTTAATGCACTTGTGCAGCATGCAGGAATGACTAAACATGTTTAGGTTGCATCAGCCTCTTCATTAATCTCTACATATATATGTATATATATATAATATACATATGAGGGGTCAAAAAGGATGCATGGAAACTAATGTATGAGGGTTCCTCTAAAGTAAAGGAGAACAAGAAGGACCTCCTGAAGCAGCAGTTTGAAAATTTCACCTTTAAAGCAGGTGAGACCATAACTCAATAATACTTCAGGTATTGAGATTGTGGATACCCTTGTGGACGGAGGATTGCTCTTGAAAACAGAGACATTGTAAGGAAGTTCATGTCCTCACTTCCTAGGCAATGGAAACACTACTGTGTGGTTATCAAGAGAACTGAGAACCTGAAAACTCTTACTCTGACGGAGTTGTATGGGATTCTTAGTGGCTACCAGATGGAGATGAACATGCAAGGTTCATCTGGATACTCCAACAATCAAATGGATTCAACCCTTCATGTGGCTGAAAGGGATAGCATAGAACCCCAACATCATCTCATATGCTACCCTGACTACTCACAAAAAGGTCCTTTTATCACCTTTCCCGAGACAACAAGGGAGAACTACACTCAAAGAAGCCCATTCCAAGAGATAAGTTCATGTCAAACCTTTGTGTCTTCTGATGAAAGTTATGGCAGCTCTCTTTTCACCCTTGAAGACCTGGACTGTATTCATCCAGATGATCTGGAATACATTGCTAAAGTCAAAAGATACAAATCCTGCAACTTAGAAATGAGATTTGATCTTGAGTCCTTAAACATCTTATAAGTTGATTTTAGGAAGTCTAAAAATTATTATAAACTAAGACATAGAACTTAGAGAAAACCATTTCAGGTCAAAAACATGAGCATACAAATTTTAGGACTCCGATCAAGGATCTCATAACTAAACTGACTGAGTGTCAGGCTAAGCTTATGATCAGCAAAGCTAGGGTAGAAAAGTGTGTTCTTGAAGAAGAGACCTTCAAGAACATGATATCCTCTTCCCTGCACAACAAGGTGTGCTATCAAAACAAGCAAGGACTGGGATCAAATGAGTTAGCTCCTCCACACACAATATTGTCTGTAAGATCACCTAGGTGTGGAACTTGTGATGATGAGCTTCCTCTCATAGATCCTTTGAGTGAAGAGGATGAAGAAGTGATAGTGAAGAATTCCTCTAAGAAGAGTGAAGAGGAGGATTCTAAGAAGGGCGACTATCCTTCTGAGAAGAAGAAGACTGTGATGACCAAGTCTATGAGGAAGAACTTGATCAGAAAGAACAAAAGAAAAGCTAGGAATGCTCAAGAGATCAAAGCCACTTTTGATTCCAAGCAGAAACAAGTTTTTATCTCTACAGGATTTGATGTGGTGAAGACTGAAGACATCAACCTAAACTCCTCTACTAAGAGTTGTGGTTCATGTTCAAATCTCAGCACCAAGAAGAAGGGTGATCTGTTGTGTACCACTGCTACAAAACTTGGACCATCCAACTCCAAGAATAGTTCTCAGCCCAAAAGGACTGTCTCAGCATCTGCAAAGATGAAGGTGGAGAAGGGATGTGATTAAAATTAGTCTTGTTCTCAGCAGAAGGCACTTAGGAAGAAGAAAATGGTGTGTGTCATGTGTGAATCTACTGCTCATCTTGCTAAGGATTGTCCATACAATCCTAAAGGTACTCTTCACATGACCAAGACAAGGACTTCCAAGAGTTCCCAAAAGGCTCTTGGAAAAAGAAAATGTAGTGTGTGTGTGTGAAAGTACTGCTCACCTTGCTAAGGATTATCCATACAATCCTAAGGGTACTCTTCACATGATCAAACCAAAGACTTCCAAGAGTTCTTACAAGATTCAACCTTCGGAAGGAAAATTTGTTTCCTTCGGAAGCTGCAAAACTAAGAAGAAGGCAAGTGGAAAATTGCCTTCGGAAGAAAATTTGGTCTCGGAAGGAAGGAATACTTCCGACACACTGAAGTCTGCTACAGTGCTTGAAGAATCTTCCGAAGGTCCAGTCATCAAAACTTCTAAAGTGTCAAAAGCTTCCAAAGTATTGAAGGTCAAGTCTAAACGTCGAAAGGTGGTGTGGAAGTCAAAGAAAGACCAAGTGACTGGATGTTCTACATCAACAACAGCTCAAGATTCTCATAGCCCAACTATAGGATCTATTGCTGTTGCATTACCTTTTGTTTCTCTTAGTGAGCCCAAGACAAGTAAGGTTTGGGTTTCCAAATGTAACTAATCATTTTCTTTGTGCAGGGACATCTCAAGACAAACACGAATGTCTGGATCATTAATAGTGGCTGTTCCAGGCACATGACAGGCAATAGGTCACTTATCTAGAACTTTGAAAGGATTGATGGAGGGCCAGTTGCTTTTGGAGGAGATGAAGATGGTTACATTTCTAGAAGGAGCAAGATCAGAAATGGTAAGCTCAGCATTGAAAAGGTCAACTTTGTTAAGGAGCTTGGGTACAATCTTCTGAGTCTATCCCAATTTTGTGATCAGAGTCATAGCATGCTCTTTATTGAGCATGAGTGCATTGTTCTCAAGCTCAGGGTGGTCATTCCTCATGAGCATATCCTGCTTAGAGCTCCCAGGAAAGGGAACATGTACAAGATGGACTTGCAAGAAACATCTCCTCTGGAGAAGTTTCATGCTTTTGTCTAAAGCCCTCTGGAGAAGTTTCATGCTTTCTGTCTAAACCTAATAGTGATGAGTCTTTCCTATGGCATAAAAGAATGTGTCATGGTGTTGCTGAGAGGAAAAACATGACACTGATTGAAGCTACAAGAACCATGTTGTCTGACTCTAAGCTGCCCATCACCTTCTGGGCAGAGGCAGTCAACACTACTTGCTATGTGCAGAACAAAGTTTTAGTAGTTAAGACTCATGGCAAAACTCCTTACGAACTTTGGCACAAGAGGAAACCTTTCATTGGTTTTCTCGGGTCATTTGGATGTCCTTAAACCATCTTGAATACCAAAGATCAAATTGCCAAATTGTTGAGAAATTAAATGATGGACATTTCATTGGATACTCTTCTCAAGCTAAGGCTTACAGGGTATACAATCTCAGAACTAGAATTGTTGAGGAGTCAGCCAATACGACTTTCAATGAAAACATACCCTGTGTGGCTAGTTCTGGTCCTGATTGGCTGTTTGATCTTGATTTAGTTACCAACTGTTTTAACAAATCTTGTGAGACTGTTTCAGAATCTGCAGATATCTTATCAACAGGTGATCCTGATCTAAGATTTGAGCTAAGAAGACCTTCAAGTAACACATCTTCAGCTCTAGTTATAACTACTTATGCAAATGAAGTGTCTATCAGCACAACAATAACAAACTCAACTGATACATCTAGGATGCCATCCAATTCTAGTTCAGAGGCTCTACAACTAGATAAAGATACTTCAAATGTAAAAGAAAATAATGGAGGTGGTGATAGTGATTAGGAATTTCTTGATGTTGATAACCACTCCATAGATGACAACATCAATGATGTCACACACTCATTGGATCAAGTCTCTCTTGATAAGGGTGTTGATGTGGTGGGAGAAACATTTATGCCAGATCTGAATTTCTCTAATTTAGATCTCTCTCAGCAACTTGCTGTGATCCCTCAGCTAAGGATCCACAAGTCTCACCCCACCCCAAACATCATTGGAGATGTTAACACAGGGGTAAGAACTAGAGGACAAACCCATGAAGCAAATGTTTGTCTTCACTATTGTTTCTTATCCCAGATAGAGCCAAAGAAAATTGATCAGGCTCTGAAGGATGGAAGTTGGGTTGAAGCTATGCAATAGGAGTTGCTTCAGTTCAAATGATAGAAAGTTTGGAACCTTTTGTCCTCTTCCTCATGGGAAGACTACCATTGGAACCAAATGGGTGTTTAGGAACAAGAAGGATGATAGAGGCATTATCATCAAGAATAAAGCTAGACTAGTTGTTCAAGGATACACACAAGAGGAAGGGATTGACTACACTAATATCTTTGCTCCTGTAGCAAGATTGGAAGCTATTAGGATATTCCTGGAATTTGCTGCATCCAAGAACTTCAAGGTCTATGAACTTGATGTCAAGTGTGCTTTTCTATATGGAGTGATTGAAGAAGATGTGTATGTCAAACAACCACCTGGTTTTGTAGATCCTGATCATCCTGATTACATCTGCAAACTTGACAAAGCTCTTTATGGGCTGTATTAGGCACCCAGGAAGTGGTATGAGACTCTATCTCGGTATCTCTGCAAGGATGGTTATAGAAGAGTTACTATAGATGGAACTCTCATCATCAAAGGACAGGGAAATGACTTAATACTAGTTCAAGTGTATGTAGATAACATCATCTTTGGTTCAACTAATTCAAGGCTCTACAAAGACTTGAGAAGCTGATGAATGATAGATTTGAAATGAATGCCATGGGGGAACTTAATTTCTTTCTAGGAATTCAAGTGAAGTAAGTTGAAGATGGCATCTTAATTAGTCAGTCAAAATATGTTAAAGACATACTTAAGAGATTCAATACGACTGATTGTAAGATTGCTAACACACCCATAGCAAGAAACCAATCCCTTGGACCTGATCTTCAGGGGGAGTGTGTGGATGAACGCCTTTACAGGGCTATGATTTGGTCTCTTATGTATCTTACAGCTAGCAGGCCTAATATCATGTTTGCTACATGCATTTGTGCAAGATATCAAGCCAACCCTAAAATGTCTCACCATATCACTATCAAAAGGATTCTAAGATACCTCAAAGGTGCTTCAACACTTGGTTTGTGGTATCCTAAGAATTCTGACTTCAATCTGTATGCTTATACACATAATGATTATGGTTGTTGCAACATGACTGCAAAGTCTACATCTAGGGGTTGTCAGTTTCTTGGTGGAAGGGTTGTCTCATGGCAATACAAGAAACAATCTTGTGTCTGTGCATCAACTGCTGAAGCTGAATACATTGCTGTTACAAGATGTTGTGCTCAAGTGCTTTGGATTCAAAATCAAATGCTTGACTATGGATTAAACTTCAAGGAGACTCCCATTCACATAGACAATAATAGTGCATCTCTATCATAGAGAATCATGTACAACACTCAAGGACTAAACAGATCAAGATCAGGTATCATTTAATTAGAGATAATTTTGAAAAAGGGATTAATTAAATTAGTCAAAGTCCACACAAATGAACAATATGCTGATTTGTTTACAAAGGCTTTTGACGAACAGAGATTTAAATATCTTATATTAGCTATTAGGATGATAAAATTTGAGTAGCTTTTTATTAAAACTAATTCTTCTTATTTTTTAAAATCTATGTGTCCTAAGTTGTCTAGTTCATCACTTTCTTAAGCTCTTGTTTGTCTTTGGATGAAAGTTCTTTTTGAAGACTTTCCTTAGATTTTTCAAAAGATCCTTCAAAAGATATCCTGTTACCTTCGGAAGAAAATTATGCATTCAAAACAAATAACTATCTAAGAAATTTACCTTCGGAAGAAATTTCTAAAATATCTTCCGAAGCATAATACTTGTCTCAGACACTTATGTGTTTTCAAGGACTATTTTCTTCCGAAGCAAAATTAACTCTCGAAAGCTCTGTTCCTTTGAACAAAGCATTCAAGTTTTAGTTTTTCTTCCGAAGCAAAATTTCACAACTCTTAGGAAAATCTTCCGAAGTCATTTTAGCTTCGAAGGCTTTTTCATTAAAACTTCCGAAGATAATTTACCTTCGGAAGATTTTTGACTTCCAAGAAAACTACTTTTTGAGCAAAAGCAAATTATTTTTTCAGAGGTGGGACCGACATCTGAATTTTAAAGTTTATCCTCTTTCATTAAACTTTATCTGAAATCCTTTTTCACATATAAACCCAATGGTTTCCCCCTCTTTCTATCATCTCCTTCTTCCTCCAAACCTAAAACCCCAAATTTCTTTTTGAAATTACTTTCTTTCCTCTTTCTTCATCCTTAAACTTCCCCTAAATGGCCAACCTTAACCGCAAAAATGATCCAAACTTCTCCATGCAGTTGCATAGGCAACACAACCAAGTTTTTCTGTTACACTCTGAGAAAGATCCTTATTTCTCAGAGGTTTGCTGTGTCTTAACTCTATCCAACAACTTCACCTCCCTAACCATTGATCCTACCCTTATGAGGATCACCTGCTAGAATTTTGGAAGACCTGCCAAGAGGTCATCATGGATGGGGAAAAGGCACTGTCTGCCACAGTGCAGGGGAGAATAGTCTTCATCACTCCGGCCATCATCAACATGCATCTTCAGCTGGATGATGAAGAAGGTGAGGTGTTTTTTCCCAAAGAAGCTGTTAACCAGTCCTTCGCACAGATGGGCTATGAGGGAGACTTCTCTGTCAAGACCTTCAAGAATTTTGGAAGACTTGCCAAGAGGTCATGATGGATGGGGAGAAGGCACTGTCTGCCACAGTGCAGGGGAGAATAGTCTTCATCACTCCGGCCATCATCAACATGCATCTTCAGCTGGATGATGAAGAAGGTGAGGTGTTCTTTCCTAAAGAAGTTGTTAACCAATCCTTTGCGCAAATGGGCTATGAGGGAGACTTCTCTGTCAAGACCTTCAGGAAAGGGAAAGTCTCATCCAAATGGAAATTCATGCTCCATGTGGTTATCCACAACTTCTCAAACAAGCATGGTGGATAGGACTAGATTCCTAAAAATCACTTATTCATTGTTCATAGGATGGTTCAGGGAGTCAAGTTCAGGTATTCTCAGTTTGTTTACACTAATCTGCTTGCAAACATGGACTCCTTAGAGTACTATATGTTCCCTAGATATGTTCAATACATTGTTAACTATGAACTAGGCTCATAGTTAAGGGGAACAGGTAATACTCTTAAATTCGGACAGATGAAGCCTGACATGTTTAAAATATTAAGAA
Organism: Flaveria trinervia; assembly: GCA_025506515.1. Lineage (NCBI taxonomy): Eukaryota > Viridiplantae > Streptophyta > Magnoliopsida > Asterales > Asteraceae > Flaveria > Flaveria trinervia. Next base: position 30,553,425 of record CM046446.1, read on the forward strand.
AGCCCATTGTTGGCTTCTCTGGGGTAGAAACAACCCTTGTCCCAAAAATGCTAGAGCTCATTGCTCAAGGTGACAACCTAGCAGCACCAACTAGTGTTGAACCCACACCTTCTACATCCTAACCACTTCAACAGCCACAAATCACCCTCACCTACCAAAGAAAACACAAATGAATCCCTACTCAGACTACTCAGTCTGTGTAGGCCCCTATATACTCACCCACACAGGAAGAAGTGGACACTAGAGCTTCCACTTCTCGTGAGGAGCAGACCACTCCCATTCCTTAAATGATCAGTGCTGAGGTTCCTCATGCTTAGCCTGATGAGCTCATAACCCCAAATGCCTTAAGCCATTAGTCTGAGTCTTAACACTCAAGTGATCAACCTTCAGAGGACAGTTACCATCCCCAGCCTTTGGACTTAAACCAACCAATTCCCAACCTTAAATTCAATACTAATGAAGATCTAGGATTTAGTGAATACAATGAGTCTCTCTTCTTTTCCCCTACTCAAAGAGAGATAAGTGCTCTTGAGTGCCCTACATCTAGCCCACATCAGTCACCCATTACTGAGGTGGGACTTCTGAACCTATGCAGGATGTCCATATAGAAGAGGCTCTCACTTTTGCAAGTGATTCCATCATTAAGACCTCAAGCATGGCAACTAAGCCAACTAGCACCTCAACTGAGGCTGCCAGTGAGCAGAGGAAATCCAACAGCCAAGAACCTTAAGCTGGTGATGAGAGAGGACTCTAGTCCAATCATTTCATCCCCCAATGATTCTGTTGATGAAGATGAGGCAAACATAAGTCTAAACGTGCAAAAACTATCCAAAACATGCACTTATTTAGTCTCCAAGGTTAGTCATCTTGAATCTCAAGTGACTACCTTGCAAAACAGGGCCAATGAACAACAACTTGAGATTTCTTATCTTAAGGAAAAACTAGCTGGGAGACCATTAAGAGGAGTTAAACCAGGAACACAAGAACCTATGGATGTGATTATCCTAACTCCTAGATCACCTATGCAAGTGGGTGATGCTACCAAAAAGGGGGAGAAAGTCATTACAATCATAGAACCTAGGAGTTCTTCAGAGAGTCTGGACATTGAGGACTCACCATCCTCACTTGAAAATGTGCACACTCAGCAACTTCCTCAAGTTCACATTGATGTGGAATCCATAGACTCTTACATACATAGTTTGTTTGAGGAAGGAATACTAAGGGCTATGTCATCTCTACCAACTTCAAATCACATCATTAGGTGGAGGTATGACAACAGCAAAAGAGCCCTCATCATTCTTAGAGTTCAAGGGCATCAAGAGGTCTTTAGTTTTCAGACCTTGAACTTCTATTAAGGTTTGGATCTAGTCAACATGCCAGTTGTCAATCAAAGCCAATCAAGATAAGCTGATAGGCTGGCTTAAAGAATCCAAGACAGGATCACTATAGAGTTCAGCTTCAGAAGGAGACTAAGGTAATCAGGTAATGTCATCGGTCAACTGGATGTTGAGGCAAACCCTAAGATTGGTTTCATAGGGGAAACCTTGACTGAAGGCCTAGTGATAGAACTTGAGAGCCTGGTCTTATCACCGACAACTGCTGCAGAGATCAATACCCTTTTTGAGACACCTGCTGGTGAAGGTGCTTCTCAACTCTCTCTGGCCAGAGCTTGGAAGCTACACCAAGCAATGAAGGCCAAAGCTCTCTCCACCCTAAGTCACAAAGGCCTATAAGTGACAAACGGAAAAGAAAGACGACATCTGAGGAGATTGAGAAGGAGGAGAGAGAGAGAGAGAGAGGAAAAGGAAGCTAATGGGAGAAAGTTCCTCTTCTGGGTCTGCAAGACTCATGGAAACTGCTATCCGGACTACGTCCAGACCAAACACTCAGGATGATGAGTTGAGGGCATTCAATATCAATTACTTGTAGACCAGGAACTATGACATTGACCATGTCATTTCTCTCCCCTTAGAGGAGTTAAATGAACTGGTTGACAGAGAAAGGTCAAAGGAAAAGAAAGAGGCAGAAGATGTTGAGCTACTGGTACAAATGAAAGAAGAAAGAAGAAAGAAGAAAGAAAAGATTATATAAGCATGTGCCTACTCTCTCCCCAGTTTAAGAAAGTCCTACACATGAGGATGTGGTTCAACAAGAACCTCAGGTAGACAGAGAAGAAGACATGATCAAGATGATCAACTAGCTGAGTGCCACAGGCCTCTACCAGGTAGATGCACTTCTTCCCTTATCCTATGACTATGTTGAGTTTGAGTATATCAAAACAACTTGAACTTGAGGTAGTCAAGAAAAGAAATACCACTAAAAGGAAGCTAAAGGAAGAAGCTGCTAAGTCAAGAGCCATCATCCAGAAGAGCATGAAGAAATCTGCAAACAGCAGAAGATGATAAGCTTCTTGAAGTTATATGGATTCTCTAAAAGGAGACTTGGCCCTATGTCTCTATCCATTATGGATGAGCATATCAGGGTAATCAAGCAGAAGATCATGAGTGGAGAGCTGATTGACTTACACTCCCCTCCAAGTCAAGATCCACCTGAAGTGGAGGTTAAGGTTGATCAACCTGAGACAACACAACCTTAACCTCCTGCTGAATCTCAGCAAGCTTCATCTTCTGATGTACAACAGGGTCAGACTCCCTCTCCTTCTGAACCTGTGAGAGAGGAAGACCCAATTGAGAAAGGCAAAGAAGAAAAATCAGGTGCTGCAGGCCAGTCTTCTCAGTTAAAAGAAACAAAGAGAAAGAAAAGGATGGCTTGAAATCCAAAACCAAAGAAAATGAAAGAAACACCCTTTCCTGAACCTCAGAATGAGTCAGAACATCTTGAGGATGTGCAGCTAGAGGGTGCTCCAACAACTCCCATTTGAATAGGTCCTCTAGCATCAGGAAGACCCATCTAGTCCTGGACATACACCACAAATCTGGAAAGATGGCATGTCACTAGAGATCAAGGCATTGAGGATGTCTACACATGGCAGGAGATGTTCAATCTGCCTCTGCATGATCTATTTGACATGAGAAGACACTTTGAGAGTCTGAGTGATCTGATCATTTCATGAGGAAATGGATGGTCATCATCAAAATGAGGACTGTTGATATCTGAAGTCTTCAAAATGTTTTGGTAGCATCAACCTAGGGGGAGTTTGTAACGAATACATGTTAACGCTGATGCAACTCAAACACTTAAGGTTTCCTGCATGCATGCACAAGTGCATTAAGAAGAATGCTTTGGAAGTTTCACACATGCAACATAAATATTCTAAGTGTGAAATCTCCTTAAGTAAAGACCAATATCTTTAAAAGCCAAAGATGAAGTCTTTAGTATACATGCTTTATCTGATGTACTTTACATAAAGCTGGACCCTTTTCCACCGGAACTCTGTAAAGTCACCAACTTGCATTAGTTGGTGAAAAGGTCCATGCTTTTAGTAACTGTACATTGAGTTCTTGAGTCTTTAACTTTCTACTTCATCTACTTTATACTTTTTGTAATACATTAGGATGTGAGCTATGGCATGTCATAGTCACAAGTCAAAAGGCAATCTGCCTTTTGACTCTACAATTGATTTTGTTTTGTCTAGTCAATTGTATCCAGCTGGCCTTCAAAGTATGGCCGGCTATAGGATGTAGTATATGTATCTCAAGTACTTGTAACTTTCCTTTATGCTTTGTAACATTATAGAACTTAAGAAGGCAATATACTATAATCTTGAAAACCATATCATTGTGTATTTTGCTATCTTGTTCTGTCTCTTATTCACTTGTGTTCTTAGTATCATCTCTAGTGGTTAATCCAGTTTCACTGTTTAATTAGTCAAGTTAATCTCCTCATTGTGTTGTAAGTGACCACCCTTCACCGGTCCTATATTTCACATATATATATATATATATATATATATATATATATATATATATATATATATATATATATATATATATATATTATATGAATCCAAGGATCGCAATCAGAATTATCAGTGTTAATTGGAAGTCAAGTCAATCTTTGCAGAATCAATATTAACTTGGTTTAATTGTTTAGGATTGAGAAGAACACAAAAACAATAATGCAATTAATAAAAAAATAATTAATTCAAATTTATTTCATTAAAACATGTTAATGATTACAGATGAACAATGATGAATGAATGATATTGATTTGAATGTTTAATGATGTGACGGCTACTAGGGTTTAGGTTTGTGTGATTTGATGTGATGTTTGTTAGTTTTATTGATGCTTGTATGTTTGCCTCAAAGCCGTCTGCGTCTTTCCCTGATGTGAAACCTAGGATCCATATTTATAGGAATGCGTTTTCAGTTATGGAAACACCGGATCTCTTGGGATTTGCACCACTATCTCGTTCACGGTTGACTTGTTGACTTGTAACACTTGTATTATTTAAATAGAACTGTTTGGACTCTGCATGAATATGGTCTTCCGTAGATGTTTGTTCTTTCCGCAAAGTCTTGTTCTTCCGAAGGCACTTTGTTCTTCCGAAGCTATCTTTACTTTGTTCTTCCGAAGCTATCTTTACTTTGTTCTTCCGAAGGTACAATGTCCTTCCGAAGGTACTTTGTTCTTCGATGCTATCTTCACTCCATCCCTAAGTTGGTTGTGTCATTAGTAGAAGACTTCGGATGTATTTTACTTGTATGAAACATATCTCTGAAGAACATAATGTTCATCTATAGATTTTCGTACACTTGGTCAATTTCAATAAATCACCAATTATAATGTTTTACCTACAAACATACATAAATCAACACACATATATGGTTAACCTATATATTAAGCATACAAAATAATCAGTTACAAGTATTCATTACAAATATTGATTAAAGTTCTAAGCCTATAGAAAATGGACTAGATCTATTGACCCTAGATCTAACAATACTCCCTCTTAGGCTTAGATACTTGTAATTAGTTCTGCAAAACTGAAAGTTCCCCTACTATTGACACCATCTTTTTGTTGAAATAAGATACTGCATCCTTTTGATCATCATACTTGTATTTGATCTCCATTCTTCATATCCTTTTAAGAGTATCAAAGCTCATCCAAAATGTCTTTTTCTGTGTTAGAGTTTCCACAACACTTTGATTGTTGACTATTTCCAGCTCATCTTGTTCTGACATTCTCATTTCAGTTACTTCCTTGATATCAGCTTCTTTTAACATCCCTGCCTCGTATCTTCTTCTTTTATAAGCTTTTGCATGAGATTTGTCAATGACTTGTATGATATGTAAATACAGGCAGAGATCATTTTGAGCTTGATCATCTTTGAGCTTAGGGAAGAACTTATCATGAAGGTATGAAATGTAGCTTGGATGTAGAAGTTTTATTTAAATAGGGTCAAACATCCTTATGCTTTGAGCTTTCTTCTGATCTTCATTTCTCATAACACCAGTTCCTTAGTCTTCTCCACATTTCCCCACCCAGTTATGGAAGAGTAAATTGATTTCCATCAATGACTTTGATTGATGATGCTTTTTCTGTTGGTGTATCCAACCCTAAGAATTCATCATCACTAGGTAGAGGCGTTGTGTTTGATCTTCTTTTCCTTTTGGTTATTTTCATGTGTTCTTCATCTTCCCTTCTTGCTTCCTTGACTACATCTTAGTTTTTAGCTTTCCTATTATCACTGAAAATCCCTTCTTCTTGGACTAATAGGGTAGTTTGGTGATGATCAAGCTTTGAAGATCTTTGATGTCAGAATCAGGCAACAGCAAGACTGATGTAAATAGGTGGTAGTATTCAACTTTACTAGATGCTCTTTTGACTAGGCACAGTCCCACTCTGAATCATAATTCCATGCTATGATCTTGTTCTCTTCAGCTAGTGGGGGTTGTGATATGATCAAACAACTGGATGAGAGAAGAATTTTCATCATTGATTTCTCTCACAGTTGTACCCAGAGGCCATACTTTGCCTGGGATAACTGCCCTAGGCTCTCTGATTAACTGATCCTTCCCTTTGTGCTGATCTTTAGTACAACAGTTATAGGATCAGTAGGAAGTTTGCTTTGCTGCTCATAGTAGAATTTGGAGCTTTAGTTCTGATCTGACTCCACTATCTAGCTCCACAGCCATGGCATGTTCCATTATTCTTCTTAGCTCACTAACTGATCTTCCTTTGAGTTCATAGCTTTTATAGTTGTAACCCTATAACAACATATCATATTAATTTTGAAAGCTTAGCGTTATCATAATGACCTAACTCCTTCTTGATTTTCTGAATTGATTGAAAGGTTGTGAATGTCTCATAGTTGCAATTTGGAATCATGAATCTAGCTAGCTCGAATTCCTTTAGATGTTCTTCATCTCATTCATATTCAGCCTCTCTACAAAATCATATGGAACCATGATTGATTAGTGTCACAAACATTGAGGATTCTGGCCTTTCTTCAAGTATCTTTGGTTGTCAGCAGGCCTTTAGTAGTGGTTCTTGTTAGGTCTAGGATCAGTAGATCTAGTCCATTATGTATAGGCTTAGTACTTGAATTAATATCTGTAATGAATGTTTGTAATTCATTATTGTGTATGCATTAAATGTATAGGTTAACCCATTTATATGTGTGTTGATTTATGTATGGTTGTAGGTACAAACATTATTCTTGGTCAATTTATGAAATTGACCAAGTGTAAGAAACATCTACGGATTAACATTTTGTTCTTCTGTAGATATGTTTCTTACAAGTAACATTACATCCCAAGATCCTCTGTGGATGAACAACCAGAACTTAAGAACAAGTTCTTCGGAAGTACAAGATTCCTACGGAAGAACAAATCAGCTTCGGAAGTACAATATTCCTATGGAAGAACAAATCAGCTTCGAAAAACAAGATTCCTATGGAAGAACAAAACATCTACGGAAGAACAAGACTTCTACGGAAGAACAAAACATCTACAGAAGAACAATACTTCTACGGAAGAACAAATTCCTACGGAAGACACTATTCCTGCGGAGTCCAAACACTTGTATATGCAAGTGTTACAAGTCAACAAGTCAACAAGTCAACAAGGCAGTTATGCGAATCCCAAGAAATCCGATGATTCCTTAACTGACCTAAATCAAATCCCAAGAGATCCGGTGTTTCCTAAATAGAAACATCATTGTCTATATAAATGGATCCTAGGTTTCGATTCAACGACGCTTGATTAGATGATTTATTGAACAACAACAACAACATCAATACTACAAATCCACAAACAGTGAGCATCACATCAATTCACTCAATCAATCAAACCCTAGCAGCCGTCACATCATCATTCATTTATTATTTTGTAATCATTAACATATTTTAATGAAATACATATTATTCATTAATTGTGTTTCTGTTAGTGTGTTCTTGAATATTCATTGATATTGAAATTTAATACAAACAAGTAAACCAAGCCAACGTTGATTCCGCAAACGTTGACTTTCTTCGACCAACATTGATAATTTCTGTCTACGATCCTTGGATTTACAGGTCGTATCAGAGCCAAGTGCTCATTGATTTAGATCGATTGATCTATCAGTGTTAGTTGTGATTAATTACTTTGAATTCTGTAGATTTCTCAGCTTTTACTGATTAGATCTACAATTTTTTAAAAAAATTTTGTGTGAAACTTGTTGTCGTTCAACAGCAGTCGATTAGATTAACTCGTATCTATATTCAAATCAGTTGAATAGCAGATCCTGGTGATCATTCTCATCAATTTACATCATGAGCAACTTCAGTGGATCGTCTTACCACCACCAAAGTTGGAAACAAAAGCATATTTCAAGTCCCGGAAAATCAAGTTCAGGAATCATGTGAACTACACAGATCTGACTTGTGGGAGTCCATCACTGAAGGTCCTTATATTCCACCCACCCTTGGGCCGGATTATAATGATAAAAATCAACCGATTAGTACCAAAGATCTATCATCTGATGATATCAAAAAGGTCAAAGTTGATATCAAAGCATACAGTTTGCTTAGTATGGCTTTACTTGAAGAGATATTGATCAGGTTTGAGAACTACAAAACAACAAACTCCTTGTGGAAGATACTTCATACTCTCTGCGAAGGGAGTGATGAGATCAGAAGCATAAGGAGAGACACCCTCAGGTCACAATATGAAACATTCATCATATTGAGGGTGAATCAATTCCTTAACATTTTCATAGATTCATGCACTTGGTAACTGAGATGAATATTTTGGAGTTGAAATATACCAATGAGGAATTAAACAAGAAAATGCTCCACACTTTGCCAGAAAGTTGGAAGCAAATAATATCCATGGTCAAGAATACCATAGATCTCAAGTCAACTGGTCTAGATACACTGGTTGCAAAAGTGGAAGCTCTTGAAATGGATGAAAAATCAAGAAACAAGAGTGTGAGAAACCATGTCTCACCTTATTACTTTAAGAAAACAAACAATGCTGGAAGTGCATTTATTTCAAACAATGAAAGTGATAACTCTTGTGCTTTGAGTGATAATGAGGAGGAAGTTAGCTTTTATGATTCTAAACCCTCAAAAAAAATAATCTCAAAATAAAAATAAAAAGGATAAAGAAGAACTGCTGATAGAAAGGATAAACTGCAACAACAGCAAAGTCTTCACAATCAAAAAATCAGTCAGAACCAATCACTGTGATATTGGATCTGAAGAACGAAAAGCAGCCTTTGCAGCATTTAGTTCTAGTTTTCAAGCATATCTGGGAAGCTCTCTAACGTCAGCAAATATCTGTCAACAAGACTTAGAAGAACTACATCCTGATGTAGTGGAAGAAATGGACCTATAAGACAGATGGCAATGATTGCTTAAAGAGCAAAGCAATATATCAGGAGAAACAAGAACTTGGCAGCAACCAGTAAAACATCAAAGATTAGTGATGGCAAATCAAAGGTAAGATGCTTCAAGTGCAATCTCTATGGACATTCTCTAGAGAATGTAATCAACAGTCATATCCAGATATGAGACAACATCAGCAGCATCAACAACATCAGACTGAACGTCATCGACAATCAAACTCTCAAGATCTTAGCACAAACAATCTCTACTGATCAATACATCCCCACCAGCCACCAATGAATTAGCTAGACCAAGCAACTCAAAAGAGTCAGGGCTGATCATACTTCAAGATGGAACATGTGACTGGAGTATGCATGAAAAAGAAGTTTTGGAAGAGAATCAAGCATTGATGGCTCATATGGAACATAAAGTTCCTCCAATGGCTAGAGAGGTAAAAGAAAGGTTGTGTTCATCAACTTGTGTTGAGGAAGTTAAACGTTATAGAGTCCATGCTCAACAGTTGGCTGACAAAGTAAAGGAAACTATGCTTTTGAATGAATCCCATGTTAGAGAACATAAATTGTATCAAATCAAAATTAACTCTTTGCAAAAGGATTTAGAAAAATTGTTTGTGAAAACTATAGCCTAAAAGCTCAAGTTGAGCATCTGACCACTTCCTTAACAAAATCCATGACTGATCATGCTTCAACTGAAGTGAAACTTCAAAAGTTTCAATTATCATCTCAGCAATATGAGAAGCTGTTAAATTCTCAATTGAATCAAAAAACAGGTATGGGTTGGGTTATAATGTTGTTGCACCCACTATAAATGATAATTACACATATCTACCTAAAACAATGACCAACACTCTGTCAAAGCATTTTGTGCCTAGCACAAAGATTAAAACAGAATCAACTCAAATCAACATTAACAATAAAGCTGAGGTGAGTGAAACTAAATCCTCTGAATCTGAATCTTTAAATCAAAATGATTCAAAATTTGATTATGATAATTGTGATGACTTGGATGATTCTGATGAACCTGATGTTGATCAAATAACCATTGGTAAGAATGTTCATATTAAAACCGCTATTCTAAAAGTTCTTCAAGAATCAAAGCTACAATATCCTCCAAAGCAGAGAAACATGCTGAGACTATCTGCAAAAGAATTGCTGAACTCAATGAAGGACTTCAAGAACTAAATCTTCAAAAAAAGGTTGATAGCTGCGGATCAACTTAAGAAGTACTTTTATCCTGTGCAGATAAAGGTAGGAAGAAACAAGTATCAACTAAACAAAATAAAAATTCTTGAGTAGAAGATCTGCGAAAAGCAAGTCTGCTGAATCCGTAGAACTTTGCGGAAGAAGAAAGCCGAATCTACGGATGAGGTACCAAAAGAGAAGCTGTTAACAAACAAAAGACGTTGAACCTGAAGCAACAAAGTCATCAAAGGACAAGAAAGATTCAATTGATGATACTTCAAAGAATAGAAAGAAAAATCAAATTGTTCAAAAGAGGAAACGAAGGCTCCCAAACTGAACAAGAAAAAGAAGAAAAATAAGGTTGAAGAAGAATCTGAAGAAATGTATTGCAAGTGGTGTGATATGACAAATCACAATACAAAAGACTACTACTTCAACAGTTACTGTTCCATATGCAGTATGAACAATCACATGACTTCAGAGTGTTACTTCAACAAATTATGTGCTATTTGCAACAAAAATAATCATTCAACTTAGGAATGATATTAACAAAAAAAAACAAAAGCAAAAGCACAAAGAAGTCAAAAACTGATTTGACATGATCAGACTCTCAATCTATTGAAAGTCAGAGATTCAAAGCAAAAAAAAGTAAATCAAAAGCAAAAGTCAAAACCAAAGCGGAAATCTTCTGAAGATGCCAAATTAGTGAAGAAAACAACATCAAGCCAATCCAAAACACCTCACAAAAAGGTGGACTTGGTTGAGAATAAGTAAATCATTAGTGATAATTTCTTTGATCATTTTGAAAAGGGATCACATGTGTCTCAATCAAAAGCAAAAGATGATGAAACCTTCATAAGTGTAGGTTCATCTTCTAAATCAAAATATCAACCAAAGAAAGATAAGGTGAAGGAAGAATCAATTAAGAAAGAAGACTCCAAAGCTTCTGCATCAGCTTCAACAGAATCATCCTCAACACCATCAAATCAAAATGAATCAACTAGATATGAAATTAATACTGAAACTTCAGGATTAAGTCATGAAGGACTAACAATTTTAGACACTGATGAAAAATCAAAGATCATTAAGACTTGGGTTGTCAATTCTAACTGATTTATTTCTAAATACGGGAACAATATTGGAGAGCTGACAACAACTGGTGTGTTGACAGTGGTTGTTCCAGGCATATGACAGGAAATGTTCATTCTCCATGACTTCAAACATAAAAATGCTTCTTATATGGCATTTGGTGTGGATAAAAAGGAAGGTAAAATTATTGGTGAAGGAATGATAACAAATGGTGTGCTCAAGTTTGATAAAGTAAATTATTGTGAAAATTTACAGTATAATCTACTTAGTGTGTCTCAAATTTGTGATCAAAATTATACCATATTGTTTGATAATACTAATTGTTACATTCTTAAGCCAGGTTTTAATGTTCCAGAAGAATGGATCCTCCTCAAAGCAGCAAGAAAAGGAAACACTTACGTTTTGGATATGAACAACACATCTCTCACAAAACATGAAACATGCCTTCTATCTAAGCTATCAGAAGATGTATCTCAATTATGGCACATAAGGCTTGTCCATTCTAACATGAAGAACATGAATAAATTAGTGAAAAATAACCTGGTCATTGGATTTCCAAACAAAGAATTTCATTGCTCAACTCACTATTCTTCTTGTTACAAAAGAAAAAACAACATAGAGTGTCACATAAATCGAAAATTATCAATAGTAATACTACACCACTCAAATTGCTTCACATGGATCTGTTTGGTCCTACCAATGTGATGAGCATTAGAAAAAGGCAATATTGTTTGGTGATAGTTGATGATTTCACCAGATTCACATGGGTCTTTTTCTTAAAACAAAAAGGTGAAACATCAGAAACATTAATGGATTTTGTGATCAAGATTGAGAATCAACTTGATACAAATGCTAAAATTTTTAGGAGTGACAATGGTACTGAATTTCTCAATTTTGAAATAGATTCCTTTTGTAGAATCAAAGGTATTGCAAGGCAATTTAGTGCACCAAGAACTCCACAACAAAATGGAGTTGCTGAAAGAAGAAACAAAACTCTCATTGAAGCAGCTAGAACAATGCTAGCTGATTCATAATTGCCTATCACTTTTTGGGCTGAGGTTGTGAATACTGCATGCAATGTTCAAAACAGAACATTAATTGTCAAAGAACATAACAAAACTCCTTATGAGCTCTTGTTTAAAAGAAAACCATACATAGGATATCTTAAAGTCTTTGGATGTCATGTATCTATTTTTACATAAAAGAGTCATTGGGAAAATTTTCAGAAAAAGAATATGATGGTTTCTTTTATGGATACTCTTCAACATCTAAATCATATAGGGTTTATATTCCAAACATAACATTATGGAAGAAACACCTAATATCTCCTTTGATGAATCTGTATTTACCAAGTCTATTAAAGGTTCATCATGGTTGTTTGACATAGATGCTTTAACCAAATCATTTAACTATGATCATTTGAACACTACAGGATCTGATGAAGTTTGCTATCCATTTGTTCCACCTCATATGAATGAAGTAACATTATCTGTTGATCCTCCAAGGATTCACCCATACTTGGGTGGAAACACATCAGCAACAGCTGCAGACACTACATGTGGAAATGAACATGGTGCATCCGGAGATATGAATGATGTCCCTTCAACAGATCCATGCTCTCAAGTGAATACAACAAATATTGAAACTGTTTCTGGAGAAGTTCTTGTAACTCCTACTGGAAGAGCAAAATGTTTCCCGAGAAGTTCCTGTAACTCCTACTGAAGAGCAAAATGTTTCCGGAGAAGTTCCTGTAACTCCTACCGAAGATCAAAATGTTTCCGGAGAAGTTCCTGTAACTCGTACTGAAGAGCAAAATGAGTCCGGAGAAGTTCCTGTAACTCCTACAGAAGAGCAAACCGATACTGGAGATGCTTGTGCAGCCCATACAGAAGACACTCATGATCCCTCACCTCATGTTGAACATTTTGACTATTTCTTGAACTCTCAACCTAGGTTGAATCAGTCTGAAGCAATGGAAATGACTAATCTGGAATCATCCATGCTAGTTGAATCAACTCCATCAATGAGAATCCATAAGACTTATCCAGTCAACAACATCATTGGAGATCCTACAAAGAGAACTACAAGGAGCCAAAGTGCTAGTGTCAACCTTTGTCTCTTCAGTTATTTTCTTTCTCAAGTAGTCCCTCCAAACATCACTGCTGCTTTAAAAGACAATAGTTGGATTGAAGCTATGCTAGAAGAGCTTTAACAATTTATAAAGCAAAAGGTATGGTCCCTAGTTGATTTGCCTGAAGGACAACATCCTATTGGCACAAGGTGGCTATAAAAAAACAAACTGGATGATAAAGGGATTATAGTAAGAAACAAAGCAAGGTTGACTGCACAAGGATACACACAAGAAGAAGGAATAGATTATGATGAAGTTTTTGCACCAGTTGGAAGAATTAAGGCCATAAGAGTGTTTCTAGCTTGTGCATCATATAAAAAGTTCACTGCAATCAGATGGATGTCAAGTGTGCATTCCTATATGGGAAGATTGATGAGGAAGTTTATGTGTCACAACCCCCTAGTTTTGAAGATCCTTATTATCCCTATAGGGTATGCAAACTAGACAAAGCCTTGTATGGTTTTCATCAAGCACCAAGAAAGTGGTATCAAACACTATCATCTTTCTTACTCAAGGATGGCTACAAAAGAGGAACCATTGATTAGACACACTTTCTCAAACAAGAACATCAAGATCTCTTAGTTGTTCAATATATGTTGATGATATTATATTTGGCTCAACTAACAAGAAATTATGTGTGAAATCCGAAGAGCTGGAAATCTGAATTTCAGATGAGTTCAATGGGTTAATTAACCTTCTTTCTTAGTCTTCAAGTTCATAAGAAACCAAATGGGATATTCATCAATCATCAATCAAGAAATATACGTACATCAAATTCTAAAGAAATACAATCTTGCTGAAGTATCCTCCTGCAAAACACCAACATCAACAATTAACAAGATTGTTCCAGATCCTTTACGAAAATCATTTGATCAAAAATTATATAGATCAATGACATGTTCACTTATGTATCTGCCAGTAGACCTAACATTATGTTTGCTATGTGTGTGTGCTAGGTACCAATCTGATCCAAAGGAGTCTCATCTGAATGCTGTAAATAGGATCTTTAGATACCTCAAAAGGAAAACAGGACTTGGTCTTGGTATCCAAAGGATGGAGACTTTACACTCTACTCATACTCAGACAGTAACTATGGTGGATGTAACAGTAACCGAAAATCAACAACTGGTGGATGTCAATTCATCGGACCAAGGCTAGTATCATGGCAGTGCAAGAAACAAACCAATGTATCTCTATCCACAGCTACTGCTTCAGCTGGTTGCTCTCAAGTCGTTTGGTTGCAAAATCAATTGCTTGACTATGGTTGCAACTTCCTTCAAACTTCAATTTATATAGACAATTCACCTACTATGTTTATAACTGCTAATCCTGTGGAACATAGTGAAACAAAACATATTGAGATAAGATATCATTTTCTGAAAGATTGCTCAGAAAAGGGATTGATTAAGTTAGTCAAAGTGGATACAACAAATCAGCTTGCTGATTTATTCACTAAAGCCTTCGATTCAGTCAGATTTAATTTTTGGTTGAGTCTCTAGGCATGATTAACTTAAATTAATCAGTTTAAACAACCAAAATATTGTGTGTAATGATGCTTCTGCATGACATATGCATGGGAAATTATAGTACACTATATCTTTGCTTATTCCTGAATTCATTCTTTAACAATAAATCAAATCAAGTTTCTTGATATGTGAGTAGATTCATCTTCAGTGGAAACTACACTGAGTGCATGCCAAACATAATGCTAAGTGATTGTTTATGGGAAACTTCATTTTGAGACTACAAAGTGACTCTTATCTGATGTGACCAAATCACTCATCTAAACACACTATGTATCAACACTTTATAATATCTATCTTTGTAAATCATACTCTCTTTGTTTTGTGTAAACAAAGACCTGGGTGTGTGATCCCCATACTGTAATCAGTTATCAAAGGTGAAAAGATCATGATACTCATCATCCCTCTGTTTTTTTGTAAACAAAGACCTGGGTTAAAGGCACCATTGTTGTACATGATTAAAGACCTGGTGACCTGATGATGATAATATCTAAGCTCTCAAAAGAATCCTATATGATCAATTGTAAATTAATCTAGAGATTCTACATCATTGCATTAATGAGATGCAACTGCAGTTCAAGATAGAACTTATAACTTAAAGTACATAGTTATTAAGTGTGAAAAAGTGATGAATTTTCTTGCAAAGGGAGTACAAAATCTTTGTGAATTGAATATGAAGCCCATAACAGTTAATTCCAAATCAATCTGAAAACATGATAAACAACATGCCTAGTTAATACATGAGCTCTTTTATGGATTTAAATGGACAATATACTTGCAATTAGAACTTTGTTCAGGTATCAATTCAACAAAATAACTTATCAGGAAGAGCCATAGTATTATAGTATGATCCCATCATATGTGAATATATGTCTGCTCATCACACACAGTTAAATATATGTCATCTTAGCTCCTGGATACATGAAATTTTCTTAAAATCATTTTAAAATTTCTTGTGCTAAATTGTCATGTATAAAAAGTCAACAAGGTCCAAAAGCAATAAATGGTTTTTAGCAATGGACTTGGACCATACAACAACAATTCTCTGCATTGTGTCATCTTAAGCATCAGTAGAAGCTACAATGCCATCATAAGCATAAGTAGAAGCTATAGTGTCATTTTAAGCATCAGCGGAAGCTACAGTGCCATCATAAGCATCAGCAGAAGCTACAATGCCATCATAAGCATCAGCAAAAGCTATAGTGTTGAAAATTTAAATGTTTATCCATAGATTGGTAAACTATGGATGAACAAAGATTAACAAATAATTTAATTTCATAGTTTGGCAATTTGTGAAAATGTAAGTTATATTTCATCAGCAGATGTCGTTAAGTCATCCGCAAATGATTTATGAGATCCGTAGATGATCTGCGGAAGAATTTGTTGAGGGTCCCACTTCTTTAATGTGATAAAATTAAGGTGTCCAAGATTATAAATGATGTTCTTTTTCAGTTCAGTGTTGGTCGAAGACAAGTCAACGTTTGCAGAATCAACGTTGGCTTGGTTTAATTGTTTTGTATTAAATTCCAATATCAATGAATATTCAAGAACACACTAACAAAAACACAATTAATGAATAATACGTATTTCATTAAAATATGTTAATGATTACAAAAGAATGAATGAATGATGATGTGACAGCTGCTAGGGTCTGATGATTGAGTGAATGATGTCATGCTCGCTGTTTGTGGATTTCTAGTATTCTATTGTTGTTGCTGTTCAATCAATCGTCTAATCAAGCGTCATTGAATCGAAACCTAGGATCCATTTATATAGACAATGATGTTTCTCTTATAGGAAACACCGGATCTCTTGGGATTTGATTTGTGTCAGTTAAGGAATCATCGGATTTCTGGGATTTGCATAACTGCCTTGTTGACTTGTAACACTTGCATTATACAAGTGTTTGGACTTCGCAGGAATAGTGTGTTCTTAGGAATCTGTTCTTTCGTAGAAGTCTTGTTCTTCCGTAGATGTTTGTTCTTTCGTAGGAATCTTGTTTTCCCAAAGCTGATTTGTTCTTCTATAGGAATCTTGTACTTCCGAAGCTGATTTGTTCTTCCGTAGGAATCTTGTACTTCTGAAGCAAACTTGTTCTTCAGTTCTGGTTGTTCATCCGTAGAGGATCTTCGGATGTAATGTTCCTTGTAAGAAACATATCTACGGAAGAACAAAATGTTCATCCGTAGATGTTTCTTACACTTGGTCAATTTCATAAATTGACCAAGAAATAATGTTTGTACCTGCAACCATACATAAATCAACACAAATATAAATGGGTTAACCTATACATTTATTACATACACAATAGTGAATTACAAACATTCATTACATATATTAATTCAAGTACTAAGCCTATACATAATGGACTAGATTTACTCATCCTAGACGTAACAATACTCCCCCTTAGGCTTAGATACTTGCAATCAGTTCTTCAAAACTAAAAGTTCTTTCATCTTCGCCACCATCCTTGAGTTGAAGTATGATACAACATCCTTTTGATTATCGTACTTGTACTTGATCTCCATTCTGCATATCCTCTTTAGAGTCTCAAAGCTTAGGCCCAAAATGTCTTCTTCAGTTGTGAGTGTTTCCACAAGACATTGATTATTCACAATCTCCAAGTCATGTTCTTCTGATATTCTCAATTCTAATATATTTTCAATGTTAGCTCCCTTCAGCATCCCAATAGGAATTATCAGTGTTGGTCGAAGACAAGTCAACATTTGCGGTATCAATGTTGGCTTGGTTTAATTGTTTTGGATTAAATTTCAATATCAATGAACATTCAAGAACACATTAACAGAAACACAATTAATTAA
Organism: Flaveria trinervia; assembly: GCA_025506515.1. Lineage (NCBI taxonomy): Eukaryota > Viridiplantae > Streptophyta > Magnoliopsida > Asterales > Asteraceae > Flaveria > Flaveria trinervia. The sequence goes on from CM046446.1 coordinate 30,570,966, forward strand.
TAATACGTATTTCATTAAATATGTTAATGATTACAAAATAATGAATGAATGATGATGTGCCAGCTGCTAGAGTTTGATTGATTGAGTGAATTGATGTGATGCTCGCTGTTTGTGGATTTGTAGTATTGTTATTGTTGTTGTTGTTCAATCAATTGTCTAATGAAGCGTCGTTGAATCTAAACCTAGGATCCATTTATATAGACAATGATGTTTCTATTATAGAAAACACTAGATCCCTTGGGATTTGATTTGTGTCAGTTAAGGAATCATCAGATTTCTTGAGATTTGCATAACTGCCTTGTTGACTTGTTGACTTGTAACACTTGCATTATACAAGTGTTTGGACTCCGCAGGAATAGTGTCTTCCATAGGAATTTGTTCTTCTGTAGAAGTCTTGTTCTTCTGTAGATGTTTTGTTCTTCCATAGGAATCTTGTTTTCCCAAGCTAATTTGTTCTTTCGTAGGAATCTAGTACTTCCAAAGTTGATTTGTTCTTTTGTAGGAATCTTGTACTTCCGAAGCAAACTTGTTCTTCAGTTCTGGTTATTCATCCGCAGAGGATCTTTGGATGTATTGTTACATGTAAGAAGCATATCTACGGAAGAACAAAATGTAATCCGTAGATGTTTCTTACACTTGGTCAATTTCATAAATTGACCAAGAATAATGTTTGTACCTGCAATCATACATAAATCAACACACATATAAATGGGTTAGCCTATACATTTAATGCATACACAATAATGAATTACAAGCATTCATTATAGATATTAATTCAAGTACTAAGCCTATACATAAAGAAATCTTTTTGCTTCTCTAATCACATCATCTTTAAATTTTGTCTTTAACTTTCCCACCAACATAGAGAAATCTCTTACCCTTGAGTGAATTGGATAGTTTGACATTGTAAGATTCTGTTGATCCTTGATGTCTTTCTCAAGAAGTCTCAGCACAACCTCTGTATCATGAAAATATTGAATAATTCCGCAGGTTCTCTTGATAACTGCACAATCCCAGTCTGGATCAAATTTCCAGGCCATAATCCTATTCTCTTCTTCAGAGCTGGGAGTTGTGATATGATCATATAGATCTATGAGAGTTGATTTCTTTTCAGTGATCTCTCTAATAGTTGTCCCTAATGGCCACACTTTCCCAGGAATGATTGCTGTAACATCTCGAATTTTTGTTAACTAAACGTTAACTTCATTTATTCTTATAAGGGTCATTATTGACAATTAATAAACTCGTGTGTTATTTATGCTTATTCTCTTTGGTTATTAATGTAAGAAGGTTAAAAATAAAATACCAAATAATATTAATTATGTTAATATTAATAATAATAATAATAATAATAATAATAATAAAATCTTAAATATTTATAATAATAATAATTATTAATAATAATAATAATAATGATAATAATAATAATAAAAATAAGTCTTAAAATATTTAAAATTTAAAGATTAATTTAAGTCGAGGGGGTTATTTGGCCAATTTTGAAAGTTAAAATCTAAGTTCAAACATAAAATGATAACTACTCTAAACTTGAGGGGGCCAATGTGTAAATTGAAATCCAAAATCTTATTTTCTCACTTCGCAAATCCAGTGGTGTTCCGGCCACCGTCGGCCGACCACCGCGAAGTCTATATCAACCGATTGTTGATCCGAATCATGCGAACCGTTCCGAACTCGTTCGCGACCTTAAATGCATGTACCCGGTGCGATTAAAGCATTCGTTACAAGTCGAACCGCCATGTAACCGGCGACTTTAATCATATGATCGTTCGAGTATTAACAAGTCATAACAATCAAATTAAACTCACATACATGATCGCCTAACTGTAACTAAACTCCTACGCAAGCTAATTTCATTTGAAACACAACCAAACAGCTCGAACAAGCATTACCTTCATCGCGAACTGCACCTTAGTCGAGCATCACCTTCTGCATACTTGGAACCGCAATTGATTAAGGGCTATCAATCACCGTCTCTCGTAGAAGCTCCCTGTGCAATTAATTGGGTTATTATCACAATTGCAATCGAATCCAGTCGCGACATAGCCGCGGTTGTTCTTCGTTTGTTCTCCATTTGTTCTTGTTTGCCAAATGTCTTTCAGGTAATTAAGCCTATCTACATGATCGATTTAACATGGGGAATAAAAGCCCCATGAATCTAACCTGTAATTGAATCGAATCGGGGTTCAATTGGGATCAAATCGTTCTAGGGTTCTTAAGGATTTGGGGGTTTTTGTTTAAGTGTGTATTTAACAATTAAAGCGCGGATTCTAACGTGGCTAGAAGCCTTTGGTTCGCTGGTAAAACACATGACCCCTAGACAGGAGGTCTCCGGTTCGAATCCGGGGAACCTCATGTATTTTTTTAGGCCTTTTTGGCCTTCAAATTTAATGTTAAAATTTCTAAAAATTATGAAAAATCAATTCATAAACTTTGTTTCTTAAAAAAAAAAACTATTTAATTATTTTTCTGTAATTTATTTACAAAAAATATATCTTTATATTATTATCCTAAAGTTAATAATATAATTACAATATTTTTATAAAAATGCAGACTTTAAATATTAGTTTAATTTACACAAACTAATATTTCAAATAATACCTTTAATCTATTTTTTAATTTTATGTTCTTTTTATTTAAATTACAAAATTGATCTAAACTTGATAAAAATTACAAAATTATTATAAAAGTTATTATTAATCCATATGTTTTATGAAATTAAATAAAATCGTTTCCCCGAGAATATAAATGAGTTCTTACTTGGCAAATATAATCAACAAAACCCAAACATCAAGTTGATTCCTAGTCCTTAACCTTATTGTAAAGCTTTAATCTTGTAAATATATATATTAGGTGTTTTGTGACGATACACCTTGGAGCGACGCTTGTTATTATTCTTATTAATCGCCATTATATATTTATTGTCAAGTGAGTTTTCCTTGCCCCTTTTTACATTTTCACACTATTTTGGGATGAAACACGATACTTATACATCGTACACTTATAAACGTTTGAGACTTGTAATGCACTTGCAATTCATCTTTATATTTTGTCATGGTTATTTGTGTGTTGTAAGTGATTATATGAGATACATAGTTTGTTTACAATCATTAACTATTGCTAGCTTGGCGACGTCTTAGATCTTTGGGCCTGATAAGCCTATTTGGTGCTAAAGTCGAGGTATTGCCGACTCCTAGGAGCCGTATGCTTGTGCACTAGGAACCAAATACACTTAGCCAATCTTTTATACTTGTAATCAAGTCGAGGTTTGGTTAACGATATGTGCTCTATAACCTTACTAGCTCATAACCTATGACATGAATTGCTACTTGTAACTTTCTTTTTCATATTATGTATGAAAACCTTGGAAATTCACCAACTATTTTTAGTTGACTCTTATTTTTATCATGTTTCAGGTCAACCTCAAGTTTAAAGTGATCCTTTTGAAGCATGCTATAATCTAGGACTTGGACCTAGATAATGAAATAAAAAGTTACATTATGTTATGTTATGTTGAACTTATTTCTCGTATAAGACTCATGATTGTATTTCCATTTCAAGACTTATGATAATAATATTTACAATTTAATATAGCGTTATGTGACTGTGAACAATCTTAACCCTCACATCTCGACGTTCCGCCGTCAAGGTTGGGGTGTGACAGATTGGTATCAGAACCCATAACTATAGGGATTTAGGTTATTAGTAATGGTGACCTAGACTATAGCTTATGCATGAACCTCCTAGGATAATATTATATTCTTGGAAATATATATATATATATATATATATATTGTTACATGCTACATAATGCTATACTTTACTTATGTGCAACTTGATGCCTTAGCATAGGTTGTCTTGTAATTGTCTAAACTTTGTTACTTGTCTCTCTAAACTTAACTTTGACTCATTGACTCTCCCCGACAAATGAAATTTCTTAATCTTATTCTCGTCAACACGTGGAATCGTATACTTATGCTTAAGAATTAAATCTTTAGACTTATGTCTAATCTATGTAAATCTCATCATGGTTTTGATTTCATAAACCTAAGAAATTTGTGTGACACATGGACACCTGTATTCTGAATTTCCTGGCAAAAGGCCCTCGGGCTAAGGCAAGCATATCGCATAAATCCTACGGGACTAGTTATGCTTACCTGGGGATTTCTGGGATGAGTGATAAATCATGGTCAACATACACAAATTTCTAAGGCGAGTGGGTCAACTTACCTTGACGTGTCAACGTTTCCAAATGGTAATGCGTTACCAAATGGAACCATCCCATGTGCCTTACTACTTTTTGCCTTATCCTTGTTGAACATTAATCCTTGTTATTCCAATTCTCATATCTAACTCACTTGTATATTCCAGCATGTCTCGTCATCATGGAAATCGTGGAAGTTCCGATCGTAAGTTAGCCGCCATGATTGCTCGACAAATGGCTGCTGTCATCCCGACCATGGTTGCTGAACTTAATAGCACCTTAATGACCAACGCTAGCAACAATGGAAATGGTCATGGAGAGAATAGCAACAATCAAAACGGGAACAATCAACATGGGAATAATCAAACTTGCACCTTCAAACACTTCAGCTCTTGCAAGCCCACTAGTTTTAGTGGCAAGGAAGGAGCCACTGGTCTTCTTGAGTGGTTCGAAAGCATGGAGAATACCTTTATCAATTGTGAGTGTCCCGATGCACTCAAGGTTCGTTATGCCACTAATATGCTCCAACAAAGGGCTCTTACTTGGTGGAATAGCGAGAAGAGAAACCGTGGTCCTGAAGTTGTGCTAGCACTTACCTGGGAAGAGTTCAAGAACATCGCTATCGCGAAGTTCTGCCCAAGAAGTGAATTGCAAAAGTTGGAAGAAGAGTTTTGGAATTTGAAACAAAATGATGGTGATCATTTGGCCTACTTAACTAGGCATCATGAGTTGAGTATACTGTTGCCCCATATGGTCGACACTATTCCCCGCAACATCGAGAAGTTCATTAAGGTGTACCACCCCAAATTCAAGATGCTGTGGTGGGTAGCCGACCCACAACCTTGGAAGAAGCCATTACTATCACCGCCCAACTTACCGAGAACCATATACGAGCGGGCACCATGTCTGTGAAGGGTGCAAAGAAGGTAGAGAAGACGGCTACCGAGGCTGTTAAGGAGACTAAAGCTGAACCATTTTACAACACAACAACAAGAAGAAGCACAAGTTCACACCGGCGCGTAACTATGCCGTGGCTGCACCCAAACAACCCCAAAGACAACTTGTACCTGTGCTACACTTGTGGCACAAGTGCCTGGGGCTAGGGCTTATGCTGGTCCTCAGCCGATGTGCAACACGTGTAGGTATCATCATCCGGGGAATCAACCATGCCGCATTTGCACCTTATGCGGTAAATATGGTCATTTGGTGGCGACTTGCCACCGTGCACCTAACAATGCCGTTGTGGTCACGAACCGTGTTTGCTACAACTGTGGGGAACCTGGCCATTTTCGCCCACAATGCCCTCGTCTTGTGGGTAATGTTCCACAAGCCCGAGGACGTGCTTTCAACATCAACGCTAACCAAGCACAAGCGAACAACGATGTGGTGAATGGTACGTTAACTCACCTTTAACTTTTGTGATCTGATTCATTTCATACTTTACCTGTATTGTTTAATACCTTAAAAAAATTGAACAGGTATGTTCCTTATTAACAAAACTTATGCCTATTTCCTATTTGATTCTAGAGCCGATAATGTTTTGTTTCATTAGAGTTTGAACCCATACTTGCTAAGCCACATACGAAACTAGAAGGACCTCTTACTGTTGAAATTGCCGATGGAGAACCGATCACCGTTGACGTTATCATTCGTGATTGCATCTTAAGTCTTGACACGCATGATTTTCTTATCGAACTTATCCCTATGAAACTTGGAAGCTTCGACGTCATCATTGGTATGGATTGGTTAGCCAAACACCATGCCGAGATCATTTGCTTCGAGAAGTGTATTCGTATACCGTTACCCTCTGGTGATACTTTGAAAGTATTCGGTGAAAAATCATCCAAAGGGCTTAAACTCATGTCTTGCACTCAAGCCCGAAAGTGCTTAAGCAAGAAGTATATGGCCTTCTTGGCTTACGTGGTCAACACGAAAGTCAAAGGGAAAGAACTTAAGGATGTCCCTATCGTACGAGACTTTCCTGAAGTATTTCCCGATGACCTTAGTGGTTTACCTCCCGTGCGTGAAGTCGAGTTTAAAATTGACTTGATACCGGGAGCAAACCCGTGGCCAAGTCACCATATCGGCTTGCACCATCGGAAATGCAAGAACTCTCTTGTCAACTGCAAGAGCTGTCCGAGAAAGGCTTCATACGTCGTAGTTCTTCGCCTTGGGGTGCACATGTTCTTTTCGTAAAGAAGAAAGATGGATCGTTTCGTATGTGCATCGATTATCGTGAGCTTAACAAGCTTACCATCAAGAATCGTTATCCTCTTCCTCGTATCGATGATTTGTTTGACCAACTTCAAGGAGTGCTATTTTCTCGAAGATCGACTTACGTTCTCGTTATCATCATTACGAGTCCATGATGATGATATCCCGAAGACCGCTTTCCGTACTCGTTATGGGCACTATGAGTTTATGGTGATGCCTTTTGGTTTAACCAATGCTCCTGCTGTCTTCATGGATCTCATGAATCGAGTATGCAAGCCTTATCTAGACAAGTTTGTGATCGTCTTCATTGATGACATACTTATCTATTCCAAGTCCAATACCGATCATGAACTGCATTTGAGATTGGTTCTTGAGTTGTTAAAGAAAGAGCGATTGTACGAAAAGTTCTCGAAGTGTGACTTCTGGCTCGAGGAAGTTCAATTTCTAGGACATGTGGTGAATAGCCAAGGAATTCACGTTGATCCTGCAAAGGTGGAAGCTGTGAAAGATTGGTGTGTACCTACAAATCCTACTGAAGTTCGTTCTTTTCTTGGTCTTGCTGGTTATTATCGGTGGTTCATTGCCAATTTCTCGAGGATCGTGAAACCACTCACCACTTTGACACAAAAGAATAAACCCTTCGAGTGGGGTACCGAGCAAGAAGAAGCTTTTGAAGCGTTAAAGCATACGTTATGCAATGCTCCTATCTTGACCTTACCCGATGGAAACGTGATTTCACTATGTATTGTGACGCATCTAAAAAAGGTCTTGGTTGTGTTGTTATGCAACGAGGGAAGGTCATAGCTTACGCATCGAGGCAATTGAAGGTTCACAAGGTGAATTATACAACCCACGATCTCGAGCTTGGTGCTGTTGTATTTGTTTTGAAGATTTGGAGGCACTACCTGTATGGTACGCAATGTATAGTCTACACCGATCACAAAAGCCTTCAACACGTTTTCAGTCAAAAAGATCTCAATATGAGACAACGTCGTTGGGTGGAGTTGATTAGTGACTATGATTGTGACATTCGTTACCATCCTGGTAAAGCAAACGTTGTAGCCGATGCACTGAGCCGAAAGATTCACAACAAGATGATCTCATTCCAAGAATTTCGCGATCGACGTCAATGGTTTGACACCTTGGGTGAGTTCGATACTGAAATCCGATTAGATGTCAACGAGACCACCGTACTACTACAAAACCTGAGAATAGATAGTGACATCGAGTCTAGCATCCTGGAGGCTCAACAAATGGTTCAACGAGAAGGAAGAATGAAGGATGAGTTGGACCATAATCTTCTAACCCAATTGGAAACGAAACCCAATGGTTGATGTACTTCGCCCATCGTATTTGGGTTCCAAATCGCGATAACATTCGTACCATTATTATGAACGAAGCTCATCAAACTCGTTATTCCATTCATCCTGATTCCGATAAGATGTACATGGACCTACGTGGTCAATATTGGTGGCCTGGAATGAAGAAAGACATAGCGACTTATGTAGCTAAGTGCCTCACATGTACGAAAGTTAAAGCCGAACATCAATGTCCAAGTGGATTACTTGAGCAACCCGAGATTCCTATGTGGAAATGGGAACACATATCCATGGACTTCATAACAAAGCTACCCCGAACCTCTCGAGGACATGATAGCATATGGGTGATCGTTGACCGATTGACCAAGTCGGCACATTTTATACCCATACGTGACACTTACAAGACATCAAAGTTAGCTCGTATATACGTTGATGATATCGTAAGTCGTCATGGGGTACCTCTGCAGATCATATCCGACCGAGATGCTCGTTTCACTTCACATTTTTGGTCATCTATGCAAGAACTCTTGGGTACACAATTAGATCTAAGTACGGCTTACCATCCTCAACTGATGGTCAAACTGAGCGAACGATCCAAACTTTGGAGGATTTGCTACGTCTCTGTGTTCTTGACTTTGGTGGCGATTGGGATACGCATCTACCGCTTGCGGAATTTTCGTATAACAATAGTTACCACTCGAGTATCAAGATGGCACCGTTTGAAGCACTTTATGGTCGAAAATGTCGTTCACCGATCTGTTGGACCGACATTGGTGAAAACTTCATCACTGGTCCTGAACTTATACAAGACGACCAATAAAGTTTCTATTATTCGCAAGAACCTTGAAGTGGCGAGAAGTCGTCAAAAGAGCTATGCTGACAAGCGACGTAAGCCATAGAATTCCAAGTTGGGGAGATGGTTCTTCTCAAGGTTTCACCGGGAAGGTGTGGTTCGCTTTGGGAAGAAGGGCAAACTGGCTCCAAGATTTGTAGGACCTTTCAAAATCCTGAAAAGATTGGGAAGTGGCTTATAAACTAGAGTTACCTTCTGACCTTAGTGGAATTCATCCTGTGTTCCACGTCTCAAATTTGAGAAAGTGTTGGCCGACGAAAGTCTGTACGTTCCGCTGGAACCTTCAGATTGACGAGTCATTGCATTTTTGGAGAAACCTGTTGAGATCATGGATCGCATAATGAAGAAGACTAGAACCACAACAACTCCAATCGTCAAGGTTCGTTGGGAAAATAAACGTGGCACTGAATTTACTTGGGAACGTGAAGAGCACATGAAGAAGAGATACCCATTTTTATTGTATAGTTTCATTTCTTTTAATTTCGAGACGAATTCTTTTAAGTTGGGGAGACTGTAACATCTCGAATTTTTGTTAACTAAACGTTAACTTCGTTTATTCTTATAAGGTCATTATTGACAATTAATAAACTCGTGTGTTATTTATGCTTATTCTCTTTGGTTATTAATGTAAGAAGGTTAAAAATAAAATACCAAAAATATTAATTATGTTAATATTAATAATAATAATAATTATAATAATAATAATAATAATAAAAATCTTAAATATTTATAATAATAATAATAATAATAATAATAATAATGATAATAATAATAATAAAAATAAGTCTTAAAATATTTAAAATTTAAAGATTAATTTAAGTCCAGGGGGTTATTTGGCCAATTTTGAAAGTTAAAATCTAGTTCAAACATAAAATGATAACTACTCTAAACTTGAGGGGGCCAATGTGTAAATTGAAATCCAAAATCTTATTTCTCACTTCGCAAATCCGGTGGTGTTCCGGCCACCGTCGGCCGACCACCGGCGAAGTCTAATCAACCGATTGTTGATCCGAATCCATGCGAACCGTTCCGAACTTGTTCGCGACCTTAAATGCATGTACCCGGTGCGATTAAAGCATTCGTTACAAGTCGAACCGCCGTGTAACCGGAGACTTTAATCATATGATCGTTCGAGTATTAACAAGTGATAACAATCAAATTAAACTCCATACATGATCGCCTAACTGTAACTAAACTCCTACGCAAGCTATTTCATTCGACACAACCAAACAGCTCAAACAAGCATCACCTTCATCGCGAACTGCACCTTAGTCGAGCATCACCTTCTGCATACTTGGAACCGCAATTGATAAGGGCTATCAATCACCGTCTCTCGCAGAAGCTCCCTGTGCAATTAATTGGGTTATTATCACAAATTGCAATCGAATCCAGTCGCGACATAGCCGCGGTTTTCTTCGTTTGTTCTCCATTTGTTTTTGTTTGCCAAACGTCTTTCGGGTAATTAAGCCTATCTACATGATCGATTTAACATGGGGAATAAAAGCCCCATGAATCTAAACTGTAATTGAATCGAATCGGGGTTCAATTGGGATCAAATCGTTCTAGGGTTCTTAAGGATTTGGGGGTTTTTTGTTTAAGTGTGTATTTAACAATTAAAGCGCGGATTCTAACGCGGCTGGAAGCCTTTGGTTCGCTGGTAAAACACATGACCCCTAGACAGGAGGTCCCCGGTTCGAATCCGGGGAACCTCATGTATTTTTTTAGGCCTATTTGGCCTTCAAATTTAATGTTAAAAATTTCTAAAAATTATGAAAAATCAATTCATAAACTTTGTTTCTTTAAAAAAACTATTTAATTATTTTTCTGTAATTTATTTACAAAAAAATATATCTTTATATTATTATTCTAAAGCTAATAATATATACATGACAACTAGCTCCTGGATACATGAAATTTTCTTTAAAATCATTTTAAATTTTCTTGTGCTAAATTGTCATGTATAAAGTCAACAAGGTCCAAAAGCAATAAATGGTTCTAAGCAATGGACTTGGACCATACAACAATAATTCTCTGCATTGTGTCATCTTAAGCATCAGTAGAAGCTACAGTGCCATCATAAGCATCAACAGAAGCTACAATGTCATCTAAGCATCTGTAGAAGCTATAGTGTGATCATAAGCATCAGCAGAAGCTACAATGTCATCATAAGCATCAGCAGAAGCTACAGTCTTGAAAATTTAAATGTTTATCCGTAGATTGGTAAACTACGGATGAACAAATATTAACAAATAATTAATTTGGCAATCAGTGAAAGTAAGTTATATTTCATTAGCAGGTGTCGTTAAGTCATCCGCAGATGATTTACGAGATCCGTAGATAATCTGTAGTAGAATTTGTGAGGGCCCCACTTCTTTAATGTGATAAAATTAATGTGTCCGAGAGTATAAATGATGTTGTTTGACTTCAAACATCATTATTCGCTTTTTCAGTTCACTTTTTCAGACCTAGAAAAATACACTCTCAACAAACTTTTCCCTCTTTCATAACATTCAAATCTTACCAATCAAAACATAAAAAAAACATATATATGTGTTCTTAATCCGCTATTTTCAAGGTAAAACATGTCGTAATATTCAAGAATGTGTTTGAGTTTCATTTTAATCTCACAACTGCTCGTATTCTCATATCAATAATGTGATTCTAATGAATATTTTTTTATTAGCAAATGGATAATCGATTTGCGAGAGAGCACAACGTGTGTGCTTTCTTAAACCTAGACGACCCTGTTTCAGAAGTGTGTCAAGATATTATTTGATATCTAAGAAGATCTAGGCTGTTCTATGCCTTATCAGCAGAGCTTGTGATACACCAATCGCACATCACTGATTTTGGAACTCCGCCCAAATAGAGGAAGATGGTGGAGTTATTGTTGCTGATATGAAGAATCGAAGGCTGAAGATCAATGAACAGACAATAAAAAGGGTTCTTGAGTTGGGAGATGTTGAAGCTGGTCATCTGGATGTGTTTGAAAATGAATACATAGAGAGTTTTTCTCCTGATGGGCTATGACGGTGATTTCGAGAAGGGAGAAATCATGAAAGGAAGACTCTGCAAGCCATATAGATTTCTCTGTCACACTTATCTTAAGTGCATCTCAAACAGAAAATCTGGTCTTGACAGATTTTCAAGGCATATTTCTTCTGGGATTATTGGTGCCTTTGAGGGAAGAACCTACAATTACTCAAAGTACATCTTCAACTGCTCATGTGATCACATCAAAGTGCAGAAGGCTGATAAGATGTATATGTTTGCAAGGTTTCTTCAACTAATCATAATGTTGATTGCCTGGAACTACTGTGGATGGTGGTGTGTTTGTTCAAGCACACCTTGGCAGATCTGGGCTGAATAAAATATCTGGGAAGTTTGAAGGAGGAGACATGCCCATGTTTGCACATGTGGTTGATGCTACTGCAAATTTCCTCAAGAGCTTGTTTGGGAAGATCAACAAGAGAACTCTCCAACCAGCTATGTTCAAGACACTCACTCATCAGATATATCACCCATACATCAGCAACCTCATCCATCTCCATCCCAACCACAATCACCAGCCAACCAAAACACAGAACGAATCTCTCCAATCCACCATCAATCACAAAATCAACAACACATCCAACCATAATCACCAGCCAGCCAAAACACAGAACCAATCTCTTGAATCCACCCTCCATCACCAAATCAGCTTCAAATGCAACTTTATCAACAACCTTCAAGTCCAGAAAATTCAGCCACTGAGAGCATTTACACTGGGGAGATAGAGTTAGGCTCACAAGCAAGTACAGTTAAATTGTCATTATCCAAAACTGAATCTCCTGTACTCTCAAATGAAACTGATCCAATCTCTCCGGTCACTGATCTCAACACCAACTACAACCACATCAAGAACTAAAAGTTCAAGTTATTAAGACTAGTTCAAGCTCAGCAGGTGAAGCCATAAAGAAGTAAAAGATGTTGAGATTGCTTCTCAACATCAGGAAGGCGAAGAAGAAGCAAACTATGTTGATGTGATAGCATACAATGAAGAGGATCTAAGTGATTCTGACATCCATGTTAGCAAGAGTTATCTGGTTGCTGAATACAACAAGCTGGTACTAAAGTCCAACAAACAATAAAGAAAGCAAAGAATACAAGAGTGAAGGGAATAATGAAAGTAAATGATGAAATGCTGATGCAACTAGAATCAAGAATCAAAAGATTGAGAGAAGATGCCATGTGCAATAATGAAGTGATTGATGCCTTTCTTCAATAAGACTCTAAACTCAAAGAAGAAGTAAGAGAAAGAGAAAGAAGAAAATGAGAAGCTAACAATGAAAATTGATCAAATCAATGATACTCTCTATGATCAATCAGCTCTGTTGAGAAGAAAAGAAGAAGAGATTGATGAACTGAGAATGAAGATATATGCTCTTGAATCAAACCAACTAAAGAAACCTGCTGAATCTTCTAAGCAACTCATTCAATACTCAAGGAAGAGGAAGAATTTGGGCCCAACAAAGATTCAAGTAATCAATGTTGAAGATTCTCCTAAACGATCAAGACATACCTCGTCTGAGCACACTCCTTCTATGGAAAATTTAAGATCAAAGCAAGCTGCTATTGATAAATTTGAGAGTGATGCTGAATGGAAAGAGCTGATTGAAGATGAACCTACCAAAGCTCAAGAAGAATCAAAGACTGATGTTCTTCTTACAACAAAAGACATCATGGAAGAAAGGCCTTAATCCACCATGTTTATGACCCTGATCAAGCATGAGTTTCCATATGACATGGTTGAAAGGATGAATATGTCTGAGATGAAGAACACATTGAAGGAGTTTGAGCTTGCAAGATTTATGATTCCTAACTGTGATTATGAAGCATTCACCACTTTTCAAGCATTCAAAAAACAAGAAAGATCTAGGCCATTGTGACACTACTAAACTCACCAAGTACAATATGGTTTGCTGGCTTCAGGGACACAATTACAAGGCTCATGAGCTTAAAGGAAGAAGTGTTGGTGAACTAAGAAGAATAATAGAACATGTGATGAATGTTAAACTTGATATTGGAGTCAGATTCAGAACTGAAGCTCCAAACCCATCATTTTAGCAACAAAGCAAACTCTCTGCTGATCCTAAATCTGTTGAACCTAAAGATCAACACAAAGGCAAAGACAAACAGATTAGAGAACCAAGGGCAATCATTCATGGGAAAGTGTGGCCATTAAGGACAACTGTTAGAGAGATCACTAAACAGAAATCAAGTCTCATAGAGCTATATGATCATATCACAACTCCTAGCTCTGAAGAAGAGAACATGATTATGGCTTGCAAATTTGATCCAGAATGGGATTGTTCAATTATCAAGGGAACCTGCAGAAGAATTCAATATTTTCATGATATAGAGGTTGTGCTGAGACTTCATGAGAAAGACATCATGGATCTGCAGAATCTTACAATGTCTAACTATCCAATTCACTCAAGGGGAAGAGATTTCTCTATGTTGGTGGGAAAGTTAAAGAAAAAATTTAATGATGATATGATTAGAGAAGCAAAAGAGAGGATGTTAAGCACAAAAGAAGATCAGAAAGAAAGAAAAGATTAGGCACAAAAGGATGTTGAGCACAAAAGAGATCAAAAAGCTCAGAATGACTTATGCTTATAGATTCACATGATTCAAGTTGTAGATAAGTTGGGATGCTGAAAGGAGCTAACATTGAAAAGATATCAGAACTGAGAATATGCAGTCTGATTCAAGAAGATCAAAGGCTTTAGTTAATAAATCAGCAATCTGATTTGTTGTATCCACTTTGACTAACTTGATCAACCTTTTTTTAAGCAATGTCTTAGAAAATGGTATCTTATTTCAATATGCTTTGTTTTACTATGTTGCAAAGGATTAGCAGTATAAAACATAGCAGTTGAGTTGAATGTCATGTAAATGGAGTTTGATGGAAATGTAATCATAGCCAAGCAATGATTTTGCAACTAAAGGAGTTGAGAGCAACCAGCTGAAGCAGCTATGTACTCAGCCTCAGTTGTGGATACAGATACATTTGTTGCTTCTTGCACTTCATGAAACTAGTCGTTGTCCTATGAATTGACATCCACCGGTTGTGGATTTTTGTTGTGTTGCATCCACCATAGTAACTGTTTGAGTATGAGTAGAGAGTGAAGTCACCATGTTTTGGATACCAAAGACCAAGTCATGGTCTTCCTTTGAGATATCTAAAGATCATTTTCATAGCATTCAGATAAGACACTTTTGGATCTGATTGGTACCTAACACAAACACACACTCACAAAACATAATGGCAGGTCTACTGGCAGTTAAATACATAATGGATCCTATCATTGACCTATCTAATTTTTATTAATGGATTTTACTAAAGGATCAGTATAATCTTTTATTGTTAGGGCTAGTGTTTTGCATGAAGATGCATCAGCAAAGTTGTACTTCTTTAGTATTGATGTATGTATTTTCTTAATTGATGAAATCCCATCTGTCTTCTAATGAACTTGAAGACCAAGAAGAAAGTTAATTCTCCCATTAAGCTCATCTGAAACTCTAATTTCAACAATTCTTCAAAACTTACACACACATCTCTTATTAGTTGATCCAAATATAATGTCATCAACATATACTTGAACAACCAAGAGATCTTGATGTTCTTTTTTGAGAAGAGAGTCTAATCAATGGTTCCCCTTTTGCATCTATGCTTGAGCAGGAAAGATGATAGTGTTTCATACCACATTCTTGGTGCTTGGTGAAAACCATACAAAGCTTTATCAGTTTGTATACCCTGTGTGGGTAGTAAGGATCTTGACATCCATTTGATACACAGTGAACTTCTTATATTATGCATAAGCTAGGAACACTCTTATGGTTTCAATTCTTGCAACTAGTGCAAAAACTTCATCATAGTCTATTCCCTCTTCTTGTGTATATCCTTAAGCAATCAACCTTGCTTTATTTCTTACAATGATGCCTCTATCATCCAGTTTATTTTTGAAGAGCCATCTAGTTCCAATTGGATTTAGCCTTCATGTAAATAAACTAAAGTCCATACTTTTTGCTTTTGAAATTGTTGAAGCTCTTCTTACATAGCTTCAATCCAGCTATTGTCTTTTAGATAAATAGTGATGTTTGGAGGAAATACTTGTGAAAGAAAACAAGTGAAAAGACAAATGTTGGCAGTATGATTTTGGCTTCTTATAGTTCTTTTTGTAGGACCTCCAATGATGTTGTTGACTAGACAAGTCTTATGGATTCTGTTAATGGGGTTAATTCAACTGGAATGGTTGATTCTAAGTTAGTCATATCCATTGTTGCGGATTGATCCAATCCAGAATGAGAATTTAGGATGTAGTCAAACTATTCAACATTTGGTGTTGAGTAATCTTCCATAGGTTGAACATCGGTAGCATTATGAGTGTCTTCTGTAGGAGCTGTAGGGGCTTCTGTGGAACCATTTTGTTCTTTCGTAGCAGCTGTAGGAACTTCTTCAGATCATTTTGTTCTTTCGTAGGAGTTACAGGAACTTCTCCGGATGATAAGAGAGAACTTGATGAGACATTTCTAATGTTTGTTGTATCTACTTGAGAGCATGGAACAGCTACATGGACAACATTCATATATCTGGATGCGCAGCGTACATCTACGGATATAGTGTCAGCAGTTGCTGATGAAGTGTTTGCATATGAAGATGTGTGAATCCTTGGAGGATGAGCAGATAATGTCACTTTATTCATATTAGGTGGAACAAATGGATATCATGTATTATCAGATCCTACATTATTCAAATAACCATAGTTAAATGACTTTGTTAAAGCATCTATATCAATTGTCACACCCCGACCGACGCGGAATCATCGAGGTGGACGAATGTGAAACGATTGTTCATAGCACATGGAACTAATAAGTTGAAATAATATTAGATATCATTTTTATTAAACACTACAAGACAATTAAATCATTACAATACAAAACAGATATAAACAACAACTTATGATTTTCAATTAAACTAAGTCCAAGTCCTATATGAGCACGAAGAGATCCTCAAATATCAAACCTGAAGCATGCTAAAAATAAAGGGTCAACTTTGAAATTTGGTGAGTTTCCATGGGTTAAAGGTACATACATATAAAAAGTTTTACAATTAGCAATTCATGTCAATCGTTATGAGTTAGCAAGTTTATAGAACACATATAGTTACAACCAAACCTCGACTTGATTACAAGTTTATAAGAATGGCTAAGTGTACTTGGTTCCCATGATGAACAAGTCATACGTCATCAGGAGCCAGCACCAAATAAGCTTGTCAGGCCCAAAGATCTAAGGCGTCGCCAGGCAGTAATAGTTAATGATTATAAACAAAATATGTATCTCATATAAGACTTACAATAACACAAATAACCATGACAAAAAGGTAAAGATGAATTGCATGTGCATTTACAAGTATCAAGATGTTTACAAGCGTAAGTTGATAAAGTTAACATGTTTCACCCGAAAAGGTGTGAAATGAAGTAAAAAGGGGGCATGGAGAACTCACGTGCTTTAAGTTGGACATAAGATAAAAATGAGATGATAAGATGGTTCCAACGATTCTTTCACAATTCAACCTAAGATTTGGTGTCTTAGGATTAGAATAAAGATAAGATAAATGACTAAACACACGAATTAGGGTTTCGATTGGAATTTGGGTTTAACAAAAATAGCTTAGATGATATATTATAGTTTAACTTTTTTAAATTGATTAACTAAAATATAATGTAGTTGAATTTAAAGGTAGCAATAATAGAACTATTAAGTCTAATCAAAGCATTTATTTATAGTGTTTGTATGAATACCAATATGTGCAATTAGTTTAATAATTAATTAAATAAGTATTTGATCAAAGATAAAAAATGTAAATATTTATTACTTGAAAGATTTGTAAAACATTAATTAAAATGATTCGAAATAACATATATTTCTTATAAATGAAATTATAATATCTTTCTGAAAATTTTCCCAAAGGCTCTAAGATATCCTATGTAAGGTTTTCTTTCAAATAACATCTCATAAGGTGTTTTGTTATGTTCTTTGACAATTAATGTTCTATTTTGAACATTGCATGCAATATTCACTACCTCAGCCCAAAAGGTGATAGGCAATTGTGAGTCGACCAGCATTGTTCTGGCTGCTTCAATAAGTGTTCTATTTTTTCTTTCAGCAACTCCATTCTATTGTGGAGTTCTTGGTGCACTAAATTATTTTGCAATACCTTTAGTCTTGCAAAAGGAATCCATGTCAGAATTGACAAATTCAGTACCATTGTCACTCCTAAAAATTTTAACTTTTACATCAAGTTGATTCTCAATCTTGATGACAAAGTCCATTAATGTTTCTGATGTTTCACTCTTTTGTTTTAAGAAAACTACCCATGTAAACCTAGTGAAATCATCAACTATCACCAAACAATATTGTCTCTTTCCAATGCTCATCACACTGGTAGGACCAAACAGATCCATGTAAAGCAATTTGAGTGTTGTAGTGTATGTATTGATAGTTTTGGATTTATGAGACAGTCTATATTGTTTTCCTTTATAATAAAGAACAATGAGTTGAGCAATGAAAATCTTTCTTAGGCAATTCAATGACTAAGTCATTTTTCACTAATTTGTTCATGTTCTTCATGTTAGAATGGACAACCTTCTATGCCACAGTTGAGATTCATCTTTTGATGACTTAGATAGGAGGCATGTTTCATGTCTTGTGAGAAAGATGTTGTTGATGTCCAAAACATAAGTGTTTCCTTTTCTTGATGCTTTAAGAAGGATTCAATCTTCTGGAACAGAAAAACCTAGCTCAAGAATGTAATAGTTAGAGTTATCAAACAATGTGGTATAATCTTGATCACAAATTTGAGACACAGTTAGTAAATTATACTATAAATTTTCATAATAGTTTACTTTCTCAAACTTGAGCACACCATTTGTTACCATTCTTTAACAACAATTTTACCTCCCTTCTTATCCCCACCAAATGCCATATAAGAAACATTTTTATGTTTGAAGTCATGGAGAAGTGAACAGTTGCTTGTCATATGCATGGAACAACCACTGTCAACATACCACTTGTTGTCAGCTCTCCAAGATTGTTCGTGCATTCAGAAAGAAATCAATTAGAATTGACAACCCAAGCCTTAATGATCTTGGGTTTTCCAACAATGTCTAAAATAGTTACTCCTTCATGAATAAGTCTTGAAGTTTTGGTTTTAGTTTTGTTTGATTCATTTTGAGTTATTTCAGGTAAGGATGATCTGTTGAAGATGATGTTGATGAACTAGGTCTTGGTTTCTTAATATCTTCATCATTCAACTTATTTTTGTTGGTTTGAGGATTTGGTTTTGATAATGACTCTTGATTATTGAATGTTTCACTATCTTTTGATTTTGAATGAGGTATATGAGTTCCCTTTTCAAAATTATCAAAGAATGCATCATCATCCCTGGTTTTATTCTCAGTCAAATCCATCCTTTTATGAGGTGTTTTTGATTGCTGGAATGTTGTTCTTTTCTTCAAAGAATGAACATTAGTGGATGTTTTCTCCTTTGATTTTGGCTTTGGTTTTTGTTGAGACTTCTTGTTTTTTGAACCTTTTTCACAATTAGTAGATTGAGTGTTTGATTTAGCTTTATATGATTGTTTCTTCTATGTGCCTTTTGTCTTGTTCTTTTTGTTGAAATAACATTCCTGAGTTGAATAGTTATTTTTGTTATAAATAGCACAATGTTTGTTGAAGTAGCAGTGAGATGTCATGTGATTGTTCATACTATAAATATAACAATAACTACTGAAGTAACAATCTTTAGTATTTTGGTTTTTCATGTCACACCATTTGCAATACATCTCCTCTTATTCTTTGTAAGAATTAGTTAATTTCTTCTTATTTGCCAACTTCTGAGGCTTTGCATTCTTTTTCAAATTTGAAGTTGATTTTTCCTCTTCTAGCTTGTGAAGCTTCGATTTGTTTGTTGCTGACTTCCTCTTCCGTACATCATCTACTCAATCAGTATCAACTTCTACTAAAGAGGGTTTCTTCTTCCGTAGATCTTGTACTAAAGAAAGGTTCTTCTTTCGCTGAGGATCAGCAGACGGCCTTTTCTTTTTCTTTTCCACAGATGATTTGTGTCTTTCCTCAGTAGAGGCACACTTTTCATTCACTTCATTTGAAGATTTTTGTTGCTAATTTAGTTCTTGAAGACCTTCACTTAATTGAGCTATTCTCTTGCAAATAGTCTTCAACATGTTTCTTTGTTTAGAAGGATATGGCAATTTTGTTTCTTCAAGCACTTTTGGAATATTTGATTCAAAAACAATATTCTTACCCTTGTTCAAAAGATCATCATCATGTTTATGAGAATCATCCAAGTCATCACACTCATCAATGTCAAATTCTGAATCCTTTTGTTTAATCTTATTTGATTCGGAAGACTCAGTTTCATTCACCTCAGACTTATTCATAATGTTTTGTTGATTAGAACTTATTTCCATATTGGTGCTTTGGAAAAAATGATTTGACAAGTTAGTTGTCATTGATTCGGGAAAAGGAGTATAATTATTGTTTATAGGAGGTGCCATAGCATTATATCCCAACCCAGACCTTTTGTTTGATTCAAAATGAGAATTTAATAATTTCTCATACTGCTGAGATGAAAGTTGAAACTTCTAAAGTTTTACTTCAGTTGATGCATGATCAGCTATGGATTTAGTTAAGAAAGTGATCAGATGCTCAACTTGTGTCTTTAAACTATAATTTTCATAATTATTTTATCAAAATCCTTTTGTAAACAGTTCATTTTTATTTTATATAATTTATGCTCTCTTACATGAGATTTATTCAAAATCATTGTTTCTTTAACTTTATCAGCCAATTATTGCGCATGAACTCTATATCTTTCTACTTCCTCAACACATATTGATGAACATAACCTATCTCTTACCTCACTTGCCATGGGTGGAACTTTGTTTTTCATGTGAGCCATTAAAGCTTGATTTTCTTCCAAGACTTCCTTCTCATACATACTCCAGTCACTGGTTCCATCTTGAAGAATGACCAGACCACATTCTTTTGAGTTACCAGTTCCTGCTGATGTATTAGTGGTTGGTGGGGATGAGTTGGTAAGTTGTGGTTGCCTGAAGGATCTTTGAGATGATGATGTTTGTTTAGACTGATGTTACTGATGTTGTGTTGAGTCTGGATTTTGTTGATTGCATTCTCTAGAAAAGTGTCCATAGAGATTGCACTTGAAGCATCTTACCTTAGACTTATCAACACCGATTCATGATGATTTACTTGCAGCAGCCAAATTCTTGTTTCTTCTGAGATATTGTTTGGCTCTATAAGCAATCATGGCCATTTGCCATTGTAGATCCATCTCCTCAACTACATATGGAAGTAGTTCTTCCAAGTCTAGTTGGCAGAGGTTAATGAGCTTCCCAGGTAAGCTTGAAAACTTGAACTCAAAAGCTACAAAAGCTACTTTTTGTTCTTCAGAGTCTAGAATGACAGTGATTGACTCTGATTCATTGTTGATTGAAGGCTTTTCCGATGATGTATATCTTTGATCACAAGTTCTTCCTTTCTCTTTTCTTGACTTACATTGGGAATATTTTTCGGAGGTTTTGATGCATAGAAACTTACTTCCTCATGATCTTTACTCAAAGTACAAGAGTCATCACCATCATTGTTGGAAATAAAGCCAGTTGGAGCACTTTTTGTTTCTTTAAAGTGATATGGTGATACATGAGTTCCCACACTCTTGTTTCTTGATTTCTCATCTATTTCAATTGCCTCAACTTTAGCTAGTAGTGTATCTCAACCAGTTGCTTTGAGGTCCATGGTGTTCTTGAACATGGATATAGTTTGCTTCCAACTTTTTGTTAAAGTATGAAGCATCTTCTTGTTTAATCCTCATTTGTGTATTTCAACTCCAAGATATCTGTAACAAGTTACATAAACCTATGGAGTTTTTAAGGAATTGATTCACCCTTAATATGATGAAATGTTTCATATTGTGAATGAAGGGTGTCCTTCCTAATGCCTCGGATTTCATCACTCACTTCACACAGTGCATGAAGAATCTTCCATAAGGAATTTGATGTTTTTAATTGTCACACCTAGTTAATATTTCTTCAGATAAAGCCATACTAAGCAATCTATGTGCTTTAATATCAACTTTAACCTTCTTAACATCATGAGGTGACAAATCTTTTGTACTTATGGGTTGATTATTGTCATTATAATCTGGCCCAATAGTGGGTGGAATATAAGGACCTTCTGTTATTGAAATCCATAAGTCAGAATCTATAAAATTGACATGATTCCTAAAATTGATTTTCCAAGATTTAAAATCTGCTTTTGTTTCCAACTTGGATGTTGATATGATGATCCACCAAAGTTAATCATGATTAGGGAAGATGTAAGATTTTAACTAACGAATTTGTTTAATAAATATGAACAATTTATTAATATCAATCAATAACCAAGATCTGCTATTCAATTAATATGAATATTGATCCAAGTTAATCAAACAAGGTAACAATACTTGCTGAATGACAAATCAATGATCACACAAAAACGATTCCTAAAAATATCTAATCTGTAAAAACTGCAAATCTATTGAATTCAGCAAACAATTAAACACAACTAACTCCGATAGATCAATCGATCTAAATCAATGAGCACTTGGCTCTAATACCACCTGTGAATCCAAGCATTGCAATCAAAAGTTATCAGTGTTAATTGAAAGTCAAGTCAATATTTGCGGAATCAACATTAACTTGGTTTAATTGTATATGTTGAGAAGAACACAAAAACAAGAACGCAATTAATAATCAAAAAAATAATTAATTCAAATGTATTTCATTAAAACATGTTAATGATTACAGATGAACAATGAAGAATGAATGATATTGATTTGAATGCTTGATAATATGCTGGCTGCTAGGGTTTGGGTTTATGTTATTTGATGTGATGATTAGTTTGTTGTATTGATGCTTTTATGTTTTCTGTCAAAGCCGTCTGTGTCTTCCCCTGATATGAAACCTAGGATCCATATTTGTAGGAATGCGTGTTTCAGTTAAGGAAACGCCGGATCTCTTGGGATTTGCACCGCTGTCTTATTGACGTGTTGACTTGTTGACTTGTAACACTTGTATTATTTGGACACCGTAGGAATATGGTCTTATGTTTTTAACCCTTTTCTTACTGATTTTTGATAGAAATCAAGTGTTCATAAGGTTTTGTAGATAACCTTGATCATATGGCTTAAAGGGTTGGTTATATGCGTTAGTTAAACACATATACACTTCTTACACTTGTTAGTTATAGATTTTGAGAATCAAATACTGTTTGAGGGTGAAGAAAGACTAAGGGAGTTGCTTCGCTAGATCCTTGATAACCCACTTGGTGTGGTGGTTATTGAGCTTGTAAGATCGATCCCAAACTAGTTGAAAAGACTTGATGCTAAGGTTATGATGCTTTTGATGATCGGTTGTTGTCAGATCCAAAAGAGAGTAAGAGATAATTGAAGTTGGTTGAGTGATGTGAGGACCAAGAGCAAGAGATTGATGGTTGTTTGATTCGGGAACCGAGAGAGAATGAGAGGGCCGAGAGGGGTAATAGTAGCAGTTGTGGTTGTGGTGGTTTGTGATTACGTAATAAATCCTACATATATGCATGTCTGAATTAAACATAAATATCGTTATTATTAATTGTTTATTATTTGATAAATATACATACATGTAATTTAAAATAGTATGCATAAATGCATATACGTATTTTGTTAATTGTGACTGAATAGTGTCACCTACATGTGTAATTTAGGATAATAACTACGAATATATACATGCAATCATGTTTGTTTAGCTTTATGTGCATGCATGTAACATAAACCCATAAATATGAATGCACATAGTAAATTTGTTAGTCATATTTTTTTTAACATTCTTCATTTGGCTTCAAAAACAATCATAAAATAACTAACTTTATATAATATATAAAAAATAATAACAAAAAGTGAGAATTACATATATCCCTTATAGACTTCATTAGTAACATAAATATTCAACTTAAAATTTTAATTATATGCATCCCTTTGTAAACTTAGTTAATTACATATATACCCAATTTAAAATTTTAATTATATATATATCCCCTTTTAAAAGTTAGTTAATTACATATATACTTAAAGTAAAAGGTTAATTACATATATGTTTCATTAAATATAAATATTACATATTTACCTAGTTTATTACTTTTATTAAAAATTACTTATATAATTTGTATTTTACTCTTATTTTTATTAAATTATTAAATTATATTTTTCCTTATTTACATGATTTTTGAGTTCTAGTTATTTATTAATATTTTATACTAATATTTTTTATCTTGTTTTTGTCATTTTACCTTTTTATGCTAATTTTTTCTGGGATCTGTATTATACACTTGTAGTTTCATTATGTAACATAAATATTATATGTTCGGATTATGTTGCATAACGAGACTAGAAGTGTCTAGTACAGGATCTCGAAAAAATTAGCATCAATAGGTAAAATTTAAAATAAAATAAAAATACGTTAGTATAGAAATATTAGTAAGTAATCAAAACTCGAAAAGTTAGTAAAAAGGAAAAACATATGTTATAGCTTAGTAAAAATAAGAGTAAATACTAATTATAAAAATTATTTTTAATCAAAATAATCAAATAGATAAATATATAATATTTATGTTTAATAAAGAGGTTTATGTAATTAAACTTTTAATTTGGGTATATATGTAATTAACTAAGTTTTAAAAGGGGATATATGTAACTAAAAATTTAAGTTGGGTATATATGTAATTAATGAAGTTTGTAGGGGGAAATATGTAATTCTCCTTGATAAAAAGCATACTAAATGATATAAAATGTAAAAAATAACAATGAATACATATAACAAATAATATAGAAATACTTAACACAATGACCTGATGTATTAGCACAATGACCTAACGTATTTAGCACAATAACCTAACGTATTTAGCACAATGACCTATATATTTAACAAAGTAACCAAAATACATTTTCCCTCCTAAATCCAATTGAATAACACATGTCGGGTCTATAATCATTGTTAGTATTTTTAGATTAAATATCATCTTTTTAAGAAAATTATATAATATTGACAAACCAAATGAAATAACTCCAGCTCCAAGAAAGAAGTTGTGGGGACTCCGTTCATGGGCACCTGTTCAGGTTAATAACCAAATCCTCGTCTTAGAGCTAGAGCTATGGAGTGGGCTTGTTTAAGAACTAAAAAAACCTATAAATGCATGATTGAGAGAAGAAAGAAAATTTGATGTGATACTATGGATGGACCCTTCTTTAGAATGGATACTTCTAAAAAGACTTGCTGGAAGGCCTTTTTATTAGCAAGGAAAAGTGCTCGCTAGAGAAGTGTAAGGCCCCGCACCCGGACACTCACAGCTGGTCAATCATCTCACATAAAACATATAATTACATTAACTTTAATAAAATATTGCAGTGGAAACATTAAAACAAACATTTCATTTTATTATAACATGCTTTTGCAAGTTAATACAACATTCGTTACAAAACATCGCTATTCGCATTATAATGCAAAAACATTAAAGAAAAGAACGCCATCAAAAAAGAGCCAAGTGCAGGATTGGTGTTTGTCACTAAACACAGTGTTTTCACTCAAACTCACCTATGACAACACTCGGATATATGAAGAATCAATAAGAGTTGATCACAATATAGAAAGTAACGAGAACACAGAAAGATAATTTTCAAGATACTGTTATATATTGATTCTCAATTCAAAATACAAGACTCTTACAACCAGATGATCTCTGTCTTAATGAATTACAAGGAGAACCTATATATAATACTATCTACAGCCGGATATACTTTCATACCAGCTGGGATCCTATAGCTAAAGTCTATACTACAAGACTAAAGATTAAGGAATCTCGGATAAAGTCTTATATGAGATTCGGTAGTCAGGACATGTCCCTGACTTACCTTTTGTCACCAACTAAAGTTAGTAACATGTACTATCATGAAAAGGTGAACAGTGGAATAAAGTATGGTCAACAACATGGCTCTTTAGGAAGAAGCCATGCTGTATCAGAAGTCTGCAGCGGAGTGTGAGAGACCATACTTGTGTCCATAGGTTAATAGTAGTGTCTTCCGAAGGTTAAATGGCTTCAGAAGAGTAAGTACTTCCGAAGCCACTTATACTTCGGAAGAGGCTGCTTCTTCCAAGGCTTGGAGACTTCTTCTTTTTTCATACTTCGGAAGTGGGCTTTACTTTATTCTTCTAATTCTTGAGCTTCGGAAGTATGCACTTCTCTTCAGAAGTAGAGTTCTGTCTTCTAAAGTTGATCTTTCATTTTGTCTTCGGAAGAGCTCTACAACCTTCGGAAGTTCCATGTTAACCTTCGGAAGCCTTTTGCATGTAGTACCAAAATAACTTAAGTGACAAAGTTTTGGTTGCATTAGCCTTCTTCTTGATCCAACAAACTACTCCTAGGCTGATGCTACCAAAACTTCACTTGTCTCGACTTCTCAAAACTTTCAGCACCAAGGAGAGTAAATATTTGTCTGTCTCCTTGTTCTTCCCTGAAGTGGTGCTGAGAAGTTAGTACAGATCCTTGGTAGACATGAAATCCAGTCTGTCACCTTGGATAACATTACCCTTTGTTGTTGCCCTCTACAAAGAGTTAGTTGATGGGAACTATAATCATATTCCCATCAAACTATAGGTTCCAATTCAGGACCTTCCACCATGTGTAGAAAGGCAGTACCTTTGGTGAGAGATCTTTCCTTGTCTTCCTGTCTTCTTAACTTTAACTCTTCTTCAATCTTTGCCTTTGCAGTTAACTCAGCTAGATGAAGACTGCTAAGACGATTTCTGATGATGTAGCAGTTTCCGAGTTGGAGGGGTTGGAGAATGGCTTCTCTGCTAGCTTAGCAATGTCGAACCTGCTGGAGTGTAGCAGAGAGATTGCATTGAGTCTATTGACCTCACCATTCTTTCTTTCCACAACAAAGTTATGAGAAGGTTCATCAAACCTCCACTAGATTATCTTCCTTCTAGGCACATGAGACTGACTAGGAATCTTTTCCTCTTTCTTTGTATCCAGTAGAGTCACCGGTTTTCTTCTGAGCTTCTTCTCTTCATCAAAGAGTCTGAGTTGAGTCCCAAAAGTCTCGCAGCCTGGTCCAAAGTGCCTCTAGGTAAATCAAGGAATTTATCTCTTGTGAGGGAAATTAAAGAACCATCAACATAGGCGATGTTAACAGAGTCTTCTACATAAGAGACTTCACTCAGAGTAGTGCAGTTCACGAGCTTCGTATTGATTGCCTTAAACTCCTCAGGGGAGATGTTGAGAAGGTTGAGGGGATGGTCTGGATGGTAATTGGGTAGGTTTAGGTTCAGAGGTTCCGGCTAGTGTTTTGGGTTGGATGATAGGAAGTTTGGGTGGTTGAGGTGAGAGAGTAGGTGAGGGTAGTGATGTGGGTTCAGGGGTGAAAGGTTCAGGTTATGGTTGGGTGGTAGCGTGAGGGTCATCCCTTTTACTCTTTCATACATCTCTTTCCTTTTCTCCATCCGGATGTCAGCCTTAATTTCATTGACAATCCGTTGGAGTGTCCTTTCAGACATAGGAGCCACTTGCCTCCCAGAGAATACATGAGCCCGAAGATAGTCCTTCATCCAGGCTTTCTCAGTGAGCTTCTTGGAGGCAGTGACCCTGGCTTCTTTTTCCTTCTTCTTCTTCTCTCTGGCTTTTTCTTTTGCAGCCTTTTTCCTTTCTCTCTCCATTTGATCCTGCTCTTTGTTGTTGAGCCAGAGATCGTATCATCGTTGTGTGGAGAAAGTTCTTGAGGTTCATAGCCTCTGAGAGTAGAAGGTTCATCCTGTCCCTCCTTAGCTGCAATTAAGCCTCCTTCTGTTTCTTTTCCTCTTCATTCTCCAAGGCCAACCTGGCTTCTTCCTCAAGCTTCAGCCTGGTTCCCTTCTCCAGATCCACCAACTCCTCTAATGGTAGCAGGAGTGTTTCTTCATTGGCAGCTCCCATTTCAATAAGCAGGTCAATTATCTGCTCTCTTCTTTATTGATGACAACCTCCTGATTGGAAGCAGTTGCTTTTGTACTGGTAGCTAGCAACTTCTTAATCTGAAGTCTTCCTTTCTTCTTGAGTTTCTCAATCTTCTCCTCTTCCTGAAGCTCTTTCATAGTCAACTTCCTTATTCCTTTGTCTTTTGAAGATCCTGACTGTGGTGGTTCTTGGAGAGAGGTTTCTGATTGTGAGAAGGGCATAGATGGGTCTGGGATGGAGGTGGAATTGGAAAGTCCTCACTGCTCACCTCAGATGCCATTTCCAGGATTGCATCTATGATGATCAGTTCCTCGGACATCTTGAACAGTCCTTCCGCAGCTTCCATTTCAGCTTCGGAAGATTCAGCTTGTTCTTCCGACGCTTTAACTTCAGCTTCGGAAGTTAGAGGCGATGCAGATTCTGTCCTAACTATTTTAGTTGCTGGGCCATCAGTCCCCATTTCCCCTTCGAATTGAATCTTGGGTTCCATGTGGACCTTAGGTTGACCAACTTCTTCCACAGTGGTAGAAGGTGCAGTCAGCCTCTAAAGCTCTTCAGCTCCAAAGTAGATCATTGCAGCATCATGAGTTGGCTGCTCAAAGGAGGATCTTAATAGAAACTTGGGAAGAGTCTGTAGAGATCACTGAGCATCCTTGGCTCAATCTAAAGAATGACGTGAGATGGCTCAGCTGCTGAGATGATGGGAGAAGAAGATGTTGAAGTTGAAGGTAGGCTCTGTGGTTCCTCATGTATTTGTCTTTTAACATTCTCCCCCTTTTTGGTAGCATCATCTTGCGAGCTAGGTGAGCTAGAGGAAGAAGTCAGTGAAACCTAAATAGGTACATGCCTAACCGACCTCTCTGTCTGTTTCTTAGCTAGTTGAGCCTTGAGATTGTCAATCTCAAGTTGCTGAGTGGCAGACCTTGGTTCTAAAGTCCTAACCAAGGATTCAATGTTTGAGACTTTAGATAGAAGGTCTTTACCAAGGAGTTGCATGCTTCCTTTATCTTCTTTTGAAGAATCACGGGGATATGAGGTAACATACCTAGTATGTTCAGCCTCACCACCAGATGTGGTTTCTTGGCACCCTGGCTTCCCATGCTCAATGATGTCTCTTTTAGAGTCATCAAAGGGCTTTGTTGCCATAGATTCAGTCTGAGAGATGTTACCACTATCCACAAGGTCTATTGAGGAACCTTTTGTAGTGGCAGCTGAATCTACATGGTCCCCTCCACATCAATGGGACTCACTTTAGTTATTGGTGGCTGACGGGGCTAGAGATAAGGGATTTCTCCAGGCTCTGTTGATCTCATAGTGGGTATTGTAGATCAACTTCATTGCCATGGAGAGATGTTATCTCTTCATGAGTTTTGAATAGAAGGTCAGTAAAATATAGGGAGGTTAAGCCTACTAACCCAGGACTTTGGTCAATGTCTACAGGCATTGAGCCTCTGGTGGGGCTGTCCCTTGTTGGAGCTCAGAAGAGTGTAGATACTCATTCTAAGGGCTGTAGGTTTGGGTATTGGGCTCCTGTTTTGAGACTGAAGAGACTCAAAGCTCAATTAAGGTCGAAAGAGAAGGATGGAGAGACCTCTAACTGAGTGGGAGCCCATGTTTCCACTCTAGTCTTTTTGGATTGAATAGGAGGGGCTTGTTCTATCAGAGTAGATTGAACAAGGGTTCGTTTGGGACGTCTTTGATAAGTGATTGTGATGGGTGGAGAAGGTAGTGTTGGCATTATGGTGGAGGTTGCTGTGTGGGTTCATCACTGTGGGGTGAATAGGGATGTCACCAGGAGCTATGCGCTCAATCATACCTGGAAGTAGAGTGGTGTACCTTCCAATGAAGTTGGTGGATACCTTCTTCAATGTCTTGAAGATGGTAGGCCGCATGTGGGGAACAGTCAGAGCAGCTGCACAGACAAGCATGCTCTGGTCCAACTCACAGTTGATTATGTGTTGAACGAATCTAGGATACATGAATAATGTCTCCCTTTGCAGATTCCCTATCAGATTTGAGAACACAAATCGTGAGTTATTGAAGCGCAGGCCTCGCACCAGTCCATGAACTAAGCATCCTAGTTCATAAAGGATTTGATCCCATCCTCTGGATTTGTTGGACAAGTAATGAAGAACAACATGTAGGAGGAACTTCCAATTGGAGGAGAAGTTGAACTTGTAAACAGTCGACCTGCTGATGTCTCCACCATATCCCATTAGAATATAAGTGCTATCCAAATCTTCCTTTGGGAATTCAGTAGGAGCTCTTTCATCATGAAGCTCAAGGTGCTCCCTGATGAGTTGTTCAGTAATGATCAACTCCTATCCACAAATGCTAGACCGCAGTACACGAATCCCATTTAGGGTTTCGACCTGACCATTTTCCCAAAATTCTGCCATTTGGTTGGAGAAAACAGTGGGGTTAACTGTAAGGGCAGTATAGTAGGTTGATTGGGTGAGAAAGGAGATAATTTCATAGAAGTCAGCATCTCTTGAAGAATCAAGAAGTGTGTCAGGATCAGTGATCACAAGTTTGATGTATTAGAGCGTAACGCAGTGGAATAAGAACAAAAATTAGACAAATTGTAGCAAGAATTTGATACTCGTATGCATTAAGAACAAATACGGTTATAACGAGAGAATATATTTCTGTAACAAGGAATGTTTCTATAATATCGAATATTTTTGATCAAATCATTCTCACTTATTACAATAGGTTGACACTCCTTATATAGAGTGCAATCGCTGCTGTTATCACGGGAAAGTGACAACTGGCAGATCTCTTACAAAAATAACTAACTCTTAACAAACTACTGAAATGTTCACAACTACTGAGAACAATTAGAGTGTTAAGTACAAAATATGAAACTACTGATAAGATACTACTGAAAGTACAACGACTGAAGAACAAGCTCTTCAGTCGTTTTACACAACTACTGAAAAACATAAAACTACGGATGAGCACAACAACTGAAGAAGTATTCTTCAGCTGTTGTGTCAAACTACTGAATAGATAAAACATAAAACTACTGATTAGCACAACAACTGAAGAAGTATTCTTCAGCTATTGTGTCAAACTACTGAACAGATAAAACATAAAACTACTGAAAGGTAAACCGTCACAACTACTTAAGAAGACCTCTTCAGCTGTTGTGACAACGTCTGATAATTTGGTCTTCAGCACTTGTGTCTTCAGACTTTGTCTTCAGCACTTGTGTCTTCAGACTTTGTCTTCAGCACTTGTCTTCAGACTTTGTCTTCAGCACTTGTCTTCAGACTTTGTCTTCAGCACTTGTCTTCAGACTTTGTCTTCAGCACTTGTCTTCAGACTTTGTCTTCAGCACTTGTCTTCAGACTTTGTCTTCAGCACTTGTCTTCAGACTTTGTCTTCAGCACTTGTCTTCAGAGATTGTCTTCAGCACTTGTCTTCAGCTATTGTGGTCTTCAGTAGTTGTTGTGACGTCTGTGGGACTTAAAGGTTTTTCTGATCCGGCTCATTGGTTCTTTTGGTCCAACAAACTACCCCTGAACCAATGCAGCCAAACCTTTAACTTTATTGAGGTTCCACTTATTGTTGGCAGAATGGTTGGTCTTTTTCCTTCTTTATCAGTTGAGAAGATGACCCATATAAGCACTGGCCTGGGAATGAGTCTCTGATGATTTGGTTGGCAATGTATGGATGGGAGCTCTGTATTGGGGAATTGGACACTGAGCTGTTCCCCCATCCATGAGACTCACTTCCCATGTATAAGCCTATAGGATTCTCTGGTGTATGCTCTGAGAAACATAATTTGTTCTTCCATGGTCAGGTTCTCAGCTTCACCATCAAACAATCCTTCACGCCCATACAGCTCTGAGATGTACTTGGCCTGTTTGCCATTTTTGAGCTCAACTGTTGTAATCTGTCTGTATGCAAACTCATCAGGATGAGTCCCTTCAAGTAACAGACTGAGCACAATTTGTTTGAAGTTCTCAAACCTCTTGTAGACTAACCCCTTTTTAATAACTCTGTTCTCTAACATCTTTTGGGTGGCTGTTTAGTCTCATAGGCCTTCTTGAAATCTTCTACAATCTCCCAGGGTGATACTACAAGGACCACTGTGATCTCTTCATCCTCGATCCTTTTTACTTGGCCCTTGTATCTCGAAGGAATGTCTTTCTTTACAATCCTATGAGCCACCCTAGGATCAGGCCATACTCTCACCTTTTCCTTCTGATATTGAAATGTGTTGGCAAGGGTGTATAACCTCAGAGCTTGTTTCTTCATATTAATTATTGATGAAGAAGTAGCATAAGTTTTGTCGATGCTTTTCAACATCTCATCGTCATGAAGCCTTTGCTGCTGCTCTTCTTCAATCTTTACTCTCACAGTTTCCATCTGTGAGGTGGGAGTGATGGGCATGGGTTTGGATTTAGGCAATGTTAGGACTGCAGACAGAGGCAGCCTATCTTCTTCCACATCATCCTCTTCTTCTTCTTCTTCTAGCCTCAACACCCTTCTCTTCTTCTTCTTGGGTGCATCATCGGCTGTTGGTTTAGAGGGTAAGGGAGTTGGTTTTGTGGCTTGTGGTTGTGGTTGTTTTGGAAAGGGAATGTTGACAGGCTGAGTTAGCATTTTAGAGGTGAGTGTGGCTTTTGAGTGTTTGGCTAGCTCAGTCCTGCTCCCTGCTCCTGCTTCATTCAAAGC
The DNA here is from genome assembly GCA_025506515.1 of Flaveria trinervia. Classification (NCBI taxonomy): domain Eukaryota; kingdom Viridiplantae; phylum Streptophyta; class Magnoliopsida; order Asterales; family Asteraceae; genus Flaveria; species Flaveria trinervia. The sequence continues at coordinate 30,603,406 of CM046446.1, forward strand.
TTCAACTACTAAACCCTTAGTGTATGCTTCAGACGAACAGATCTTGGAGGTTATGGCCAAGATACTGTCCCTGGTCCATGATTTAATCTCGATCAATGATCTCCCAAGATATTTTGCAATGAATCTGATCATGATCTCTAGTCTCTCTCTTTCTAATGCATCATAACTTGCCCATCTTGAGTTAATTTCTTCAACATCAAGTCTCCTGATCTCTGAGTCAAGCTGTGCAGTATCGAACCCTTGTCTATACAGTTGATCAATAATGGCATCCATTGATTTACTATGTGTAGCATCTGCCATTTTGATCATCTCATCGAGTTGGAGTTCTTTCTCTTTTCCTTCACCCTTCCTCTTCTTATATGTGACATGAAAGTCTTTGTGAGTTTCACCCACTTGACCATTTTTGGTTCCCTTCACAGACTCCTCTTCCTTCTCAGTTCCTTTTCTTTCAGTTTGCTCTTTCTCTTTGCTTTCACTGACTGACTCTCCCCCTTTTTGGTTGCATTGGTTGCAAGGGTTTGAGTAGCAGAAAGCCTTGTGCTCACAATCTCCTCCACCAGGGGTTGTATGATTGAGGGAAGCCTCTCATCCATGGTTTTGATCACAATGTCTGTGATCATTGGGGTGATGAGAGGTAGGGTTTGCTAAAAGATAGCAACTGTTTGCTCAGAGGGGTTTTGTCCCTGAGAAGCAGTGCCAGAAACAGAAGCTGGTGGCTTGGGAGTTTTGAGTGGCTGAGTGTGTGGGAGACCTTCAGGTGAAGGTGCCATCTGTGGGTTTATGTTGGTGGCAGATGGACTTGCTTCTTGAGAGAATTGGTCAAGTAGTATTTGTAATCTACTGACTTCTTCCTCAAGAATTGTGTTCTGGGCCAGAACATCATAAAAGAAGCCCAGGTCATCATTAGCAGATGCTGAATCACCTGACCTCCTGCTTGTAGCAGGATGTACATGCACTGGGTGTAGACCAGTTTTAGCATGTGCCCCTTTTTCTTGGAACTGGGGACTTCCAGCCTCAGGACTATGTCCTTCATCAGCTGTTGCCTCTAGTGAGGTCTTAGCTATGTTACCAGCTTCATTTTGATCATGTGCTGATTCAGAAGAGGTGGCAGCCTCACTAGATGTCCTAATCTCCATATCCACACCAGGAGATAGAACGTGTAAACCCCGGTGCTGTGGGTTGTCAGAAGCATGGTGATCCTCGTCCTCAATAGCTGTGGCTCTCCCCTTTGTTGGTGGTTGTTGGGAGGAGGAGAGGCATGCAGCTGAGTCAGCACGTTTGCAATGATAATGGTTGGACTTTGGGGGGCGGTTGCATGGGGAGATGGGGTAAAAGCAGTGTGCACCTGGGGAGAATGGTGCTCTTCAATGGCAATCTCCTCAAATGAGGAAGATCCCAGATTTGTGGGTACCCCTTCTGTGGTTGCTACAGGCTCCTTTTGAGAGGAATCCTGAGCGGCTGTGGCTGGTGAAGTCCTTGTATCCACTAGGGGGTTATAACCAGTGGATATAGCCTGCGTTTGTGTTATAGGGGCATCCTCAGGGGACTCATTTCCCTGAGTAGCCTTTTTTGTCTTCTTTTTAGTGGGTTTGGTGGGGACTTTGGATTTGGAGGTGGTGGCTGTGGGTTCCAGTTGCGTGGGTTTGCGCAGCTTGGCATTTTCAGTGATTGGTCAAAGTTGTGCCGGGAGTATACTTCCGGCAGTACAGCCATAGCAGGGACTCCCAGGCCAACAAGTCCCTCAGCTTGAAGCTGGTTTTCAAATATGGCCATTATGAACCGAGGATATAATATCCAACGGTTAGTAGTTTGTTTTTGGGCCATATCCTTGAGCTCTAAAAATAGTATTTCAGAAAAATTTAAAGGTTGTTGCTCAAAGATGGAGTACATTACCTCTTGCCACCGTGTGGACATTTGATCCCATGATGAAGTCTTGGAGGCAAGGCATACATTTACCATATGAAATATGAGACGTTCGGCGTCCGGGAAATGTTTCTTCAGTATGGTAGATGCACTCAGGTTACCCTGGTATCCATGGTGGGCAAATGATTGATCTATTGTGCCCTTTGGATAACCAGTTGGGAAAGTGGCATCATCCAGATTAAGGGTTTGGCGAAGAGTGTCTGGAGTAATGACCACTTTTTGGCCATGGACAAATGATTGAAGAGACTCTGTGTCATTCTCCTCAGAGACCAGAGTGACGTTTGTCCAGAATTGGTTAAGGGATTCGGCATATATGGTGGGATTTACCAGAAAAGCCGTGTTGTAGGGTGACTGAACCATTAAATCAATGGCGTTGTGAAACATGGTCCAGTATGGCGATTTGGTGAGATGTGCGACACAGTTGTGTTGAGGTTTTAGTTGCATGGTCGCCATTGATGAAGAGAGGTTACAGAGTTTTTTGAACGTTAGGTTTGAGGAGAGAAGAAAGTAAAAACTCTGAAGGTGGGATAAGGTATTTAAAGGGTCGGGTTGGAAAACGACTGAAGGTTTTGGTGTTAGTCATCAGTTGTTGAAACTACTGATGACGTGGTATTAACTTTAAGACGTTGAAACAGCTGACCGTATTGGTATGATCAGCAGTTGTTATAAAACAACTGAAGACTTGGTCTTAACCGTCAGACGTTGAAACAGCTGAAGTCTCTGATTTAGTCATCAGTAGTTATAAAACTACTGAAGACAGTTTTGACTTCAGGTGATGAAACAACTGAAGACTTGGTATTAGTCATCAGTAGTTGTGAAACTACTGAAGGCAGTGGTTTTGTCAGCAGTTGTTGTAAACAGCTGAAGACTTGGTGTTAGTCTTCAGTAGTTGTAAACTACTGAAGACATAGTTTTGGCTTCAGTTGTTTCAATGAAACATAGTTGTAGAAACAACTGAAGAGTAATTACTCATCAGCTGTTTTCGTCAATTCATAGCTTTTCAGCTATTTCAGTCTGACCTCCACTCTTACTCATCAGACTTAGATCTGAGTTTCGGATGTTTCATTGGTCATAAGTACTTATCTGCATTTCTGACATCAGTAGTTGTGGCTACAACAGCTGTTGTGACTACATCAGCGGTTGTAACTACATCAACTGTTTTAACAGATAAAGTACCTCAGTACTGGTGATGTAGCCTTCAGTAGTTATAAAAACTACTGAGGGAAAAAACAACTCATCAGTACTTATATGTGACAATAATGAACTAATGATCATCAGTACTTGTGAGCTCAGATCATCAGTAGTTGTCACTTATTCTAGTTGCAGCATACCAAGCCTTAACACCAGGTTGTGGAAAGTTGAACTATCCAAAGGCTTAGTAAAAATGTCTCCAAGCTCATCAGCACTAGAACAAATTTTGGATCAATCAGACCTTTTTCAAAACAATCTCTAATAAAATGGTGTCTGATTTCAATATGTTTAGTCCTAGAGTGCTGGACAGGATTCTTGACAATACAAGAGCTGAAGAGTTGTCCATTAACAATGGGGTGTTAGTCTCTGTTATGCCATAATCCAATAATTGGTTTTGAAGCCAGAGTACCTGAGATGTACAGCTTGCAGCGGCAATGTACTCTGCTTCAGCAGTTGATGTAGCAACTGAGGTCTGTTTCTTGCTCTGCCAAGAAATCAAGCAGTTGCCTAGGAATTGACATCCACCAGAAGTTGATTTCCTTGTCAACTTACACCCTGCATAGTCACTGTCAGAAAAGCAACTAATTTACCAGAATGTCTAGTAGAATACCATAAACCTAGAGATGGAGTGCCTTGCAGATATCTAAAGATCCTCTTGACTGCAATCAAATGAGACTCCTTAGGTGCAGCCTAAAATCTAGCACAAACACATGTAGCAAACATAATATCTGGTCTAGAAGCTGTTAAATACATCAAGGACCCAATCATACATCTGTAAAGTGTTCATCAACCACTTTACCTTTCTGATCTGTATCCAGTTGTGTGGTGCTGCACATGGGGGTAGAACAGGGCTTACAGTTTTGTAAATCAAACTTTTCCAAAAGATCTTTTGTGTATTTGGACTGATGAATGAAAATTCCATCAGCCTTTTGTTTGATTTGCAAACCCAGAAAGAACTGTAATTCTCCTATGGCACTCATTTCAAACTTCTGTTGCATCAACTTTGTAAAGGCATCACACAACTGTGGATCAGAGGATGCAAAAATAATATCATCTACATAAATTGAACAAGTAGATTATGCTGCCCAGCTTTCTTAATGAATAAAGTCTTATCTATAGAGCCTCTAGTGAAATTATTTTCCAGAAGAAAGTTTGATAATGTCTCATACCAGGCTCTAGGAGCTTGTTTCAACCCATAAAGAGCCTTATCAAGCTTATACACCCAATTAGGATGTTTATGTCCTCAAAGCCTGGTGGTTGACATACATAAACCTCTTATTTAATTTTCCCATACAAAAATACACTTTTGAACAATAAGAGTTGATCAAAATATACAAAGTAACAGAGAGCACAGAAAGATAATTTTCAAGATACTTTTATATATTGATTCTCAATTCAAAATACAAGACTCTTACAAGCAGATGATCTCTGTCTTAATGAATTACAAGGAGAACCTATATATAATACTATCTACAGGCGGATATACTTTGATACCAGCTGGGATCCTATAGCTAAAGTCTATACTACAAGACTAAGATTAAGGAATCTCGGATAAAGTCTTATCTGAGATTTGGTAGTCAGGACATGTCCCTAACTTATCTTTTGTCACCAACTAAAGTTAGTAACATATACTATCATGAAAAGGTAAACAGTGGAATAAAGTATGGTCAACAACATGGCTCTTTAGGAAGAAGCCATGTTGTATCAGAATCTGCAGCGGAGTGTCAGAGACCATACTTGTGTCCATAGGTTCATGGCAGTGTCTCCCGAAGGTTAAATGGCTTCGGAAGAGTAAGTACTTCGAAGCCACTTATACTTCGGAAGAGGCTACTTCTTCCAAGGCTTGGAGAGTTCTTCTTTTCATCATACTTACTTCAGAAGTGGTCTTTACATTATTCTTCTAAGTCTTGAAGCTTCGGAAGTATGCACTTGTCTTCAGAAGTAGAGTTCTGTCTTCTGATGTTGATCTTTCATTTTCTCTCTTCGGAAGAGCTCTACAACCTTCGGAAATTCCATGTTAAGCTTTGGGAGCCTTTTGCATGCAGTACCAAAATAACTTAAGTGACAAAGTTTTGGTTGCATTAGCCTTCTTATTGATCCACACCCAAGTAGTTGCCCCATGCCATCCCACCAACCTTTACATGCCACTAGAAACACATAAAGCTAGCGTTGCCGAGTGAGTTCTTGTTTTAAAATAAAACATACTTAGTTTCTTTAAAACCATTCTTTACTTTCTTTCAAATCATAGTATACTTCCGTACATGATCACACGTCGTATGTAGACACAAATAATAACATTATTATCATCCTTATTGTTCATCACTTTCTCTCTTTTCTCTTTCCGGATCAGTGTCATTAGCTATTGCCCCTGAAAGGATCATATATGCCAACTCAATGGGTGAATTGATGATTGCTCAGTTGGAATCCCACAAGTCCTTGATGAATGCGGATGAAGATTTGCAAGAAAAATAACAAGTGTTATCTTCCGCATTAGTTAATACGGAAGACAAACTCTGATGCGGACAAGTGTTTACTCTTCCGCATTGACTAATGCGGAAGACATAATACTAATTTTGAAGAACAAGTAACTCTTCTGCATTGACTTATACGGAAGAACAAAAGAAGATGCAGACAAGACTTGTTGGACCAAAAGAACCAATGAGCCAAGATCAGAAAACCTCTAAGTCCCACACGGTATCACAACAACTGCTGAAAGCCTCATCAGTAGTTTGACAAGTGCTGAAGACTTCAACAGCTGAAGATCAAGTGCTGAAGACCTTAACTGCTGAAGAACCAAAGTGCTGAAGTACAACAGCTGAAGAACACAAGTGCTGAAGCTGAAAGACCAAAGTACTGAAGTACAACAGCTGAAGAGTTCACAAGTACTGAAGATCAACAACTGATGTACAAAGTCTGAAGACAAAGACTGAAGACATCAGCTGATGATATCTACTGAAGTCATCAGCTGATGAAACGCCTGAAGGTCAAAGTCTGAAGATCAAGTACTGAAGCCTCAGTAGTTTGTCACAACTGCTGAAGAGTACTTCTTCAGTAGTTGTGATATCAGTAGTTTTATTTTCTTTGTTTCAGTAGTTTTGTAAAACGACTGAAGAGCTTGTTCTTCAGTCGTTGTAGTTTCAGTAGTTTATATTTTGTACTTAACTTGCTGATATGTTCTCAGTAGTTGTGAACATTTCAGTAGTTTGGTAAGAATAGTTATTTCTGTATTGGATGTGCCAGTTGTCACTTTCCGTGATAACAGCAGTGACTGTTGCACTCTATATAAGGAGTGACAACCTATTGTAATGATGAGTGATATGAGCAATTGAATGGAATGATTGATTGATTCGATTAGAAATATTCTACATCTATACATTCCTAGAAATCAGAAATTCATATTCTCTCCCTATACCGTATGCGATCTTAACGCTTACAAGTATCGATTGCTTGCTACAATTTGTCTAATTCGTGTTTTGTATTCCGCTGCTTTATATTCTGATACGTCAAACTTGTGATCACTGATCCTGTCAAATGGTATCAGAGCAGGTTAATCATTGATCGATCTAATAATTGATCATTGAAACTGCTATTCAAGATCCAAGTTTGATTGAATTAGCTTTTGTGTTTGCAAGAAACGGTTATAGAGATTGAATTTTTCTGTATTTCTGCTCATTCATCCTGAGATCTTTTCTTGGTTCTCATTGAGTTTGTTGTGGTTTGTCTAAAACTTCTTTTTAAACTTGAACTAAACTGTTTTTTTAACTGAAAATGACCACTCCCTCCAATGATCCTCACAATACTGGTTCCTCAACCAAGCCTCCTATGCTGGTTAGGAATGAGTATAACATATGGCAAAGACGTATGCTCCATCACCTGTCTGTTAACAGCGCAGGGTGTTGGACATCTGTGGTACATGGTCCACACAAGCTATGGTGAATAACCCGGAAACCAATCAAATGGTTCCGAAGAGGAGGGAGCAATACTCAGATGAGGATAAAAAGTTGCTTGAGATTGATGCAAAAGCCCATGGAATTCTGGCCATGGCTTTGCCCAATGAAATCTATTCTGGCTAATGCATCATGAAACTGCCCATGACCTCTGGACTGCTTTGAAAGAACAATTTGGAGGAACTGATGAGGTCTTGGCAAATAATAGAGAAATTCTTGCCCAACAATATGAGACATTCTCTCAGAAAAGGGTGAGACACTGACTCAACAATATGAGCGGTTTTCTTGTTTGATCTCTGAACTAAAAATGGTCAAACTTGAATACACCAATATTCAGATGAATAACAGATTTCTCAGATCACTGCCTGAGAGATGGGACACATATACTATTGTCCTACGCTCCAGTGCAAGTTTGGACAAACTATCTCTCACCAACTCCATGGGAATTGCTCACTTTTGAGAGAGAGATAGAACAGAAGAGAAAGCTGTCTTCATCTGGAAAACTCACTGAAGACTTTATACAAGGCAACACTGCCTTGGTGGGTCATGAGTCAGAATATGCTGCATCTGAATGTCAGTATGATGAGCATATTAATTTCTCTTCGAGCACTTAATTCTGCATTTGTAAGTGTTGATGGTCAGTTTACTGGAGGTAATAATGACAATTTATGTTTCATTATGGATGATCTCAAGGGGATTGCTGATGATGACTTAGAAGAGATGGATATTTTGAGCCAAATGGCCTTGATAATATCAGATCTCAGAAGTTCTACAAAAGAACTGGAAGAAAATTCCCAGGACTCTCTGGCAAAACCAAGTTGGTTTTGACAAGAGCAAGTTGAGGTGTCACAAATGCCAACGGCTTGGACACTTTGCAAGAGAGTGTAGATCAACTGGTTCAAACTCTACTGCACACCTTTGTGACTTTTCCTGGCAACAGTCAACAAAACAGAGGGCAACATCCTGTCACATCTAGTCATCATCCTCAACAACAATCTCCGGCATATTTTGTTCCTCAGGGTCAAATGCCTTATCAGTACCCTTGTTATTACATGCCACAGTCAAGTCAAGTTCAAGTTCCTATGACACCACAACCTCATGCATTACCAGAACTCAGCCTTCCCTATCTCATCAACAACCTTCATCTCAACAACACAGCTTCTTCACCCCAGGAGTTGTTGACTGGAGCAGTTTACCAGATGACTTGTCTGGTCATGATCAACTGTTCTCAGGTGCTGGTCAACATGGTGGTGACAGTCCCTTTGGGAATCTAGCTCTTATGGCTTTGGAGTCTGCTGATACTTCATCCTCCAATGCCTCTACACCACAGGTATCACAGGTATCCTCTGAGGCAAAAGCCAATTATGTTCTGAACAATGCATAGCAGCATTTGCTTCCATTAGAGAAGCAAATGTAGCTTTAATTAATAAGAACATTGAGCTAGAACAAGTAATTTCCAAAAACAAAGCTGAGTTTGAGTTTGTGCTCAAAGATAAAAATGATGAGGTTTATAAACTGAATTGCAAAATAATTGATGATAAGGCTAGAGAAGATGTACTTTTAGAGAAGTACAAAGATCTCAAAGAAACCCTTGCAGTTACCCAGGTCGAGTGTGATAGATGGGTACAATCATGCAAAGGTTTTGAAATGCTTCTTAGTAAGCAATCTGCTTCAAATGTGAAGTTTGGAATTGGTTACAATCACACTGCTCCACCTACAGATTTTACCCCAAGAGCAGAGGTAGAATCTGATGGTGAGAGTGATAACCAATCCATCAAGTCATGTGATCTACCTTCTGATACAGCACAATCAGAAGTAGCAGTCAGTATCAAGTCCCCTTGAACCTATCAGCTGATGTTGATGGTCCAAATGCTGACATTCACATGATCAATAAGTTGATCAACTCAGGAGTCAATCCTGAAGGTCCTGAAAGGACTGGAGAGCAGGATTCAACTCCTGAAGTTCAAACTTCAACTGCTGTCAGTACTGAAGAGAAGAAAACTGGCAGTAGAAAGAGTTTGAAGACTACTAAAGATACTGTCAAGAAAGCAACCAATGCTTCCAAAGCATTGAAGAACAAGTCTTCACCATCTTTAGTTGATGATCAACCTAAGATGAAGAAGAACCATGTGAAGTATGTGGTTTTTCAATCATCTTACAGATGATTGTTGGTACAAAAGAGGTTCCAAACTCAAACAAAAGGAAGAAATTAATGAGAAAATGGTAAAAATGAAAACTGAGTTTGAGACCACATTTGTATCAGCACATCAAATCCTGTAACCCTTAAGTCCTTAAAGCAATCCAAAAGGAAGGAGTTAAACAGGTGACAGCTGAGGGTGCTCAAAAGAAGAAGGTGCAACATAGGACCTTATCTAACTCCACTAGCAATGTGTCTGATGAGCTGAAAGCTTTATCACAAAATCAGACACAGCTGGTGATGATGGTACAACATCTGTTGGGTAGAGTTAACCAACTAGATTCTCCTATGTTGAAACCACAGAAAAGAGGTCTATGCCAAAGGACTCCTCTTCTGCACCATCTCTTCCTCTCAGGCTGTTGTTACAAATAAACATGCTAGTTTACCATCTATTGATGAGACCAGGCCCAAAACCAAAAAGTTTGGGTCTCTAAAACTAACTGATTGTTATTATTGCAGGTTTCTTCAACATGCCAAATAGCATCTGGTATGTAGACAGTGGGGGATCCATGCACATGACTGGGAACATCTCTCTTCTTCATGACTACTCTCAAGGAAGAAGGATTTGTTCTTTTGGCAATGATGCTAGGGGTTACATCATCGGTAAGGGCTTTGTCTCCATGGAGAAATCAAATTTGATGATGTTAATCATGTGGAAAATCTCAAGTACAACCTCTTGAGTGTCAGTCAAATGTGTGATAAAGGCCATGTTGCCCTTTTCACAAGTCAAAACTGTAGGATTCTGTCATCCAAAGTTTTGCCCTTGATTGACAAGGTGTTGGATGATCACACTCTCCTGAAAGCCAACAGGACAGGAAGAGTGTATGCCTTAGATCTCTCTAAGAAGATAGATCTCAAAGGCAATCCTTGCCTATTTTCCAAAGCCTCTTTTCAAGAATCTAAACTATGGCACAGGAGGCTTGGTCATGTTAATCTCAAAAACATGAATCAGCTTAGCCACAATAGTTTAGTCAGAGGCTTACCAATAAAGGAGTTCCACTGTGATGAAACTTGCACTGCTTGTTTAAAAGGAAAACAGCACAAGGTCTCATTTCCTCCTATTGAAGTGTCCAAGTCCACTGCCTGCCTTTACAATACTGCATATGGATCTATTTGGTCCTGTGTGAGTAATGAGCATGGCAAAGAAGAATACTGTCTGGTAATTGTGGATGATTACTCCAGATTTGTATGGACTCTCTTTCTACACTCAAAGGATGAGGCTGCTCAGAAGATTATCCACTTTGTGCTGTACATTGAGAAGCAGTATTCCCTTCCAGTCAAGTGTATTAGGAGTGATAATGGAACTGAGTTCAGAAATCATACACTTGATGACTTCTATCTCTCAAAGGGAATCAAAAGGCAGTTCAGCATTCCAAGGACTCCGGAACAAAATGGAGTAGTGGAGAGAAAGAACAGGACCCTCATTGAAGCTGCAAGGTCCATGCTGGCTGACTCAGGTTTGCCATTGACCTTTTGGGCCGAAGCTGTCAACACAGCTTGTTATGTGCAAAATAGAGTTTTAATAAATCAGAGGTTGATGAAGACTCCATATGAAGTTCTCCATCATTTGGCTCCACTGATTTCATTTTTCAAAGCATTTGGGTGTCCCTGTTTTATTCTCAACACAAAGGATCAACTCCACAAATTTGATCCTAAGGTGGATGCAGGATACTTTGTTGGTTATTCATCTACTTGCAAGCATACAGAGTCTTCAACTGCTAAACAAAGATTGTTGAAGAAACTCTACATGTTAAGTTTAATGAATCTCCAAAGGACAAGATTCCACAAAGTCCTGTGGAGTTATTTGATCTGGACATACTGCAATATGTTCCTTATCAAACTCCTGCTGTTGCTCCTGTCAACAGTTCACCACCTGGTGGTACTGCTGATGATGATGATGATTGCAGTACTCACCTCTTCAGGTTTAGTGATCAGCTGCCTGATTCAACTAGACCTGATGTTCCTGTAGCGCCAGTAGCACCATCCACAACTAATGCTGATGAGATTTCTTCGAATTCAACTTCCTTTGAATTACCATCCACTGATTGTTTTCAAGGAAATGATTCACCATCACCATCTGTTGCTGCTGAACCGGCTACAAACACTTGCACAGATCTCATTGTGTATCAAGATCTGAAGAATCACCCCATGTCTCAAATCATTGGTGATATCACTGCTGGTGTATCAACAAGAGTCAATTGTCAAATTTCTGCTTCTATGCTCTCTTCATCAGTCAGCAAGAGCCAAAGAATTATCACATTGCTTTAAAGGACAATGGATGGGTTGATGCCATGCAGCTTGAGCTTCTTCAGTTCAAGAAACAGCAAGTGTGGGAACTGGTTCCTCTACCTCCAGGTAAGTGTGCAATAGGCACTAAATGGGTGTTTAGGAACAAAACTGATGAAAATGGGCTTATTGTTAAGAACAAGGCCAGACTGGTTGTTCAGGGGTTTGCACAAGAAGAAGGTATTGATTATGATGAAACCTTTGCCCCTGTAGCCAGACTGGAAGCAATTTGATTGTTTTTAGCTTATGCTGCTTATCAAAAACTTAAAGTCTTTCAAATGGATGTCAAAAGTGCATTTTTGTATGGAAAAGTTAAAGAAGAGGTTTATGTATGTCAACCTCCAGGCTTTGAGGACAACAAACATCCTAATTGGGTGTATAAGCTTGATAAAGCTCTTTATGGGTTAAAACAAGCTCCCAGAGCCTGGTATGAGACATTATCAAACTTTCTTCTGGAAAATAATTTCACTAGAGGCTCTATAGACAAGACTTTATTTATTAAGAAAGCTGGGCAGCATAATCTACTTGTTTCAAATTTATGTAGATGATATTATTTTTGCATCCTCTGATCCAAAGTGTGTGATGCCTTTACAAAGTTGATGCAACAGAAGTTTGAAATGAGTGCCATGGGAGAATTACAGTTCTTTCTGGGGTTGCAAATCAAACAAAAGGCTGATGGAATTTTTATTCATCAATCCAAATATACAAAAGATCTTTTGCAAAAGTTTGATTTACAAAACTGTAAGCCCTGTTCTACTCCCATGAGCAGCACCACACAACTGGACTCAGATCAGAAAGGTAAAGTGGTTGATGAAACACTTTACAGATGTATGATTGGGTCCTTGATGTATTTAACAGCTTCTAGACCAGATATTATGTTTGCTACATGTGTTTGTGCTAGATTTCAGGCTGCACCTAAAGAGTCTCATCTGATTGCAGTCAAGAGGATCTTTAGATATCTGCAAGGCACTCCATCTCTAGGTTTATGGTATTCTACCAGACATTCTGGTAAATTAGTTGCTTTTTCTGACAGTGACTATGCAGGGTGTAAGTTGACCAGGAAATCAACTTCTGGTGGATGTCAATTCCTAGGCAACTGCTTGATTTCTTGGCAGAGCAAGAAACAGACCTCAGTTGCTACATCCACTGCGGAAGCTGAGTACATTGCTGCTGCAAGCTGTACATCTCAGGTACTCTGGCTTCAAAACCAACTTTTGGATTATGGCATTACAGAGACTAAGACTCCATTGTAATGATAGTGCTTCAGCTCTTTGCATTGTCAAAAATCCAGTCCAGCACTCTAGGACCAAACATATAGAGATCAGACATCATTTTATAAGGATTGTTTGAAAAGGTCTGATTGATCCTAAGTTTGTGCCCAGTGCTGATGAGCTTGCAGACATTTTTACTAAGCCTTTGGATAGTTCAACTTTCCAAAACCTGGTGTTAAGGCTTGGTATGCTGCAGCTAGAATAGGTGACAACTACTGATGATCTCAGTAATTCATATTGATGATCATGAGTGCCTGTCACATATAAGTACTGATGAGCTCTTTTAACCTCAGTACTTTTTATAACTACTGAAGGCTAAAAGTTCTCACAAGTACTGAAGTACTTCATCTGCTCTAAACTACTGAAGTAGTTACAACTACTGATGCAGTCATAACTACTGCAATCAGTAAAAACAGATAAGTACTGATGTCCTATGAAACAACTGAAATCAGCCATAAAGACTGATGAATGTGTTGAGGACAGTTTGAAACAGCTGAAAAGCTAAGAATTGACGAAAACAGCTGAAGAGAACTTTCTCCTCAGTCGTTTGTACCACTGCTGTTTCATTTTAAACAACTGAAGCAAAACCACGTCTTCAGCAGTTTTATAACTACTGATGACCAATACCAAGTCTTCAGTTGTTTACAACAGCTGATGACAAAACCACTGTCTTCAGTAGTTTCATAACTACTGATGACAAACACCATGTCCTCAGTTGTTTTTCAATCACCTGAAGTCAAAACCACGGTCTTCAGTAGTTTTCTAAACTACTGATGCCTAACACCGCGACTTCAGCTGTTTCAACGTCTGAAAGGATATACCATGTCAACGGTCGTTTAAAAACTACTGATGACTAACACCACATCCTTCAGGCGTTTCATCACCCGTACCCTATATATACCATTACTTGAGCTCTCCATGCTTTATCTTCTTCAAACTAACGTTCCTCTCCAAAAAATTTCCATGGCGTCTATGCAAATTAAACCGCGACACCACTGTGTTGCCTACCTCACAAATCGCTGATCTGGACTAAGTTCGATACTGCTATCGATCTTATGGTTCAGTCCCAATACAACAAGGCATTCCTTCTGAACCCCGTTTTACATACCGAATCCTTGAACCATTTTGGATAACGTTAATGTCACTACTGAGGAGAGCAACACACATCCCTCCGGTCAGTCGTCAACCACAAAGAGTAGTGATTACTCCTGCAACAATCCGTAAATTCTTCAACTGAGTGATGCTACCTCTCCTGCTGGATATCCGAAGGGCACCATAGATCTATCATTTGCTCAGCATGGATATCAAGGTGATCTCACTGCCACCACCATCATGAAGAAACACTTTAATGACGCTGAGCGCCTGATCTTTCACATGGTCAATGTATGTTTGGCCCCTAAGACATCGTCTTGGGATCAAATGTCTACCAAATGGCAGCAGGTAATGTATTCTATCCTTGAGCAACAACCACTGAATTTTTCAGAATTAATATTTTCAGAGCTCAAAGATATGGCTCAAAAACTAACTGCCAACCGTTGGATACTCTATCCACGGTTCATAATGGCCATTAATAGACCAGCTTAATGCTGAGGACTTGTTGGCTTGGGAGTCCCTGCTACGGCTGTTTTGCCAGAAGTATACTCCCGGCACAACTCCGACCGGACACTCAAACTGGCTGCCAAGCTGCGAAAACCCACGCAGCTGGAACCCACAGCCACCACCTCCAAATCCATGTCCCCACCAAACTCACCAAAAAGAAACCCAAAATGGCTACTCAGGGAATTGAGTCCCCTGAGGATGTTCCTGCACAACAAACGCAGGATATATCCACTAGTCCAAACCCCCTAGTGGATACCATGACTCCTCCAGCCACAGCCGCTCAGGCTTCCTCTCAACAGGAGCCTGCAGCAACCCAAGGGGCACCTACTTATCTGGGATCTTCCTCACTTGAGGAGATTGCCATTGAAGAGCACCATCCACCCCAGGTGCACACTGCTTCTACCCCTGTACCCCAAACAACCGCCCCTCACAGCCCAACTTTAATAGTTGCTCAAGTGCTGACTCAATTGCACTCCTCACCCCCTCCCCAGAAACCACTTATTACTGGGAATACCTCTACAATGAGGGGAGGAACACAGTGCATCTGAGAACCCACAGCACAGGGGTTTCCCAATTCTATCTCCTGGTGTAGAGAAGGAGCTTAGAATCTAGTGAGGCTGCCACCTCCTCTGACTCAGCACATGACCAGAGTGAGGCTGGTAACATTGCTAAGACCTCCCTAGAGGCAACAGCTGATGATGGACATTGTCCTGAGGCTGGAAGTCCCCAGTACCAAGCACAAGGGGCACATGCACCAACTGGTCTACACCCAGTGCATGTTCATCCTGCTCTAAGCAGGAGGTCAGGTGATTCAGTATCAACTGATGATGACCTGAGCTTCTTCTTCGATGTAGTTGCTCAAAACACCATTCTAGAGGATGAGGTTAGCAGACTCAAAGAGCTGCTGGCCAAGATCTCAGGATGCAAGTCCATCTGCCACCCTCATACACCCACAGATGGCACCTTCCCTTGAAGGTTTCCCAAATACAGAGCCACCCCAAAATCAACCACCTGCCTCCGCTTCAGGCCCTACTTCTCAGGAACAGAACCCTCCTGAGCAAAAGGTGCTGCACTCAAAAATTCCCTCCTCTCATCACCCCTCTAATTACTGATATAGTGATCAAAGCCCTTGATGAGAGGCTTTCCTCAACATTACAGCCCTTGGTTGATGCTGCTGTCCACAAGACTCTTTCTGCGTCTCAACCCTTCCTCCAATGCAACCAAAAAGGGGGAGAGTCCTGCAGTGAAAGAACAGAAGAGGAAAAGATCCGAGGAAAAGAAGGAAGCGAAGCAAGCCCAAAAGGATAAAGAACAAAACCAATGCTCACCTACAAGCGAAAGAAAGTGCTGATGAGTACATTGCTGAAGATAAAGCCTTGGAGCTACTGATAAAAGAGGCTGATGCCGAACACAGTAGATCAATGGACAACATCATTGATCAGCTGTTCAGGCAAGGTCATGACACCAACAAACTTGACTCTGAGATTCGACGACTAGAGATTGAAGAAATCCAGAATAGATGGGCAAGTTATGAAGTGTTAGAAAGAGAAAGGCTAGAAATCATGATAATTTATGCAAAATCTTGGAAGATCAATGATTGAGATCAAAGCTTGGTCCAGGGACAGTATCTTGGCAATCACCACCAAGATCTGTTCGTCTGAAGCATACACTAAGGGGCTTGTTATTGAAGCTTTGAATGAAGTGGGTGCTGGGAGCAGACTGAGCTAGCAAAGCAATCAAAAGCCACACTCACCTCAAGGATGCTAGCACGCCTGTCAACATTCCCACACCAAAACCACCCAAAACACAACCCACCAAACCAACTCCCTTTCCCTCAAAACCCATAGCCGATGATATACCCTTGAAGAAGAAGAGAAGGATTTGAGGCTAGAAGAAGATGAAGAAGATGATGAAGACAGGCTGCCGCTATCAGCTGTGATTCAGTTGCCTAAGGCCACAAGTCACTCCTCAGCAATTACTCCTGAGTCCAAGAGACGGTTAAAGTGAAGCTAGAAGAAGAAGAGCTTCATAAACAGCATGATGAGGAAATGCTGAAGAGAGTTGACAAAGCTTATGCAGCCACATCTTCCATCATCAATATGAAGGAGCAAGCCCTCAGACTTTACACTCTCAGCATACCTTTCAATATCAAAAGGAAGAGTGAGGATTTGGCCTGATCCCAGGGTCTCTCACAGATTCATAAGAACAATATACCTCGGAGATACATTGGCCAGTGAAAAAGATCGTAGATGAAGTGATCTCTCTGGTCTTTGTAGTTTCACCCTGGGAAATCCTAAAGACTTCAAGAAGGCCTACAAGCTAATCTAACCCCTCAGAAGATGCTGGAAAACAAAATAGTGAAAAAGGGGTTAGTTTACAAGAGGCTTGAGGAAGTCAGGAAAAATGAGCTCCAGTTGTTCCTAGAGGGTAATCACCCGGATGAGTTTGCTTACAGAGTAATAACAACTGTGGAGCTAAAGAATGGGAAACAGGCCAAATACCTGTCTGAGTATTATGGGCCGGAATCATTGTTTGAAGGAGGTGCTGAAGAGCTAACCATGGAGGAACAAATCACCTTCCTTGAGGCCTACACAAGAGAGTCGTACAGACTCATTATGGGGAAGTGAATCTCATGAATGGATAACAACTCTGTGTCCAGTTCCCCAAAACAGAGTTCCCATTCATACTCTGCCAAACAAATATTTGAGGTTCTTCCCAGGCCGGAGCGTACATGGGTCATCTTCTCTACTGATCAAGAAGGAAAAAGACCAACATTTTTGCCATCAATAAGTGGGAGTATAAATAAGTTAGAGGTTTTGGCTGCATTGGTTCAGGGGGAGTTTGTTGGACCAAAAGAACCAATGAGCCAAGATCAGAAAACCTCTAAGTCCCACACGGTATCACAACAACTGCTGAAAGCCTCATCAGTAGTTTGACAGTGCTGAAGACTTCAACAGCTGAAGATCAGTGCTGAAGACCTTAACTGCTGAAGAACCAAAGTGCTGAAGTACAACAGCTGAAGAACCCAAGTGCTGAAGCTGAAAGACCAAAGTACTGAAGTACAACAGCTGAAGAGTTCACAAGTACTGAAGATCAACAACTGATGTACAAAGTCTGAAGACAAAGACTGAAGACATCAGCTGATGATATCTACTGAAGTCATCAGCTGATGAAACGCCTGAAGGTCAAAGTCTGAAGATCAAGTACTGAATCCTCAGTAGTTTGTCACAACTGCTGAAGAGTACTTCTTCAGTAGTTGTGATATCAGTAGTTTTATTTTCTTTGTTTCAGTAGTTTTGTAAAACGACTGAAGAGCTTGTTCTTCAGTCGTTGTAGTTTCAGTAGTTTTATATTTTGTACTTAACTTGCTGATATGTTCTCAGTAGTTGTGAACATTTCAGTAGTTTGTTAAGATTAGTTATTTCTGTATTGGATCTGCCAGTTGTCACTTTCCGTGATAACAGCAGTGACTGTTGCACTCTATATAAGGAGTGACAACCTATTGTAATGATAGAGTGATATGAGCATTGAATGGAATGATTGATTGATTCGATTAGAAATATTCTACATCTATAACATTCCTAGAAATCAGAAATTCATATTCTCTCCCTATAACCGTATGCGATCTTAACGCTTACAAGTATCGATTGCTTGCTACAATTTGTCTAATTCGTGTTTGTATTCCGCTGCTTTATATTCTGATACGTCAAACTTGTGATCACTGATCCTGTCAAGACTTTGCTCATCCGCATTGAAAAATACAGATGAACACCCAAATGCGCACAAGTATTTGTTCATCCGCATTAACCAATGCGGATGACCAACTTACTAATGCTGATGATCAAGTAGAAATGTTGATCAAGATTTAGTCATCCGCCGCATTTGTCAATGCGTGAACAAGCAGAGATGCGGATCAAGACTTAGACTAGTTTCTGATGTAATAGGTCAGGGATAGTTTAGTCATTTTGTAAAGGCATCTTGTCTGCCTATAAATAGAATAGTTAACCTCGTACTGAAGTGACGACTGATAGATAGAGAATTTTGTTGTAATTATTCTCTATAACTTATCAACTTTCATATATCAATACAAACAGCATTTATGAGTAATTTTCTGCTTTGAATGTTCTTTGATTGTTTGTTTCCGCCATTCAATCATTGACTTGATTATCATATTCGATTCTTAGTAAGAATATCACTCTTACTCAAAACCCAGTCAATTGGTATCAGAGCTTTGGCTCTCGATTGTCTTTCAGATCTTCAAACAGACTGAATAGAACTCGATTGATCTAATAATGAAGTTGCTAGTAGTAGATACCATCATCTTTACTTAGCAAACAACAAAATACTCCTTCAAATAGCAAGAATACTCATTCTGAACCTCGAAAGAACTGCTTGAACAAGTTCGACTCATCAAACATAATCAATCTTAAAATCAACTAAATCTGTACTTTCACAAATCAACATGGATTCTAACAGTTACTTATCAAACATAATCAATCTTAAAATCAACTAAACCTCCCATGCTTAAACACAAATCTGAGTTTAAACAATGGAGAATAAGGTTTATAATTATATCGTAGGTGTAGATCCTGACTTTTGGATCTCAATATGTAAGGGTCCACACATTCTTGTTACTCTATCAACAGTTCAAGCTGCACTGTACAAGACTGCTAGAATACCAATTGAAGACTTAATTCTGGATGAAGATGACTATAAGAAAATCAAAAATGATCTCAAAGCATACTCAATTTTGACTCAAGCACTCAAAATGGATGTGCTGAAAAGATTGGAAAAGTATGGATTTGCTAAAGCTGTTTGGGATGCTCTCAAAATTATGTGTGAAGGTTGCAGAGGTTGCTGAAATTAACAAAGACAAGCAGGTCAATCAGTATGAAACCTTCCATCACACCAAAGGAGAATCCATATCAAAACAACTGCACAGATTTGTACAATTGGTCAATGACTTGGAAATTATGGGTGTTTCATACAACATTAAAGAACTTAACAAGAAAATGCTTCACAGTCTACTTGAAAGCTGGAAGCAAAATGTCACAATGCTGAAAATACTCTTGATCCTGAGAGTACCACTCTAGACATTATGATAGCCAAGATTGAAGCTTTAGAACTTGATGAACGAAGCAGAAATCTGAGTGGACCAATAGTGATTGAAGCCTACAAATTCCCTTCAGAATCACATTATGTTGAAAATGCTTTCATCATAGAGGAAGATGACTTCATCTCATCAAGAGATCAAATGAACAATACTGGGTTCATTGCATCTTCACCATTCAATCACCCTTCAACTTCAGCTCAAGCCCCAAAAGTCTCCACTGCTCCTCAAATCTCTCCAGAAGACTTAAAATAAAAAGAGCAAAAGGCAACTTACAATGCCTTTGTTGCATGTTTTGAAGCATATCTAGGGGGAAGACTCACTTCTGCCCACCAAATACAGGAAGATCTAGAAGAAATAGATCCCGATGATGTTGAGGAGATCGATCTACAGTGGCAAATGGCAATGATTGCCATGAGAGCAAAGAAATTCTTCAAAAAAGGAAGAAAGTTGAGCATGAATGAGAACACAAAACTTGGATATGACAAATCCTAGGTAAAATGCTTCAACTGTGGCATGACTGGCCATTTCTCGAGAGAGTGCAATGCTCCTAAAAGAAACAACCATTCAAGGAACTCTCTAGGTCAATCATCATCACAGCCGAATTCAAGTTATCACTCAAACAATCAACAACAGCAGTACCATCATTCTGATCATCAACAAACATACCAGAATCAACCACAGCTTACTAATCAAGCCCATGCAAGCAGTCAGCCTTCTGCCAGTGCCCTTGTGATCAAACAAGATGAGATATGTGACTGGAGTGTGTATGCGGAGGAAGTCAAGCCTCAATTCCAGAATTATGCTCTTATGGCTCACTTCAATGATGGACCATCTTTAGTGCCTACTGAGGTTCATCCACATAGGTCTAATACCTTATGGTACGTAGACAGTGGATGCTCCCGACACATGACTAGAGATCGTTCCCTCCTTCATGATTTCAAGTACATACAAGGAACTACTGTGGCATTTGGTGGAGATTCAGAAAGTGGTAGGATTACAGGAGAAGGATCTGTGACAAATGGGATGCTGAGCTTTGACAGTGTGAATTACTGTGAACAACTGAATTTCGATCTGCTAAGCATGTCTCAGATCTGCGACAAAAAATATTCCACTGACTTTACAAACACTCACTGCTACATTCTGAAACCTGGATTTCAGATTCCTAAAGAATGGGTTGTCTTAAAGACTCCGAGGAAGAATAATACATATGTCTTAAACCTGTGTTCTGCATCACCTAAGGAAGAAACATTTCTTTTGTCTAAAGCATCATTTGATGAGTCACAACTTTGGCATAGACGTTTGGGGCACACTAACTTTAAAAATATGAATAAGTTAGTCAAAGGAAACCATGTAATTGGTCTTCCTCAAAAAGAATTCAATTTTATTGATCAATGTTCGGCGTGCCTCAAAGGAAAACAACACAAATCGTCTCACAAAACCAAGCTGGTGAACACTAACAATACTCCATTGAAGTTACTTCACATGGATCTTTTTGGACCAACTCATGTAATGAGTATGGGAAAGAAACAATATTGTTTAGTGATCATTGATGACTTTTCTTCATTCACATGGGTGTTCTTCCTACTTCATAAAAACGAAGCATCCCAAATCATTCAAGAATTTATCACTAAAATTGAAAATCAACTTGATCTCAAAGTCAAAATAATAAGAAGTGATAATGGTACAGAGTTTAAAAATGAAAATATGAGTTCCTTTTGTGCAACGAAAGGCATTGCTCATCAATTCAATGCAGCTAGAACTCCTCAACAAAATGGGGTACCTGAAAGGCGAAATAGAACACTGATTGAAGCAGCAAGAACGATGCTAGCCGATGCTAAACTGCCAATCACCTTCTGGGAAGAAGCAGTTAATACATCGTGCTTCGTGGAAAATCGAACTCTGATTGTTAAAGAAAGTAACATGACACCTTATGAACTGATCTTTCATAGGAAACCATTTATTGGATTCCTCAAATCATTTGGTTGTCCAGTTTCAATATTAAACACACATGATCATTTGGGAAAATTTTCATCTAAGTCTGATGAAGGATTTTTTGTAGGTTATTCTTCTATCTCCAAGGCTTACAGAGTGTTCAATCCTAGACTGAGCATTATCGATGAATCTACAAATGTTCAATTCAAAGAACATTCGTTTCCCAAATCTACAAATGGTCCTGATTGGTTGTTTGATATCGACACTTTTACTAAATCATTTGACCAATTTCACTTGTCTGATGCAGGAAATATACATTCAGGTGATACTTCATCAACTGTAGAAAGAAGAGATAATTATCGATTGATTCCACCTATCTGATGAACATATGAATGAAGATGTTCCTCTTCAAGCTGATCCCATTAGACATCTGTCACAAAACATTAGTGTTTCTTCTGAAGAAGGTCCCAACCTGGTACCATCTCACTTAGATGACAAGTCACATGAGATCAGAAATCAAAAACAGGCTTCTCATCCAGTAGAAACTCAAGTTACATCAAATGATGCCAGCAACCTCAGTGCTGCTCAAGATGTACCAGTTAGTGAAAGAGAAGTTGACAATCTTCATAATTCAACACAATACAAGATGAATGTGCTTCTGACCAAAATGAACTGAATGTCTCCAATCTTGATGTAACTATTTCTAGTGACACCATTCCAACCACAAAAATACACAAGAATCATCCAGTTGAAACCATTATTGGTGATCTTAATGAGAGGGTGACAAGAAGAAAGTCCAGTATTGCAAACATCTGTTTGTTCTCCTGCTTTCTATGTCAACAGTACCCAAAATAAACATCAAAGAGGCACTTCAAGATAATAGTTGGACTGAAGCAATGCAGGAAGAATTGCTCCAATTCAAGAAGCAAGAAGTATGGCAGCTCGTAGATCTTCCCGAAGGACAATAGCCTATCAGTACCAGATGGCTGTACAGAAAGACTGATGACAGAGGGATAGTCATCAGAAAAAAAGCAAGAGTAGTGGCATAGAGACACACTCAGGAAGAAGGAATCGACTACGACGAAGTGTTTGCTCCTGTTGCCAGACTAGAAGTAATCAGAATCTTTCTTGCATATTCTCCGTCCATGAAATTTACTGTTTATCAAATGGATATAAAGTGTGCCTTCTTGTATGGGAAGATTGCTGAAGAAGTCTATGTGAGTCAACCACCTGGCTTTGAAGATCCAGATTTCCCTCACAGAGCTTAGAAGCGTGACAAAGCTCTGTATGGTCTTCATCAAGCACCAAGAAAGTGGTATGAGACTCTATCATCCTTTCTTCTTGAACATGGGTATGAAAGAGGAAAGATTGATCAGACTCTCTTCAGAAGAATAAGAGGGAAAGACATGTTGTTAGTCCAGATCTACGTGGATGACATTATATTTGGCTCGACAAACAAGCAACTCTGCAAAGAATTTGAAGATCTTATGCATTCAAAGTTCCAAATGAGTGCTATAGGGGAACTCACCTTTTTTCTAGGGGTGCAAGTCCAGCAAACAGCAGATGGAATCTTCATCAATCAATCAAAATATGTAGAAACCATGTTGAAGAAATTCCACTTTGCTCACTGTCAGTCTATCAGAACTCCTGTGGATACTAAAGTGAACATTGGACCTGATCCTGAAGGCAAATCAGTGGACCAGACTCACTATCCATCAATGATAGGTTCACTTATGTATCTAACAGCTAGTAGGCCTGACATTATGTTTGGTGTTTGTGTGTGTGCTAGATATCAAGCTGATCCAAAAGAATCACATGTGAACATAGTCAAGAGGATATTCAGATATCTGAAGGGCCAACCAGCTCTTGGATTATGGTATCCAAAGGAAGGAGAATTTAATCTCTATGCCTACATAGACAGTGATTATGGAGGATGCAACTTCAACAGAAAATCCACTTTTAACGATTGTAAATATCTTGGTCCCAGACTAGTATCCTGGCAATGCAAGAAGCAGACAAATGTGTCTGTGTCCACAGCAGAAGCTAAGTATATTGTTGCATCAGCATGTTGCTCTCAAGTTCTCTAGATTCAAAACCAGATGCTTGATTATGGTTTTAACTTTTTACATACACCAATTTCTATTGACAACACAGCTGCTGTCTTTATAACTAATAATCTAGTTCAGCACTCAAAAACAAAACATATTGAGATTAGATATCAATTTTTGAGAGACTATGCTGAAAAGGGTTTAATCAAATTGATTCAAGTACCAACAGAAAATCAATTAGCTGATTTGTTTACCAAGGCATTTGAACCTAGTAGGTTTGAATTTCTGGTTTAGACATTTGCATGATTAACCTTGAGTAAAAACTATGAAAAACATCAAAAACAATTTATAACATCAGAAAAACCACAAAAAGAAATCAAGTTTAATAAAGAAAAGAATTCTTTGGGAAATGATATAATTACAGCCGTTATATCATTCACTGTGCTTAATTTCAAAATGTAAAAGACTGAAATGACTTACCAGATATGTTGGTAGGATCAACATGGAAGAAAAGATACATGCAGTGATGAATTAAAGACATATTCAATTGTTAAACACTCATCACAAAGTACAGGTATGTATTGGCTTATCTGAATGCATGTGTGTGTAGTAGCCCAAACACACCAGGTAATGATACTTTATGAATCTCTTTCACCACATCATGTTTCATCTTTGTTTTGCTGAGCAAAGACCTGATGAAACTTGCACATAGTGCAGATGTCATGATCCAAAAGATTCCAATGTGGAACACATCCAAAAATTGGATGAATCAACAAAGTAATACATTCCAAGTGAATGAACAAAAGAATCCTATCATGGATCACCTTCCAAAGTGAAGTAAAAAGAATCCTAATGTGGATCAACATGAAAATGATCAAATTAAAAGAATCCTAATGAGGATAAGTGAAAATGAGATTTCATGACTTAAGTAACCTGGTAAGAAAAGTTGTGAAAAAGTTCTACCATGCATTGTATAAGGAGGGTTGATCATTTCATGCTTATGTGTGTGAGGTACACATTGAATAATAAATCAACCAAAACATGATAAAAGTCATTTGCATCAAAATATCAACTAGGTATGAGTTTAAGAGGACAAACATACCTTCAATCTTCAAGTTCATAATCATGTCCATTTAATCATAAAGGATGCACATGTGTAATGTAAGGTTGATATGATCCCAACAAAGAGATTTTTCTCTTCATTATTAATATTAATCAAAATAATATTCAAAAACTTTTAATCTTTAAAGTTTGTCTCCAGATGTGGACATAAACTTTAGGGGGAGTAATTTAAAAGGATTGAGTAAGTCTAGTTGGTGTTGCTGCAATAAGTTTTACCATTATATCTCAGCTTATGCAGATTCATAGAAGCATGATAAGCCCAAGATTTGTCAAAATTGGGAAACCTGTATTAGTTGTGACATACAGTCAATCCAAGCAAGAATTGACAACTTCAGCAGCCAACTTCATAAGAAAAATCAATCAAGGACACCTCTTAATAAGATGAATAATCAATTCAATCATATTAACTTTTGACTAAGTTCAAACGCTAATGCAGGTAAGTGCATTAGTTAATGCGGGTGAAGGTAACCCATGCATGTAACTAATACGGGTAACAATATTTTTTGAAGTACAACTAATGCGGACAATGATTTTACTCTACCGCATTAGTGTGTGATGTGAATGTGAAATTCACTCTACCGCATTTGATACAGTTAACAAATATGTATGAACAGGTCTCTATCGTATTTGCTACAGTGTTGTGTTGACTTGTCAACCGCACTTGATGTAGTTGTACAAATGCTGATTGACTTTGTTCTATCACATATGCTAGTGTACAAATACGGATATGATAAAACAAGCAACTCAACTGCATTTGTTACAATGTTCTTCCACATTTACTACAACACAAATGCGGACTGCCAAATATTTCAAGTTTAAACTTCCACATTTGCAACAGAACACAAATGCGGATAGAATAAAAAATTAAGAAACATAACTTCCGCATTTGTAACAGTAAGGTATTGTGGACAGTCAGTCAAAATTAACCTTCCGCATTTGATACAGTCACAATGCGGATGACCAAAAGTAGTCAAATGCGGACTGTCAGTGTCAAAGTTTGTCTTCCGCATTTGCTACAGTCAACAAATGCGGAAAACCAAAATCAAACAAATTAACCTTCAGCATTTGGTACAGTGTTGACTATATCTACATGTAAACTTATAAAATTTTTCAAATTGTATTATCTGACTATTAAAGGAATTCAAACGAGTCATTTAATACTTTTCAAATTTGAGAGAATTTATAGTGAGATAAGCGCAAACCTATAGTACACCACCATCAATCATCATTATCATCATAAATATTCAAAGATTTTGTTGTGTTTCTTCTTAAAACATTCTTGTTATCGATTCAGAACCACAGTTATTTCGAAGATAAGGTATAACTTCAACAGATTTTGAAACCAAGACCTAAGTCTCGGACTGTTAACCTAAATCGAACAATGAACCAGAAAATATTGAAGAACACCAAAATCAAACTCATTAATGTGATGCAATAATACATTTTTGATCTCAATAAACATATAAATTGATAGTAATTCAACTGATATTGAAAATCTTGATAATCATGTTTACTGCAAAAAACAAAGCAAAGCGAAAAAGAAAAATGTGTAAAAAATCAAAGTCACTTTAACAAATCAAATCAAATTTAAAGTCAAAATTTTTGACTAACACACATGTCTATTGTGCAGATTACATGGCAAATCTTACATGGAGCAAGCTCCATAATGTCAGCGGTTATCTAAACTCTGATGTGCCTGAAGCCGAAGGTCTTAGAGAGTAAGATTCTTATCTACACAAGGTAGCATATGCCATGACAGTAAGACCAACAATCTATGAGAAGCCCATCATGTCATTCTAGGAATCAGCTGAAGTAGTTGAAGATGATGGAGTGAAACCACTAACTGGGAGAATCAACAATGAACTCACTCTAAGGATCACAGAAGAGTCTGTTAGAAGATGTCTGCAATTCAAGATAATGCTGATGATCCTCTTGAATTAGATGATGAGGAAATTGTTTGGATCAGTGATCTAAGTTTGATTGATTTGAGAGTATAGCAGCGGAAAACAAATAATGATTAGCCAATTCACAAGAACACAAAAGATATTCAAGGTAAGAACAACGGTTATAGACGAGAGAATTCTGCAAAATATATTTCATTCAATATTCGCTTTCGTGGTAACAGATGTCACACATACAATTAGGTCAACACCTCTTATATAGGAGATGTGACGTCTGCTGATGTCACTTGATAGTGACATCTAACAGAATTTATTCAACTACTGATAGTTAACACAACTACTGAAGATGTCAAATAGCTGACATCTTCTTACAAAAATGCTAAGTGTTAACTATCACTACAACTACTAAAAAGAAAACTACTGAAACTACAACGACTGAAGAACATGCTCTTCAGTCGTTTTACAAATACTGAAACAAAAAGAAAACTACTGAAAGGAAACCATCATAACAACTGAAGAGTGCTTCTTCAGCTGTTGTAACAAACTCTGAAGGCTTCAGTACTTGTACTTGAACTTCAGCTGTTGTCATCAGCTGATGTCTTCAGTCTTTGTACTTCAGCTGTTGAAATCTTCAGTACTTTGTTCTTCAGCTGTTGATCTTCAGACTTTGGTCTTCAGCTGTTGAAGTCTTCAGTACTTTAGTCTTCAGCTGTTGATCTTCAGACTTTGTTACAACAGCTGATCAAGTCTTCAACTGTTGTTGTGATGTCTGTAGGACTTAGAGGTTTTTCTGATCAGGCTCATTGGTTCTTTTGGTCCAACAAACTCCCCCTGAACCAATGCAGCCAAAACCTCTATACTTATTAAAGATGTGCCACTTATTATGGCAGAAGGATTGGTCTTTTTGTCTTCTAGATCAGCTCAGAAGTGACCCTTGTAAGCACAGGCCTGGAAGAAGTCTCAATGATCTGTTTGGCAAGTATGAATGGGAACTCTGTCTTGGGGAAGGACACAGAGTTGTACCCCATCCATGAGATCTACTTCCCCACTATGAGTCTGTATAACTCTCTTATGTAGGCCTCAAGAAAGGTAATTTGTTCCTCTATGGTCAGCTCTTCAGCACCTCCTTCAAATAATGATTCAGGCCCATAGTAGTTAGATAGGTATTTGACCTGTTCCCATTCTTTAGCTCCACAATTGTTATTATTCTATAAGCAAATTCATCAGGGTGATTACCCTCTAGGAACAACTGGAGCTCATTCTTTCTGACTTCTTCAAGCCTCTTATAAACTAACCCCTTTTTCACCATTTTATTTTCCAGCATCTTCTGTGGGGTTTGGTTAGCTTTATAAGCTTTCTTGAAGTCCTCTAGGATTTCCAGGGTGATACTACAAAGACCAGTGACATCACTTCATCTACAATCTTTTCACCTGTCCAATGTATCTCTGTGGAATGTTTTTCTTGTGAATCCTATGAGACACCCGGGGAGGCCAAATCCTCACTCTCTCCTTTTGATTTTGAAATGTATGTTTAAGAGTGTATAATCTGAGAGCATGCTTCTTCATGTTGATGATAGAAGATATGGTTGCATATGCTTTGTCAACCCTCCTCACAATTCCTCACGTGTTGTTTGTGAAGCTCTTCTTCTTCTAGCTTCACTTTCACAATTTGTCTTTGAGTTTCAGGTAAGTTGTTGGAGAGTTACTTTTGGCCTTCGGCAACTGTATAACAGCTGAGAGTGGCAGCCTATCTTCATCTTCATCATATTCTTCTTCATCATTTCTAGCCTCAATACCATTCTCTTTTCTTCTGGGGTACATCATCGGCTATTGGTTTTGAGGGTAAGGGAGTTGGTTTGGTGGGTGTTGGTTTTGGTGGTTTTGGTGTGGGCATGTTGACAGGCTGTTCTAGCATTTTGGAGGTGAGTGTGGCTTTAGATTGCTTGGCTAGTTCAGTCCTGCTCCCAGCACCAGCTTCATTCAAAGCTTCAATAACTAATCCTTTAGTGTATACTTCAGACGAACAGATCTTGGTGGTTATTGCCAAGATGCTGTCCCTAGACCAAGCCTTGATTTCGATCATTGATCTTCCAAGATATTTGCTATAAACCTGATCATGATCTCCAGCCTTTCTCTTTCTAACACATCATAACTTGCCCATCTATTTGGATTTCTTCAATCTCTAATCTTCTGATCTCAGAGTCAAGTTTGTCAGTGTCATGGCCTTGCCTAAACAACTAATCAATGATGTTATCCATTGATCTGCTGTGTTCGGAATCAGCCTCTTTTACCATCAGCTCCAAGGCAGTCTCCTTTTCATTCTTTCTTTTCTTTGATTTCTCCATGTCAGCTTCCTTCTCCTTCTCCTTTTCAGTCTCCACAGCCAACTCCTTCTCTTTTTCCACTTCTGTCACTTTTGTTTCTTTCTTTTCTCTTTCCTCTCTGCACTCCTCTTTCTTTTGCTTTCACTGACTGAATCTCCCCTTTTTGGTTGCATTGGTTGCAAGGGTTTGATTGTCAGAAAGCTTTTTGCCCACAACTTCTCGATCAAGGGTTGTATTACTGAGGAAAGCCTCTCATCAATGGTTTTTATCACTATATCAGTGATTATAGGTGTGATGAGAGGTATGGAATTTTGAAAGATAGCAACTATTTGCTCAGGGGGGTTCTGTTCCTGAGAAATAGTGCCAGAAGTAGAGGCAGGTGGCTGATTATTGGGAGTGGCTCTGTGTTTGGGAACCTTCAGATGAAGGTGCCCTATGGGGTTTGAGAGGCAGATGGTCTTTGATCCTCAGAAGTTTTGGCAAGCAGCTCTTTGAGTCTGCTCACCTCCTCTTCCAGGATGGTGTTTTGGGCTAACACATCGTAAAAGAAGCCCAGGTGATCATCAGTAGGTACTGAATCACCTGACCTCCTGATATAATCAGGATGAACATGCACTGAGTGTAGATCAGTTGTAGCATGTGCCCCTTTGTCTTGGAACTAGGGACTTCCTGCCTCAGGACTATGTCCTCATCAGTAGTTGCCTCTGGTAAGGTCTTAGTGATGTTACCAACTACATCCTGATCATATGCTGAAGCAGGATAAGTGGCCAGCCTCACCAGAAGTTCCAATCTCCTTTGCTACACTAGGAATGGAACATTCTAATCCCTATGTGTGGGTTATCAGATGCACTTTGATCCTCCCCCTCAATGGTAGAGGTATGCCCAGTTGTAATTGGTATCTGGGGAGGGGGTGAGGAGTGCAACTGACTCAGCACTTGTGCAAAAATTATGTAGGACTTTGGGGGGCGGTTGCATGTGGTGATTGGGTAGAAGCAGATTGCACCCGGGGTGAATGGTGCGCTTCAATGGTAACCCTCTCAAGTGAGATAGGTTCCGCAGTGTGGGTTCCCAATATTGGTTGCAACAGGATCCTATTGAGAGGATACCTGTGCGGCTTTGGCAGGTTGAGTCTTTGACACAACTGGGGGGTTAATACCAGTATGTGCTTCCTGTGTTTTGTGGTACAGGGGCATCCCAGGGGACTCATCTCCCTGAGTAGCCTTTTTTGGCTTTCTGGATTTGGGTTTGGTAGGGACTTTGGATCTGGAGGTGGTGGCTGTGGGTTCCAACTGCGTGGGTTTTCGCAGCTTGGCAGCCTGTTTCAGTGTTGGTCAGAGTTGTGCCTGGAGTATACTTCAGGCAATACAGCCATTGCAGGGACTCCAAGGCCAACAAGTCCCTCAGCTGCAGCTGATTCTCTATGATGGCATAATGAACCGAGGATATAATATCCATCGATTAGAAAGAGGTTTTGAGGACATATCCTTAAGTTCAAGAAAAATAATTTCAGAAAAGTTTAAGTCTTGTTGCTCAAGGATAGAGAATAGTACTGCTGACACCTGGTAGACATTTGATCCCAAGAGGATGTCTTAGGAGCTAAGCAAACATTAACCATGTGAAAGATAAGACGTTCTGCATCATGAAATGCTTCTTCAGGATGGTAGAGGCACTGCGGTTTCCCTGATATCCATGGTGGGCAAAGGATAAAACAGTTGTGCCCTTTGGATACCCAACGGGGAAAGTGGCATTATCCAAGTTGAGGCTTTGGCGAATGATTTGTGGAGTGATGACCACTTGATGGTTGTTGACGTGACCGGAGAGACTCGGTGTTGTTCTCCCCAGTTAGGGTGACGTTCGTCCAAAACTGGTGTAAGGATTCGGCATGAATGGTGGGATTTAGAAGGAAGGCCGTTTGGTAGGGAGATTGGACCATTAGATCAATGGCGTTATCGAACTTTGTCCAGAAGGTGATTTTGTGAGGTAGGCAACACAGTTATGTCGAGGTTTGAGCTGCATGGTCGCCATTAATGAGAGAGAAGTTTTGGAGATTTGAACGTTAGGTTTGGAGAGGATGAAGCGCTGAAGGATTAGGTATTGGGTATTTATAGGGTAGGGTTAGAAAACGACTGAAGGGTTTAGTTTTAGTCATCAGTAGTTGTAAACGACTGATGACATGGTATTACCCTTTCAGAAGTTGAAACAACTGAAGTCATCAGCGGTTATAAAACTACTAAAACCATGGTTTTGACGTCAGATGTTTGAAAACACTGAAGACTTGGTTTTAGTCATTAGTAGTTGTGAAACTACCGAAAACCTTGGTTTGTCTTCAGGTGTTGTAAACAACTGATAACTGGTATTAGTCATCAGTAGTTGTGAAACCACTGAAGACATGGTTTGTTATCAGTTGTTGTAAACAACTGATGACTTGGTGTTAGTCATCAGTAGTTGTGAAACTACTGAAGACATGGTTTTGTCATCAGTTGTTGGAAACAGCTGATGACTTGGTGTTAGTCATCAGTAGTTGTGAAACTACTGAAGACATGGTTTTGTCATCAGTTGTTTAGGATGAAACAACAGTTGTAGAAACAACTGAAGAGAAAGTTCTCATCAGTAGTTTTCTTCAATTCATAACCTTTCAGCTGTTTCATACTGTCCTCAACACTTACTCATCAGCCTTTTAGCTGTTTTCAGTTGTTTCATAGGACATCAGTACTTATCTGTTTTTACTGACATCAGTAGTTATAACTACACCAGTAGTTGTAACTTTATCAGTTGTTTTAACAGAATCAGTATTATATGTGATATGGTCACTAATGATTATCAGTAGTTATTTACTGAGATCATCAGTAGTTATCACTTATTGTAGCTGTAGCATACCAAGCCATAACACTAGGTTTGGAAAGTTGAACTATCCAAAGGCTTAGTAAAAATGTCTGCAAGCTCATCAGCACTAGGCACAAACTTAGGATCAATCAGACCTTTTTCAAAACAATCCCTAATAAAATGATGTCTGATCTCTATATGTTTGGTCCTAGAGTGCTGGACTGGATTTTTGACAATGCACAGAGCTGAAGCACTATCCATTAATAATGGAGTCTTAGTCTCTGTAATGCCATAATCCAAAAGTTGGTTCTGAAGCCAGAGTACCAGAGAAGTACAACTTCCAGCTGCAATGTACTCTGCTTCAGCAGTGGATGTAGCAACAGATGTTTGTTTCTTACTCTGCCAAGAAATCAAACAGTTGCCTAGGAATTGACATCCATCAGAAGTTGACTTTCTAGTTAACTTGCACCCTGCATAGTCACTATCTGAAAAAGCAACTAATTTGCAAGAGTGACCAGTGGAATACCATAAACCTAGAGATTGTGTACCTTGCAAATATCTAAAGACCCTCTTGACTGCAATCAAATGAGACTCTTTAGGAGCAGCCTGAAATCTAGCACAGACACAAGTAGCAAACATGATATCTGGTCTAGAAGTTGTTAATACATCAAGGACCCAATCATACATCTGTAAAGTGTTTCATCAACAGCTTTACCTTCTGATGAGCATCCAGTTGTGTGGTGTTGCACATGGGAGTAGAACAAGGCTTACAATTTTGTAAATCAAACTTATTCAAAAGATCTTTTTATATTTTGATTGATGAATAAGGTTCCATCAGCCTTTTGTTTGATTTGCAATCCTAGAAAGAACTGTAATTCTCCCATTGCACTCATTTCAAACCACTTTTCATTAATTGGTAAAATCATCAAGCAAACTAGGGATCAGAGGATGCAAAATAATATCATCAACATAAATTTGAACAAGTAGCTTATGCTGATCCACCTTCTTAATAAACAAGTTTTATCTATGGAGCCCTAGTGAAATTATTCTTAAGAAGAAAGGTGGAAAGTGTCTCATACCAGGCTCTTGGAGCTTGTTTCAACCATAAAAAGCCTTATCAAGTTTAACACCCATTCAGGATGTTTATTATCCTCAAAACCTGGTGGTTGACACACATAAACTTCTTCTTTTATTTACCATATAAAAATGCACTTTTGACATCCATTTGAAAAACTTTAAGATGGTGGAATGCAACATAGGCTAAGAACAATCTAATTGCCTCTAGTCTGGCTACAGGGGCAAAGGTTTCATCATAATCAATACCTTCTTCTGTGAAAACCCCTGTACAACCAGTCTAGCCTTGTTCTTAACATTCAGCCCATTTTCATCAGTTATTCCTAACACCCATTTAGTGCCTATTGCACACTTACCTGGGGTAGAGGAACCAGTTCCCACACTTGCTATTTCTTGAACTGAAGTAGCTCAAGCTACATGGCTTCAACCCATCCATTGTCTCTTAAAGCAACATGATAGTTCTTTGGCTCTAGCTGACTGATGAAGAGAGCATAGAAGCAGAAGTTAGACAATTGACTTCTTGTTGAAACTCCAGCATTGATATGACCAATGATTTGAGATATTGGGTGATTCTTAAGCTCTTGATAAACAATGATATCTGTGCAAGTGTTCGTAGAACCTTCAGCAGCAGCAGATGTTGATGCAGACTCTTGAAACCAAGAATTTGATGGTAACTCAAAAGATGTAGAGGAATCAGAGATCTCATCAGCATTTGTTGTGGATGGAACTGCTGAAGCCACAGGAACATCAAGTTTAGCAGACTCAGGCAGTTGATCACTAAACTTGAATAGGTGAGCATTGATATTATCATCATCATCATCAATACGACCAGGTGGAAGACATGCTGCAGAAGATGATTTATCCACATGATCTGCAACAACTGGAGGTTGATAAGGAATATATTGCAGTATGTCCAAATCAAACAACTCCACAGGGTTTTGTGGAATCTTGTCCATTGGAGATTCATTAAACTTCACATGCAAAGTCTCTTTAACTATCTTTGTTCTGCAGTTGAAGACTATGTATGCTTTGCAAGTCGATGAATAACCAACAAAATACCCTGCATCCACCTTAGGATCAAATTTTTGGAGATGATCCTTTGTGTTGAGAATAAAACAGGGACACCCAAATGCTTTGAAAAATGAAATTAGAGGAGCCAAGTGATGTAGAACTTCATATGGAGTCTTCATCAACCTCTGATTTACTAAGGCTCTATTCTGCACATAGCAAACTGTGTTAACAACTTCAGCCCAAAAGGTCAGTGGCAAACCAGAGTCATCCAACAAAGACCTTGCAGCTTCAATTAGGGTCCTGTTCTTTCTCTCCACTGCTCCATTTTGTTCTGCAGTCCTTGGGATGCTAAACTGCCTTATGATTCCCTTTGAAAGATAAATTCATCAAGTGTATGGTTTCTAAATTCGGTTCCATTGTCACTCCTTATACACTTGACTGAAAGGGAATACTGCTTCTCAACATACAACACAAAGTTGATAATCTTCTAAGCATCCTCATCCTTTGAATGCAGAAAGAAAGTCCATACAAATCTGGAGTAATCATCCACAATTACCAGACAGTATTTCTTCTTTGCCATGCTCATCACTCTCACAGGACCAAATAGATCCATATGCAGTAACTGCAAGCAGGCAGTGGACTTAGGCTCTTCAATAGGAGGGAATGAAACTTTGTGATGTTTTCCTTTTAAACAAGCAGTGCAGGTTTCATCACAGTGGAACTCCTTTATTGGTAAACCTCTCACTAAACTATTGTAGATCAGCTGATTCATGTTTTTGAAATTAACATGACCCAGCCTTCTGTGCCACAGTTTAGATTCCCGAGGAGAGGCTTTGGAAAATAGGCAAGGATGGCCTCTGAGATCTATTTTCTTGGAAAGATCTAAGGCATACACTCTTCCTGTCTGTTGGCCCTCAGGAGAGTGTGATCATCCAACACCTTATCAATCAAATTCAGAACTTTGGATGATAGAATCCTGCAGTTCTGACTGGTGAAAAGAGCAACATGGCCTTTATCACACATTTCACTGACACTCAAGAGATTGTACTTGAGATTTTCCACATGATTAACATCATCAAACTTTGTTTCTCCATTGGAGACAAAGCCTTTTCCAATGATGTAACCCTTAGCATCATTGCCAAAAGAAACAAACCCCTTCTTTCCTTGAGAGTAGTCATGAAGAAGAGAGTTGTTCCCTGTCATATGCATAGATCCCCCACTGTCTACATACCTGAGCATGCTACTTTGGCTTGTTGAAGAACCCTGCAATCATAAACAATTAGTTAGTTTTTGAGACCCAACCCTTTTTGGTTTTGGGTCTATTCACATCAACAGATGGTAAAGTAACAGACTTGCTATGAATAACAGCCTGAGGGGATGGAGATGGTGAAGAAGAAGAATCCTTTGGCATGGATTTTCTTCTCTGTGGTTTCAACACAGGACCATCTAATTAGTTGACTCTCCCCAATAGATGTTGAACCATCATAACAAGTTGTGTCTGATTTTGTGATAAAGCCTTCAGCTCATCAGACACATTAGTGCTTGAGTTTGATGGGTTCCTGTGTTTTACCATCTCTCTTTGAGCAACCTCAGCTGTTACCTGTTTAACCCTTTCTTTTTGGAATTTATTTTGGATTTTGGGGTCACAGGTTTTGATGTTGCTAGTACAAATTTGATTTCAAACTCAGTTTTCATTTTATCCATTTTCTCTTTAATGTTTTCATTATGTTTGAGTTTGGAGCCCTTTTTATACCAACAATCATTAGTAAGATGATTGAATAAGCCACATATTTCACATGGCTTTTTCTTCATCTAAGTTGATCATCTGCTGAAGAAGATGAAACTACTGAAGACTTGTTCTTCAGCAGTTTGCTATAGTACTAGCAGTTTTCTTTCCTTTAGTACCTGCTTTCTTGATATCTTCTTCAGTAGTTTTCCCACCCTTTCTACTTGCAGTTTTCTTTCCTTTAGTACATGTAGTAGTTTGGGCTGTTCTCCAGGTGTTATGACATTCTTTTTAGTACTTTCAGTACTTTGTGAAATATCACCTGGAGTGATCAACTTTGTGATCATGTGAGTGTCAGCATTTGAACCATCAACATCAGCTGATAGTTTTTGAGAGGAATTAATGCTGGCTTCTACTACTGATGGTGTTGTATCAGATAGTAGATCACATGATGAAAAGGATTGGTTATTGCTTTCACCATCAGATTCTACCTCTGCTCTGGGAATAAAATCTGTAGGAGGAGCAGTGTGATTATAACCAATGCCAAACTTCACATTGGAAGCAGATTGCTTACTAAGAAGCATTTCAAAACCCTTGCAAGAATTTACCCATCGATCACACTCTACCTGGGTAGTTGCAAGTGTTTCTTTGAGGTCTCTGTACTTCTCTAGAAGTATCTCTTCCCTAGCCTTATCATCAGTGATTTGGCATTTAAGTTTGTAAATCTCATCATTCTTATCATTAATCACAGACTCAAATTCCGCTTTGCTTTTGGAAATTGTTTGTTCTAGCTCAATGTTCTTGTTAATTAAAGGTACATTTGCTTCTCTAATAGATGCAAATGCGGCTATGCATGTTTCAGAACATAGTTTGGCTTTTGCCTCAGAGGATACCTGTGATACCTGTGGTGTAGAGGCATTAGAGGATGAAGTATCAGCAGACTCCAAAGCCATAAGACCTAGATTTCCAAAAGGACTGTCACCACCATGTTGACCAGCACTAGAGAACAGTTGTTCATGACCAGACAAATCATCTGGTAAATTGCTCCAGTCAACAACTCCTGGGGTGAAAAAGTTGTGTTGTTAAGGTTGAGTTTGTTGATGAGATTAGGAAGGTTGAGGTTCAGGCAATGCTTGTGGTTGTTGTGCAATAGGAGCTTGAACCAGATTTGGCTGAGGCGTGTAATAGCAGGGAAAAGGATATGACATTGGACCCTGGGGGACAAAGTATGCAGGAGATACAGGGTGTGAATGATGACTAGAACCAGCAGGATGTTGCCCTGTTTTGTGGACTAGTGCTAGGAAAAGTGACAAAGGGTGCAGAAGAGTTAGATCCAGTTGATCTACACTCTCTTGCAAAGTGTCCAAGCCTTTGGCATTTGTGACACCTCAACTTACTCTTGTCAAAACCACTTGGTTTTGCCAGAGAGTCCAGGAAATTTCCTGCCAGTTCTCTTGTAGAACTTCTGAGATCTGATATTAATCAAGGCCATTTGGCTCAGAATATCCATCTCTTCTAGATCATCATCAGCTATTCCCTTCAAATCATCCATGATGAAGCATAGATTGTCACTTACTGCCAGAATGACTATCAATACCAACAAATGCATGATCAGAACTGTTTGAAGAGAAATCAAGATGCTTATCATAATTGCTTTCAGATGCAGCATATTCTGACTCATGACCAACCAAGGCAGTGTTCCCTGGTACAAAGTCATCAGTGAGGTTTCTGATGATGATAGTTTCCTTTTCTGCTCTATCTCTCTTTCAAATGTAAGCAGTTTCCCATGAAGTTGGGTGAGAGATAGGCTATCCAGATTTGCACTAGAGCGTAGGACAATAGTATATGTGTCCCATCTCTCAGGCAGTGATCTGAGGAATCTGTTATTCATCTGGCTGTTGGTGTATTCCTGTTTCACCATTTTCAGCTTAGAGATCAAACAGGAAAAATGCTCAAACTGTTCAGTCAGTGTCTCACCCTTTCAATGAGAGAATGTCTCATATTGTTGGGCGAGTATTTCTCTGTTGTTTGCTAAGACCTCATCAGTTCCACCGAATTGTTCCTTCAGTGCATTCCAGAGGTTATGAGCAGTTTCATGATGCATAAGCCCTGAATAGATTTCATTTGGTAGTGCCATGGCCAGAATTCCATGGGCTTTAGCATCAATCTCAAACAGTTTTCGATCTTCATCTGAGTATTGTTCCTTCTTCTTCGGAACCATTTGATTGGTTTCCGGATTGTTCACCATAGGCTTATGTGGTCCATATACCACAGATGTCCAACAACCTGAACTGTTAACAGACAGGTGATGAAGCATCCTTCGTTGGCATATGTTATACTCAGTCCTAACCAGCATCGGAGGCTTGATGAGGAACCGGTATTGTGAGGGTCATTAGAAGAGTAGTCATCTCAGATTCAACCAAATTCAATTAAGTATAGCAGATTTAGAACAAAACACAACAAACCAAATTGAACCAAGAGAGATCTCAAAATGAATAAACGAAAACGGCAGAAAATCAATAATCTATAACCAGTTCTTGCAAATGAGCTAATTCAATCAAACATAGATATCAAATAGTAGTTTCAATGATCAATTGTTAGATCGATCAATGATTAACTAGCTCCGATACTATTTGAAAGGATCAGTGATCTACGTTTGATTGATTTGAGAGTATAGCAGCGGAAAACAAACAATGAATTAGCCAATTCACAAGAACACAAAAGATATCAAGGTAAGAACAAAGGTTATAGACAGAGAGAATTCTACAAAATATATTTCATTCAATATTTGCTTCGTGGTAACAGAATGTCACACATACAATTAGGTCAACACCTCTTATATAGGCGATGTGACGTGCTGATGTCACTTGATAGTGACATCTAACAGAATTTATTCAAATACTGATAGTTAACACAACTACTGAAGATGTCAAATAGCTGACATCTTCTTACAAAATGCTAAGTGTAACTATCACTACAACTACTGAAAAGAAAACTACTGAAACTACAACGACTGAAGAACATGCTCTTCAGTCATTTTACAAATACTGAAACAAAAAGAAAACTACTGAAAGGAAACCATCACAACAACTGAAGAGTGCTTCTTCAGCTGTTGTAACAAACTCTGAAGGCTTAGTACTTGTACTTGAACTTCAGCTGTTGTCATCAGCTGATGTCTTCAGTCTTTGTACTTCAGCTGTTGATCTTCAGTACTTTGTTCTTCAGCTGTTGATCTTCAGACTTTGGTCTTCAGCTGTTGAAGTCTTCAGCTGTTGAAGTCTTCAGTACTTTAGTTTCAGCTGTTGATCTTCAGACTTTGGTCTTCAGCTGTTGAAGTCTTCAGTACTTTAGTCTTCAACTGTTGAAGTCTTCTGTACTTTAGTCTTCAGCTGTTGATCTTCAGACTTTGGTCTTCAGCTGTTGAAGTCTTCAGTACTCAAGTCTTCAGCAGTTGTTGTGATGTCTGTAGGACTTAGAGGTTTTTCTGATCAGGCTCATTGGTTCTTTTGGTCCAACAGAAATAACCACATTTTCTTTGAAATTGGTTATGAAGGGAGTTATGAAGCAAAACAGATAGTCAAAGGATTAGTGGATATGCCTTGGAGGTTCCTAATTCATATGTTTCAACATTGTCTATCAAAAAGGAAAACAGGATGGAATGACATTCCAGTCCTCACATCTTCTGTAATATGTGCTCTCTGCACCAACAGACGGTTTAATATGTCTGCATATGTATTCAATGGCCTAATCTCCAACATTCAAGAAGGGTTGAGATACAAGGTTTTGATGTACCCCAGATTCATTCATGTCTAATCAATGAATCATTTCATGACATTGTTAATGAAGGACTTATGCTCAACATCCTCATTATGATGCAAGATCCTATAAGTACATAAGAAAAAGGACCCAAGGAACTTTTACAGTGGTGCCCCTTCACCCCTTCTTCCTTGGATGCTTCAACAAATACATCAAGCAGGTCAAGCTCAACCACCTCCACAACCAATAGCTCAACCAACTCCACAACATTCACCAATACCATCTCCAATACCATCTCCAATACCATCTCAAATCCATCTCCAATACCATCTCCATACCATCTCCAATACCATCTCCAATACCATCACCAATACCATCACCAATACCATCTCCAATACCATCTCCATTCCACAACAAATACCACAACCTTCTCCCCAACCATCTCTACAAATATTACCTCAACCATCATCACTATGAACTCCACAACCAACATCACCGATAACCACTCAACCTACACCTATATCACCACATCATGAATTTCCAATATTACCACACCAATCACCTATTTCTCCTTACCAACCTTTACCATCATCCCATGATCACCCTGATGAAATAGAAGGATCAACAAGTGCATCTAAATCATTCAAATCATCTTCTGATGAGGAGGATCATCATGATCAAACCAAAGCTATGAAAGAACCTTGTGAGGCTGCTCCTTTAGAGTGCTATACTGAATCCAACATCAACAGGCCTGATGAAAAGGATAATTAATCTCTGAGTTGTTACTCAAAGTGGAAAGGGTGGAAAGAACCTTAAACAGGAGAGCTGGAATCATCAATGATAAAATCCTAGAACTGGATGAGAAAGAATATGAATTGAAAGAACTTAAAGAGAAATATGCAGCTGAAAGAAAAGAACAAGACAAGGAGATTGAGAATTTAAAAGCTGCACTAAAACACTCAGGAGATAAATTGAGTGGACATGTAGATACTCTTGAAATACAAACGATTGCAATGGAGGAACAAGAAAACATCATAGAAGAACAAGATGATATCATCTCAAAACTTGAAAAGGAAATTGAGAGCCAGAACAAAAGAATATCCGAGCTTGAATGATGATCAAAAGAACTGAAGTGAATCATGATGATAAGGAAGAAAAACAAGAAAAGGTTGATGATGATGACAACAAATCGGTAAATGAGAATGAAGAACAAGGAGGTGATGCAAGTCAAACTGAGATTAAAGATTAAAGTCTAGACATGGTAGTGTATTCTGGAAACACTAGTTACTCAGACTCTAAAAAAGGTGAATTTGAAAAACTCTTCAGTGTACTGGATAGTTTTGCATCTGAACAATTCAGCATTGATGATGACTTCTGGGAATTCATAAACAACCAAAGAAATGAGGCAGAGCCTATTGTCTTTATTCCCAAATCAACCAGTGCCTTTGGAAAAAGAAGTAACTCTGCAAATTGTCCCTGCTATTTCATTAACTGAAGAACAAAAGGAAGAACTCAAAGAAAGATATGAAAAAGAAAGAAAAGAAGAAACTGAAACTGAACAGAAAGAAAATGAGAAAAGTAAAATGAAGGATCAAGAGCCATGTACACCTGAAAAGGTCCCTAAACCAGAAGAACAACCTGAAACCTCTAGCCCTCAACTTCAAACTTACTCACGAAAGAGGAAGTATTTAGCTGAAAAAGCCAAGGTAAGAGACCAATAATTGAAGAAGAACCAGCAAAGAAATAAAAAGATGACCTAAGAAGTTTAGCAGCAATTGCTGAATTTTTGGAAGAACATGAGCAGGCAGAAGCTCAGTTGAAAAAATTCGCTCGAGCAATTGATCTAGAAGAAGGAGAAATTCCTGGTGGATATGAAGTTGAAAAGGATGTTCTCATGGACAGTCCTATTAAAGAAGAACAAGCAATGGAAGACATGGTAACCAAAGCACAAACTGATGACTTGGTTATTAAGGCCATGTTTTTATCAATCAAGGCTATGATCCTGATGAAGTGTTTGGAATGACTTATGAGAGAATGAAGGAGGAGGAAGATAAAGTAAAATTGTTGCTTGATCCAACAATAGACACTTATATGAGAAAACAATGAGAAAGGATACTCCAAAACATAAAGATTCATCTTTGAACAAATCAATAGGGTATGAAATACCACTGCCAAGAAGGGGTCCCCTACACAAACTGTCTCAAATGAAGAAATCATCCTCATCCCATGAATCATTATTTCTTGATCCTTATAATATGTCTGATAAGGAAATGAAGAAATATCCCTCAAGTTAGGGATTCACAAGAAGCAGGATTGCCAACATGAAGACAAATTCTTTAAGGGCTGCAACTCTTTAATTGATCAATGAAAAGAAAGAAAAACTCATGAAACTGGAAGAAGAATTGACAAGGACCAACCCAGAAGTAGAGTGTCAGCTGAAGACATGCTATTGAACCAAAAAGACCATGAACTACTTGCCCCAGTGCTCCACAAGTACCCTGAATGGTTTGCAGAACCATCTCAATTGAAGCTGCAAGAAGAACTGACCACTATAGAACTGATCAGAGGGGTGTCTACTCCCAAGGGCAAGGTAGATCAAAAGATAATAGCTTGGAAGTATGACAACACATGGAACATGTTCATGGTGAAGAGAATCTCAGGGCTAGTACAATTCTTTATAGAGTACTCAGCTCAGTAAATGCCCTTGAGATTCATGATTTGAAGGAGCTAGTTCAACTTGAACTGATCAATCATGCAGCTATGTTCAGGGGATATGAATTTGAGAACATACTTAAGTTGTTCAGAAGAACAAACAACTTCATTAAAGACAATTTGCTTGAGAAAAGATAAAACATTTGTCAATCCCCTAGAGAAGAAAAAAAAGATGGAAGCAGAGGGAATTGTATTCCC
The DNA here is from genome assembly GCA_025506515.1 of Flaveria trinervia. NCBI lineage: Eukaryota > Viridiplantae > Streptophyta > Magnoliopsida > Asterales > Asteraceae > Flaveria > Flaveria trinervia. Next base: position 30,645,559 of record CM046446.1, read on the forward strand.
TGAGTTGAAGGTAAAGCCAACTGAATCATTGAAGAGGAAAGTAGTATCCGGTACTCATTCCTCCACTCCCATCTCAAACATGTACTATGATGAGAAAACCTATGAGATGGTGATTGAAAGGAAGTGGGGAGGAAAGGAAGGAGCTGACATAAGACTATTCAGTGGATATGAAGTAAGATTACTAGATGAATCATACATCCACTATATTTATACCAGGTACTTCAGGGAATTAAACAACAAATTGGGTGAACAAGACATGCACTTCTTTCTGAAATGCATCAAGTTGTTGAAACTGGCCTATGATCAAATAAATATTAAAAGAGACAAAAGAAAGAAGAAGAAAACACCATTGCAACTTGGAAATATTGTTAAACTTGAAGTGGATGTGGGAGGAAGTTTATTGATTCATAGAGATGGTATTTCTACAATCTCCATTTAGGAACCTATTTCACTCAAAAGTTACCAATGGAAGCCATCTATAACATGAGCAGAATGAAGATACATGTGCTAAGTAGAGACAGGATGTCAGTAGCAACTGATTTTGTAAACATGATCAAGGCTATCCTGGATCCTACTAAAGATGCATTCATACTACCTCCTGAAGACCTAGCTAAATCATCAATACATCAATCACCTCCTAAACATTAAGGAAAACTAGGCTGTATAATCTTTAGGGGGAGTATTGTTGCACCCTGAAAGGATCATACATGCCAACTCAATGGGTGAATTCAGCTGGAATCCCACAAGTCGAAGATGAAATGCGGATGAAGATCTGGAAGAAAAATAACAAGTGTTATCTTCCGCATTAGTTAGTGCGGAAGACATAACTCTGATGCGGACAAGTGTTTACTCTTCCGCATTGACTAATACGGAAGACATAATACTAATGCTGAAGAACAAGTTACTCTTGCGCATTGACTAATGCAGAAGAACAAAAGAAGACGCGGACAAGACTTTGCTCATCCGCATTGACAAATGCGGATGACCAACAAAATGCGGACAAGTATTTGTTCATCCGCATTATCCAATGCGGATAACCAACTTACTAATGCTGATGATCAAGTAGAAATGCTTATCAACATTAACTCATCCTCATTTGTCAATGCGGATGAACAAGCAAAGATGCGGATCAAGACTTAGACTAGTTTCTGATGTAATAGGTCAGGGGTAGTTTAGTCATTTTGTAAAGGCATCTTGTCTGCCTATAAATAGAATAGTTAACCTCGTATTGAGGTGACGGCCGATAGATAGAGAATTTTTGTTGTAATTATTCTTTGTAACTTATCAACTTTCATATATCAATACAAACAACATTTATGAGTAATTTTCTTGCTTTGAATGTTCTTTGATTGTTTGTTTCCGCCACTCAATCATTGACTTGATTATCATATTCGATTCTCAGTAAGAATATCACTCTTACTCAAACCCAGTCATCAGCTATACCCCAACGTATGCACAAAGCGGGTACTGGGTCGAAGATCATAAATGACTTCCATAACACACATAGCCTAGCACCAACACCGGGGCAAGCAACAAGGATCCCAACTGTATACTACACCCTAAACGTATGCATAAAACGGGTACTGGGCCGAAGATCATAAATGACTTCCATAATGCACATAGCCTGGCACCAGCAATAGGTGAGTATCCACTATAAACCATGTACTATACCACTTGTCAGTCATAAAGACTAGACCCTTGTGTGTATTTCTAGGACTGTTGAAGGTGGTCAAATTACAACAAAACAACACAAATAGGAGAGTAAGTCAACTTAATCAAATAGTGAACTGGATTAACCACAAGTAAAGACACTAAGAACACAAGTAATTAAGAGACAGAACACAAGAGCAAGATACACAAGCACATGGTTTTCAAGATTGTAGTATATTGCCTTCTCAATATTCTATTACAAGTGTTACAAACCATAAAGGAAAATTACAAGAACATGACATACTTATACCACATCCTATAGCCAGCCATACGAAAACTAGTTGGATACAATTGACTAGACACAACACAAAATCAATTGTAGAGTCAAAAAGGCAATTTTCCTTTTTGACTTTATGACTATGACATGTCACAGATCACATTCTTATCTATTACAAAAAGGATAAAGTACATGAAGTAGAAAGTTACAGACTCAAGACCTTAATATACAGTTACCAAAAGCATGGACATTTTCACCAACTCATACAAGTTGGGGACTTTACAGAGTAGCAGCTAAAAGGGGTCCAACTTTATGGAAAAGTACATCAGATAAAGCATGTTGTTAAAAGTCTTCGGAAGAAATCAGTCTTCAAGAGTTAAGCTTTGAAAGACTTTATCTTTGAAGCTTCGGAAGACTTCATCTTTGTCTTTGGAAGATATTGGTTTTAGCTTCGGAAGATTTCACACTTATAATATTTCTGTTGCTTGTGTGAAACTTCCGAAGCATTCTTCTTCGGTAGTTGTGCAGCATGCATGCGAAAAGGCTTTAAGTGTTTGGTTGCTTTAGCCTTTTCATATAATCTCTACAAACTCCCCCTAGGCTGATGCTACCAAAACACCTTTAAGACTTTAGATATCAATAGTCCTCATCAGGATGATGACTAGCCCTTTCTTCATAAGATGATCAGGATCCTTCAGCCTATCAAAGTGTCTTCTCATGTCAAAGAGATGATGTAGAGGCAACTGAAACATGTCATGCCAAGTGTAGACATTCTTAATGCAATGATCTCTAATGACATGCCATGTTTCTGGATTTGTAGTGTATGTCCAAGACAGGATGGGTCTTTCAGATGCTACAGGAGCTATTGGAATGCAAGATGATGGAGCATCCTCTGGCTGCACATCCTCATGATGTTTTGAATCATCTAGGGTTCAGAAAAGGATGCAGTCTTCGTCTTCTTTAACTTTGTTTTTGAAGCCATCCTTTTCATTCTCTTTATCACCTTTACCTAAGAAGACTGGCCTGGAACACCAGATTAATCTTCATTATCTTTCTCAGTTGGGTCCTCCTCTCTCACATGTTCAGATGAAGAGGGAGGTTGACCCTGCTGTGGATCAAAAAATGAAGCTTGCTGAAAATCAGCAGGAGGTCTGGGTTATTTTGTCTTTGGTTGTTCAACCTTAACCTCCACTTAAGTGGATCTTGACTTGGAGGGGAGTGTGAGTCAATCGACTCTCCACTCCTTATCTTCTGCTTGATCACCCTGATATGCTCATCCATAGTGGATAGAGACATGGGGCCAAGTCTCTTTCTGGAGAATCCATACAACTTCAAGAAGCTCATCATCCTCTGTCTGTCTGTAGACTTCTTCATACTCTTCTGGATGATGGCTCTTGACTTTGCAGCTTCTTCCCTTAGCTTTCTTTTGGTTGTCTTTCTTTCCTTGACTATCTCAAGTTCGAGTTGTTTGAGATACTCCAACTCAATATAGTCAAAGAATAAAGGAAGAAGTGCTTCTGCCTGATAGAGGCATATGGCACTCACATAGTTGATCATCTTGATCCTTTCTTCCTCTTTATCTACCTGAGGTTCTTGTTGAACCACATCCTCATATGCAGGACTTTCTTGAACTAGGGAGAGAGTAGGCACATGCTTATACAGTCTTTTTTCTTCTGTCTTCTTTGATTTGTACTAGTAGCTCTGCATCTTCTGCCTCTTTCTTCTCCTATGACCTTTCCAAGTCAACCAGTTCATTCAGTTCATCCAAGGGGAGAGAAATGACATTGTCTATGTCATAGTTCCTTGTCTACAGATAGTTTATCTTGACTGTCCTTATCACATCATTTTGATAATCTAGTATGGGGGCAGCCGTGATAGCAGACTCCATAAGTCTTGTAGACTCAGAAGAGGAACTTTCTCCCCTCAGCTTCCTTATTCTCTCTCTCTCCTCCTCTTTAATCTCCTCATATGTCATCTTTCTTTTCCCTTTATCACTAACAGACCTTTTTGACTCAGGGTGGAGAGAAATTTGGCCTTCATTGCTTGATGTAGCTTCTGAGCTCTGGCCAGAGAGAGGTTGAGAAGCACCTTCACTAGCAGGTGTCTCAAAAAGGGAATTGATCTCTGCAGTAGTTGTTGGTGATAAGACAAGGCTCTCAGGTTCTATCACTAGGCTTCAGTTAAGGTTTCCCCTATGAAACTAATCTTAGGGCCTGCCTCAACATCCAGTTGACCGATGACATTGCTTGATTGCCATAGTCTTCTTCTAAGGCTGAACTCTATAGTGATCCGGTCTTCGATTCTTTGAGCCAACTTGTCAGCTCGTCTTGATTGGCTTGGGTTGACAAGTGGCATGCTGACTAAGTCTAGACTGTCATAGAAATTCAAGGTGTGAAAGTTGAAGATCTCTTGTTGCCCTTGAACTCTAATGATGATAAGGGCTTTCCTATTACTGTCATACCTCCACCCAATCATGTGATTTGTAGATGGTGGAGATGACATGGCCCTTGGTATCCCTTCCTCAAACAGACTCTGTATTAAGGAGTCTATAGAGTCCATATTAGTATGAACTTGAGTAAGTTGTTGAGTATGCATAATTGCAAGTGAGGATGGTGAGTCCTTAGTGTCCATACTCTAAAGAACTTCCAGGTTCTATAATTGTAATGACTTTGTCCCCCTATTTGGTAGCATCACCCACTTGCATAGGTGAGCCAGAAGTTAGGTCAATCACATCCATAGGTTCTTGTGTTCCTAGATGAGCTCTTTTTAAAGGTTTCTCAACTAGTTTGTCCTTAAGATATGAAATCTCAAGTTGCTGATCATTGACCCTATTTTGCAAGGTAGTCACTTAAGATTCAATATGACTAACCTCAGTGACTAATTAGGTGCATGTTTTGGATAGTTTTTGCACCTTTAGTCTTAGATTCCCCTTATCTTCATCAGAATAATAATTAGGGGATGAGATGATTGGACCAAAGTCCTCTCTCTCACCACCAGCTGAGGTTCTTGGTTGTTGGTTTTCTTCTGCTCACTGGCAGCCTCAATTGAGATGTCAGTGGGCTGAGTTGCCATGGTTGAGGTCTTAATAATGTAATCACTTTCAAAAGTGAGAGCCTCTTCCATATGGACATCCTGAATAGGTTCAGGAGTGTCCACCTCAGCAGTAGGGGACTGATGTGGGCTAGAGCTAGGAGCCTCAAAAGCACTCATCTCTCTTGAGTAGGGGAAAAGAAGAGAGAATCATGGTAGTCACTGAAACCTAGATCTTCATCAGTGTAGAAGTCAAGGTTGGGGATTGGTTTGTTGAGATCTAAAGGCTAGGGATGGCCATTTCTGTGTTTAACAGAGCAACCTGGTTATGTTGCATGTGTAACTGCATGATAAAGTTCGGGTCATTTCTGTGTTGAGGGTTGGCCATTTTTGAGAGGCTTAGGGATGAAGAAAGATGAAAGAAAGAAATTTCAGAGAAAAATTTAGGGTTTTAGGTTTGGATGAAAGAAGCAGATGATAGAAAGAGGGGAACACCGTTGGGTTTATATATGAAAAAGGATTTCAGATAAAGTTTAATAAAAGAGGATAAAGTTTGAAATCTGAATGTCGGTCCCACCTGTGAAAAAGTAGTTTACTTTTGCTCAAAAAGGAGTTTTCTTAGATGTCAAAAAGTTTCCGAAGGTAAATTATCTTCGGAGGTTTTAATGAAAAAGCTTCGGAAGCTAATTGACTTCGGAAGATTTTCCTAAGAATTCTGAGAGTTTTGACTTCGGAAGAAAAATTAAGACATGAATGCTTTCTCCAGAAGAACAAAGCTTCTGAGAGTTAATTTTGCTTCGGAAGAAGATTTTCCTTGAAAACATATAAGTGCCAAAGAAAATTTTAAGCTTCAGAAGATATTTCAGAAATTTCTTCCGAAGGTAAAATACTTAGGCATTTAGTTGTTTTAAAGGCATAAGGTTCTTCTAAAGTTAAAAACATAACTTCCGAAGGATCAAACTTTTCAGAATTCTAAGGAAAGTGTTCAAAAGTTTTTCATCCAAAGAAAATAAGAGCTTATGGAAATGATGAACTAGACAACTTAGGACACACAAATTTTAAGAAATAATAAGAATTAGTTTTAAGAAAAACCTACTCAAAGTTTCTCATCCTAATAGCTGATACAAGATATTTAAATTTCTATTCATCAAAAGCTTTTGTAAAAAGATCAGTATATTGTTTATTTGTGTGGAGTTTGACTAGTTTAGTTAATCCATTTTCATAATTATCTCTTATCAAATGATACTTGATGTTTATGTGTTTGGTCCTTGAGTGCTGCATAGGATTCTCTGTGATTGAGATAGAATCGTTGTTGTCTATGTGAATAGGAGTCTCGTTGAAGTTTAACCCATAGTCCAGCATATGGTTCTGAATCCAAAGCACTTGAGCATAACAACTTGCAGTAGCAATGTATTCAGCTTCAGTAGTTGATGCAGAGACACAGGATTGTTTCTTGCATTGCCATGAGACAACCCTTCCACCAAGAAACTGACATCCCCCAGATGTACACATTGCAGTCATGTTGCAACCACCATAATCACTATTTGTATATGCATACAGATTGAAGTCAGGATTCTTAGGATACCACATACCAAGTGTTGAAGCACCTTTAAGGTATCTTAGAATCCTTTTGACAGTGATAAGATGAGACATCTTAGGGTTGGCTTGATATCTTGCACAGATGCAAGTGGCAAACATAATATTAGGCCTACTAGTTGTAAGATACATAAGAGACCTAATCATAGCCCTGTATAAGTGTTCATCTACATACCCCCCCCCCCCCTCAAGATTAGGTCCAAGGAGTGGTTCCTAGCTATGGATGTCTTAGAAATCTTACAATCAGTCATGTTGAACCTCTTGAGTATGTCTTGAACATACTTTGACTGACTAATGAAGATGCCATCTTCAACTTGCTTCGCTTGAATTCCCAGAAAGAAATTGAGTTCCCCCAAGGCACTCATTTCAAATATGTCCTTCATCAGCTTCACAAAGTCTTTGTAGAGCCTTGGATTAGTTGAACCAAAGATGATGTCATCCACATATACTTGAACTAGCAACATGTCATTTCCCTGATTTCCATTTATAGTACCTCTCATGTATCCATCTTTGCAAAGATACTGACATAGAGTCTCATACCACTTCCTGGGTGCCTGATGCAGCCCATAAAGAGCTTCGTCAAGTTTGCAAACATAATTAGGATGATTAGGATCTACAAAACCAGGTGGTTGTTTGACATACACCTCTTCATCAATCACTCCATAAAGAAAAGTACACTTCATATCAAGTTGAAAGACCTTGGAGTTCTTGGATACATCAAATGCCAAGAATATCCTAACAGCTTCTAGTCTTGCTACAGGAGCAAAAACATCAGTGTAGCCAATCCCTTCTTCTTGTGTGTATCCTTGAACAACTAGTCTAGCTTTGTTTTTGATGATAATGCCTCTATCATCCTTCTTGTTCCTAAAAACCCATTTGGTTCCAATGGTAGTCTTCCTATGAGGAAGAGGACAAAGGTTCCAAAATTTCTGTCTTTTGAATTGAAGCAGCTCCTCTTGTATAGCTTCAACCCAACTTCCATCCTTAAGAGCCTCATCAACTTTCTTTGGCTCTATCTGGGACAAGAAACAAGAGTGAAGACAAACATTTACTTCATGGGTTTGTCCTCTTGTTCTTACCCCAGAGACAACATCTCTCTATGATTTTGTAGTGGGATGGGACTTATGGATCTTTAGCTGAGGGATCATAGCAAGTTGATGAGAAAGATCTAACTTAGAGAAATTTAGATCTGGCATAGATGTTTCTCCGACTACATCATCACATTTATCAAGAGAAACTTGATCCAAGGAGTGTGTGACATCATTTATGTTGTCATCAATGGAGTGGTTATCAGCATCAAGAAAGTCTTGATCACTATCACCACTGCCATTATTGTCTTCTGCATTTGAAGTATCTTTATCTGGTTGTGGAGCCTCTGAGCTGGAATTTGAAGGCATACTAGATGTACCAGCTGAGTTTGCCTGGGTTAGTAAGATTGAGATTCTTACTATGAATCGAATATGGTAATCAATTCAATGATTGAATGGCGGAAACAAACAATCAAAGAACATTCAATGCAAGAATTATACTCATAAATGCTTTTGTATGTATTGATGAAAGTGATTGATTACAGAGAATATAAGACAACACAAAATTCTCTATGTCTATCAGCCGTCACCTCATGTACGAGGTTTTCTATTCTATTTACAGACAGACAAGATGCCTTTTACAAAACGACTAAACTATCCTGAATTATTACATCAAACTAGTCTAAGCTTGTTTCGTATCTTTTCTTGTTCATCCGCATCTTTGCTTGTTCATCCGCATTGACAAATGCAGATGACTTAACTTGATCAGCATTTCTTCACATGATCATCCGCATTAGTATGTTCGTCATCCGCATTGGTTAATGTGGACAAACAATACTTCTGTGCACTTGTTCGATCGCATTTGTCAAATGCGGATGAGCAAAGTCTTGTCCGCATTGATTTTTGGTCTTCCGCATTTGTCAACGCGGAAGAACAAATACTTGTCCGTATTTGTTTTATGTCTTCCATATTCACAAATGCGGAAGACTATACTTGGTTTTTCTTGAGCAGGATCTTCATCCGCATTTCTTCTTGGACTTATGGGATTCCAGCAAAGCAATCATCAAATCACCCATTGAATTGGCATGTATGATCCTTTCAGGATGAAACAATACTCCCCCTAAGGATTATACAGCCCATGTTCTTCAATGTGTGGGAGGTAATTGATGTTGTGATGTTGGTTGTGGAGTTGTTGTGGAGTTGGTTGTGGAGTTGGTTGTGAAGATGGTTGAGGTGTTGGTTGTGGTGTTGGTTGTAGAGTTGGTTGTGGAGTTGGTTGTGGTGTTGGTTGTGGACTTGGTTGTGGAGTTGATACAACTGGTGATGCATAATCATGAATTTCAGGTCCAGTGTGAGAATCACACCCTGCATCATCCTGGGGTGACCTAACCTTTGTCTATCAGCACCATCAGCTTGCTCATCAGCAGCTTGCTCATCATTGTGATCTTGAGCATCTTGTTCTTCTCCTTGTTCTTCTTGATTGATCAGTTGAGGCATCCAAGGAAGAGAGGTGAGTGAGCCCACTGTAAAAGTTTCTTGGATCCTTCTACTTAATGTTTTGTATGATTTTGCATCATAATAAGGAATATCAAGCACTGGTCCCTCAGTAGCAAGATCTAGAAATGCTTCATTTATCAGGCATTGAATGAATCTCGGATACATCAAGAACTTGTATCTTCTCCCTTCTTGTATGTTTAAAATCAGGCCATTAAATAGATAGGCAGACATGTTGAATGGCCTATTTGTACAGAGAGCACAAATTGCTGAGGAGAAGTGGAGATTGGAATATCATTCCATCCTGTTTTTCTCTTGGACAAGCAGTGCTGAAGTATGTGGATTAGAAATCTCCAAGGCAAATAAACTAATCCTTTCATAATTTGTTTAGCTCTAAATCCTCCTTCATAACCAATCTCAGCAAAGAATGTGGTTATTTCATCATCATCCAGCTCTAGTGGTGCATTAGCATCATCACCAAAATGCAAGCATCTTCTTATAGAATCTTCAGAGATGCCCAGAGTATGATCATTGTCATTCTTCCAGATAAAGTTCTAACACATCTGCTTCAATTACTTCAGTTGAATTCGGAAAGACCTTATGAGGTTCTCATAGATGGTGGGTCTAACAGTGATAGCATAAGCTACCCTTGTTGTATAGATGAATCTGATAACATCTCTGAGTCCCTCAGCTTCTGGCACATCAGGGTTTAAATAACCGTTGACATTATAGAGCTTGCTCCATGAAAGATTTGCCATATAATCTGCATAAGAGACATGTGTGTCAGTTTTGATGAGAACTCATGTGTACCGTTTACCAGTTTGACTTTTAATGGTCAAAGATGAACGTTTGACATTACTGTATCATTGTTGTCACATCAAATGGTGAATTTGTTGTTCAACAATCACAGTTTCTATGTTTGAACCATTTATTAGATGTTATTTCATTGATTTGTTACACATTTTCATTTTTCATCATGCTCTGTTCTTACGACAATCATGACTATAAAGTTTTCATGATGAGTAGAATTCCATTAGTTGCATGGTCATTGAAGTCGAAAATGAGTATTATATCACATCAATAAATCTGATTTTGGTTTTCTTCATTATCATTTGGTTTTTTTGTTGATTTAGGTTTAACAGTCCGAAAGTTAGGTCTTGATGAATTTTTTTTGGAAATTTCACCTTGTTTTCAATGTAACTGTAGTTTCAGAATCGATAACAAGAACAGGTTGAGTAGAATCACACAAAAATCTTTGGTGTTTATGATGAAGATGATCGAAGAGGGTGTATTGTGTATTTGTGCTCGTCTCACTATAAAGTCTTTCAGATTTGAAAAGTATTAAATGACCCGTTTAATTTCCTTTAAATAGTCAAAAATGGCTTTTACAATATTTTAAAGTTTTAGAGCAAATGCGGTCACCACTGTAGCAAATGCGGAGGTGTAAATTTTCATCTTTAGGTCACCCGCATTGTGTACCATTGCAAATGCGGAAGTTAAAATTTGATAAAATTGACAGTCCATATTTGTGTAATGTTACAAATGCGAAAGTTAAAACTTGAGTAACTTTAACCATTCGCATTTGATTACTGTAGTAAATACGGAAGTATAACCGCATTTGTGTTTAATTCAGCTGCATTAACCACTGTCGCAAATGCGGTAGTGTTGTTACTTTAGTTTCATTCTATCCGCATTTGTGCACCGTGGCAAATATGAAAGAACAAGCTCAATTAGCATTTGTGTAACTGCACCAATGTGGTTGACAACACTTTTTCAGCGTTGCACTATAGCAAATGCGAAAGGGAGATGTTCAATAACATTTGTCTACTATAGCAAATGCGGTTCACAAACTTGTTCAGCTTTGCTCACTGTAGTAAATGCGAACGAACGAAGTTTATCAGCATTTGTCTACTGTAGCAAATGCGCTGATCAAATTTAGCCAGCATTTGCTCACTATAGCAAATGCGGTAGAATAAAATTCACATTTACTTCTTAACGTACTAATGTGGTAGAGTATAATATTTTTCCACACTAGTTTCACTTTGAAATAAAGAGTTACTTGCATTGGTTATATGCATGGGTTACCTTCACCCGCATTAACCAATGCACTTACCTACATTAGCTTTTAACTTAATCAAAAGTTAATATGTCTGACTTGGTTTTTCATATTATGAAGAAATGTCCTGGATTTTTCTTATGAAGTTGTTGACTATTAAGATTGTCAATTCTTGCTTGGATTGACTTGTATGTCATAAGTGATACAAGCTTCCCAATTTTGACTGATCTTGGACTTTTCATGCTTCCAAGAATCTGCATAGACTGAGATACTATGGTATAACTTTTGAAACAACACTAGTATTTTTCTTTTTGTTTTGTTTTTATTATTTAAGAGAATACTTTAATCAAGAAAAGAGAATTTATACAGACTAACTCAAAAATTTTAAATTACTCTCCTAAAGTTATATCCACTTGTGGAAAGAAACTTTAAAGATTTAAAACCTTTTGAATATTATTTTGATTTTTGCAATGAAGATGAGTATACCTTTTGTTGGGATCATATCAATCTTGCATTATACATGTGCATTCTTTATGATGAATTTGACATGTTTATGAACTTGGAGATTGAAGGTATGTTTTGTGTTGGACCAAAAGAACCAATGAGCCAAGATCAGAAAACCTCTAAGTCCCACATGGATCACAACAACTACTGAAAGCCTCATCAGCAGTTTGACAAGTGCTGAAGACTTCAACAGCTGAAGATCAAGTGCTGAAGACTTCAACAGCTGAAGAACTAAAGTGCTGAAGTACAAAGCTGAAGAACACAAGTGCTGAAGTTGAAAGACCAAAGTACTGAAGTACAACAGCTGAAGAGTTTACAAGTGCTGAAGATCAACAACTGATGTACAAAGTCTGAAGACAAAGACTGAAGACATCAGCTGATGATATCTACTGAAGTCATCAGCTGATGAAAACATCTGAAGGTCAAAGTCGAAGATCAAGTACTGAAGCCTCAGTAGTTTGTCACAACTGCTGAAGAGTACTTCTTCAGTAGTTGTGATATCAGTAGTTTTATATTTCTAGTTTTAGTAGTTTTGTAAAACGACTAAGAGCTTGTTCTTCAGTCGTTGTAGTTTCAGTAGTTCTAATCAGTAGTTTTATATTCTGTACTTAACACTCTGATATGTTCTCAGTAGTTGTGAACATTTCAGTAGTTGTTAAGAGTTAGTTATTTTTGTATTAGATCTGCCAGTTGTCACTTTCCCGTGATAACAGCAGCGAGTGCCACTATATAAGGAGTGTCAACCTATTGTAATAAGGTGATGAATGGATGAATGAATGATTTGATTAGAAACATTCCAATCTATAAAATTCCTTGAATCAAAAATATATTCTCTCGCTATAACCGTATGTGCTCTTAATGCATACAAGCATCGACTTCTTGCTACAAATTGTCTAATTCCTATTCTTATTCCGCTGCCTTGAACTCTAATACATCAACTTGTGATCCATGATCCTGTCAAATGGTATCAGAGCCAGTTAATCATTGATCGATCTAATAATTGATCATTGAAACTGCTATTCAAGATCTAAGTTTGATTGAATTAGCTTTTGTTTTTGCAAGAAACGGTTATAGAGATTGAATTTTCTGTATTTCTGGTAATTCATCCTCAGATCTTTTCTTGGTTTTCATTGAGTTTGTTGTGGTCTGTGTAAAACTTTAAAAGCTTGAATTAAATTGTTTCTGAACTGAAAATGACTACTCCCTCCAATGATCCTCACAATACTGGTTCCTCAACCAAGCCACCAATGCTGGTTAGGAATGAGTTATAACATATGGCAACGACGAATGCTCCATCACTGTCTGTAACAGCGTAGGTTGTTGGACATCAGTGGTAAATGGTCCACACAAGCCTATGGTGAATAACCCGGAAACCAATCAAATGGTTCCGAAGAGGAGGGAGCAATACTCAGATGAAGATAAGAAGTTGCTTGAAATTGATGCAAAAGCCCATGGAATTCTGGACATGGCACTGCCCAATGAAATCTATTCTGGGCTAATGCATCATGAAACTGCCCATGACCTCTGAATGCCTTTGAAAGAACAATTTGGAGGAACAGATGAGGTCTTGGCAAATAATAGAGAATCCTCGCCAACAATATGAGACATTCTCTCATAGAAAGGGGTGAGACACTGACTCAACAATATGAGCGGTTCTCTGTTTGATCTCTGAATTAAAAATGGTCAAACTTGAGTACACAAACATTCAGATGAATAACAGATTTCTCAGATCATTGCCTGAGAGATGGGACACATATACTATTGTCCTACGCTCCAGTGCAAGTTGGACAAACTATCTCTCACCCAGCTCCATGGGAAACTGCTCACGTTGGAGGAGAGAGATAGAACAGAAGAGAAAGCTGTCTTCATCTGGAAAGCTCACTGAAGACTTTGTACCAGGCAACACTGCCTGGTGGTCATGAGTCAGAATATGCTTCATCTGAATGCCAGTATGATGAGCATATTAATTCTCTTCAAGCACTTCTGATTCTGCATTTGTGAGTGTTAATGGTCAGTTTACTGGGTGTAATAATGACAATTTATGCTTCATTATGGATGATCTCAAGGGGATTGCTGATGACGACTTAGAAGAGATGGATATTTTGAGCCAAATGGCCCTGATAAATATCAGATCTCAGAAGTTCTATAAAAGAACTGGAAGAAAATTTCCCAGGACTCTAGCAAAACCAAAGTTGGTTTTGACAAGAGCAAGTTGAGGTGTCACAAATGCCAAAGGCTTGGACACTTTGCAAGAGAGTGTAGATCTGGATCTAACTCCATTGCACCCTTTGTGACTTTTCCTGGCAATAGTCAACAACACAGAGGGCAACATCCTGTCACTTCTAGTCATCATCCTCAACAACAATCTCCGCATATTTTGTTCCTAAGGGTCCAATGCCATATCCTTACCCTTGTTATTACATGCCACAGTCAAATCTAGTTCAAGCTCCTATGGCACCACAACCTCATGCACTACCTGAACCTCACCATCCCAATCTCATCAACAAACTCAACCTCAACAACACAGCTTCTTCACCCCAGGAGTTGTTGACTGGAGCAGTTTACTAGATGACATGTCTGGTCATGAACAACTGTTCTCAGGTGCTGGTCAACATGGTGGTGATAGTCCTTTTGGGAATCTAGCTCTTATGGCTTTGGAGTATGCTATACTTCATTTTCTAATGCCTCTACACCTCAGGTATCACAGGTATCCTCTGAGGCAAAAGCCAAATTATGTTCTGAACCATGCATAGCAGCATTTGCTTCCATTAGAGAAGCAAATGTAGCTCTAATTAATAAGAACATTGAGCTAGAACAAATATTTCCAAAAACAAAGCTGAGTTTGAGTCTGTGCTTAAAGATAAAAATGATGAGATTTACAAACTGAAATGCCAAATAATTGATGATAAGGCTAGAGAAGAGGTACTTCTAGAGAAGTACAAAGATCTCAAAGAAACCCTTGCAGTTACCCAGGTAGAGTGTGATAGATGGGTACAATCATGCAAAAGTTTTGAAATGCTTCTTAGTAAGCAATCTGTTCCAATGTGAAGTTTTGCATTGGTTACAATCACACTGCTCCACCTACAGATTTTACTCCCAAGAGTAAAGTAGAATCTGAGGGTGAGAGTGATAACCAATCCATCCATCATGTGATCTACCTTCTGATACAGCACAATCATAAGTAGCAGTCAGCATCAAGCCCTCTTTGAACCTATCAGCTGATGTTGATGGTTCAAATGCTGACACTCACATGATTAATGAGTTGATCAACTCAGGAGTTAATTCTGAAGGTCCTGAAAGGACTAGAGAGCAGGATTTAACACCTAAAGTTCAAACTCCAACTGCTGTCAGTACTGAAGAGAAGAAAACTGTCAGTAGAAAGTTTGAAGACTACTAAAGAGGCAGTCAAGAAAGCAAATAATGCTTCCAAGCATTGAAGAACAAGTCTTCAGTGCTTTACCCTCTTTAGTTGATGATCAACCTAAGATGAAGAAGAAACCATGTGAAGTATGTGGTTTGTTCAATCATCTTACAGATGATTGTTGGTACAAAAGAGGTTCCAAACTCAAACAAAAAGAAGAAATTAAAGAGAAAATGGTAAAAATGAAAACTGAGTTTGAGACCACATTTGTATCAGCAACATCAAATCCTGTAACCCTTAAGTCCTCAAAGAAATCCAAAAAGGAAGGGGTTAAACAGGTGACAGCTGAGAGTGCTCAGAAGAAGAAGGTGCAACATAGGAACTTATCAAACTCCACTGGCAATGTGTCTGATGAGCTGAAAGCTTTATCACAAAATCAGACACAGCTGGTAATGATGGTTCAACATCTGTTGGGTAGAGTTAACCAAGTAGATACTCCTATGTTGAAACCACAGAAAAGGAGGTCCAAGCCAAAGGACTCCTCTTCTACACCATCTTCTTCCTCTCAGGCTGTTGTTTCAGATAAACCTGTTAGTTTACCATCTATTGATGAGACCAGCCCAAAACAAAAAAGGTTTGGGTCTCCAAATCTAACTGATTGTTTATTATTGCAGGGTTCTTCAACATGCCAAAGTAGCATCTGGTATGTAGACAGTGGGGGATCTATGCACATGACTGGGAACAGCTCTCTTCTTCTTCTTCTACTCTCAAGGAAAGAAGGGATTTGTTTCTTTTGGCAATGATGCTAGGGGTTACATCATTGGAAGGGTTTTTGTCTCTAATGGAGAAATCAATTTTGATGATGTTAATCATGTGGAAAATCTCAAGTACAATCTATTGAGTGTCAGTCAAATGTGTGATAAAGGCCATGTTGCTCTTTTCACCAGTCAAAACTGTAGGATTCTGTCATCCAAAGTTTTGCACTTGATTGATAAGGTGTTGGATGATCATACTCTCCTGAGAGCCAACAGGACAGGAAGAGTGTATGCCTTAGATCTTTCCAAGAAAATAGATCTCAAGGCAATCCTTGCCTATTTTCCAACCTCTTCTCAAGAATCTAAAATGTGGCACAGAAGGCTTGGTCATGTTAATCTCAAAAACATGAATCAGGTTACCCACAATAGTTTAGTCAGAGGCTTACCAATAAAGGATTTCACTGTGATGAAACCTGCACTGCTTGTTTAAAAGGAAAACAACACAAATTCTCGTTCCCTCCTATTGAAGTGCCTAAGTCCACTGCCTGCTTGCAATTACTGCATATGGATCTATTTGGTCCTGTGAAAGTAATGAGCTTGGCAAAGAAGAAATACTGTCTGGTAATTGTGGATGATTACTCCAGATTTGTGTGGACTTTCTTTCTACATTCAAAGGATGAGGTTGCTCAGAAGATTATACACTGTGTGTTGTATATGAGAAGCAGTATTCCCTTCCAGTCAAGTGTATTAGGAGTGACAATGGAACTGAATTCAGAAATCATACACTTGATGACTTTCTATCTTTCAAAGGGAATCAAAAGGCAGTTAGCATTCAAGACTCCAGAACAAAATGGAGTAAGGAGAGAAAGAACAGGACCCTCACTGAAGCTGCAAGGTCCATGCTGGCTGACTCAGGTTTGCCACTGACCTTTTGGGCTGAAGCTGTCAACACAGCTTGCTATGTGCAAAATAGAGTTTTAGTAAATCAGAGGTTGATGAAGACTCCATATGAAGTTCTCCATCATTTGGCTCCTCTGATTTCATTTTTCAAAGCATTTGGGTGTCCCTGTTTATTCTCAACACAAAGGATCAACTCCATAAATTTGATCCTAAGTGGATGCAGGGTATTTTGTTGGTATTCATCTACTTGCAAGGCATACAGAGTCTTCAACTGCAAAACAAAGATGATTGAAGAAACTCTACATGTTAGTTCAATGAATCTCCAAAGGACAAGATTCCACAAAGCCCTGTGGAGTTATTTGATTTGGACATACTGCAATATGTTCCTTATCAACTCCTGCTGTTGCTCTGTCAACAGTTCACCACCTGGTTGTACTGCTGATGATGATGATGATTGCAGTACTCACCTTTTCAGGTTTAGTGATCAGCTGCATGATTCAGCTAGACTGATGTTCCTGTAGCTCTAGTAGCACCATCCACAACAAATGCTGATGAGATCTCTCGAATTTAACTTCCTTTGAATTACCATCCACTGATTGGTTTCAAGGAAATGATTCACCATCACAATATGTTACTGCTGAGCCTGCTACAAACACTTGCACAGATCCATTGTGTATCAAGATCTGAAGAATCACCCTATGTCTCAAATCATTGGTGATATCACTGCTGGAGTATCAACAAGAAGTCAATTGTCAAATTCTGCTTCTATGCTCTCTTCATCAGTCAGCAAGAGCAAAAAATTATCATATTGCTTTAAAGGACAATGGATGGGTGATGCCATGCAGCTTGAGCTTCTTCAGTTCAAGAAACAGCAAGTGTGGGAACTGGTTCCTCTACCTCCAGGTAAGTGTGCAATAGGCACTAAATGGGTGTTAGGAACAAAACTGATGAAAATGGGCTATTGTAAGAACAAGGCCAGACTGGTTGTTCAGGGGTTTGCACAAGAAGAAGGTATTGATTATGATGAAACCTTTGCCCTGTAGCCAGACGGAAGCAATTCGATTGTTTTAGCTTATGCTGCTTATCAAAATCTTAAACTTTTTCAAATGGATGTCAAAAGTGCATTTTTGTATGGAAAAATTAAAGAAGAGGTTTATGTATGTCAACCTCAGGCTTTGAGGACAATAAACATCCTAATTGGGTGTATAAGCTTGATAAGGCTCTTTATGGGTTAAAACAAGCTCCTAGAGCCTGGTATGAGACATTATCAAACTTTCTTCTGGAAAATAATTTCACTAGAGGCTCCATAGATAAGACTTTATTCATTAAGAAAGCTGGGCAGCATAATCTACTTGTTCAAATTTATGTAGATGATATCATTTTTGCATCCTTGATCCATGTTGCAAAAGTTGTGTGATGCCTTTACAAAGTTGATGCAACAGAAGTTTGAAATGAGTGCCATGGGAGAATTACAGTTCTTTCTGGGGTTGCAAATCAAACAAAAGGCTGATGGAATTTCATTCATCAGTCCAAATACACAAAAGATCTTTTGCAAAAGTTTGATTTACAAAACTGTAAGCCCTGTTCTACCCCCATGGTGCGAACCACACAACGGATACAGATCAGAAAGGTAAAGTGGTTGATGAAACACTTACAGATGTATGATTGGGTCCTTGATGTATTTAACAGCTTCTAGACCAGATATTATGTTTGCTATATGTGTTTGTGCTAGATTCAGGCTGCACCTAAAGAGTCTCATCTGATTGCAGTCAAGAGGATCTTTAGATATCTGCAAGGCACTCCATCTCTAGGTTTATGGTATTCTACTGGACATTCTGGTAAATTAGTTGCTTTTTCTGACAG
The DNA here is from genome assembly GCA_025506515.1 of Flaveria trinervia. Classification (NCBI taxonomy): domain Eukaryota; kingdom Viridiplantae; phylum Streptophyta; class Magnoliopsida; order Asterales; family Asteraceae; genus Flaveria; species Flaveria trinervia. The sequence goes on from CM046446.1 coordinate 30,664,073, forward strand.
TGACTATGCAGGGTGTAAGTTGACCAGGAAATCAACTTCTGGTGGATGTCAATTCCTAGGCAACTGCTTGATTTCTTGGCAGAGCAAGAAACAGACCTCAGTTGATCATCAACTGCTGAAGTAGTGTACATTGCTGCTGCAAGCTGCACCTCTCAGGTACTTGGCTTCAAAACCAACTTCTGGATTATGGCATTACAGAGACTAAGACTCCATTGTTAATGGATAGTGCTTCAGCTCTTGTATTGTCAAAAATCCAGTCCAGCACTCTAGGACCAAACATATAGAGATCAGACATAATGTTATAAGGATTGTTTTGAAAAAGGTCTGATTGATCCTAAGTTTGTGCCCAGTGCTGATGAGCTTGCAGACATTTTTACTAAGCCTTTGGATAGTTCAACTTTCCAAAACCTGGTGTTAAGGCTTGGTATGATGCAGCTAGAATAAGTGACACAACTACTGATGATCTCAATAGTAATACTGGTGATCATTGGTACCCGTCACATATAAGTACGATGAGTCTTTTTCCCTTCAGTAGTTTTTATAACTACTGAGGGCTAAATGTCTCATAAGTACTGAAGTATTTATCTGTTCCAAACTACTGATGTAGTAAAAACTACTGATGTAGTTACAACTACTGAAATCAGTATAAACAGATAAGTACTGATGTCCCATGAAACAACTGAAATCCACCAAAAAGCTGATGAATGTGTTGAGGACAGTATGAAACAGCTGAAAAGCTAAGAATGACGAAAAACAGTGATGAGAAATTTCTCTTCAGTCGTTTGTACTACTGCTGTTTCATTCTAAACAACTGAAGCAATACCATGTCTTCAGTAGTTTTTATAACTACTGATGACTAATACCAAGTTTTCAGTTGTTTACAATAGCTGATGACTTACCACTGTCTTCAGTAGTTCACAACTACTGATGAAAAACAACAAGTCCTCAGTTGTTTCAATCATCTGAAGTTAAAACCACGGTCTTCAGTAGTTTTCTAACTTCTGATGCCTAACACCACGACTTCAGCTGTTTCAACGTCTGAAAGGATAATACCATGTCAACGGTCGTTTAAAACTACTGATGACTAACACCACATCCTTCAGTCGTTTTTTACCGTACCCTATAAATATCCCTGACCTAAGCCCTCAATGCTTCATCTTCTTCAAACCTAACGTTCCTCTCCAAAACTTCCCTCTTCTCAATGGTGTCCATGCAAATTAAACTGCGACACAACTGTGTTGCCTACCTTACTAAATCGCCTATCTGGACTAAGTTCGATACTGCTATCGATCTTATGTTTCAGTCCCAATACAATACGGCATTTCTTCTGAATCCCATATACATGCCGAATCCCTTCAACAATTTGGATGAATGTTACTATTACCACTGGGGAGAACAACACACCATCTCTCCAGTCGGTCGTCAATAACAAAGAAGTAGTCATCACTCCTGCAGTTATCCGCCAAATTCTTCATCTGGATGATGCTATCTCTCCTGCTGGATATCCGAAGGGCACCACAGATCTATCCTTTGCCTAACATGGATATCAAGGCAATCTCAGTGCCTCCACTATCTGAAGAAGAAACACTTTAATGACGCTGAGCGCCTAATTTTTCACATGGTGAATGTATGTTTGGCTCCTAAGACGTCGTCTTGGGATCAAATGTCGACAAAATGGCAGCAGGTAATGTATTCTTTCTTGAGCAACAACCGCTAAACTTTTCAGAAATAATATTTTCGGAGCTCAAGGACATGGCTCAAAAACTAACTGCCAACCGTTGGATACTATATCCACGGTTCATAATGGCCATCATTACAAACCAGCTTAATGCTGAGGGACTTGTTGGCTTGGGAGTCCCTGCTACGGCTGTTCTGCCGGAAGTATACTCCCGGCACAACTCTGACCAGACACTAAAAATGGCTGCCAAGCTGCGAAAACCCACGCAGCTGGAACCCACAGCCACCACCTCCAAATCAAAAGTCCCCACCAAACCCACCAAAAAGAAACCCAAAATGGCTACTCAAGAATTGAGTCCCCTGAGGATGCCCCTGCAACACAAACAGCAGGATATATCCACTAGTCCAACCCCCTAGTGGATACAATGACTCTCTTCTAGCCATAGCCGCTCAACAGGAGCCTGCAGCAACCACACAAGGGGTACCTACATGTTTGGGATCTTCCTCACTTGAGGAGATTGCCATTGAAAAGCACCAACCTCCCCAGGTGCACACTGCTTCTATCCCTTCACCCCAAACAACCGCCCCTCACAGCCCAACTTTAATAGTTGCACAAGTGCTGACTCAACTGCACTCCTCACCCCTCCCCAGAAACCACTTACTACTGGGAACACCTCTACAATGAGGGGGATGGAATACAGTGCACTTGAGAACCCACAGCACAGGGGTTACCAATTCTATCTCCTGGTGTAGATAAGGAGCTTAGAATATCTAGTGAGGTTGCCACCTCTTCTGAATCAGCACATGATCAGAATGAGGCTGGTAACATGCTAAGACTCACTAGAGGCAACAGCTGATGATGGACATTGTCCTAAGGCTGGAAGTCCCCAGTACAAGCACAAGGGGCACATGCAACAATGGTCTACACCAGTGCATGTAAATCCTGCTCTAGGCAGGAGGTCAGATGATTCAGCTTCGGCTGATGATGACCTGGGCTTTTTCTACGATGTTCTTGCCCAGAACACAATCCTTGAAGAGAAAGTCAGTAGTTTGCAAAACCTACTTGACCAACTCTCACAAGGAGAAAGACATCTGCCTCTACCACCCACAGATGGCACCATCACTTGAAGGTTCCCCAAACCTGAGCCACTCCAAACTCAACCACCTGCCTCTGCTTCAGGCCTATTTCCCAGGAACAGAACCCTCCTGAGCAAATAGGTGCTGTACTTCAAATTCCCTCCCTCTCATCACACCCATAATCACTGATATTATGACTAAAGCCATTGATGAGAGGCTTTCCTCAACTTTACAACCCTGATGATGCTGCTGTACAAAAGACTCTTTTTGCGGTACAAACCCCTTCCTCCAATGCATCCAAAAAGGGGAGAGTACTGCAGTGAAAGAAAAGAAGAGGAAAAGAACAGAGGAAAAGAAGGAAGAGAAGCAAGCCCAAGAGGAGGAGAGAAAGAAAAGCAACCTCTGCTCACTTACAAGCGAAAGAAAAGTGCTGATGATCATACTGCTAAAGACAAATCCTTGGAAGAGCTGGTAAAAGAAGCTGACACTACACACAGCCGATCCATGGATAAAATAATTGAACAACTCTTCAGGCAGGGGTTTGATACAGCCACATTGGATAGTGAGATCAGAAGGTTGGAAGTCCAAGAAAGACCCGATGGGCTGGGTATGATGCTCTGGAAAAAGAGAGATTGGAAATAATGATCCGCTTTATTGCAAAATACTTAGGAAGATCGTTAATGGAGATTCGCGCGTGGACCAGGGACAGTATTCTGCTATAGCCACAGAATCTGTCTGTCTGAGCAATTCAACAAAGGATTATTGTGGAAGCCCTTGATGAGGCTGGGGCTGGTAAAAGGTTAGAGATGGCTAAACTCACAAAGGCGAAACTTACTACAAAGATGCTGGATCAACCTTCCCTTCCACCCACACACAAACAGAGCCTACCCCTCAAATCTCCCAACCAATCTCTAAGCCAAAATCCAAACATCCTCATTCTTCAAAAACCAATTCCTTCACCAACCCAACCATCATCTAGTGATGCACCTAGAAGGAGGAGAAGGGTGCTGAGGATGGACGAAGAAGAAGAAGAGGAGGATGAAGATGATAGTCTGCCACTCTCTGCTGTTCTAAAGCTACCAAAACCCCGAAGTCAACCCATGATCACACCTGACTCTCAAAGGGAAATGGTCAGAGTCAAGATAGAAGAAGAAGAACAGCAGAAAAGCACGATGAGCAACTGTTGAAGATGGTTGACAAGGAATTTCCTCAGTCATCATCTATTCAAGCCATGAAAGGGCATGCTCAAGGCTGTACACTCTCAGGCACACTTTCAGTATCAAAAGGAGAGAGTGAGAGTATGCCAGACCCCAGGGTGAGTTCTAGAATCCATAAAAGAACTATTTCACACAGAACAATGGCCAGGTCAGAAAAACAATAGATTCTACCATCATGTTGGCCATTGTAGTCTCACCTTGGGAAATCATTGATGAATTCAAGAAAGCTCACCAAGCAAAGAAGACCCCTCAAGCTTTACTAGAAAACAAGATGATAAGAAGGGTTTTGTATATAAAAAGCTTGAAACATCCAGAAGAATGAGCTCCAGTTACTCTTGAAGGCAACCATCCTGATGAATTTGAATATATAGGGAGGTAACTACGGTGGAGCTGAAAATGGCTGGACCATGAAGTACTTATCAGAGTACTATGGTCCAGAGTTCTCTTCGAAGGAGGAGTAGAAGAACTCTCTCAGGAGGAACAAGTGTTCTCCTTGAGGCCTATGTTCGAGAGTCATACAGACCATTATGGGGAAGTAAATCTCATGACTGGGATAACAACTCTGGGTCCAGTTCCCAAAAACAGAGTTCCCATTCATACCCTACCAAACAAATATCTGAGATTTCTTCCTAGGCCTGAGCTTACATGGGTCATCTTCTCTACTGATCAAGAAGGAAAAAGACCAACATTTTGCCAACAATAAGTGGGATAGTGAATAATTTAGAGGTTTTGGCTGCATTGTTCAGGGGAGTTTGTTGGACCAAAAGAACCAATGAGCCAAGATTAGAAAACCTCTAAGTCCCACATGGTATCACAACAACTGCTGAAAGCCTCATCAGTAGTTTGACAAGTGCTGAAGACTTCAACAGCTGAAGATCAAGTGCTGAAGACTTCAACAGCTAAAGAACTAAAGTGCTGAAGTACAACAGCTGAAAACACAAGTGCTGAAGCTGAAAGACCCAAGTACTGAGTACAACAGCTGAAGAGTTTACAAGTGCTGAAGATCAACAACTGATGTACAAAGTCTGAAGACAAAGACTGAAGAATCAGCTGATGATATCTACTGAAGTCATCAGCTGATGAAACATCTGAAGGTCAAGTCTGAAGATCAAGTACTGAAGCCTCAGTAGTTTGTCACAACTGCTGAAGAGTACTTCTTCAGTAGTTGTGATATCAGTAGTTTTATATTTCTAGTTTCAGTAGTTTTGTAAAACGACTAAAGAGCTTTTCTTCAGTCGTTGTAGTTTCAGTAGTTTCTAATCAGTAGTTTTATATTCGTACTTAACACTCTGATATGTTCTCAGTAGTTGTGAACATTTCGGTAGTTTGTTAAGAGTTAGTTATTTTTGTATTAGATCTGCCAGTTGTCACTTTCCCGTGATAACAGCGCGTGCACTCTATATAAGGAGTGTCACCTATTGTAATAAGGGGATGAATGAATGAATGATTTGGAATGATTTGATTAGAAACATTCCATATCTATAACATTCCTTGAATCAAATATATTCTCTCGGTATAACCGTATGTGTTCTTAATGCATACAAGCATCGACTTCTTGCTACAATTTGTCTAATTCCTATTCTTATTCCGCTGCCTTGAACTCTAATACATCAAACTTGTGATCGCTGATCCTGTCAGTTTGTCCTCTAAACTCTTACTAGTTGATATTTTGATGGAAATGATATTTATCATGTTTTTGGTTGATTAAATTATTCAATATGTACTCACACACAACATGGAATGATCAACCATCCTTGTACAATGCATGGTGAGAACTTTTTCACAGCTTTTCTTACTATGTCGCTTAAGTTATGAGATCTTTTTTCACTGATCCTCATTGGGATTCTATTACTTTGATCCTTTCATGATGATCCACATTAGGATTCTTTTCACTTCACTTTAGAAGGTGATCCATGATAGGATTCTTTTGTTCATTCAATTGAATGTATTGCTTTTGTTGATTCATCCAATTTTGGATGTGTTCCTCAACGGGAATCTTTTGGATTATAAAATTTGCACTATGTGCATGTTTCATTAGGTCTTTGCTCAGCAAAACAAAGATGAGACATGATGTGGTCAAAGAGATTCATAAAGAATCATTACTTGGTGTGTTTAGCTTACTACACACATGCATTCACATAAGCCAATACAAACCTGTACTTTGTGATGAGTGTTTCAGAATTAAATAAATCTTTAACTCATCACTGCATGTATCTTTTTTTCCAAGTTGAGCCTACCAATATATCTGGTAAGTCATTTCAATCTTTCACATTTTGAAATTAAGCACAGTGAATGATATAACGACTGTAATTATATCATTTCCTAAAGATTCTATTCTTCATCAAAATTGATTTCTTTTTGTGGTTTTCTAATGTTTTTAATATTTTGTTTTTTTCATGGTTTTACTCAAGGTTAATCATGCCAATTGACTGAACTAGGAATTCAAACCTACTAGGTTCAAATGCCTTGGTAAATAAATCAGCTAATTGATTTTCCAGTTAGTACTTGAATCAATTTGATTAACCCCTTCTCAGCATAATCTCTCAAAAAGTGATATCTAATTTCAATGTGTTTTGTTTTTTAGTGCTGAACTGGATTATTTGTTATGAAAACAACTGATGTGTTGTCAATGTAAATTGGTGTGTGCAAGAAGTTAAAACCATAATCAAGCATCTGGTTTTGAATCCAGAGTACTTGAGAGCAACAAGCTGATGCTGCAATATACTCAGCTTCTGCTATGGACACGAATAAATTTGTCTGCTTCTTGCATCGCCAAGATACTAGTCTCGGACCAAGAAATTGACAACTGCCAGAGATGGATTTTCTGTTGAAGTTGCATCCTCCATAATCACTGTCTGTAAAGGCATAGAGATTAAATTCTCCTTCTTTTAAATACCATAACCCAAGAGCTGGTTTGGCTTTCAGATATCTGAATATCCTCTTGACTGCATTCACATGTGATTCTTTTGGATCGGCTTGATATCTAGCACACACACCAACACCAAATATAATGTCAGGCCTACTACTTGTTAGATACATAAATGAACCGATCATTGATCAATAGTGAGTCTAATCCACCGATTTGCCTTCATGATCAGGTCCAATCTTCACTTTAGTATCCATAGGAGTTCTGATAGACTGACAGTCAGCAAAGTGGAATTTCTTCAACATGGTTTCCACGTATTTTGATTGATTGATGCAGATTCCATCTGCTGTCTGTTGGACTTGCACCCCTAGAAAGAAAGTGAGTTCCCCCATTGCACTCATTTGGAATTTTGAATGTATAAGGTCTTCAAATTCTTTACAGAGCTGCTTGTTTGTTGAGCCAAATGATGTCATCCACATAGATGTGGACTAACAACATATCTTTTCCTCTTATTATTCTGAAGAGAGTCTGATCGATCTTTCCTCTTTCATGTCCATGTTCAAGAAGAAAAGATGATAGTGTCTCATACCACTTTCTTGGGGCTTGGTGAAGACCACTCAAAGCTTTGTCAAGCTTCTAAACTGTGAGGGAAATCGGATCCAAAGCTGGTGGTTGACTCACATAGACCTCTTGAGCAATCTTCCATACAAGAAGGCACACTTTACATCCATTTCATAAAACAGTAAATTTCATGGATGCAGAATATGCAAGAAAGATTCTGATTGCTTCTAGTCTGGCAATAGGTGCAAAACTCGTTGTAGTAAATCCTTCTTGAGTGTATCTGTGCAGTAGTCTTGCTTGTTTCTGATGATGATCCCTCTATTATCAGTTATTCCTGTACAGCCATCTGGTACCGATAGGGTATTGTCCTTCGGGAAGATCTACCAGTTGCCATCTTCTTGCTTCTTGAATTGGAGCAATTCTTGCTGCATGCTTCAATCCAGCTATTGTCTTGAAGTGCCTCTTTGATGTTCTGGGGTACTGTTTTACACAGAAGCATGAGAAACAAAGATATTTACAATACTAGACTTGCTTTATCACCCTCTCATTAAGATCACAATAATGATTTCAATGGATGATTCTTGTGTATTCTGGTGGTTGGAATGAGGTCACTAGCAATAGTTACATCAAGATTGGAGACATTCAGTTCATTATGGTCAGAGGCACCTTCATCTGTACTGTTGTGGAATTATGAAGAAATCAGGACTCGTTTTACTTCCTCCTGCTTCAGCTTCAGTAGCTAGATTGTGATTACTTTCATCATTTGTGTTCTTTGTGTTTTAGCTGGAGGAGTAGCTTGTTGGTTTTCTGATCTCAGTTGATATATCATCTGAGTGTGATGGTAACAGGGTTGGTCCTACTTCAGTTAAAACACTCTAATTTTGTGGTGGTTGTTTGATGGGATCAGCTTGAAAAGGAACGTCTTCATCAGAAGTAGGAGGAATCAATGGAAAGTCATTTCTTCTTTCTACAACTGAATAAGTGTCACCTGAATGGAGATTCCTGCATCGGACAATGAAATTGATTAAATGATTTTGTAACAGAGTCAGTATCAAACAACCAGTCGGGACTATTTGTAGATTTTGGGAACGAATGTTCCTTGAATTGAACATTTTTCATTCATCAATAATGTTTAATCTAGGATTAAACACTTTGTAAGCCTTGAATAGAAGAATAATCTACAAAGAATCCTTCATCGGACTTGGATGAAAACTTCCCAAATAGTCTCACGTGTTTAACATTGAGACAAGACTACAAAATGATTTAGGAATCCATAAATGGTTTCCTATGAAAGAGCAGTTCATAAGGAGTCATTACTTTCTTTAACAATTAGAGTTCGATTTGTACAAAGCACGATGTATTAACTGCTTCTGCCCAGAAGGTGATTGGCAGTTAGCATCGGCTAGCATTGTTCTTGTTGCTTCAATCAGTGTTCTATTCCTTCTTCATCTACCCTATTTTGTTGAGGAGTTCTAGCTGCACTGAGTTGATGAGCAATACCTTTGGTTGCACAAAAAGGAACTCATTCCTTCATTTTGAATCAGTACCATTATCATTCTGATTGTTTTGACCTTATGATCAAGTTGATTTAAAATTTTTGTGATAAATTCTTGTATTATTAGGATGCCTCATTTTATGAAGTAAGAAGAAGACCCAAGTAAATCATGAAAGTCAATAATGATCACCAAACAATATTTTTTCTTTCTAATACTTATGACATGAGTTGGTCCAAACAGATCCATATGAAGTAATTTCAATGGAGTATTGTTTTTGTTCACCAGCTTGGTTTTGTGAGAAGATTTGTGATGTTTTCCTTTGAGGCACGCTGAACAGTGATCAACAAAATGAAATTCTTTTTAAGGAAGACCAATGACTTGGTTTCCTTTGACCAATCTGTTCATGTTTTTAGAGTTTGTGTGCCCCAAACGTCTATGCCAAAGTTGTGACTCATCAAATGATACTTTTGACAAAAGACAAGTTTCTTCTTTAGGTGATGCAGAAACAAGTTTAACACATAGTATTATTTTCCTCGGGGTCTTCAGGACAACCCATTCTTCAAGGATTTGAAATCCAGGTTTCAGAATTTGCAATGAGTGTCTATAAAGTGAGTAGATATTTCTTGTTGTAGATCTGAGACACGCTTAGCAGATGAAGTCCAGTTGTTCACAGTAGTTCACTCTGTCAAAGCTTAGCACCATTTGTCACAAATCCTTCACCTTTGATTCTACCACCTTGTGAATCTCACCAAATGCCACCGTAGTTCCTTGTATGTGCTTGAAGTCATTAAGGAGGGAACGATCTCCAGTCATGTGTCGGGAGCATCCACTGTCCACATACCATACGCTGTTGGACCTATATGATGAGCCTGCAAGCATAAAGGAACTAATTAGAATGTGGAACCCAAGCCATGATGGTCTTGGGTTTCCGTTCTTATCTATTATGGTGACTTCTGATATTTCCTCTAAATGGTGATTTATTCAAAGGTGAACTGGGGATTGCTTATGAAATCTTGCTGAGGTTCTCATCAGCATTAACAGAGGAGTCAGACGAATAGTGAAATCTTTTATCTCTATTCTTTTGAAGAAATTTAAACCGTTTCTGATTTTAAAGATTATTTTAGGTTTTGAAAAGTCTTGCTTTTGATTGATAAACTGGTTACTCTTTGACTTTTACTTATTTCTTTTGTTTTACTCAGTCATGATGATCTAGATGTTCTAGATGATTGTTGTGCAAGTGACTCCTCACTTGAGTTTTTGTCTGATGATGTGGGATTGGTTTGTTTTGGGGAATCCTCAATCCCTTCTGATTGAAGTAGCAATCAGATGTATTGATGATGTTCATATCAAGACTGAACAATATTTGTTGAAATAACAATTTTGGTTGAGTAGTTGTTCATGTCACAGATAGAACAATATTGATTGAAAAAGCATTCTTCTGTTTTGTGATTGAACATATCACAAATGTCACAATACATTTGTTTGTTGCTTGAGTCAGATTTTGGTTTGTGTGACTCAGCTGATTTTCCTCTTTGTGCTGAGCCATTTCTTTTCTTTAGGGGATGAATCAAAATCAGTCCTTTTTGCAGGTTGTTTCACAACACTACATCTGATTGATTGTTTGGGTTGTTTTCGTTTCTTCAACCCATTCTCACTTCCTTATCACTGTTCAACATGTACTTTATTAAAATCAAACCCAACTCCTGTCTTAATTTGAAGACTGTGGGTCTGATAGAGGTTATGTGTTGAAGTGGTGACCTTTTGTGTTGTTTTGTAGTGAAACCTTTCCTGATTTGCTTGAATTATGTTGAGATATAATCTCATTATTAGAACTGCTCTTAGCAGTGGGTTTTCACTGACTTACAAATGTCTTTTTGCCTGTGTAAAATAGATGGTATGAATTTATAAAAGGGACAATTGCTTTTACAAGGCTTGAGGGTTTCATGACACTCACTGTCTTGTCTGAACACTCTTTGATTTTGATTGGGTGACCTAACTTGATTTTATCATCATTTGTTTCAATATAAACATCAGGTTTGTTTGACGATTGGTCACTTGTTTTACTATAGACTTAGCTTCCATAGTTTTAGTTTCAATTTCTTAGTGACTGAGACAGATTCAGGCATGACAGTGTAGTTGTCATTGTATGGTGAAGGACAGGAATTATACCCAATCCCCGACATGTCCTTTGGATCCTTTTGAGAATCAAGCATCTCTTGCAGCTTGACTGAAGAGATTTGAAACCTTTCAAGTTTCACCTAAGTCAGTGAATGTTCAACCTTAGATTAAGCTAACTTTAGTAAGTAGCTCATTCTCAGCTGCAAGAGTGTACTTTTCACCATGCAGTTTTTCTATGTTAGAGATAAGAGATTTGATTTTTATTTCAAAGCCTTTTATCACTCTTTTCATCATCTCTGATTTTACCTTTTGTTATTAATTTTATCAGCCAATTATGGTTATGTTCTCTATAACCTTGCACTTCAGAATACATTTTCACTACAAAGGTTAGATCTTACCTTAGTAGGCATTGGAGATGGACCATCGTTGATGTGTGCCATAAGTGCATGATTTTGAAATTGAGGCTTGACTTCCTCTGCATACATGCTCTACTCACATACCCCATCTTGCTTTATCATGAGACCACTGGCAGAAGACTAACTGCTTCCATGAGCTTGATTTGTCAGTTGAGGTGGATTTTAATATGATTGGTGTTGCTGAGAATGATGATACTGCTTCTGTTGATTGTTGGAGTGAAAGCTTGAGTTAGGCTGTGAGGATGATTGGCCATGAGAATTCCTTTGATAGTTGTTTCTCTTGGGGGCATTGCATTCTCTGGAGAAGTGGCCAGCCATGCCACAGTTAAAGCATTTCACCTTGGATTTATCGTATCCAAGTTTTGAATTTTCATATAGGCTCAGCTTTCTGCCTTTCCTAAAGAATTTCTTGGCTCTCATGGCAATCATGGCCATTTGCCATTGTAGATCCATTTCCCCACATCATCAGGATCCATTTCCTCCAGATCTTCCTGAATTAGATGAGCAGAAGTGAGTCTTCCTCCTAAGTATGCTTCGAATCTTGCAACAAAGGCATTATAAGTTGCCTTTGTTCTTCTGATCTTGTGTCTTCAGGAGGATTTGAGGAGCAACGTGACTCTGGATGTTTGAGATGATGTTGATGGATGATTGATTGGTGGAGTTGTAGTGAACCAAGAGTTGTTCAGTTGATCTCTTGATGAAATGAAATCATCCTCCTCAGTGATGAATGCATTTTCCACAGAATGAGATTCCGATGGAAATTTCTAAGCTTCAATCACTCTTGGTCCACCAAGATTTCTCCTTCTTTCATCAAGTTCCAATGTTTCTATTTGGCTATCATGATATCCAAAGTAGTAGTCTCGAGATCAAGAGTATTTTTCAGCATTGTTACATCTGTTTCCAGCTTTCAGGGAGGCTGTGTGCATTTCTTGTTTAATTCCTTGATCTTGTAAGTGACTCCATGATTTAGAAGTCATTTACCAACTATACAAATCTGTGCAGTTGTTTGACATGGACTCTCCCTTGGTGTGATAGAATGTTTCATATTGATTAACAAGCTTACTGTTAATTTATGCTACCTCGCTGCTTCCTTCACACATAATTTTCAGTGCATTCACACAGCTTTTCTAGTACCATACTTCTCCAATCTTTTTAACACATCCATCTTGAGTGCTTGAGTTAGAATGGAGTCAGCTTTAAGGTCAATCTTGATTTTCTTATAGTCTTCATCATCAAGAGTTAGATCTTCAATAGGTATTCTTGCAGTTTTGTAAATTGCAGCTTGATCTGCAAATAGAGTGATAGGAAAGTGTGGTCCTTTGCATTTGAGATCCAGAAATCAGGATCTACACTGTGATGTAATTCCTAAACCTGATTTTCCACTATTTAAACTCAGATTTGTGTTTAAGCATAGGAGGTTTAGGTGTAAACCAAGTTTTGAGTAACTGTTAGAATCCATCTTATAAATATAGATTAAGGTGATTTTTAAGATTGATTAGTCCAACTTGTCCAAATAGTCAAATGGATTTCAAAATCAGATCTGAGATGGTAGTGAGTTTCTTGGTATTTGGAATGTTTTGGTGAGAGTGTGTTTGACAGTAGTAGTTTCTAAGGAGTATTTCTGATGTTTACTAAGTAGAGATGATTATATACTCTACTAGTAACTCGATTACCAGATCAATCGAGTTCTATTAAGTTCTTGAGCAGATCTGAAAGAGAACCGAGAGGCAAGGCTCTCATACCAATTGACTGGGGTTAGTAAGATTGAGATTCTTACTATGAATCGAATATGATAATCAAGTCAATGATTGAATGGCGGAAACAAACAATCAAAGAACATTGAATGCAAGAATTATACTCATAAATGCTTTTGTATGTATTGATGAAAGTGATTGATTACAGAAATAAAAGACAACAAAAAATTCTCTATGTCTATCCACCGTCACCTCATGTACGAGGTTTTCTATTCTATTTATAGGCCGAGAAGATGCCTTTTACAAAATGACTAAACTATCCTTGACCTATTACATCAGAACCAGTCTAAGTCTTGATCCACATCTTTGCTTGTTCATCCACATTGACAAATGTGGATGAGTTAACTTGATCAGCATTTCTTCACTTGATCATCCGCATTAGTATGTGGTCAACCAATGCGGATGAACAAATACTTCTGTGCATTTGTTCAGTCATACACATTTGTCAAATACGGATGAGAAAAGTCTTGTCCGTATTGATTCTTGGTCTTCCGCATTTGTCAATGCGGAAGAACAAATACTTGTCCATATTTGTTTTATGTCTTCCGCATTGACAAATGCGGAAGACTATACTTGGTTTTTCTTGAGCAGGATCTTCATCCGCATTTCTTCTTAGACTTATGGGATTCCAGCAAAGCAATCATCAAATCACCATTGAATTGGCATGAATGATCCTTTTAGGGTGCAATAGAGTTTGTCATTGTGGTGCTGATAGAAACCTCATTTACAGAAGTAGTCCCAACTGAAGCTGAAGATGTATTATTTGAAGGTCTTCTCAGCTCAAATCTTGGATTATGATCACCTTTATTTAAGTTTTATACAGATCCTGAAATAGCCTCACAAGATTTGTTAAAACAGTTGGTAAGTAAATCAAGATCTGAAACCCCATTAGGACCAGAACCAGCCACACAGGGTGTGTGTTCATTGAAAGTCACATTGGTTGACTCCTTAACATTTCTAGTTCTGAGATTTTATACTCTATAAGCCTTAGCTTAGGAAGAGTATCCAATGAAGTGTCAATCATCTGATTTCTCAGCAAATTTGGTAATTTGATCCTTGGTATTCAAGATGGTGCAAGGACATCCAAATGACTTGAGAAAACCAATGAAAGGTTTCCTCTTATGCCAAGGTCATAAGGAGTCTTGCCATGAGTCTTAACTAGTAAAACTCTGTTCTGCATAAAGCAGGCAGTGTTGACTGCCTCTACCCAGAAGATGATGGGCAGCTTAGAGTCAGACAAGATGGTTCTTGCAGCTTCAATCAGTGTCCTGTTTCTCCTCTCAACAACACCATTCTGCTGAGGAGTCCTGGGAGCACTGTATTATCTTGTAACAGCCTTTTCATCACAAGATGCATCAAGGATTTGGTTCTTCATTCAGTCCCTGATCACATCTTATAATTTTGACCTTGTGATCGGATTGATTCTCAATCTTCAAGATGAAATTCTTTAGAATCTCAGGAGTCTCATCCTTAGTTCTAAGGAAGAAGACCCAAGTAATCTTGTAAAGTCATCTGTGATCACTAAGCAGTAAGATGTCCTTCCTAGACTCATTACAATGGTGGGGCCAAAGAGATCCATATGTAACAAGTGTAGGGGTGTAGTGATGGAGTTCTTTTCCTTAGGCTTGTGAGATACCTTATGTTGCTTCCCTTTCAGGCATGCAACACAATGGTCATCACTTGTAAAACTCATTTTTGGCATTTCAGTTACCAAATCATTCTCAATCAGTTTATTCATGTTCTTAAGTTTACATGGCATATTCTTTTATACCATAGGAAAGACTCATCACTATTGGCTTTAGACAGAAAGCATGAGACTTCTCCAGAGGGAGATGTTTCTTGCAAGTCCATCTTGTACATGTTCCCTTTCTTGGGGGATCTAAGCAGAATATGCTCATGAGGAATGACCACTCCGGGCTTGGGAACAATGCACTCATGCTCAGTAAAGACCATGTTATGAATCTGATCACAAAATTGGGATACACTCAGAAGATTGTACCCAAGTCCCTAACAAAGTTTACCTTTTTGATGATGAGCTTACCATTTATGACCTTGCCCCTTCCAGAAATGTAACCACCTTCATCTCCTGCAAAAGTAATTGGCCATCCATCAATCCTATCAAGGTTCTAGAGTAGTGACCTATTGCCTGTCATGTGCTGGAACAACCATTGTCAATGATCCATATATTTTTGTTTGTCTGAGCTGTCCCTGCATAAAGAAAATGATTAGTTACATTTCAAAAACCAAGCCTTACTGGTCTTAGGCTCACTAATAGATACAGAAGGTAATGCAACAATAATAGATCCTATGGTTGTGCTTGGAGGATCTTGACCTGTTGTTGATGGAGAATTCTCAGTCACTTGGTCTTTCTTAGACTTCCACACCACCTTTGGATTCTTGGACTTGACCTTCAACACTTCAGAAGCTTTTGAGAGTTCAAAAGTTTTGATGATTAGACCTTCAGAAGATTCTGCTAACACTGCGGCAGACTTCAGTGCTTCAGAAGTATTCCTTCCTTCCGAGACCAACTTTTCTTCCGAAGGCAATTTTCCACTTGCCTTCTTTTTAGATTTTGAGCTTCCGAAGGAAACTGGTTTTCCTTTCGAAGCTTGAATCTTCTTAGAACTCTTGGAAGTCTTTGTATTGCTCATGTGAAGAGTACCTTTAGGATTGTATGGACAATCCTTAGCAAGATGAGAAGTACTTTCACACATGACACACTCTATTTTCTTCTTCACAAGAGACTTCTGGTGGAAACAAGACTGACTTTGGTCACATCCCTTCTCCACCCTCATCTTTGAAGATGCTGAGACAATCCTTTTGGGCTAAGGACTGTTCTTGGAGTTTGATGGTCCAGGCAGTGTAGCAGTGGTACACAGCAGATCAGTCTTCTTCATGGTACTGAGATGATTTGAACATGAACAAGAACTCTTAGCAGAATAGTTTAGGTTGATGTCTTCAGTCTTCAACAATTCAAACCCTGCAGAGATAAAAACCTCTCTCTGGTTGGAGCCAAAAGTAGCCTTGATCTCTTGAGCCTTCCTTGCTTTTCTTTTCCTCTTTCTGATCAAGTTCTTTTTTATTGACTTGGTCATCATAGTCTTCTTTTTCTCCTCAGAAGGATAGTGTCCCTTCTTAGAATCCTCCTCTTCACTCATCTCAGAGCAATTCTTCACTATCACTTCATCATCCTATTCACTCAAAGGGTCTATGAGGACAAGCTCATCTTCACAAGTTCCACACCTAGGTGATCTAACAGACAAGATTGTGTGTGGAGGAACTATCTCATTTGATCCTAGTCCTTGTTTGTTTTGATAGCACACCTTGTTGTGCAAGGATGAGAATATAATGTTCTTGAAGGTATCTTCTTCAAGAACACACTTGTCTGCCCTGGCTTTGTTGATCACAAACTCAGCCTGGCACTCAGTCAGCTTAGTTATGAGATCCCTGATCTGAGTCCTAAAGTCTGTATGCTTATGTTTTAGAACAGAAATAGTTTTCTCTAAGTCCTCTATCTTTAGTTTATAATCATTTTCAGACTTTCTAAAATCAGCTTTTAAAATGTTTAAGGACTCAAGATCAGATCTCATTTCCAAGTTGCATGACCTATATCTAGTAACTTTAGCAATGCAATCGGGGTACAGAGATGTTCCAATACCTTGGCTTCATCATGATCTGCCATCAGTGCTTGGTTTGGAGAGGCAGCTTCAACCTAAAAGCTTCAGTCAAAGCCTCCTTCTTCAACAACAACAGCAACTTGCTACTTTGGCTTCTCATTCTGGAGAGCTTTGTCAGTGTAGTTGGTCTGGACTATGTTGGCCACCATTTGTTTTAGGTGCCTTACACTCCCTGGAAAAGTGGCCCATCAAGTTATAGTTGTAACACTTGACTTTGCTTTTATCCAGTCTAAACTTTCCACTGGCTGCATTGTTGGGGAATTTCCTTCTAGTCCACTTGTACAACTGCTTGGCTCTGTGAGTGAGAAGTGTCATCTGCTGGACTATCTCCATGTACTCCAGATCATCTGGATAGATATAGTTCAGGTCTTCAAGGGTGAAGAGAAGACTCCCACAACTTTCTACAGAAGACACAAAGGCTTGAGAAGAACTTGTCTCTTGCAATGGGCTTCCTTGAGTGTAGTTCTCCCTTGGTGTCTCTAGGAAGGTGAAGAAGGACCCTTTGGTGAGTTTTCAAGGTAGCATATGAGATGATGTTGGGGTTCTATGCTATCCCTTTCAACCATATGAAGGGCTAAACCCTTTTCATTGTCAGAGTTGCAAGATGAACCTTGCATGTTATCTCCATCTGGTAGCCACTGAGAATCCCATATAACTCTGTCAAAGTGAGAGTTTTAAGGTTCTTAGTTCTCTTGATCACCACACAGTAGTGTGTCCACTGCCTAGGAAGTGAGCACATGAACTTCCTTACAATGTCTTTGTTCTCAAGAGCAACTCCTCCATCCACAAGGGTATGCACTATCTCAACATACCTGAAGTATTGCTGAGTCATGGTTTCACCTGCTATGAAGGTGAAGGTTTCAAACTGCTGTTTCAGGAGATCCTTCTTGTTCTCCTTAGCTTTAGAGGAACCATCATACATCAGTTTTAATGCATCCCACAACTGCTTATTTGTTTTGCATTTCTTGAAACCTCTGTATATAGAGTTTGGAAGAGCAGTCTGAAGAGCTGTCATGGCTTTTCTATCAATCTCTACTCTCTTCCTATCTTCATTAGAGTAGTTTGCCACAGCCTTGGGGATCATACTACCACTAGTAGCAGAAGGGGTGCTTGGTATGTAAGGTCCATTCTCAACAGATTCCCACATTGTTGAGTCTAAAGACCTGATGAAACCTTCCATTCTTAGACACTAGGTATCAAAATCTTCAAGAGTGATCAGTGGGGATTTGTTCATGGTTCCAGTTTCCATATCAATCTTGGAAATGACTGCCATTTGGAAAGTTTAGTATTTGTGTGTGTGAGGGATCTTAAGATGGTGAGATCTTATATCAAGAGCCTGAAAAGCTCTGATAGCAAATGTAGGACCGTTGAAGGGTGGTCAACTTACAACACAATAACACAATAGGAGAGTAACTCAACTTAATCAAATAGTGAACTGGATTAACCACAAGTAAAGACACTAAGAACACAAGTAATTAAGAGACAGAACACAAGAGCAAGATACACAAGGAGATGGTTTTCAAGATTGTAGTATATTGCTTTCTCAAGATTCTATTACAACTGTTACAAAGCATAAATGAAAGTTACAAGAACATGAGATACTTATACTACATCCTACAGCTAGCCATACTATGAAAGCCAGCTGGATACAATTGACTAGACACAACACAAAATCAATTGTAGAGTCAAAACGGTAGATTTCCTTTTTGACTTTCTGACTATGACATGTCATAGCTCACATCGTTATCTATTAGAAAAAGGATAAAGCACATGAAGTAGAAAGTTATAGACTCAAGACCTAAATATACAGTTACCAAAAGCATGGACCTTTTCACCAACTCATGCAAGTTGGTGACTTTATAAAGTAGCAGCAGAAAGGGGTCCAGCATTATGGAAAAGTACATCAGATAAAGCATGTTGCTAAAAGTCTTCTAAAGAAATTGGTCTTCAAGAGTTAAGCTTCGGAAGACTTTGTATCTGAAGCTTCGAAATACTTCATCTTTGGCTTCAGAAGATATTGGTCTTGGCTTTGGAAGATTTCATACTTAGAATATTCCTATTGCTTGTGTGAAACTTTCGAAGCATTCTTCTTCAGTACTTGTGCAGCATGCATGCAGAAAGACTTTAAGTGTTTGGTTGCTTCAGCCTCTTCATATAATCTCTACAGTATCCTTAAGGGTTAGCTAAAGCACACACAGTTGAGCTTACAACATTTTAGAGTCGTGCAACTCCGTACATTTTGCTTGCAAGCCTTTCTTTACTTTCTCATTCATTAATGCATGCATTCTATCATTATGTTCCTCTTTTCTTTATCTTCCACTTTACATTACATAATACTTTATCATTTCTTCACAACTATAACATGAAAAGCCACGTGAGATAAATATAAATAACAGGGAACATCAACATGAACATTCAAACATCACTATACAAGGCACCATCATATATGCATAACGTACATCATACATACCAACATGCATAAGCATCAATCATCAAATCATATCATACATGCCTCGTCATACATCACCCATGACATCATCTATGACTTCAAGAAGTCAACTTACATTACCCCCGGGAACATCCCAAGTCAAAGCCTACATATCACTTTTCCACCAAAAATCATAAAATATTTTTAAGTCTTTAGGCGCATGGGCACTATGCAGGCGCATGAGCACTATGCAGACGCATGGGGAACACTTAGGCGCATGGGAACTTTCAGGCGCATCGGCATCTTTCAGGCGCATTGGCAGTATTGGGGCGCATGAGCAATACTTAATCCATTCTGGGCAAATCTAGGCGCATGGGCACTATGCAGGCACATGAGTGCCTGGCGCATGAGATATCTGGGCGTATGAACACTTAGTCAATATCAGCCTATTTCTAGGCACATGCATACTATTTGGGCGTATGGGATTTTGGGCGCATGGGACACTTAGGCAATTATTTTCAGTTGGGAGCATGGGCCATTATTTAGGCGCATGGGCCATTATTTAGGCGCATGAGCAGTCTATATCACACTTCAACATCATAATTCAGTCCCCAATCATCATACAACCTGTTCTAAGCTTAAATCATAAATCCTAAGCCTTAGAAACACAACCAAAACATCATCATACACATACATAGCCCAAAAATCAAACCCCACCCGCAACATACACACATAAAGCATACGGGTATAAAACCCAACATTATAAAAAATGTTCATACATGCATTTCCAGTCCCAAAGCAGTTTAAAACAAGTAAAAAGGGGGTTCTAGAACTCACCTTAGCAGCCTTTGGTTATGACTTCTTCAAAACCCGTTTGCAATTGAGTTCAACCGCCTAAAAACCCACCAAAAACATACCCGAACACAAACAAACATACATAAGCGTATAACCGAGGCTAAGGCCAGTTAAGAACATCTTATAAACTATGAATTCTTACCTTGAATTCAATCTTCTTCTCTTGTTTCTCTTCAAACCGAGAGTTTCTGCTCTTCTTCGCTTTCTCTCTCTAGAAATATTCGAATGATATGTGAAGAGAGGGTGATGGGCGGCCATGCCACCTTTATCGCCAACTTTTAAAGATTTTGTCCTTTTTACACTTTTTACCCCTTAACTTGGATAATATATCTTTTCTTTCTTTTTACTTCACTTATTCTTTCTTTCTTTGGCTTTTAAAATAACTGGATGTTACAAGAAGGAAGCAAAATCAATGCAGTCGTCAGTAAGAACCTTAAGGGGCTATGTAGCAATCAATCCCCTAAATCCACGAAGAATAACTGACTTTGCACTACTAAGTTCACAAGGTGTTTTTGTGTTGTTTCATTTTGCCCACAAGACATGTTGGCCTTTTCAATTTGGTCTCTTGTATTCTCTTCTTTAAATAGGATTATTTCACACCTAGGTTCTGACGTATTATTGCTTAGGGGTTCTGGGCCTCTTGGATGGCTTTTCCTACAAGGATATCTTCTAATACCTTCCATTAGTGGGAGACGAAAACGGGTTTAGTTGGTACCATCACCAGCCTTTAGAAGATGACCGTTGGCCATTGTTTGCGAGAGGTTTCGGGTGCTGTAGAGGTTCATCGCTACGCAGGTAATTTTCTTCCTCGTTACCAGAGGTGGTTGGCTCTTCATCATCCATTTTTCAGGAAGAAAAAGAGGTTTGTAGGGGGGTGCCAGTAGTTGGAGGTTGTACCTTCTTGGTAGCCCGTTTCTGGCCACCTCTATTTTCACCTTTGCGCTCTCCAATCATCTGCCTCTCGTTGTCACTGGGTCTATGCATGGAATGGTTTGTTTTTCAAACCCTAGGAAGCAACAGTTAGGTAGCGGTGTTGTTCTTACGATTAGTGTCCTTGATGTTTGGACCGGTGATGTGGTTATTGTATTTATTCTTTCTTTAACCACTTTCTTATGCATGCATGGTAGTTTTCGAGCCGTTGACGGTGATGATTTCGATTTGTTTATTGTGCTTCATCTGAGAACGAATTTCATTTTTTATTGTTACAAACTGTGATGTTTGATGTTGATGAATGGTGATTGGGTGTTCTCTATTATGGTGATTTTTACCAAATGATATTGTTTTGGGTATTTTATTTCTTCATGAATTTTCTATTGTATGTTGGCTTAAACCCAATGTCTGCTATCTATTTGTGTTAAGCTTGGATAATTTGAAATCCTTTTGGTCTTCTACTAACCTTGGATTCGGATTGTCGGCAATGATGGCCGCATGGTTGTTTGAGATGTGGTTGTGTTGTTTCGTGTTTGCTTTGATTCGAGGGCTTGTAGGTTGTTGGTTTGTATCAGATCAAAATTTGTAGGTTGTGATGATCCTACCAAAAAATCGATTGTTCTCTTGACATGGCAACCAGGTGTAAAATGTTTGTAGCCTGCCGCAGTGACAAAATCTATGTCAATGCAATACTGTTACTTGGCAAGCAAACTTTAAGTGGGATCGTGCGTTGTTGGTCTGTGGCTTGTTAAAAATTAGGTGGCTATAAGGATTCTTGTAAAAAGTGATCGTTGTCTAGCATGGCAACCATGTCTAGTTGGCAACCATAATGATGGAACAAATCTGAGCCTATGATTTTTTTACATACAGTTAAAATTATAGTTCTTAAGGTTTAATGTGCTACTTAAAATTACAATTATTAAGTTTGTGGTTTTCAAAACTCACGCAAAGTGTAAGGCTTAATAAACCTAGTTTAAAAGAATAATTAAATGTAACATGGGATCATATACCAAGGAAGAGAGAATATAACCTCACAATAGGATGCATCTTATAAAGTTTGCAGGACCGTTGAACGGTGTGCACTTACAACATAACAACACAATGAGGAGAGTTGCTTAAGAATACTTAACAGATCAAATAGAGAACTGGTTAACCTTTGAGTAAAGATGCTTAGAACACAAGTAAGTATGAGACAGAACAAGATAGCAAAACACACAAAGAGTTGGTTTTCAAGATTGTAGTATATTGCTTTCTCAAGTTCTATTACAAATGTTACAAAGCATATTAGAAAGGTACAAGTACTTGAGATACATATACTACACCCTACAGTCGGCCATACTTTGAAGGCCAGCTGGATACAATTGACTAGACAACTACAAATTCAAATGTAGAGACAAAAGGTAGATTGCCTTTTGACTAGTAATTATGATATGCCATAGCTCACATCCTAATATATTACAAAAAGGATAAAGTACATGAACTAAAAATTTATAGACTTAAGACCTCAATGTATAGGTACCAAAAGAATGGACCTTTTCACCAACTTATTAAAGTTGGGGACTTTACAGAGTTGCAGCGGAAAGGGGTCCAGCTTTATTTAAAAAGTACATCAGATAGAGCATGTTTTCTAAAAGTCTTTGGAAGAAATCTGTCTTCAAGAGTTGAGCTGCAGAAGACTTTGTCTCTTAAGCATTGAAAGGCTTCATGTTTGGCTTCGAAAGATATTGGTCTTGGCTTCGGAATATTTCACATTTAGAATGTTTTTTATTGCTGGTGTGAAACTTTCGAAGCATTCTACTTCAGTACACTTGTGCATGCATGCAGTAGAGACTTTGGGTGTTTGGGTTGCATCAGCCTTTATATTTAATCCTTACAAACTTCCCCTAGGCTGATGCTACCAAAACACTTGAAGACTTCTGATATTAACAATTCTTATCAGGATAATGACCATCCCTTTCTTCATGAGATGATCAGGATCACTTAGACTCTCAAAATGCCTTCCCATGTCAAAGAGATCATACAGAGGCAGAGTAAACATATCCTTCCATGTGTAAACATTTAAACGCCCTGATCTCTGATGACATGCCATCTTTCCAGATTTGTAGTGGTTATCCAGGACAAGATGGGTCTCCCTGATGCTAGAGGAGCTATTTGAATGGAAGATGATGGAGCATCCTCTAGTTGCACATCCTCAGGATGTTCTGACTCATCCTGAGGTTTGGAGAAGATGCTTCTTTCTTCTTCTTCTTCTTTGGCTTTTGTCTTGAAGCCATCCTTTTTCTCCTCTTTGATCCTTTAACTGAGAAGACTAGCCTGCAGCACCTGATTGATGTTCTTGTCTTTTTAGTTGGGTCTTCCTCTCTCACAGGGTCAGATTGAGAGGGGACTAAAGCCTATTGTGGATCAGAAGTGGAAGCTTGGTGATGCTTAGAAAGAGATTCAGGTTGTGTTGTCTCAAATGGTTCAACCTTACTCTATACTTCATGAGGGACTTGACTTGGTAGGGAGTGTAAGTCAACAAGTTCACCTCTTTGAATCTTTTGCTTCATCATTTTGATGTGCTCATCCATGGTGAACAGAGACATAGGACCAAGTCTCCTTTCGGGGAATCCATACAACTTTAAGAAGCTCATCATCCTCTACCTATCAGTATACCTAACTGTTGATCCCTATGTACCTAGTTTATGGTGTTAATGTAATATGTCTGTCATGTCCTAAATGTAATGAAACGAATGAGTTGAATGAAACATAATATGTGGTTGTTGATTTTAATGTCTAATGTTTTAGTGTATGTTTTAATATTTATTATTTATTAACGCATATTGAACCAACCATATAGGTTTGTGGTTGTTTGAATAGATCCTAGTCAAGTAATGATTGAGAAACATATTCAAACTTAGTCATATGAAGTCTTCATCTGAATGGACCATGCCAATGGACCATACGCATGAACACTTCATGCTAATGGACAAGTCACATGACTGAACTAATAGACTGGATTAGTCGCATGACTGAGACGTACGCATAAATCAGTCGCACGACTGAACCTTCAGTCGTGTGATTGACTTAGTCGCATGCTTTAGTCGCACGACTGAACCATGCTAATGGTCCAGTCATACGATTGACTAACCCTAACCTATAAATACCACTTAATTCGTGGAAAAACGGAACACTTTGAAGAATTCGACTCCTATTCGTACCCTAGCCGTCCAGAACGTCGAAGAAAGCCAATCCAAGTTCATAGATCGTTCTTGATCGATTCCAATTCGTTTTTAATGTTTAGTTTATTGTTATATCGATCGGGTTAACATTCTCACTGATTGGATCGCCAATCAAATAGGATTCCGCACTATTTGAGTTGGTATACACGTAAATCAGTTAGTACTACGTCCAGTACATGGTCCCTAACAAGTGGTATCAGAGCTTTGGCTCTTGATTTATGTGTGATTCAATCATTTTGATATAAAAATTGTGTTCTTCACTAAAAAATGCAATCTTTCTGTGTCAAAAGTGTTTTAGATGTCTCCAGGTCTTAATGTTAATGTTTTTCCGGCATACGACAATTAGGGTTCTTGAGAAATTCGTGTTTTTGCATCAAAATACCTTAAACCTTCGAATTCTCAAGATTTAGCAGCTTCAACCGCACGATTGACTCAATCACACGACTGAATCCTTACGCATCTCTCATACGCGTGATTGGACTCAGTCGTTCATCCTTACGTACGACTGAATTGCCTAGTCGCATTGTTCATTTGTGTCTGTCCATTCACACGAGTGAGCCATCCGCATTGGTCCATTCGCACGTCTGAGCCATCCGCATTGGTCAATCGCACGAGTTGTCCAATCGCACTCCTTTATTCACACAACTAAAATAGTTTTGTTCTAAAGACCAAAGTCATTAATAATGGAGGATCAATGTTCAGCGTTCACTGCAGGAACGGATTCCAGGATTCAATATTTGCTGCTTCTAGAAAATGAAGTGGGAAATCATAAAAAGCCCCCTAAGCTAATAACGTTAGTTGATTACCCAGAATGGAAGCAAAGATTTGATATTTACTTAAATGGAGTAGATCCCAATCTATGGGAGTCGATAGAGGCACGATATATCATGCCTGTAGGTGCAGAAGGAATCAAACTTACCTTAAGCGGTATGACTGGCGACCAAAAGGTAAAGTATAATGCAGAGAAGGAAATATATGCATTGTTAACTCAGTCAATCCTAAGGACATCTTCCATCAATATTCTAAGAACAAGCAAGCTAAGAAGCTGTGGGATGCATTGGAAAAGAGATGTGGGAAATGCATCGTTAAAAGCTCTAAAGGGTAAAGCGTTGAAGAAGGAGTTGATAACTTCTCGTCAACGGGAAAGGAGAGCTTGGACGATGTCATTGATCAGTTCTACCATTTATTGAGTGAGCTGCACACTCATGGAGTCACCACGTCTATGGAAGACAAAGTTTCAAACTTGTAGATGGGTTGCCAGAGAAATGGGTTTCCTTTTTATCCAACCTCAGACAGAATGATTTGCTGGCGAAGTTAGATATCAACGACTTAATTCTGAAGCTGAGAGAGGAAAAGTTGAGGATGAAGTACAATGCCCAAAAGTCTTCATATGATTAGAATCTGGTACTATATAACTCAACTCCACAAGGCAAAACGTCTGGAGCGCCACTTCAAACGGCTTTTGTGTCGAGTTCAGCTGGTCCATCTCAAGCTACCACTTCGGGATTTGACATGTCAGGGTTGTCTTGTGCCTAATACATAGCACCTAAAGCCAATGCCATAAAACTGAAGACTGAGAATCTCGGGAATGTTACAGTGGAGGTAGCAAAAGAGCATATGGATCCCTAGCAGTTGTTGTTCACTCCTATGATGGACTAGTTGCTGGGAAGATTGGGAACTGCCATCTGGTAGATGAGGACTACGAGCAGGTAGACGAGACAGAGCTAGAGAGAATGGACATCATGTGGGCCTTAGTAAGTGCTATCCGGAGAGCTAAGAAGTTTGTCAAGAAGACCGAACAGAATCTGATTGCCACTAAGGACATAACTTTTGGTTTTGACAAGACCAAGGTTACCTACTTCAACTGTGGGGAAAAGGGGCACTTCAAACATGAGTGTGTTAAGACCAAGAAGACAAGAAATGGAAATCCATTTTCATCCTTCAATCGTCAGGATAAACCCACAAGCAGTCCTACTTCGTCAAGCAAGGATCCTAAAGCCTTGACTGCTCACGATGACGAAGGATAAGATTGGAGCTTTCGGTTTGTGTCTCCGGGAGAATCCAACATTACTAGTGTTGAGGATCTTGATGACGACTCATCAAGCGAAGGTGATATTGCAATGGAACTTGTGATGTCAAATATTGAAGAAACTGCAACCTTGGTTGATCACCTACCTGAAGAAAGGACAAGTTCAACAAGTCCTGAATCACCAGAACCAGAAAAGTTAGACACTGCTTTGATGGCTGATTCAACCGCACCCTCTCAAGTAAGTTCCACTACTCAACTTTTCAATAATCATGCTTGTTCTGACTTTAATAAATTTAGGGAAAGCATTGAGTTGAAATTTGCTAGGTTATTAGACCATAATGATAACTTAGTAAAGGACTTGCAACTGTGCATAGAAGCCAATAGAGTCTTAAAACAAAATGAGCACACCTATAAAGAAAAGATAGAACTCTTGAATAAACAACTTAGGGAAATTGAAGTTGTACCTTTTAACCAAGCTAATGACATTAAGTTCTATCTAAACTCCCTAGAAGACACTAAGAAACAAAAAGCATTTTGGAAGTAGAAGTAAATTTATTAAAACAAAAACGGCATAGTTGGACAAGTCTTCTCACATTTTCCAACACTTAGTGAGAGAACACAACAATAGGGAGGGTTTGGGATATAAAGTGGTACCACCACCACATGAGACCTTGATGAATGCCAAAAGTAAACCAATAAATAATAACCCAATCAAGGATCATGTGGTGTCTACTCCTCTTGTAAGTGATACAGATTCCACATGTAAACCAAATGAATCTGTCACTAACAAAATGATGCCACTTCAAAATCAAAAGGTAAATGCCTTGTGTTAATCTAGATGAACAATTTGAGAAGGTTCTGTTAAGTGCTCTAAGAAAGATTAACATGTTGTCTTTATTTGTCTTTTGATATTTTGTAATAGTATAGGGACTATTTCAGTAATTTGTTAGTTCTTTACTTTGTGTTGAGTATAATAGCTTAGATTTGCAGGTAGATAAGAGAATACACAAGATATTCGAATCTGTTTTTTCATGCTTGTAATTGTCTTAGCTTGATATGAATGAAAACTTGAATTTTATTGATATCTTGTTTTGATTTGATTACTTTGTGTGAATTTCATTGAATTGTGTTACAAATCATCACAGATATATTCATTTGATCCTATCAAATGGTATCAGAGCTGTTGGTAAGCTGTTAGTGATTGATTTTCGTTTTAAGTTCATCGAACTTGAAAACCTAAAATCTCACTGAATCTGTGATTGAGATACAATTCAAGTGAAAATTTGTGAATTTCAGTTGTTTCATCATCAGAAACATGATTTGAATCACAATTAGCAGATCAATTCATCAAATTCAAGTAAATTGTTGAATTTGTTGTTCGAAAAGTCTTGAAGTTTCGATCTGAAATTTCAAAAATTGAGTGTTGTTGTTGAAATTGAAGAAATTGATATTAAGAAGAATAGTTATCGGCATAAAAACTGTCTAATTGAAATGTTTCAATCGAATCATCAACATTGAAGAATCAGAATATTTGAGTTTCTTACATTCATTTGAAGATGATGAATGGTCGCATGAGCTGAGATTGACTGAATTTGTCTAAGTGTTAGACGCATTAACATGTGTATACGTTTTCCGTCAGACGTTTGATCACTGTTCGAGTGTCCAGACGTATCATTGTTGAGAAGTGTTTTGAACTGTTTAGACGTTTGATAACTGTGTAGGCGCTCAAACACTGTGTGACGCATCAACACTGTGTATACGCATCACAACTGTTAGACGTTTACAACTGTTCAGACGATTCAATTTTAGTCGTCTTGGAAAAATTTTCTAAGCATTCCCTTAGACGTTTCTCAACTTAGACGCATCAAATGTTGAGACGTTTAATACTGTTCAGACGTTTTAACCTTGATACTTTGAATTTTTTTAAGAAAATTCTTGAAAAAGTTTTTCTAATTTTTTAAAATTCAAAATATAAGAAAACAACAACAAATATAAGCATGGTTCAATCAAAAAATTCGAAAAACGAGCTCAAAAAACTTGAAAAATAGAGTGATTTCAAAATGGTCTATTAGATAAACACATTTAATTCCATTGACACTGAGCGGGAAATCTATAGAAAAAGGACCTACATTCCTATAATAATGATTGACTAGATAGAGGATTTGTGTATACTAAAGTTTTGACAGTATTCAAACATTCCATTCAATTGCTCATATCCTCAATGATTACAATGGGTTGTCACTCCTTATATAGAGTGCAACAGTCACTGCTGTTATCACGGAAAGTGACAACTGGCAGATCCAATACAGAAATAACTAATCTTAACAAACTACTGAAATGTTCACAACTACTGAGAACATATCAGCAAGTTAAGTACAAAATATAAAACTACTGAAACTACAACGACTGAAGAACAAGCTCTTCAGTCGTTTTACAAAACTACTGAAACAAAGAAAATAAAACTACTGATATCACAACTACTGAAGAAGTACTCTTCAGCAGTTGTGACAAACTACTGAGGCTTCAGTACTTGATCTTCAGACTTTGACCTTCAGGCGTTTCATCAGCTGATGACTTCAGTAGATATCATCAGCTGATGTCTTCAGTCTTTGTCTTCAGACTTTGTACATCAGTTGTTGATCTTCAGCACTTGTGAACTCTTCAGCTGTTGTACTTCAGTACTTTGGTCTTTCAGCTTCAGCACTTGTGTTCTTCAGCTGTTGTACTTCAGCACTTTGGTTCTTCAGCTGTTAAGGTCTTCAGCACTTGATCTTCAGCTGTTGAAGTCTTCAGCACTTGTCAAACTACTGATGAGGCTTTCAGCAGTTGTTGTGATACCGTGTGGGACTTAGAGGTTTTCTGATCTTGGCTCATTGGTTCTTTTGGTCCAACAAACTCCCCCTGAACCAATGCAGCCAAAACCTCTAACTTATTTATACTCCCACTTATTGATGGCAAAAATGTTGGTCTTTTCCTTCTTGATCAGTAGAGAAGATGACCCATGTACGCTCCGGCCTGGGAAGAACCTCAAATATTTGTTTGGCAGAGTATGAATGGGAACTCTGTTTTGGGGAACTGGACACAGAGTTGTTATCCCATTCATGAGATTCACTTCCCCATAATGAGTCTGTACGACTCACGAACATAGGCCTCAAGGAGAACAATTGTTCCTCTTGAGAGAGTTCTTCAGCTCCTCCTTCGAAGAAGAACTCTGGACCATAGTACTCTGATAAGTACTTCATGGTCCTGCCATTTTTCAGCTCCACCGTAGTTACCTCCCTGTATACAAATTCATCAGGATGGTTGCCTTCAAGGAGTAACTGGAGCTCATTCTTTTGGATGTCTTCAAGCTTTTTGTATAACAACCCTTCTTAATCATCTTGTTTTCTAGTAAGGCTTGAGGTGTCTTCTTTGCTTGGTGAGCTTTCTTGAATTCATCAATGATTTCCCAAGGTGAGACTACAACGGCCAACATGATGGTAGATTCTATTGTTTTTCGTACTTGGCCGTTGTATCTGTGTGGGATAGTTCTTTTATGGATTCTAGAACTCACCCTGGGGTCTGGCCATACTCTCACTCTCTCCTTCTGATACTGAAAGGTGTGTCTGAGAGTGTACAGCCTTTGAGCATGCCCTTTCATGGCTTGAATAGATGATGACTGAGGAAATTCCTTGTCAACCATCTTCAACAGTTGCTCATCGTGCTGTTTCTGCTGTTCTTCTTCTTCTATCTTGACTCTGACCATTTCCTTTGAGAGTCAGGTGTGATCATGGATTGACTCTGGGTTTTGGTAGCTTCAGAACAGCAGAGAGTGGCAGACTATCATCTTCATCCTCTTCTTCTTCTTCTTCTTCCATCCTCAGCACCCTTCTCCTCTACGGGTACATCACTGGATGATGGTTGGGTTGGTGAAGGGATTGGTTTTGAAGAGAGAGGATGTTTGGATTTTGGCTTAGAGGTTGGTTGGGAGATTTGAGGATAGGATCTGTTTGAGTGGGTGGAAGGGAAGGTTGATCTAGCATCCTTGTAGTAATTTTGCTTTTGTAAGTTTAGCCATCTCTAACCTTTTGCCAGCCCCAGCCTCATCAAGGGCTTCCACAATGATCCTTTGTTGAATTGCTCAGACAGACAGATTCTGGTGGCTATAGCCAGAATGCTGTCCCTGGACCATGCGCGGATCTCCATTAATGATCTTCCCAGTATTTTGCAATAAAGCGGATCATTATTTCCAACCTCTCTTTCTCAAGAGCATCGTACCCTGCCCATCGGGTTTGTATCTCTTGTACCTCTAACCTTCTGATCTCACTATCCAGTGTGGCTGTGTCAAACCCCTGCCTGAATAGTTGTTCAATTATTTATCCATGGAGCGGCTGTGTGTGGTGTCAGTCTTTGACCAGCTCCTCCAAGGATTTTTCTTCAGCAGTATGATCATCAGCACTTCTCTTTCGCTTGTACGTGAGCAGAGGTTGCTTTTCTTGTTTCTCCTCTTCCTCAGATCTCTTCCTCTTTCTATCTTTCACTGCAGTACTCCCCCCTTTTGGTTGCATTGGAGGAAGGGGTTGGTACCGCAGAAAGAGTCTTGTGGACAGCAGCATCAACCAGGGGCTGTATGTAAGTGGAGGAAAGCCTCTCATCAAGGGCTTTGATCACTATATCAGTGATTATGGGGGTGATGAGAGGGAGGGATTTTGGAGGATAGCACCTATTTGCTCAGGAGGGTTCTGTTCCTGAGAAGTAGGGCCTGAAGCAGAGGCGGGTGGTTGATTTTGGGGTGGCTCTGTGTTTGGGGAACCTTCAAGGGAAGGTGCCATCTGTGGGTGTATGATGGTGGCAGATGGACTTGCATCCTGAGACATCTTGGCCAGCAGCTCTTTGAGTCTGCTAACCTCATCCTCTAGAATGGTGTTTTGAGCAACTACATCGAAGAAGAAGCTCAGGTCATCATCAGTTGATACTGAATCACCTGACCTCCTGCTTAGAGCAGGATTTACATGCACTGGGTGTAGACCAGTTGGTGCATGTGCCCCTTGTGCTTGGTACTGGGGACTTCCAGCCTCAGGACAATGTCCATCATCAGCTGTTGCCTCTAGGGAGGTCTTAGCAATGTTACCAGCCTCACTCTGGTCATGTGCTGAGTCAGAGGAGGTGGCAGCCTCACTAGATATTCTAAGCTCCTTCTCTACACCAGGAGATAGAATTGGGAAACCCCTGTGCTGTGGGTTCTCAAGTGCACTGTGTTCCTCCCCCTCAATGTAGAGGTATTCCCAGTAGAAGTGGTTTCTGGGGAGGGGGTGAGGAGTGCAATTGAGTCAGCACTTGTGCAACTATTAAAGTTGGGCTGTGAGGGGCGGTTGTTTGGGGTACAGGGGTAGAAGCAGTGTGCACCTGGGGTGGATGGTGCTCTTCAATGGCAATCTCCTCAAGTGAGGAAGATCCCAGATAAGTAGGTGCCCCTTGGGTTGCTGCAGGCTCCTGTTGAGAGGAAGCCTGAGCGGCTGTGGGAGGAGTCATTGTATCCACTAGGGGGTTTGGACTAGTGGATATATCCTGCGTTTGTGGTGCAGGAGCATCCTCAGGGGACTCAATTCCCTGAGTAGCCATTTGGGTTTCTTTTTGGTGGGTTTGGTGGGGACATTGGATTTGGAGGTGGTGGCTGTGGGTTCCAGCTGCGTGGGTTTTCGCAGCTTGGCAGCCAGTTTGAGTGTCGGTCAGAGTTGTGCCGGGAGTATACTTCTGGCAAAACAGCCGTAGCAGGGACTCCCAAGCCAACAAGTCCCTCAGCATTAAGCTGGTCTATTATAATGGCCATTATGAACCGTGGATAGAGTATCCAACGGTTGGCAGTTAGTTTTTGAGCCATATCTTTGAGCTCTGAAAATATTAATTCTGAAAAATTCAGTGGTTGTTGCTCAAGGATAGAATACATACCTGCTGCCATTTGGTGGACATTTGATCCCAAGACGATGTCTTAGGGGCCAAACATACATTGACCATGGAAAGATCAGGCGCTCAGCGTCATTAAAGTGTTCTTCATGATGGTGGTGGCACTGAGATCACCTTGATATCCATGCTGAGCAAATGATAGATCTATGGTGCCCTTCGGATATCCAGCAGGAGAGGTAGCATCACTCAGTTGAAGAATTTTACGGATTGTTGCAGGAGTAATCACTACTTCTTTGTTGTTGACGACTGACCGGAGGGATAGTGTGTTGCTCTCCTCAGTAGTAACAGTAACGTTCATCCAAAATTGGTTCAAGGATTCGGCATGTAAAACGGGGTTCAGAAGGAATGCCTTGTTGTATTGGGACTGAACCATAAGATCGATAGCAGTATCGAACTTAGTCCAGATCGGCGATTTTGTGAGGTAGGCAACACAGTTGTGTCGCGGTTTAATTTGCAAAGACGCCATGGAATTTGTTGGAGAGGAACGTTAGGTTTGAAGAAGATGAAGCATGGAGAGCTCAGGTTAAGGGTATTTATAGGGTACGGGTGAGGAAACGACTGAAGGATGTGGTGTTAGTCATCAGTAGTTTTAAACGACCGTTGACATGGTATTATCCTTTCAGACGTTGAAACAGCTGAAGTCGCGGTGTTAGGCATCAGTAGTTTAGAAAACTACTGAAGACCGTGGTTTTGACTTCAGGTGATTGAAACAACTGAGGACATGGTGTTGTCATCAGTAGTTATGAAACTACTGAAGACAGTGGTTTTGTCATCAGCTGTTGTAAACAACTGAAGACTTGGTATTGGTCATCAGTAGTTATAAAACTGCTGAAGACGGTTTTGCTTCAGTTTTAAAATGAAACAGCAGTGGTACAAACGACTGAAGGAAAGTTCTCTTCAGCTGTTTTCGTCAATTCTTAGCTTTTCAGCTGTTTCAAACTATCCTCAACACATTCATCAGTCTTTATGGCTGATTTCAGTTGTTTCATAGGACATCAGTACTTATCTGTTTTTACTGATTTCAGTAGTTATGACTACATC
The DNA here is from genome assembly GCA_025506515.1 of Flaveria trinervia. Classification (NCBI taxonomy): domain Eukaryota; kingdom Viridiplantae; phylum Streptophyta; class Magnoliopsida; order Asterales; family Asteraceae; genus Flaveria; species Flaveria trinervia. The sequence goes on from CM046446.1 coordinate 30,697,379, forward strand.
AGTAGTTGTAACTACTTCAGTAGTTTAGAGCAGATGAAGTACTTCAGTACTTGTGAGAACTTTTAGCCTTCAGTAGTTATAAAAAGTACTGAGGTTAAAAGAGCTCATCAGTACTTATATGTGACAGGCACTCATGATCATCAATATGAATTACTGAGATCATCAGTAGTTGTCACCTATTCTAGCTGCAGCATACCAAGCCTTAACACCAGGTTTTGGAAAGTTGAACTATCCAAAGGCTTAGTAAAAATGTCTGCAAGCTCATCAGCACTGGGCACAAACTTAGGATCAATCAGACCTTTTTCAAAACAATCTCTTATAAAATGGTGTCTGATCTCTATATGTTTGGTCCTAGAGTGCTGGACTGGATTTTTGACAATGCAAAGAGCTGAAGCACTATCCATTAACAATGGAGTCTTAGTCTCTGTAATGCCATAATCCAAAAGTTGGTTTTGAAGCCAGAGTACCTGAGATGTACAGCTTGCAGCAGCAATGTACTCTGCTTCCGCAGTGGATGTAGCAACTGAGGTCTGTTTCTTGCTCTGCCAAGAAATCAAGCAGTTGCCTAGGAATTGACATCCACCAGAAGTTGATTTCCTGGTCAACTTACACCCTGCATAGTCACTGTCAGAAAAAGCAACTAATTTACCAGAATGTCTGGTAGAATACCATAAACCTAGAGATGGAGTGCCTTGCAGATATCTAAAGATCCTCTTGACTGCAATCAGATGAGACTCTTTAGGTGCAGCCTGAAATCTAGCACAAACACATGTAGCAAACATAATATCTGGTCTAGAAGCTGTTAAATACATCAAACCCAATCATACATCTGTAAAGTGTTTCATCAACCACTTTACCTTTCTGATCTGAGTCCAGTTGTGTGGTGCTGCTCATGGGAGTAGAACAGGGCTTACAGTTTTGTAAATCAAACTTTTGCAAAAGATCTTTTGTATATTTGGATTGATGAATAAAAATTCCATCAGCCTTTTGTTTGATTTGCAACCCCAGAAAGAACTGTAATTCTCCCATGGCACTCATTTCAAACTTCTGTTGCATCAACTTTGTAAAGGCATCACACAACTTTGGATCAGAGGATGCAAAAATAATATCATCTACATAAATTTGAACAAGTAGATTATGCTGCCCAGCTTTCTTAATAAATAAAGTCTTGTCTATGGAGCCTCTAGTGAAATTGTTTTCCAGAAGAAAGTTTGATAATGTCTCATACCAGGCTCTGGGAGCTTGTTTTAACCCATAAAGAGCTTTATCAAGCTTATACACCCAATTAGGATGTTTGTTGTCCTCAAAGCCTGGAGGTTGACATACATAAACCTCTTCTTTAACTTTTCCATACAAAAATGCACTTTTGACATCCATTTGAAAGACTTTAAGTTTTTGATAAGCAGCATAAGCTAAAAAAAATCGAATTGCTTCCAGTCTGGCTACAGGGGCAAAGGTTTCATCATAATCAATACCTTCTTCTTGTGCAACCCCTGAACAACCAGTCTGGCCTTGTTCTTAACAATAAGCCCATTTTCATCAGTTTTGTTCCTAAACACCCATTTAGTGCCTATTGCACACTTACCTGGAGGTAGAGGAACCAGTTCCCACACTTGCTGTTTCTTGAACTGAAGAAGCTCAAGCTGCATGGCATCAACCCATCCATTGTCCTTTAAAGCAATGTGATAATTCTTTGGCTCTTGCTGACTGATGAAGAGAGCATAGAAGCAGAAATTTGACAATTGACTTCTTGTTGATACTCCAGCAGTGATATCACCAATGATTTGAGACATGGGGTTCTTCAGATCTTGATACACAATGAGATCTGTGCAAGTGTTTGTAGCCGGTTCAGCAGCAACAGATGGTGATGGTGAATCATTTCCTTGAAACCAATCAGTGGATGGTAATTCAAAGGAAGTTGAATTCGAAAATCTCATCAGCATTTGTTGTGGATGGTGCTACTGGCGCTACAGGAACATCAGGTCTAGTTGAATCAGGCAGCTGATCACTAAACCTGAAGAGGTGAGTACTGCATCATCATCATCATCAGCAGTACCACCAGGTGGTGAACTGTTGACAGGAGCAACAGCAGGAGTTTGATAAGGAACATATTGTCAGTATGTCCAGATCAAATAACTCCACAGGACTTTGTGGAATCTTGTCCTTTGGAGATTCATTAAACTTAACATGTAGAGTTTCTTCAACCATCTTTGTTCTGCAGTTGAAGACTCTGTATGCTTTGCAAGTAGATGAATAACCAACAAAGTATCCTGCATCCACCTTAGGATCAAATTTGTGGAGTTGATCCTTTGTGTTGAGAATAAAACAGGGACACCCAAATGCTTTGAAAAATGAAATCAGTGGAGCCAAATGATGGAGAACTTCATATGGAGTCTTCATCAACCTCTGATTTACTAAAACTCTATTTTGCACATAACAAGCTGTGTTGACAGCTTCGGCCCAAAAGGTCAATGGCAAACCTGAGTCAGCCAGCATGGACCTTGCAGCTTCAATGAGGGTCCTGTTCTTTCTCTCCACTACTCCATTTTGTTCCGGAGTCCTTGGAATGCTGAACTGCCTTTTGATTCCCTTTGAGAGATAGAAGTCATCAAGTGTATGATTTCTGAACTCAGTCCATTATCACTCCTAATACACTTGACTGGAAGGGAATACTGCTTCTCAATGTACAGCACAAAGTGGATAATCTTCTGAGCAGCCTCATCCTTTGAATGTAGAAAGAAAGTCCATACAAATCTGGAGTAATCATCCACAATTACCAGACAGTATCTTCTTTGCCATGCTCATTACTCTCACAGGACCAAATAGATCCATATGCAGTAATTGCAAGCAGGCAGTGGACTTGGACACTTCAATAGGAGGAAATGAGACCTTGTGCTGTTTTCCTTTTAAACAAGCAGTGCAAGTTTCATCACAGTGGAACTCCTTTATTGGTAAGCCTCTGACTAAACTAGTGGCTAAGCTGATTCATGTTTTTGAGATTAACATGACCAAGCCTCCTGTGCCATAGTTTAGATTCTTGAAAAGAGGCTTTGGAAAATAGGCAAGGATTGCCTTTGAGATCTATCTTCTTAGAGAGATCTAAGGCATACACTCTTCCTGTCCTGTTGGCTTTCAGGAGAGTGTGATCATCCAACACCTTGTCAATCAAGGGCAAAACTTTGGATGACAGAATCCTACAGTTTTGACTTGTGAAAAGGGCAACATGGCCTTTATCACACATTTGACTGACACTCAAGAGGTTGTACTTGAGATTTTCCACATGATTAACATCATCAAATTTGATTTCTCCATTGGAGACAAAGCCCTTACCGATGATGTAACCCCTAGCATCATTGCCAAAAGAGACAAATCCTTCTTTCCTTGAGAGTAGTCATGAAGAAGAGAGATGTTCCCAGTCATGTGCATGGATCCCCCACTGTCTACATACCAGATGCTATTTTGGCATGTTGAAGACCCCTGCATATAAACAATCAGTTAGTTTTAGAGACCCAAACCTTTTTGGTTTTGGGCCTGGTCTCATCAATAGATGGTAAACTAGCATGTTATTTGTAACAACAGCCTGAGAGGAAGAAGATGGTGCAGAAGAGGAGTCCTTGGCTTAGACCTCCTTTTCTGTGGTTTCAACATAGGAGAATCTAGTTGGTTAACTCTACCCAACAGATGTTGTACCATCATCACCAGCTGTGTCTGATTTTGTGATAAAGCTTTCAGCTCATCAGACACATTGCTAGTGGAGTTAGATAAGGTCCTATGTTGCCTTCTTCTTTTGAGCACCCTCAGCTGTCACCTGTTTAACTCCTTCCTTTTTGGATTGCTTTAAGGACTTAAGGGTTACAGGATTTGATGTTGCTGATACAAATGTGGTCTCAAACTCAGTTTTCATTTTTACCATTTTCTCATTAATTTCTTCCTTTTGTTTGAGTTTGGAACCTCTTTTGTACCAACAATCATCTGTAAGATGATTGAACAAACCACATACTTCACATGGTTTCTTCTTCATCTTAGGTTGATCATCAACTAAAGATGGTGAAGCAACAGAAGACTTGTTCTTCAATGCTTTGGAAGCATTGGTTGCTTTCTTGACAGCATCTTTAGTAGTCTTCAAACTCTTTCTACTGCCAGTTTTCTTCTCTTCAGTACTGACAGCAGTTGAAGTTTGAACTTCAGGAGTTGAATCCTGCTCTCCAGTCCTTTCAGGACCTTCAGGATTGACTCCTGAGTTGATCAACTTATTGATCATGTGAATGTCAGCATTTGGACCATCAACATCAGCTGATAGGTTCAAAGAGGACTTGATACTGACTGCTACTTCTGATTGTGCTGTATCAGAAGGTAGATCACATGACTTGATGGATTGGTTATCACTCTCACCATCAGATTCTACCTCTGCTCTTGGGGTAAAATCTGTAGGTGGAGCAGTGTGATTGTAACCAATTCCAAACTTCACATTTGAAGCAGATTGCTTACTAAGAAGCATTTCAAAACCTTTGCATGATTGTACCCATCTATCACACTCGACCTGGGAACTGCAAGGGTTTCTTTGAGATCTTTGTACTTCTCTAAAAGTACATCTTCTCTAGCCTTATCATCAATTATTTTGCAATTCAGTTTATAAACCTCATCATTTTTATCTTTGAGCACAAACTCAAACTCAGCTTTGTTTTTGGAAATTACTTGTTCTAGCTCAATGTTCTTATTAATTAAAGCTACATTTGCTTCTCTAATGGAAGCAAATGCTGCTATGCATTGTTCAGAACATAATTGGCTTTTGCCTCAGAGGATACCTGTGATACCTGAGGGTAGAGGCATTGGAAGATGAAGTATCAGCAGACTCCAAAGCCATAAGAGCTAGATTCCCAAAGGGACTGTCACCACCATGTTGACCAGCACCTGAGAACAGTTGATCATGACCAGACAAGTCATCTGGTAAACTGCTCCAGTCAACAACTCCTGGGGTGAAGAAGCTGTGTTGTTGAGATGAAGGTTGTTGATGAGATAGGGAAGGCTGAGGTTCTGGTAATGCATGAGGTTGTGGTGTCATAGGAACTTGAACTTGACTTGACTGTGGCATGTAATAACAAGGGTACTGATAAGGCATTTGACCCTGAGGAACAAAATATGCCGGAGATTGTTGTTGAGGATGATGACTAGATGTGACAGGATGTTGCCCTCTGTTTTGTTGACTGTTGCCAGGAAAAGTCACAAAGGGTGCAGTAGAGTTTGATCCAGTTGATCTACACTCTCTTGCAAAGTGTCCAAGCCGTTGGCATTTGTGACACCTCAACTTGCTCTTGTCAAAACCAACTTTGGTTTTGCCAGAGAGTCCTGGGAATTTTCTTCCAGTTCTTTTGTAGAACTTCTGAGATCTGATATTTATCAAGGCCATTTGGCTCAAAATATCCATCTCTTCTAAGTCATCATCAGCAATCCCCTTGAGATCATCCATAATGAAACAAATTGTCATTATTACCTCCAGTAAACTGACCATCAACACTTACAAATGCAGAATTAGAAGTGCTCGAAGAGAAATTAATATGCTCATCATACTGGCATTCAGATGCAGCATATTCTGACTCATGACCCACCAAGGCAGTGTTGCCTTGTATAAAGTCTTCAGTGAGCTTTCCAGATGAAGACAACTTTCTCTTCTGTTCTATCTCTCTCTCAAAAGTGAGCAATTTCCCATGGAGTTGGGTGAGAGATAGTTTGTCCAAACTTGCACTGGAGCGTAGGACAATAGTATATGTGTCCCATCTCTCAGGCAGTGATCTGAGAAATCTGTTATTCATCTGAATATTGGTGTATTCAAGTTTGACCATTTTTAGTTCAGAGATCAAACAAGAAAACCGCTCATATTGTTGAGTCAGTGTCTCACCCTTTCTATGAGAGAATGTCTCATATTGTTGGGCAAGAATTTCTCTATTATTTGCCAAGACCTCATCTGTTCCTCCAAATTGTTCTTTCAAAGCAATCCAGAGGTCATGGGCAGTTTCATGATGCATTAGCCCAGAATAGATTTCATTGGGCAAAGCCATGGCCAGAATTCCATGGGCTTTTGCATCAATCTCAAGCAACTTTTTATCATCTGAGTATTGCTCCCTCCTCTTCGGAACCATTTGATTGGTTTCGGGTTATTCACCATAGGCTTGTGTGGACCATGTACCACAGATGTCCAACACCCTGCGCTATTAACAGACAGGTGATGGAGCATACGTCTTTGCCATATGTTATACTCATTCCTAACCAGCATAGGAGGCTTGGTTAAGGAACCAGTATTGTGAGGATCATTGGAGGGAGTGGTCATTTTCAGTTCAAAAAATAGTTAGTTCAAGTTTAAAAAGAAGTTTAGACAAACCACAACAAACTCAATGAGAACCAAGAAAAGATCTCAGGATGAATGAGCAGAAATACAGAAAAATTCAATCTCTATAACCGTTTCTTGCAAAAACAAAAGCTAATTCAATCAAACTTGGATCTTGAATAGCAGTTTCAATGATCAATTATTAGATCGATCAATGATTAACCTGCTCTGATACCATTTGACATGATCAGTGATCACAAGTTTGATGTATCAGAATATAAAGCAGCGGAATACACAAACGAATTAGACAAATTGTAGCAAGCAAACAATATATGTAAGCGTTAAGATCGCATACGGTTATAGGGAGAGAATATGAATTCTGATTTCTAGGAATGTTTATAGATGTAGAATATTCTAATCAAATCAATCAACATTCCATTCAATTGCTCATATCGCTCAATGATTACAATGGTTGTCACTCCTTATATAGAGTGCAACAGTCACTGCTGTTATCACGGAAAGTGACAACTGGCAGATCCAATACAGAAATAACTTAATCTTAACAAACTACTGAAATGTTCACAACTACTGAGAACATATCAGCAAGTTAAGTACAAAATATAAAACTACTGAAACTACAACGACTGAAGAACAAGCTCTTCAGTCGTTTTACAAAACTACTGAAACAAAGAAAATAAAACTACTGATATCACAACTACTGAAGAAGTACTCTTCAGCAGTTGTGACAAACTACTGAGGCTTCAGTACTTGATCTTCAGACTTTGACCTTCAGGCGTTTCATCAGCTGATGACTTCAGTAGATATCATCAGCTGATGTCTTCAGTCTTTGTCTTCAGACTTTGTACATCAGTTGTTGATCTTCAGCACTTGTGAACTCTTCAGCTATTGTACTTCAGTACTTTGGTCTTTCAGCTTCAGCACTTGTGTTCTTCAGCTGTTGTACTTCAGCACTTTGGTTCTTCAGCTGTTAAGGTCTTCAGCACTTGATCTTCAGCTGTTGAAGTCTTCAGCACTTGTCAAACTACTGATGAGGCTTTCAGCAGTTGTTGTGATACCGAGTGGGACTTAGAGGTTTTCTGATCTGGCTCATTGGTTCTTTTGGTCCAACAAAAGATTCTCCGAACCTTATCCAGAAGATGATATTCAAGGAGATGATCTGAAAAGAGTTAAGAATGATTTAAAGCCTATTCTTGATGTGTAGGACTACCTTTGGAAGTTCTTAGGTGGCAGGCTTGAGCATATCAAACAGATATACACTATATAAAGCATTAAGATCATTGTGAAGGAGGTAAAGAGATTAAAATTTAAAGAAACAAAAGCTTAAAAGACAATTAGAATTATTCAACATTTGTCTGGAGAGACAATAATCAAATGAATGAATAGATTTGTTCAACTCATAACTGAGATGTCAACAGCCGGTATCAAACCTGATCTTGAAGATTTAAATCTCAGACTACTCAATGCTTTAGCATTTCATGGAAACAAACTGTAAACTACTAAAGCATACTGAGAAGTTTCAATGGATCTAGATCTTCTTTTTGCAAAAATAGAATCAGTGGAGATTGATGAAAGCTCAAGGAACAATGATAGAGCAGCATCATGTCTCAATATCAGTTTGTTGCTTCACCTGCAACCCCATAGAAAATGCATTCATGGCAAAGAATGAGAAAAGTCCTGAAGAACAAGGAGACTGTTTGTAGGAGCAGGATTTTTCACTGACTCATCATTACCAGTGCACCTGCATATACAACTCAGTCTCATTCTCAATCTCCTCCTAAACCACAGTCACAATCATCAAATATTCAGACAGAGACTTCTTCATCATCTAACTCGTCTAAATCTAGCAAAGTTAAAGATGTGATTAACATCCTATTAGAGGATGAAGAGTCCAAAACTGCATTACTGCTTTTATGGCAGCTTTCAAGCATATCAAGGTAGCCATTTAACTCAACTAGATTTTGTTTTACAGGATTTATTGAGATGGATCCTGAAGATGTTAAAGAGATGGACCTGAACTGGCAGATGGTGATGATGACTACAGGACTCAAAAACATTCTTATGTCAACAAGAAATACAAGCCTAGTGCAAACAAGACTGTTGGATTTGACAAGTCAAAAGCTAGAGTTTCACTGCAACAGTTATGGACACTTTTCAAGAGAATGCAAAGCTCCAAGGAATAATGGAGGAAGTACTCATTCAAGCACAAATAATCAAAGGTTTCAACAAGCTCAAAAGACTTTTCAAAAGCCTTATCAAAGTCTTCCTATGTCAGAGCTTAAAGATGAAACCAAATCATCTGATGAAACAAGGAAGCACTAGTAGTCAACATAAAAGATTGATATGATTGGAGTGCATATGCAGATCAATTTACAAATGACTTAACATCAAGTTTGTCTCTTATTGCAGAAATTCAAGAGGAAGATTGGTCAAAAAAACAATGACCCAAAAGTGGAAAGTGATGAAGAGGAAGATAACTATGATTGGAGTGATAAGTCTGATCCTAAAAAGGATAAGAGGAAGTAGCTCTAATGGTTCAGTCTGATCAACCAAAGGTTAAATCTTCTACTTCATCATCTAAAACCACAGTTCCAAAATTTCCTGAAATACCATCAGAAGTAAGAGAAAAGCTTTGCACCAAATCATGCTTTGAACATGTTGAACACTAAGAAACTATTCATTCAAAATCTGTGAAAAGCTAAACAAGAGGAATCTATGCATAATCAACTTAATCTGATCATAAAACTGCAGATCAAAAGATTATCTCTCTTCAAATTCATGGAATAAAACACTCAAAGATTTAGAATTGTTACAAAACAACTAAGAGATGACCAAGAATCTTGAACAAGAGAAAATAGCACATGCTACTACTCAAGTTGATCTAGCAAAAGTAAAAAGTTCAAAACTGATAAGTAGAAAAACTAATCAGTGAAAGGAAGATAAACAAAAAGCAGGATTAGGTTTCACTCATGAACCATGCCTGAATCTATCACAAACACACTACCAGAGAATTTCAATACTCATGATCATTCACCTAAAAGTAAAGCAAAGCTTAAAGCCTTTCAAATCAAAACCAAGAATGCAGAAGAAGAAAAAGAAAATGTCCAAGTGTTTGTTGAAAAAGATCAAGAAAAAAATCCAAAATGGACATCCAATCAAGATAAAATCATATGAACCAAGACAACCAAAACAAAATATCTCTTCTGATTAAATTCATAATGTAATAGAATAAGTTAGAGTTCAAAACAAGGATAAACAACAGATAGGAACATCAGAAGATTCAAACATCATCAACATGAAACAATTTCAATCAGAAAAGGAATCTTCTTCTGATAATGTTCAATCTGATAATAAACCAAGCTCTTCTAAATCTAATAATCAAAGAGAAGAAAGAAATCTGCAAAAGCAACATCTGAACAAAACAAAAGTTCAGAAAATTGATTAAAGCAACAATTCAAACATCAAAAATAAAACTAATTAAATTTGTGTCAGCAGGTATGTTAAATATGAATTCTCTTTCAAATAATAAAGCAAATGTTATGAACAAATCAAAATCTGATCTAAAATCTAGTTCAGATTCAAAGACTTCCGCTGTAGCAAAAAGATTTGTTTCTAATACATTCAAGAAGGAAGTTCATGTTAAACAAATGAACAATAATCTGACACAAAATCAAACTGTGAAAAATGAAAAACAACAGTTTAACTATATGACACCAAAAGCAAACATTATGTTATTGTCAAAAGTTAACAAAAAGTTGTTTTAACACCACAAAAGCACTATGAAATTTGTGATATTAAAAATCACAATACTGCTGAGTGCTACTTCAACAAGTACTGTCACATATGTGACATGAGAAATCATTCAACATCAGATTGTTATTATAACAAATATTGTACTTATTGTGATGAAAAGACTCACAACACTGCAGATTGTTACTTTAGAAATAGATCTCTCACTAGAAACTTTGCAAAATCAAACATGAGCAAAGGATTTGCTAATCCACAGTATTTGAGAAATCAAACTAATGGATTTCAAAGAGACATTAATCAACGAATGTAGGTTTGAGATCTTTTCCTAAGAACAACTATATGAGTTCCAAACATAACATGCAAGAACACTTTATACCAAGATCTGTAAGGATGACTAATAAAAATGTTGAACATCAATACATTTCAAAAGATGATCAATCGAATGGTATGAATGTTCACAAAAAAAATCAAACAATTTTCAGAATAAAATGGTAAATTCATCAAAATAGACCTGATCTGAATAATCTCCATTATAAACAATTTACAATTGTTGATAATTTAGAAAGCCCAAGACCATTTCGGCTTGGGTAGATATTTCAACTTAACTTTCTGTAGTGCAGGTACGCCCAAAAAGACCAATCAATACATGGTATGTGGATAGTGGGTGTAGTCGGCACATGACAGGCAATACTGCCTTGTTACAAGATTTTAAATCAAAAGATGGAACTCACGTCGCCTTTGGTGGTGATGCTGGAGGAAAAATAACTGGAGAAGGAACAGTATCCAATGGGAAATAAGCTTTGATAAAGTCAACTTTTGTTCACAGTGAACTTTAATCTGTTAAGCGTATCTCAAATTTGTGATAAATCGTATTCTGTTCTGTTGATAATTCATTATGTTTGTTTTGAAACCAGGTTTCAAGATAAGCAAAGATTGGGTTATTGTTACAGCTAAGAGAGACAGAGATGTATACAAATTGGATATGTCTCAAGTTGATCCTTCTACTGAAACAACATGCCTAATTGCTAAAGCATCGAATGATGAAAGCCAGCTTTGGCATAGACGTCTCGGTCATTCAAATTTCAAGAACATGAACAAGCTCGTAGCAGGAAATCATGTCATTGGACTTCCATCCAAGAAGTTTGCAACATATGATTACTGCTCAGCATGTTTGAAGGGAAAGCAACACAGAGCGTCTTATAAGTCCAAGCCTATAAATCAACATCCAAACCTCTTCAAATGTTACATATGGACCTTTTTGGACCAACAAACGTCAAGAGTATTGGACGAAAATCATATTGTTTAGTTATCATTGATGACTTTACAAGATTTTCATGGGTTTTCTTTCTTTATGCCAAATCTAAACAGCTGAATTATTAAAATAATTATCATTAAAGTTGAAAATCAATTAGACAACAAAGTGAAAATATAAGAAGTGATAATGGAACAGAATTCAAAAATGCTAACATTGAAATGTTTTGTGCACAGAAAGGATAGCTCATCAGCTCAGTGCTCCCAGAACTCCTCAACAAAATAGAGTTGCTGAAAGAAGAATAGAACACTGATTGAAGCTGCTCGTTCTATGTTAGCTGTTGCAAAAATACCTATCACTTTTTGGGATGAAGCAATATCAACTGTGTGTTTCGTTCAGAATCGAATCTTAATTGTCAAAGATAAACTGAAAACTCCATATGAGTTAATGTTTGGCAGAAAACCGAACATAAACTTTTTAAAATCATTTGGTTGTCCTGTTATGATTCTAATTCAAGTGATCAATTAGGAAAATTTGATGCAAAATCTAATAATGGATTTTTCGTTGGATATTCATCAGTTTCAAAATCCTATCGAGTCTATAACTCTAGGACGAATGTAATCCTTGAAACATTCAACGTTAAATTTATGGAAAATTCTTTTCCATCAGTTTCAAATGGTCCTGCATGGTTATTTGATCTAGATTTATTATCAAACTCTTTTTAATCCAATTTGTTTGATCAACAAAATTGTCTTAATTCTACAGATAAGAAGATCTCAAGAGGAGATCTTGGATCTTTCAGTGAAGATTCAGATTCTGATGACCCAGATGATTCAAGCTCAGACTACCCATTTTTATCATTTGTCAAGGATTTAACAATTCAAAACCATGAAACTACAGTTTCAGATCATTCAGAGTCAATTAATCAGGAAGAATCACAAAATATTCCTAATGATGGTAATGAGTTTGTGATACCTGAGTCTGGAACATCATCCATTTCAGGTGATGTAGTTGATACAGGTAACTTTGTACTTTGTCAATTCACCTACTCATGTTCCAAACTTCAATCCACATTCTTCTACTTTGATACATGAGTTTTCCAACTTGAATCAAACAAATCTGGATGTTAATGTTCAATGTGATGAGATTACTACTTCGTATTCACAAGAATCATCCAATTTCTCAGATTATTGGTTCATTGTACGAGAGAACATAAGGAGTAAATCAGAACAAGCAAACGTATGCTTATACTCTTGGTTTCTTTCTCAAATTGTTCCTAAAAATGTTACGAAGCATTAAAGGACAATGGTTGGATAGAAGCCATGCAAGAAGAATTACTTCAATCCGTAAACAAGAAGTGTGGAATTTGGTGGATCTACCTAAAGGAGAAAATGTAATTGGCACGAAATGGTTATTTAGAAATAAAACTGATGATCGTGGTGTTGTAATAAGGAACAAAGCAAGACTTGTTGCACAAGGATACACACAGGAAGAAGGTATAGATTATGATGAAGTCTTTGCACCAGTTGCATGACTTGAATCTATTCGAGTTTTTCTGGCTTATGCTTCATCATGAAATTTAAGGTGTATCAAATGCATGTAAAGGGTGCCTTTTTATATGGTCCAATTATTGAGGATGTATTTGTGAAGCAACCTCCAGGCTTTGAGGATGCACAATTTCCACATCGAGTATATAAACTGAGTAAAGCTTTATATGGACTTCATCAAGCCCCTAGAATTTGGTATGAGACGTTATCACAACACTTAATCCAACATGGATACACACGAGGGAAAATTGATCCTACTTTATTCATAAAGAAGGACAATAATGATCTTTTATGTGTACAAGTGTATGTTGATGATATCATATTTGGTTCTACATGTCCAAAATTGTGCAATGAATTTGAAGAAATAATGAAATCTCGATTTCAAATGAGTTCTATGGGAGAGATTAACTTCTTTCTTGGACTTCAAGTCAAGCAAACTACAGATGGAATCTTCATCAATGAAGAAAAGTTGTTGACAAGCTCTTAAAGAAATTTAAGTTGCAAGACCGTCAGTCCATACGAACTCCAGCAGATGTTAACACCAAGATTGAACCTGATCCAAAAGGAAAATCTATTGACCAAACGTTATACAGATCAATGATTGGATCTTTGATGTATCTTACTGCATCTAGACCAGACATTATGTATGTTGTTTGTGTATGTCCCAGGTATCAATCAGACCCGAAAGAATCCCACTTAATTGCTATCAAAAGAATATTCAGGTATCTCAAAGGTAAACCAGCCTTAGGGCTTTGGTATCCTTACGAGGGAAACTTTGAATTATATGGATATACTGATAGTGGTTATGGTGGATGTTGTCAAGATAGAAAATGTACTTCGGGTGGGTGTCAATTTCTTGGTCCCAGATTAGTCTCATGGTAATGCAAGAAACAAACAAATGTCTCTGTTTCAACAGCAGAAGCTGAGTACATTGCTGCTTCAGCAGGATGTTCTCAAATCCTTTGGTTGCAAAATCAATTACTAGATTATGGATTCAACTTTCTTAAAACACCAATCTGTATTGATAACACAGCTGCTATGTTCATAACAGCTAATCCTGTTCAACACTCAAAAACAAAACATATCGAAATTCGATATCATTTTCTTAGAGATAACTCTGAAAAAGGATTAATCATATTGATTCAAATTGCAACAGAAAAACAATTGGCAGATCTATTTACTAAAGCCTTCCTACCAGGACGGTTTGAGTACTTAGTAGAATCAATTGGTCTTATAAATCATATGTGATCTCCCTAAATCAAAAGATCATAATAAGTGATACTCTCATTGTGAATTGCCTGTTTATATTTTTGTGTGTGTGTGATTTTATGTTTTTCATAGAAAAATCAAATACAAAAATATATATCAAAAATACAAAAATATTTTTTTTGGAAAGGATTATGTTTTGCAATATGTGAGAAATGATAGTATATTAGTGAGATCAGTTGCATACTTCACTCATTCATAAAGTCTAGACATGATCAGATATGATGTGTAGCAAATATCTTAGTATTATGCTGAAAAGTAAATTCTTGTGATCAAACTAAACATACATGCTTGTGTGTATTCATCTAAGTACTTTTGAGTTGCTTTAGCTTTTCAAAATGAATGTTTGTAAGATACATCTCTCACACCTGTTGAAACTATGTGAAATCATGAGATCTATTACAGAGCATCATTTCACTTCTCTGTTATGAGTCATCATACACCTGAAGTATGAGATATCCTCTGTTGTAAGTCATTACAGACCTAGATTCTCTTTTTGATGCGAAAAGATGCCAATGTGCACCACTAATTCAAAAGAATAGTCAGAGCTGATCAAATGGTAAGGATTCCTTAACTCTGATGCAACCCAAAACATCAAAGTGCCTCAGCAACATGCACTAAGTATGAAGTGAAGAATGCTTTGGAAGTTTTACACAATACATTAGAAAACATTCTAAGTGTAAAATCATTCGAAGCCAAGACCATATATTCCGAAGCCAACATGAAGTCTTCCGAAGCTTCAAGAGACAAAGTCTTCCGAAGCTTCACCTATGAAGACAGTTTCTTCCGAAGACTTTTAGTACACATGCTTTATCTGATGTACTGTTCCATAAAGCACCTTTTCGTGGCATCTCTGATAAGTCACCAATTACAAGAGTTGGTGAAAAGGTCCATGCTTTTGGTAACTGTACATTGAGGTCTTGAGTCTGAAACTTTCCACTTTATGTACTTTATTCTTTTTGTAATGTATAAGGATGTGAGCTATGGCATGTCATAGTCACAAGGTCAAAAGGCAGATATGCCTTTTGATTCTACAATTGATTTTGTTAGTGTCTAGTCATTGTATCCAGCTGGTTTTCATAGTATAGCCAGCTGTAGGTTGTAGTATAAGTATTTCAAGTTTCTTGTATCTTCATATACTTTGTAACACTTGTAAAAGAACTTGAGAAAGCAATATACTGCATCCTTGAAAACATATTCTCCTGTTCTGTCACTTGCTTTACTTGTGTCTTTGTATCACTTTTGGTTAACCCAGTTTACTATTTGATTAGAGTTTAGATAATCTCCTCATTGTGTTGTGTGTTGTAATTGTGTTCAAACCCTTAAACGATCCTGCAATTGGTATTAGAGCTTTCGGGCTCTTGATATAAGATCTAACCATCTTAAGATCCCTCACACACACAAAAACTAAACTCTTCAAATGGCTTCCATCTCAAAGACTGATATGGAGACTGGAACCGTGAACAAATCCCCACTGATCACTCTTGATGATTTTGACACCTGTGCATGAGGATGGAAGGCTTCATCAGGTCTCTTGACTCAAGAATGTGGGAATCTGTTGAAACTGGACCTTTCATACCCAAGACCCCCTCTACTACTGGTGCTGGTATGATTCCTAAAGATATGGCCAATACTCAGATGAAGACAGAAAAAGAGTAGAGATTGACAGGAAGGCCATGACTGCTCTTCAGACTGCTCTCCCAAACTCTGTATACAGAGGTTTTAAGAAGTGCAAAATAGCTAAACAGCTGTGGGATGCACTGAAGCTGATGTATGAAGGCTCCTCTTAAGCCAAGGAGAACAAGAAAGGTCTTCTGAAGCAGCAATTTGAAAATTTCACCTTTAAAGCAGGTGAAACCATGACCCAACAATACTTCAGGTATGTTGAGATTGTGGATACCCTAGTGGATGGAGGAGTTCTTCTTGAGAACAGAGACATTGTAAGGAAGTTCATGTCCTCACTTCCTAGGAATGGACACACTTGTGTGGTGATCAAGAGGACTGAGAACCTTAAAACTCTTACTCTGACAGAGTTATATGGGATTCTCAGTGGATACCAGATGGAGATGAACATACAAGGTTCATCTGGCAACTCCAACAATCAAATGGGTTCAGCCCTTCATGTGGTTGAAAGGGACATCATAGAACCCCAACATCATCTCTTATGCTACCCTGACAACTCACAAAAGGGTCATTTCATCACCTTCCCGGAGACACCAAGGGAAAACTTTACTCAAGGAAGTCCATTCCAAGAGACAAGTTCTTCTCAAGCCTTTGTGTCTACTGATGAAAGCTGTGGGAATTATCTCTTCACTCTTGAAGACGTGGAATACATTCATCCAGATGACTTGGAATACATGGAGATAGTTCAGCAGATGGCTCTCCTCACTCACAGAGCCAAGAAGTCTACAAGAGAACAGGAAGAAGATTCCAAGCAATGCTACCAGTGGAAAGTTTGGGCTGGATAAAAGCAAAGTTAAGTGTTACAACTGTAACCTTATGGGTCACTTTGCTAGGGAGTGTAAGGCACCTAAAGCAAATGGGAGCCAAAACCAACCAGACCAAACTACACTGACAAAGCTCCTCAGTCTGAGAAGCCTAAGCAACATGCTGCTGTTGCTGTTGAAGAAGGAGGCTTTGACTGGAGTTTTCAGGCGGAAGATGCTTCTCTAAACCAAGCACTGATGGCTGACCATGATGAAGCCAAGGTATTGGAACATCTCTGTACTCCTGAATGCATTGCTAAAGTGAATAGATACAGGTCCTACAACTTAGAGATGAGATCCGATCTTGAGTCATTAAACATATTAAAATCTGATTTTAGAAAGTCTGAAAATGATTACAAGTTAAAAATAGAAGATTTGGAGAAAACATTTCAATACTAAAACATGAACATACAGATTTTAGAACTCAGATCCAAGATCTCATAACTAAATTGACTGAGTGCCAGGCTGAGCTTGTGATCAGCAAAGCCAAGGTAGAGAAAAGTGTTCTTGAAGAAGAGACCTTCAAAAACATGATATCCTCATCCCTGCATAACAAAGTGTGCTATCAAAATAGACAGGGACTAGGATCAAATGAGATAGCTCCTCCACACACAATCTTGTCTGTAAGATATCCTAGGGTGGAACTTGTGAAGATGAACTTCCTCTCATAGATCCTATAAGTGAGGATGATGAAGAAGTGATAGTGAAGAATTCCTCTGAGAAGAGTGAAGAAGAGGATTCTTCCAAGGGCCACTATCCTTCTGAGGAGAAGAAATCATCTATGATGACCAAGTCCAAAAGAAAGAACTTGATCAGGAAGAGCAAAAGGAAAGCAAAGAAGGCTCAAGAAATCAAGGCTACTTTTGATGCTAAGTAGAAACAAGTTTTTATCTCTGCAGGTTTCAAAGTAGTAACGACTGAAGACATCAACCAAGACTCCTCATCTAAGATCCTGGTTCATGTTCAAATCATCTCAGAGCAAAGAAGAAGACTGAGCTGCTGTGTACCACTGCTGCACAGCCTGGACCATCAAACTCCAAGAACAGTTCACAGCCCAAAAGAACTGTCTCAGCATCTACCAAGATGAAGGTGGAGAAGGGATGTGACCAAAGCCAGTCTTCCTCTCAAAAGGAGACTCTTTTGAAGAAGAAAATGTTATGTGTCATGTGTGAAAATACTTCTCACATTGCTAAGGATTGCCCATATAATCCTAGGAGTACCATCCACATGACCAATACAAAGACTTCAAAGAATCTCAAGAAGTCTCAAGCTTCAGAAGGAAAGTCTGTTTCCTTCGGAAGCTCCAAATCAAAGAAGAAGGTAAATGGAAAATTACCTTCGGAAGTAAAATTGGTCTCGGAAGAAAGGAGTTCTTCCGAAGCACTGAAGTCTGCTGCAGTGACTGCAGATCTCTTCCGAAGGTTCAGTCATCAAAACCTGTGAAGTTCTAAAAGCTTCAAAGGTTTTGAAGGTCAAGTCCAAGAGTCCAAAGGTGGTGTGGAAGTCTAAGAAAGACCAAATGACTGAAATTTCTCCATCAACAATAGCTGAAGATCCTCACAGTACAACCATAGGATCTATTACTGTTGCATTACCTTCTATTACACTTATGAGCCCAAGACAGTACGGCTTGGGTTTCCAAATGTAACTAATCATTTTCTTTGTGCAGGAACAGCTCAAGACAAACGGAAACGTCTGGATAATTGACAGTGGCTGTTCCAGGCACATGACAGGCAATAGGTCTCTACTCCATAATTTTGAGAGAATTGATGGAGGACCAGTTGCTTTTGGAGGAGATGAAGGTGGTTACATTTCTGGAAGGGGCAAGGTCACAAATGGTAAGCTCAGCATTGAAAAGGTAAACTTTGTTAAGAGCTTGGGTACAATCTTCTGAGTGTATCCCAATTTTGTGATCAAAGACATAACATGCTCTTTACTGAGCATGAGTGCATTGTTCTCAAGCCTGGTGTGGTCATTCCTCATGAGCACATCCTGCTCAAAGCCCCTAGGAAAGGGAACATGTACAAGATGGATTTGCAAGAAACATCTCCCTCTGGAGAAGTTTCATGCTTTCTATCTAAAGCCAATAGTGATGAGTCTTTCCTATGGCATAAAAGAATGTGCCATGTAAACTTTAAAACCATGAATAAATTGATTAAGCATGATCTGGTAACTGGAATGCCAAAGAAAGAGTTTACAAGTGATGATCATTGTGTTGCATGCCTGAAAGGGAAGCAACATAAGGCATCCCATAAGCCTAAGGAAAGAACTCCATCACTACACCCCTACACTTGTTACGTATGGATCTCTTTGGCCCCACCAGTGTAATGAGTTTAGGAAGGACCTTATACTGTCTAGTGATCACAGATGATTTTACAAGATTCACTTGGGTCTTCTTCCTTAGAACTAAAGATGAGACTCCTGAGATTCTAAAGAATTTCATCTTAAAGATTGAGAATCATTGTGATCACAAGTCAAAACCATAAGATGTGATCAAGGAACTAAATTCAAGAACCAAATCCTTGATACATTTTGTGATGAAAAGGTATTACAAGACAATACAGTGCTCCCAGGACTCCTCAGCAAAACGGAGTTGCTGAGAGGAGAAACAAGACACTTATTGAAGCTGCAAGAACTATGTTGTCTGACTCTAAACTGCTATCACCTTCTGGGCAGAGGCAGTTAATACTGCTTGCTATGTGCAAAACAAAGTTTTAGTAGTTAAGACATGGTAAGACTCGTTATGAACTTTGGCACAAGAGGAAACCTTTCATTGGTTTTCTCAGGTCATTTGGATGTCCCTGCACCATCTTGAATACCAAGATCAAGTTGCCAAGTTTGCTGAGAAATCAGACGATGGACACTTCATTGGATACTCTTCCCAAGCTAAAGCTTATAGAGTATACAATCTCAGAACTAGAATTATTGAGTTGTCAGCCAATGTGACTTTCAATGAGCACACACCCAGTGTGGCTGGTTCTGTCCGGATTGGCTATTTGATCTTGATTTAGTTACCAACTGTTTTAATAAATCTTGTGAGCATGTTTCAGAATCTGCAGAAAATTTTAATACAGGTGATCCTGATCCAAGATTTGAGCTAGGAAGACCTTCAACTCACACACTTTCAGCTCCAGTTGAAACTACTTCAGCAAATGAGGTTTCTATCAGCACAACAATGACAAATCCAGCTGATATATCTGCATTCAAATTCCAGCTCAGAGGCTTCTCAACCAGATAAAGACATCTCAACTGCAGAAGACAACAATGGTGATGGTGATAGTGATCAAGAATTTCTTGATGCTAATAACCATACCATAGATGACAACATCAATGATGTCACACACTCATTGGATCAAGTTAATCTTGATAAGTGTGATAATGTGGAGGATCAATCTTCAAGACCAGATCTAAATTTCTCAAATTTGGATCTATCTCAGCAACTTGCTGTGATCCCTCAGCTAAGGATCCACAAGTCTCATCCTACCACAAACATCATTGGAGATGTTATCTCCAGGGTAAAGACAAGAGGCAAACCCATGAAGCAAATGTTGTCTTCACTCTTGTTTTCTATCCCAGTTAGAGCCAAAGAAAGTTGAGGAGGCTCTAAAGGATGGAAGTTGGGTTGAAGCTATGCAATAAGAGCTGCTTCAATTCAAAAGCTGAAATTTAGAACCTTTGTCCTCTTCCTCATGGGAGACTACCATTGGAACCAAATGGGTTTTTAGGAATAAGAAGGATGATAGAGGAATCATCATCAAGAACAAGGCAAGAAGGCAAGACTAGTTGTTCAAGGATACACACAAGGAGAAGGGATTGATTACACTGATGTCTTTGCTCCTAGCAAGACTAGAAGCTGTTAGGATATTCCTGGCATTTGCTGCATCCAAGAATTTCAAAGTCTATCCACTTGATGTAAAGTGTGCTTTCTTATATGGAGTGATTGATGAGGAGGTTTATGTCAAACAACCACCTGGTTTTGTAGATCCTGATCATCCTGATTATGTCTGCAAGCTTGACAAAGCTCTTTATGGGCTGCATCAGGCACCCAGGAAGTGGTATGAGACACTGTCTGAGTATCTCTGTAAACATGGATACAGGAGAGGTACTATAGATGGAACTCTCTTCATCAAAGGACAAGGAAAGACATTCTGCTAGTTCAAGATATGTGGATGACATCATCTTTGGTTCAACCAATTCAAAGCTCTACAAAGACTTTGAAAAGCTGATGAAAACAGATTTGAAATGAGTTCAATGGGAGAACTCAACTTCTTTCTGGGAATTCAAGTGAAGCAGGTTGAAGATGGCATCTTCATAAGTCAGTCAAAGTATGTTCAAGATATACTCAAGAGATTCAACATGACTATTGTAAGATTGCTAAGACACCCATAGCCACAATCACTCCCTTGGTCCCAATCTTGAGGGGGAGTGTGTAGATGAGCACTTATACATGGCTATGATTGGGTCTCTTATGTATCTTACAGCTAGTAGGCCTGATATCATGTTTGCTACATGTATTTGTGCAAGATATCAAGCAAACCCTAAGATGTCTCACTTAATTACTATGAAAAGGATTTTAAGATACCTCAAAGGTGCTTCAACACTTGGTCTATGGTATCCAAAAAATCCTAATTTCAATCTGTATGCCTATACAGACAGTGATTATGGTGGTTGCAACATGACTTCAAAGTCTACATCTGGGGGATGTCAATTCCTTGGTGGAAGGGTTGTCTCATGACAATGCAAGAAACAATCATGTGTGTCTGCATCAACTGCTGAGGCTGAATACATTGCTGCTGCAAGCTGCTGTGCTCAAGTGCTTTGGATTGAAAATCAGATGCTAGACTATGGATTAACTTCAAAGAGACTCCTATCCACATAGACAACAATAGTGCTATCTCTATCACTGAGAACCCTGCAGCACTCAAGGACCAAACACATCAACATCAGGTATCATTTAATAAGAGATAACTATGAAAAGGGATTAATTAAACTAGTCAAAGTTCACACAGATGAACAATATGTTGATCTGTTCACAAAGCTTTTGATGAACAGAGATTTAAGTATCTGATATCAGCTATTGGATGATTAACTTTGAGTAGACTTTTTCTTAAAACTAATTCTAATTATTCTCTTCTAAAAATATGTGTGTTCTAAGTTGTCTAGTTCATCACTTTCATAAGCTCATGTTTTCTTTGAATGTAAAACTCTTTTTGAAGACTTTCCTTAGATTCTTGAAAATTTTCTGATACTTCGGAAGATAACGTTTTACCTTCGGAAGAAAAATATGTCTTCAAATAAATCTGTCTAAGAGATTTTACCTTCGAAGAAGTCAAAATTTATCTTCCGAAGCTTAAATTCTTAACTTAGACACTTATTCATTTTTAAGGACTTTTTCCTTCCGAAGCAAAATTACTTTCGGAAGCTTTGTTCATTCTTATACAAAGCATCCAAGAGTTTATTTCTCTTCGAAGCATAAATCTTCAAGACTCTCAGGAAAATTCTTCCGAAGCCATTTTAGCTTCGGAAGCTTTTTCAATAAAAACTTCCGAAGACAAATTACTTTCGGAAGCTTTTCGAATTCCAAGAAACTACTTTTTGAGCAAAAAGGTAAACTACTTTTTCAGAGGTGGGACCGACATACGGATTTCAAAGTTTATCTTCTTTCATTAAAGTTTATCTAGAAATCCTTCTCTATCATATAAACCCAACGGTTTCCCCCTCTCTCTCATCTCTTTTTTTTCTTCCAAACCTAAAACCCAAAGCTTTCTCTCTGAAATTTCTTTCCCATTTTTTTCTTTTCATCTCTGAGCTACCTCACAATGGCTGACCTTGTTCACAGAAATGATCCTAAATTTGCCATGCAGCTACACAGACAACACAATCAGGTTGCTCTGTTATGCTCTGACAAAGATCCTCATTTCTCAGAGGTTTGCCGTTTCTTGTCTTTGTCTCACTACTTCACCTCCCTAACCATGATCCTCCTCTATATGAGGATCACTTGCTTGAATTCTGGAAGACCTGCCAAGAGGTCATTATGAATGGGGAGAAGGCACTTGTGCCACAGTGCAGGGGAGAACAATCTTCATCACTCCAGCCATCATCAACCGACATCTTCAGCTGGATGATGAAGAAGGTGAAGTGTTCTTCCCAAAGGAAGCGGTTTATCATTACTTCGAGCAGATGGGCTATGAAGGAGATTTCTCTGTAAAGACCTTTAGGAAAGGGAAGGTCTCATCCCAGTGGAAATACCTGCTCCATGTGGTTATCTACAGCTTATCAAACAAGCATGGTGGATGGGACCAGATTCCTGAGGATCTCTCCTTTATAGTTCATGGAATGATTCAGGGGTCAAGTTCAGGTATTCACAATTTGTTTATACTAATTTACTTGCAAACTTAGACTCCTTAAAATACTACATGTTTCCTAGATATGTTCAACACATTCTCAACTGTGAACTGGGCTCACAGTTGAGGGAAACAAGTAATATTCTTAAATTGTGACAGATGAAGCCCGACATCTTTAAAATTATGAAGAAGCGAACTGTAGGCTTCTTAGGGGTATAAACAGCCCTAGTCCCAAAAATGTTAGAGCTCATTGCTCAAGGTGACAACCTAGCAGTCCAAGCTAGTGTTGAACCCACACCTACTGCTCTCCAACCCTCTACACAACCTCAATATCCATCACCTACCAAATAAAATCCAAACGAACCCTTGCTCAGACTATTCAGTCTGTGGGCCCCCATATACTCACCATACAGGAAGAAGTGGATACTGGAGCTCCCACTTCTCCTGAGGAGCAGACCACTCCCATTGTTTCAAGAATCAGTGATGAGGTTCCTCATGCTCACACTGATGAGCTCACTAGCCCAACAACCTTAAGCTCTCACTCAGAGTCTCTCAACACTCAAGTGAACAACCTTCAGGGGACAACTACCATCCCCAGCCTTTGGATCTCAACCAACCAATTCCCAACCTATCCTTCTATACTGATGAAGACTTAGGATTCGGTGGGTACCATGAGTCTCTCTTCTCATCCCCTACTCAAAGAGAGACGAGTACCTCTGACTCTCCTCAGTCTATCCCACATCAGTCACCTATTACTGAGTTGGACACTTCTGAACCTGTTCAGGATGTCCATATGGAAGAGGCTCTCACTTTTGAAAGTGATTACATCATTCAGACCTCAACCATGGCAACTCTGCCCTCTGGCATCTCAACTGAGGCTGCCAGTGAGCAGGAAAACCAGCAGCCAAGAAACTCAAGCTGGTGGTGAGCAAGAGGACTTTGGTCCAATCTCTCATCCCCCATGATTCTTCTCATGAAGATGAGGGGACTTGAGACTAAAGGTGCAGAAATTGTCAAAAACATGCACCTATTTAGTCTCTAAGGTTAGTCACTTGGAATCTCATGTGACTACCTTACAAAACAGGGTCAATGATCAGCAACTTCAGATTTCATATCTAAAGGACAAACTAGCTGGGAGACCTTTAAGGAGAGCTCAACCAGGAACACAAGAACCTGTGGAAGTGATTGACTTATCCTCCAGCTCACCTATGCAAGTAGGTGATGCTACCAAAAGGGGAAGAAAGTTATTACAATCACAGAACCTGGGAGTTCTTCAAAGAGAATGGACATAGAGGACTCACCATCCTCACTTGCTGTTGTGCATTCTCAGCAACTTCCTCAAGTTCACATTAATGTGGACTCTATAGACTCAATCATCAGGAGTCTCTTTGAGGAAGGTATACCAAGGGCTGTCTCATCTCCACCACAAGGAACTGGCAACTACATCATAAGGTGGAGGTATGATGAGGACAGAAGAGCCCTTATACTTCATAGAGTTCAAGGCCAACAAGAAGTCTTTCAGTTCCAAAGCCTGAGCTTCTATGAAAGACTGGATTTAGTCAACATGCCACTTGTCAATCCAAGCAAATCTAGACAAGCTGACAGGCTGGCTCAAAGAAACCAAGACAGGATCCTTGCAGAGTTCTCTCTAAGAAGGAGACTTAGGCAATCAGGCAATGTCATCGGTCAACTGGATGTTGAGGTGGTCCCTAAGATTAGTTTCATAGGGGAAACCTTGGCTGAAGGCCCAGTGGCAGAACCTGAGACCCTTGTCTCACCATCAACAACTGCTGCAGAGGTCCAAACTCCATCTGAGACACCTGCTGGTGAAGGTGTTTCTCAGCCTCTCTCTCGGCCAGAGCATGGAAGCTACACCAAGCAATGAAGGCCAAGCCTCAATCTACCCTGAGTGACAAAGGTCTGTTGGTGACAAAGGGAAAAGGATAATGACTCCTGAGGAAATTGAGGAGGAAGAGAGAGAGAGGAAAAGGAGGCTAAGGGGAGAAAGTTCTTCTGGGTCATCTAAATTCATGCAAGCTGTAATCAGGGCTGCCCCCAGACCAAATACTAAAGATGATGAGTTAAGGGCAGTCAGGATTACCTATTTACAGACCAGGAACTATGATGTTGATGAAATCATCTCCCTCCCCTTAGAAGAGTTGAATGAGCTGGCTGACATGGAAGTGTCAAGAGAGATAAAGGAGAAAGAAGATGCAAGGTTACTTCTCCAATTCAAAGAGGAGAAGAGACCGAAAAGACTTTACAAGCATACTCCCACTCTCTCTCCAGTTCAAGAAAGTCCTGCACAGGAAGATGTGGCTCCACTAGAACCTCAGGTAGATAAAGAAGAGGATAGAATCAAAATGATAAACTACCTGAGTGCCACAAGCTTCTATCAGGCAAATGCACTTCTTCCCCTGTCCTATGACTTCATTGAGTTCGAGTACTTAAAGCAACTTGAGCTTGAGCTAGTCAAAGAAAGAAAAACAACCAAAAGGAAGCTAAGGGAAGAACTTGCAAAGTCAAGAGCCATCATTCAAAAGAATGCAAAGAAGTCTGCTGACAGACAAAGAATGATGAGCTTCTTAAAGTCATATGGAATCTCCGGAAGGAGACTTGGTCCCATGTCTCTATCTACAATGGATGAGCATATAAGGGTGATCAAGCAGAAGATTAAAAGTGGTGAATTGATTGACTTGCACTCTCTTCCAAGTCAAGTTCCACTTGAAGTGGAGGTCAAGTTTGAACAACCAAAGACACCTGAACCAGAACCTCCAGCTAAGCCTCAGCAAACTTCATCTTCTGATCCAAGACAGGGTCAAACTCTCTCTCCTTCTGAACCTGTGAGGGAGGAACACCCAACTGAGAAAGACACTGATGATCAACATGGTGTTGCAGACCAGTCTTCTCAGTTAAAGACATAAAGAGGAAGAAGAAAATGGCTTCTAAACCAAAGACTAAAAAGAAGAAGCCAAAGTCATCTACCTCTACACCCCAGGCTGAATCAGATCAACCTGAGGAAGTGCATGATGAGGAAACCCAATCAACTCCTATGCAAGTGGCTCCTCTAGCAACTGAGACACCTATCTTGTCCTGGACTTATTCTACCAATCCAGAAAGATGGCATGTTGTCAGAGATCAAGGTGTTGAGAATTTCTACTCCTGGCAAGACATAATCAACTTACCTCTGCATGATCTCTTTGAAATGAGAAGATACTACGAGAGTCTTGATGATCCTGACCACCAAATGAAGAAAGGAATGGTCTTGATTGTACTGAAGACTACCAACATCTGAAGATCTTCTAAGTGTTTTGGTAGCATCAGCCTAGGGGGAGTTTGTAAGGATTCCTTAAGTCTGATGCAACCCAAAACATCCAAAGTGTCTCAGCAACATGCACTAAGTACTGAAGTGAAGAATGCTTTGGAAGTTTTACACAATACATTAGAAAACATTCTAAGTATAAAATCTTCCGAAGCCAAGACCAATATCTTCCGAAGCCAAACATGAAGTCTTCTGAAGCTTCAAGAGACAAAGTCTTCCGAAGCTTCACCCTATGAATACAGATTTCTTCCGAATACTTTTAGTACACATGCTTTATCTGATGTATTGTTCCATAAAGCACCTTTTCCGCTGCATCTCTGATAAGTCACCAACTTACAAGAGTTGGTGAAAAGGTCCATGCTTTTGGTAACTGTACATTTAGGTCTTGAGTCTGAAACTTCCACTTTATGTACTTTATCCTTTTTGTAATGTATAAGGATGTGAGCTATGGCATGTCATAGTCACAAGGTCAAAAGGCAGATATGCCTTTTGATTCTACAATTGATTTTGTTAGTGTCTAGTCAATTGTATCCAGCTGGCTTTCATAGTATAGCCGGCTGTAGGTTGTAGTATAAGTATTTCAAGTTTCTTGTATCTTCAATATACTTTGTAACACTTGTAAAAGAACTTGAGAAAGCAATATACTACATCCTTGAAAACCATATTTTCCTGTTCCGTCTCTTGCTTTACTTCTGTTCTTTGTATCACTTTTGGTTAACCCAGTTTACTATTTGATTAGAGTTTAGATAATCTTCTCATTGTGTTGTTGTGTTGTAATTGTGTTCAAACCCTTAAACGATCCTGCAAAATGGTTATCCATGATCATCCTCTATTAACTAAGTAGCATGAACTCTGATGATATCTATGTTTCAGGTAATAAGTTGAGCATGTGTTCTTTCTTACATTTCATAATGATAGTTGAATTCTCTTAGTCTCTCTATGTTTTACATCATGTCATATCTAAATCAACACTAATCAATCCAAGAATTGAAAAGTAAGTGAGTTGATAGTTGTGTCAAAATCACTCATTGTCTGTCCTTAGATCTTGTATCTCCTTTGCTGTGATATCACTGACCTGGAACATACTTGATCAGGATTTATTCATTGTCTATGACTATCGACATTCATTTTATTTTAATGTGCTAATCTTCATTAATCTGATCTCTCTGCAGACATTTATTCTATGTTTAATATTAGATTTTAATTCTATTTTCATTTTTCTTTTATGCATGTCTTTGTGTGTGACGGCAATGTCTCAATGTGATGTGTGATCTTATTCGCTTTCATAAGAAACTTATAAGTTTTTCAAACTTAAAAGTTTAGGGGGAGTAATAAATGAAAGAGTTGTTTTTAGAAAATATTCAATAATCATAATCAAAATTGAAATGTTGAATTGAAAGGATGATGCTTTATGTTCAAAGTATTTGTGTAAACTGAAAATAGAATGTGTTTGACAATTACAATATGAATATACATAATCTTTACAAATAAATGATTTTTAAGTTGAAAATTAGATGATATTTCATGTTATGATGAGACTAAAATGAGGGACAAAAGAAATTAAAAAGAAATTAAAAAGAAATACAAAATAAAAATAAAATAATAAAAATCTTATAAATTGAAAGTGCAAAATGCAAAAAGTTTAAAATTTGGGGATCTAAATGGTAAAAAATGTGAAAGTGAAGAAATTGGAAATCACAAGTGTTTAAATCATGAAATTCAAGTCATGCACCTAAACAGTGCACATGCGCCTCAATAGGAGAATGATGAAATTTTCAAGATTATACAAGTGTTGGACGTTTCCCATGCGTCTAACAGTTGTAATACATCTGAAAATTACAAGGGTTGGGTGTTTGTGATAATCCTATGCGTCTAAATAGTGTGTTAGACGTATGTGATATCTCATGCGTCTGCATAGTTTCATAACTTCAAGTGTTAGAAGTTTTACAAAGTCCATGCGACTGAACAGTGCTTATGCGACTGAACAGTGCTTATGCGACTGAACAGTGCTTATGCGACTGAACAGTTCTCATGCGTCTGACTTAAAAGGCATAACAGTGCTCATGCGTCTAACAAAATAAGTGAATTCTAGGTTTTCATACGCCCAAACAGGGACCATACGTCCAAACAGGGCTCATTCCCCTAAAATTTCACTTATATATATTGAACACTTATGCGTATTTCTCATTCACTCTTCAAAATTCTCAGAACCAAAACCCTTGAACCGCGACTGTCGAGCATCATTACATCCGTATTTCATCTGAAATCGAATCAAATCATTTGAGTATACATTGCATTTGATTATATAAACGTAAGTTTGTGATTCAAATACATAAATTTTGGATTAAATCAGTGATTTGTAAGAGACGGTTGAATGCTATTTGGGCGTTCGAACCAATATAATCCATCAAATAAGTATTATATCAAAAATTGATACTGGATTAGTGATGAGAACACATTTTCAAGTCTGATGATGTATTGTTTTGATGTTAAAGTGAATTTTTTTTTTTAAATCAGTCAACTCTGCATAAGTCGAAGAAGAAGAACATGAACAGATAGTCACTTTTTTGAAAAAAAAAAAATAAAAAAAATTAAAATTAAATCAAAATTGAAATGTTAAATAATTAATTCAAAATGAATTAAGATAAATTTCAAAAGTCAATAATACAAATTCGAAAGTAATACAAATTGAAATCTTAATTCATAAGTATAATTAAAAGTAAAAATAAAAAGGTCAAATTCAAAGGTTAAAAATTAAAAGTCATATATAGAAATAATTTCATTAAATCAATATTCAATGTTTTCATAATTCTTTTGTTGTGTTTTGCAGATGGCAGAATTAAAATTTGAGCCAAAACACAATGTAGCTGCTTTTTTAGATGATGAAAACAGAGAAGTTACGGGATATGAAGACATTATCAGATTTTTACTCAGAACAAAATATGTTTATGCCATGTGTGCAAGGATTATGATAAATGGAAGAATGATTAAAAAATTCTGGAGAACTACTCAAGTTGAAAGAGATGATCGAGGAAATAAAGTTTTAAGAGCCTTTATCACTTCAGAAAGAATGCTTGAAGTTTCTGAAGAAGCAATTAGACAAGCTTTAAGACTGGGAGATAATGATCGTGAAGATTTATTTGAATATACATTTAATGAATGTAGAGAAGTGTTTCTACAGATGGGGCATCTAGATCATTTCCCTAGGAAATAATTTTTCAGAGCTCGTGTATTTAAGCATTGGAAGCTTTGATGCTATATCTTTCAACATTGCATGTCAAAAGAAATACGGGTTGGGATTCATTCCCTGTTGACATTGCATCTCCAATTGTAGCATTATCCACAAATAGAAGATTTAATATGGCTAAATGGATAATGAATGGATTCATTTTTAATCTGGAAAGAGGAGTAAGGCAGAAGTATCTGATGTACCCAAGATTTCTTCAACTTCTCATTAATGATGCAAATCCAGATCTGTATGCTGCTGAAGTTATTGGTGATAGGATTCAGTTAGAGCACATGTCAGAGTGTGTACAAAAGACTGGCAATGATAACGGGTGCTCAAAACATTCCAGTTTTTTATTATATCAGGAATGTATCAATGGATGAAGTTGATATTACTCAGCCACACTTTCATCTAACTGAAGAAGAATCAATAAATCCAAATGATCTGATTGAAGATGTATAAGTGGATGAAGAAAGTGATGATGATATGTCAGAAGTTTCATCAAGTGAAGAAAGTGATGATGATGATGATGATGATGAAAATGATGATGTTAATAAAGTAAATCAAGAAGGAAATGAAGAAGGGAATGTTGAAGATACTAAAAATGAGCCACAAGCTATGATTGAAGAAAATGTTGAGGAAGCTATAACAGAAAGAATTCTCAAAATCAAACATCTAATTCTGATTTTATCAATGATATTTCATTCAATCCAGTATTTGAAATTGATGAAAATGAAGGAGCAGAAGAAATACCTGTTAGTATGTCACAAAATGTGTCTATACAAACAGAGAAAATAGTTGAAGTTGATATGATTGAAAGATTGAAAGAAGAAAATGTAAACAAAGAAAAGGAGATTGAAAAGTTGAAAGTTGAAAATGAAAGAATGAAAGAGATAATCAATGCTTGTGAAAAAGAAATTCAAAAGCTCAAAGATGAAAATTTAAAGTTGTCCGAAGAAAATGTGTTAAAAGATGAAAAGATTGTTAGTTTTTCCCAAGATAGAGAAGATGTGATAAAGAATTTTGAAGTTATGATTAAAGATTATGATAGTCTTGAGGAGAAATTCAAGAAGTTATCAGAAGAAAATGAATATCTTAAAGCTAATTGATAAAGGAAAGAGAAGCTCAGAAAGCTATATCTCCGGTACATGTGATTAGTACTGAGGTGCAGAGTGAAGAAAATCTTGAACAAAGAAAAGGCAAACAGAAAGTAAATAAATTAGAAGATGTTGATCAAACTGAATCCTCTTCTAAATTTCAAAGAACTAAAGAATTGGTTGAAGAGCAAAATGTTCAAGAACAGATTGATGCTTTAGATGATATTGAAGAAATATATAATGATGATCGGTATGATGAAGTTCTTGAGAATGAAGATATTGATGAAGCTGAATTTGTGTCAGAATTCTCTTCACAAGAACATATACAAGAACAAGATGAAGTACCACCGGATTTTGAAGAAAAATATAACTATCTTGTGAACAAGAAATACGATAGAGTGTATTTGGACGGACTAACTGTTTCTCAAATTAATGATGAATATGAGAAATGCATCTATGCTGAGTCAGTTGCTTCAATAGATCCAAATGAGATAGTGGTTGAGCATGGTGAATGGATAAGAACACAGGAGGTTATAAATGTAGATGAACTGTCTAGTTCTGAGCTGCACCATCCTGATCCTGATGATATGAGTATTCCTGCTCTTAGATCATGGTTGCAAGCTAGAAATTATCCATGGAGGAAGCTGAAGAGATTACAATCTGTATCCCTAAGAAATCTTGTAAGAAGCTTTCAAGAAACTGAGAAACAAATGAAGAAGATGATAGTGCTTGATACAGATAACCCTCAGTATCTTGAGATAACAAAAGGAACAAGAATGTTGAAGCCTCAGGAAATAAAACAAATGTCAAGACTTGATGATGCTCACACTTATAGAAAAGAATTGATGGAAATGTTTGTTGATCCTGAAAGACAAACCTATAAAGCATCAACTGATCTAAGGAATATTCTCGATAGTTCAAGAACAACAGGAGATTTAGTAACAAATATATTGCAGAAAGGACAATCAGTTGCTGAACTGTTGAATACAATGATTGCTCCAGATTTTACAAATCAAGTAAAGATCATTGCATGGAAGTATGATGATGTGTTTGATGCCTTCTTGATAAAGAGAGTAAATGTTGTATGTGACGTTTATCATTTTTACTCTAGTATCATAAAACTTCCGGTGCAAGACTTAAAAGAGCTAAATAGACTACCTCTGATCAATCCTACTGATTCAAAGCATGGGAAGATGTTTGTAGAATTATTAAGACATGGACTGGATAGATCAAGTAATTTTCTTAACACAAGATGCGATCAAGAAGACAAGGAGTATTTTGTTACTTTGAAGAAAAACAAGAAACTTAAGGGAGTTCACTTAGAAGAAGAACATTCGTTGATAGAATTCTGTGATAAATAT
The DNA here is from genome assembly GCA_025506515.1 of Flaveria trinervia. NCBI lineage: Eukaryota > Viridiplantae > Streptophyta > Magnoliopsida > Asterales > Asteraceae > Flaveria > Flaveria trinervia. Next base: position 30,729,370 of record CM046446.1, read on the forward strand.
TTTGAAAAAGTTACAACTCCTGGACTAAAAGTGATTGAAGGTAATCAAAACTCAAAGCCAATTCTCAGATGGTTTTATAACACTGAGACATTTGAGCTGAAGTTAGTCCGAAATCTAGAAAGATGGGATGAGGACATGATTACTTTATTTGGAGTTTTGAGCTAAAACTGTTACATCCAAGTTATATCTCATTTTTGTCAGTACAAAAATTTGATAAAGTATCTTCTGAAGTGGCTGAGCAAGACAAGAAATATTACATTTCTATTATCAATGTGATGAACGCTGCCATGGAAAGAATTTCTTTGAGAAAAGCGCTTGCGTATGCCAAAATTGTTAAGAAAGATATTAAAGATATTGAATTCATGAGAATATCAAGAAAAGGAGTCTTAGAAGTGTATTCAAAGGAAAGTAACAAACCCATTGAGTTATATGCTAACATTGATATTTCATGTCTTTCAAAAGATACATTGGAAAGAATGGATAAGATGGAGATTAAAACAAATGAAGCTAAACCAGAACAAGGCATTCTTGCAAGTAAATTCAAGTCAACTATATCAAAAGCTTTGAAGGAGTTAGAAATATACAAACACAAGCCAATGTTCAAAGTCAAAGAAGAACCAGCAGATTTCTTTGAATGGTGAAGTCAAGCTCGAAGATTTTGAAGTTTGAAGACCATGTCAATCTTAGGGGGAGTATTGTTAAGTGCTCTAAGAAAGATTAACATGTTGTCTTTATTTGTATTTTGATATTTTGTAATAGTATAAGGACTATTTCAGTAATTTGTTAGTTCCTTTACTTTGTGTTTTGAGTATAAATAGCTTAGATTTGCAGGTAGATAAGAGATAACACAAGATATTCGAATCTGTTTTTTCATGCTTGTAATTGTCTTAGCTTGATATGAATGAAAACTTGAATTTTATTGATATCTTGTTTTGATTTGATTACTTTGTGTAAATTTCATTGAATTGTGTTACAAATCATCACAGATATATTCATTTGATCCTATCAGGTTAAAGTAAATTCAGGCTCAACCAAGTTTAATTCTGAACCTAAACAGACCAAACATGTTAACAAATCAAGTGCATCATATCCAAGTCCAGGTAAACAAAAGAATAAAGAGGTTAATAACGTTCAAACAATTAATTTTGTTAAACAAGTTAAACCATTAAAATAGGAAGTGACTAAGCCCAAACTGAATAAAGTCACACAAGTGTCACATACTTCTCCATAGAAATAGTTAAATCATCAAGTCGAAATCAGATCATGCTACAACTGTGGAAAGTATGGTCACATCGCGTCTTAGTGTCCTTATTATCAGACACCAAAGAAAAAGGTTGAACATATGAAAATAAAGCGAGCTCTTCCAAAAGAAGCTCCATGACTCCACCAAAAAGGGTTAGTGAACCTAAGGTTCAACCCATTAGCCAGTCGTCTGTTTACCACAAACAGGCCTTACACAAAGCTGGCTTATGAAAAAAAAGTCTATGTTTGGGAATGAGAAAAAGAAGACAAATGATGTTCCCTCACCCTCTAATGGACAATGGGTGGAATTTATGATGTGTGATGCCTCTAGGACACCCAAGCCTGTTAAGGCTTGGGTCCCTAACCTAACTAATATTTTCAACTGACTGTGCAGGGTGTTCGCTATAGTGCTGAAACAAACACTTGGATTGTAGATAGCGGAGCATCAAGGCACATGACTGGGAACCGGGAACACCTGTCAAACATCAAACAAATCAAAGGAGTTCATGTTTCATTTGCTGGAAACAAAGGAGGGTACATCACAGCTCAAGGGGAAGAGGGGAATCAAAAAGTGAAGTTTGACAAGGTAAACTATGTTCAACAACTTCAAAATAATTTGCTTTCTGTTTCCCAAATATGTGACAAGGTATTTAAGGTATTATTCGACAATAAGAAGTGCTATGTCCTGAAAAGGATTATGTGATTCCGGAGGACCAAGTCTTAATGTCAGCCTCAAGATATAATGACCTTTACATCTTGGATCTATTAAAGGCCTCCACAATGGATCACCAAGTTCAATGCTTCTTGTCAAAAGCTACTAAGAAGGATTTTATCTCACGGAATAGAAGAATGGGGCACATCAATCCATGGAAGATGAACCACTTGATACAGAATGACCTAGTGCGAAAAGTCAATGTCAAAAACTTCCAACTCCCGCATTTTTGTGTCACCTGCAAGAAAGGCAAACAGACTAAGAAGTCTCATAAGGCAAATAATGTTAATTCCATAGAACTACCTCTTGAACTTCTTCACATGGATCTGTTTGGTCCCGTCAGTACAAGAAGCATCGTAGGTGAATTGTACTGCTATGTAGTTACAGATGACTACTCAAGATTCTCTTAGGTAATGTTACTGAAATTAAAATCAGAAACATTTGAGTCATTCAAAGAGTTAGTAACTACACTAGAGTCACTCTACAAGCTGAAGGTAAGACAAGTACGCTTAGACTACGGAACCGAGTTCAAGAATCAATGGATGGAGGTGTTCTGCAAAGAAAAGGGAATTGTGCACCGGTTCACTTCCGCCTACACTCCTCAAATCAATAGAGTTGCTGAGAGAAAGAATCACAACTTAATAGAGACAGCACAAACAATCCTAGCAGACTCGAAACTGCCTATCCAATTTTAGAATGAGGTAGTTCCCAAAGCGTGTTACACATTAAATTGAGTTATGGTAGTAAAACGCCATGGTAAGACGTGTTACGAGTTACTTCAATGACGTAAATCTAATCTAGAGTATCTCGAACTGTTTGGCGCACCGTGCACCCTACTGAACAAAAGTCAAGAAGGCAAGTTTAGCGAGAAGGCTGAAGAGGGAATCTTTCTAGGATACAACATACTGAATAAGAGAGTTCACAACAACTCAACGGGTCAAGTAGAAGTGTGGTGTAACATTGACGGTCAGAGATACACCACTCCTCTTGCTGGGAAAGGACCGCATTCTTTTTTGACTATGACGGATTTTTCAAGTCCTTCAACATTCCTCTCTCCACTTCTGATGATGAGTTAGCAACCAAAATGATGTATGATGTCTTAAACATACCATCACAAGACTCCACATCATGTAGTTCACAAGGTGAATCATCTTACCATTACGGGGGAGAACTTGAGGTAAGTAACTCTTACTCTGATGATGAAGCCATGGAGAATGATCAGGATACTCACGTGCAACAGGTTCCTACTACTGCAAGTCCACAAGCATCTGACGTTGATGCCTCTGAGTCTTCGGAACCTCACACTCTTACTGCCTTAGATACGAAACTAAATGTTCATAATCTTAATTCTGAGGTAGATGTTCCCCCCCACTCCTGGATCACGCCTAAATGTCTATCATCACCTGAACAATGTCATTGGGGATGTCATATCAGGAGTTCAGACAAGAAATCAGCTGTATTCAGCTGATTATGCCTCGATAATGGAAAAAGGGTATCTTCATGATGGTGCTTATCGTTGTTTTGTGTCTCAGTTTGAGCAAAAATACATTAGTGAAGCCCTAAATGATGAGGCATGGGTGAGTGCCATGCAAGAAGAACTTCTTCAATTCAAGAAGTTAGGTGTATGGACACTGGTAGATAGACCTAAAGGTGCTAAGGTCATTGGCACAAAATGGGTCTTGAAATGTAAGAAAGATGACCAAGGTGTCATCATCAGGAACAAGGCTTGACTTGTAGTTCAAGGATTTCGACAAGTCGAGGGAATTGACTACAATGAAGTATTTGCACCAGTGGCGAGGATGGAAGCAATCCCTATCTTCCTAGCCTATGCCTCTTACATGATGTAAAGAGTGCGTTTCTTCATGGTGAAATCCAGGACACAGTGTATGTCAGTCAACACAATGGATTTGAGGATCCATATCATCGGGACAGAGTTTAAAAATTGGATAAGGCTCTCTACGGGCTTCACCAAGCCCCGAGAGCATGGTATGAAAAACTCTCAACTCACCTTGTGAAACACGGATTTCGCAGAGGTGTAATTGACTGTACACTGTTCATCAAAGAAAAGAATGGTGATCTACTGCTTGTTTAGATTTATGTTGATGACATAATCTTCGGTTCCAAGAATGAAGAATTATGTAAAGAATTTGACGTAGTAATGAAGGTAGAATTTGAAATGAGTGCCATGGGAGAGATGAAGTTCTTTCTTGGGTTACAAGTGGATCAAACACCAAAGGGGATATTTTTATATTAGATAAAGTATGTAGGGGATATTCTCACTTGGTTTGACATGGAGAATGCTTCCACAGCTGGGACTTCACTTGCTACAAACCATGATGTAGCACCTAACGAAAATGGTGATCTGGTCGATGCCACCATGTATCGAGGAATGATTGGATCCCTCATGTACCTCACTGCCTCAAGACCTGATATCATGTATGTGACATCTCTTTGTTCAAGATATCAGGCAAAAGCAAAAGTTAATCATCTTATAGGGGTCAAGAGGATATATTGTTACCTCAAGGGTACACTAACACTTGGGTTTTGGTATCCTCATGAAGATGATTTTTAGCTTACCGTGTATAGTGACTTGGATTATGGCGGCTGTAAGATGAACTACAAATCTACCTCAGTAGCATGTCAATTCTTTGGGAGAAGATTAGTCACATCGCAGTGTAAGAAGCAGACATTAGTTGCGTTGTCAACTTGTGAAGTTGAATATGTTGCTGCGGCAAGCTGCTGCTCTCAAATCATCTGGATTCAACAGCAAATGCGGGACTACGGTTTGAAATTTTCTAACACCCCTATATTTGTTGATAATTCTACTACAACAGTCGTTATCAAAAATCTTGTCCAACATCCTAAGACCAAACACATCGGTAATAAATATCACTTTATACGTGATTGTTTTGAAAAGAATCTAATCGATGTAGTTAAGATAAATATAGATTTCCAACATGCTGACCTCTACACAAAAGCCTTTGATAAACTACGTTTTCTTTATTTTTTAGAGGTCAACGGTGTTAAAAAGAAAAGTGATGTAATTCCAGAAGATGAACAAGTTTAGTCTGATGTGTCGAGTCTATTTTTCTGTTATTTTATTTTATTTCATTTAATTAATTTTATTGGTTTTATTTCTTCGCCTATTAAAATCCTAAAAACGCAAATGATTTACGGTTTTAGAATTTTAGGGGGAGAATATGTTAAGTTAAGTTAGTATTAAAAAAACAACAAGGGAGGAGGACAGGCAAGCTAAAAGAAATGAGATCGGATCTGTGAAACTGATTCAACGACTATGGAAAATGATAGTACACAGGAACGGAGAATTTGGGAATTTAAAAGATTTAAATTGAATTAGATGCGAAATTCAAAGTATAAGTCAGAGAAGTCTAAGCAAAAATAAAAGAAAAAACGACAGTAAAACTAGCTTCTACTAAGGTAACATGGAGAAAGTAGACCTAGAGGTTGCTAGACCATTAGAAGATGTGTCGGTAAATTCAACACAATAGATAAGTAGACCTCGTTGGTGATCTCAAGATCAAACTAAGTTGTTTAACAAGCTGTGGGTTATCATCTTATCCCTGGTTAACACAATCAACAGAGTTCCAATATGGGGTGACGAGCAAAATAAACGCCACAAATGTGTGCGGATGACCTAAAATATGAGCCAAGCACATGATGAAAAATGCAAAAAGCAATCAAACTAATAACCTAAGTTTTTGGTGCGATCTGTGCAAGAAGAATAAAATTGCTCTAACAAGAAGATAGGTTGTGCGGCTTTCTGCTGTGCGGTGGCACTGACCTGAGGATAAGCATAACCTATATATTCTAGAATTCATTATTGTTTGTTGCCTCTTTGCTGTGCGGTGGCACTGACCCGAGGCTTGGCTTCTCTTTGAAAACTCTAAGAATAGTATCTTCTTGTCAAAATACCTGTAGACCGCTCAAAAATATCCTAAGGAATGTTGATTACCATATGAGCATGGGATCCACAAATGCTTGTTGAAATAATTAACCTAATGTATTACCAATCTATGTCAAAAGTCTGTGTATGGATTTAAGTGGACAAGTATACTGACAATCATTGTGGTTGCAATTGTTGAAAGTCCAAATCAATGTGTGCGTCTTATGTACTAGTATGATTTCCTTTATTTGCTAATGACTCTCGACGAAAACAAGAATCTAGCATCAAATGATTTTGGTAACACGTCCTGAATAATTTGATTACCTGTATGATTCCATAATGAATTGTTCCACTTATATACAAAATAACTTGAAACTACCAGGTCAAGAAATAAATCTGTTAGATTTCTATCTTAGGATTTCCACCTCACACAATATCACAAAAACATTTTTAGTTTTGTCTTTTATTGTTAACTCTTTTATTTTGTTTTAACTGTTAGTCAATTTAGTGTTATATGTCGGACTATGTCGTGGAATTCAATCTGGGATTTAATCACTTAAAAGGGTCACGTTTGAGGTGACCAAACGTGTTTTCAATTGTTAAATGGGTCACGTTTGAGGTGACAAAAATGTGTTTTTGTTTAAAAGGATCACGATTGGAGTGATCAAGAGTTTCTAAGTTAAAATGATCATGTCTGAGATGATTAAATGCTCAAAATGTTTAATCAAAAGTTAAAAGGGGTTAAGTGTCAAATGGTCATAAAGTCAAAATCATCAGTATGATCCATTCGCACGACTGGACCATGAGTATTGACTAGTTGTACGATTGGCCTGTATGAACGAGCCCAATCACACTATTAACACACATGGATGGGCTATACGTACGATTGGACCATAAGCATGAGTAAAATCACACGATTAGAACACAAAACTGAACCAATCGCATGGATGAAGGTGACCAAATGACACAGTCACACGTCTAGTCGCACGACTAAAGGTGACCAACTGTGCTAGACACACAATTGATCTTCAGTCGCACGAATCAACTATGCGACTGGGCTCAGTGGCATGACTGAAGGAAACCCTAGTATAAATAGAGGGGGAGCCAGTCGCAGTCACTCATCACTCCCAACTCGCCCTCAAGTCGCACGACAAAATGGTGTTTCATTGATGTAGCATTGTGATTGTGATTCTAACTGTTACTCTACTCATCTATAGGTACACTCCAACTTAACTCGGTCAAAATGAATGTCTTAAATGCAGGTTTTAAGTGTTGAACTCACTAACACTCGTAACCGAGACTCCTCTTAAGATTAGAACACTTAAATGGTCACACATGTGGCCTAAATGAATCTAAGTGCTAATTTGAGTCTCTACGGTCTAGATGAGTCTAAACACAAAGTGAAATGTCATCTTTCGATAAAGAGTAAAACCTTTTGTGTTTAACAGTGAGGTATGCGAATGGATACGCTCATGAACTCTAGTCGCACGATTGAGCCAGCCGAATGAATCAATCTCACGTATGAACCATGCTTATGGGTTCAGTCGTATGAGTGGTCCAACGGCATGGGACAGTATACGACTAAGTTCAGTCGTAGGCTCAATCGTACGACTGAGCCCAATCGCATGACTAAGACTCAGTCGCATTGTCGATTCACACGACTGAACTAAATGAATCAAGTTCATTAAAATCCAAATGTCATCCATGTACACAATTCTAACATATATGTGTCCTGTGCTGCAGCACTATGGCTGAACGATGGATAATGAACATCAAGCATAATGTATGTGCACATGTAGATGCTATTTTGAGGATGATGTACATTGGGGACATCAACGAAGGTGTGCTGAACAAGAGAAACTTGGGCCTCCTATTCAAGTGCTTAGCTCATGTCATCCGTAAGTGCATAGCATCAAGGGGAGGAGAATTAATGAGATGTCAGACCAAATCCTGAATGCATACTTAGCACTAATGTTAAACCACCTGCCCACGTGCTATCACATGATCCTCTCCTGCTTGATGGAGAGGAAGAAGATGATGTTTTGGACAGAGATGGGAATAATGCTATGCCAATGGTGGTGGTATGGATGAAGAAGACTCTCAAGAAACTAACAAGGTTACGACACTTAATGTACAAGATGCTTATGCTTATTGGTTACAGTGGAATATCTCTTAGGCTTATGAGAGCAAATTGATCCACAACAGAGCCAAAAGCTTGCTGAAGAAGTACTAAAGATCCCAAAAAAAGGTGATGATGACGAAGTTGAACCTAAGTTCCTGGGGCTTTGGCAGTGTGATAATTTTAGCCTGATCAAGAATCTTTCGAGGAACAGTTTGAGGATTGTGTGATGTACACATCTAGCTCAAGCTGAAAAGACTACAGATCAAGAGAAAAGGAATTATTAGATGTTTATGTATTTGAAAAGTTTTGTAATTGAATCATGTATTAAACTTGTGTGCATAATGTTTATATTTATGTAATGTTTACTGTCTTGATTATTTACTGATGAATGATGTGTTACATGTTTTAAATCAACCAGATCCACAATTTCAGTGAGATGAATACGATGTTGCTCCCCTTCAGCACATCAAGGCTCAACTCACTATGATACTTGATCTGCAAAGGATTGTCAAGAGGTCAGTAAGCTATACTCCCGAGAAGTAGAAATTATTCACACCTCACTGATGAGCAACTCGCAGAAATGTTCCAGTTAAACCCAGATGAATTGGTTAAGGATGCCCCTACTATCGATGTTGCTAGTGATGACGAGCTCAAAGATGTTGATGAGATAGAGATTGAAGACATCACAAAACAACACTATTTGGAATATACTGATCGAGAGGAAATGTGGTTCCTGATTTTGGAGATACACTTGACAGTGGTATGCATGTTAAATTGGATACGATGGAGAGGGAAACCGAGAAATCAGAAAGCCAAGCCCAAGCCTTGGACGCCGATGTTGAGATGAAAAAGGCTGAATAGGCGGCTTGCTTTGCAGAGATCCATGCCCAACGCACAGTGCCAAAGCCAAGTGCCTACGCCAAGCTCTATAAAGTAAAGAAGCATCTTAAGGTGTCTGGAAAGATTATAACATGGGCTTACTTTGACGATCTTAATGTATATGCTGTGAAGAGCGAGAAGGGAATCGAGTACTTCAGATTTCCACATGATCTGTAGACTCTCCCTGGTTTTGAGCTTAACCAGTTGGCACGCCTGAACCTGCTATATGCTAACCCCAGGAAGATGTCGGGCTGGTTTGAAGCTGCGTTGAAGAGAGAATACCACACACAATGGGTTAATTTGAAGCGTTAACAACCAACGAGGTAATTCGAAGGTTGGAGGTGGACCCAAGGACTGGGAAACCCAAAGTGGTGCTGAAGTGGAGTCCTCTGCGCACTATGTCAAAGATCCCCATGAGGAAAATGTCATAGGACTTCACTCCCCACTTCAAGTGGTGGTATTATGACTAGCAAACAGGAGAAGAGGTCATAGTATTACAGTTAGAGCTCCAGATGGAAACCATCCGGGTATTTGACCCAATGTGGCTAACCAACCTCTCAGCTAGTGATGTTTATACATTATACAAGTGGCCATTATTCTATGATCCGTAGGATATTGTACAGGCCCTCCAGTTTCAGAATGTGATAAGACTCTACTTTGCATTCGAGATACATATTGGAGTCACAGTCGAGGAGAGGAATAAGAAGTTTGACGAGCTAATGAAGGATACCAGACAATGAAGGAAACTAGGTCCAAGGGGGAGTTTGTTGATCCATATGTACCTAGTTTACGGTCTTAATGTAATATGTCTGTCATGTCCTAAATGTAATGAAACGAATGAGTTGAATGAAATAAAATATGTGTTTGTTGATTTTAATGTCTAATATTTAAGTGTATGTTTTAATGTTTATTATTTATTAACGCATATTGAACCAATATATAGGTTTGTGATTGTTTGAATATTTCCTAGTCAAGTAATGATTGAGAAACATATTCAAACTTAGTCATATGAAGTCTTCATGCGAATGGACCATTCCAATGGACCATACACATGAACACTTCATGCTAATGGACCAGTCGCATGACTAAGCTAGGAGACTGGATCAGTCGCATGACTGAGACATACAGACGAATCAGTCGCACGACTGAACCTTCAGTCGTGTGATTGACTCAGTTGCATGCTTTAGTCGGACGACTGAACCATGCTAATGGTCTAGTCGTATGATTGACTAACCCTAACCTATAAATACCACTTAATTCGTGGAAAAACAGAACACTTTGAATAATTCGACTCCTATTCGTACCCTAGCCATCCAGAACGTGCAAGAAAGCCAGTCCAAGTTCATAGATCGTTCTTGATCGATTCCTATTCGTTCTTAATGTTTAGTTTATTGTTATATCGATCGGGTTAACGTTCTCACTGATTGGATCGCCAATCAAATAGGATTCCGCACTATTTGAGTTGGTATACACTTAATCATTTAGTAATTCGTCCAGTACACGGTCCCTAACACTAACTATTCAACTAATTACTTTGATAAAGATATGAATAAATTTATCATAAAAAAGTTATTTATTGATCATATTTGATCTCAAATGTTACTTAAACCATTTTATAATCCTATTTAACTATTTACTTATTCTTATCATTCAAATATTTTACTCTTGTTTTATTTAACCAATATATCAAGTAAGTTACAATATTTTTATAAAACCAAACCCCAATTAAAACTCTAATTTATATCTATTTCTTCAATTTTTATATTATCTAAGAACATCATTTCTTAGGTTAAATCCATGAGGAAACCGTAGGTGTTTAATCTTTCGTATTATTCAAATCAACTTATTACCAAGTGAGTATTCATTGCCCATTTTTGTGTTTTATTATTTGGGGAAATCATGTGATCCAATATTCAATCATATTTATTCATTTTATTCTATTTCATACTAAATTCAATTCAATACATGCTATGTTATTACTTGCAATTGTGTTCATAGTTAGATAAACTTGATAACATGATCATTAATTCATACAACCATGGTAACAAGGATAGATCTATTGGTTTGGCAAACCCATCCCATTTGTTTTGTCGCGTGGTGATTGTAACCGGAATCATTTATTCTATAAGACTTCATCTAAGGACCGAGTCAAATCAGTCATTAAGGTTGATTGTGTTGGTTTTTCTATTATGATACACTATTGCTATTTAGTTTGACGTTGACATATGAATTGAATTGTTTTTTAGATATTTAATCAATCTATATATGTGTATTTAAACCTATGATTACTCACCGGCTAAATTATTAGCTGACTCGTTACTTTCCACAAGATTTCAGGAAATGCTGCGTAGAGGATTATCTCTGCTCATATAGGATTGGACCTAGATAATAATAATAAAGACAATATTATGTTTCATGATTTTACTTTAATTGTGTTGTAACGTGTGTTTGACTAGTATTAATCAATAATTGAATTACTTTTAATATTATTTCAACGTATTAATTACCATGTGTTATGGACAATTGATTCACAATCATCCGCCTCGATGATTCCGCCATCGGTCGTGGTGCGACAGATTGGTATCAGAGCCGTGGTTATAGGGAATTGGGTTATTAGAAATAGAATGACCTAGACTATAACTTAGTACCTTTATACATGAGTCCTCTCATGTAATTCATATGTGTTTATTATGTTATATCATATCACTCTCTTACATCCTAATTCTTATTTGTGTGCATGCCAACTCTCGAATTATATTCTTAGGCATTGTGTGCCTAAGTCAAATGACTTTTCGAATTTTTGAATTTTGGTGGTTATACTAGAATTGTTTCTTTTAATCTCGCCAAAGGTTGTGTCACATGATTGAAAACACGCAATGCTGCAAGAATGGGATACCTGTATCTTAAGGTGTTCTATCTAGGCAAGGTATTATGTGAAGTCGGCTGGATCGGTAAACATTCGAACGTGTTCTTGACGGAAGGATAAACAACATCAACAACCAAGAGACAATCAATAACACAAACTCTAATAAATGGTTTCATTGATAAAACCTAATGATTACAAGCTCATTACAACATAAGAATCAAGACTCTTGGCAAGGGGAGATCGAGCATGATCTTCCCTCTCATCTGGCAGCCCTAGGCTCCGGGCAGACTCTCAAAACCCTTAATCTCTCTACATATTGAAACTAGTATATATAGGCCTCTGCCCATATTATATGCGACTGGGCCCATTCGTGTGATTGGACCATGCGTATGGTTCAATCGTATGACTGGACCATGCGCATGGTTCAATCGTACGCCTGGACCATACTTATGGTTCAGTCTTACGAATGTCTCAATCGCATCTCTCAGTCGCATGATTGGTCTATTAGCATCGCTCAGTCGTACGACTGAGTCTCATTCGCATATGATCCTGCGAATGACCCACTTTCATGTGTTTACAACATATCAGGTGTATTACATTAAGCCTAGACTATTTGACAAGCGACGGACACACTATATATGACTATATATGCTCCAACATATTCATATAAATCCAAATCAACCGATGGATCCGTTTACCTTACCTGGGAACCCTTGAGATGAGTATCCGCTTATAGGTACGCATGTCTTCATTAAGGTTGTGGTTGACCTAAATAATTTTAGAAGTCAATGTATTCATTTTGGTTTGCGAACCGAACGTTTACACTGGTAACATCTCATTGTTATTTAAAATAATCTCGTTAATGATTTTATCGTTTCTGAAATTCTTTTAAAAAAACCATTACCCATATCTCATAAAGTTTCTCCATACTCTTACAGCATATCTTCTCATTAAAACCGATCCCGATCTGGAAACTTTGGCCGTAAGATTGCTGCTATGGTGTCACGTGAAGTTGTTGCGGTCATCCCAACACTACTTACCCACTTGAACCAAGGTAATAATGTGGTTCAAAACCCAGTTGCACCAAACCCTCCACAAACTTGTACTTACAAGCACTTCAATTCTTGCAACCCTACTAAGTTTAGCGGGACCGAGGGAGCCACTGGACTCTTACAGTGGTTTGAGAGTATCGAGAACACTTTCCTTAATAGTGAGTGTCCCAAGGATCTCAAGGTTCATGAAGCTATAAGTGCTTTTCAAAAGAGAGCACTCACTTGGTGGAATGGGGAGAAACAAACCCGTGGAACTGAGGCTGCATTAGCATTGACTTGGGAGGAAGTCAAGGACCTTATGACTCGGGAATTTTGCCCGAGAATTGAGATCGAGAACGTAGAAGCGGAGTTCTGGGATCTAACTCAACAAGGTGGGGAGAATCTAGCCTATACTAACTGATTTCATGAGCTGAGTTTGGTTGTTCCTCACCTGGTTACTCCTCTATCCCAGGCTATCAAGAAATATATCGGTGGTCTAGCTATGCAATTCAAGACACGATATGGGGTAGAAATCCTACAACTCTGGAAGATACCATTCGTTTAGCGGCACAGTTAACTGACAATCATGTCAAGGCTGGTACTTTGATCAAAAAAGGTGCTAAAAAGGCACCCAAGAACCTACAGTGAACCACCTAAGGAGAACAAACCTGAACCTTTTCAAAAACAAGAAGAGGAAGGCTAAGTCCCAAAACTTTGTCATGGTTACCCCTGTTGTTCCGATTAACCAAGTCATACCAACCTACCAACCAGCCACCAACAAACAAGTTCCGGAGAAGAAACCTTACACTAGAACTTTCCCACAGTGCAACATCTGCAAGTACTATCACCCTGCCAATGCACAATGTCGTCGCTGCACCAACTGTGGCCGTTTCGGCCATACCTTCAACGTATGCAAAAGTGTAGCTACAACTCCAACCACCGCACCTGTCCTTCAACATCCCCCTGCAATTACACTGGGTCGTGCATGCTATCAATATGGGGATCCGAACCAATTTCGCAATCGATGTCCTCAACTTGTCAACATGGTGCCTATGACTCAAGGACGCACTTTTAACATCAATGCTCATCAAGCTCAAACCAATAACGATGTGGTGAACGGTATGTTTTTAATCAGTAATCATTATGCTTTAGTCTTATTTGATACAGGCGCCGACAAAACTTTTGTGTCCTTAGAATTTGTGCCATTGCGTGCTAGTGCATGAACTGAGTTGAGAAAACTGTGTACAGTAGAAATAGCCGATGGGAAACCCATCACCATTGATTCTATTATACGAAACTATACCCTTAGTCTTAGCGAGCATGATTTTCCTATTGACCTTACACTGATGCAACTTGGAAATTTTGATGTTATCATAGGCATGGATTGGTTATCTAAGAACCATGCTGAAGTTCTTTGTTTTGAGAAAATCATCAGAATTCCTCTTGCGTCCAGAAAGGTGTTAAACATCTATGGAGAAAGGCTTTCCAAAGGCCTTCGACTCATGTCATGCACCAAAGCTCAAAAGTACCTTCGCAAATACTATGTGGCTTTCTTAGCGCACATTGTGAAACGAATGGGAAGTCAAAGAAAATCGAGGATATTCTAATCATTCGTGATATTCCGGAAGTGTTTCCTGAGGACTTAACTGGTCTTCCTCCATTCGTGCCAGGTGCAACACCTGTAGCAAAATCTCCGTATCGTCTTGCGCCATCAGAGCTGCAAGAACTTGCTAGCCCACTTCAAGAACTTTCCGATAAAGGTTTCATTCAACCAAGTTCTTCACCTTGGGGAGCCCTAGTATTGTTTGTGAAAAAGAAAGATGGCTCATTCCGCATGTGTATCGATTATCGGGAGCTTAACAAGCTTACTGTAAAAAACCGGTATCCTTTAACAAAAATCGACGACTTGTTTGACAAACTTCAAGGAGCTTCTTATTTCACTAAGATCGACCTTCGTTCCGGTTATCATCAACTTCGAGTACACGATGACGACATTCCTAAAACAGCCTTTCATACAAGATATGGTCATTATGAGTTCTTGATGATGCCATTTGGTTTGACCAACGCACCAGCTGTGTTCATGGATCTAATGAACCGCGTGTGTAAGCCATACTTGGACAATTTCTTGATTGTCTTCATCGACGACATTCTGATTTATTCAAGATCAAAATCCGAGCATCAACATCATCTTCATTTGATTCTTCAACTGTTGAAAAAGGAGAAACTGTATGCTAAATTCTCTAAGTGTGAATTTTGGTTGAAAGAGGTACAATTCCATGGTCATATCGTAAGTGATAAAGGAATTCATGTGGATCCTGCAAAGATTGAGGTGGTAAAGACTTGGGTTGAACCTAAAACTCCTACTAAGACTCATTCATTTCTTGGCTTAGCCGGCTACTATCGACGATTCATTCCAAATTTCTCAAAGATCGTTGCGCCTCTTACTACCTTGACTCATAAGGATAAGTCTTTTGAGTGGGGACCGGATCAAGAGAAAGCGTTTCAAACACTTAACTAAACCTTATGAAATTCTCCAATCTTAACTCTCCCCGATGGGAATGATGATTTTGTTGTCTACTGTGATGCTTCCAAGCAAGGTCTTGGTTATGTCCTCATGCAACGAGGAAAAGTCATAGCCTATGCCTCGAGAAAACTTAAAATCCATGAGAAATATTACACAACTCGTGACCTCGAACTGGGTGTTGTGGTTTTTTGCACTCAAAATTTGAAGACACTATCTCTACGGCACCAATGTGTTGTATTCACCGATCATAAGAGTCTTCAACACATTTTCAATGAAAGGAATTAATCATGAGACAACAGCGATGGTTGAGTTACTTAATGACTACGACTGTGAAATTCGCTACCACCTTGGAAAAGTGAATGTCGTAGCCAATGCATTGAGTCGTAAGGATTATGTTATACTCCAAAGTGTTACCATTCAATCCGAACTTAAAACTCGGATTCTCGAAGCTCAACATGAGTCAGTCACCAAAGGTAATATGTATGATGAAATGTCATGCGGTGCTAAACTTCAATTGGAAACAAGATCTGATGGGTAATTGTATTTCCTGGATCGTCTTTCGATACCCAAACGTAATGACATTCGAATACTCATTTTGAGCGACACTCATAAGACTCGTTATTCTATTCATCTTGGCGCGGATAAAATGTTTATGAATCTCCGTAATCAATATTGGTGACCCGGCATGAAAAAGGATATAGCTCTGTATGTGTCCAAATGTCTCACATGTTCAAAAATTAAAGCTGAGCATGAGCGTCCTTCTTGGTTACTTGTTCAACCCGATTACCTGTGTGGAAGTGGGAAGACATGATAGTATTTGGGTCGTATCTATATCAATGAAATAGTCAGCCACCATGGGGTGCCATTAAATATCATCCCCGATCGTGATGGTCGATTCATCCCCATTTCTGGTAAAGTCTTCAATCGTCTTTGGGAACCCGACTCAATCTCAGCACAGCCTATCACCCTCAAACTGATGGGCAATCTGAAAGAACGATACAGACTCTTGAGGATATCTTTGAGCGTGTCTCATTGACTTTAGTGGTTCTTGGGATTCTTGTCTACCGTTAATCGAATTTTCATACAACAACAATTACCATACAAGTATCCAAATGTCACCATTTGAAGCTTTGTACTATCGTATGTGTCGATCTCCTATATGTTGGTCTGAGATAGGAGATGCACAAATCACCGGTCCTGAAGTGATTTAGGAATCAACCAATAAGATTCATAAGATTCGCGATAACCTACTTGCTGCTAGAAATCATCAAAAGTATTATGGCGATAAAGGATGAAAACCCATGGAATACAATGTTGGAGATCTTGTACTCCTAAAGGTATCACCTTGGAAAGGGGTGATCCGCTTGGGAAGAAAGGGAAACTAGCACCTCGTTATGTGGGTCCATTCAAAGTGGTTAAGTGTATTGGGAAAGTAGCTTACAAGCTTGAACTACCTCAAGAACTCAACAATATTCACCCAACATTTCATGTTTCTAACATCAAGAAATGCCTTGCTGACGAGAACCTCCGCATCCCACTTAACAAGTCCAAATCGATGAATCCATGCACTTGATCGAAAGGCTATAGAGATCATGGATCGTGAAGTCAAACAACTCAAGCGTAGTCGTATACCAATCGTCAAAGTTTGATGGGAGTCTAAACGTGGCCCAGAGTTCACTTGGGATCGTGAAGACCAAATGAAATCCAAGTACCCTCACCTTTTTGTCTCAGCCTCCTCGTGATCAAATTTCGGGACGAAATTTTCGTAAAGTAGGGGAGACTGTAACATCGGACCCATTTTCAATTTGCAAACCCGTATCCATTTTTTTGGAGTATTTATTTTAATGAATTAAATGTAACTCGGTATAGTTTAATCAATATTATAAATGGCTTTATTCAGAATGTTCATTTATTTAAATCATACTAAGGTTGTAAACATTTATTTTTAAGTTGAAAGTTTGTTTTATCATTCATGATAAATAACTAAATTTAAAAAGGCTCGTTAGAAATTTATAAAAGTTTTATAATTATTTGTGAAATAAATGGATTATAAAAAAACGAGTTTATTAATTTTGGGTGGAAAACGACATTTATGAAACTAAATTACAAGTTTTACACATAAAATATCAAAGGTTCAAACATCAAGGGCCAAATCTGTAATTTGTCTTAAAACCCAAATCTTACCTCCTATGTCCTGTAACCACCTCCGGCCAACCTCCGGCCATCTCCCACGACTTCAAAATCAACCCATTCGACCCAAATTAAACCAATCGAACTGTTTTTTTACTTCGCGCATTGGATTCGAACTCGTGAACCGTTTCAATCGGATGTAATCGGTGGTTGAAATTGTTTTCCCTCGTAACCGAAGTTCATCACTCAATTGCATATCCGTTTCACTCGTGATTGATCAATTGGAAAAATCAAATGTGTGGTAACGCATCTTTTGATCATCGCAATCATGAAAATCGAATCAATTTTAACCAGTAACCATAATTCCTCATCAATTCACAAATCGAAACTTCCAATTTAAGACCTTAACTCATCGACCTTGAAACAACAGCAATCCACCCTATATAATGAATGGAAATTATCAAATAATCCCTTTTCAACCCTACGATAATTGTAATTCTAGTACATCACACTTACCTAACCCTCTTTGAGCTCCATCTTCACTCGCAACCTGCAACTAATCGAACTTCGCACCCGAGGCAACCCCAACAGAAATTGTTTGAGGGCTTTTGATCACATTGACCAATAGAAGCTCCCTGAGCAAGCAATTCGGTTAAGACCAACAAAATTAGCTTGAATCGATTATCCGCCCATCGCGACTCGTTCAACCCGTACACCATCGTTCAATCTCAATTCAGGTAATTAGATATACGATCACACTCGTTTACTCATGTTAACCAAAAGCCCTATATTTAATTGGGTTATTGATTTAGTTTTCATGATCAATTTGAAGCAAATTAAATCTAGGGTTCATGTTTGAATTGGGGATTTTTAAAACTGATTATTAATTTATAAAACGAGTCTCATAACAGACTCTAGGTTTACAGCCCACCGGTTTTCACCTCACCCCCTTAGGCAATCGACCAGGGTCCGACCCTGGTCCACCCCCAAAAAAAATAAGCTATTTTTCTAAATCTTTTTATTCCAGAAATTTTTAATGAATTATTAAACTAATATAAAAATTATTTTGTTAGTTTAATGTATTCCATAAACTATTAATTAATTTTTTTTAATTCTAAAGGTTATAAATTATATATTGTTACCCCCTAACAAAAAAAATTGTTATAAAAACATATTTAATTTCTTTGAACATTCTAAACTCCTGTAAGCCATTTTAAATCAAACATAAAATTAATTCAAACTATTTAAAACTAATCTTTTACAAAACCATTATATCAAGTTATTTATTTATCATATTTGATCTCAAATGTTACTTAAACCATTTTATAATCCTATTTAACTATTTACTTATTCTTATCATTCAAATATTTTACTCTAGTTTTATTTAACCAATATATCAAGTAAGTTACAATATTTTTATAAAACCAAACCCCATTGAAACCCTAATTTATATCTATTTCTTCAATTTTTATATTATCTAAGAACATCATTTCTTAGGTTAAATCTGTGAGGAAACAGTCGGTGTTTAATCTTTCGTATTATTTAAATCAACGTATTACCAAGTGATTATTCATTTCCCATTTTTATGTTTTATTATTTGGGGAAATCATGTGATCCAATATTCAATCATATTTATTCATTTTATTCTATTTCATACTAAATTCAATTCAATACATGCTATGTTTGTAAAGCCCCATTCCCGGAGACCTCACAGTTGGTCATCCACAGCATTAAATACATTAAAAACATTATAAATTTACAAACTTAAGCAACGGAATCATTTCTCAAAAACCATTCATTTCACTCAAACACTGTTGTTGAGCAATACACTATTGTTTAATCGAATACAAAAGAACTGTTTAATTGTATTACAAAACAACAACAATAATAAGTATGAATGGAGGTCAGCCTTTCCGTGCCAAGTAGCTTCATCCTCGTGCCATCCTCAGCAATATTTACCTGCCAACTGAAAATGTATAAAAGTCAGCATTGCTGAGTGAGTTCTAGTTTTAAAAGTAATAAAATACTTTTGGTAGGTATATATACGAAAATACTCTTTCTATGAAAACTTCATCTCTTTATACGTGAGCACGCATTAACTATACAATTAGGTAATGCTAATTTCATTACTATATGCCTTGTTTACTCTGTACTCTTTTATCATTATCTTTCACTATCTGTATGGACCAATGAGCAATACCCTAAACTTTATGCTCAGGGGAAATGGTGTTGGGCCCTCTGTTTCCCACAAGGGGCTCTATATACTGTATACAAGGCCGACCCAGACATCTAGGGTATGCTGCAAAGGTCCCCAATCTCAATTGACTGGCCTCATGTGCATAATAGGGTAGTTAACCCTCAACACGGTTGAGCTAATGACAACATGATTGTGTACCTCCTGTAATCTTGCAAGACTTGTTAACATTTTATTAAAGTTCCACTACTCTTCTTTATTGCTCTTTCACTTTACTATTAGTAATACTTTACGTTACGATTGTAAGCACACCACGTAAAGTCACATACTAATAATAATAATAATAATAATAATAATAATAATATTATTATTATTATTAATACCAATAATAATAATATGGAGCAATCATAAAACAATCATAATCAGGCATGAAACCCATCATTAATAAACCCTAGTCAAACCTCGGTCAAAACCCTAAGAGCACACTCCCAAGAATTCTATAATAAATTTTAAGTGTTAGGCGCTTAGACACTATTTGGGCGCATGGGCCCTGTTTGGGCGTTTCATCACTATACAGGCGCATCAGGCCTACACTTAACTTCTTTAACACTTAGGCGCATGAACCTTTCAAGTGCATGGACACTATTTGGGTGTATGACCCATTCGGACGCATGGACACTTAGACGCATGGAATATCCGCGCGTATGGAAACTTAGGCGAATGGGGTTATTCAGACGCATGGTTACTATTGGGGCGCATGGCCCTACACTTAGGCGTCTAACTAATTTTCTAGGCGCATGAGTGCACTGTTCAGGCGCATGAGATACACTTATCATTTCTAAGGCAAATTCCAGGCGCACGGGCCTTCTTTAGGTGCATGAACCTTCTGTTCCACATGTTTCTAGGATACTTTCGAATCCAAACATCAAGCCTATCTGTACTAAGCTTACCCAAACTATTCTAAGCATGAACAACCTATAAGCATCTAAGAATCATCATCAAACATGCATAATACATAGGGGTATACATAAATAAACATTTGAAAATCGTTTTAATACATTTTCAGCCCCAAGAAGAGTTTAAAACAAGTAAAACCGGGGTCTAGAAACTCACCTGATGCAACTTTGCGTATTTCTTCCTTCTAACCCGTTTGCCAATGAGTTCAAAAACCTAAAAACACACCAAATACACACACACGGACACACACACACAACACATAAGCATATAAGCATATAACCGAGAAAAAAACCCAACATGAACACATAAAACCTTGGATTCTTACCTTGAATTCAATCTTCTTCTTCTTCTTGTTCTTCTTCAACCGAGAGTGTTTCTGCTCTCTCTCTCTCTCTAATCCGAAGTGAAAATAGGTGATAGGAAGTGAGGGTGGGTGGCCATGCCCACCTTCACACCAACTTTTTGTACTTTTGTCCTTTTTACACATTTAACCACTCAACTTGGGTTTATTGACATTTCCTTTCTTCATTCTTCAACTCTTATTCTTTCTTTTCTTTTTAAGAAATAACCAGGTGTTACAAGTCCACCCCCTTAAATAGGTTTCATCCCCAAAACCTGTTATTCCTCAAACAGACGAGGATAATGCTACCTTATCTCCTCCCCAGTCTCCCACGTAGATTCGGATCCCTTCCTGTGCTTCCACTATACATGCACAAGAGGAACCACTGTATTCCTCAGTCTCTTCTCTTTACGATCGATGATTGCCACTGGTTGCTATACATAATTATGCCTTTCATCTACTTCAATGTCTTCGAGTGGAAGAATCATGTCTTCATCAGCTAAGCAATTTCTTAGATGTGATACATGGAATGTCAGGTGAATTCCACTTAACTCATCTGGTAACTCCAATCTGTAGGCCACCTCTCCTACTCGAGCAATGATTCGGAAAGGTCCTATGTATCTCGGGCTTAGCTTACCTCATTTCCTGAACCGGATGATACCCTTCCAAGGTGAGACCTTCAACATAACCCGGTCACCCACCTGGAACTCAATCGATCTGCCTCGTTTATCAGCTTACGACTTCTGTCTATCATTGGTTGCCTTCATGAAGGCTTTAATCTTCTCAAGCTTCTCAGTCGTAGCCTCATTATCTCGATGCTCCCTAATTCCTTCTGACCAACAACACCCCAACAAACGGTGTTCTGCATCTCCTATCGTATGGCATCTCATATGGTGGCATGCCAATGCTGGCATGATAGCTGTTGTTGTATGAGAGTTCAGCTAACCAATAAGTGGTCATCCCAACTTCCCCCAAAATCAATCACACATGCCAGAAGCATGTCTTCCAATGTCTGAATTGTCCTTTCTGACTGACCATCAGTTTGGGGATGATAAGTCATGCTAATATGTAACCTCGTCCCCATGGCATCATGGAATTTCTTCCAGAATTTGGATGTAAACCGGGTGTCACGGTCAGATACAATAGACACCAGCACACCATGACGAGTTACAATTTCCTTGATGAATAGATCCTCCAACCTCTCAGATGAATATGTCTCGCGGCACCTTCGTATGAAATCCATGGTGATGTGCTCCCACTTCCATTCCGGTATATCCAAAGGTTGGATCTTACCATACGGTTTCTGATTCTCGGCCTTCACCTGTAAGCAAGTAAGGCACTTACTCACATACTCCACCACATCACGCTTCATACCCGGCCACCAATAATATTTCTTCATATCTTGATACATTTTTGTGGCACCAGGATGAATGGAGTATCGAGTCTTATGAGCTTCATCCATAATCCTCACACGTAGATCCCCAAAACGAGGAATCCACACCCATCCAAATCGAGTTTTAACACCAAGTGTGTTTTCACCCAATTCCCCAACCAGACCTCTCATCCTTTTAGATTTAAGATGATCTTCTTTCAGTGCCTCATCTTGAAACTCTTGACTTGCTTCATTACATAAGAGGTCATGATTAGTTGATATGCTTTCACCCGATTGTCTCGCGCCTCTCCTTTTGGCTAAGAGCATTAACCACCATGTGGCTTTGCCCGGGTGGTAATGGATCTCACAATCACAATCTTTTATGAGCTCCAACCATCTTCTCTGCCTCATGTTCAAGTCTTTTTGCTCGAATAAGTATGTCAAGCTCTTGTGATCAGTGAAAATGGTGCACTTCGTCCCGTAGAGATAGTGCCTCCAAATCTTTAACGCAAAGACCACGGCTGCTAGCTCCAAGTCATGAGTGGGGAATTGACCTCATGAACTTTCAACTATCAGGATGCATAGGATATAACCTTCCCTCTCTGCATTAGCACGCACCCCAACCCTGAGTAGGAAGCATCTGAATAGACCACTAAATCCTCGCTTCCTTCGGGTAATGACAGAACAAGAGCTTTAGTCAACTTGCCTTTAACTCCTCGAATGCTTTCTCTTGAGCCTGACCCCATACAAACCTCTCATCTTTCCGGGTCAACTTGGTTAGTGGAGAAGCGATCTTGGAAAAGTCTTGGATGAATCTTCTGTAGTAGCCCGCCAAACCCAAGAAACTACAAATCTCGGACGGCGTCTTTGGAGACTTCCATTGCATCACTGCCTCCACCTTTGCGGGGTCTACCATATTCCCCTCAGGATTTACCACGTGACCTAAAAATTGAACTTCATGCAACCAGAACGCGCACTTGGAGAATTTGACATACAACTTCTCCCTTCTTAATGTCTCCAACACCTCCCGAATGTGACCGGCATGCTCTTCTTTGCTCTTCAGTAGATCAGAATATCGTTAATGAACACAATCATTGATCTATGCAACATCGGCCGGCACACTCGATTCATCAAATCCATAAAGGCAGGTGTCGCGTTAGTTAGACCAAAAGACATAACAAGGAACTCGTAGTGTCCATAACACGTATGGAAAGTTGTCTTAGGAATGTCTTGTTCTTTCACCTTCAACTGATGGTAGCCAGATCGTAGATCTATTCTCGAGAACCAGCTAGCACCTTGGAGTTGGTCGAACAAGTCATCAATCCTTGGTAACGGGTATCGATTCTTCACCGTCAACTTGTTCAGCTCTCGATAGTCAATGCACATTTGCATACTTCCGTCTTTTTTCTTTACAAACAATACCGGACCACCCCACGGAGAGATACTCGGTCGAATGAACCCCTTATCCATTTACTCGTGTAATTGGCTCATGAGTTCCTTCATCTCAGTCGAAACTAATCGATATAGGGCTTTGGCAAAGGGTTGAGCACCGGGTATCAAATCAATTTGGAACTCAATCTCGCGCTCCGGCGGCAAGCCGAGTAAGTCTTCCGGGAATACGTCCTGAAAGTTGCACACCACTAGCACCTCAAATAATTGCGGTACTAACGCATCCACATCTTTTACGTAGGCCAAGTAGGCCCTACATCCACGTCTCATGCACTTCCCCGCCACCGCCATCGAAATCATATTCGGGATCGTAGTAACGCGATCTCCATAAATCGTAACCAAACTCCCATCGGGCACAACTAATCAAATCATCTTCTTGTGGCATACGATGTTTGCTTCATAGGTTGCTAACTAGTCCATCCCTAGTACTACATCAAATCCACCTAGGGGCATCACGTGTAGCCTAGCAGCAAACCTATGACCTTCTAGTTCTATAGCACAGTCCTCTATCACATCAGTAATTCTAGTGGACTTGCCAATAGCGGTTTCTACATCGAATGGTTCACTGAAATTTCTACTACTAATAGGCAACTTAGCTTATAAAGTAGTAGAAATAAAACTCCTACTAGCATCGGAATCAAAAAATAAAGAGGCACAAGTTTGGTTTACTTGAAACATACCTGACACAACATTGGGATCAGCTTTGGCTTCCTCCCGGGTCATGGTGTAAGCTCTAGTGCCTTCCCTCTACCCTCCTTCTCCGGCTTCTTCTTCTCCACTCCAGATCTCTCCGCCCTCAGCTTCTTACAATCTCTAGCGATATGGCCAGGCTTGCCACACCTGAAGCATACATTCATTCCATCCTGCACTCAGCGGTATGCTCCTTTCCACATCTACCACACCTTTTCAGCACTGACCTTGACGACGCCCCACGGTCGTCCACCTTCATCTTCTTGTTGTTTGGAGTAAAACCACCACGTCCAAAACTTTTCCCATTCCAGTTTTTACCATCCCCACTCGTCTTCTTCACCTCCACCATAGTGTCCTCTCACTCATCATACAATCTACCCGCCAAATCCACCACCGATCGAAAGGTACCTGGCTGAGCAGCAATTAGGTGCCTGCTAATGTCATCCGGCAGTCCCTGGATGTACCTCTTGATCTTCCTTGACACCGGCGTCACCTGATCCGGCACCAGCCTCACCATTTCGTTGAATTTGGTGGTGTACTGCCGGTGGGTCATGGTTCCCGCTTCAAGTTGCAAGAACTCCCTCTCGATTTTATCGAGTTCTCTGTGAGGACAGAATTGCCCAATCACCAACTGCTTAAACTCCTTCCATCGCATTTTCTCGATGGCTCTTGCACCCTCAGCTTGGACAATATTGTCCCACCAACACAGCGCTGAATCAACGAAAGAGTGAGTCGCGAACTTCACCTTTTGGTCCTCACGGCACTCACTGATCTCCAAAACTGCCTCCATTTCCCTCACCCAGCGGTGCGCGGTAGCAGCATTGCCATTGCCATCAAAAGTCGGGGGCTTACACCTTTGGAACGCCTCATAACTACATCCTCTGGTGCTACCCCCACTACATCATCATCCTCCTCCTCGGACAACACAATCTCAGGCTCTGGTTGTTCCTCCTCCCTTCTGCTTCCCTTTCTATTTTCCTTCTCCTTCCTCTCCTCGCTTCTCACAACCCTGATGACTTCAGTCACCACAGACAGTAAGACTGTCTGCATGACCTGGTGTACTTCATCAGTAATCGCCTCCCTAGCTAAGGCATTCAGGCTAGCATTCTCATTTTCTTCACTCCGGCCATGAACCTCAGGGTTCTCATGGATCGTCTCAGGAGCCTTAGCACTACTCCTAGTCACACATGGACGGCCTTTGCTTCTAGGAGTCTTGGAAGATTTCCGACCAGCCATTCTCTAACACGCTATAAGATTCAAATACTAACACGGTCATTCAAGGTAATAACTCAGTTTATGTCAAGTATAGTAAGTCCCTAATTATAGTGGCCAGTTCTGATTAGCCACTTACTTTACTCTTCATACCCCAAGCATTTCCTATCCTGACTTAATCCGTATCTAAATCTACTAAAAGCACATAAATCACATAGCATGCGCACATAATACCGGTTAACATTAAGAAAAGACATACTTGATGGCACGTAGCTACTTGGGCCGACATCCCTCCAGTTGTCCCATTTTCAGTTTAAGTTTAGGTTTTAAAAATTTATTTAACCCAATTCTCTTAAACTTTGACTTTGATACCAACTTGTAAGGCCCCGTTCCCGGAGACCTCACAATTGGTCATCCACAACATTAAATACATTAAAAACATTATTAATTTACAAACTTAAGCAGCGGAATCATTTCTCAAAAACCATTCATTTCATTAAAACACTGTTGTTGAGCAATACACTATTTTTTAATCAAATACAAAGAACTGTTTAATTGCATTACAAAACAATAGCAATAATAAGTATGAATGGAGGTCAGTCTTTCCCTGTCGAGTAGTTTCACTCTTATGCCATCGTCAGCAATATTTACCTGCCAACTGAAAATGTATAAAAGTCAGCGTTGCTGAGTGAGTTCTAGTTTTAAAAGTAATAAAATACTTTGTGTAGGTATATATACGAAAGTACTTTTTCTATGAAAACTTCATCTCTATATACGTGACCACGCATTAACTATATAATTAGATAATGCTTTATCTCATTACTATATGCCTTGTTTACTCTGTACTCTTTTATCTATATATTTCACTATCTGTATGGACCAATGAGCAATACCCTAAACTGTATGCGCAGGGGAAATTGTGTTGGGCCCTCTGTTTCCCACAAGGGGCTCTATATACTGTATACAAGGCCAACCGAGACACCTAGGGTATGCTGCAAAGGTCCCCAATCTCAATTGACTGGCCCTGTGTGCATAATAGGTAGCTAACCGCAACACAGTTGAGCTAACGATAACATGGTTGTGTACCTCTTGTAAGCTTGCAAAACTTGTTAACATTTAATTATAGTTCCACTTGTCTTCTTTATCGCTCTTTCACTCTACTATTAGTAATACTTTACGTTATGATTGTAAGCACACCACGTAAAGTCACATACTAATAATAATAATAATATTATTATTATTATTATTATTAAAAACAATAATAATAATAATAATAAGGAGCAATCATAAAACAATGATAATCATGCATAAAACCCATCATTAATAAACCTAGTCAAACCTCGGTCAAAACCCTAAGAGCACAACTCCAAGAATTTTGTAATAAATTCTAAGTGTTAGGCGCTTAGACACTATTGGGTGCATGGGACCTGTTTGGGCGTTTCATCACTATACAGGCGCATCAGGCCAACACTAACTTCTTAACACTTAGGCGCATGTACCTTTCAGGCGCATGGACACTATTTGGGCGTATGACCTATTCGGACACATGGACACTTAGACGCATGGAC
The DNA here is from genome assembly GCA_025506515.1 of Flaveria trinervia. Taxonomy (NCBI): domain Eukaryota; kingdom Viridiplantae; phylum Streptophyta; class Magnoliopsida; order Asterales; family Asteraceae; genus Flaveria; species Flaveria trinervia. The sequence continues at coordinate 30,756,562 of CM046446.1, forward strand.
TATCCGGGCGTATGGAAACTTAGGCGCATGGGGATATTCAGACGCATGGGTACTATTGGGGCGCATGGCCCTACACTTAGGCGTCTGACTAATTTTCTAGGCACATGAGTGCACTGTTTGTTGGTTCTTATATGCCCAAGACACATACAAGATTGATGTGGTTAGTACGTTATGATCCAAGTCGGGTCATACCCAATAACAAGCTATACAAACACAATAAATAATATTTGTTGATAAGATCATACAAAACTATTGACACCTATTTAGAAAATTGGTTTTCTAAATATTGCTTTTGTGATAGAACAACATTATATGGATAATTTGTCATGAGATATTTATTTGTTTCATTATTTAAGTTGGTTAAATAATGTCAAATAAAAGTGTGTCATGTTATAAAATAGACTATGTTTTAATTTTATAACCTAAATACGTGGAAGAGTGTTTATTTTAACAAAATATCTAATGGTGGGAAACCAATTTGAAAGAAAAATTCGGCCGCCCAAGGGGGCCTTGGAACACCATATTATGTCTTGTTTCATGCAAGACTTGATTACTTACACGCTCTTCCATCATTTACACTTCTTCTCTTTTTTTCACTCAAGCAAGAACACTCAAAACCTCTTGAAAATTGGATTTGTGGCTGAAATTTGGGGCTGAATTTGGATTTAGATAGTAGCTTTGGAAGATTGTTTTGGTGTAAAGCTCCCTATCAAAGCAAGGTGTTTGGAAGAAGCTTGTGGGTATTACAACATGAGGTTTTTTCTCTTGAGAGCTGCACATACAACATCATCATCATCTTCATCTCATCCTCACTTCATTATCTTGTTCTTGAAAGGTAGTTCAAGAACATCCTATGGTTGTTTTTTGGATGTTGATAGCACACTATTTCATATATGATGAGATACTTGTTTTGGGTTTTTGTTTTAGTCTAAAATGGTGCAAACTTTCAGATTCAAAACATTCAATTAAAACCCTTATTCCGCTGCGTTTTCATAGTTTAAATGGTTAAACTAGCTTTGATAAACATTGCTAAAACCCTTCAAATGGCATCTAGAGCCGGATATATGGAATATGTGCTTCTAAATGTTCTTAAAAATTCACTTTATGTGACTTTACAACACCTTTTAGGGGCTGCTATGTTCATCTATTATGAATCCCCAACTTTCAAAGTTATATCACACATGCTTGTGATTAAACTTTGAAAGACATGTATGTTATATTGTTTGTTTGTTTGGACAAAATAAAACCCGAAATTTCAGTTTTTGTTGGCTGAAATTTCGAGGGTTTTCATGGGGATTCATGATTGTTCATTTGATGGTGCATGACCTAGCTTAGACCTTGTGTTGTTTTTGGTTTGGTTGAATGTTTGGTTTTGGTTATTTTCATTCGATTGGGTTGTAAGTTTTATGCTTGTAATTTATCTATTTATTCATTGGATGTAATAATAGATTAGGAGTATTTCTCTTTTACTAGAAAATATATATTAGGATATATATTATGTAAGAGAAGATGCTCGGGAAGGAAGCACAAAGGGAAGACACAAAGTGGACTTGAAGCATACGGATGCAACATCAAGTGGGAGGTCCATTGCGATCTCAATTTTGTGTTGTTGGTAACCCTTAAGAAAGACCAAATGACCACACTTGTGATGGCAAACAAGTGTGGTCACAATAGTAGCTATGGTTATGCACATGTTGTTGCTTATATTATGCTTGTTTGATTGTGATTTTGTGAATGATTGTGTGATATTTGGATATGATAAACCATCTTTATAAAAATGATCTTAACAATCTTATATAAAAATGGTTCTTAATCAATAAAGGCAATAAAAGGTTATTAAAATGATTTAATGATTTAAATATTAAAATGGGTTTTAATCAAAGGACCATAGGGTATCTTGTATTTGAAATCATGCAAATACAAGTACATAGAGTTTTTTTTCTAAAACTTAAATTATGAAATCTCTAAAATCTTATAAACAAGATCAACACCGTCCTTTTACACAACACTTGAGTCACTTGGGAACTCTTAGTGGGATAAAGGTCACCTAACCATTTTGAGGGAACTTGTGATTTCAGGTGAGAATGCCATAATTGTGGGATAAAGATCACCTAACCGCTTATTTTGGCAAACTCACACGTGTCTGTAAGTAGGGTGTCTTCATTTGCAAACCATGTTAAATGGATCACCTATGATGTGGTTTCCTAATGGTGTTGAAAGGATTAACATGCCAACTCTACATATGATGTTTCAAGTCGATCCCATCCTCTAGAAGTTGCAAATGGTTGTAACCGTCAATCGTTGGCCACCTTAATAATTTAAATCGTGGGATAAAGATCACCTAACCACTATTTAAATGTAATGTTGGATTCTAGATTTTAATATTAAATTGACCTTAAAAGGTATTAATTATAAAAATATCAATATCAAAAATACTAAAATTGATTTCTGTTAAATTTTGTAGATGGCCACCAATAACAGTGATAATTATGATAACTCATCCGCGTCCGCCCAATCTTTACGAGCGATTCTCCAAAAGGAGCGTCTAAATCATAACAATTTTATTGATTGGTATCGAAACTTGAGAATCGTTCTCAAGCAAGAGAACGGTCATACGTTTTAGACGACCCTATCCCCGATCAACCTGCTGAGGATGATGAGGAGCCTATAACGATTGGCTGAAGTACACTGACGACTCTGTCCAAGTGTCTTGCCTCATGCTAGCAAGCATGACTCCGGATCTCCAAAAGGAGTATGAACATCACGGAGCTTATGACATGATAACCCAGCTGAAGGAAACGTTCCAACAGCAAGCAAGGGTTGAGCGCTTCAAAATGGTTCAAGCACTCCATGCATGTCGTATGGACGACAACCAATCGGTTTCATCTTATGTACTTAAGATGAAAAGCCACATTGACCACCTCGAAAGGCTTAATTGTCCCGTCTCGAAGGAATTGGCCATAGATTTGATCCTCAATGGCCTTACCAAAAGGTTCGATACGTTCGTGTTGAACTACAACATGAATGCTTGGGAAAAAAGCATTAGTGAGCTTCACTAAATGCTCAAAACGGCCAAGGCGGCCATGGGTAAAATGGTTTTACCCATTCTCACCATCAATGAAGGTGGGAACAAGAAGAAGGCCTCATCTCGCACCCAAGGCAAGAGTTGCCAAGGGCAAGGGACCCATATGGGGAAAGGGAAAGGGGTGGCAAGGGTGCCACCCAAAGCACCGGAGAAGAAGCAAAAGGTTGCTTCCAATGACCCATGCTTCAAGTGTGGGGGATTGGACATTGGGCAAGAAATTGTCCCGTCCATCTCCAAGAGTTGAAAGCAAAGAGGGATGCCGGGCAGACCTCAGGTACAACATACATGATCCATATTGATTTAAACTTAATATCCTCTAACACATGGGTATTAGATACGGATGTGTGGAACTCACATTTGCAATTTGTTGCAGAGGTTCAAAAGAAGTAGCAACTTCAACAAAGGGGATGTTAGCCTCTACATGGGCAATGGGGCTAAAGTTCAAGTTGAAGCACATGGTGACTACATCTTGAAACTTCCAAATGGTTTGGAAGTAATTTTTTACAATGTTTTGTATGCTCCTAGTTTGACTAGGAACATTATCTCTGTAGCCCTATTAAAATATTTTGGATATGTATTATCATTTATTGGAAATGAAATTCATGTTACTATGAATGACATGTTTTACTTTAAAGCTATTCCCATCAATGGTATCTATGAATTGGTTCTTGAGAATACATTAAATGATAGCTTATTGTACCAAACTAGAACCAAGAAACTCAAATCGGATTTGAGTGACACTTACCTTTGGCATTGCCGCCTTGGTCATATAAACAAGAAAAGAATACAAACACTTCAAAAGAATGGTCTTTTAAAAACAAATGAATGTGTTCATTTGATGTATGTGAATCTTGTTTACAAGAAAAATGACTAAGGCACCCTTTAGTGGGACTAACGAAAGGGCAAAAGATTTGTTAGGAATCATACATTAGGATGTATGTGGTCCTTTTAAGCCAATGACTAGGAATGGTGAAGATACTTCATTACCTTTACCAACGATTATAGTCGCTATCAGTATGTGTACCTATTAAGACACAAAGATGAAGCTTTTGAAATGTTCAAGATCTTTCAAAATGAAGTACAAAATCAACTCAACAAGTCGATTAAAGTTCTCCGCACTGATAGAGGAGGTGAATACCTAAGTGATGCTTTTCAAGATCATCTAGGAATTGTGGGATTTTCTCACAACTCACTCCACCTGGAACACCACAACATAATGGTGTGTCTGAGAGGAGGAATCGAACCTTATTGGATATGGTCCGATCTATGATGGCTAGAAGCACATTGCCTCTATAATTTTGGGGTTTCGCTTTGCTCTCCGCGGCCCGTATTCTAAATATGGCCCAAACCAAAAGGGTGGAAAGGACAACCTTTGAGATATGGCATGGAAGAGTTCCATCCCTATCATACTTAAGGGTCTGAGGTTGTGAGGCTTATGTTAAGACTCCCACCCTAAACAAATTGGAAATCCGATCCACCAAGTGCATCTTTGTTGGATATCCTAGAGATTCTATGGGATATTATTTCTATGATCCACTGGAACAAAAGGTGTTTGTTGCCAGAAAGGGTGAGTTCTTAGAAGCAAAGTTCCTTATGGACGGAACTAGCAGTAGAACAATGGATCTTGAGGAGGATCAAGAACCACAACCCGATGCACATTTGGTTGAAACTAGCACTCAACATGGGGATGTTGAAGATGATCAAGTGGTGATCAATACACACAAAACGTTCGCAGAAGTGGTAGAACTAGTAATCCACCTGAAAGATAGGATTTTTCATGGATGGATGCTATGTGGTAGATTCAGATGAACCAACCACATACCATGATGCAGTGTCCAATTCGGATTGTGAGAAATGGCTCGAGGCCATGAACGTTGAGATGCAATCCATGCATGACAATCAAGTATGGGACTTGGTTGTACCACCTCTTAACTCCAAAGTAGTTGGCAGCAAGTGGGTTTTCAAGAAGAAAACCAATATGCATGGAAACTTGGATACTTATAAGGCTAGACCTGTAGCAAAGGGTTTTACTCAAACTCAAGGGGTTGATTATGATAAAACTTCTCACCTGTTGTGATGCTAAAGTCTGTAAGGATATTGTTTGCCATAGTTGCTCATTATGATTATGAGATTTGGCAAATGGATGTCAAAACCGCTTTCCTAAATGGATATCTTGAGGAAGATGTCTATATGGTTCAGCCTAAAGTTTTGTCATCCAAAACATCCTAATAAAGTATGCAAGTTAAAGAAATCAATCTATGGATTGAAACAAGCATCGAGAAGCTGGAATCACCGTTTTGATGAAGAAATAACCAATTTTGGGTTCATCAAAAATGTTGATGAAGCATGTGTATATAAGAAAGCTAGTAGGAGCATCATCATTTTCCTAGTATTATATGTCGATGACATCCTACTCTTTGGAAATGACATTCCACCATGGAGGGTGTAAAAGCCTGGCTTGGAAGCTGTTTCTCCATTAAGGATCTTGGTGAAGCCGCCTATATTCCGAGAATAAAGATCTATAGGGATAGATCAAGGCGGTTGATTGGTTTGAATCAAAGTGCATACATTGATAAGATCTTGAAAAGGTTCAAGATGGAGAACTCTAAGAAAGGTACGGTACCTATTCAAAGAGGAATGATATTGAGTACGACTCAATGTCCTAGCTCAAAGGATGAGCAAGATAAAATGAAGGCAGTCCCATATGCATCTGCTATTGGATCCATCATGTATGCAATGATATGCACTCGATCGGACGTGTCATGTGCATTAAGCATGACAAGCCGATACCAACAAAATCCTGGAAACAGTCATTGGATGGCCGTTAAGAACATACTTAAGTACCTAAGGAGGACAAAAGATAAGTTCCTAATCTATGGATCCGGTGATGAGGAACTCGTTGTAAAAGGTTACACGGATGCAGTTTCCAAACCGATCGTGATGATTCACGGTCACAATCGGGATATATTCATTCTGAATGGAGGAGTGGTCTCTTGGAAGAGCTCCAAGTAGGATGTGGTGGCTCTATCAACTACAGAATCAGAATACGTCGCCGCCTCATTGGCAGCTAAAGAATCTGCATGGTTGAAGAAATTCATTGCCGATCTAGGGGTTGTCCCTTCCATTCAGGACCCCCTAGATATCTTTTGTGATAATGAGGGTGCGATTGCCTAAATCAAGGAACCTCGTGCTCATCAAAAGACTAGGCACATTGAGCGGAGATTCAACTACATACGAGATGAAGTTGAAAACGGAAAGATATGTATTCGCAAAGTTCACACGCATCAAAACATTGCGGATCCTCTCACGAAGCTCCTTGAAAAGGCAAAGCATGAAGGTCATACTTGTGCCATGGGACTTCGATATTCTAGTGATTGGATTTGATCTGTAATTTTGTATTTGGATATGTGGAACCTTTTATTATTTGAATAATATTATTTGGTTATAATGTTTCAATTAATGTTCCAATTTAGCATGTTTAATCCATGAGTAAATTGTTTACTCTAAATGTCCGTAGTCGTTTAGACTTGTGGGAACAAGTGTGAGGGTAAGATTATTATGAACTTGGATTGGTTGATATTCATAAGGATGAATATAGAGCAATGGGTTGCTACCAAGGTTCATAGATATTTGTGGGATACAAATATTGGACTAACCCGCATCTCAAATTTTACTACATGGAATCTTATTGCTTGATCATAAGTAAATTTGAGTAAAGGCGAATATCATTTGGTATCCTCAGACTTGAGATACATATTGGGTTTTGATATTCACCAAGTGTCATACCTTGATCTAGTTATCCGCTGTTCTAAAATAATGGATAGTACATGAGACTATGTTCAGGTGTGACACAAGGTGATTGTGAAAAACGTATGTAGTCAAGATGGGATTTGTTCCTCTTATTCGTTGAGAGTTAGATGTCTAAGGCCTGATAAAGTTAAATCAATGGAGAATGATCACTCTGTGTCTCTAGGATCTAACATGACATCTGCGACAAAGGGATAGATGATTGATTCACCTAAAACATTTCAAGTATGGTACTTGAAGGAGATGATATTATTGAATGGCACTTAGTCATACGTATGAAGTGTAGTAAACCGTTGTTAGGCGGTATTTACTGCTTGCATCAATCTTTTATGAATCTTGTGCAAGTGGGAGATTGTTGGTTCTTATAGGCCCAAGACACATACAAGATTGATGTGGTTAGTACGTTATGATCCAAGTCGGGTCATATCCAATAACAAGCTATACAAACACCAATAAATAATTATTTGTTGATAAGATCATACAAAAATATTGACACCTATTTAGAAAATTGGGTTTCTAAATATTGCTTTTGTGATAGAACAACATTATATGGATAATTTGTTCATGCGATATTTATTTGTTTCATTATTTAAGTTGGTTAAATAATGTCAAATAAAAGTGTGTCATGTTATAAAATTAGACTATGTTTTAATTTTATAACCTAAATGCGTGGAAGAGTGTTTAATTTTAACAAAATATCTAATGGTGGGAAACCAATTTGAAAGAAAAATTCGGCCGCCCAAGGGGGCCTTGGAAACACCATATTATGTCTTCTTTCATGCAAGACTTGATTACTTACACACTCTTCCATCATTTACACTTCTTCTCTCTTTTTTTCATTCAAGCAAGAACACTCAAAACCTCTTGAAAAATTTGGATTTGTGGCTGAAATTTGGGGCTGAATTTCGGATTTAGATAGTAGCTTTGGAAGATTGTTTTGGTGTAAAGCTCCCTATCAAAGCAAGGTGTTTGGAAGAAGCTTGTGGGTATTACAACATGAGGATTTCTTCTTTGAGAGCTGCACATACAACATCATCATCATCATCATCTTCATCTCATCCTCACTTCATTATCTTGTCCTTGAAAGGTAGTTCAAGAACATCCTATGGTTGTTTTTCGGATGTTGATAGCACACTATTTCATATATGAATGAGATCCTTGTTTTGGGTTTTTGTTTTAGTCTAAAATGGTGCAAACTTTCAGATTCAAAACATTCAATTAAAACCCTTATTCCGCTGCGTTTTCTTAGTTTAAATGGTTAAACTAGATTTGATAAACATTGCTAAAACCCTTCACTGTTCAGGCGCATGAGATACAGTTATCATTTCTAAGGCAAATTCCAGGTGCATGGGCCTTATTTAGGCACATGAACCTTCTGTTCAACATGTTTCTAGGATAATTTCGAATCCAAACATCAAGCCTATCTATTCTAAGCTTACCCAAGCTATTCTAAGCATGAACAACCTATAAGCATCTAAGAATCATCATCAAACATGCATAATACATACGGGTATACATACATATACATTTGAAAATCGTTTTAATACATTTTCAGCCCCAAGAAGAGTTTAAAACAAGTAAAACCAGGGTCTAGAAACTCACCTAGTGCAACTTGGGTGTTTCTTCCTTCTAACCCGTTTGCCAATGAGTTCAAGCACCAAAAAACACACCAAATACACACACATAAACACACACAAACATATAAGCATATAACCATATAACCAAGACATAAACCCAACATGAACACTTAAAACCTTGAATTTAATCTTCTTCTTCTTCTTCAACCGAGAGTGTTTCTGCTCTCTCTCTCTCTAATCCGAAGTGAAAATAGGTGATGAAAAGTGAGGGTGGGCGGCCATGCCCACCTTTACACAAACTTTTGTACTTTCGTCCATTTTACACATTTAACCCCTCAACTTGGGTTTATTGACATTTCCTTTCTTTATTCTTCAATTCTTATTCTTGCTTTTCTTTTTAAGAAATAACCGGGTGTTACGATGTTATGACTTGCAATTTGTTTAGTCGCGTGGTGGTTGGAACTGGAATCATTCATTCTATAAGACTTCATCCGATGACCGAGTCAAATCAGTCATTAGGGTTGATTGTATCGGTTTTTCTATTGTGATACACTGTTGCTATTTAGTTTGACTTTGACATGTGAATTGAAATGTTTTTTAGATATTTAATCAATCTATATATGTGTATTTAAACCTATTATTACTCACTGGCTAAATTATTAGCTGACTCATTACTTTCCACATGATTTCAGGAAATGCTGCTTAGAGGATTATCTCTGCTCATATAGGATTGGACCTAGATAATAATAATGAATACAATATTATGTTTCATGATTTTACTTTAATTGCATTGTAACATGTGTTTAACTAGTATTAATCAATAATTGAATGACTTTTAATATTATTTCAACGTATTAATTACCATGTGTTATGGACAATTGATTCACATTCATCCGCCTCGATGATTCCGCCATCGGTCGGGGTGTGACAGGGAAAAAGTGCAGCAGCCTGATAGAGGCTCATAGTTAAGAATGTATTGAGCATATCTAGGGAACATGTAGTATTCTAAGGAGTCCAAGTTTGCAAGTAAATTAGCATAAACAAAATGATAATACATGAACTTGACACCTTGAACCATCCCATGCACTATGAAGGAGAGATCCTCAAGAATTTGGTCCCACCCGACATGCTTGTTAGACAAGTTGTGGATAACTAGTAGATATTTCCACTTCGATGAGACCTTCTTTTTCTTCAAGTTATTTACAGAGAAATCTCCCCCATAGCCCATCTTCTCAAAGGAGTGGTTTATAGCTTCTTTCGAGAAGAACACCTCACCTTCTTCATCATCCAGCTGAAGATGATTATTGATGATGGTCAGAGTGACGAAGATTGTTCTCCCCTGCATTGTGGCAGACAGTGTCTTCTCCCCATCCATAACGACCACTTGGCAGGTCATCCAAAATTTGAGCAGATGATCCTCATACAGAGTAGGATCAATGGTAAGAGGGTTGTTGATACATATATCTACCTGATCTGAATGTATTATGTAACTATTGGGTACTTAATGGTAAGAGGATTGTTGATACATATATCTACCTAGATCCTGATCTGAATGTAATATGTCTTACACTTATGTAACTATTGGGTACTTAATGAAATACAAATGTTTGGTTTTGTTTATAATGTTTAATATTTCATTAATGAGTTGTTTAACGCATATTGACTTAATTATATAGGTTTGTGATTGTTTGAAGTGTTATACATAATGTTAAAATATTGAATACACTCAAACTTGGTGAAGTGAAGTTCTCATGCGTCCGAATGGCCATGCGACTGAGTGTCCATGCGCCTAGATAGTTCATACGCCTGAACAACTTCATGCGTCTGACTCAGTCGCACGACTGAACACTTAGCCGTGCGAATGGATCAACCGCACGTCTCAATCGCACAAATGAACCATGCTAATAGTTTAGTGGCCCGAATGAGCAATCCTAACCTATAAATACAACCTAATTCATGGAAAAACGTAAGCATTCAATCCACTTCGACTCCAAACGTACCCTAGCCGTCCAGAAGCCTCCAAGTTCGTACTCCAAGTTCATAGAACGCTATAGATCGATTCTCAATCGGTTCTTGACGTTAGTTTCAATACATTATTTTCTACGTGCGTTCTCACTGATTGGATCGCCAATCAAATAGGCGCACTATTTGGTTTGGTCTAACAAGTGGTATCAGAGTAACAGGCTCTTGATTGCGTGTTGATTCAATGTTTTGATACAAAACTGTGTTTTTGCATCAAAAACGCAATCTTTTTGTGTCTAACAAAGTCTTGGACGGTTCCTAATCGATAAGTGTAGTTTTTCCAGCATACGGCTATTAGGGTTTGATAAAATTTGAGTTTTTACGGCCAAAACAAGTTTAATATACGAATTATCAAAGTTCAGCAAGTTCAGTCGCACGATTGGCTCAATCGCACGACTGAGTTCATTCGCACTTTCTAGTCGCACGATGGACTCATTCGTACCTTCATTTGTACGACTGAGAACTTCATTCGGTCTGTTCAACCGCATTAGTTCATTCGGACGACTGACTCATCTGCATATGTTCAGTCGCACGATTGAACCATCCGCATTTTTTCTATCGCCCGATTAAGCCCAATCGCATACCTTCATTCGTATACATCAGCAGTGTGTTAAACCATAAAGTTAAGTGAAATGGAGGATCAGTTTTTGGCAGACACAGCTAGTAGAGATACTCGTATTCAGATTGGAGAATGAAGTGGGAATACACAATAAACCCCCGAAGCTTATCATGTTAGACGACTATCCACAATGGAAGCAATGTTTCGAAATCTACTTGAATGGAGTAGATACAAATTTGTGGGAGGCAATAGAGTCGGGGACAGCATGCCAGTTGGAGCTGACGGAGTAAAACTTACTCTAAGTGGCATGTCGGATGCACAGAAGGTAAAACACAACGCTGAAAAGAAAGTCTACGCCTTGCTTACTCAGTCTATTTCGAAGGATATTTTCCATCATTATTCGGAGTATACTCAAGCCAAGAAACTTTGGGATGCGTTGGATAAGAGGTATGACGGGAATGCCTCTCTAAAGGCTATCAAGGCAAAAGCATTGAAGAAGGAGTTTGACAACTTCTCTTCAATAGGAAAAGAAGGCTTTGATGATGTGATCGATAGATTCTACTACTTGATGAGTGAGATGCACACTCATGGAGTCGTTACTTTGATGGAAGATAAGGTATCCAACTTTGCTGATGGATTACCAGATAAATGGGGTCCGTTTGTTTCAAATCTCAGACAGAATGGAATTCTCTCAAAGTTAGACATAAATGACTTCATTCTGAAACTGAGAGAAGAAGAGCTTAGGATGAAGTATCGAGCCCAAAAGGAAAACTATGATCAGAATCCTGCACTCTACAATGCTACTCCTTCAGTCAAGACATCTGGAGCACCATTGCAAACCGCCTTCATCTCAAGCACAGGAGTTCCAGCACAACCCTCAACTTCAGGATCAGAAATGTCAGGGTCATCTAGCACCCAATATATAGTACCTGAAGCAAATGCCACAAAGCTGAAAACCAACAACCTCGGGAATGTAACTGTAGAGGTGGCCAGAGAACATATGGACCTTTTAGCTACGGTGGTTCACTCCTACATGGATTAATTGCTGGAAAGATAGGTAACTACCACCTGGAAGATGAAGATTATGAGCAGGTGGATGAAATGGAGTTGGAACGTATGGACATAATGTGGGCTCTGGCAAGTGCTGTCCGACGAGCTAAAAAGTTTGTCAAAAAGACCGGATAGAACCTGGTTGCAACAAAAGATACAACCTTTGGGTTTGATAAGTCAAAGGTTACATGCTTCAACTGCGGTGAGAAGGGACACTTCAAGAGGGAGTGTATAAAACCAAAGAAGACAGGAAATGGAAATCCCTTCTCGTCATTTAACCATCAAGACAAGTCAACTGCTAGTAATGTTGACTTATCAAGTAAGGATCCAAAAGCCTTAACTGCCAACGAAGATGAAGGATAGGACTGGAGCTTTCGGTTCGTCTCACTAGGAGAGTCAAATATAGCTAGTGTGGAGGATATTGATGACGATTCTGCAAGTGAAGGTGATGTAGCAGTAGAGATCGCAATCTCAAATTCTGAAGATACTGCAAATGTGGTCAACTACGTGTGTGAAGAAGAAAAATCTGCAAATGCATCATCATCTTAATCATCCGAACCAGAGAAAAGTGAGCCAGTACTCATGGCTGATTCTTTCTCTACATCTCAGGTAAGTACTTCTGACCAACTGTTTAATAATCATGCTTGCTTAGAATGTAATAAATTTAGAGAAAGTATAGATTCAAAATTTGCTAGGTTATTAGATCATAATGATAGCCTAGTAAAGGACCTAGAACTGTGCATAGAAGCTAAATAGAGTATTGAAACAAAACGAGCACAGTTACAAGGAAAAGATAGACCTATTAAATAAACAGCTTAAGGAAACTGAGGTAGTTGCCTTTAACCAGCAAATGACATTAGGTACTATCTGAACTCTCTTGAGGACACTAAGAAGCAAAAAGCAGTTTAGAAGTAGAAGTCAATTCATTAAAACAAAAACTGCATAGTTGGATAAGCTCATCACATATTTCCAACACTTAGTAAGAGAGAGAAATAATGGGGAGGAACTGGATACAAAGTGGTTCCACCACCACCTGAGACCTTATGAAAACCAAATGTAAACCAATTACAATAACCCCATCAAGGATCACGTGGTGTCCACTCCTCTGGTGAGTGATCCAGATTCATTAAGTAAATCAATTGGATCAGATACTAAACAGAAGGAGGCCACTTCAAAGTCAATAGGAAAAATGCCTTGTGTTAATCTGGAACAAGAATTTGAAAAGATTAGTTTTAAGTCAGGGTCAAACAAAGTCAAACAAGAACCTAAAAAGTCTGTAAAACCTAATCAATCACGTGCATCATGTCACGGTCCAGGTAAACAAGAGATCAAAGATGTAAAACCAGGTAAAGCAATTAAGTTTGTAAGACCAACTCATACATCAAACGAAGAAGTGTCCCAATCCAAACATACTAAGGTCAACTGTGTGACATCTGCATCTCCACCGAAAAATAGAAACCATCAAGTTAAAAGCAGATCCTGCTATAATTATGGAGAGTATGGTCACATAGCATCTTATTGTCCTTATTATCAGACACCGAGTAAGAAAGTTGAACTTTCTACATCTACATCAAGATCTTTTAAAAGAACTCAATGACACCTTCTAAAAGAGATTGTGAACCCAAATTCAATACATCAGCCAGTCTTCTGTTTATCACAACATGCCTTACACAAATCTGGTCTATGGAAAGAAAAAACCTCCTTAGTGCCTGAAAATAAGAACAAACAAAATTCTGATCAATCCTTAACCTCAAAGGTCAGTGGGTTGAGTTTATGATATGTGATGCCTCAGGGAAACCCAAGCCGGTTAAGGCTTGGGTTCCTGACATGAACTAATGTTTTCATTGACTGTGCAGGGTGTTCGCTACAATTCTGAAACTAACACGTGGATAGTTGATAGCAGAGCATCCAGGCACATGACAGGGAACAGAGCTCTCTTATCAAATGTCAGACAAATTAAGGACGGCATTTTCATTTGCTGGAACAAAGGCGGGTACATCACAGCCCAAGGAGAAGTGGGAAATGAGAAAGTTAAGTTTGATAAGGTAAACTATGTCCAACAATTACAAAATAACTTACTTTTTGTTTCTCAAATCTATGATAAAGAATTCAAGGTAGTATTTGACAACAAAAGTGTTACTTTCTCAAGAAGACTACGTGATCCAGAGGATCAGATCCTTATGTCAGCTTCTAGATATAATGATCTTTATGTTTTGGATCTCTCAAAGGCATCCACAATAGATAGTGAAGTCCAATGTTTCTTGTCCAAAGCTACTGAGAAGGATCCATCTCCTGGCATAGGAGAATGGGACACATAAATCCGAGGAAAATGAATCACTTGATCCAGAATGATCTTGTGAGAGGAGTAAATGTCAAAAACTTTCACTCCCATATTTTTGTGTTGCGTGCAAAAAGGGCAAACAGACGAAGAAATCTCATAAGGAAAAGAAAGTTCATTCTATTGAACTTCCACTTGAGCTTCTCACATGGATCTGTTTGGTCCAGTGAGTACAAGAAGCATCGCAGGCGACTTGTACTGCTATGTAGTTACCGATGACTACTCAAGGTTCTCTTGGTAAGTTTCTGAAATCCAAATCAGGAACATTTGAATCCTTCAAGGATTGGTAACTACTCTAGAATCCTTATACAAGCTGAAGGTAAGACAGGTATGCTTAGACAATAGAACAGAGTTCAAGAATCAGAGTATGGAGGACTATTTCAAGGAAAAAGGAATTGTGCATCAATTCACCTCGGCTTATACTCCTCAGATGAACGGTGTTGCTGAACGGAAGAACCGCAGCTTGATAGAGACAGCACGGACAATGCTTGCAGACTCGAAACTACCTATACAATTTTGGAATGAAGTAGTGGCAAATGCATGTTATACTCTTAATCGAGTTCTGATAGTAAAACGCCATGGAAAAACATGTTACGAGTTATTACAGTGACATAAACCTAACTTGGAATATCTCGAGCCGTTTGGCGCTCCGTGCACCCTACTGAAAAAGACTCAGGAGGGAAACGTCAGTGAGAAGGTTGATGAAGGGATCTTCTTAGGATACACATACCGAACAAGAGAGGGTAGAATAACTCAACAGGTCAAGTAGAGGTGTGGTGTAATGTTGATGTTCAGAGATATATCACACCACCTGTTGGAAAAGGCCTGCTTACTTCTTCAACTATGATGGATTCTTCATGTGCTTCAACATATCTCTTTCTTCTTCAGAAGACAAGTGGGCAAACAAGATGATGTATGATGTCTTGAACACCCCATCTCAAGATTCAACATGTCATGATCCTACCAACTAAGGGGGAGCAGTTGATGTGAGTGATTCTTCTTCTGATGAAGAAAATGAAGGAAATGATCAGATCAACCAGGATGTACAGGTTCTGACTACCACAAGTTCACACGCACCGGCTGGTGATGCTTCTGAACCTTCAGAACCTCAGACTCCTATTGCCTCAGATCCAGAACCAAATGTTCATAATCTTGACTCTAAGGTGGTTGTTCCAACAACTCCTGGCTCACGTCTAAACATCTATCATCCATTGGATAATATATAGGAGATGTGAGATCAGTGGTACAGACTAGAAATCAGCTGTATTCAGTTGATTATGCCTCTGTGATGGAAAAAGGATATCTTCACGACGCGCCTACCACTGCTTTGTGTCTCAGTTTGAGCCAAAGTATGTTAGTGAAGCACTAAATGATGAGGCTTGGGTTAGTGCCATGCAGGAAGAACTTCTTCAGTTTAAGAAGTTAGGTGTATGGACACTAGTGGATAGACCTAAAGATGCTAAAGTCATTGGTACCAAATGGTTTTTGAAATTTAAGAAAGATGATCAGGGTGTGACCATCAGAAACAAGGCTCGGCTTGTTGTTTAGGGTTTTAGACAAGTTGAAGGTATCGACTACAATGAAGTATTTGCACCTGTGGTAAGGATGGAAGCCATCCGCATCTTCCTTGCCTATGCATCTTATATGAAAATCAAAGTTTATCAACTTGATGTGAAGAGTGCATTTCTTCATAGATAAATCAGATAAATAGTATATGTCAGTCAACCCGAGGGATTTGAAGATCCATATCATCGGGATAGAGTTTATAAACTCGACAAGGCGCTATTTTGGCTTCATCAAGCTCCACGGGCTTGGTATGAAAAACTCTCTACTCATCTTGTGAAACACGGATTTCGCAGGGGAGTCATTGACTGCACACTGTTTATCAAAGAAAACGATGGAGACTTACTGCTAGTACAGATCTATGTAGATGACATAATCTTTGGTTCAAAGAATGAAGAATTATGCAAAGAATTTGAAGCAGTAATCAAGGCTGAGTTTGAGATGAGTGCCATGGGAGAGATGAAGTTCTTTCTCTGGTTAAAAGTAGATCAGACACCAAATGGAATCTTCTTACAACAGACCAAGTATGTAGGAGATATTCTCAGTCGGTTTGACATGGAAAATGCTTCCATAGCTGGCACTCCATTGGCTACAAACCATGATGTAGCACCCGACGAGAACGGTGATCAGGTAGATGCTACTATGTACCGAGGGATGATTGGATCTCTCATGTATCTCATGACTCAAGACCAGATATCATGTATGCTACATGTTTATGCTCGCGATATCAGGCAAAGCCTAAGGTGAATCATTTAATTGGAGTCAAGAGGATATTTCGTTATCTGAAGGCACACCCACACTTGGATTGTGGTACCCTCATGATGATGACTTTGAACTTACAGTGTATAGTGACTCGGATTATGGCGACTACAAGATGAACTACAAGTCTACATCAGCAGGGTGTCAGTTCTTGGGAGAAGATTGGTAACCTGGCAGTGTAAGAAGCAGACCTCAGTTGTCTTGTCAACCTGTGAAGCAGAATACAGCTGCTACAAGCTGCTGTTCCCAAATCATATGGATTCAACAGCAATGCGGGATTATGGTTTGCAATTCACTTCTACTCCTATATTTTTGATAACTCTACTGCGATTGCAGTCACTAAGAACCCGGTCCAACATCCAAGACCAACACATCGGGATCAAATATCACTTCATACGTGACTGTTTTGAAAAGAACTTAATCGATGTGATAAAAATAAACACTAATTTTCAACGTGTAGACCTCTATACAAAGGCTTTTGATAAACCATGTTTCTATATCTATTAGAGGTCAATGGTGTTAAAAAGAAGAGTGAGGTCATTCATGAAGATGACCATGTATAGTCCGCTGCATCGCGTCTAGTGTCTTTTAAAATTTCTTAAATTATAGTATTTTTAATTTTAATTCTCCTGTTTTGTTTACTGTTAGTTTGTTAATTACACTTAGTGTCGGTTCTTGCTCTTTAAAATTCTAAAACGCAAATCCTTAGAGGTTTTAGCATTTTAGGGGAAGAATAGGTATAAAAAAAACAACGGAAAAGGAGAGGCAAGCCGATGAAATAAATAAGATCGTACGTGTGATACCAATTTAACGTGTGGAAGATGATAGTACACAGGTACAAACCATTTGGGACTTTAAAAATCCAAAATTGAAAATAAAAGATGCAAAGTTCAAGTATAAGTCTGAGCAGTCTGAGCAATATAAAAGGAAATATGATAGTTAAGCTAGCTACTACTAAGGTAACACAAAGAAAGTAGACCTAGAGGTGCTAGACTACAACTGATATGTTGGTAGATCGAACACACTAGATGACTAGACCGGTTGGTGATCTCAAGATTAAACTAAAATGTTTGACAAGCTGTGGAAACACCTTATCCCGTTAACACAATCACAGGATTCCAATAAGGGGTGACGAGCAAATAACGCCACAAAAGTGTGTGTAAGACCAAAGCATGAGCAAAAGCACATGAAAAATGAAAATAAAATCAAACTGATAACCTATGTTGTTGGTGAGATCTGTGCAAAAAGAAGAAAGTTGCTCAAACAAGAAGATAGGTTATGTGCCTCTCTGCTGTGTGGTGGCACTGACCTGAGGATAAGCATAACCTATATATTCTAGAACTCATTGTTGTTTGCCGCCTCGCTGTTGTGCGATGGCACGGACCTGAGGATTGGCTTCTCTTTCAAAGTTCTAAGAATAGTCTCTTCTTGAATTTCTACCCTTAGACCGCTCAAAAATCTCTTGAGGAATGTTGATTACCATATAAGTGTGGGATCCACAAATACTTGTTGAAATAAACAAACCTTAAAACGATCACCAAACTATGTTGAAAGTCTGTGTTTGGATTTAAGAGGACAAGTATACCGACAATCACTATGGCTACAATTCTTGAAAGTTTTAATGAGTGTGGGGACCTAATAGTACTAGTATGATTTCCAAAATTTGCTAAATGACTCCAGATTAACACAAGGAAAGAGCATCAAAGCTGTTTTTTTATAAATTGTCCTAATGATTTGAATATCCTGTATGATTCCAACTTAAATTGATCCATGTATAGCTTAAATGATTGTGGTTGCTCTCTCAGAATAATTATTCCTAGAACTACATCTTGGGAATAACTCTTATAAAACACAAAACATGTCAAAATTTTTAAATTAACAGTATTATTTCTTTTATTTCTGTACAAAGTTTGTCATATTCAGTATGTGTAGTATCGGACTATGTCATGGAAGTTGATAAGGGACCTTATCATCAAAAAGGTCACGTCTAAAGTGACCACATGTGCTTTCAAGTAATGGGTCACGTCTGAGGTGACAAAAGGTTTTAAGATGATCACGTCTGAGGTGATCAAAGGTTTTTCAAGTTAAAATGATCATGTCTGAGATGATCAAATGTTCATAATGGTAATTAACTAGTTAAAAGGTTTTAAAAGTCAAATGTCAAGTGCATGACCCATTCGCACGATTGGACATGAGTATGGACCATTCAACCGAATGACTTATACAAATGTACGGCCGATTGAGAGTGGGCGAATGAACAAGTCGCGCGACTGACCTCCAGTCGGACGACTGAAGGCAAGAAACTGATCCAATCACACGACTGAAGTCCATTCACCCGAATGAAATGAGTGAATGAGTCCAGTCATAAGATTGAATCCAAATTTTAGTATAATAGGGGGGAGTCGGTCGCAGATACTCATCACTCCCAAATTAACCCTAATTCGCACGACTGTCGTTACTCTGCCAAATTTTCATTTGAGCTTTCTATACCACTATTCTTGTGCACTGACGATTTCCACTGACTATACAGGTACAATGCGGTTCAATCCAACCATCTCTCATTCAATTTGACTGCAAAATCAACAAGTTCGGTCCAAACCAAGAACCGAGACTTGTTTGACTAAATAACCCAATTAATTCAAGCAATCAATTAAAATTAATGTTGTTATGTGCTAAGTATGATGATTGCGAGTCCAATGAACCAAAACACGACATCTAATCATAAGAATTGGTCAAAATTTGAATTTAAATTGAACGGCAGTCTGTCATGCGAATGGACAGGTTGATGAACTTCAGTCGCACGACTGAGTAATGCGAATGACAAAACCGCACGAATGAACCACGCGTATGGTTTCAGTCGCATGACTGATATACACGAAAGAGTGTACATACGTATGAGTTCAGTCGCATGACTGATATACACGAATGAGTGTACATACATATGAGCTCAGTCGCATGACAAGTCGTACGTATGAGGTAAGTCGCACGACTTGATTTCAGTCGCACTACTCATTCGCACGACTAGATCTCAGTCGCATAGTCTCATTCGCACGACAGATCAAAAGAAATGTTTACAAGTCCAAGTGATTCAAGATATTCTTATTCAAAGGATACTAGCGTTTTCTTTTGTAACAAATGATGAGTCGGTGGACAATGAGCACCAAGCACAATATCTGTGCTTATCTGGATCAGTCATCCAGACATGCACCGGACTTTGCTGGAATCATCTCATTTCTTAGATGCTCAAGGATCTCTCACGCAGTCTCAACTCCATGCACACCGTACAAGTCTATTCAACAGGCCTTCTGGGAAGGTGATGTAGTTGATAGAACATCAAAGCCTCATCGAATCCGAAGTTTGATATTTGGAGAGGCTATTGAGATCTCTGAGGAAGATCTCAGGATAGTGCTGCAGCTTGGGGACGATGCTAAATGTCCAACATGATTACACCCCCTGACTGTCAGAGGTTGTTTCCTGCGGGCCAAGTACGCTGGGGACATCAATGCAGGGGTGCTCAACAAGAGCAACCTGTGTCCCCAGTTCAAGTACCTTGCGCACGTACTGCTTAAGTGCTTAGAATCTCGAAAGGAGGTTTTGATGAGCTGTCCGATCAAATCCAGAACGCATATGCGCTCTGGTGCAGAACCATCCGTTCAGCTTCTCCAAAATGATTTTCACCTACTTGGTGGAGAACATTGAGGGGAACGGGAAGGAGGGCTTCTGCATGTACCCTCGCTTTATGCAGATGATCATAGACCAGAAGCTTCCTGCCTTGCCGAAGGAGAAGGAAGACGCGGTGGTACTCGAGGTAATGGACGATACCACATTGGGAAGGATGAAGGTTTACAGGGGGAAGCAGGTAAAGCCCCCTGTGAGGAGATTATTGGGCATCTGGCCTGGGAAGACTACGTGACGCCGCTAGGCATAAATGGCGTCATATTGATAGTGACTCTGAAGAAGAGCAGATACAGCTCCGTGTTGATGACTCCAATGATGATAGCGGAGATGCTGGAGATGAAGGACCCACTTAACGAAGGGGTCCCACTACTGCTATTCCATCTCTAGCATCTACTCCCACTGGGGACGGAGCGAAGACTGCTGGGTTCCACCAGGATTTCATGCCTGGTGAAGAAGAAGATGAGTCGGATGAGGAGCCGCTAACTCGAACTGTGGGAAGTAAAGTTGTTCCCACAAACGAGGGCTCCGGGCGGTTGGTGAACGCCCAGGTGGATCGGGAGAGAATGCTGCTGACCCCACTTATGCTCCCGATCAGCTCAGATACTAGGGGGAGCATCCTCCTCGACAAGATCGAGGAAGAAGAGGATGGCTCAGCCCCATGGATTCAAAAGGAAGAACACAGAATCACCTTTATCACCACCACAGCCACCACCACAGCACACACCACCACCCACCACTCACCACTACCACCACTACCACCCTTCCACCTACCACCACTACCACCCTTCCATCCACCACCACACCATTCACCCTACATTACCACCACCATCATCTATACCGCCACCAATCTTCACCACTGCCACGACCACCACCACTTGCCACCCTATAGCACCATCCTCTTCTCTCCATATCCATCAGGATCACCTCTGCCTCCCAATGGGGTAGAGGAACAACTCTCGGCACTTAACCGCATTGTGCTGAGGCTGTTAGCGTCAGACGAAGAAGAGAAGACTGCTCAGCTGCGACAGCTTGTAGATCTTACTGCTGCCCAAGCTCAGCATATATCTCAGCAGGCACAACAGATGGAGATTCAACGTGCAGAGATGTCCCAACTCCGAGAGCAAAATGTTCTATCAGCAAAGAAGATTGAGGAGTTGGAGACTGCTAACAAGACCATCATGCTACGCCTAAAAGGATCCAAGGAAGAGCCACTAAGATCAAAGAGGGGGATGGGGATGATAGTGATGATGAAGATAATGATGGTGATGATGACACTGATGCTACTGGGGATGCTGGAGATGATGTTAGAGATGATGATGATGATGACTCACCTGTTGCGGGTGCCACATCTACTAGTGAAAGGAGGACCAAACGAGCACAAGATCAAGGTGCCTCCACATCAGCCTCACCAGCAGAAGAGCCGATGCTCCAGGACAAGAGTAATGCTTAGATGTCTTATTGTTATTTAAGATCACTTGTATTTGGTTTATGAGTAAAATTAATGAAATGAATGTTTATATGTCATGTAAATGATTATGCCTTGATTATTAGCTAATGATTGTTGTGTTGAATGTTTAAATCAAGCATATCCTGATTCCCAAAGAGATGAATATGACATTGCTCCCCTCCAACAGGTCAAGACTCAACTGACATTGATTCTTGATCTACAGGGTATTGTCAGGAGATCGATAATGTATACTCCTGAGGAAGGAGAATTCATTCACAATCTCACTGACAATCAGATAGCCGAAATGTTCCAACTAAACGCTGATGAGATTGTGAAAGATGCTCCAACTGTGCAAACAGAAAGTGACGATGAGCTTCAGGATGTAGATGAGATTGAGATAGAAGATATCACGGCTCAACACTATCCTAAGTACACTGACAAGGAGGGAACTGCTATTCCCAATCTGGGACCACACTCTTTTCAGTGACACTTTTGCGACTCTGGACAGAATGGAGAAAGAGTTAGAAAAGGATAAAGAGAAGGCCCAAGCCTCAGACACCGAAGTAAACATCAAAAAGGCTGAATGGGCAGCATGTTTTGAAGAGATAAGAGCCCAACACAGCGCTACAACGTTTACTGTCTACACCAAACTGTATCAGGTCAAGAAACATCAAAAGGTGGCAGGCCGGATCATAGCGTAGGCACATTTTGCAGATCTCAACGTTTACACAGTTAAATATGAGAAGGGAATAGAGTACTTCAGATTTCCACATGATCTGAAGACTCTTCCAGGTTTTGAGCTCAACCAGTTAGCTAAGTTAAACTTGCTATATGCTGACCCTCGTAAGATGTCAGGCTGGTTTGAAGCTGCTCTAAAGAGGGAGTACCACACCAGATGGGTCAACTTCAAACCTCAACAACCAATGAGGTACATCAGAAGATCTGAGGTTGATGCCATAACTGGTAAACCTAGAGTAGTGCCGAAGTGGAGTCCACCACGTACAATGTCTAAGATCCCACTACGTGAGATGCCACAAGACTTCACTCCACACTTCAAATAGTGGTACTATGATTGGAGAACGGGAGAGGTCGTGATAGTCTTGAACAGGAATGGCACAATTGAAACCATAAGGGTGTTTGACCCGATGTGGCTCACGAACTTGTCAGCACAAGATGTTTGTACTTTATACAAGTGGCCACTGTTCTACGACCCTCAGGATATTGTACAAGCTTTACAGTTCCAAAAGGTGATAAGACTCTGTTTTGTTTTTGAGATAAACACAGGAGTTCCCAAAGAAGCTAAGTACAAAAGGTTTGAGGAAATCATGAAAGATGTTAGACAATAGATAGATATAGGTCCAAAGGGGAGTTTGTTGATACATATATGTACCTAGATCCTAATCTGAATGTAATATGTCTTACACTTATGTAACTATTGGGTACTTAATGAAATACAAATGTTTGGTTGTGTTTATAATGTTTAATATTTCATTAATGAGTTGTTTAACACATATTGACTTAATTATATAGGTTTGTGATTGTTTGAAGTGTTATACATAATGTTAGAATATTGGATACACTCAAACTTGGTGAAGTGAAGTTCTCATGCGTTCGAATGGCCATGCGACTGAGTGTCCATGTGCCTAGATAATTCATACGCCTGAACAACTTCATGCGTCTGACTCAGTCGCACGACTGAACACTCAGTCGTGCGAATGGATCAATCGCACGTCTCAATCGCACGAATGAACCATGCTAATGGTTCAGTCACCCGAATGAGCAATCCTAACCTATAAATACAATCTAATTCGTGGAAAAACGTAAGCATTCAATCCACTTCGACTCCAGACGTACCCTAGCCTCGTACTCCAAGTTCATAGAATGCTATAGATCGATTCTCAATCGATTCTTGACGTTAGTTTCAATACATTATTGTTTCTACGTGCATTCTCACTAAGTGGATTGCCAATCAAATAGGATTCCGCATTATTTGGTTTGGTTTAACACGTTAATCAATTGGTGTTTGGTCAAATACCAGATCCTAACAGGGGTGAAGTAGTTTGATAGGGCCGAGAAATGGCAAACCTCTGAGAAATGTGGATCTTTCTCAGAGTTTAACATAGCAACTTGGCTATGTTGCCTGTGTAACTACATGGAGAAATTAGGTTCATTTCTATGATTAAGGTTGGCCATTGTGAGAAATCTTAAGAATAAAGGAAGGAACAATGGCGGTTTCAAAGAGAAACTTGGAAATTTTGGTTTGGAGGAAAGATGAAGATGATAGAAAGAGGGGGAACCGTTAGGTTTATATGTGAAAAAGGATTTCAGACAAAGTTAATGAAAGTTGATAAACTTGAAATCCGATGTCAGTCCCACCTCTGAAAAAGTAGTTTACTTTTTGCTCAAAAAGTAGTTTTCTTGGAAGTCAAAAAGCTTCCGAAGGAAAATTGTCTTCGGAAGTTTTAATGAAAAAGCTTCCGAAGCCGAAATGAATTCGGAAGAATTTCCTAAGAGTTTTGAAAGATTTTGCTTCGGACGAGAAATAAAACTTGGAAGTCTTGTTCAAAAGAACAAAGCTTCCGAGAGTTAATTTGCTTCAGAAGAAATTTGTCCTTGAAAACATATAAGTACCTAAGAGAGATTTTAAGCTTCAAAAGATATTTCAGAAATTTCTTCCGAAGGAAAATTTACTTAGACAGTTATTTGTTTTTGAAGGCATAAATTTCTTCCGAAGATAAAAGAATATCTTCCAAAGGATCAAAATTTATTAAAATTCTAAGGAAACTCTTCAAAAAGATTTCATCCAGAGAAAACATGAGCTTATGAAGGTGATAAACTAGACAACTTAGGACACATAGATTTTAAGAAATAATATGAATTAGTTTTAAGAAAAGATTACTCAAGAATAATCATCCGAATAGTTGATATAAAATACTTAAATCTCTATTCATCAAAAGCTTTTGTAAACAGATCAACATATTGTTCATTAGTGTTAACTTTGACTAGTTAATTAATATTTTTTCAAAGTTATCTCTAATTAAATGATACCTGATATTAATGTTTTTTGTCCTTGAGTGTTGCACATGATTATTCGTGATAGAGATAGCACTATTGTTGTCTATGTGAATGGAGTCTCCTTGAACTTTAATCTATAGTCAAGCATCTGATTCTTAATCCAAAGCACTTGAGCATAGCAGCTTGTAACAGCAATGTATTCAGCTTCAGCAGTTGATCCGGAGACATAGGATTGTTTCTTTCAGTGCCATGAGACAACCCTTCCACCAATAAACTGACATCCCCTAAATGTAGACTTTGCAGTCATGTTACAACCACTATAATCACTATCTGTATATGCATACAGATGAAAGTCATAATTCTTAGGATACCAAAGACCAAGTGTTGAGGCACCTTTGAGATATCTTAGAATCCTCTTGACAGTGATGAGGTGAGACATCTTGGGGTTGGCTTGATATCTTGCACAAATACATATGGCCAACATGATATTAGGCCTGCTAGCTGTGGATATATAAGAGACCCAATCATAGCCCTGTAATGGTGTTCATCCACACACTCCTCCTCTAGATCAGGTCCAATGGAGTGGTTTCTTGCTATGGGTGCCTTAGTAATATTACAATCAGTCATGTTGAATCTTTTGAGTATGTCTTGAACATACTTTGACTAACTAATGAACATGCCATCTTCAACTTGCTTTACCTCAATTCCTAGAAAGAAATTAAGTTCCCCTATAACACTCATTTCAAATCTATCTTTCATCAGCTTCTCAAAGTCTTTGTAGAGCGTTGGATTAGTTGAACCAAAGATGATATCATCAACATACACTTGAACTAGCATTAAGTCATTTCCCTATCCTTTGATGAAGAGAGTTCCATCTATAGTACCCCTTCTATATCCATGCTTGCAGAGATACTGAGATAGAGTCTCATACCATTTCCTTGGTGCCTGATGCAACCTATAAAGAGCTTTGTCAAGCTTGTAGACATAATCAAGATGATCAGGATTTGCAAAACCATGTGGTTGTTTGACATACACCTCTTCATCAATCACCCCATATAGAAAAGCACATTTGACATCAAGTTGATAGACCTTGAAGTTCTTGGATGCAGTAAATGCCATGAATATCCTAATAGCTTCTAGTCTTGCTACAAGAGCAAAGACATTACTGTAGTCCATTCCTTCTTCTTGTGTGTACCCTTGAACAACTAGTCTAGCTTTGTTTTTGACGACAATGCCTCTATCATATTTCTTATTCCTAAACACCCATTTGGTTCCTATAGTAGTCTTCCAGTAAGGAAGTGCATAGAGGTTCCAAACTTTCTGCCTTTGAATTGAAGCAGCTCCTCTTACATGGCTTCAACCAACTTCCATCCTTCAGAGCCTTATCAATTTTCTTTGGCTCTATCTGGGACAAGAAACAAAAATGAAGATAAACATTTGCTTCATGAGTTTGTCCTCTTGTTCTTACCCCTGTGTTAACATCTCCAATGATGTTTGTGGTGGGGTGAGACTTGTGGGTCCTTAGTTGAGGGATCACAGAAGTTGCTGAGATAGATCTAAATTATAGAAATTTAGATCTGGCATTGATGCTTCTCCACCACATCAGCACACTTATCAAGTGAAACTTGATCCAATGAGTGTGTGACATCATTGATGTTTTCATCTATGGAGTTGTTATCCGTATTAAGAAATTCTTGATCACTATCACCACCCCCATTGTCTTCTGCATTTGAAGCTTCTTTATCTGGTTGTTGAGCCTCTAAGCTAGAATTTGAAGGCATCTTAGATGTATCAGCTAAATATGGCATTGTTGTGCTAATAGAAACCTCATTTATAGAAGTAGTTACAACGGGACTTGAAGATATGTAGCTTGAAGATCTTCCAAGTTCAAATCTTGGATCAGGATCACCTATGGGTAAGATATCTGTAGATCCTGAACCATTCTCACATGATTTCTTAAAATAGTTGGTAAATAAATCAAGATAAAATTGCCAATCAGCACTAGAACCAGCCACACAGGGTGTGTGTTCATTGAAAGTCACATTGCTGACTCCTTAACAATTCTAGTTCTGAGATTGTATACTCTATAAGCCTTAGTTTGAGAAGAGTATCCAATAAAGTGCCCATCATCTGATTTCTCAGCAAATTTGGCAATTTGATCTTTGGTAATCAAGATGGTGCAAGGGCATCCAAATGAACTGAGAAAACCAATGAAAGGTTTCCACTTGTGCCAAAGTTCATAAGGAGTCTTGCCATGAGTCTGAATCACTAAAACACTCTTTTGCACATAGCAGGCAGTGTTCACTTCCTCTGCCAGAAGGTGATAGGCATCGTAGAGTTAGACAGCACGGTTCTTGCAGCTTCAATCAGTGTCCTGTTTCTCCTCTCAGCAACACCATTGTGCTGAGGAGTCCTGGGAGCACTGTATTGTCTTGTAATACCCTTTTCATCATAATATGAATCAAGGATTTGGTTCTGAAATTTAGTTCCCTTATCATATCTTATGGTTTTGACCTTGTGATCACATTGATTCTCAATCTTTAAGATGAAATTCTTCAGAATCTCAGGGATCTCGTCCTTAGTTTTAAGGAAGAAAACCCAAGTGAATCTTGTAAAGTCATCTGTGATCACCAAATAATAAGAGGTCCTTCCTAGACTCATTACACTGGTGGGGCCAAAGAGATCCATATGTAACAAGTGTAAGGGTGTAGTGATGGAGTTTCTTTGCTTAGGCTTATGAGATACCTTATGTTGCTTCCCTTTCAGGCAGGCAACATAATGATCATCAGTTGTAAAGAGCATTCCAGTTACTAAATCATTTTTAATTAGTGTATTCATGTTCTTAAAGTTTACGTGATACATTCTTTTATGCCATAGGAAAGACTCATTACTATTTTCTTTAGATAGAAAGCATGAAACTTCTCCAGTGGGAGATGTTTCTTGCAAATCCATCTTGTAGATGTTCCCTTTCCTGGGGGCTCTAAGAAAGATATGCTCATGAGGAATGACCACCCCGGGCATGAGAACAATGCACTCATGCTCAGTAAATAGGATGTGATGACTCTGATCACAAAATTAGGTTACACTCAGAAGAATGTACCCATCCTCCTTGACAAAGTTTACCTTCTCAATGTTGACCTTACCATTTGTGAACTTGCCCCTTCCAGAAATGTAACCACCTTTGAAGATCATGTATAGGTTGGACTCACCTTTAGTTTAGATTGTTTACTTTACTTGTAATAGGACTCTTGTCAGTTTCCTTTTGTTGTACTTAGTTTTTTGTATGTTAACTTGCTAGCGAAACTGTAAGTTCGCTCACAGTTTGTTGTTTTGTTTTCCTGGCGAATTTAATGTTCTGCCGGGCGAACCTATAGTTTCTGCAGGACAGTTTCGCTGACAGGAAAACTGTCTGCGAAACTAAGACTGCTATATATACTCATGTTAATTTTCATTGTTGGGTAAGCTTGCAAAACCCTAATCGTGAATCATTGTTGCAAGCTACCTTTTCAAAGCAGTTATTTTATAGAAATATCATTGTGCTTTTTGTTATTGATTGTTATTGATCATTGTCTTATCTTGATTGAGTTATTATTTTGTTCAATCCTTTCTATTATCGTTGTTTAGCATGTTTGTTGGATATTGAACGATTCTTTTATCATTTGCACTGTAATTCGATCAAATGGACCAACAATATGGTATCGGAGCCTTAGTGCTCTTGATTTTTGAGTTTTTGGTGGTTCTAGTTCAATATCTAGTTTCAATCAATTTTCATTGGATTATAAGGTGTTTTTGATATGGAAATTGATTGAATTCTGCTAGTTTTTGATTGGGTAAGATCTTATAATCATCAAATCTCAAATTCATTAAGCATTGAATGATTTCAGATTGATTTTGGTTGAAAAAGGGTTTTGAGATCGATCAGCGAAATTGCAGTTCTAACAGTGAATTTGCCAATCTTCTTCTAGCGAAACTATGAGTTATGTTGCTATTCAAATTGTTTTCTAGTGGTTCTGCGAAACTAGTCTTTTGAACGAAAGTTCATCAGTGACAGTGAACGGTTAACAAGTGAAATTGCTGCTGAAATTGTTTTTGAACAAAAGTTCAAGCTTGTTTCGTGCGAATTTACCAGCGAAACTAAGCCTGTTGTGACTTTGGGTTAGCGAAAGTGCTGCCGAAATTGCTAGCAAAATTAGCTTCCTCAGCGAAAGTATCAGCGAAAGTAGTTTTTCTGCGAAATTGTCTGTGAAGTTATCTTTTTCTACGAAAGTGTAAGCGAAATTATTTTCTTTTCTGCCGAAACTAGAATGTCAAAGTTAACCTCACTCACACTTGCTGATCTTGAAAGTGTTGCACCCAATAGGCCTCCAAGACTCATTAATGGTGACAATTTTGAAGATTGGAAGAGATGTCTCAAAGCCTTCTTCTTCTACACTGATCATAACCAATGGGAATCGATTACTTCTGGTCCTCACCTACCAATGGTTACTATTGGTGATGTTGTTTCTCAAAACAAGGATCCATCTTCCTATACTGAAAAGGATCTGAAATTGATCGTTCGTGACCAAAAGGCTTTTGGTGCTCTAACTCTCTGTCTGGCACCAGACATTTACAACCGTTTTGCAGAGCATAAAAATGCTAAATCTCTCTACGATGCCCTATGTGAATTTTATGATGGTAATGCAGATTTGGTAAAGGATAAGAGCATACAGCTGAGAAGGAATTCAATTCCTTTATTGGATACAAGAATGAGAGTCTGACAGATCTCACAAATCGTTTCTTAATTGTTTCAAGCACCTTAAAGAAATATGATGAAAGGCTTTCCAACTGTGAACAAGTTAATAGGCTTCTTGATTCTCTTCCACCTCAGTGGAGTCTTCAGGTAAGGATGCTTAAACAGGAAAGAGGGTTCACAGACTACAATCTGATGGATATTATCAATAAGTTGAAATCTTTTGAGTTGGAGATGAAGAGACGTGAATTTAACCAGACTATGATGCCCACATCCGGTTTTTCTCAAAATGATGCTTTATTGTCATCCGCTTCAAACTCTTAAATCCAGAATTCAATTCAAGGAGGGATTAATACAAGTACTTTCTCGGGTGGAAATAGTAGTGTTGGAAGAGATCTGGGTAATTCTAAAACCAATGTTGAAACTTCATTCCATCAGAAACAATGGCTCTTTATGGAATGTTCGTTCAAAGCTATGAAGCACTCGTAGCCGGAGAATTGAAAGGGAAAGGAATGATTATGGAAGACATGTATCAGGTGGATCTTGATGATCTTGAAGAAACTGATATCAATGGCAGATGGCTATGTTGACCCTTAGAGCTCGAAGATTTATGGAAAGAACTGGACGAAAGAACTTTGGTGGTCAAAAGAGTGAGAAGGAAGATGGTAAAGATGGATTTGATCTTTTCAAGGAATTCAAAAGAGAAGATGTGTCATCTGTAAATGAGGAAGAAGAAAAAGATAATGGAATTGGGGAAGATAAAACTGTAAGTTTAAATGAGAAAGGAAGTTCATGCACTGGGAAAAGAAAGGATGATGATGATGTTGCTGCTACTGTGGAGGAAAAGAAGTCAAGTACTCTAGTATGCCAATGTGACAAAGCCTTAGCTGCTGAAGTATGGTAATGGGACTTCCATATGAGGTAATACAGGATATGTGCTCATCTGCTTGTAAAATTCGATTATTTGGGATTTATAAAGCTAATCGTCTTTTAATTGATAACGAAAAGGATTTAAAGCGTACTAATGATGAACTTAAAATCAATGAATCAAAATATTTTGTTAAATTAAATAAGGCTTTAAAAGAAAATGATCACTTAAAACGAATCGTTTTGGAAGAAATGTCAAGATCAACACTTTGACTAAAAGGGTTGACCTTGCTGAATTTGAAGCAAGCAAACTTTAGTCAAAGTTCGACAAATGGACTATATCAGGGATGAAACATGATGATCTATGTAAATCTCAACGGGGAGCGAGGATTAAAATTGGATTGGGTTATGAAAATGTTAAGGTTTATCCTCCACCTAGTACATACTGTTATTCTCTTATGCCTGCTCCTCATCCTTCTAATGATTTATTCAAAACAGACACTAATAGTACGTCTACAGGTTTAGAGGGGATTAACTCTAAGCACGTTCGTGAAGACTACGACTATGGACCAACTAGTGGGCTTGGATGCACTAGTATTAGTACAGCTGAGTGTCAACAATCCGTTTTAGATCACAAGTCTAGTTTAAATTCTATTTTTGTTTCTAGTTTGCCTATAACAGACTCTGTTGTCTCATGTTCTTATGATAGTTCTATTACATCTTGTAATTCAGTTCATGGTTGTGATATCTTTTGTTCTGGTAATGATTATGATGCAACTAGTCTTTCTTCAAAACCTACTGAGCAAATTAAAACTAATTTTTTTAAAAGTTCTTTTTTCACCTTATTCCATCTTTCACTCTATTAAATATGACTTTATCTGATGAACGAATTACTTCTTCATCTGACACCAGTACTAGTGGAACTAGTTCTACTGGCACGTCAGACGAATCTTCATCTATTTTTGTAAATAATAATTCTTGTTTAAATAAACGTCAAACTCATGGCTTGTATGAGTCATTTAGTGACATTGATTCTAGTTTATCTGAATATGATGAGGAAATTATCATTGATCCTATGTTTACCCCATCACATCACAGAACTAAACTCAAACCTCATTGCTTCAGGTGCGGTCAAGAGGATCATCTTGTCAAGAAGTGTCCTAATTTGATTCATGGTCCTTCTTATAGGAACTGCGTTGGAAATAAATTAACAAATTAGTCAATAATTTCTTCTGTAAAAAATCTGTTTCATCAAAAGATAAAGTTGTTCAATCTTGGGTTCCTATTACACCTGGTTAACTGTATTATTCATTCTTTTCAGGGGTCATCCACTAAGATTGTAGACAGCTTGTGGCATGTAGATAGTGGGTGTTCCAAACATATGACTGGGCTGAAAGATTTGCTGATGAATTATCGAATTATTAATGGAGGATATGTTGCTTTTGCTGGTGACAAAAAAGGTGGAAAAATGATTGGACAATGAGAAGTTACCAATGGTTGTCTAACTTTGGAAAAAGTCAACTATGTTCCTGAGCTTGCATTCAATCTTGTGAGTGTTTCTCAAATCTACGATAAAGACATTCTCGTTCTGTTTAAATCTGATGAATGTCTATTTTTAAAATCAGAGATTGATATTCCAGACGTTTTGATTCTTATGCGTGCACCAAGAAAACATGATACATTTCTTCTTGATATGAATTCAAGCGAGTCAAAGGCTACTACAACTTGTCTTTTTTCTAAAGCTTCAACTATTGAGTCTCTCTTATGGCATCGTTGATTAGGCCATGTTAATTTTAAAATAATTAACAAATTAGTAAAGAACAATCTCGTTAGAGGACTCCCTTCAAAAGATTTTTCTGTTAACGAAAAATGTATGGCTTGTGCCAAGGGCAAACAACACAAGAAACCTCATAAGCCCAAACCTATAAATAGCATATATTGTCCTCTCGAGCCGTTATATACCGATTTGTTTGGCCCAATTAGTGTTAAATGTATTGCTAAAAAATCATTTTGTCTTGTTGTTGCAGATGATTTCTCCAGATATTCATGGGTGAGGTTTCTTGCTCACAAAGCAAGGTTGCTGAGGAATTGCAGAAATTAGTTCTTTCTATTGAAACTATCAGCAAAAGAAAGGTTATGGGTCTAAGAAGTGATAACAGCACAGAATTCAAAAATCAAATTCTTGATTCATTTTGTGCTCAAAGGGGGATCGTGAGACAATTTAGTGCTGCAAGAACTCCTCAACAGAATGGTATTGCAGAATGAAAGAATTGCACTCTCATTGAGGCTGCTCGTACAATGCTGATAGAATCTTCATTACCCATTATTTTTGGGCTGAAGCTGTAAACTGTACTTCATATGTTCTAAACCGAGTGTTGATTGTGAAAGATAAAATGAAGACTCCTTATGAACTTTTTCATAAGAGGAAACCTCTAATCGATTCCTTTCGGCCATTTGGCTGCTCTTGCACTCTTTTGAGTACTCAATCTCAAAAGACTAAGTTTGGTGATGTATCTGATGAGTGCTACTTTGTTGGTTACTCTTCTTCTCAAAAGGCATATCGGGTTTATAACAAAAGAACACGTATTGTTCAAGAGTCGTTCTATGTTGATTGGCAGGAATCAAACTCTTTTGAAGTTCAATCTGAACCAGCATGGTTCTTTGACTCCGATACTGTGTTTAATTCGTTCAATCTTCCAGTTTTCGATGATGATGCATCCACTCCAAATGCTCAAACCAATATTATTTCAGCTGATGTTCAATCACCAACATCAACATCTTCTCAAAATGTTGGGTCAGTAAATGAAGCTATTTCAGCTCATGTCAGTTCATCTTCTCCGGTGCTTGATCCATCATCAACACCTGATTCTCCCTCATCTAATCTTTCACCATCTATGGGTGAAATTTCTCCAAGCATCTTTCCCTCTGCCACAGACTACAAAACCTTAAAAGATCATCCTCTTGATAACATTATTGGATCTATCACTGATGGTGTTCGAACGCGGAGTCAATCTGGTTTGATTAATATTTGCCTCTTCTCGTGCTTCATTTCTCAACTGTTCCAAAAAATGTACATGCTGCTCTACTGGATCCATGTTGGGTGGAGTCAATGCAATTGGAGCTTCAACAATTCAGAAAACTTAAAGTTTGGACTTTTGTTGATTTACCTCCTAACAAATGCCCAACCAGTACAAAATGGGTGTTCAAGAACAAACAGGATGATCATGGTGTTGTGGTGCGTAACAAGTCTAGACTTGTTGTGCAAGGTATTGCTCAAGAAGAAGGAATTGACTATAGTGAAGTCTTTGCTCCAGTCGCTCATCTTAAAGCAATTAGAATTTTTCTCACTCATGTTGTAAATAAACAGTTCAAGGTCTATCAGATGGATGTGAAGTGTGCTTTTCTCTACGGAGACATTGATGAGGAGATATATGTGTGTCAACCACCAGGTTTTGAGGATCCTAACTTTCCAGATAAAGTCTTTAAGCTTGACAAATCTTTGTATGGTCTTCATCAAGCAACTAGGATCTGGAATGAGACCCTCACACAGTACCTTCTAAGCAATGGTTTCTCTCGTGGTACCATTGATATGACTCTCTTCAAAAAGGAAGTGAATAGTGAAATACTTTTTGTCCAAGTTTATGTTGATGATATTATTTTTGGATCTACCAATTCTCTTTTATGTAGAGAGTTCGAAGAGGTGATGCGCTAAAGATTTGAAATGAGTATGATGGGAGAAATGTGTTTATTTCTTGGATTACAGGTTGAACAACATCAAGAAGGAATTCTTATTCATCAGGAGAAGTATATTAAAGATATCTTACAGAAATTCAAGATGGATGATGTCTCTCCTGAGATGACTCCATTTACTGCTCAAACTTGTCTCACTCCTGATGAGAATGGGAAATCAGTTGATCCTCATCTTTATAGA
This sequence comes from Flaveria trinervia, assembly GCA_025506515.1. NCBI lineage: Eukaryota > Viridiplantae > Streptophyta > Magnoliopsida > Asterales > Asteraceae > Flaveria > Flaveria trinervia. The sequence goes on from CM046446.1 coordinate 30,790,989, forward strand.
TCCATGATTGGTTCCCTCATGTATATTATAGCAAGTCGTCTTGATATTACTTTTGCTGTTGGATACTGTGCTCGATATCAGTCTGCCCCAAAAGACTCTCATGAGAAAGCTGTCAAGAGAATATTTCGTTATCTCAAAGGATCATCCCGTTTAGGTTTATGGTATCCATATGGTAGGATTTTTGATTTACATGCTTATTCTAATAGTGATTCCAATGGTTGCAGGTTAAACAGAAAATCGGTCTCTAGAGGGTGTCAATATTTGGGAAATTATTTGGTGTCCTGGTAGAGCAAGAAACAGACCATTGTCTCTCTTTCTACAGGAGATGCAGAATACATTGCTGCCTCTAGCTACTGTTCTCAAGTTCTTTGGATACAACACCAAATGATTGACTACCGGAATTAATTTTCTTCACACGCCATTATTTTGCGACAACAAAGCAGCCATTGGGATTGCAAAAAATCCTATTCATCATTCTCGAACCAAGTACATCGAGACACAAATTCATGCAATTCGTGATGCTCAAGAAAAGGGTTTTATTGATATTATACCCATTGATACAAAATATCAAAAAGCCGATCTTTTCACAAAAACCTTTGATAAACCCCGCTTTTATGAATTGATCTGTATGCTCGGGTTAATATCCTTTTAAACCTTCTTTCCATTCATTAATATATTTATAATAAAAAATATAATAAATTTTAATATCCTTTGAAATAAAATTTAGGGGAGGGTATATGTAAATAAAAAAATATGAAAAAAATGAAAAGAAAACTGGGAACATGTTTTGAGATGATTGAGAAATGATTGTATATTTTCTTGAAATGCTTCTTTTTGCATGACTTGCGTTTTTAAAATGAGAAATGATAGTAACTGATGTTGTTATCTGATTCACATCTTATTTTTTTTAAGTGCAAATTATAGAAAAACCAACAGATTTTTTAATGATATGCTTGGTAGACTCAGCCTGAAGAATAAAGTAGACAGCAACATCATGATTTAAATTAAAATATATGTTTAAGGATGTCTAGATTTACACAATCATATTGGCCTGCACAAAAACTGAGTCCCGACAAAAAGTGGATTGAGAATTGATCTTTCACCCACTATGATACAAATCATATAAGCCATATCCTTGAATCATGTTTGGTGTATTTATATGTCTTGTGTTTGTGCTAATCACCTCTGCTGTACGGTAGTACTGACCTGGAGTGATGATCTCCTCTGCTATATGGTAGTATTGACCTGGAGCTCTCATCGGCAAATGATTAAATGGTCATCTCCTTTATTATACGTGAGTATAGACCTGGAGCTCTCACCATTTTGATCTAAGTTGTGTCATATCATCTAAATGATGTATTCATCACAGAATGCAATATTCTTTTGATAATCACTTACACACTCATGCACAAACCTTGTTCTATAAAGATCATAACAAAATTCAAGAAATCCTGAGGTTGGGTGAGGGTTTTTGCCAAGTGATTGTGGGGTCCTAACATTCTAAAGCATCTAATCGAACCTTAACAAATCATATGTTGTTTAAGTGGAAAAATATATCAGCAATCGTTATCGGTCTGTTTAAGAATTTCAAAATTATTCAAATACTGTGATTAGATTCAGTTTTCAATATGATCTTATTGCTTGTCAATGATTAAATTCATCTTTGTGCTAAGTATATCTGAAGATGTGATCTCATGACCGATTCTGCTCTTGGTTTTAAAAAAAATAATAAAAAAAGGGGGGGGGAGGCGAAACTGCTCTTTCGCTCCTTGTTTCGCTAGACGAAATTGCAATTTCGCTCAACTTGCTCATCATTTTTATATGTAAATTCATTGGGCAAAACTGTAATTTCGTCGGGCGAAACTGTAAATTCGTCTCGGCGAATCTATAGTTTCGTCCTCTGCGAAACTATTTGCTATATAAGTCATTTTGCGAAATTGTTCTCTCATTTTCGCACAATCGACCTGTGTTGTCTCTTAGGGTTTACCCGTGACCTTTTTTTTGGTGATTTTGCATTCTTGTGTGGTTTTGTACTGATTAAGTGTTGATTCTTGTTCGCCTGTGAGTTTCGTTCATTGAATGATCATTTAATCATGTTAATATTAACTCTTGTTAAGACCATTGCTTTTTGACTCTTTGGTGTCTTCGCTGTTCATCCAGCGAAACTACTGATTATCCTGCAAAACTGAACGAAATTTCTTCACTTTTCAGCGAAACTGTGAGGTTATGTTGTCCGTGCAAATCTAACAGTTTCGCTGACCTATTTTCAGTTTTGCCGGATTTGAACAAAAGTTTGTACAATTTCACATGGTCGAAACTGTCTTTATTGGGCAGTGAAATTGATATGTTTTAGTTAGCGAAACTAAGTTTTCGTTTGCCGAAACTGTCAGTGAATCTATTTTTAATTATTTTCACCAGGTCAAAACTAATTTTTTGGTCAGCGAAACTGATTTGTTTCTGTTAGAGAAACTAGTTTTTCGCCTGCCGAAATTGTCTGTAAATTTTTTTTATTATTACTCTTTTCTCTCCTTAACTCCTTAATTTCTTATTCATTTTATCTAATCTCTTCTTCAGGATATCATGGCTAATTTAAAGTTCGATGAGCGGAACATTATTACAGCTATTCTGGATGATTCACATCCAAAAGCTGTTGGATTCAGAGATTGTATCAGATGGCTACAAAGATCACCCATAGCCTATGTCATATCTCATACGACTAACATTTATGATCTTCATATCAGATACTTCTGGCGATCTGCAAAGTATGATACTCGAGGAAATTTACAGAGGATTACTGCTAAGGTCATTAATCAAGAAGTGACCATCACTGCCGAGACTGTCTCTAGGATACTAAGACTAGACGAGGATTCTGGAGATGAAGTCACCATGACAGATTCCGAGGTGTTCCAGACCTTCCGAAGCATGGGATATGAGGGGCCAGCTTTTGGCTCATATTTTTATCATGTGTCTTGATCATCGTAAAGGTGGATCAGACGGTTTAAACATTGATTGGGGCGAAGGCAATGGTGTTATGTTGTAAAGGAGAAAAGGAAAACATTGCAAAACTGATTTTTGCTTGCATGGCTGAAAATGTGATGGCCTTGAAGAAAGACAAATGGCTGCTATATCCCCATTTTCTTCAGATGATATTTGATGATCTTATACCTAATGTACGAAAACATGGAGAGATAAAGAGGCTGGTACAAATAAATCCTCGCATATTTGCTGATTGATGTGCCATTTGCCATGATTTCAGTGGAAAGATCACCCACCTTTAGGAAAATATGTATCCTCTAGAACGCTGGAACTATATTAAATGGGTGGATGAATCTGAAAATAAAAGGGCTGAAGAAACTAGAATACAGCAAACTGAAGCCACACAGAAAAGAAAGAGATATGCCAAAGAAAAAGACTATGACTTCGAGGAAGATATTGCTGAACAAGCTGAAGAAATAAGAATTGAAAAGGAAAGAAGGTCGAAGAAGAAAGCTGATACTGCTGAACCTGAAAGACGATCCAAACATAGACATGAAAGAAGAGAGGAAAGAGGAAATCTTGATGAAGATATGATTCGAAATCTGAATTCTTCTCTGGAAAATGAACCGAGTATGATCAACACCAAACTCACAAACCAAGAAATCAGAGAAAAGAAAAAGGATGAAGTTGCAGCTTTCAGAAGGTATGCAAAAGATGCTTGTTGATCAAAACCGATTACTGAAAAAGTTATTTGAAGAGATTAACCTTCTGAAAGTTGCAGCCGGCCTGCCTGATCAACTAACTCAATCTGAGTTAGATGATCTGACTGACATAACAAAGTACCCATTTTTGAATATGGGTACTTCATCCAAGGCAGGAGAGGGCACATCTGGTGCAGCAACCACTGATGCTGGAGATTGTGAAGCTAGAGGAGAGGATGTTGGAAGGGAAAATGAGGAGCATATTACAGAAGCCGGGTTTGTTAATATGCATTTTGACTTTGAGAAGGATTTAGTCGGTGAAGAAGTAATAATTACGAAAACTACTGATGAAGCTTCTGAGAAAGGAAAAGGATTAGTTGATGAGAAGAGGGTGATGAACAACTCGTAGACTATGATTCAGAACCTGAGTTCTATGAAGTTGATGAGCAACCATTGATCTACATAGCTAAGAACGGAGAGGATGCGGCAGACGTGTTTGAGATGGATAAAGATGACTGGTTTATAAAAGAGAAGGAGCCAGAAGAAATCACTCCTCTTTTCTAACATATGAAGGGGCTGAGTAGGAAGGAAGCTAAAAAGAAAATTATAAGCTGGTGCTATGAAGGGATCGGGATCTAGTTTGATCAATTAGATTAAGATTTGTAGCGGAATAGAACAAGAATTAGACGAAATTTAAGCAAGAATAATATGAATATTCAATCAAACAGTGACGGTTATAGAGAGAGACAGTTTTCTGCAAAGAGAATATTTTCATTCACGCACAAGCTTCGGCTACAAAGAAATTAGGTCAACATTCCTTTTATAAAGGAATATGACATCAGCTGATGTCACTTGATAGTGACAGCTAACTGATTTATACAAACAACTGAAAGTAGACTAAACTACTTAAGATGTCCACAACAACTGAGGACACCTTCACAAAAAGCTAAGTACAATCTAAAATTACAAATACTGAAGTTATAACATCTGAAGTGTAAGAACTTCAGACGTTTTACATAAAATAAAACTACTGATTACAAACTACTAAAAAGTAAACCATCACAACTACTGAAAAGAACTACTTCAGCTGTTGTGACAACTTTTAAGAACTTGGTCTTCAGACTTTGACTTCAGCAGTTGTCTTCAGACTTTGTCTTCAGCTGTTGTCTTCAGACTTTGTCTTCAGACTTTGTCTTCAGATTTTTTCTTCAGCAGTTGTCTTCAGACTTTGTCTTCAGACTTTGTCTTCAGACTTTGTCTTCAGCTGTTGTCTTCAGACTTTGTCTTCAGACTTTGTCTTCAGACTTTGTCTTCAGCTGTTATCTTCAGACTTTGTCTTCAGACTTTGTCTTCAGTTGTTGTAGACCACTTCAGTTGTTATGATGTCTGTGGGACTTAAAGGTTTTTCTGATCTGGCTCATTGGTTCTTTTGGTCCAACATGCTATAACTCTGGCCTAAATATGTTCATGATAAAGAGAATAGGAGGTAGTATCAGTTACTTGAACAAAAGGAAGGCTTTTAAGACCTTGCCTAAACGGGATTTAAGGCGATTGGCAGCTCTACCACTTCTTAATGCACATCTGAGTGAAAGAGACACTCTTCTAGAAAAAGAGATAAAAAACGGGCTTATGATAACTTTGAGTCGTTGGATATATGAAGGCGGAATGGAGGAGATCAAAGAAAGATAAAGATTGGGAAACAGGAAAGAGAAGAATTGTTCAGAGGGTCAAACCACCAAAGACAGTAAACCGAGTGAGATTGGCTGGTCCCCTTCCCTAACAATTACAGGATTTCAAGAAATGGTTTTATGATAACAACACTGGAGAAGCTGTGATTAGGGTGAAAAATGGCAAAGAGTTTAAGGTTTTTGATCCTATGGAATTGTTCAGTTTCTGTGATGAAGATATATTAGTGTTATGTGAGAATCACATAAAGGCTAGAGCTGGAGAAGAGACTCAGAATGAAGCTAGTTTGTTTATGAATGTTGCCAACAAGATTAGAGGAGTGAGGTCTCAAGTGAAGAAGTTAGCTTAAAGGGTAAGGGATCAAGATGACCTTCACATAGATATTCAAGATTTGACAAAGCAATTTGAGAGAGCTAGTGCTCATCCTGAGGGAGCTAGTGAAGCAGGAAGAGACCATGGCAAATCACGTGTTGAAGCTTCTGAGGAAGTAACTGCAGGAGGTAACGAAGACAAGTCAAATGATGCAGAGGAAACCGGAGCTGACAAGATAAATCAAGAAGAGTGAAGACGGTGAGTTCCAACCTAGGGGGAGTATTGAAGATCATGTATAGGTTGGACTCACCTTTAGTTTAGATTGTTTACTTTACTTGTAATAGGACTCTTGTTAGTTTCCTTTTGTATGTACTTAGTTTTTTGTATGTTAGCTGTCTAGCGAAACTGTGAGCGAAACTGTAAGTTCGCTCATAGTTTGTTGTTTTGTTTTCCTGGTGAATTTAATGTTCTGTCGGGCGAACCTATAGTTCTGCAGGACAGATACGCTGACAGCGAAATTGTCTGCGAAACTAAGACTGCTATATATACTCATGTTAATTTTCATTGTTGGGTAAGCTTGCAAAACCCTAATCGTTAATCATTGTTGCAAGCTACCTTTTCAAAGCAGTTATTTTACAGAAATATCATTGTGCTTTTCGTTATTGATTGTTATTGATTATTGTCTTATCTTGAATGAGTTATTATTTTGTTCAATCCTTTCTATTATCATTGTTTAGCATGTTTGTTGGATATTAAACGATTCTTTATATCATTTGCACTATAATTCGATCAAATGGACCAACAACCTTCATCTCCTACAAAAGCAACTGGCCCTCCATTAATTCTTTCAAAATTCTAGAGTAGTGACCTATTGCATGTCATGTGCCTAGAATAGCCACTATCAATAATCCAAACATTCTTGTTTGTCTTGAGCTATCTCTAAACAAAGAAAATGATTAGTTACATTTGGAAACCCAAGCCTTACTGGTCTTAGACTAATCAAAAGAAACAAAAGGTAATGTAACAGTAATAGATCCTATAGTTGTGCTTTGAGGATCTTTTGCTATTGTTGATGGAGAACTTTCAGTCACTTGTCTTTCTTTGACTTTCACACCACCTTTGGATGTTTGGACTTGACCTTCAACACTTCGGAATCTTTTGAGACTTCGGAAGATTTAACGACTTGACCTTCGAAAGATTCTGCAAACATGCAGTAGACTTTAGTGCTTCGGAAGAATTCCTTTCTTCCGAGACCAAATTTTCTTCCGAAGGAATTTTCCACTTGCCTTATTTTTCGTTTTGGAGCTTCTGAAGGAAACAGATTTTCCTTCCGAAGCTAAAATCTTCTTGGAGCTCTTGGAAGTCTCTTTCTTGGTCATATGAAGAGTACCTCTTGGGTTGTATGGACAATCCTTAGCAAGATGAGAAGTACTTTCACACATGACACATTCCATATTTTCTTTCTAAGAGCCTTCTTCTGAGAACAAGGTTGATTTTGATCACATCCCTTCTCCACCTTCATCTTTGCATATGATGAGATAGTCCTTTTAGGCTAAGAACTGTTCTTGGAGTTGGATGGTCCAGGCGTGTAGTAGTGGTACACAGCAGATCAGCCTTCTTCTTGGTGCTGAGATGATTTGAACATGAACCAAAACTCTTTGTAGAAGAGTTTAGGTTGATGTTTTCAGTCTTAACCACTTCAAACCCTGCAAAGATAAAAACCTGTTTCTACTTAGAGTCAAAAGTGGCCTTGATCTCTTGAGCCTTCCTTGCTTTTCTCTTGCTCTTTCTAATCAAGTTTTTCGAAGGATAGAGACCCTTCTTAGAATCCTCCTCTTCACTCTTCTCAAAAGGAATTCTTTATTATCACTTATTCATCCTCTTCACTCAAGGGGTCTATGAGAGGAAGCTCATCTTCACAAGTTCCACACCTAGGTGATCTTACAGACAAGATTGTGCATGGACGAGCTATCTCACTAGAATCCAGTCCCTGCTTATTTTGATAACACACCTTGGCATGCAGGGATGAGGATATCATGTTTTTGAAGGTCATTTCTTCAAGAACACATTTTTTTGCCCTGGCTTTGCTGATCACAAGCTCAGCCTTGCATTCAGTCAACTTAGTTATGAGATCCTTGATCTAAGTCCTATAGTTGGTGTGCTCATGTTTTAGAAGTGAAATGGTTTTCTCTAAATCTTCTATCTTTAGTTTATAATTATTTTCAACCTTTCTAAAATCAACTTTTAAGATGTTTAAGGACATAAGATCAGATCTCATTTCTAAGTTGTAGGACCTGTATTTGTTGGCTTTAGCAATACATTCAGGGGTACAGAGATGTTCCATTACCTTCGCTTCATCATGATCAGCCATCAGTGCTTGGTTTGGAGAAGCATCTTCCACCTGAAAGCTCTAGTCAAAGCCTCCTTCCTCAACAGCAACTGCAGCTTGCTGCTTTGGCTTCTCATTCTAGGTGGCTTTTTTAGTGTAGTCTGGTCTGGATTGTGCTTGGCCATCATTTGTTCTTGGTGCCTTGCACTCCCTAGTAAAGTGGCCCATCAAGTTACAGTTGTAACACTTGACTTTCCTTTTATCCAGTCTAAACTTTCCACTGGCTACATTGTTGGGGAACTTTCTTCCAGTCCACTTGTAGAACTTCTTGGCTCTATGAGTGAGAAGAGCCATCTGCTGGACTATCTCCATGTACTCTAGATCATCTGGATGGATACAGTCCAGGTCTTTAAGGGTGAAGAGAAAGCTCCCACAACTTTCATCAGAAGACACAAGGCTTGAGAAGAACTTGTCTCTTAGAATGGGCTTTCTTGAGTGTAGTTCTCCCTTGGTGTCTTAGAGAAGGTGATGAAATGACCATTTTGTAAGTTGTTAGGGTAGCATATGAGATGATGTTGGGTTCTATGCTATCCCTTTCAACCACATGAAAGGCTGAACCCATTTGATTGTTGGACTTGCCAAATGAACCTTGCATGTTCATCTCCATCTAGTATCCACTGAGAATCCCATACAACTCTGTCAAGGTGAGAGTCTTCAGGTTCTCAAGTTTCTTAATAACCACATAGTAGTGTCTCCATTGCCTAGGAAGAGAGGAGATGAACTTCCTTATAATATCTCTGTTTTCAAGAGCAACTCCACCATCCACTAGGGTGTCCACAATCTCAACATACCTGAAGTATTGTTGAGTCATGGTCTCACCTGTTTTAGTGGTGAAATTTTCAATCTACTGCTTCAGGATATCCTTCTTGTTCTTCATGGCTTCAGGGGAACCCTCATACATCAGTTTCAATGCATCCCACAGTTTCTTAGCTGTTTTGCATTTCTTGAAACCTTTGTATACATAGTTTGGAAGAGTAGTCTGAAGGGCTGTCATGGCCTTCTGGTCAATCTCTACTCTCTTTTCATCTTCATCTGAGTAGTTAGCCATAACCTTGGGGATCATACCACCTCCGGTTGCAGAAGAGGTGCTTGGTATGTAAGGTCCATTTTCAACAGACTCTCACATTCTTGAGTCTAGAGACTTGATGAAGCCTTCCATTCTTTAGCACCAAGTGTCAAAGTCATCAAGACTAATCAGTGGGGACTTTGTCATGGTTCCAGTTTCCATATCAGATATGGAAATGGCTGTCATTTGATAAGTTAAGTATTTTTTGTGTGTGAGGGATCTTAAGATGGTGAGATCATATATCAAGAACCTGGAATGCTCTGATACCAATTGCAGGACCGTTGAAGGGTGTGCACTTATAATACAACAACACAATGAGTAGAGTTGCTTAAGAATATATAACAAATCAAATAGGGAACTAGTTAACCTTTGAGTAAAGATGCTAAGAACACAAGTAAGTATGAGATAAAACAAGATACCAAAACACACAAGGAGTTGGTTTTCAAGATTGCATTATATTGCTTTCTCAAGTTCTATTACAAATGCTACAAAGCATATTAGAAAGTTACAAGTACTTGAGATACATATACTACATCCTACAACCAGCCATACTTTAAAGGCCAACTGGATACAATTGACTAGACAACTACAAAATCAAATATAGAGTCAAAAGGCATATTGCCTTTTGACTAATGACTATGACATGCCATAGGTCACATCCTAATATATTACAAAAAAGATAAAGTACATGAAGTAGAAAGTTACAGACTTAAGACCTCAATATACAATTACCAAAAGCATGGACCTTTTCACCAACTTATGAAAGTTGGTGACTTTATAGAGGATGTGTTCTAAAAGACTTTGGAAGAAATATGTCTTCTAGTGTTGGCTTCGGAAGACTTTGTCTCTGAAGCTTCGGAAGACTTCATCTTTCACTTCGGAAGATATTGGTCTTGGCTTTAGAAGATATCACACTTAGAATCTTTTTTGTTGTTGGTGTGAAACTTCCGAAGCATTCTACTTCAGTACATTTGTGCATGAATGCAGGAGAGACTTCGGGTGTTTAGGTTGCATTAGCCTCCACATTTAATCCTTACAAAGTTTAAAAGGAGAAAGGTTTACCCATTCTAGTGCTTTTTCTTAGATTATTTGTGCTATTTTACTCGTAAATGAGATTGTCTAGTATTTTTTAGGTATTTGTTTTTCTTCTTAGGCATGCTTTCTCCTGTCACTACCAGAAAACTAGGCAATTTCCACTAAAAAAATGGCTGAAAAACATGGTCGCAAAATTTGCAACCATTTTATGACTAAAATCAAAACGGTCGTACAAGTAGCGATCAAAGAAGATTCAGTAGCAAAACGGTCGCTAAGTTTAGCCATTTACAAGATTCGGTCGCCGTGAGAAGTCAGCCAAACATCACTACTTAAGTTAACACTAGTTTATAAATTTTGAACATAAGATATTTGTTCTTTTTATAACTTTTTTCCATATTTTAAACAATTTTTTCGAGGAGTAGCACGACTTACATTGGTGTAAGGTGGTTGGAGAGTTCGCTGAATGAGTCAAGTCAAACGTTCGTTGTTGAAATATTTGAATGGCAAGCTGTCTTGAATTACAAAATGTGTCATTTACTCTCGAACCGCGTCAACGTTATAAGCCTAAATATTTCCTTTGTTTGTCATCGAAGCTTGAACTTGAGATGGTTCACCTTTCAACGTCTTATGACTCTGTATTTCCTTTGTACAATATTTATGCACAATGTGGTTTTTCAATGTTGTGTTTGTATCTTTTTTGAAAAACTTATAGCAAAACTTGCAATGAGCTTTGTTCGGAACGCTACCATTTGACATAAATCGTAATTGCACCATATTTTGAGGTTCCTATTCGTAGGAAAAATTGCTACCACCCCGTTGCTTGAAGACGTATCACAACCAATAGATGATTGAGCACTTGATGAAGTCATTTGAGAGAGTTTTTTTCTAAGAGAACGAAAGTATTTAGCGTTTTTGTAATTTTTGAGAGTAAAGAACGTTTTAAGTTGTGGTTTAACCAAAACATCCAATACATCTTCTTACTCAAATAAAACAGTAAATGGGAATGCCACATGTCGTCATCATAATTCTGCTCATCAAAATTTCTCATCTCTCTCTCCTATTAAATAATTACTTTACTTACTAATAATATTATTTTAATATTTTATTATTTAATAAATTAAGAAATAAGTCTATTTATTAAGTTTGTTTCTAAATAAATTAATACTTTTAAAAAGTCAATTTTTTAAAAACAAAATTAAGCAAATTTGGGAGTTGTAATAAGAATTTTTTTTTTAAAATGTATTTTTATACGGTTTGTTTTAAAAAATGTTTATTTAAAAACAATATTTTAAAATTTTGATATCATTGTTTTATTATTATAGTCATTTCCCATACGTAATTTAAGTTATATCATATCTTAGAATATCATTTTATATTTATTATATTAATATTTTATTTATTCAACTCGTGTAATACACGGATTTATTAAAACTAGTATATATATACTAACTTGATGAGGTTTAATGGTAAAAAGAACCAAAAAAAGGTCAAGAAACACCTCAAACGGCCAATGTACGGCTATAAAGCTGTTATACAACGGCTATTTTTTAAAACCGGTTTGGAAACTGGACGGGTTTGAGAATCCGTTTATGAACTGGTTTGAGATCAGTTTGAAACCGGACCAGGTTAGAAACCGGTTTAAATGATGCTCTCTACAGACCGAACCTAAACCGCGTGTTGGGCTAGTTTGAAACCGGTTTCAGCTTCTAATCTTGAAAGGATCTTGTGATTTTAATCTAAAATTCACCCTTGTTTTTCCATTTAATCTAATCTTGAAAGGATTTTGTAATGAGCATCATGTCCTAACCATAACCAACTTCATTAATTACAAAGTCGATCACTGTTGACCTTTGATAGACTGTTCCCCGGCCATCCTTCACTGCAATTTTATCATCAACATTTATCATATAACTGCATACTTGATATCTTTTTGTAAGCCATTACAAGCAAATCTAATACTATAAGGAATGACAATCCAAGAGAACATACTTTTTTTTGAACGGCTGCTTAGTTGTTAGAAGTTAGTAACACAAAGTTAGTAATAATTCATCACTGTCAAGGTTTAAACCTTGGACCTCTAAAAGAGGCAAAGCCTCCCACCTCCACCTTGAACCACTAGGCCAAGAGATCATTCCAAAAGAAAATACTAGCTAGTTTTTGAGTTTGTTAGGTTAGGTCTTAGAATCGTCTCAAACTAAGAAAGATACACATTGAATAGAGCACCGAATATGAATATGCATAGCAAAATAATATTCTGATTTGAATGCTTTAAATTAAAACCTCTTTTAAATGGTAAGTCAATATGTAATCTCATGCATCATTATTAAGCAATCAAGTATGTAACATATAAGCTTTTTTTTTCATTTTAGGATTCACATATTAAACCATCATTTAACTTATTATTTTCTGAATCTAAACTTTATGATGATCTATATGTTTTGTTCTTTTGGTACTTGTTCTTTCTTTTCTTTAGTTTTGAATTGCTTTCTTTGTTTTGTCAATTATTGTTCTCTGTGATATCATAATCAAAATCCACTAAAGTTCAATTAGGAAAGGATAATTTTCAGACGGGTAGGTTTTCTTAACTAAAACGTGTAATATGTTTGCGTTTTTACCCCAAATCTGACCAAACTTGCACCTTAACTAAGTATTTGTGATCACCCTTTTTATATCACATGAATATATGCTCTATTTCAGAACTCACCATCAGTATTTTGTCTAATGAACCTTGCTGGTTGCATCAATTATGAATAAAATTCCATTTACGATTAAAACAAAAGCAGTAGTAATTATTATAAAACACTTGTAGTAGAAGAAGATAACGACCTTGCTAGTTCACACGTGTATTATTATTTTTGACATTATTTACTGTTTTGTAGATAGAAGATTTGAATGTGATTATCAATGAGCTCATAAAAGACATAGAAAATGAAAAGGATAAGTTGAATGGAATTATGAAGGAATTGATGGCAGAAAGAGAATAAAAACAAGATAAGGTGAAGAAATGCTAAATGGGAAAAAAAATTTAATAGACTAATGGTAAAAACTATGCCTCAAAATGAGCAATTATAGAGTTAGACTATAAACAATTTATTTTGAATGTTCGTATGGTTATTATGTTTAGATAACTCGGTTACTTGACATTTTAATTTGAACTTTTAAACAGATTGTTTATATGGTTTTGGATCTTTGATATGATTAAATTTTGAAATATATGAACATTATTAGGGGTTTAAAATAAAATCTGGCTAAAACAGGAGGAAAAATAACGCAAAAAGCAAAAACAATCGCAAATCGGTCTTGCAAAAACATTCGCAAATCAGTAGGAAAAAGAGGTCGCAAATTCATAAGAAAAAGAGAAGGTTGCAAAACGGTTGGAAAAAAAGACGGTCACAAATCGGTCGGAAAAACAGTCGGTTGCAAATCGGTCGTAGGAAAAAGAGTCGGTTGCAAATCGGTCGTCGGAAAAAGCGTCGGTCGCAAATTGGCCGGAAAAAGAGATGGTCGCAAATCAAGTGGTAGCAAGATTTGCGACAACAGGGATGGTCGCAAAGTTTGGTTGCAATGTAAACAAGATTCACAAAATGATCGCAGATGTGTATTTTTTCAATGGCATTTTCGCTCTCAATAAGGCTTTTGCGACAGAAATGCATCGCAAATGACCGATTTTTGTGTTACTCGTTTGCAAATAAGTCAAAATATTGATGACTAAGCCTGATTCCCAAGACGAGAAAGAAATTTGTAAATAGAGTTGACATTCAGATGATTCATGAACCAATTATACATACTAATAATAAAACACTCTTTACCAAGTTATAGGATACATATACTTAAGATAACATTGGAAACCAATAGCTTTCTCCAGTCACACAAAACCTACATATAAGATCGATCATACCATTTATTTATGATTTGCAGCATCTGATATGATGAGCAATGTTATTTACTAACTGGAGCTTAAGGTAAGAGAAGAGTGGATCCTTCTTTAAGGAGAACAAAGACGCTACCACCATCGCCCCTTGAGATCCTAAGTTCTTCATCAAGATAAGTTGTTAATAACCATGACTCTGCATTTGCTTGGGAGATGGAGAATTTCAAAGGTGGTTGGTTGGAAATGGTCTTCGCAACGTTCGAAGCTGTGTCTTGGACAGATGTGATCAAGCCTTTGAAAGGAGACAGATCGACTTTTTGTCCTAAAACTTGGACGTTTTCTGGTAACACAATGGAGTCTGTCAACTGTGGTGTCCCAATGATCCCTTCATCAAACTTTATCTGCCATTCAACCCACAATAGATGATTAATGTGTAGAATATGATTACCGAAAGCGGTTTAAGATGATTAATGTGTTTAATATGATTACTGAAAGTGATTTAAGATGCTTACACATTACAAATACATTCTAAGCCACTTTTGACCCCTTTGACACATGGGACATGTTTCAGTTATAGCAAAAACTGTATTTGACCTCAGATCAAATTTAAGCATTTGTAGGACTCACCTGCACACGCTTAGGACTTCTGACTTCAAAATTGGCATTTGTAGTGATTGCAGTTGTGGACCCAAGTCCCGAAAAAACGACACAGTTCTGGACTGTGAAATTTTCAGAGTCAATGGTTTGTGATATCTCTTCAACCTTCACCACTGGCAAGGATCCGCTTGACAGCAAAGGGTACAAACCGAGGAAGGATGTATAGCTGCAGTCACACACACACACACACACACACACACACACACACACACACACACACACACACACCACAAAAGAATGTATCAAAGGAAGGAGTGCAAGCGAGCTAAGTTACTAAGGAACTACCACTAGAATGGCTTGCTAAAAGCACGAATCAAGTCAAGCTTAAACAAGCATGAACCGAGCTTGATTCTAAGATGTAGACATGTTGTATACAAACAGAAAAAACTTGATGAATTTTGAAGTGATTGACCTAACATCAACTACCATTCCGTGTTAACTTACAAAAGTATCTGTTGGAAAACAGAGTGGTGGAAACCCACAAGTCTAGATCACATAATAACATGTATTACAACAGTTTTACCAAAACCTCCCAATATTTGCACGTTTGTATTGGGTCATGATCGAATTCAGGTGGAATGGCTACTTCTGTTGATCTGAAACCATCTAGTCATCATGTGATTGTTTTTTTCTTTTTGTTTCATGGCTTTTCATTTCCACTGGCGAACAAACCTAAGAAGAACAAAGAAAAGAGGGGATGAATGATTTCACTTACGCCAATATCCATTTACCGTTGAGAAGAGGGAGAGCCTCAGTGGGTGCGGGAGTGGGATTACAGGCCTCAAGCTGCGTGATGAGCTCCACCACCTCCGCTCTGGTTTCGCTGGTGGCGCTCAACCCACGGTTCGTCCCGTAAAACGAATCAACCAGCTGCTTCTTCAGCACATCAATCTCCCTCTGCTTCGGCTCCTCTTCCGCAACTGCTACTGACGATGACTCTGGTACCCAATTCTCTTCAGCAGCGGCTCGCACGGTGTGGTTAACCTTCTTTCCCACCACTAAAAGCTTCGATTTAGGGGTCCTTTTCACGGGACAAGTCGTCGCCTTCACCAAAAGGTTCGAGATCGTCGAGCTTACTTTCCGATGGGATATCGGCGATGCTGAATTCGATGGGAAATGAGCCATCGGCGAAACGCCGGCCATTTTTGCTACAGAGAGAAAGTGCAGAGTCGACGTGGAATGCTAAATTTATGACGATAGATTGGTACACGGCACCAAATGAACCATGGGTTTATATGTACCACTATTCAATGTTCAAAATACGCAGAAAAGTTAATAACCGCAAATATTACCGAATAATAAAATGTTGTTTTGATTTCATATTTTAATTAAATATTTTGTAGTCACTCGTTTCTTTCTTGTACATCATTTTGTTTTTGTAAATCAATCAGACGTGCCACCTTGCGTGCTATTAACATTTTTTTTTCTTTTAGTGGTGATCATTGTTGTAAATACCAGATCGGACCGTCAGACCGGCAATCGGATGGATGGCTGAATCGTTTCGCATCATTTGATTTGGAGAGATTCGACCGGCTGCTTTGTACTAAATCAGTGGTTGGACCAGATTTTGATATACTTTTCTTTTGGATTTTAATGGATAAAAAACGAAATGTTGAACAATAAATTAGTATGTTCAACATAAGACTATTATTATTATATATATAATTATAACATAAACACATAAATTAATTATATTAGAGTACATATATATAATTATATATATAATATCATATATATAATTATGATGTCATCTGGTTTTAAAATCATGTCCTACCAACGAATCAGTAATACTTCTGGTTTGACGTCCGATTCGGTTTTGAAAACATTGATGGTAATTGTATTTTCAAGGATGGCACATGTGGAATGGAGGTAGAGGCGTACAAACCGGTTATTTTTCCTAAACCGGTTCGGGTTGAAAACCGAATTGGTTTTTTTTAGACACGGGGTCAAACTGTTTTTTGTTCAAACTGGTTCAGGTTACAAACCAGTTTGTCTTAATAAATACTCGAACCTGTCAAACCGATTTGAATTGGTTTTTTACTGGTTTAACCGATTTTTAATGTGGGGCTACCAATCAACGGTTCGAATCGGTTGCGAATTGGTTTGTGCCAAATCGATTTTTTTGCAAACCGATCAGGTTTTTTGACCATATCTGAACTGATTTTTTTATACAACTCTAAATGGAGGTTGTCGTTAAGGGATTAAGATGTCATTATTTACATGGGTGTAAAGGAAAATTCATGTCTAGATTGGGGTTATGAGTCTGAATTTAGTTTTTCATCCTTTCTCATGTAATGTTATCTCACTAACTTCCCACTAGTCTTATTCATCAATTCGTTATTAAAAAAACAAAATAAGCGTTCCCCATCATTATCTTATTATTGATGACGTCAAACACACTAACTAACTATATATGTTTAAACCTTTGGAAGTAATAAAGTGGAATAGTAAAGTTTAGAATTTTATAGTTTAGTCAATAAAGTTTGTTTACCTTACTAAAGAAGCCTAAGAATAGGTCTTAAAAAATCAAAATTTGAGCCGTATATGAAACCAAAAAACCCGATGTGAATCCTTATACAAATATTCGAATCATATCTCATCCGAATCCAAATCTTTGTTCGGATATTGCAGGATCGGTTTGTGTCACTAAACACTTAGTTTTCTCTCAAACTCACTTAAACAACACTCTTGATGAAAACAAAGTCTTTAAAAGTTGATAACCATATAATAAGTAATAATCAAACACAAGAAGTAATTTCAAGGTACGTGCATATATTGCTTCTCAACTCAAATATTACAAGACTCTTACAAGCATATGTTTATGAGTTACAATGACAAACTATATATAATACTACCTACAGCCGGATATACTTTGATACCAGCTGGAATCCTCTAACTAAAGCAAATACTACAAAGCTACAGTTTAAGGTATCTCAGATAAGAATTTATCTGAGATATGGTAGTCAGGACATGTCCCTGACTTACCTTTTGTCACCAACTAAAGTTGGTAACTTGTACTAACATAAAATGGTGAACAGTAGAATAAAGTATTGTTAACTACATGGCTTTTTGAGAAAATGTCATGTAGTATCAGAGGTCTGCAGCGGAGTGTCATAGACCATACTTATGTCCACTGGTTCATAGCAGTGTCTTCCAAAGGTTAAATGGCTTCGGAAGAACAAGTACTTCCGAAGCCACTTATAATTCGGAAGACGCTACTTCTTCCGAGGGTGGAGGAATTCTTCTTTCTTCATACTTCGGAAGTAGTCTTCGGATTTTTTATTTTGAGACTCATATTCGGAAGTGAATACTTTATTTTCGGAAGTGAATACTTTATCTTCGCAAGTAAAGCTTTGCCTTCGGAAGTGGACCTTTTACTTTGTCTTCGGAAGAACTCTACTTCCTTCGAAAGTTCCACACTTGGCTTCGGAAGCCTTTGTAAGCAGCACCAAAATTTGTCTAAGTGATTTGGTTTTGGTTGCACTAGCCTTCTTCTTGATCCAACAAACTCCCCCTTGGCTGATGCTACCAAAACCTCACTTCTTTCTGCTCCTCAAAACTTTCCGCACCAAGGAGAGTAAGTACTTGTCAGTCTCCTTGTTCTTCCCTGATGTGGTGCTAAGAAGTTTGTACAAATCTTTGGTTGACAGGATCTCCAGTCTGTCGCCCTAAATGATATGTACCTTTTGTTGTGGCCCTCTGAAATGAATTAGTAGATGGGAGCTATAATCATATCCCCATCAAACTATAGGTTCCAATTCAGGACCTTCCACCATTTGTAGAAAGGCTATGCCCTTGGTGGGAGATCTATCCTTATCTTCATTTCTTCTCAATCTCAACTCTTCTTCAATCTTAGCTTTTGCTGTTAACTCAGCCAGATGAAGACTGCTGAGATGATTCTTAATGTGAGCAGCAGTTTTAGAGTTGGAGGGGTTAGAGAATGGTTTCTCTGCTTACTCAACAATATCAAATCTACTGGAGTGTAACAGAGAGGTGGCATTTAGACTGTTAACTTCACCGTTCTCTCTTTTGGCAACAAAGTTGTGAGTAGCTTCACCGAACCTTCACTGGAGTATATTCTTTCTAGGCACAAGAGACTGACTAGGAATCTTGTCCTCTTTCCTTGTATCTAGTAGAGTCACCAGTTTCCTTCTTAGTTTCTTCTCTTCATTATTTAACGATTCTGAGTTGATACCTAGAAGTACTGTAGCCTGGTCCAGTGTTCCTCCGGGTAGGTCAAGAAATTGATCTCTTGTGAGGGAACATGAAGATCCATCAACATAGGTTAGTTTGATGGTGTCTTCCTCACAGGAGATATCGCTCAGGGTTGTGCAGTTGATGAGCCTAGTCTTGATCCTTTTAAACTCTTCTAGAGAGAGATGTTTAGAAGGCTGAGGGGATGGTTGAGAAAGTTGTTGGGTGGGATGTGGTGAGATGGTTTTGGTAAGAGTTTTGGGTTGAAGGATGGGCAGTTTTGGTGGTTCAGGTGAGGAAGTGGATGAAGGTAAAGGTGTGGGTTCAGGAGTGTAAGGTTCAGTTTTGATGGCGAAGGGAGAGGGAATTGGTTCAGGTTGGGGTTGAGTGGTTGGTGTGAAGTTGTCCCCTGTACCCTTTTGTACATCTCTCTTCTTTTCCCCGAACGAATGTCAGCTTTGATCTCACTGACAATTCGTTGGAATGTCTTTTCAGACATGGGATCCACCTGCCTTCTAGAGAAGCCGTGAGCCCGAAGATAGCCTTTCATCCAGGCTTTGTCACCTATCTTTCTAGTTGTAGATGCCTTTGCTTCTTCATCCTTTTTCTTCTTTTCCTTCAACTTTTCTCTTGCAGCTCTTTTTCTTTCTTTCTCTATTTGATCCTACTCTTTGTTGAGGAGCCAAAGGATCGTTTCATTATTATGTGGAGAAAGTTCATAAAGAGAGAAGCCTCTAGAGGTTAGGAAATCTATCCTTTCCCTCCTGAGCTGCATGTCAGCTTCCCTCTGTTCCTTTTCTTTCTTTTCCTCTGAGGCCAACCTTGCTACTTCCTGCTGTAGCATGGTTGCCTTTTCCAGTTCCACCAACTCCTCTAATGGTAGCAGGAGTCTTTCTTCATTGGCAGCTCCGAGCAGAATGAACTGGTCAATGATCTCTTCTCTCTTTTTGTTGTTGACAGCCTCTGGTTGGCTGTAGCTGCTTTTGTACTAGTAGCCAACAGCTTCCCAGTTGGAAGTCTTCCTTTTCTTTTCAGCCTTTCAATCTTCTCCTCTTCCTAAAGCTCTTCCGCAGTCATCTTTTGTTTTCCTTTGTTATCTTTTGAAGAACTTTACTTTGGTGGTTTTTGGATAGTGGATTCTGATTGTGAGAGAGGTAGAGAGAGTATCTGGACAGGAGGTTGATTCAGAAAGTCCTCACTGTTCACCTCAAATGCCATTTCTAGGATTTGTTGGACCAAAAGAACCAATGAGCCAAGATCAGAAAACCTCTAAGTCCCACATGATATCACAACAACTGCTGAAGGCTTCATCAGCAGCTTGACAAGTGCTGAAGACTTCAACAGCTGAAGATCAAGTACTGAAGACTTCAACAGCTGAAGACTAAAGTGCTGAAGCTCAACAGCGGAAGAACACAAGTGCTGAAGCTCAACAGCGGAAGAACACAAGTGCTGAAGCTCAATAGCTGAAGAACAAAAGTGCTGAAGCTGAAGACCAAAGTACTGAAGTACAATAGCTGAAGAGTCCACAAGTGCTGAAGATCAACAACTGATGTACAAAGTCTGAAGACAAAGACTGAACACATCAGCTGATGACATCTACTGAAGTCATCAGCTCATGAAACGTCTGAAGTTCAAGTCTGAAGACCAAGTGCTGAAGTTTCAGTAGTTTGTCACAACAGCTGAAGAGTACTTCTTCAGTAGTTGTGATATCAGTAGTTTTATGTTTTTACTTTCAGTAGTTTTGTAAAATGACTGAAGAGCTTGTTCTTCAGTCGTTGTAGTTTCAGTAGTTTCTTTTCAGTAGTTGTAGTAACTGATAACACTTAGTATTTTCGTAAGAAGATGTCAGCTGTTTTGACATCTTCAGTAGTTGTGTTTCAGTTGTTTAAATAATTCTGTTAGATGTCACTATCAAGTGACATCAGCAGACGTCACATCTCCTATATAAGGAATGTTCCAGCACGACATTCCTATATAAGGGATGATTGACCTGATTGTATGGGTGACACTTTTTGCCACCACGAAAGCGTGTGATTGAATGAAATATTCTTTTTGCATAAACTCTCTCTCTATAACTAATTCTGTTCATTGCAATATATTTGGTATTCTTGCTCGAATTGTGCTAGTTGGTACTCTATTCCGCTGCTGAAATCATTAGAATCGATCAAACTAGATGTTGAGATCCTATCAAATGGTATCAGAGCAGGTTAATCATTGATCGATCTAACAATTGATCATTGAAACTGCTCATTTGCTCTAAGTTTGATCGAACTAGCAAATTCGCATGAATCTGTTATAGAGATTGAAGTTCTGTCGCTTTTGGCTATTTTAATTGAGGTTCTTAGTGGTTTTGAGCTAAATTTGTTTTGCTTATCTTGAATTTGTCTGAATTTTCTAAAAATGACTACTCCCTCCAATGATCCTCACAATACTAGTTCCTCAACCAAGCCTCCAATGCTGGTTAGGAATGAGTATAACATATGGCAACGACAAATGCTCCATCACCTGTCTGTTAACAGTTCAGGTTGTTGGACATCAGTGATACATGGTCCACACAAGCCTATGGTGAATAACCCGGAAACCAATCAAATGGTTCCGAAGAGGAGGGAGCAATACTCAGATGAGGATAAGAAATTGTTTGAAATTGATGCAAAAGCCCATGGAATTCTGGCCATGGCACTGCCCAATGAAATCTATTCTGGGCTAATGCATTATGAAACTGCCCATGACCTCTGGAATGACTTGAAAGAACAATTTGGAGGAACAGTTGAGGTCTTGGCAAATAATAGAGAAATCCTTGCCCAACAATATGAGACATTCTCTCATAGGAAGGGTGAGACACTAACTTAATAGTTTGAGCGGTTCTCTTGTTTGATCTCTGAATTAAAAATGGTCAAACATGAGTACACCAATAGCCAGATGAATAACATATTTCTCAGATCACTGCCCGAGAGATGGGACACATATACTATTGTCCTACGCTCCAGTGCAAATTTGGACAAACTATCTCTCACCCAACTCCATGGGAAATTGCTCACATTTGAGAGAGAGATAGAACAGAAACGAAAACTGTCATCATCTGGAAAGCTCACTGATGACTTTGTACCAGGAAACACTGCCTTGGTTGGTCATGAGTCTGAATATGCTTCATCTGAATGCCAGTATGATGAGCATATTGATTTCTCTTCAAACACTTCTGATTCTGCATTTGTGAGTGTTGATAGTCAGTTTACTGGGTGTAATAATGACAATCTATGCTTCATCATGGATGATCTCAAGGGGATTGCTGATGATGACTTAGAAGAGATGGATATTTTGAGCCAAATGGCCTTGATAAATATCAGATCTCAGAAGTTCTACAAAAGAACTGGAAGAAAGTTCCCAGGACTCTGTGGCAAAACCAAAGTTGGTTTTGACAAGAGTAAGTTGAGGTGTCACAAATGCCACAGGCTTGGACACTTTGCTAGAGAATGTAGATCATCTGGATCTAATTCTTCTGCACCCTTTGTGACTTTCCCTGTCAATAGTCAACAACACAGAGGGCAACATCCTGTCAATTCTGGTCATCATTCTCAACCACAATCTCCTGCATATTTTGTTCCTCAGGGTCCAATGCCATATCCTTACCCTTGTTATTACATGCCACAAACCAGTCAGGTTCAAGCACCCATTGCTCAACAACCACATGCTCTTCCTGAGCCTCAACCATCTCAATCTCATCAACCTTCTCAACCTCAACAACACAGCTTCTTCACCCCTGGAGTGTTTTGACTGGAGCAGTTTACCAGATGACATGTCTGGTCATGAACAACTGTTCACAGTTGCTGGTCAACATGGTGGTGACAGTCCTTTTGGGAATCTGGCACTTATGGCTCTGGAGTCTGCAGATGGATCATCCTCAAATGCCTCTTCATCACAGGTATCACAGGTATCCTCTGAGGCTAAGCCAAATTATGTTCTGAAACATGCATAGCAGCATTTACCTCTATTAGAGAAGCAAATGTAGCTTAAATTAATAAGAACATAGAGCTAGAAAAGATCATTTCCAAAAGAAACTGAGTTTGAGTCTACACTTAAAGAGAAAATGATAAGATTTATAAACTTAAATGCCAAATCACTGATGATAAGGCTAGGGAAGAGGTACTTTTAGAAAAGTACAAAGACCTCAAAGAAACCCTTGCAGTCACCAAGTAGAGTGTGATCGATGGGTACAATCATGCAAAGGTTTTGAAATGCTTCTTAGTAAGCAATCAGCTTCCAATGTGAAGTTTGGCATTGGTTATAATCACACTGCTCCTCCTACATATTTTGCTTCAAGAGCAGAAGTGAAATCTAATGGAGAAAGCAATAACCAATCCACCTCATCATGTGATTCACTTTCTGATAGAGCACCATCAGAAATTGAAGTTAGTATTATTCCCTCATTGAACCTATCAGCTGATCTTGATGGTTCAAATACTGACACTCACATGATCAAAGAGTTGATCAACTCATGAGTTATTTCTGGAAGTCCTGAAAGGACTGGAGAGCAAGATTTAACACCTGAAGTTCAAACTCCAACTACTGTCAGCACTAAAGAGAAGAAAACTGTCAGTAGAAGGGTTTGAAGACTACTAAAGAGGAAGTCGAGAAAGCAAATAGTGCTTCCAAAGTGCTGAAGAACAAGTCTTTAGTAGTTCATTCTCTTTAGTTGATGATCAACATAAGATGAAGAAGAAACCATGTGAAATATGTGGTTTGTTCAATCATCTTACAGATGATTGTTGGTACAAAAGAGGATCCAAACTCAAACATAAAGAGGAAATTAAAGAGAAAATGGTTAAAATGAAAACTGAGTTTGAAGCCACATTTGTACCAGCAACATCAAATCCTGTAACCCTTAAGTCCAAAAAGAAATCCAAAAAGGAAGGGGTTAAACAGGTAACAGCTGAGATTGCTCAAAAGATGAAGGTGCAACATAGGAACTTATCAAACTCCAATGCCAATGTGTCTGGAGAGCTGAAAGCTTTATCACAAAATCAGACACAGCTGGTTATGATGGTTCAACATCTATTGGGAAGAGTTAACCAATTAGATGTTCCTATGTTGAAACCACAGAAAAGGAGGTCCAAGCCAAAGGATTCCTCTTCTTCACCATCTTCTTCCTCTTAGGCTGTTGTTTCCAACAAACCTGTTAGTTTACCATTTGTTGATGAGAATAGGCCCAAAACCAAAAAGGTTTGGGTCTCAAAATCTAACTAATTTGTTGTGTTTTGCAGGGTTCTTCAACATGCCACAGAGGCATCT
This sequence comes from Flaveria trinervia, assembly GCA_025506515.1. Classification (NCBI taxonomy): domain Eukaryota; kingdom Viridiplantae; phylum Streptophyta; class Magnoliopsida; order Asterales; family Asteraceae; genus Flaveria; species Flaveria trinervia. The sequence goes on from CM046446.1 coordinate 30,815,162, forward strand.
GGTATGTAGACAGTGGAGGATCCATGCATATGACAGGAACACAGATCACTTCTTAATGACTACTCAAGGAGGAAGGGGTTTGTGTCATTTGGCAATGATGCAAAGGGTTACATCATCGGCAAAGGCTTTGTTTCCAATGGGGAAATAAAGTTTGATGATGTTAACCATGTGGAAAATCTCAAGTACAACCTCTTGAGTGTCAGTCAAATGTGTGACAAAGGCCATGTTGCTCTTTTCACAAGTCAGAACTGTCGGATTCTGTCATCCAAAGTTCTAAGTTTGATTGATAAGGTGTTGGATGAACACACTCTCCTGAAGGCCAACAGACAGGAAGAGTGTATGCCTAGATCTTTCCAAGAAAATAGATCTCAAAGGCCATCCTTGCCTATTTTCCAAGGCTTCCCCTCAAGAATCTACTCTATGGCATAGAAGGCTGGGTCATGTTAATCTCAAAAACATAAATCAGCTGATAAACCATAGTTTACTAAGGGGACTGCCTATGAAGGAGTACAAATGTGAAGATAACTGCACTGCTTGTTTAAAAGGAAAACAGCACAAAGCTTCATTTCCCTCCATAGAAGAACCTAAGTCCACTGCCTGCTTACAGCTTCTTCACATGGATCTCTTTGGTCCTGTGAGAGTGATGAGTATGGCTAAGAAGAAATACTGTCTGGTAATTGTGGATGATTACTCTAGATTTGTATGGACTTTCTTCTTGCATTCAAAGGATGAGGCAGCTCAGAAGATTATCAACTTTGTGTTGTATGTTGAGAAGCAGTATTCCCTCTTAGGCAAGTGTATTAGAAGTGATAATGGAACAGAATTCAGAAACAATACACTTGATGAGTTCTACCTCTCAAAGGGAATCAAGAGGCAGTTTAGCATTCCAAGAACTCCTCAACAAAATGGAGTAGTGGAGAGAAAGAACATGATCCTTATTGAAGCTGCAAGGTCCATGTTGGCTGATTCTGGACTGCCAATGACTTTTTGGGCTGAAGCTGTCAATACAGCTTGCTATGTACAGAATAGAGTTCTAGTAAATCAGAGGTTGATGAAGACTCCATATGAAGTTCTTCATCATTTGTCCCCTCTAATTTCATTCTTCAGAGCTTTTGGGTGTCCTTGTTTCATTCTCAACACACGGGATCAACTTCAAAAATTGATCCTAAGGTGGATGCAGGGTACTTTGTTGGTTATTCATCAACTTGCAAAGCATACAGAGTCTTCAACTGTAGAACAAAGATGGTTGAAGAGACTTACATGTTAAGTTTAATGAATCTCCAAAGGACAAGATTCCACAAAGCCCTGTGGAGCTATTTGATTTGGACATACTGCAATATGTTCCTTATCAAACTCCTGCTGTTGCTCCTGTCAACAGTTCACCACCTGGCGTACTGCTGGTGCTGCTGATGATGATGATAGCAGTACTCACCTCTTCAGGTTTAGTGACCAACTGCCTGTGTCCTCTAAACCTGATGCTCCTGTAGCTTTAGTAGCTTCATCCACAACAAGTGCTGATGAGATTTCTGCATCTTCAACTTCATTTGAGTTGCCACCATCTACATGGTTTCAAGAGTCTACATCAACATCTGTTGCTGCTGAAGGTTCTACAAACACTTGCACTGATCTCATTGTTTATCCAGAGCTGAAGAATCACCAATGTCTCAAATCATTGGTGATATCAATGCTGGAGTTTCAACCAGAAGTCAATTGTCCAATTTCTGCTTCTATGCTCTCTTCATCAGTCAGCTAGAGCCAAAGAATTATCATGTTGCACTTAGAGACAATGGCTGGGTTGAAGCAATGCAGCTTGAGCTTCTTCAGTTCAAAAAGCAACAAGTGTGGGAGCTTGTTCCTCTTCCCCCAGGTAAGTGTGCAATACGCACTAAATGGGTGTTTAGGAATAAAACAATGAAAATGGGCTTATTGTTAAGAACAAGGCCAGACTGGTTGTTCAGGGGTTTGCACAAGAAGAAGGTATTGATTATGATGAAACCTTTGCCCCTGTAGCCAGACCGGAGGCAATTAGATTGTTCTTAGCCTATGCTGCACTCCACAATCTTAAAGTTTTTCAAATGGATGTTAAAAGTGCATTTTTATATGGTAAAATAAAAGAAGAAGTTTATGTGTGTCAACCACCAGGCTTTGAGGATAATAAACACCCAGAATGGTATACAAGCTTGATAAGGCTCTTATGGGTTGAAACAAGCTCCTAGAGCCTGGTATGAGACATTATCTAACTTTCTTCTGCAAAATAATTTCACTAGAGGCTCCATAGATAAAACTTTATTTATTAAGAAGGTGGATCAACATAAGCTACTTGTTCAAATTTATGTTGATGATATTATATTTGCCCTCTGATCCCCAGTTGTGTGATGATTTTACAAAATTAATGCAAATGAAGTTTGAAATGATTGCAATGGGATATTACAGTTCTTTCTAGGCTTGCAAATCAAACAAAAAGCTGATGGAATTTTCATTCATCAGTCTAAATATACAAAAGATCTTTTAAATAAGTTTGATTTACAAAATTGTAAGCCCTGTTCTACTCCCATGTGCAACACCACACAATTGGATATTGATCAGAAAGGTAAAGCTGTTGATGAAACGCTTTACAGATGTATGATTGGGTCCTTGATGTATTTAACAGCTTCTAGACCAGATATTATGTTTGCTACATGTGTTTGTGCTAGATTTCAGGCTGCACCTAAAGAGTCTCATCTGATTGCAGTCAAGAGGATCTTTAGATTTTGCAAGGTACACAATCTCTAGGTTTATGGTATTCCACTGGGCACTCTTGCAAATTAGTTGCTTTCTCTGATAGTGATTTTGCAGGGTGTAAGTTGACCAGGAAATCAACTTCTGGTGGATGTCAATTCCTAGGCAACTGTTTGATTTCTTGGCAGAGTAAGAAACAAACATCTGTTGCTACATCTACTGCTGAAGCCGAGTACATTGCTGCTACAAGTAGTACATCTCAAGTACTCTGGCTTCAGAATCAACTTTTGGATTATGGCATTACAGAGACTAAGACTCCATTATTAATGGATAGTGCTTCAGCTCTTTGCATTGTCAAAAATCCAGTCCAGCACTCTAGGACCAAACATATAGAAATTAGACATCACTTTATAAGAGATTGTTTTGAAAAGGGTCTAATTAATCCTATGTTTGTGCCTAGTGCTGATGAGCTTGCAGGCATTTTTACTAAGCCTTTGGATAGTTCAACCTTCCACAACCTGGTGTTAAGGCTTGGTATGCTGCAGCTAGAATAAGTGACAACTACTGATGATCTCCGTAATAAGTACTGATGATCATGGTAACCATGTCACATATAAGTACTGATGAGTTCTTTTACCCTCAGTAGTTTTTACAACTACTGAAGGCTAAATGCCTCACAAGTACTGAAGTACTTTATCTGTTCTAAACTACTGATGTAGTTACAACTACTGATATGGTTACAACTACTGAAATAAGTAAAAACAGATAAGTACTGACGTCCTATGAACACCTGAAAAGCAAATGAAAAGTCTGATGAGTAAGTGTTGAGGACAGTATGAAACAGCTGAAAAGCTATGAATTGACGAAAACAGCTGATGAGTAATTTCTCTTCAGTTGTTTCTACAACTGCTGTTTCTAAACAACTGAAGCAAGACCACAGTCTTCAGTAGTTTCACAACTACTAATAACTATCCAAGTCTTCAGTTGTTTACAACAACTGATGGCAAAACCACTGTCTTAGTAGTTTTACAACTACTGATGACAAACACAAACACCAGTCCTCAGTTGTTTAATTATATGAAGTCAAAACCACTACCTTCAGTAGTTTCATAACTACTGATGGTTAACACCAAGACTTCAGCTGTTTCAACGTCTGATGGTCAAAACCAAGTCTTCAGTTGTTTTATAACAACTGATGACAACACCACCACTGTCAGTCGTTTTAAACCTCTGAAGGTTAATACCACGTCATCAGTAGTTTCAAACAGCTGTGACACCACCCCAAAACCTTCAGTAGTTTTCTTTCAGCCTTTTCCTCTCCCTACCCTATAAATACCTGTCTTCTTCTCAAACGTTCCATTAGCCGTTCTTCTGACCTTCATACTTTCAAAATGGCAACCATGAGTCTAAAACCCGACATAACTGCGTCGCCTACCTCACGAAATCGGCCTTCTGGACAAAGTTTGAGCACGCCATAGACCTAATGGCTGATTCTCAATATAATACAGCTCTGCTCTTAAACCCGACCATCTACCCAGAGTCACTCAGTCAGTTTTGGTCCAATGCCTACGTTCACACTGATGTGCCTACCGGCCAAATCTCTGTTAGGTCATTGGTTAACCAAAACCAAGTAGAGGTTACACCTGAAAGCATTCGTAGAGTGCTAATTTACAAGATGTTGCTTGTGTGACTGAGTACCCGAAGGGCACAACTGATATGTCCTTCATCCAATGGGTACGACGGAAATCTTTGAGCTGCTACCATACTGAAGAAGAACTTCCCTGATGCTGAACGATTAATATTTCATATGGTGAATGTTTGCTTAGCTCGAAGACATCCTCATGGGATCAAATGTCTTCCCGGTGGCAACAGGTATTATTTTCAATTCTAGAACACCAACCTTTAAATTTTCACAAATTGTGTTTCTAGAAATCAAAGATCTGGCACAGAAACCTGCGGGAAAAAGATGGCTATTATATCCCAGATTTCTGATGGCCATAATTTTAATGAATTACAAACTGATGGCCTTGTTGGCCTTGGAGTCCCTGCACCAGCTGTTCTAGCTGAGGTATACTCCAGGCATACTCCGACCAATCCCTCAAAGAAGCTGCCCGTTGCTAAAACCCAAGCAAAGGGAACCCACAGCTTCAATTGCCAGATCCAAAGTCCCCCCACCAAGCCAAAATCCAAACCAAACAAGCTAATCAGGAGATGAGTCCCCTGATGATGCTCCTGTACCACCCAAACAGGATAAACCTACTGGTTCAAACCCCCAGTAGTGTAACGACTCAACCAGCCACAGCCGCACAGGTATCCTCTCAAAAGGATCCTGTTGCAACCATTCAGGGGAAACCACATTGCTGAGACCTCTCTCACTTGAGGAGTTATCATTGAAGAGCATCCCTCTCCCCGGATGCAATCAGCTTCTATACCCTCTCCCCATGCAAATGCCCCTCAAAGCCCACCCATTATATTGCAATGTGCTGACTCAGCTGCATGCCTCTCCTCCTCCCCTACAACCACCAACAAAGGGGAGAACAACAGCACTTGAGGATGAGGATCCACATGCTTGTGACAACCCACATCACCGGGGTTTAAATGTTCTATCTCCTGGTGTGGATATGGAGACCAGAACATCTGGTGAGGCTGCCACCTCCTCTGAATCAGCATATGATCAGACTAAGGCTGGTAACATTCCTAAGACCTCACCAGAGGCAACAGCTGATGAAGGACAAAGTCCTGAGGCTGGAAGTCCCCAGTTCCAAGACAAAGGGGCACATGCTACAACTGTCTACACCCAGTGCATGTACATCCTGCTACAAGCAGGAGGTCAGGTGATTCAGCATCTGCTGATGATGACCTGGGCTTTTTCTTCTACGATGTTCTTGCCCAGAACACAATCCTAGAGGAGGAAGTCAGTAGGCTGCAAAAACTACTTGACCAACTCTCTCAAGGAGAAAGACCATCTGCCACCACATCAACCCAACAGATGGCACCTTCCTCTGAAGGTCCCTTAAACACACAGCCACTACAAAATTCTCAGCCACCTGCCTCTGTTTCTGGCACCATTTCTCAGGACCAAAACCCCCCTGAGCAAATGGATGCTATCCCTCAAAATCCCTATCTCTCATCACACCGCAGCTAACCGAATTTGTTATTAAAACTGTTGATGAGAGACTTTCTTCTGTCTTACAACCCCTGGTGGAGGATGTACTGAGCCAACAACTTTCTGCTACTCAATCCCTTGCAACCAATGCACCCAAAAAGGGGGAGAGTTCAGCAGTGAAAACTAAAGAAAGAGGATGGAGAAGGAGAGAGAGAAAGAGAAGGATAAAGAGGTGGAAAAAGAGAAGGATTGTGTGTATGAGGCCGAAAAAGAGAAGGAGAATGTGATTGAGAAGGGAGCTAAAATTGAAAAAGTACATGAAAGTCAAAAAGATTTTCATGTACATACAAGAAAAAGAAGAGTGCTGAGAAAGAGAAGAACTTGAACGAAATGGTTAAAGAGGCTGATGCTGAACACAACAGATCAATGGACAATATCATTGATCAGCTGTTTAGGCAAGGTTTCGACACTGAAAAGCTGGATTCTGAAATAAGAAGATTAGAGATCGAAGAGATCCAACAAAGATGGGCCAGCTACAACACTATGGATAGAGAGAGAGACTTGAGATCATGATCAGATTTATCAGCAAATATCTTGGGAGATCATGATCGAAGTAAATTACATGGACCAGGGACAGCATCTTGGCCATAACCTCCAAGATCTGTTCGTCTGAAGCATACACTAAGGGTTAGTAGTCGAAGCTTTGAATGAAGCAGGAGCAGGGAGCAGGACTGAGCTAGCCAAACACTCAATAGCTACACTCACCTCCAAAATGCTGACTCAGCCTGTCAACATTCCCTCTCCAAAAAAACCACAACCACAACCCACAAAACCAACTCCCTTACCCTCAAAACCAACAGCCGATGATGCACCTAAGCAGAGAAGAGAGGGTGTTGAGGCTTGTGGAGAAGAAGAAAATGATGATGAAGAAGATAGGCTGCCGATTTCAGCTGTTTTGCAGTTGCCTAAGGCCAAAGATCTTCTCTTGAAATAACCGGAGCAACAAAGAGATGCAATCAAAGTGAAATTAGAAGAAGAAGAACAACATAGATTGCATGATGAAGAGTTATTGAGGAGAGTAGATAAAGCTTATGCAGCCACTTCTTCATCTAATATGAAAAAACAAGCTCAGAGGATCTATACTCTTAGACATACTTTTCAGTATGTGAAAGAAAGAGTAAGAATTTGGCCTGATCCTAGGGTGGCTCATAGAATACAAAAGAAAAACATCCCTCAGAGATACAGTGGTCAAGTCAAAAAGATTGTAGATGAAGTGATCTCCTTGGCCATTGTAGTTTCACCCTGGGAAATCCTGGAAGATTTCAAAAAGGCCTACACCACAAACATGCCTCCACAAAGGATGCTAGAGAACAGAATGATCAAAAAGGGGCTGGTGTATAAGAGGCTGAATGAGATAAGAAAGGATGAGTTACCACTGCTGTTAGAAGGTCATCATCCTGATGAATTTGCTTACAGACAGATTACAACAGTGGTACTCAAAAATGGAAAACAGGTCAAATTCCTGTCTGAGTACTATGGGCCTGAAGGATTCTTCGATGGTGAGGTAGAGGAGTTCACCATGGAGGGAAAAATTGTATTTTTGGAGGCCTACACCAGGGAATCCTACAAGCTCATAGTTGGGAAGTGAGTCTCATGGATGGGGGAACAACTCAGTGTCCAATTCCCCAATACAGAGCACCCATCCATACATTGCCAACCAAATCATCAGAAACTCATTCCCAGGCCAGTGCTTATATGGGTCATCTTCTCAACTGATCAAGAAGGAAAAAGACCAACCATTCTGCCAAAAATAAGTGGGAAAATAAATCAATTAGAGGTTTTGGCTGCATTGGTTCAGGGGGAGTTTGTTGGACCAAAAGAACCAATGAGCCAAGATCAGAAAACCTCTAAGTCCCACATGATCAACTGCTGAGGCTTCATTAGCAGCTTGACAAGTGCTGAAGACTTCAACATCTGAAGATCAAGTACTGAAGACTTCAACAGCTGAAGACTAAAGTGCTGAAGCTCAACAGCTGAAGAACACAAGTGCTGAAGCTCAACAACTGAAGAACACAAGTGCTGAAGCTCAACAGCTGAAGAACACAAGTGCTGAAGCTGAAGACCAAAGTACTGAAGTACAACAGCTGAAGAGTCCACAAGTGCTAAAGATCAACAACTGATATACAAAGTCTGAAGACAAAGACTGAAGACATCAGCTGATGACATCTACTGAAGTTATCAGCTGATGAAGCGTCTGAAGTTCAAGTCTGAAGACCAAGTGCTGAAGTTTCAGTAGTTTGTCACAACAGCTGAAGAGTACTTCTTCAGTAGTTGTGATATCAGTAGTTTTATGTTTTTACTTTCAGTAGTTTTGTAAAACGACTGAAGAGCTTGTTCTTCAGTCGTTATAGTTTCAGTAGTTTCTTTTCAGTAGTTGTAGTAACTGATAACACTTAGTATTTTTGTAAGAAGATGTCAGCTGTTTTGACATCTTTAGTAGTTGTGTTTCAGTTGTTTAAATAATTCTGTTAGATGTCACTATCAAGTGACATCGGCAGACGTCACATCTCCTATATAAGGAATGTTCCAGCATGACATTCCTATATAAGGGATGATTGAAATGATTGTATGGGTGACACTTTTTGCCACCACGAAAGCGTGTGATTGAATGAAATATTCTTTTGCAGAAACTCTCTCTCTATAACTAATTCTGTTCATTGCAATATCTTTGATATTCTTGCTCCAATTGTGCTAGTTGGTACTCTATTCTGCTTCTGAAATCATTCGAATCGATCAAACTAGATGCTGAGATCCTATCAGGATTACATCTGTGATGATTAGTTCCTCGGACATTTTGAACAGTCCTTCCGCAGCTTCCATTTTAGCTTCTCAAGTTCCGCTTGTTCTTCCGAGGCTTTAACTCAGCTTTGAAAGTATGAGGGAATGCAGATTCTGTCCCAACTATTTCAGTTTTTGGGCCATCAGTCCCTATTTCCCCTTTAAATTGAATCTCGGGTTCCATGTGGACCTTAGGTTGACCAACTTCTTTCACAGTGGTAGAAGGTGTAGTTAGCCTCTAAAGCTCTTCAGCTCAAAAGTATATCATGGTAGCATCAAGGATTGGCTGATCATGAGCAAATCTCAACAAGAACTGAGAGAAGAAGCTGTAGAGATCTCTGAGCATCCTTGAATCAATTGTTAGAATGACTTGAGATGGCTCAGAAGAAGTTGTGATAGGAGCTGAATATTTAGAAGTTGAAGATTGGCTCTGTGGGTCCTCAAATGTCTGTCTTTGAACACTCTCCCCCTTTTTGGTAGCATCATCTTGAGAGCTAGAAGTACATGCTTAACAGACCTCTGAATCTGTTTCTCAACTAGTTGACCCTTGAGATTGTCAATCTTATGTTGCTGAGTGCCATACCTTTCTTCTAAAGTTCTAACCTTGGATTCAAGGTTTGAGACTTTAGATAGTAGGTCTTTAATGAAGAGTTGCATGATTCCCTCATCTTCTTTTGATGAATCATAGGGAGATGAGGTAACATACCTAGTATGTTCAATCTCACCACCAGATGTGGTTTCTTGGCACCCTGGTTTCCCTTGCTTAGTGATGTCTCTTTCAGAGTCTTCAAAAGGCATGGTTGCCGCAGATTCAGTCTCAGAATCGTTACCATTGTCCATAGGGTCCATTGAGGCACCTGTTGTAATGACAGCTGAATCTGCATGAGTCCCCTCTACATCAGTGGGACTCACCTCAGTAATGGTTTTCTGATGGGGGCTAGAGATAAGAGGTCTCTCTAGGCTCTATTGATCTTGGAGAGGGTGTTGTAGATCAACATCATTGCCATGGAGAGATGTTATCTCTTCACCAGTTCTAAAGAGAAGGTCATTTAAAGATAAGGAGGTTAAACCTACTGACCTGGGACCTTAGTCAATGTCTACAAGCATTGAGCATCTGATTGGGCTGTCCCTTATTGGCTGCTCAGAGGACTTTAAAGACTCACCTTGAGGGCTTTCAAATTAGGTAATTGGCTCATGGGTTTGAGACTGAGGAGACTCAAGACCCATATTGAGGTCGATATTGAAGGAAGGTGAGACCTCAGACTGAGTGGGAGCCTAATGTTCCACTCTAGCATTTTTAGGTTGAATAGGAGGAGCTTGTTCAATCATAGTATATTGAACAAGGGTTCATTGGGGCGTCTTGTGTAGGTAATGGTGATGGGAGGAGAAGGTAGTGTTGGCATTGTGGTTGCAGTTGCTGGTGTGGGTTCATCACCTGTGGGTGAACAGGGATGTCACCAGGAGCGATGTGCTCCGTCATACTAGGAGGAAAAGAAGTGTACATTCTAGTGAAGTTGGTGGATACCCTCTTTAGTGTCTTGAAGATGGTTGGCCTCATATAAGGAACAGACAGAGTGGCTGCACAGACAAGCCGACTCTGGTCCAGCTCACAATTGATAATGTGTTGAAGAAATCTGGGATACATAAAGAATGTTTCCCTCTGAAGATTTCTAATGAGATTGAGCAGCACAAATCTTAAGTAGTTGAATCACAGGCCTCTCACCAATCCATGAACTAGGCGGCCTAGTTCATATGGGATTTGATCCCATCCCCTAGATTTGTTTGACAAATAGTGAAGGACAATGTGCAAGAGGAACTTCTAGTTGTAGGAGAAGTTGAATATGTAGACAGTCAACCTACTCATGTCTCCACCATATCCCATAAGGATGTACGTGCTGTCTAAATCTACCTTGGGGAACTCAGTAGGGGCACCTTTATCATAAAGCTCTAGATGGTCCCTGATGAGTTGTTCAGATATGACCAACTCTTTGACACAAATGTGGGATCGTATTACACGAGACCCCATTTAGAGTTTCAACTTGACCATTTCCCCAAAATTCAGTCATGTGATTGAGGTAATCTATGGGATTAACAGTCAAGGCGGTGTAATAGGATGATTGGGTGAGGAAGGACATGATTTCAGAGAAGTCCGCATCTCTTGAAGAGTCAAGAAGTGCGACTTGGTTGTGTTGAGGATTTAGGGCCATTGGAAAAATGTGAAGGTACAACAGTTGAGCTTGGGTGAATTTGGAAGCAAGGAAACTTTTAGGGCTGTAAAATTTGTGGTAAGAAGATGAGAGTGAATAGTCGGGATTATTTAAAAGAGGGTGGAATGGCAGTAAAGTGTTAGGATAAGGTGAAATGATAGTTTAGTGGATGAAGTGACAGGGGTGGTAAGATTTTAATTCAGTTAAATAATCCTACATCATTAACAAAATCTTTGCTTTTTACAGTGTGAGGCCCAAGAGATTTCCTTTACACAGTAAAATCTCTCTTCTGAATATAAAACATTTCCGAAGATAATTTCTCTTCTGAAGGCAACTCTTACTTCCGAAGCAAAATTGCTTCCAAAGGTAAAGAATTGCTTTCTGAAAGGAGAGTTTATATAAGCTTCGGAAGTAGATCTGATATGAAATCTATCGCTTCTTCCGAGACTAAAATCTTTTCCGAGAAGAAAATTATCCTTGGAGAAATTTCTCTTCGGAAGAAATTTATACTTAGAACATTTCAGAGAGATCTTTTGTAACAGGGCTTAAATTGTATTGACATAAGACGTTACACATTAAAAGGTTTTCAAAAGAAGTAATCTAATTAATGTTTATCATCCCAATAGCTATTATAAGATACTTAAATCTTTGTTCACCAAAAGCTTTGGTGAATAGAATAGCATATTGTTCATTTGAATCAACTTTTATTAGTTTAATTAGATTCTTCTCATGAATATCTCTAATGAAATGGTACCTGATATCAATATGATTTGTCTTGGAGTGTTTCATCGGATTTTTAGTGATGGAGATAGCAATGTTGTTGTCAATATGGATAGGAGTACTCATAAGGTTGAATCCATAGTCCAATATCTGATTTTGAATCCACAGCAGCTGAGCACAACAACTAGCAAAAGCAATGTATTCAGCTTTAGCAGTTGATGTAGAGACACATGATTGTTTCTTGCATTGCCATGAGATGATCCTTCCATCAAGAAATTGACATCCTCCTGATGTTCATTTCTTTTCAATGTTGCAGCCACCATAGTCACTGTCCGAGTACCCATAAAGATTAAAATCATTGTTTCTAGGATACCAGAGACCTAGTTTAGGTGCTCCTTTGAGGTATTTGAGGATTCTCTTGGCAACAGCTATGTGAGATACCTTTGGAGCAGCCTAATATCTTGCACAGATGCAAGTTGCAAACATAATATCAGGTCTACTGGCTGTGAGATACATCAGAGAACCAATAATCACCCTATACTAATGTTGATCAGTATCCTCCCCCTCAAGGTCAGGATAAAGATTATGGTTTCTGGGTATAGGTGTATTCGCTGGCTTGCAATCTTTCATCTCAAATCTTTCTAAGATGTCATTGACATATTTAGATTGATTGATGAAAAACCCTTCCTTCAGTTGCTTCATTTAAATTCCAAGAAAAAAATCCATTTTTCCCATGGAACTCATCTCAAACTTCTTCTTCATAATAAGTTCAAAGTCCTTACACATTTGGTCATTTGAAGAACCAAAGATGATGTCATCAACATAGACTTGAACAAGCAAAATGTCCTTACCAGACTTCCTTATGAATAAAGTGTTGTCAATGGTTCCTCTAGTGTAGCCATTCTTAAGGAGAAACTAAGCCAGAGTCTCATACCACAGCCTTGGTGCTTGGTGCAACCCATATAAAGCTTTATCCAATTTGCACACATAGTGAGGATGTTGTGGGTCTTCAAATCCTCGAAGCTGGCACACATACACTTCCCTATCTATATCCCCATATAGAAAGGCACACTTGACATTAAGCTGGTAGACAGTAAAGTTCTTGGAAGCAGCATAAGTAAGGAAGATCCTAACTGCCTCAAGTCTTGCAACAGGTGCAAAGACATTAGTATAATCATTTCCTTCCTCTTGAGTGTATCCTTGAACTAACAGTCTTGCCTTGTTCTTGATGATTAAGCCTCTGTCATCTCTTTTGTTCCTGAAAACCCATTTAGTGCCTATTGGTACTTGACAAGATGGTAGAGGACATAGGTTCCAAACCTTCTATCTTTTGAATTGAAGCAGCTCTTCTTGCATCGATTTAACCCAGCTAGTATCTTTCAAGGCATCTTCCACCTTCTTGGGTTCCATCTGGGATAAGAAGCATGAGTACAAGCAGACATTCCCATGATGAGTCTGCCCTCTTGTTCTCACACCTTGAGAGACATCCCCAATGATGTTCTCAGCTGGATGAGTGTTGTGAATCCTTAAACGAGGAATCACTTCCAGTTGCAAAGATAAGTCCAGATTAGACATATTTTGCTCAGGAACTAAAACACTTTGTCCAGCTGTTGTTTCAAATTCATTCAATGAGGATTGATTGAATGAATGAGAAACATCATCCCTTGTTGGCTGTGAAGTAGCATTAACAGTTACTTGTTCCTTCAAAATGCTACCTCCCTCAGCTTGGTGTTATGTTGGATCACCTGATGAGTTTTGAGGATCAGCATGTGATTCACTGGTTGAAGCTTCACTATTCCTTGATATAGTTATACTTTTTGATCTGTGAATAGTGGGAGCTTGATTTGTTGCATCTTTTGGAGAACTTGGAAGAGGTCTGGGTAGCTCAAACAGTTGATTAGCATCAGCATTAGCATCAACAACATTTTGAGCACCTGTTCCAACTAAAACATTCTCACAAGAAGGTTGAGAATAGTTTGGAAACAATTCTAAATCAAAGATATGGTCAGGGCCATTCCCTCTAACACAAGGAGTGTGCTCATTAACAACTATATTGGATGACTCCTCAAATTGTTGATTCTTAATATTGTATACTCTGTAAGCTTTGGAGCTAGAAGAGTATCCAACAAAGATAGCATCATCCGACTTTTTAGCAAATTTTGATAAATTGTCCTTTGTGTTAAGTATGGTACACCTGCTGCCAAAGGACCTTAGAAAGCCAATGAATGGTGGCCTCTTGTTCCATAGCTCATAAGGGGTTTTTCCATGTGGCTTAACTACAAGAACTCTATTCTGCACATAGCATGTAGTGCTAACTGCCTCTGCCCAGAATGTTAGAGGTAGTTTGGAATCAGCTAACATAGTTCGAGCAGCCTCAATAAGTGTCCTGTTCCTCCTCTCAGCAACACCATTTTGTTGAGGAGTTCTAGGAACACTATATTGTCTGGAAATCCCTTTTGAGTTACAAAATAAGTCAAGAACGAAGTTCTTAAACTCAGTCCCTTGATCACTTCTAATAATCTTAACCTTGTGATCAATTTGATTTTCTATTTTAACAATAAAAGATTTTAATGTTTCAGTAGTTTCATCTTTAGTTCTTAAAAAGAATACCCATATAAATCTTGTTAAATCATCAACTATCGCAAGGCAATATGATTTCCTTCCAATGCTCATTATACTTGTGGGACCAAAAAGATCCATGTGCAATAAGTGTAATGGAGTAGTGATGGAGTTAACACTTTTGGATTTATGAGAGGCCCTGTGTTGCTTCCCTTTCAGGCATGCAACAAAATTGTCTTTGTAGAAAAATTCCTTTTTAGGTAAACCATGTACCAAGTTATTTTTAGCCAATTTATTCATTATCTTAAAATTTACATAAAACATACATTTATGCCAAAGTGTTGACTCATCATTATCAGCTTTGGAAAGAAAGCATGATACTTCACCTATTGGGGAAGCATTGTTCATATCCACCTTGTACATATCCCCTTTCCTTGGAGATCTAAGAAGCACCAATTCTGGAGGAATTGTCATCCCTGGTTTGAGGATAATGCACTCATATTCTATGAAAAGCATCTGGTGCTTTTGATCATAAAACTGAGAAACACTTAACAGATTGTGTTCAAGCTGTTTGACAAAGTTAACTTTGTCAACTTTTAACTTACCATTGGATATACTCCCTCTACAAAAAATATATCCTTCAGCTTCACCTCCAAATTGGACAAGACCTCCATCATAGTGTTGAAACTGGTGAAGGAGAGATTTGTTCCCTGTCATGTTCCTGGAGCATCCACTGTCTACAATCTAGACACTATTGTTCATGTCATATGGATGTCCCTGCACATAAGATGAGATTATTAGTTTTCATTGGAGACCCAAGACTTGTTGGTCTTGGGTTCCTCCAACGATAGTGACATAATTGGACCAAAATTTAGGCATGGGGGTTCAATGGATGTCTTTGAAGAAGCGGATTATGCTGCGGCATCTTTCTTGATCTTCCAATCCATCCTTTGGTTGATCGTGGAAGATGTGCTTGCAGAAGCTTTTGCAGCATGGCATTCTTTTGAAGCTTCTTTATTTTCGGAAGAAGTTTTCACCACCTTTTCTTCCGAAGCAGTCTTCTTCTGGGATGGTTTCAAGGGAATTTTCTTTTTCTTCTAAATTTTAACTGCTTTTGCTTCCAAAGCCATTTTCCCTTCGGAAGAAGGAGTTTCTTCCGAAGACAACCTATCCTCAGGAACTAGCTTTCCCTTTTTAATCACTTGGACCATCTGATAAGGTCCAAATGAGAAACCTTCCCTAACTCCTTCCTTTCTAACATTATTTGCATAATGTGTGCTAGCAGGATTGTAGTAACAATCTTTAGCCATGTGATTTTGCAAACCACACATTATGCATGTAATGTTAGTCTTTTGGGAGCTTGTAGGTTGTTGTTTCTTAGTATTTCTCTCTTTATCAGCAACCTTTCCCTTCAACTTCTGATTCTTTGGTAGGACAGGAGTGCTGGTACTACAATCCTTTCCTGAATCAGAAGTACCTATCACTTGGAATCCAGCTGAGATACAGACACCCTTTTGTTTCAGGTTAATCATTAGCTTAGACTCCGCAAGTTTCTTAGCAGTTCTTCTAGCAGCTTTAGCTCTGCTTCTTTGGGCTTTGGTGGTTAGGGTGGGTGGATTTAAATGTTCCTTCCCTATGGTGGCCACTATTGTTGCATCATTCTTCAACTCATGTGAAGAAGGGTCAGCAGATGGAACCTCTTGCTCTTTAGTATCACATCTAGGTTGTCTTATGGATTCATAAGAATGTGGTGGAGCAATTTCATTGCTCCCCAACCCTCCTTTATTCTGATAACAGATTTTGGAGTGGGAGGATGATGCAATAATAGCTTGGAAGTTTTGCTCAGAAATAGCATACTTCCTGGCTTGAGCCTCAGCGGTGACAAGCTGGGCTTGAGCCTCAGACAATTTGGATATTAAATCTTTTATTTGAGTCTTGTAATTGGTGTGTTCATGTTTTAATAAGGACACAGTTTTCTCAAACTCTTCAATTTTCTTTAGTTAGTCAGATTCTGCCCTTTTTGAATCAGATTTCAAAACATTTAAAGACTCAATATCAGATTTAATTTCCCTATTGTAGTCTTGATATAATTTAACCTTAGCTATACAGGCATGAGTACAAAGATGTTCATATACCTGGTTATCATCTGTTTCAGCCATGAGAGCTTGAGCAGGAGTCACATCCTAAACTATAAAGCTCCAGTCAACTTCTTGAGCCATTGCAGTTGTTTCAGTTGACTTTCCCGTGGGGTTTGATGTAAAGGGATGTGTGGAGGCCTGTGGGGTTCCCGGGTTTGATTTGGGAGCCTTGCATTCCCTTGCAAAAGTGACCAAGTTGGTTACAGTTGTAACATTTGGCCTTGGTCTTGTCAAACCCAAACTTGCTGGCAGTTGGGTTTTGAGGGAATTGCCTTCCAGTTCTTTTAAAGAACTTCTTCGCTCTGTAGGTTAAAAGAGCCATCTGTTGGACGATGTCCACATACTCTACATCGTCCAGACTGAAACACTCTAGATCATCAAAATAGTATTGAAAATCACCAGAGTGCCCACTTCTTGAGACAAAGGCACAACTATCGTGAAAGGAGTTGTGTTGAGCCTGTTAAGACCTTGGAATCTTAGGGAAAGTGATGTAAGGTCCAGAAGAGCAGGATGGCTGTAGGTTGTATGTCAGGTATTGCTGAGGTTGTGGGGGTACTGAGCCTTCAACAACCATTAAAGCGTTTCTAGCAGGAAGGCTCAAAGGTCTGCTTGTTTGGTGGCCCTTCTTACTCTCCATCTCCAACCAGTATCCATCAAGGATGCCATAGAGTTCAGTCATAGTAAGAGTGTTCAAGTTCTCTGTCCTCTTGATAGAGACATAGTAGAATGTCCACTCATTTGGAAGAGCACTCATGAACTTTCTTGTGAGATCTCTAAGTTCAGGAGTGATCTTCACAGACTAAAGTGAAGAATAAGATCCATGCACCTCAAATACTACTGGCTGAGGGTCTCTCCAGCAATATAAGTGAAGTTCTTGAACTGCTACTTCAGTGAGTCCTTCTTGAAGTCGTTGGCCCTTGAATACACTTGAGCAAGTGCATCAAACAATTCTTTAGTAGACTTACAATGCTCAAACCCCACCATGATGGAGTTGGGTATTACAGTCATCAGAATGGTCATTGCATTGCTGTCAACGTCCATCTTCTTCCGGTTTTCATGAGAATAATCTTCAACAGCCTTTTCTATCATGGCACCATTTCCACAAGGCGCTGCCACCTTGGGTTTATACGGGCCGTTGACAATGGAGTTCCACATTTTGCTATCTTGGTATCTGATAAAGCCTTCCATTCTTCTGCTCCAAGATCTGAAGTTTTCAGGAGAAATGATGGGAGCTTTGGTCATGGTTCCCATCTCTACTTTGGATTTGTTAAGAGCCATTTTTGTGAGAGTTGTACAGAGGAGTGAAAAACAGGTTGATTTGGATGGTTAGATCTCACAATAAAGAGCCTAAAAAGCTTTGATACCAATTGTAGGATCAGTTTGTGTCACTAAACACTTGGTTTTCTCCCAAACTCACTTAAACAACACTCTAGATGGAAGCAAAGTCTTTAAGAGTTGATAACAATATAATAAGTAATAATCAAACACAAGAAGTAATTTTCAAGGTACTTGCATATATTGCTTCTCAACTCAAATATTACAAGACTCTTACAAGCATATGTTTATGAGTTATAATGAGAAACTATATATAATACTACCTACAGCCGGATATACCTAAAGCAAATACTACAAAGCTATAGTTTAAGGTATCTCAGATAAGATTTTATCTGAGATATGGTAGTCAAAACATGTCCCTGACTTACCTTTTGTCACCAACTAAAGTTGGTAACTTGTACTAACATAAAAAGGTGAACAGTGGAATACAGTATAGTCAACTACATGGCTCTTTGAGAAAACGCCATGCAGTATTAGAGGTCTGTAACGGAGAGTCAGAGACCATACTTATGTCCACTGGTTCATAGCAGTGTCTTCCGAAGGTTAAATGGCTTCAGAAGAACAAGTACTTCCAAAGCCACTTATAATTCGGAAGACGCTACTTCTTCCGAGGGTGGAGGAATTCTTCTTTCTTCATACTTCAGAAGTAGTCTTCTGATTTTTTATTTTGAGACTTCATCTTCGGAAGTGAATACTTTATCTTCGGAAGTAGAGCTTTGCCTTTGGAAGTGGAACTTTTACTTTGTTTTTGGAAGAACTCTACTTACTTCGGAATTTTCACACTTGGCTTCGGAGGCCTTTGTAAGCAGCACCAAAATTTGTTTAAGTGATTTGGTTTTGGTTGCACTAGCCTTCTTCTTGATCCAACAGATATTCTGATCAAATTTTGAATAGCAAAATGTAACTTTATATTTATTTTGAGAAAAATTGATATTTCAAAGGGAAAATTACCAAATGACCATGGGATGGAGACACAATAAAAAAATTTAAAAGCTCAATGAGGACACATGTTGTGATCTTAACATTCAAGGCATTTTGGTTGTCGAATTGGATTGGAGATGCTTGTATTATATATCTTAATGAAATTCGATTTAATTAATCAAACTATGTTATGGTCTTACCTTTCGAGCAACGACAACAAGTAGGGAGGAGGGCTTTTGTGACTTTGGTGGAAGTCATGGAGGCAGTTGTAGTAGTGGCAACAATAGTTGTGGGAGGTGGTCTGTAACAGGTATGAGAGTAGGGGTTAGTTGCGGGCCAAATAGGTAGGGGTGATAGGCGAGGTTATCAGTATCAGAATCACAATAGGTTAATAATGGAGATAGAGATGCAATGATTGTAAGTGATGAAAAGTTCCATTAAATTTCTTCACAATTTGAAAGGACTATTGAAATGCTTTTGTTGAAGGATCTTGTATGTAGTTAATTCCTATTTCAATTACAACTCCAATTAATTTTTCAACAATACACAATGAGAATGAAATTA
Source organism: Flaveria trinervia (assembly GCA_025506515.1). NCBI lineage: Eukaryota > Viridiplantae > Streptophyta > Magnoliopsida > Asterales > Asteraceae > Flaveria > Flaveria trinervia. Next base: position 30,834,268 of record CM046446.1, read on the forward strand.
AAATTCCAATTGTAATAAATTTAAAAACCAAACACAAGTTGTAATGAATTTTTGATTCCAAATCAACTGAATTAAACAAAGAAAATGTGCCCTAAATGTGTTGATGGAGGGATGGAGGGAAGTATATGTATGAGTGTATGGTGGTTAAATATAAAAACATATCTTAAACCAAGGATTATAAATATAAATTATATTAGAGAATTCTAATCATTTCTATTTAAAAATGATAAAGCTATTCTTGTCGTTTAAAGTAATTTTTGGATCTAGAAAGGCTGGTGCAACCAAAACCAAACACTTAGACAATTTTGGTGCCACTAATAATGGTCTTCCAAAGCTAAGTCAAGAACTTTCAAAGGCAAATAAAGTTCTTTTGAAGGAAAACTACAACTTCCGAAGACAAAGTCTTCTCTCTTCCGAAGTCTAAAACTTAGAAGAAACAAAGACACTGACTTTTGAAGAATGAAGAATTGAAGCAAGCCTCAAGCCTCGAAGAAGTAGCCGCTTCCGAAGTATAAGTGGCTTCGAAAGAATAAGTTCTTCCAAAACCAGTTAACCTTCGGGAGAACCTACTATGAACCAGTGGACATAAGTATGGTCCTTCTGACATTCCGCTACAAATCTCTGAGATACTGTATTGTGCTTTCCCATACCCATATAGTTAACCATACTTTATTCCATTGTTCACCTTTTATTAGTTAGTATAGTTACCAACTTTAGTTGGTGATAAAAGGTAAATCATGGACATGTCATGACTACCTTATTTTAGATAATATTTTATCTAAGATACCTTGTATTTAGCATTGTAGTATTTTATTTAGTCATAAGTTTCCAGTTGGTATCGACATATATCTGACTGTAGGTGATAGTATATATAGTTTCTCATTGTAACTCATGTAACATGCTTGAAAGAGTCTTGTAATACTTTGAGTTGAGAAGTAATGTATACAAGTGCCTCGAAAATTATGTTCTTGTGTTCTTAGTTATTTAATATATTATTATAAACTCTTAGAGAGATTTTGCATCATCTAACCAAGTGTGTATAAGTGTGTTTGAGAGAAAACAAAGTGTTTAGTAACAAAATTCGATCCTGCAATTGGTATCAAAGCTTTTTAGGCTCTTGATTGTGAGATCTTACCATTCAAATCAACCTTTCTTCACTCATTCTTCAACCACACTCAAAAATTTCCCTCAACTAAAAATGTGAAGTCGAAATGGGAAAGATGACCAAAGCACCTATCATCACCCTAGAAAACTTTAGATCATGGAGTAGACGTAACGAAGGTTTCATCACGTACCAAGATGGCAAGATGTGGCAATCTATCATCAATGGTCCTTACAGTCCAAAGGTTGCTGCACCAGGTGGAAACATTGCCATGATAGAGAAAACTATAGAAGACTACTCTAATGAAGACCACAAAAAGCTGGACATTGATAGCAATACGATGACTGTTCTAATAACTGTAATGCCCAACTCCATCATGGTGGTTTTGAGCATTGCAAGTAAGCAAAAGAACTGTTTGATGCATTGTCCCAAATGTACTCTAGCTCGAACGGCTCCAAGAAAGATTCACTAAAGCAACAGTTTGAGAATTTCACTTATATTGCTGGAGAGACCCTCAGCCAACAATACTTCAGGTATATGGATCTAATTTCCTCCTTTCTGTCTGTGGGAATTACCCTTGAATTGAGAGATCTAACACGAAAATTAATTAGTGCACTCCCAAATGAGTGGATGTTCTATTGTGTCTCTATCATGAGGACATAAAACTTGAACTCCCTCATCATGGCTGAACTATATGGCATCCTTGTTGGATACCTTGTAGATATGGAGAACAAGCGAGGCCATCAGATGAGCAGCCCTCAAGCCTTCCTACTACTAACGCTTTAATGGTTGCTAAAGGCTTAGGACACCCCCTACCAACCTCAGCAGTACCTGACATACCCCCAACAACCATCCTGTTATTCTAGGCCATACTTCACTTTCCCTAAGACTCCAAGGTCTTAATAGGGGCAGCAAAGTTATTTCCAAGACAGCTGTGCCTTTGTCTTAGGAAGTGGAGATTCTAGTGACTTTCAATACCGCTTTGATGATCTAGAATGTTTCAGCTCAGATAACATGGAATATGTGGACATCGTCCAACAGATGGCTCTGTTAACTTACCGAGCAAAAAAGTTCTCTAAAAGAACTATTAGGCAGTTTCCCTAGAAACCAACTAACAACAAGTTTGGGTTTGACAAGACAAAGGCTAAATGTTACCACTATAACCAACTTGGTCACTTTGCCAGGGAATGTATGGCTCCCAAGTCAAATCCGAGAACCTCACAAGCTTCCACACACCCCTCCACACCTAAAGCCCATGGGAAGTCAACTAAAACTATAGCTATGGCTCAAGAAGTTGACTAGAGATTCATGGTTCAAGATGTGACTCCTACTCAAGCACTTATGGTTGGAACTGATGACAACAAGGTATATGAACACCTCTATACTCCAGCCTGTATTGCTAAAGATAAGTTATACCAGGACTACAATATGGAAATTAAATCTAATAATGAGTCTTTAAATATTTTAAAATCTGATTTTAAAAGGGCTTAATCTAACTACCAAAAGAAAATTGAGAAGTTAGAGAAAACTATGTCCATGTTAAAACATGAACACACAAACTACAAGTCTCAAATCAAAGATTTAATATCCAAATTGACTGAGGCTCAAGCCAAGAAGCATGCTATCTATGAGCAAAACTTCCAAGCCATTCTTCCATTATTCTCGCACTCAAAACTTGTTACCAAAACAAAGGTGGGTTGGGAACCAATGAAATTGCTCCACCATACTCTTATGAGTTTATTAGACAACCAAGATGTGGGACTAAAGAGCAAGAGGTTATATTTGCTGACCCACCTTCCCATGAGTGAAATAGTGATGCAACTTTGGAGACCATCACAGGGAAGAACCAGGTAATCCAAACCTTTCTCACTAGTGATGACCAACCCCTAACCACCAAAGCCAGAAGAAGCCGAGCCAAGGTTGCCAGAAGAACTGCCAAGAATGTGATTGAGTCCAAGCTGAAAATAGACCCAAAACAAAAGGGTGTATTTGTTTTAGCAGGAATCCAAGTGGTTGGAAACTCTGATTCTAGAAAAATGTGTAGTACCAGTACCCATCCAACAAAAGGATTAGAGGAAGAGGGAAAGATTGTTAAGGAAAATAAGAAAATCAAGAAGCAATAGTCCTCAAGTTCCTAGACGATTAAAATTGCATGCATGATTTGTGGTTTGCAAAACCATATGGCAAAAGATTATTACTACAATCTTGCTAGCACACATTATGCAAACAATGTTAAGAAAAAAAGGAGTCAGGGAGGGTTTCATATTTAGACCTTATCAAATAGTTCAAGTGATGAAAAAGGGAAAGCTTGTCTCTGAAGCAAGGTTGCTTTCGGAAGAAACACCTTTTTCCGAAGGGAAAATGGCTTCGGAAGATAAAGCCAAGAAAACTCAGAAGAACAAGAAAGTTCCCTTGAAACCTTTCGAGAAAAAGACTGCTTTGGAAAAAAAGATGGTGAAGGTATCTTCCGAAAAGAAAGAAGCGTCGGAAGAATGACATGCTTCTCAAGCTTCAAAAAGCTCATCTTCAATGATCAACTAAGAGATGGACTGGAAGATCAAAGATGATGCTGCAACCCAAACCTTTTCTTCACAAACTCTTATTGAACCCCTATGCATAAATTTTGGTTCAATAAAATTCTCATCATTGGAAAAGCCTAAGACCAACAAGGCTTGGGTTTCCAATAAAAATTAACTTTCTTCACCTTATATGCAAGGACATCCATATGACAAAAATAACAATGTGTGGATCGTAGACAGTGGATGCTCTATGAAAATAATGGGGAACAAATCTCTCTTTTAACAATTTGAACATTTTGATAGACGTCTTGTTCAATTTAAAGGTGAGGTTGGAGGATACATTTCTGGTAGAGGAAGTGTATCCAACGGAAAGTTAAAACTTGAAAAAGTTCATTTCATCAAACAGTATGAATACAATCTTCTAAGTGTTTCTTAGTTTTGTGATAAAAACATCAATGATTTTCATAGAACATGAGTGAATTATCCTCAAACCAGGGATGCAAATTCCTCTAGAATTGGTGCTTCTTAGATCTCCCAGGAAAGGTGTAGATACATGTGTCCTTAGTTTTGATTTTAATGTAATATGTTTGTAGTGTCTTACACATATGTAATGGTTGGGTACTTAATAAAATGCAAATGTTTTGACTAGTATAATATGTTTATCATGTTTAATATTCATTAATGAGTTGTTTAACGCATATTGAATTGACTATATAGGTTTGTGGTTGTTTGAACTAGATTAAATAATGTAATAATATTGAATACATTCAAACTTAGTAAAATGAAGTTCTCATGCGTCCGAATGGACCATGCGCCCCAACAGTGGTCATGTGTCGGAATGGTCATGCATCGAAATGGTCATGCGACTAAGTGTCCATGCGCCTAAATGGTCCATATGCTTGAACAACTTCATGAGAATGACTCAATCGCATGACTGAACTAGGAGACTGGATCAGTCGTATGATTTAAACATGAGATTGGCTTAGTCGCCTGACTAAACACTCAGTCATGCGAATGGATCAACTGCATGACTCAATCGCACGACTGAATCATGCTAATGGTTCAGTCGCCCGAATGAGAAACCTAAACCAATAAATACCACTTAAATCGTGGAAAAACTAGACATTTCGAATATCTTGATACCCAGACGTACTCTAGCCGTTCAGAGACCTCTAGTAAGCTGCTCCAACTTCAAAGATCATAGTAGATCGATTGCTAATCATTCTTAATGTTTAGATTCAATCTTTAATTGAATCTACGTGCGTTCACTGATTGGATCGCCAATCAAATAGGATTCCGTACTATTTGATTCGGTATACGCGTAAATCTGTTAGTATTTGTCGAGTACACGATCCCTAACAAGTGGTATCGGAGCTTTGGCTCTAGATTTACGTGTGATTCAATCGTTTTGATATAAAAGGTGTGTTTTTACGCTAAAAACGCAATCTTTTGTGTCAAATCGGGTTTTAGACGTCTTCTGATCGTAAAGTTAAGTTTTTTCCGGCATACGGAAATTAGGGTTAGCGAAAATTCGTGTTTTTGTGTTCAAACACCTTAAACCTAGAAATTTTCGAAATCCAGCAGGTTCAGTCGCACGATTGACTCAATCGCATGACTGAGGTCATACACATTCCCCATACGCATGATTGGACTCAGCCGCACTTCCATTCATCCGACGTCTATCGCATTGTTCATCTGCATTAGTTCATTCGGCTGACTGAGTCAACCATATTTGTTCAGTCCATGATTGAACCATCCGCATAGTTCAATCGCCCGAATAGCCCAATCGCATAACTTCATTTGCACTAATACACAATGTTGGTTTAAAGTTAAAGTTAATAGTAATGGAAGACCAATATTTAGCCTTTACAGAAGGGAGAGACTCACGTATACAAAACTTACTGCTACTAGAGAATGAGGTGGGGAATCACAACAAACCCCCAAAGCTGATCACGTTAGACGAATATCCATAATGGAAACAATGTTTCGAGATCTACTTAAATAGGGTAGATCCAAATCTGTGGGAGTCTATAGAGTCAGGGTACAGCACGCCTGTAGGAGCTGATGGTCTCAAACTCACGCTTGGTGTCATGATTGATGGACAAAAGGCCAAATACAATGCCGAAAAGAAAGTCTATGCTTTGCTTACACAGTCTATTCCGAAGGATATCTTCTATCAATTCTCAGAGTATACACAAGCAAAGAAATTATGGGATGCATTGGAAAAGAGGTTTGATGGAAATGCATCTCTCAAGGCTATAAAAGCTAAGGCTTTGAAAAAGGAGTTTGACAACTTCTCTTTAATGGGCAAGGAAAGCCTGGATGATGTGATTGATAGATTCTATCACTTGATGAGTGAGATGCACACTCATGGGGTAACGACGTCGATGGAAGATAAAGTGTCCAACTTTGCTGATGGATTACCGGAGAAATGGGCTTCCTTTGTCTCAAATCTTAGACAGAATCGTATGCTAACGAAGCTAGATATCAATAACTTCATTTTGAAACTGAGAGAGGAAGAGCTAAGGATGAAATACAGAGCCCAAAAGTCTAACTATGATCAGAATCTTACACTTTACAACGCAACTCCTCAAGCCAAGACATCTGGAGCACCACTGCAGACTGCCTTTGTGTCAAGCTCAGCTGGTCCAACTCAAGCTTCTACTTCGTGGACAGAAATGTCAAGGTCATCTGGTACCCAACATATGATACCGAAGCCAATGCAGCAAAGCTGAAGACCGAAAACTTCAGAAATGTGACAGTTGGGGTGGCTAAAGAGCACATGGATCTTTTAGCTGTTGTAGTCTACTCCTATGATGGACTAATTGCTGGAAAGATTGGGAACTGTCATCTGGCTGATGAGGACTACGAGTAGGTGGACGAGACAGAGTTGGAACGGATGGATATTAGTGGGCCTTAACGAGTGTTGTCCGACGAGCTAAGAAGTTTGTCAAAAAGACCGTACAGAACTTGGTTGCAACTAAGGACACAACCTTTGGCATCGATAAATCAAAGGTGACCTGTTTCAACTGTGGTGTGAAAGGGCACTTCAAAAGGGAATGCGTGAAGCCAAAGAAGACTGGCAATGGGAATCCTTCTCCACCTTGAGTCGTCAGGAGAAACCCACTAGCAGTCCTACTTCATCAAGCAAGGATCCTAAAGCCTTGACTACAAACGAGGATGAAGGACAGGACTGGAGCTTTTGGTTTGTCTCACCGGGAGAATCTAATATTGCTAGTGTGGAGGATATCGATGATGACTCTGCGAGTGAAGGAGATATAGCAGTGGAACTTGCAATGTCAACATCAGAAGAAATTGCACCAGTGGTCACCTACCTGCCTGAAGAAAGGAGTACTACGACAACATCAGAATCACCAGCTCCAGAAACATCAGATTGTGCATTGATGGCTGATTCCTTAGAAACCGCTCAGGTAAGTACTACTGACCAACTCTTTAATAATCATGCTTGTTTTGTTTGTAATAAATTTAGGGAAAGCATTGGCCAAAAATTTTCTAGGTTATTAGATCATAATGATAACTTATTAAAGGACCTAGACCTATGCACTGAGGCTAACAGAGTTTTAAAACAAAATGAGCATAGTTATAAAGAAAAGATAGACCTTTTGAACAAACAGCTTAGGGAAACCGAAGTTGTAGCCTTTAACCAAGCTAATGACATTAGGTACTATCTTAACTCCTTAGAAGACACTAAGAAGCAAAAAGCAGTTTTAGAAGTAGAAGTTAATTCCGTAAAACAAAACTGCTTAGTTTGACTAGTTCTTCACACATAGTCCAAAACTTAGTGAGAGAAAGAAACAATAGGGAGGGATTGGGTTATAAAGTGGTTCCATCACCACATGAGATCTTGATGAACACAAAATGTAAACCAATTAATGATAATCCAATCAAGGATCATGTGTTGTCCACTCCTCTTGTAAGTGATCCAGATTCCACATGTTCATCAAATGAATCTGGCACTAAACAAAAGGAGGCGACTTCAAAGGAAAAAGGTAAAATGCCATGCATTAATTTGGAAAAAGAATTTGAAAAATTTAGCATAAAATCTGGTTCAACAAATGTAAAATCTGAACCTAAAAGGATAAATAATGTTAACCCATCACGTGCATCATGTCAAAGTCCAGTTAATAGAAGAGAAAAGGATGTTAAAATTGTTAAAGCAATTAACTTTGTTAAATCAGACAAAACATCTAAACAATCATAGATGAAACCCAAACAAAGTAAGGTCACCCGGGTGTCACATACATCTCCACAAAAGCAGTTAAATCGTAAAGTCGAAAGCAGAGCTTGCTACAGTTATGGAGAGTATTGACACATTGCTTCTCACTATCCTCACTATCAGACACCGAGGAGGAAAGTTGAACTCCCTAAACAAACACCTAGCTCTTTTAAGAGGAACTTAGTGACGCCACCTAAAAGAGATAGTGAATCCAAAGTTCAACACATTATCCAGTCGTCTGTTTATCATAAACAAGCCTTACACAAAGCTCGTCTATGGAAGGAGAAATCAACCTCATTGTCTGATAATGAGAACAAAAAGACATCTATGCTTCCCTCACCCTCAAATGGTCAATGGTAACATTTATGATGTGTGATGCCTCTGGGAAACCCAATCCAATGAAGGCTTGGGTTCCTAACCTGAACTAACATTTTAAAATTGTATGTGCAGGGTGTTCGCTATAGTGCTGAGACAAACACATGGATCATATACAGCGGAGCATCTAGGCACATGACAGGGAACAAGACACTCCTGACAAACGTCAAACAGATAAAAGGAGGTCACGCTTTGTTTGTTAGAAACAAAGGTGGGTAGATCACAACTCAAGGGGAAGTAGGTAATTAGAAAGTGAAGTTTGACAAGGTAAACTACGTTCAACAACTTCAAAATAACTTGCTTTCTGTTTCTCAAATTTGTGATAATGACTTTAAGGTAGTGTTTGACAACAAGAAGTGCTGTGTCCTGAAGAAGGACTACATCATCCCGGAGGATCAAGTATTAATGCCTACCTCAAGATATAAGGACCTTTATGTCTTGGATCTATCGAAGGCCTCCACATTGGATCATGAAGTTCAGTGCTTCTTGTCAAAAGCTATTGAGAAGGAATCCATCTCCTGGCATAGGAGAATGGAACACATTAATCCATGGAAGATGAATCACTTGATTCAAAATGATCTAGTGAGAGGAGTTAACATAAAAAACTTCCAACTTCCAGATTTCCGTGTTGCATGCAAGAAGGGTAAACGGACGAAGAAGGCTCATAAGGAAAAGAAAGTTCACTCTATCGACTTCCTCTTGAACTTCTTCACATGGATCTGTTTGGTCCAGTCAGTACAAGAAGCATTGCAGGTGACTTGTACTGCTATGTAGTTACTGATGACTACTCAAGATTCACTTGGGTAATGTTTCTGAAATCCAAATCAGAAACATTTGAGTCATTCAAAGAATTAGTAATTACTCTGGAGTCCCTATACAAGTTGAAGGTACATCAAGTGCACCCAAACAACGGGACCAAGTTCAAGAATCAATGGATGGAGGCTTATTGCAAGGAAAAAGGAATTGTGCATCAGTTCACTTCTGCTTACACTCCTCAGATGAACGGTGTTGCTGAAAGGAAGAGTCGCAGCTTGATAGAGATGGCATGGACAATTCTAGCAGACTCAAAGCTGCCTATCCAATTTTGGAATGAAGTACTTGCAAATGCATGTTATACATTAAATAGAGTTCTGGTAGTCAAACGCCATGGGAAGGCGTGCTACGAGCTACTACAACAACGTAAACCAAATCTAGAGTATCTCGAGCCGTTTGGCGCTCCATGCACCCTACTGAAGAAGACTCGGGAAGGGAAATTCAGTGAGAAAGCTGATGAAGGTATCTTTCTAGGATACAACATACCGAACAAGAGGGTCTATAACAACTCAACGGGTCAGGTAGAAGTATGGTGTAATGTTGATGTTCAAAGATACACCACACCACCTACTGGAAAAGGACTCGCCTTCTTCTTCGACTATGATGGATTCTTCAAGTCCTTCAACATACCATTCTCCACTTCTCATGATGAGTTAGCTACAAAGATGATGTATGATGTTCTCACACACTAGCTTAGGAATCTACATCATCTGGCCTACAAGGTGACTCATCTACAAACTCAGGGGGAGCACTTGCAGATAGTGACTCTTCCTCTGATGAAGAAGCTGTGGAGACTGATCAAAACAATCAGGAGCAAATGGTTCCCCCTACGGATAGTCCACAAGCATCTGATATTGATGCCTCTGCACATTCGGAACCTCAGACTTCTACTGCCTCAGATACTGAACCAAATGCTCATAATCTTGATTCTGAGGTAGTTGTTCCAACCACTCCTGGTTTGCGACTAAATGTGTATCATCCTTTGGATAATGTCATTGGAGATGTGAGAGTAGGAGTTCAGACCAGAAATCAGTTGTATTCAGTTGATTATGCCTCAGTGATGGAAAAGGGTTACATTCATGTTGGTGCACATTGTTGCTTTGTGTCTCTGTTTAAGCCAAAGTATGTTAGTGAAGCCCTGAATGATGAGGCATGGGTGAGTGCCATGCAAGAAGAACTTCTCCAATTCAAGAAGTTAGGTGTTTGGACTCTAGTGGATATACCTAAAGGTGCTAAGGTCATTGGCACAGAATGGGTTTTGAAATGCAAGAAAGATGATCAAGGCGTGATCATCAAAAACAAGGCTCGACTAGTTGTCCAAGGATTCCGACAAGTCAAGGCCATTGACTACAATGAAGTGTTTGCACCCGTGGCAAGAATGGAAGCAATCCGCATCTTCCTTGCCTATGTATCTTATATAAAGATTAAAGTTTATCAACTTGATGTGAAGAGTGCTTTCCTTCATGGTGAAATCAGAGAGACAGTGTACGTCAGTCAACCTAAGGGATTTAAGGATCCATATCATTGGGACAGAGTTAGAAAATCGACAAGGCTCTATATGGGCTACATCAAGCTCCCAAAGCCTGGTATGACAAACTCTCGACTCACCTTGTGAAACACGATTTTCTCAGAGGTGTCATTGACTGTACACTATTCATAAAAGAGAAGGATAGAGATTTGCTGCTTGTTCAAATCTACGTAGATGACATAATCTTTGGTTCAAAGAACGAAGATCTATGTAAAGAGTTTGAAGCAGTAATGAAGGCTGAGTTAGAGATGAGTGCCATGGGATAGATGAAATTCTTTCTCGGGTTACAGGTGGATCAGACACCAAAAGGGATTTTCCTACATGAGACCAAGTATGTAGGAGATATCCTCAGTTGGTTTGACATGGAGAATGCTTCCGCAGCTGGGACTCCACTTGCTACAAACCATGATGTAGCACCCGACGAGAATGGTGATCTGGTCGATACCACTATGTACCGAGGTATGATTGGATCTCTCATGTACCTCAGTGCCTCAAGACCTGATATCATGTACGCGACGTGCTTATGTTCAAGATATCAGGCAAAGCCAAAAGTTAACCATCTGATAGGGGTCAAAAGGATCTTTTGTTATCTGAAGGGTACTCCAACACTTGGGTTGTGGTATCCTCATGACAATGACTTCAAGCTGACAGCGTATAGTGACTCGGATTACGGTGGTTGCAAGATGAATTACAAGTCTACATCAGCGGGATGTCAATTCTTTGGGAGGAGATTAGTGACATGGAAGTGTAAGAAGCAGACCTCGGTTGCTTTGTCAACCTGTGAAGCCGAATACGTTGCTGCTGCAAGTTGCTGTTAACAAATCATACAGATTCAATAGCAAATGCGGGACTATGGTTTGAAATTCTCTTCTACTCCTATTTTTGTTGATACCTCTGCTGCGATTGTTGTAACTAAAAATCCGGTCCAACATCCTAAGACTAAACACATGGGTATAAAATATCACTTTATACATGACTGCTTTGTAAAGAACTTAATCGATGTGATTAAAATAAATACTGATTTTCAACGCACTGACCTCTATACAAAGGCTTTTGACAAACCATGTTTTCTATGTCTGTTAGAGGTCAACGGCATTAAAAAGAAAAGTGATGTAATTCCTGATGATGATCATGTGTAGTCCGATGAGTCTTGTCCTTTTTAATTTTTTTCCTTTATTTATTTGTTTAATCAGTTTAATTACATTAATTTTTTTCGGGTGCCTATTAAAATCCTAAAAAGCATAAATCGGTTACAGTTTTAGAATTTTAGGGGGAGAATAGGTCAGTTAGTAACATTAACAAAAAAAAAGAAAAAAATGAGGGAGAAGGAGAGGCTGGCTGATAGAAGGTAGATCATATCTGTGATACCGATTCAATGACTTTGGAAAATGATAGTACACAGGTACAAATCACTTGGGACTTTAAAAGATTAAATAAAATAAGATGCGAAGTTCAAAGTATAAGTCTGTGTAGTCTGAGCAATATAAAAGGAAAAATGATAGTAAGACTAGCTACTACTAAGGTAACACAAAGAAAGTAGACCTAGAGGTTGTTAGACCACAGATGATATGTCGGTAGATTTAACGCAATAGATGATTAGACCTTATTGGTGATCCCAAGAACAAACTAAGTTGTTCAACAAGCTGTGGGTTAACATCTTATCCCTGGTTAACACAATCAACAAATTCCAATAAGGGGTGACAAGCAGACTAAACGTCACAAATGTGTGCGTAAGACCAAAATATGAGCAAACGCAATCAATCTAATAACTTATGTTGTTGGTGAGAACTATGCAAAAGATAAAAAATGCTCAAACAAGAAGATAGGTTATGTGCCTCTCTGCTGTGCGGTGGCACAGACCTGAGGATAAGCATAACCTATATATTCTAGAATTCATTGTTGTTTGCCACCTCTCTACTGTGCAGTGGCACTGACTTAAGGCTTGGCTTCTCTCTGAAAGTTCTAAGAATAGTCTCTTCTTGAAAATTACCCTGAGACCGCTCAAAATCTCCTGAGGAACGTTGATTACCATATAAGTGTGGGATCCCCAAATGCCTGTTGAAATAATCAAACCTAAACTATCACCAATCTGTGTCAAAAGTCTTTGTATGGATTTAAGAGGACCTATATACTGACAATCATCGTGGCTGCAATTCTTGAAACTCCAAATCAAGGTGGGATCTAATAGTACTAGTATGATTTCTAAAACTTGCTAACGAATCTAGATGAAAAACAAGAATTAAGCATCAAAATGTGTTGATAACATGTCCTAAATGATTTGACTGGCCTGTATGATTCCAAGTTGAATTGGTCCAGTTATGGTCAAAAGTAATTGAAGCTGTCTATTCGGAACCGAATCTATTAGATATCTATCTTAGAATTTATACCTCACACAAAAAGTCAAAAACAAGTGTAGTTTTGTATTTCAGCATAAGTCTTTTATTTTGTTTCAGTTTAGTAAATTCAGTTTGTTTGATATCGGACTACATCATGGAATTCAGTAAGGGAGCTAATCATCTATAAGGGTCACGTTTGAGGTGACCACACATGCTTTTCAACGGTAAAATCAGTCACGTCTGAGGTGAAAAGTTGTTTAAAAGGATCACGGCTAAGGTGGTCAAAATTTTTTCAAGTTAAAATGATCATGTCGAGATGATCAAATGCACATAAAGTTTATTCAAAAGTTAAAAGGGGTTAAGTGAGAAATGGTCGTAAAGTCAAAATCATGAGTATGCTCCAATCGCATGATTGGACCATGAGTATGGACCTATTGTGCGAATGGATCATACTCATGCACTAAACAGCCGAATGGCACATGAGTATGGACCATTCACCGAATGGCTTATCAGAATGAGCCATTCGACCGAATGAACGTGTGCGAATGAGTCAGTCGCCCGACTGAAGTCCAGTCGGCCGACTGAATGTAATCGACTAAGCCAATTGCACGACTGAGGTCCATTCGCCTGAATGAATTGAGCGAATGGGTCCAGTTGGCCGATTGAAATCAGATTTAGTATAAATAGGGCCACAGTTGATCACATTTAACTCATCACCCCGTAATCGCCCTCATATCGGACATACTACCGTTACGCTGCCCAAATTTCCTTAGACAAAAAATTCTTTTTTTTGTTGATCTTCTAACGTTTGTGAGTGATTATACAGGTACAATGGGTTGGAATCTCACCGAAATATGATAGAAAGGTGCTATAATTTGAGAATATCAACCCATACAAGAACCAAACCACTTAATGGACTAATAACCTAACTTAACTATGTAATATGTTAATATTAATGTTATGAGGTTATTAGTTATGTGATTGCGAGTCGAATGAACAAAAACACGACGTCTAACTCTGAGTTTTGGTTCGAATTCATACTTCTGTTGATTAAACAGTGGGTCATGCGAATGGACACACGGATGAACTTTAATCATGAGATTGAGTGATTCGAGTGACTCATTCGGCCGACTGAGTGATGCAAATGAGCTCAGCCGGCCGAATGAACCATTTCACTACTCATTCACCAGATTGAACTCAATCGCATGTTTAATCACTGATTGAATCCAGTCGCATGACAGGAAAACCAACTGCAGACAGTCGCATGGTTCAATCGCATGAATGAACCAGAATGAATTCAACCAAGTTAATAGAACTGATTTGTGTTATGTGGTTAGCTAATGTTTATGTGTTTTGTGTTACAGCTTGATGGCAGAGAAGTGGTCCATCAACCCAAAGCACACATCTATGCACACTTGGACTCCACAACTCGGAATGGTGCCGAGTTTGTAGGGATCATCGTTGTGACACCTCGTATTTTTCAGGTTAACGTTGTTCCATTATCGAAATCATCTCCATCACTTGGTACTATTAATTCAAATTGTATAAATGAATTACAATTGTTATCATCTTAGTTATTTAAACTTCACACTAACTTATAAACTTCAAACTAACTTAGAACAAAATTTAGTCTAACTAGGAAATTAATGCAAAGTGGAGGGACCTAAAGGGCAAACTTAGGAGACTTAATGGGAACATTGTGTAACTTCCACCAATGTGCAAACTTTTATAACCGTATCATGCATCACGGCTACCATTCCTCTAGTTTGCAACCACCTCCTCTTGTCTGCAACCCTAAACCCCAAGAAGCATTCGACGGCAGCCCTCCTTCTACACGGCCCTTCCTCCCTGCGGCTGGACGTTTCAACATCTCCATCGCTTGTAACTGCGAATAGGAAATCTACATCACTCTCGACAGTTTCGATCAACCACCAAAAACAATCCGTTGGGTATGATTCTTTCCTTCATCGTTCAATGTTGCTTAGTTTCGAGTATGGTGCTTCCCTGTTCATGACTCATGTTCATCGCGGTTACGGTTTTGAGTTTTCGTGTTTGTGTGTGTCGGTTATATGTACGTATACGTGTTTGCATAGTTGTATAATGTGCACCTCTTGTATGGGTGTTCTTGCTGCGAATGAGGTTCTGCGAATGTGAAATATATGCCTATATATATGAAATTGTGTGCGTTCTTGTGTGTAAGAATTGTTAACCGCCGATAGTCTTTGTGAATGTGGTCCGATTGTGTTTGTGTACATGATTCAGTGATGTTCGGTTTCGGTTGCAAGGCGAACGGTCGACCTTGAGTTCGTATATGTTTTCTTAAGTATGTATGTGTGGAAGATCATTCATGTTGTATGTATGCTGCGTGCAATATATATGTTCTGTGTATGCGTATGTATATGTATCTATGCTTTCTACGTTATACATGTATATGTGTGGCTATATTCATGTGTGTGTTTCCTGTGCAAATTAAGAGCATGCATATGAATATATTATATATATATATTATATATATATATATATATATATATGTGTGTTGTTGGGTGTGTATGTATGTATGTTCCTGTGTAAAATGTTGATGGCAGTAGTGGTGGTGTATGTGTTTTGTATATATTTGCGGGTTGATAATGTGGATGTGTGTGAGTGATGATGCATGCATGTGTGTGTGAGCGTTCTCATGCATATAGTGAATGTGTGTGCGATGTATGGTTGTGTTTCTTTCGGTGCGTACATATGGTTGTGATGTGTGTTCTTCATGAAGTTGGTATAGTGTTGAATGAATGCCACATTTACTGGGATGCCATTTTTTATGTATTATACATATATAATCTTGTGTGCATGGATGTATATGGACATGGGTTGGTATTGATTCAATTCATTGTGTTTGTGCATAATGGGATTTATGGTATGTAGTGGAAGGTGGTATGGTTTATTAATATATGCACATAGCATACATACGTGGGTTTATAAATATACATAAGAGTACTTTTATATATAATTCGGGTCATACGCGAATATTGGGTTTTATGTTTGTGTGTGTTTACATTTGCTTGGGAATGGGAGATTTCTATCGAGAACGGACACCATAATCGAGATGTCAAATGTGAAATCGTACCTTCCTTATAATTATATTCAACAATTAATATTAATAGTGTAAATTAATATTAATTCAGGTTAATCGGAGACCCGAATCTTTTGTGTTATATTACTTTGTTGCAACGCACTCGAGGTGAGTCTTCACGGCCCTATTTTACTTTCTTTCCGTTTTGGGGGAGAAAACATGCAAACGTATTTAGAAAATGGTTTTAGTATATTGATATCGGCTGTTACGTTAGTGCATACATTTTTGAAAAGGTCCTTACATTCTCGAACCGTTAGTAATGTGTAGCGAGGTAATTCTGAGTAGTACTACTTGGTTTGACAAACCCCGCCCGGCTAGTCGCGCTAGCTTGATTGGAGGTCAAACGGGTGCGTTATTGACCTTGGGAAGGCAACAAACATACGAACATACAAACAGTCAGCCTCGGTTCGAAACGCTAAGTAACTTGTTTATAGGCTAGCTACCTATCGATATGCTTTAATTACTTTACCATTCAAACAGTTACAAACATTTTTTTATCGGTGATAAAACCTGTGAACTCACCAACTTTATGTTGACACATTTTAGCATGTTTTCTCAGGTAATAGGAACGCTTAAGCTTATGATGCACGATTAAGGATCGCACTCAGGACATGCATCATCAACATATTTACTTGCATTGAACATTTTGTTTTGACTTAGCACTTATAACTTTCAGTATGGTTTACCACTCGTTACTCGCTTCCGCACTGTTATTCATTTTAGTTTTATGCTTCCGCACTGATGTTTCTTTCTTTTATGCTACTCTGATTAAGTCAAACGTTTATTTTAATTTCAATTAGTGTCGTTTGGGATGACCGTGTCTGAGATCCTGGTATGTCACACGCCTAACGGTAAAACCCCGTTTGTGGAAATTGAGGGTGTGACAGATTAGTATCAGAGCCACTCTTGTGCCGTTCGGGGTGTGGGACACACCTCACCAAGGATGGTGACTTCTCGGGCACAATGAGGACGATGAGTCCAAACAGGGGGTGCTTGTGACACCCTACACATATCCCATATCGGCCGTGGACAGGAGAGATTCTTGGTTCATAAGAAATGTCTGGCCTCTAACATCAACAACGCGTTTTGGGCGTATTGACTGTGGATGAGAGGAGAACTCCACAATTATGCGTGCTTAGGTGGGAGCAATCCAGGGATGGGTGACCTCCCTAGGAAGTTTTCACCCGGGCAACCAAAAGCAAATCGTGAGCTCCTCGGGGGCAAAGCGGACAATATTGTTGATTCGAGGGGCCGGGTGTGACAATCGCTTTCCTCAAGCGATCAAGGATCCACAAGGTGATATCTACACCATGCACCCCTTACAGGTCTATACAACAGGCCTTCTGGGAGAATGCATTGGTTGACCGATCACGTGAGCCGTACTGCATAAGAGTTCCATCTTTGGTTTGGACATAGAGATCATGGCTAAAGACATTCAGCGCGTACTTGCGTTGGGATATGATATAGACCACCCCACTAGACTTCACCCACTGATGGTGAGAGGGTGCTTCATGAGGATGAAGTACGCTGGGGATATCAATGTCGGGGTGCTCAAAAAGAGCAACCTGTGTCCCCAGTACAAGTACTTGGCACACGTCATTCTTAAGTGCCTGGCGTCGGGAAGGGGTGGGTTGATGACCTATTAGGCCAGATTCAAAATGCCTACGTGGCACTGGTGCTAAACCACCCTTTCAGCTTTTCTAGCATGATCTTCTTTTATTTGATAGAGAACTTGGAGGTGAAGGGCAAAGAGGGTTTCTGCATGTACCCTAGGTTCTTACAGTTGATATTTGATAAGAAGCTTCCCACACTGCCAAAGGAGAGTCACAACATTGTGGCATTAGAGATTATGGATGATACGACGCTGGGTCATATGAAGGTATACTAGGGAAAGCAAGTCAAGCCCCCGGTAAAAAGACTTATAGGCCATCTGGCCAAGGCGGACTACGTGGCGCCAGGGAGGCGTAAATGGCGTCACGTAGACAGTGACTCGGATATCGAGCAGCTAGAGCTACCGAAAGACGACTCCGACGACGACGACAGCGATGATGGTGGAGATGCAGGGCCCACTCAACCGAGGGCCCCCGCTGCTGATACAGCATCTCCAGCACCCACCCAGGGGGAGACAGAGGCTGTAGGGTTCCATGAGGATTTCCAACCTGATGAGGAAGAGGAGTCGGACGTGGAGCCTCTGACTCAAACGGTGGGCAACAAGGTTGTTTCCACCGAGCGAGGGCTCCGGGCGGTTGGTGAACTCCTTGGCGAGTCGGGAGAGGCTCATCCTTCCCGATCAGCCAAGCAGTGTTCCAAGGGGAGCATCCACCTCAAGGGGATCGAGGAAGAAAAGGATGGCTCAGCCCCACGGGTTGAAGAAGAAGAAGAGGAGGATGATCTTCATAACCACCACCACTACTACCACCTCTTCCAGCACTCCACCTACTACTACCATCCCATCCACCACACCACCACCTTCATCTATACCACCCCCAACCTTCACCATCCCACCACCACCTTCATCTATACCACCCCCAATCTTTACCATCCCACCACAACCTTCATCTATACCACCCCCAATCTTCACCACTGCCACCACCACCACCACAAGCCATCATGTCGGACCATCATCATACCCCTCCTATCTATCTGGGTCCTCTCTACCTCCTAGTGGGGTAGAGGAGCAACTCTTGGCACTTAACCGTATGGTGCTGAAGCTGTTGGCTGCCGATGACGAGAAGACTGCTCAGATTCATCAGCTAGTAGACCTTACTGCTGCCAATCTCTGCAGATATCTCAGCAGGCACAGTTGAAAGAGCAGCAAGCACAGCAGATGGATGCACAGAGCATAGAGATGTCCCAACTCCAGGCACAACATGCCCAATCAACTAAAAGGATAGAGGAGTTGGAGACTACCAACAAGACAATTATGCTGAGGCTCAAAGGATCGAAAGACGAATCATTAAAGATCAAAGAGGGAGATGGAGATGATGGTGATGATGATGACAGTGATGATGATGGTGACGATCACAGAGATGATACAGATGCTGGTGATGATGTTGATGATGTTGATGATGATGATGAGGATGCATCTGCTGCTGGTGCCACATCTACAAGTGAAAGGAGGAGAAAATGAGCTCAAGATCAAGTTACCTCCATTTCAGCCCCGTCAGCAGAGGAGCATATGATACAAGACAAGAGTAATACTTAGATGTTTATGTTATTTAAATCATATGTATTTGAATCTTGTATCTAATGAATGTAATGAATGCTTATATTTAATGTTGATGTTTTCTGTTTTGATTATTCACTAATGATTGTTGTGTTACATGTTTTAAATCAAGCAGATCCAAACTTCCAGAGAGATGAGTATGATGTTGCTCCCCTCCAACAAATCAAGACTCAACTCATGATGATTCTTGATCTGCAGGGTATTTTCAGGAGATGAGTGAATTACACTCCTGAAGAAGGAGAGATAACTCATGATCTCACAGACGAGCTACTTGCAAAAATCTTTCGAATCAATCCAGATGAGATCGTGAAAGATGCTCCAACAGTCCAAGTTGAAAGTGATGATGTGCTCAACGACATTGATGAGATCGAGATAGAAGATGTCACAGATCAACACTATCCAGACTACACTGACATTGAAGGTAATGTCGTTCCCAATCTGGGAGACAACCTTGTTAGTTAAACTTTTGAGACTCTGGATAGAATGGAAGCAGAGTCAGACAAGAAAGAGACACATCTCAAGCCTCTAAAGCTGAAGTTAATATTAGAAAGGCTGAGTGGGCTACTTGCTTTGAAGAAATAAGAGCCCAACGCGATGCTTCAACGTCAACTGCCTACACCAAGATGCATAAAGTGAAGAAACATCAAAAGGTGTTGGGCAGAATAATAGGATGGGCGTATTTTGAACATCTCAACATTTATGCAGTTAAACGTGAGAAAGGGATTGAGTATTTCAGGTTCCTACATGACCTGAAGACTCTTCCTGGATTTGAGCTGAACCATTTAGGAAAGTTAAAATTGCTATACACTGACCCAAGGAAAATGTTAGGCTGGTTTGAGACTACTCTAAAAGAGAGTACCACACCAGATGGGTCAACTTCAAACCTCAACAGCCAACGAGTATCTCAGATGGTCTGAGGTTGATCCTATTACTAGAAAACCGAAAATGGTGCTGAAGTGGAGTCCACCACGAACAATGTCAAAGATCCTTCTACGGGAGATGCCACAGGACTTCACTCCACACTTCAAATGGTGGTACTATGATTGGAAGATAGGAGAGGCAGTCGTAGTCTTGAATAAGGATGGTGCTATGGAAACCATCAGGGTGTTTGACCCTGTGTGGCTTACAAACTTGTCTGCAGATGATGTTTATACATTGTACAAGTGGCCATTATTCTAGGACTCTCAAGATATTGTACAAGCTCTACAATTTCAGAACGTTATAAGACTCTGTTTTGATTTTGAGATACATGCCGGAGTCAGTAGAGAAGAGAAGTACAAGAAGTTCGAGGAACTTATGAAGGATGTAAGACATTAGATGAAACTAGGTCTAAGGGGAGTTTGTAGACACATGTGTCCCTAGTTTCTGATCTTAATGTAATATGTTTGTAGTGTCTTACACATATGTAATGGTTGGGTACTTAATGAAATGCAAATGTTTGGTTATGTTTATCATGTTTAATATTTCATTAATGAGTTGTTTAACGCATATTGAATTGACTATATAGGTTTGTGGTTGTTTGAACTAGTATAAATAATGTAATAATATTGAATACATTCAAACTTAGTAAAATGAAGTTTCACGCGTCTGAATGGACCATGCGCCCCAACAGTGGTCATGCGTCAGAATGGTCATGCGACTAAGTGTCCATGTGCCTAAATGGTCCATACGCCTGAACAACTTCATGCGAATGACTCAGTGGCACGACTGAACTAGGAGACTGGATCAGTCGTATGATTGAAACATGAGATTGGCTCAGTTGCACGACTGAACACTCAGTCGTGCGAATAGATCAACCGCATGACTCAATCTCATGACTGAATCATGCTAATGGTTCAGTCGCCCGAATAAGAAACCTAAACCTATAAATACCACTTATATCGTGGAAAAACTAGACACTTCGAATATCTTGATACCCAGACTTACCATAGCCATCCAAAGGCCTCTAGTAACGTGCTCCAACTTCAAAGATCACAGTAGATCGATTGCTAATTGTTCTTAACCTTTAGATTCAATCTTTAATTGATTCTACGTGCGTTCTCACTGATTGGATCACCAATTAATAGGATTCCGCACTATTTGATTCGGTATACCACGCATAAATTTGTTATTATTCGTCGAGTACACGATCCATAACAAAAGGGATACGTACAAGCTAGATATGACAATTGTTAGGATCAGTGATCTAAGTTTGATTATTAGAGAGTATTGCAGCGGAATTCGAACAATGAATTAAACAATTCACAAGAACACAGTTGATATTCAATGTAACGTAAACGTTATAGAAAGAGAGAATTCTGCAAAAGAAATATTTCATTCATATGCTTTCGTGGTGGCTCAATGTCACACGTTACAGCTAGGTCAACATTCCTTATATAGGAAATGTGACGTCTGCTGATGTCACTTGATAGTGACATCTAACAGAATTATTCAAACTACTAAAACTATGCAAACTATTGAGAATGTTCTCAACTACCGATTACATCTCAGAGAATGCTTAAGTACAAAAACATAAAACTAAAAAAAAACTACTGAACTACAACTACTGAAACTATAACTACTGAAAAGTAAATTACAAGTACTGAAAGGAAACCATCACAACTACAGAAGTTAATTACTTCAGCTGTTGTGACAACTACTGATCACTTTGGTCTTCAGTCTTTGTCTTCAGTCTTTGTTCTTCATACTTTACTTTCAGACTTTGTCTTCAGCTGATGGCTTCAGACTTTGTCTTCAGACCTTGAAATCAGCTGATGTCTTTTAGCTGTTGTGATCTTTTCAGCAGTTGTAATGTCTGTGGGACTTAGAGATTTTTCTCTGATCAGGCTCATTGGTTCTTTGGTCCAACAAACTCCCCTGAACCAATGCAGCCAAACCTCTAAAGTTATTGATGATCCCACTTATTCTTGGCAGAAACACCCTCTTGATCAGCTTCAGAGGTAATCAGTTAGCATAGGTCGGGAAAAGGTTTCTAATCTTTTGATTGGCTAAGTATGGAAGGGAACTCTGTCTGGGGAAACTAGACACAGAGTCTTGTCCCAACCATGAAACCTAATTCCCATTAATGAGTCTATAAGACTCACTAGCATAGGCCTCAAGGAGAACAACTTGTTCCTCCTTGGTGAGTTCTTCTGCTTCTCCTCGAAGAAGAACTCTGGGCCATAATACTCAGACAGTATCTCACTGTCTTTCCATTTTTCAACTCCACAGTTGTTATCTCTCTGTAAGCAAATTCATCAGGGTGAGAGTCCTTCAAGCAACACTGGAGTTCACTCTTCTAAGATCTTCAAGTCTTTTGTATAACAACCCCTTCTTGATCATTTTGTTCTCAAGAATAGATTGAGGGTTGTCTTGGAGTTGTGAGCTCTCTTGAATTCTTCAATGATTTCCCAGGGTGAGACTACCATGGCCAACGTAATTGCAGCATTCAAGGTCTTCTTCACTTGGCCATGATATCTACTTGGTATATTCTTCTAATGAATTCTAGAACTTACCCTGGGGTCTGGCCAGATCCGCAATCTTTCTCTTTGATGTTGAAAAGTATGTCTAAGAGTGTACAGCCTCAGAGCCTGTTTCTTCATTTCTTGAATGGATGAGGACTGAGGGAAATCCTTGTCAACCATCTTGAGAAACTGCTCATCGTGTTGCTTCTGTTGTTCTGCTTCTTCAATCTTTACTTTCACCATCTGCATTTGCAAGTCAGGTGTAATCACTTGTTGACTTCTATGCTCAGGTGTTTTAAGGTTGAGACAGCAGAGATTGGCAGACAATCTTCATCATCATCCTCTTCTTCATCTCTTCTACCCTCAACACCCTTTTCCTCCTCCTCTGGGTGTATCACTGGGTAAGGTTTGAGGTGGTTTTGTTTAAAGGATTGGTTTTGTGGTTGAGTTGTGGGTGGCTTTGGTTTAGGGATAGATTTGGGAGATTTTAGAGATAAGGGTTGTGTTTGAGTGGGAGTGTGAGAAGACTGACTTAGCATTTTGGTGGTGAGTTTGGCTTTGGAGAGCTTTGCCATTTCAGTTCTCTTCCCTGCACCTGCTTCATCCAGTTCTTCGATGATCAACCCTTTATTATAGCCTCCAGAAGAGCAGATTTTCTTGGTTATCTCCAAGATACTGTCTCTGGACCAGGCCTTTATCTCTATCAATGATCTTCCAAGGTATTTGGCAATGAATCTGATCATTATCTCCAATCTTTCACTTTCCAACACACTATAACCGCCCCTCTAGCTTGAACTCTATTCTATTTCCAGCCTTCTGATCTCAGTGTCTAGTGTGGCTGTGTCATGACCTTGTCGAAAGTGCTGATCTATAATTTTATCCATATCGGATTGCTTTGAGCTTCATCAGCATCTTTGACAAGATCTTCTAAGGATTTATCTTCATCAGCTTTTGACTAGGCACTTTTCTTTCTTTTATATGTGATCAGCTGATCTTCCTTCTCTTTATCTGTGATCAGTTGTTCTGAGATCAGTTCTTTCTCCACCTCCTTCTCTTTTGCAGGTTCTTTCTCATCATTAACTCTTTTTCTTTTCTTTTCTTTCACTGCCTTAGACTTGGAAGTCTCCCCCTTTTTGGTTGCATTGGGATCAGAGGCTTGAAAGGCAGAAAGAGATTTGTGAACAACATCATCAATGAGGGTTTGTAGATTTGAGGAGATCCTCTCATCAATGGCTTTATGCACTATGTCAGTGATGATGGGAGTGATGAGAGGTAAGGAGTTTTGAAAGATAGCAACCATCTACTTAGAGGGGTTTTGTCCCTGAGAGGTGGTGCCAAAAGCAGTGGCTGGTGGCCCAGTTAAATCTGTAGCTCAGTGTTTGGTGAACCTTCAATTGAAGGTGCCATCTGTGGGGTTTTTAGGGTAGATGGACTTTGATCCTGACATTTTGGCTAGCAGCTCTTTGAGTCTGCTCACCTCAGTCTCTAGGATGGTATTATGGGCTAATACATTGTAGAAAAAGCCCAGGTCATCATCATCTGTGCTGAATCACCTGACCTCCTGATTGAATCAGGATGTACATGCTCTAGTGTAGATCAGTAGAAGCATGTGCCCCTTGTTCTTGGTACTGGGGACTTCCTGCCTCAGGACTGTGTCCTTCATTGGCAGTTGCCTCTGGTAAGGTCTTATGGATGTTACCAACTTCATCCTGATCATTTGCTGAATCAGTAGAAGTGGCAGCCTTACCAGATGTTCTAACCTCCGTTTCTACACTTGGAGATTGAACATGTAACCCCTGTGCTGTGGGTTATCAGAAGCATTTTGGTCCTCCCCCTCAATGTTGAGGTATTCCCAGTGGTAATGGGTTTCTAAGGAGGGGGTGAGGAATGCAACTGACTCAGCACTTTAGCAACTATCAGTGTTGGGCTTTGAGGGGCGGTTGCATGTGAGATTGGTCCGAAGTAGATTGCACCCGGGGTGAGAGGTGCTCTTCAATGGTAACCCTCTCAATTGAGATGGTTTCCAGAATGTGGGATCCCCAATTGTGGTCGCAACAGGATCCTGTTGAGAGGATACTTGCGGCTTCAGCAGGTTGAGTCTTGGACATAACTGGGGTTAAACCAGTATGTATTTCCTGTTTTGTGGTACAGGGGCATCCTCAGGGGACTCATCTCCTTGAGTAGCCTTTTTGGGCTTTTGGATTTGGGTTTGGTGGGGACTTTGGATCTGGAAGTGGAGGCTGTGGGTTCCCTCTGCTTGGGTTTTAGCATCCGGGCAGCCCATTTTAGAGTAGGGTCTGAGTTATGTCTGGAGTATACTTAGCTAAAACAGCTGGAGCAGGGACTCCAAGACCAACAAGGCCATCAGATTTTAATTGATTCAAAATATGGCCATCAGAACCCTGGGATAAAGTAGCCATCTGTTTGCCACAGGTTTCTGAGCCAGATCCTTTAGTTCCATGAACACTATCTCAGAAAAATTTAGATTTTGGCGTTCAAAGATAGAGTACAATACCTGTTGCCATCGGGAAGACATCTGATCCCAAGAAGATGTCTTTGATGCAAGGCAGACATTCACCATATGAAAGATAAGTCGTTCAACATCATGGAAGTGCTTTTTAAGTATGGTTGTAGCACTTAGTCGCCTTCATACCCGTTATTAATGAAGACATATCAGTGGTGCCTTTCGGTATTCTTTAACATAGGTGCCATCATGCAAATTTAGGGTTTTACGAAAGATGTCGGGGGTGATGAGCACCTGTTTCTGGTTCACCAACGACTGGAGAGTGAGTTGGCTATCATTCTCACCAGTTATTACACAGACTTGGTCCAGAACTGGGTTAAGGAATCAGGGTATATGGTAGGATTCAGAAGAAAGGCTGTTCGGTATTGGGAATCCACTAAGATCGATGGCATTGTCAAACTTGTTCCAGAAAGCCGATTTCGAAAGGTAGGCAACACAGTTGTGTCGGGGCTTGAGTTTCATGGTCGCCATTGTTGAGAGAGAAAAGGTTTGAAAACGGCTAATGAAATGTTTGGCTATAAGTGCAGGTATTTATAGGTTAAGAAAGGCTGAAAAGAAAACGACTGAAAGTGTTGGTGTTGGCATCAGTTGTTATAAAAACACTGAAGACTTAGTTTTAACTATCAGACGTTTGAAAACAACTAAAGACTTGGTTTTAGTCATCAGTAGTTTGGAACTACTGAAACCTTGGTTTTGGCTTCAGCTATTGTAAACAACTAAGGACTTGGTATTAGTCATCAGTAGTTGTGAAACTACTGAAGACATGGTTTTGTCATCAGCTGGTTTAGGTGAAACAGCAGTTTGTGGAAACGACTGAAGTGAAAATTCTCTTCAGTAGTTTTCGTCAATTCTTAGCTTTTCAGCCGTTTCATACTGTCCTCAACACTTACTCATCAGACTTTTTAGCTGTTTTCAGTTGTTTCATAGGACATCAGTACTTATCTGTTTTTACTGACATCAGGAGTTATAACTACATCAATAGTTGAAACTGCATCAGTTTCTTTTATATAGATTAGTACATATTTATGACATGTTTACTAATGATCATCAGTACTTGTTTACTAAGATCATCAGTAGTTATCACTTATTCTAGCTGCAACATACCAAGCCTTAACACAAGGTTTTGGAAAGTTGAACTATCCAAAGGCTTAGTAAATATATCTGCAAGCTCATCAGCACTAGGCACAAACTTTGAATCAATCAGACCTTTTTCAAAACATCCCTGAAAAATGGTGTCTGATCTCTATATGTTTGGTCCTAGAGTGCTGGACTGGATTCTTGACAATGCACAGAGCTGAAGCACTATCCATTAATAATGGAGTCTTAGTCTCTGTAATGCCATAATCCAATAGTTGGTTTTGAAGCCAGAGTACCTGAGATGTACAACTTGCAGCAGCAATGTACTCTGCTTCAGTAGTGGATGTAGCAACAGATGTTTGTTTCTTACCTGCCAAGAAATCAAATAGTTTCCTAGGATTTGACATTCACGAGAAGTTGACTTTCTGTTAACTTACACCCTGCATAGTCACTATCAGAAAAAGCAACTAATTTGCATGAGTGTCCAGTGGAATACCAAAGACCTAGAGATTGTGTGCCTTGCAGATATCTAAAGATCCTCTTGACTGCAATCAAATGAGACTCTTTAGGAGCACCTGAAATCTAGCACAAACACAGTTGCAAACATGATATCTGGTCTAGAAGCTGTAAAGTACATCAACGACCCAATCATACATCTATAAAGTGTTTCATCATAGCTTTACCTTTTTGATCTGCATCCAGTTGTGTGGTGTTGCACATGGGAGTAGAACAGGGCTTACAATTTTGTAAATCAAACTTATTCAAAAGTTCTTTTGTATATTTTGATTGATGAATAAAGGTTCCATCAGCCTTTTGTTTGATTTGCAAGCCTAGAAAGAACTGTAATTCTCCCATTGCACTCATTTCAAACTTTTGTTTCATTGAACTTGTAAAATCATCACACAACTGGGATCAGAGGATGCAAAAATAATATCATCAACATAAATTTGAACAAGTAGCTTATGCTGATCCACTTTCTTAATAAACAAAGTTTTATCTATGGAGCCTCTAGTGAAATTATTTTTAAGAAGAAAATTTGAAAGTGTTTCATACCAGGCTCTAGGAGCTTGCTTCAACCCATAAAGAGCCTTATCAAGTTGATACACCCAATCAGGATGTTTATTGTCCTCAAAACCTGGTGGTTGACACACATAAACCTCTGTTTTTATTTTACCATATAAAATGCACTTTTGACATCCATTTGAAAAACTTTAAGATTGTGAATGCAACATAGGCTAAGAACATCTAATTGCCTCTATCTGGCTACAGGGGCAAAGGTTTCATCATAATCAATACCTTCTTCTTGTGAAAACCCTTGTACAACCAGTCTAGCCTTGTTCTTGACAATAAGCCCATTTTCATCAGTTTTATTCCTAAACACCCATTTAGTGCCTATTGCACACTTACCTGGGGGTAGAGGAACCAGTTCCCACACTTGCTGCTTTTTGAAATGAAGTAGCTCAAGCTGCATGGCTTCAACCCATCCATTGTCTCTCAAAGCAACATGATAGTTCTTTGGCTCTAGCTGACTGATGAAGAGAGCATAGAAGCAGAAGTTACAATTGACTTCTGGTTGAGATACCAGCATTGATATCACCAATGGTTTCAGACATGGGGTGATTCTTCAGCTCTTGTATACTATAATGTCAGTGCAAGTGTTTGTAGCCGGTTCAGCAGCAGCAGATGGTGATCCAGACTCTTGAAACCAGTATTAGATGGCAAGTCAAATGATGTAGAGGAGTCAGAAAGCATTTGTTGTGGATGGAGCTACAGAAGCTACAGGAACATCAGTTTAGCAGACTCAGGTAGTTGGCCACTAAACTTGAAAAGGTGAGTACTGATATCATCATCATCTTCAGTACCACCAGGTGGAAGACTTGCTTCAGAAGATGATTTATCCACATGATCTACAACAGCTGGAGGTTGATAAGGAACATATTGCAGTATGTCCAGATCAAAAAACTCCACGGGTTTTGTGGAATTTTATCCTTAGGAGATTCATTGAATTTCACATGCAAGGTTTCTTCAACTATCTTTTTTCTGCAGTTGAACACTCTGTAAGCCTTGCATGTGGATGAATAACCTACAAAATACCTGCATCCACCTTAGGATCAAATTTGTGGAGTTGATCCTTTGTGTTGAGAATGAAACAAGGACACCCAAAGGTTTGAAGAATGAAATTAGAGGAGCCAAATGATGTAGAACTTCATATGGAGTCTTCATCAACCTCTGATTTACTAACACTCTATTCTGCACATAGCAAGCTGTGTTAAGAGCTTCGGCCCAAAAGGTCAATGGCAAACCAGAGTCAGCCAACATAGACCTTGCAGCTTGAATTACGGTCCTGTTCTTTCTCTCCACTACTCCATTTTGTTCTGGAGTCCTTGGGATGCTAAACTGCCTCTTGATTCCTTTTGATAGATAAAATCATGAATTGTATGGTTTCTGAATTCAGTTCCATTATCACTCCTTATACACTTGACTGATAGGGAATACTGCTTCTCAACATACAAACCAAAGTTTATAATCGTCTGAGCAACCTCAACCTTTGAATGCAAGAAGAAAGTCCATACAAATCTGGAGTAATCATCCAATTACCAGACATATTTTCTCTTTGCCATGCTCATCACTCTCACAGGACCAAATAGATCCATGTGCAGTAACTGCAAGCAGGCAGTGGACTTAGGTTCTTCATAGGAGGGAATGAGACTTTGTGCTGTTTTCCTTTTAAACAAGCAGTGCAGGTTTCATCACAGTGGAACTCCTTTATTGGTAGACTCTCACTAAACATTGTTGATCAGCTGATTCATGTTTTTGAGATTAACATGACCCAGCCTTCTATGCCACATTTTAGATTCCTGAGGAGAGGCTTTGGAGAACAGACAAGGATGACCCTTCAAATCATTCTTCTTTGACAAATCCAAGGCATATACTCTTCCAATCCTGTTGGCCTTCAGGAGAGTATGATCATCCAATACCTTGTCAATCACCCTCAGAACTTAGGAAGACAGAATCCTGCAGTTCAGGCTTGTGAGAAGTGCAACATGCCCTTTATCACATCTTGACTGACACTCATAGATTATACTTGAGATTCTCCACATGGTTAACATCATCAAATTTGATATCTCCATTAGACACATATCCTTTCCCGATGATGTAACCTTGGCAACATTTCCAAATGAAACAAATCCCTTCTTTCTTGAGAGTAGTCATTAAGAAGAGAACTGCTCCTAGTCATATGCATAGATCCTCCACTGTCTACATACCAGATGGTCCTTTGGCATGCTGAAGAACCCAAATTTATCATAAAGAACTAGTTAGGTTTAGAGACCCAAACCTTTTTGGTTTTGGGTCTGTTTTCATCAACAATTTAACCATAACTTGTTTCTTATGATTAACAGCTGATGAGAAGGAGATGGTGCTGAAATGGATTCCTTGGATTTGGGCTTGGAATGCCTTTTCAGTGGTTTGATCACAGGTGCATCTAGTTGGTTAACTCTCCCCAAAAAATGCTGAACCATCATAACAAGTTGTGTTTGATTTGTAGCCAAAGCTTTTAGCTCTTGTGACATATCACTACTTGTGTCTGATGAGTTCCTGTGGCCACCATTTCCTCCTTGAAATTCACAGATTTAGTCTGATGTTTATCATGAGGAGCACTATCAGCTGTTTTATGATAAACCCTATCCTTCTTTTTGGATTTGGATGAAGGCTTGGGTTTATCACATTGGGATGACTGTGGTACAAACTTGGTCTCAAACTCATTTTTCATTTCATCCATCTGGATTTTAATGAGCTTATCTCTGTTGAGTTTGGAACCCTTTCTGTACCAACATTCATCAGAAAGATGATTGATTTACCACATATTTCACATGGCTTATTCTTCATCTTGAATTGATCAACTGCTGATGTGGAAACTACTGAAGGTGTGCTCTTCAGTACTTTCCTCCTTTCAGTACTTGTGTAAGTACTGAAGGATCTGTAACAACTGAAGACTTGTTCTTCAGCTGTTCTCTATCCGCAGTTGTTAATCCTTTCATTTCAGCTGATTTGAAATGCTTTTCAGATGTTTGTGTCTTTCCCTTCAGTGCTTGAGATACTTGACGGACAACATCTGAAGTACTCAGCTTCATGTGCTTATCAGTAGTTGAGTCATCAGGCAATTGATTTGCTGAGGTGTCAACACTGATTTCATCTTGTGATTTTGGGTGATCACTTGAGGATGATGCACATGATGATGTGGTTTGGAAATTACTTTCACCTTCAGGTTTTACTATAGATTTTGGAGTAAAATCTGTAGGTGGTGCAATGTGGTTGTAACCTATTCCAAACTTCACATTGGAAGCAGATTGCTTGCTGAGCAGCATTTCAAATCCCTTGCAGGATGATACCTAGCGGTCACACTCAACTTGGGTAACTGCAAGTTTTTCTTTGAGTTCTCTGTGGTTCTCAAGAATGACCTCTAGCTTAGCCTTTCCATCATTTAATTGGCATTTGAGCTTATAAATCTCATCATCTTTATCCTTAAGGATAGACTCATATTCAGGTTTTCTTTTGGAAAGTTTGGTCAAGCTCAAGATTTTGATTATTAAAGCTACAGTTGCCTCTCTAATAGAGATAAATGCAGCTATGCAAGATTCAGAACATAGCTTGGCCTTAGCCTCAGAGGATACCTAGGTTATCTATCATGAAGATGCATTGGAGCATGAACTCTCAGTAGACTCCAGGGCCATGAGAGCTAGATTCTCAAAAGGATGTTCACCACCATGTTGACCATCACCAGCAAATAATTGCTCATTACCAGAGAGATCATCTGGTAAACTGCTCCAGTCAACAACACCAGGGGTGAAGAAGTTGTGATGAGGTTGTGATTTAGATGATTGAGATGGTAGAGGCTCAGGTAAGGCTTGAGGTTGTTGTGCAATAGAAACTTGAACTTGATTTGGCTGAGGCATATAATAGCAGGGATATGATATACATTGGACCCTGAGGGACAAATACCAGGAGATATAGGTTTGAATGATGACCAGAACTAGCAGGATGTTGCCCTCTGTTTTGTGAACTATTGCTTGGAAAAGTCACAAAGGGTGCAGAGGAGTTAGATCCAGTTGATCTACACTCTCTTGCAAAGTGCCCAAGCCTGTGGCATTTTTGACACCTCAACTTACTATTGTGAAAACCAACTTTGGTTTTGCCAGAGAGTCCTGGAAATTCCTACTAGTTCTCTTGTAGAACTTTGAGATCTGATATTAATCAAGGCCATTTGGCTCAGAATATCCATCTCTTCTAAGTCATCATCAACAATACCTTTAAATCATCCATAATGAAACACAAATTGTCACTATTACAGCCTGATTGACTGTCAACACTAACAAATGCATGATCTGAACATTTGAAGAGAAATCTATATGCTCATCATAATTGCTTTCTGATGCAGCATATTCTAACTCATGACCAACCAAGGTAGTGTTCCCAGGTACAAGTCATCAGTGAGCTTTCCTAATGATGCCAGTTTCCTTTTCTGCTCTATCTCTCTTTTAAATGTAAGCAGTTTCCCATGGAGTTGGGTGAGAGATAGGCTATCCAGATTTGCACTGGAGCGTAGGCAATGGTATGTGTCCCATCTCTCAGGCAAGGATCTAAGGAATCTGTTGTTCATCTGACTATTAGTGTAATCATGTTTGACCATTTTCAGCTTAGAGATCAATCAGGAAAAAACACTCAAACTGTTGAGTCAGTGACTCGCCCTTCCTATGAGAGAATGTCTCATATTGTTGGGCAAGGATTTCTCTGTTGTTTGCTAAGACCTCAGCTGTTCCACCAAATTGTTCCTTCAATGCATTACAGAGGTCATGAGCAGTTTCATGATGCATAAGCCCAGAATAGATTTCATTAGGCAGAGCCATGGCCAGAATACCATTCGCTTTAGCATCAATCTCAAACAGTTTTCGATCCTCATCTGAGTATTGTTCCTTCTTCTTTGGAACCATTTGGTTGGTTTCCGGATTGTTCACCATAGGCTTATGTGGACCATGTACCACAAATGTCCAACAACCTGAACTGTTAACAGACAGGTGATGAAGCATTATTCGTTGCCATATGTTATACTCAGTCCTAACCAGCATCGAGGCTTGGTTGAGGAACCGGTATTGTGAGCGTCATTAGAAGGAGTAGTCATTCTCAGATTCAACCAAATTCAATTAAGTTTTAACTGATTTAGAACAAAACACAACAAACCAATATGAACCAAGAGGAAAATCAAAGCAAATAACCGAAAGCAGCAGAAATTCAATGATCTATAACAAATTCTTGCAAATATGCTAATTCAATCAAACTTAGATATCGAAATAGCAGTTTCAATGATCAATTGTTAGATCGATCAATGATTAACCTGCTCTGATACCATTTGTTAGGATGAGTGATCTAAGTTTGATTAATTAGAGAGTATTGCAGCGGAATTTGAACAATGAATTAAAAAATTCACAAGAACACAATTAATATTCAATGTAACAGTAAACGGTTATAGAAAGAGAGAATTCTGCAAAAGAAATATTTCATTCATATGCTTTCGTGGTGGCTCAATGTCACACGTTACAACTAGGTCAACATTCGTTATATAGGAAATGTGAGGTCTGTTGATGTCACTTGATAGTGACATCTAACAGAATTTTTCAAACTACTGAAACTATGCAAACTACTGAGAATGTTCTCAACTACTGATTACATCTTAGAGAATGCTTAAGTACAAAAACATAAAACTACTGAACTACAACTACTGAAACTATAACTACTGAAAAGTAAATTACAAGTACTGAAAGGAAACCATCACAACTACTGAAGTTAATTACTTGCTGTTGTGACAACTACTGATCACTTGGTCTTCAGTCTTTGTCTTCAGTCTTTGTTCTTCAGTACTTTACTTTCAGACTTTCTTCAGCTCATGCTTCAGACTTTGTCTTCGACCTTGAAATCAGCTAATGTCTTCAGCTGTTGTGATCTTCTTCAATAGTTGTAAGTCTGTGGGAATTAGAGGTTTTTCTGATCAGGCTCATTGGTTCTTTTGGTCCAACAACAATGCTCCCCTAGGTGAAGTATCATGCTTCTTTCCAAGCTGATGGTGATGTGTTAGGATCAGTGATCTACGTTTGATTGATTAGAGAGATAGCAGCGGAATTCTAACAATGAATTAGCCAATTCACAAGAACAAAAAGATATTCAATGTAAGAACAAAAAGCAGTTATAGATAGAGAGAATTCTGCAGATATATTCATTCAATATTCGCTTTCGTGGTAACGGAATGTCACACTTACAATTAGGTCGACACCTCTTATATAAGAGATGTGACGTCTGCTGATGTCACTTGATAGTGACATCTAACAGAATTTATCACAAACTACTGATAGTTAACACAACTACTGAAGATGTCAATAGCTGACATCTTCTTACAAAAAATACTAAGTGTTAACTATTATTACAACTACTGAAAAGAACTACTGAAACAATAAGAACTAAAGAACATACTCTTCAGTTGTTTTACAAATACTGAAACAAAGAAACTACTGAAAGGTAAAATCACAACTACTGAAGAAGACCTCTTCAGCTGTTGTGACAACGTCTGATACTTTGGTCTTCAGCACTTGTGTCTTCAGACTTTGTCTTCAGCACTTGTGTCTTCAGACTTTGTCTTCAGCACTTGTGTCTTCAGACTTTGTCTTCAGCACTTGTGTCTTCAAACTTTGTCTTCAGCACTTATGTCTTCAGACTTTGTCTTCAGCACTTGTGTCTTCAGACTTTGTCTTCAGCACTTGTGTCTTCAGACTTTGTCTTCAACACTTGTCTTCAGACTTGTCTTCAAATTTGTGTCTTCAGACTTTGTAATCAGCTGTTGTGTCTTCAGTAGTTGTTGTGATGTCTGTGGGACTTAAAGGTTTTTCTGATCCGGCTCATTGGTTCTTTTGGTCCAACAAACTCCCCCTGAACCCATGCAGCCAAAAACTTTAACTTATTGAGGTCCCACTTATTGTTGGCAGAATGGTTGGTCTTTTTCTTCTTGATCAGTTGAGAAGATGACCCATATAAGCACTGGCCTGGAAATGAGTCTCTGAAGATTTGGTTGGCAATGTATGGACGGGAGCTATGTATTGGGGAATTGGACACTGAGCTGTTCCCCCATCCATGAACTCACTTCCCATGTATAAGCCTGTAGGATTCTCTGTTGTATTCTTTGAGAAACATGATTTGTTCTTCCATGGTCAGGTTCTCAGCTTCACCATCAAACAATCCTTCTCGCCATATACAGCTCTGAGATGTACTTGGCCTGTTTACCATTTTTGAGCTCAACTGTTGTAATCTGTCGGTATGCAACTCATCAGGATGAGTCCCTTCAAGTAACAGGCTGAGCTTATTTGTTTGAAGTTCTCAAGCTTCTTGTAGACTACCCCTTTTAATAATTCTGTTCTCTAACATCTTTTGGGGTGGTTGTTTAGTCTCATAGGCCTTCTTGAAGTCTTCTACAATCTCCCAGGGTGAACTACAAGGACCACTGTGATCTCTTCATCTACTATCCTTTTGACTTGGCCCTTGTATCTCGAAGGAATATCTTTCTTTACAATTCTGTGAGCCACCCTAGGATCAGGCCATACTCTCACCTTTTCCTTCTGATATTGAAATGTGTTGGCAAGAGTGTACAACCTCAGAGCTTCTTTCTTCATACATAATAATTGATGACGAAGCAGCATAAGTTTTGTCAATGCTTTTCAGCATTTCATCATCATGAAGCTTTTGCTGCTGTTCTTCTTCAATCTTTACTCTCACAGCTTCCATCTGTGAGGTGGGAGTGATGGGCATGGGTTTGACTTTCGCAATGTTAAACTGCAGACAGAGGCAGTCTATCTTCTTCCACATCATCCTCTTCTTCTTCTTCTTCTAGCCTCAACACCCTTCTCTTCTTCTTCTTAGGTGCATCATCGGCTGTTGGTTTAGATGGTAAGGAGTTGGTTTTGTGGGTTGTGGTTGTGGTGTTTTGGAGAGGGAATGTTGACAGTGAGTTAGCATTTTGGAGGTGAGTGTTGCTTTTGAGTATTTGGCTAGCTCAGTCCTGCTCCCTGCTCCTGCTTCATTCAAAGCTTCAATAACAAGTCCCTTAGTATATGCTTCAGATGAACAGATCTTGGTGGTGATTGCCAAGATACTGTCCCTGGACCAAGCTTTGATTTCGATCATTGATCTTCCCAGATATTTTGCAATAAATCTAATCATGATCTCAAGCCTTTCTCTTTCTAACACTTCATAACTCGCCCATCTATCTGGATTTCTTCAATCTCTAATCGTCGAATCTCAGAGTCAAGTTTATCGGTGTCATGGCCTTGCCTAAACAGCTGATCAATGATGTTGTCCATTGATCTGCTGTGTTCGGCATCAGCCTCTTTTATCAATAGCTCCAAGGCTTCTCTTTTTCCTTCTCTTTATCAATCTC
Source organism: Flaveria trinervia (assembly GCA_025506515.1). Lineage (NCBI taxonomy): Eukaryota > Viridiplantae > Streptophyta > Magnoliopsida > Asterales > Asteraceae > Flaveria > Flaveria trinervia. The sequence goes on from CM046446.1 coordinate 30,870,044, forward strand.
CATATTCAACTCTAACTCCTTTTCCACTACTCTCCCTTCTGTTTCTTTCTCCTTTTCTTTCTCCTCTGTACTCCTCTTTCTTTTTCCTTTCACTGACTTATCTCCCCCTTTTGGTTGCATTGGTTGCAAGGGGTTGATTCCAGAAAGGTGTTTGCCCACAACCTCCTCTATCAATGGGTGTATGACTGAGGGGAGCCTCTCATCAATGGCTTTGATCACGATGTCAGTGATTATGGTTGTGATGAGAGGGAGGGAATTTGAAGGATAGCAACTATTTGCTCAGGACGGTTCTGTTCCTGAGAAATAGTGCCAGAAGCTGAGGCAGGTGGCTTAGTCATTGGGAGTGGCTCAGTGTTTGGGAGACCTTCAGATGAAGGTGCCATCTGTGAGGTGGTAGAGGCAGATGGTCTTTGTTCCTTAGAAGTTTTGGCAAGCAGCTCTTTGAGTCTGCTCACCTCCTCTTCCAGGATGGGTTTTGGGCGATTACATCTAAAAGAAGCCCATGTCATCATCAGTAGATACCGAATCACCAGACCTCCTGATAGGATCAGGATGAACATGCACTGAGTGTAGCTCAGTTGTAGCATGTGCCACTTTGTCTTGGAACTGGGGACTTCCTGCCTCAGGACTTTGTCCGTCATCAGCAGTTGCCTCTGGTAAGGTCTTAGTAATGGTACCAACTACAACCTGATCATATGCTGACGCAGGAGAAGTGGCAGCCTCACCAGAAGTTCCAATCTCCATTGCTACACTAGGAGAAGGAACATGATACCCCTATGCTGTGGGTTCTCAGCTGCACTTTGGTCCTCCCCCTCAATGGTAGAAGTGTTCCAGTAGTAATTGGTATCTGGGGAGGGGGTGAGGAGTGCAACTGAGTCAGCACTTGTGCAACAAGTAATGTAGGACTTTGGGGGGCGGTTTCATGGGGAGATGGGGTAAAAGCAGTCTGCACCTGGGGAGGATGGTGCTTTCAATGGCAATCTCCTCAAATGAGGAAGATCCCAGATTGGTGGGTACCCCTTCTGAGGTTGCTGCAGGCTCCTTTCGAGAGGAATCCGAGCGGCTGTGGCTGAAGAGTCCTTATATCCACTAGGGGGTTATAACCAGTGGATATAGCCTGCGTTTGTGTTGCAGGGGCATCCTCAGGGGACTCATTTCCCTGAGTAGCCTTTTTGGTTTCTTTTTAGTGGGTTTGGTGGGGACTTTTGATTTGGAGGTGGTGGTTGTGGGTTCCAGCTGCGTGGGTTTGCGCAGCTTGGCAGCCATTTTGAGTGATTTGTCAGAGTTGTGCCGGGAGTATACTTCAGGCAAAACAGCCATAGTAGGGACTCCCAGCCACAAGTCCCTCAGCTTGAAGCTGGTTTGTAATATGGCCATTATGACCGAGGATATAATATCCACGGTTAGCAGTTTTTTTAGCCATATCCTTGAGCTCTGAAAATAGTATTTCTGAAAAATTTAAAGGTTGTTGCTCAAGAATGGAGTACATTACCTGCTGCCACCTTGTAGACAGTTGATCCCAAGAAGAAGTCTTAGGAGCCAAACAGACATTTACCATGTGAAATATGAGACGTTCAGCATCATGGAAATGTTTCTTCAGTATGGTGGAGGCACTAAGGTTTCCCTGATATCCATGGTGGGCAAAGGATAAATCAGTTGTGCCCTTTGGATATCCAGCAGGAGAAGTGGCATCATCCAGGTGTAGAGTTTGACGAGTATATCGGGAGTGATGACCACTTCGTGGTTGTTGATGACCGACCGGAGAGACGCTGTGTTGTTCTCCCCAGTGGTGAGGGTGACGTTCATCCAAAACTGGTTAAGGGATTCGGCATGAAGGATTGGATTGAGAAGAAAGGCCGTTTTGTAGGGTGACTGGACCATAAGATCAATAGCATTATCGAACTTAGCCCCGAATGGCGATTTGGTGAGGTAAGCTACACAGTTGTGTCGCGGTTTGAGCTGCATGGACGCCATATGAGAGAGAAGTTTTGGAGAGATGAATGTTAGGTTTGAAGAAGATGAGGCTCTGAAGGATTATGTACGGGTTAGAAAACGACTGAAGGGTTTGGTGTTAGTCATCAGTAGTTTAAATGACTGTTGACATGGTATTACATTTCAGACGTTGAAACAGCTGAAGTCGTGGTTTTAGGCATCAGCAGTTAGAAAACTACTGAAGACCATGTTTTGACTTCAGATGATGAAACAACTGAAGACTTGGTATCAGTCATCAGTAGTTGTGAAACTACTGAAGACATTGGTTTTGTCAGTAGTTGTTGTAAACAGCTGAAGACTTGGTGTTAGTCTTCAGTAGTTGTGAACTACTGAAGACATGGTTTTGTCATCAGTTGTTGTAAACAGCTGAAGACTTGGTGTTAGTCTTCAGTAGTTGTGAAACTATTGAAGACATGGTTTTGTCATTAGTTGTTGTAAACAACTGATGACTTAGTATTAGTCATCAGTAGTGTGAAACTACTGAAGACATGGGTTTGCTATCAGTGTTTAGGATGAAACAACAGTTGTAGAAACAACTGAAGAGAAAGTTATCTTCAGTAGTTTTCGTCAATTTATAGCTTTCAGCTGTTTCATATTGTCCTCAACACTTACTCATCAGACTTTGCATCTGCTTTTCAGGTGTTTCATAGGACGTCAGTACTTATCTGTTTGTACTGATTTCAGTAGTTGTAACTACATCAGTAGTTGTAACTACATTAGTGGTTTAGAACAGATAAAGTACTTCATTACTTGTGAGGCATTTAGCCGTCAGTAGTTATAAAAACTGAAGGTGAAAGAACTCATCAGTACTTATATGTGACATGGTTACCAATGATCACCAGTAATTATTACTGAAATCATAAGTAGTTGTCACTTATTCTAGCTGCAGCATACCAAGCCTTAACACAAGGTTTGGAAAGTAGAACTATCCAAAGGCTTAGTAAAAATATCTGCAAGTCATCAGCACTGGGCACAAACTTAGGATCAATCAAACCTTTTTCAAAACAATCCCGAATAAAGTGATGTCTGATCTCCATATGTTTGGTCTTAGAGTGCTGGACTGGATTTTTTACAATACATAGAGCTGAAGCACTATCCATTAATAATGGAGTCTTAGTCTCCGTAATGCCATAATCCAGAAGTTGGTTCTGAAGCCAGAGTACCTGAGAAGTGCAACTTGCAGCAACATGTACTCGACTTCAGCAGATGATGTAGCAACAGATGTTTGTTTCTTACTCTGCCAAGAAATCAAACAGTTGCCCAGGATTTGACAACCACCAGAAGTTGACTTTCTAGTTAACTTGCACCCTGCATAGTCACTATCTGAAAAACAACTAATTTGCAAGAGTGTCCAGTGGAATACCATAAACCCAGAGATTGTGTACCTTGCAAATATCTAAAGATTCTCTTGACTGCAATCAAATGAGACTCTTTAGGAGCAGCCTGAAATCTAGCACAAACACATGTAGCAAACATCATATCTGGTCTAGAAGCTGTTAAATACATCAAGGACCCAATCATACATCTGTAAAGTGTTTCATCAACAGCTTTACCTTTCTGATCAGCATCAGTGTGTGGGTGGCACATGGGAGTAGAACAGGGCTTACAGTTTTGTAAATCAAACTTATTCAAAAGATCTTTTGTATATTTTGACTGATGAATAAAGGTTCCATTAGCGTTTTGTTTAATTTGCAAGCTAGAAAGAACTGTAATTCTCCCATTGCACTCATTTCAAACCACTTTTTCATTAATGTTGTAAAATCATCACACAACTGGGGATCAGAGGATGCAAAAATGATATCATCAACATAAATCTGAACAAGTAGCTTATGCTGATCCACCTTCTTAATAAACAAAGTTTTATCAATGGAGCCTCTAGTGAATTTATTCTTAAGAAGAAAAGTGGAAAGTGTCTCTATACCAGGCTCTAGGAGCTTGTTTCAACCCATAAGAGCCTTATCAAGTTTATACACCCATTCAGGATGTTTATTATCCTCAAAACCTGGTGGTTGACACACATAAACTTCTTCCTTTATTTTACCATATAAAAATGCACTTTTGACATCCATTTGAAAAACTTTAAGATTGTGGAATGCAACATAGGCTAAAAACAATCTGATTGCCTCTAGTCTGGCTACAGGGGCAAAGGTTTCATCATAGTCAATACCTTCTTCTTGTGAAAACCCTGTACAACCAATCTAGCCTTGTTCTTACAGTAAGCCCATTTTCATCAGTTTTATTCCTGAACACCCATTTAGTGCCTATTGCCACACTTACCTGGGGGAAGAGGAACCAGTTCCACACACTTGCTGTTTCTTGAACTGAAGTAGCTCAAGCTGCATGGCTTCAACCCATCCATTGTCTCTCCAAGCAACATGGTAGTTCTTTGGCTCTAGCTGACTGATGAAGAGAGCATAGAAGCAGAAGTTAGACAATGACTTCTTGTTGAAACACCAGCATTGATATCACCAATAATTGAGACATTGGGTGATTCTTCAGTTCTTGATAAACAATGAGATCTGTGCAAGTGTTTGTAGGACCTTCAACAGTAGCAGATGTTGATGCAGACTCTTGAAACCAAGATTTAGATGGTAACCCAAAAGATGTAGAGGAATCAGAGATCTCATCAGCATTTGTTGTGGATGGAACTGCTGAAGCTACGGGAACATCAAGTTTAGCAGACACAGGCAGTTGGTCACTAAACTTGAATAGGTGAGTACTGATATTATCATCATCATCATCAATACCACCAGGTGGAAGACATGCTGCAGAAGATGATTTATCCACAGGATCTGCAACAGCTGGAGGTGGTAAGGAACATATTGCAGTATGTCCAAATCAAACAACTCCACAGGGTTTTGTGGAATCTTGTCCATAGGAGATTCATTAAACTTCACATGCAAAGTCTCGTCAACTATCTTTGTTCTGCAGTTGAAGACTCTGTATGCCTTGCAAGTAGATGAATAACCAACAAAATACCCTGCATCCACCTTAGGATCAAATTTTTGGAGTTGATCCTTTGTGTTGAGAATAAAACAGGGACACCCAATGCTTTGAAAAATGAAATTAGAGGAGCCAAGTGATGGAGAACTTCATATGGAGTCTCGTCAACCTCTGATTTACTAAGGCTCTATTCTGCACATAGCAAGCTGTGTTAACAGCTTCAGCCCAAAAGGTCAGTGGCAAACCAGAGTCAGCCAGCATGGACCTTGCAGCTTCAATTAGGGTCCTGTTCTTCCTCTCCACTACTCCATTTTTTTCTAGAGTCCGTGGTATGCTAAACTGCCTTTTGATTCCCTTTGAAAGATAGAAGTCATCAAGTGTATGGTATCTGAATTCAGTTCCATTGTCACTCCTAATACACTTGACTAGAAGGGAACTACTGCTTCTCAACATACAACACAAGTGAATAATCTTCTGAGCAACCTCATCCTTTGAATGTAGAAAGAAAGTCCATACAAATCTGGGGTAATCATCCACAATTACCAGACAGTATTTCTTCTTTGCCATGCTCATCACTCTCACAGGACCAAATAGATCCATATGCAGTATTGCAAGCAAGCAGGCAGTGGACTTAGGCTCTTCAATAGGAGGGATGAGACTTTGTGTTGTTTTCCTTTTAAACAAGCAGTGCAGGTTTCATCACAGTGGAACTCCTTTATTGGTAAGCCTCTAACTAAACTGTTGTGGATTAGCTAATTCATGTTTTTGAAATTACATGACCCAGCCTTCTGTGCCACAGTTTAGATTCTTGGGAGAGGCTTTGGAAAATAGGCAAGGATTGCCTCTGAGATCTATTTTCTTGGAAAGATCTAAGGCATACACTCTTCCTGTCCTGTTGGCTCTCAAGAGAGTGTGATCATCCAACACCTTATCAATCAAATGCATAACTTTGGATGACAGAATCCTACAGTTCTGACTGGTGAAAAGAGCAACATGGCCTTTATCACACATTTGACTGACACTCAAGAGATTGTACTTGAGATTTTCCACATGATTAACATCATCAAACTTTATTTCTCCATTGGAGACAAAGCCGATTCCAATGATGTAACCCCTAGCATCATTGTCAAAAGAAACAAACCCATTCTTTCCTTGAGAGTAGTCATGAAGAAGAGAGTTGTTCCCAGTCATGTGCATAGATCCCCCACTGTCTACATACCAGATGCTACTTTGGCATGTTGAAGAACCCTGCAATTATAAACAGTCAGTTAGTTTTGGAGACCCAAACTTTTTGGTTTTGGGCCTGGTCTCATCAACAGATGGTAAACTAACAGGTTGATGGAAACAACAGCCTGAGAGGAAGAAGATGGTGAAGAAGAGGAATCCTTTGGCTTGGACCTCCTTTTCTGGGTTCAACATAGGAACATCTAATTGGTTAACTCTTCCCAATAGATGTTGAACCATCATAACCAGTTGTGTTAGATTTTGTGATAAAGCTTTCAGCTCATCAGACACATTGCCATTGGAGTTTGATAAGTCCTATGTTGCACCTTCTTCTTTTGAGCAATCTCAGCTGTTACCTGTTTAACCCCTTCCTTTTTGGATTTCTTTATGGACTTAAGGGTTACAGGATTTGATGTTGCTGATACAAATGTGGTTTCAAACTAAGTTTTCATTTTAACCATTTTTTCTTTAATTTCCTCTTTATGTTTGAGTTTGGATCCTCTTTTGTACCAGCAATCATCTGTAAGATGATTGAACAAACCACATACTTCACATGGTTTCTTCTTCATCTTATGTTGATCATCAACTAAAGAGGATGAAACTACTGAAGACTTATTCTTCAGTGCTTTGAAAGCATTGTTGCTTTCTTGACTTCCTCTTTAGTAGTCTTCAAACTCTTTCTACTGACAGTTTTCTTCTTTTCAGTACTGACAGTAGTTGGAGTTTGAACTTCAGGTGTTAAATCTTGCTCTCCAGTCCTTTCAGGACTTTCAGAATTAACTCCTGAGTTGATCAACTCATTGATCATGTGAGTGTCAGCAGTGGAACCATCAACATCAGCTGATAGGTTCTGAGAGGGCTTAGTGCTGACTTCTACTTCTGATAGTGCTGAATCAGAAAGTAGATCACATGATGAAATGGATTGGTTATTACTCTCACCATCAGATTCTACCTCTGCTCTGGGAGTAAAATCTGTAGGTGGAGCAGTGTGATTGTAACCAATGCCAAACTTCACATTGGAAGCAGATTGCTTACTAAGAAGCATTTCAAAACCTTTGCATGATGTACCCATCGATCACACACTACTTGGGTGACTGCAAGGGTTTCTTTGAGATCTTTGTACTTCTCTAGAAGTACTCTTCCCTAGCCTTATAGTCTGTCATATGGCATTTAAGTTTGTAAATCTCACATTCTTTTCATTAAGCACAGACTCAAATTCAGCTTTTCTTTTGGAAATTGTTTGTTCTAGCTCAATGTTCTTGTTAATCAAAGCTACATTTGCTTCTCTAATAGATGCAAATGCTGCTATGCATGTTATAGAACATAATTGGCTTTTGCCTCAGAGGATACCTGTGATACCTTTGGTGTAGAGGCATTAGTAGATGAAGTATCCGCAGAATCCAAAGCCATAAGAGCTAGATTTCCAAAGGGACTGTCACCACCATGTTGACCAGCACCAGTGAACAGTTGTTCATGACCAGACAAATCATCTGGTAAACTGCTCCAGTCAACAACTCCTGGGGTGAAGAAGCTGTGTTGTTGAGGTTGAGTTTGTGATGAGATTGGGAAGGTTGTGGTTCAGGCAATGCTTGTGGGTTGTGCAATTGGAGCTTGAACAGGATTTGGTTGAGGCATATAATAGCAGGGATAAGGATATGACATTTGACCCTGGGGGACAAAGTATGCAGGAGACCTAGGATGTGAATGATGACCAGAACCAGCAGGATGTTGCCCTCTGTTTTGTGGACTAGTACTAGGAAAAGTCACAAAGGGTGCAGAAGAGTTAGATCCAGTTGATCTACACTCTCTTGCAAAGTGTCCAAGCCTTTGGCATTTGTGACACCTCAACTTACTCTTGTCAAAACCAACTTTGGTTTTGCCAGAGAGTCCAGGAAATTTCCTGCTAGTTCTCTTGTAGAACTTCTGAGATCTGATATTAATCAAGGCCATTTGGCTCAGAATATCCATCTCTTCTAGATCATCATCAGCTATTCCTTTCAAATCATCCATGATGAAGCATAGATTGTCACTATTACTGCCAGAATGACTATCAATACCAACAAATGCATGATCAGAACTGTTTGAAGAGAAATCAAGATGCTCATCATAATTGCTTTGAGATGCAGCATATTCTGACTCATGACCAACCAAGGCAGTGTTCCCTGGTACAAAGTCATCAGTGTGCTTTCCTGATGATAGTTTCCTTTTCTGCTCTATCTCTCTTTCAAATGTAAGCAGTTTCCCATGAAGTTGGGTGAAAGATAGGCTATCCAGATTTGCACTAGAGCGTAGGACAATAGTATATGTGTCCCATCTCTCAAGCAGTGATCTGAGGAATCTGTTATTCATCTGGCTGTTGGTGTATTCCTGTTCACCATTTTCAGCTCAGAGATCAAACTGGAAAAACGCTCAAACTGTTCAGTCAGTGCCTCACCCTTTCTATGAGAGAATGTCTCATATTGTTGGGCGAGGATTTCGCTGTTGTTTGCTAAGACCTCATCAGTTCCACCGAATTGTTCCTTCAGTGCATTCCAGAGGTCATGAGCAGTTTCGTGATGCATAAGCTCTGAATAGATTTCATTTGGTAGTGCCATGGCCAGAATTCCATGGGCTTTAGCATCAATCTCAAACAGTTTCCGATCTTCATCTGAGTATTGTTCCTTCTTCTTCGGAACCATTGATTGGTTTCCGGATTGTTCACCATAGGCTTATGTGGTCCATGTACCACAGATGTCCAACAACCTGAACTGTTAACAGACAGGTGATGAAGCATTCTTCGCTGCCATATGTTATACTCGGTCCTAACCAGCATCGGGGGCTTGGTTGAGGAACCAGTATTGTGAGGATCATTAGAAGGAGTAGTCATCTCAGATTCAATCAAATTCAATTAAGCTATAACAGATTTAGAACAATACACAACAACCAATTGAACCAAGAGAGATCTCAGAATAAATGAACGAAAGCGTCAGAAATTCAATAATTTATAACCAGTTCTTCCAAAATGCTATTTCAATCAAACATAGATATCAATTAGCAGTTTCAATGATCAATTGTTAGATCAATCAATGATTAACCTGCTCTGATACCACTTGTTAGGATCAGTGATCTACGTTTGATTGATTAGAGAGTATAGCAGCGGAATTCTAACAATGAATTAGCCAATTCACAAGAACAAAAAGATATTCAATGTAAGAACAAAAACAGTTATAGATAGAGAGAATTCTGCAGATATATTTCATTCAATATTCGCTTTCGTGGTAACGGAATGTCACACTTACAATTAGGTCGACACCATATAAGAGATGTGACGTCTGCTGATGTCACTTGATAGTGACATCTAACAGAATTTATCACAAACTACTGATAGTTAACACAACTACTGAAGATGTCAAATAGCTGACATCTTCTTACAAAAATACTAAGTGTTAACTATTATTACAACTACTGAAAAGAAACTACTGAAACAATAACAACTGAAGAACATACTCTTCAGTTGTTTTACAAATACTGAAACAAAGAAACTACTGAAAGGTAAACCATCACAACTACTGAAGAAGACCTCTTCAGCTGTTGTGACAACGTGTGATACTTTGGTCTTCAGCACTTGTGTCTTCAGACTTTGTCTTCAGCACTTGTGTCTTCAGACTTTGTCTTCAGCACTTGTGTCTTCAGACTTTGTCTTCAGCACTTGTGTCTTCAGACTTTGTCTTCAGCACTTGTGTCTTCAGACTTTGTCTTCAGCACTTGTGTCTTCAGACTTTGTCTTCAGCACTTGTGTCTTCAGACTTTGTCTTCAGACTTTGTGTCTTCAGACTTTGTAATCAGCTGTTGTCTTCAGCTGTTGTGGTCTTCAGTAGTTGTTGTGATGTCTATGGACTTAAAGGTTTTTCTGATCCGGCTCATTGGTTCTTTTGGTCCAACATGATGAGTCAACACTATGGCATAACGAACATGTCATATCAATTTTAAAACCATAAATAAATTGGTTGAAAATAACTTTGATCATGGTTTTCCAAAAAAGATTTCTCTGCAAAGATAATTGTCTTGTATGTCTGAAAGGAAGCAACATAGAGTATCTCATAAATCCAAAGTTGTTAACTCTATCACCACTCCATTGCACTTATTGAACATGGATCTTTTTGGTCCAGAAAGTATAATGAGCATTGAAAGGAAGTCATATTACCTTGTGATCATTGATGATTTTACTAGATTTACATAGGTATTCTTTTTAAGAACCAAATATGAAACTGTTGAAATATTAAATCTATTTTTCATAAAATAGAAAATAAAATTGATACAAGGTCAAAATAATTAGAAGTAATCAAGAGAATGAGTTTAAGAATCAAGTTCTTGACTCATTCTATAACACAAAAGAGATTTCCAGACAATACAGTGCCCCTAAAACTCCTCAACAAAATAGTGTTGTGATCGTTGTGGCTGCTTGAACTATGTTAGCTGATTCAAAGCTACTTCTAACATTCTGGGTAGAGGTAGTCAACACTGCATGCTATGTGCAGGACAAAGTTCCCTTAGTTAGGCCACATGGAAGAACCCTTATGATCTATGGAACAAGTGGCCACCATTCATTGGCTTTCTAAGGTCCTTTGGCACAGGTGTACCATACTTAACACAAAGGACAATTTGGCAAAATCTGTTCAAAAGTCAGATGATGCTATCTTTGTTGGATATTCCTCCAACTCTATTGCTTATAGAGTATACAACATTAAAAATCAACAATTCGAGGAATCATCCAACATTGTTTTCAATGAGCACACTCCTTGTGTTAGGGGGAATGGCCTTGATTTAGAACCATTTCCAAACTTTTCTAAACCTTCTTGTGAGAATGTTTCACCTAGAATAGGTACTCACAGTGATTCTAATAATGATCAACTATTTGAGTTATCCAAACCTACTCCAAGTTCTCCAAGAGCAGTTAAAGATCAAGCTCCCACTATTTTCAAATTTGATAGTATGACTATCTCAAGAGATAATGGAGCTTGATCAAGTTTTAGCCTAGTAAGCCTCAACACTCATCTTGTGACACTACATAACACGAAGCTTATGGAGGTAGCATTCTGAAGAAACAGGAAACTATTATGCTTAACAGCCAAGTGTAATGATGATGTTTCTCATTCATTCAATCAATCCTCATTGAATAAGTTTGAAACAATAGCTGATCTAGTGTTCAAGCCCCTAAGCCAAACATGTCAAATCGGATCTATCTCTACAATTTGATGTGATCCAAGGCTAATAATTCACAACAATCATCCAACTGAAAATATCATTAGAGAAGTCTCTGAAGGTATGAGAACAAGAAGAAAATCTCACAATGGGAATGTTTGCTTGTACTCATGCTTCTTATCCAGATGGAACCCAAGAAAGTAGAAGATGCCTTGAAAGATAGTAGCTGGGTTGAATCAATGCAAGAGGAGTCGCATTGTTGGACCAAAAGAACCAATGAGCCGGATCAGAAAAACCTTAAGTCCCACAGACGTCACAACAACTGCTGAAGTCCACAACAGCTGAAGACAAAAGTCTGAAGACACAAGTGCTGAAGACAAAGTCTGAAGACAAGTGCTGAAGACCAAGTATCAGTCGTTGTCACAACAGCTGAAGAGGTCTTCTTCAGTAGTTGTGACGGTTTTCTTTCAGTAGTTTTATGTTTTCCTTTCTGTAGTTTTGTAAAACGACTGAAGAGCTTGTTCTTCAGTCGTTGTAGTTTCAGTAGTTTCGTATCAGTAGTTTTATGTTTTATACTTAGCACTCTGATATGTTCTCAGTAGTTGTGAACATTTCAGTAGTTTGTTAAGTTTTAGTTATTTTTGTAACAAATCTGCCAGATGTCACTATCCCGTGATATCAGCAGTGATTGCACTCTATATAAGGAGTGTCAACCTTATTGTAATTGTGAATGATCAAGCAGAAACATTTGATATTATTGAAACATTCCTTTTCATAGAAATATATTCTCTCTTTACAACCGTATTTGTTCATAATGCATACGAATATCAAATTCTTGCTATAATTTGTCTAATTCTTGTTCTTATTCTACTGCGTTACACTCTAATCCATCAAACTTGAGATCACTGATCCTATCAAATGGTATCAGAGCCTGTTCATCATTGATCGATCTAATAATTGATCATTGAAACTGCTATCCAAGATCCAAGTTTGATTGAATTAGCATTGTTGCAAGAAACGGTTATAGAGATTGAATTTTCTGTGTTTTTGGTCATTCATCCTGAGATTTATTCTTGGTTTTCATTGAGTCTGTTGTGGTCTGTGTAAAATCTTTTAAAAGCTTGAATTAAATTGTATTTGGACCTAAAATGACTACTCCTTCCAATGATCCTCACAATACTGGTTCCTCAACCAAGCCTCCGATGCTGGTTAGGAATGAGTACAACATATGGCAACGACGAATGCTCCATCACCTGTCTGTTAACAGCTCAGGTTGTTGGACATCAGTGGTACATGGTCCACACAAGCCTATGGTGAATAACCCGGAAACCAATCAAATGGTTCCGAAGAGGAGGGAGCAATACTCAGATGAGGATAAGAAATTGTTTGAGATTGATGCAAAAGCCCATGGAATTCTGGCCATGGCACTGCCCAATGAAATCTATTCTGGGCTAATGCATTATGAAATTGCCCATGAGCTCTGGAATGCCTTGAAAGAACAATTTGGAGGAACAGATGAGGTCTTGGCAAATAATAGAGAAATCCTTGCCCAACAATATGAGACATTCTCTCATAGGAAGTGTGAGACACTGACTCAACAGTTTGAGCGGTTCTCTTATTTGATCTCTGAATTAAAAATGGTAAAACATGAGTACACAAATAGCCAGATGAATAACAGATTTCTCAGATCACTGCCTGAGAGATGGGACACATATACTATTGTCCTACGCTCCAGTGCAAATTTGGACAAACTATCTCTCACCCAACTCCATGGGAAATTGCTCACATTTGAGAGAGAGATAGAACAGAAACGAAAATTGTCATCATCTGGAAAGCTCACTGATGATTTTGTACCAGGAAACACTGCCTTGGTAAGTCATGAGTCAGAGTATGCAGGATCAGAATGCCAATATGATGAGCATATTGATTTCACCTCAAACAATTCTAATCATGCCTTTGTGAGTGTTGATTGTCATTCTGTTAATGATAGTGACAATCTATGCTTTATCATGGATGATTTGAAGGGCATTGCTGATGATGATTTAGAAGAGATGGATATTTTGGGCCAAATGGCCTTGATCAATATCAGATCTTAGAAATTCTACAAGAGAACTGGCAGGAAATTTCCTGAACTCTCTGACAAAACCAAAGTTGGTTTTGACAAGAGCAAGTTGAAGTGTCACAAATGCCACAGGCTTGGACACTTTGCAAGAGAGTGTAGATCAACTGGATCTAACACTTCTGCACCCTTTTTGACTTTTCCAAATAACAATTCACAATTCAAAGGGCAACACTCTGCTCGTTCTAGTCATTCATCACACCCTCAATCTCCTGCATATTTTGTTCCTCAGGGTCAAATGCCATATCCTTATCCTGCTATTATATGCCACAGTCAAATCAAGTTCAAGCTCCTATTGTACCACAATCTCATGCACCACCAGAACCTCAACCATCCCCATCTCAATCACAACCTCATCACAGCTTCTTCACACCTAGAGTTCTTGACTGGAGTAGCTTACTTGATAACTTGTCTGGTCACACTGAGCAATACTATGCTGGTACTAGTCAACATGGTGGTGAACACCCTTTTGGAAATCTTGCTCTCATGGCCCTGGAGTCTACTGAGGGTTCTTGTTCAAATGCATTATCTTCACAGGTAACTCAGGTATCTTCAGAGGCTAAATCCAAGTTATGTTCTGAATCATGCATAACTGCCTTTGTCTCTATTAGAGAGGCAAATGTAGCATTAATAAATCAAAAACTTGAGCTTGAGAAAACCATTTTCAAAAGAAAAGCTGAGCATGAGTCTGCCCTTAACAGTAAAAGTGATGAGATTTATAAGCTTAAATGCCAATTAAATGATGAAAAGGCCAAGCTAGAGGTTATTCTGGAAGACCACAGGAGTCTCAAAGAAAAACTTGCAGTGACCCAAGTTGAGTGTGAATGCTGGGTCTCATCATGCAAGGGATTTGAAATGCTTCTTAGCAAGCAAACTGCTTCAAATGTGAAGTTTGGCATTGGTCACAACCATACTGCTACACCAACAGACTTTACTCCTAACTCCATAGTTAATTCTGAAAGTGAAAGCAATCTCCAAACCACATTATCGTGTGAGTCATTCTCCAATAATAATCTAAGATCAGAGAATGAAACTAGTGTTAAGATCTCAACAAATAAATTGACTGATGGTCTAACTATTGAGACTCATATGAAGCTGAGTACTTCATATGTTGTTCCTCAATGTACCTCAAGTACTGAAAGAGACCCAATATCTGAAAAGCATTTCAAATCAGTTGAAATACAAGGACTAACAACTGCTGAGGAATCCATCAAACAGTCTATTAGGACGGATGGAAAACAGTTGAATTACCAGTCTTCAGCTGTTACAAATCCTTTAGTACCTAGTACTGATAGGAGGAAAGTACTGAAGATCACACCTTCAGTAGTTTCCACTTCAGCAGTAAAGATGTCCAAGATGAAGAATAAACCATGTGAAATTTGTGGTAAATTCAATCATCTATTGATGAATGTTGGTACAAAAAGGGTTTAAAGCTCCAAAGGGATGAGCTCATTAAACTAGAAATAAATAAAATGAAAACAGAGTTTGAGACCAAGTTTGTACCACAATCATCTCAACCTGATAAACCCAAGGCCTTACCCAAATCCACTAAGAAGGATGCGGTTTATCAGAAGACAGCTGATATTGTTCCTCATGATAAACATAAGACTAAGTCTGTGAAGTCTAAGAAGGAGGAAATGGTGGGTCACAGGAACTCATCAAAAACAAGCTCTGGAGTGTCAAATGAACTGAAAGCTCGAGCTTCAAATCAGACACAACTTGTTATGATGGTTCAGCATCTGTTGGGGAGAGTTAACCAACTTGAAACCCATGTGATCAAACCACTGGAGAGGAATTCCAGGCCCAAATCCATTTCAGCACCATCTCCATCTTCATCAGCTGTTAATCATAAGAAACCAGCTATGGTTAAATCTGTTGATAAAGTCAGTCCAAAACCAAAAAGGTTTGGGTCTCCAAAGCTAACTAGTTTCTTATGATTATGCAGGGTTCTTCAGCATGCCAAAGAAGCATCTGGTATGTGGACAGTGGAGGATTCATGCACATGACTGGGAGCATCTCTCTTCTTCATGATTACTCTGAGGGAAAGAAGGGATTTGTCTCATTTGGAAATGATGCTAAAGGTTACATCATTGGAAAAGGATTTGTGTCTAATGGAGATATAAGATTTGATGATGTCAACCATGTGGAGAATCTCAAATACAATCTGTTGAGTGTCAGTCAGATGTGTGACAAAGGACATGTTGTTCTTTTCACAAGCCAGAACTGTAGGATTCTGTCTTCCAAGGTTCTGAGCCTGATTGACAAAGTACTGGATGATAATACTCTCCTGAAGGCTAACAGGATAGTAAGAGTATATGCCTTGGATCTGTAAAAGAAAATTGAGTTAAGAGGCCATCCATGCTTGTTCTCCAAGGCCTCTCTTCAAGAATCTAAACTGTGGCATAGAAGGCTGGGTCATGTTAATCTCAAAAACATGAATCAGCTGATCCACAAGAGTTTAGTGAGAGGTCTTCCAATAAAGGAGTTCAATTGTGATGAAATCTGCACTGCATGCTTAAAAGGGAAACAACATAAAGTTTCATTCCCAACCATAGAAGAGTCCAAGTCTAATGCCTGCTTACAACTACTGCACATGGATCTTTTTGGTCCTGTGAAAGTAATGAGTATGGCAAAGAAGAAATACTGTCTGGTAATTGTGGATGATTACTCTAGATATGTATGGACCTTCTTCTTGCATTCAAAGGATGAGGCTACTCAGTCCATTATGAACTTTGTGCTACACGTTGAGAAGCAGTATTCCCTACCCGTTAAGTGTGTGAGGAGTGACAGTGGTACTGAATTCAGAAACCACACTCTTGATGAGTTTTACTTATCAAAGGGAATCAAGAGGCAGTATAGCATCCCAATGACTCTAGAGCAAAATGGAGTAGTGGAGAGAAAGAACAGGACCCTCATTGATGCTGCAAGGTCCATGTTGGCTGATTCTGGTCTGCCACTGACCTTTTGGGCTGAAGCTGTCAATACAGCTGCTATGTACAAAATAGAGCCTTAGTAAATCAGAGGTTGATGAACACTCCTTATGAAGTTTTACATCATTTAGCCCCTTTGATTTCATTCTTTAGAGCATTGGGTGTCCCTGTTACATTCTCAACACAAAGGATCAACTCCAAAAGTTTGATTCTAAGTTGGATGCAAGGTATTTTGTTGGGTATTCATCCACTTGCAAGGCTTATAGAGTATTCAACTGTCGGATAAAGATAGTTGAAGAAACCTTGCATGTGAAGTTCAATGAATCCCCTAAGGATACAATTCCACAAAACCCTGTGGAGTTGTTTGATCTCGACATTCTGCAATATGTTCCTTATCAACCACCTGCTGTTGTAGATCATATGAATCCATCATCTTCTGTAGCTAGTCATCCATCTGGTGTTACTGATGATGATGATGATATCAGTAATCACCTTTTCAAGTTTAGTGATCAACTGCCTGATTCAGCTAGACTGATGTTCCTGTAGCTTCAGTAGCACAATCCACAACAAATGCTGATGAGATTTCTATAACTTCAACTTCTTTTGAATTACCATCTACTGATTGGTTTCAAGGAAATGCTTCACCATCACCATCTGTTGCTGCTGAGCCTGCCACAAACACTTGCACAGATCTTATTGTGTACCAAGATCTGAAGAATCACCCTATGTCTCAAATCGTTGGTGATATCAATGCTGGCGTTTCAACAAGAAGTCAATTGTCTAATTTCTGCTTCTATGCTCTCTTCATTAGTCAACAAGAGTCAAAGAACTATCACATTGCTTTAAGGGACAATGGATGGGTTGAAGCCATGCAGCTTGAGCTTCTTCAGTTCAAGAAACAGCAAGTGTGGGAACTGGTTCCTCTACCTCCAGGTAAGTGTGCAATAGGCACTAAATGGGTGTTTAGGAACAAAACTGATGAAAATGGGCTTATTGTTAAGAACAAGGCCAGACTGGTTGTACAGGGGTTTTCACAAGAGGAAGGCATTGATTATAATGAAATTTTGCCCCTATAGCCAGACTGGAAGCATTCGATTGTTTTTAGCTTATGCTGCTTATCACAACCTTAAAGTTTTTCAAATGGATGTCAAAAGTGCATTTTTGTATGGGAAAATTAAAGAAGAGGTTTATGTATGTCAACCACCAGGTTTTGAGGACAATAAACATCCTAATTGGGTGTATAAGCTTGATAAGGCACTCTATGGGTTGAAACAAGCTCCTAGAGCCTGGTATGAGACATTATCAAACTTTCTTCTAGAAAATAATTTCACTAGAGGCTCCATAGATAAGACTTTATTCATTAAGAAAGCTGGGCAACATAATCTACTTGTTCAAATTTATGTAGATGATATTATTTTTGCATCATCTGATCCACAGTTGTGTGACGCCTTTACAAAGTTGATGAAACAGAAGTTTGAAATGAGTGCCATGGGAGAATTACAGTTCTTTCTGGGTTTTCAAATCAAACAAAAGGATGATGGAATTTTCATTCATCAGTCCAAATACACAAAAGATCTTTTGGAAAAGTTTGATTTACAAAAGTGTAAGCCTTGTTCTACTCCCATGTGCAACACCACACAACTGGATACAGATCAGAAAGGTAAAGTGGTTGATGAAACACTTTACAGAGTATGATTGGGTCCTTGATGTACTTAACAGTTTCTAGACCAGATATTATGTTTGCTACATGTGTTTGTGCTAGATTTCAGGTTGCACCTAAGGAGTCTCATTTGATTGCAGTTAAGAGGATCTTTAGATATTTGCAAGGCACTCCATCTCTAGGTTTATGGTATTCCACTGGACACTCTTGCAAATTAGTTGCTTTTTCAGATAGTGACTATGCAGGGTGTAAGTTAACTAGAAAGTCAACTTCTGGTGGTTGTCAATTCCTAGGCAACTGCTTGATTTCTTGGCAGAGTAAAAAGCAGACCTCAGTTGCTACATCAACTGCTGAAGCAGAGTACATTGCTACTGCAAGTTGTACATCTCAGGTACTCTGGCTTCAAAACCAATTATTGGATTATGGCATAATAGAGACTAAGGCCCCATTGTTAATGGACAGCTCTTCAGCTCTTTGTATTGTCAAGAATCCTGTCCAGCACTCTAGGACTAAACATATTGAAATCCGACACAATTTTATTAGAGATTGTTTTGAAAAAGGTCTGATTGATCCAAAATTTGTTCCTAGTGCTGATGAGCTTGCAGACATTTTCACTAAGCCCTTGGATAGCACAACTTTCCAAAACCTAGTGTTAAGGCTTGGTATGCTGCAGCTAGAATAAGTGACAACTACTGATGATCTCAGCTCACAAGTACTGATGATCATTAGTTTATTATTGTCATATATATAAGTACTGAAGTTATTTTCCCACCGGAAGTTTTCTTTAAACTACTAGAGCTTAACTTCTCAGTACTCAAGTACTTTATTTGTTAAAACAATTGATGTAGTTACAATAGCTGATGTAGCTACAACTACTGTTGTCAGAAATACAAATACGTACTGATGTCCTATGAAACATCTGAAAACAGATGAAAACGTCTGATGAGTACGTGTTGAGGACAGTATGAAACAGCTGAAAAGCAATGAATTGACGGCAACTACTGATGAGCCTTTTTGTCTTCAGTAGTTCCCAACTGTTGTTTCTTTCTAAACAACTGAAGCAAAACCATGTCTTCAGTAGTTTCACAACTACTGATGACTAACACCAAGTCTTCAGTTGTTTACAACAACTCATGGTAAAACCAAGTCTTCAGTAGTTTCCCAACTACTGATGACTAATACCAAGTCCTCAGTGTTTCATCACCTGAAGTCAAAACTGTCTTCAGTAGTTTTATAACTATGATGACTAAATCAGAGACTTCAGCTATTTCAACGTCTGACGGTTAAAACCAAGTCTTCAGTTGTTTTATAACAATGCTGATCACACCAATACGGTCAGTCATTCCAAACCTCTGAAAGTTAATACCACGTCATCAGTAGTTTCAACAACTGATGACTAACACCAAACCTTCAGTCATTTTCTAACCCTACCCTTTAAATACCTTATCCCACCTTCAGAGTTTTTACTTTCTTCTCTTCTCAAACCTAATGTTCAAAAAAAAAAACTCTGTAACCTCTCTTCATCAATGGCGACCATGCAACTAAAACCTCGACACAACTGTGTCGCACATCTCACAAAATCGCCATACTGGACCAAGTTTCACAACGCCATTGATTTAATGGTTCAGTCACCTTACAAAACGGCTTTTCTGTTAAATCCCACCATATATGCCGAATCTCTTAACCAATTCTGGACAAACGTCACTCTTGTCTCTGAGGAGAATGACATAGAGTCTCTTCAATCGTTTGTCCATCATCAAAAAGTGGTCATTACTCCAGACATTCTTCGCCAAACCCTAAATCTGGATGATGCCACTTTCCAAACTGGTTATCCAAAGGGCATAATCGATCAATCATTTGCCCAGCATGGATACAAGGGTAACCTGAGTGCATCTACCATATTGAAGAAACATTTCCAAGATGCCGAACGTCTCATCTTTCACCTGATAAATGTCTGCCTTGCCCCCAGACTTCATCATGGATCAAATGTCCACAAGGTGGCAACAGGTAATGTACTCCATCCTTGAGCAACAACCTTTAAATTTTTCTGAAATACTATTTTTAGAGCTCAAGGATATGGCCCAAAAACAACTTGCTAACCGTTGGATATTATATCCTCGGTTCATAATGGCCATAATTGAAAACCAGCTTCAAGCTGAGGGACTTGTTGGCTTGGGAGTCCCTGCTACGACTGTATTGCCTGAAGTATACTCCCGGCACAACTCTGACCAATCACTAAAAATGGCTGCCAAGCTGCGCAAACCCACGCAGTTGGAACCCACAGCCACCACCTCCAAATCCAAAGTCCCCACCAAACCCACTAAAAAGTTGACAAAAAAGGCTACTCAGGGAAATGAGTCCCCTGAGGATGCCCCTGCAACACAAACTCAGGCTATATCAACTGGTTATAACCCCCTAGTGGATACAAGGACTTCACCAGCCACAGCCGCTCAGGATTCGCTCAAAAGGAGCCTGCAGCAACCAAAGAAGGTGTACCCACTAATCTGGGATCTTCCTCATTTGAGGAGATTGCCATTGAACAGCACCATTCTCCCCAGGTGCATACTGCTGTTACCCCATCTCCCACTGCAACCGCCCCACAAAGTCCTACTCTCATTATTGCAAACGTGCTGACTCAGCTGCATGCCTCTCCTCCTCCCCAACAAACACCAACAAAGGGGAAAACCACAACAATTGAGGAAGAGGATCAATATGCTCCTGACAGCCCACAACACGAGGGTTTCACTGTTCTATCTCCTGGTGTGGATATGGAGACCAGAACATCTGGTGAGGCTGCCACCTCTTCTGAATCAGCACATGATCAGACTGAGGCTGGTAACATAGCTAACTCCCCCTGAACCAATGCAGCCAAAACCTCTAACTTATTTATACTCCCACTTATTGATGGCAAAATGTTGGTCTTTTTCCTTCTTGATCAGTAGAGAAGATGACCCATGTAAGCTCCGGCCTGGGAAGAAATCTCAAATATTTGTTTGGCAGAGTATGAATGGGAACTCTGTTTTGGGGAACTGGACACAGAGTTGTTATCCCATTCATGAGATTTACTTCCCCATAATGAGTCTGTATGACTCACGAACATAGGCCTCAAGGAAACAACTTGTTCCTCTTGAGAGAGTTCTTCTGCTCCTCCTTCGAAGAAGAACTCTGGACCATAGTACTCTGATAAGTACTTCATGGTCCTGCCATTTTTCAGCTCCACCGTAGTTACCTCCCTATATACAAATTCATCAGGATGGTTGCCTTCAAGGAGTAACTGGAGCTCATTCTTTTGGATGTCTTCAAGCTTTTTATATAACAACCCTTCTTAATCATCTTGTTTTCTAGTAAGGCTTGAGGTGTCTTCTTTGCTTGGTGAGCTTTCTTGAATTCATCAATGATTTCCCAAGGTGAGACTACAACGGCCAACATGATGGTAGATTCTATTGTTTTTCGTACCTGGCCGTTGTATCTGTGTGGGATAGTTCTTTTATGGATTCTAGAACTCACCCTGGGGTCTGGCCATACTCTCACTCTCTCCTTCTGATACTGAAAGGTGTGCCTGAGAGTGTACAGCCTTTGAGCATGCCCTTTCATGGCTTGAATAGATGATGACTGAGGAAATTCCTTGTCAACCATCTTCAACAGTTGCTCATCGTGCTGTTTCTGCTGTTCTTCTTCTTCTATCTTGACTCTGACCATTTCCCTTTGAGAGTCAGGTGTGATCATGGGTTGACTTCGGGGTTTTGGTAGCTTCAGAACAGCAGAGAGAGGCAGACTATCATCTTCATCCTCTTCTTCTTCTTCTTCTTCCATCCTCAGCACCCTTCTCCTCCTTCGGGGTACATTACTGGATGATGGTTGGGTTGGTGAAGGAATTGGTTTTGAAGAATGAGGATGTTTGGATTTTGGCTTAGAGGTTGGTTGGGAGATTTGAGGGATAGGATCTGTTTGAGTGGGTGGAAGGGAAGGTTGATCTAGCATCCTTGTAGTTAGCTTCGCCTTTGTGAGTTTAGCCATCTCTAACCTTTTACCAGCTCCAGCCTCATCAAGGGCTTCCACAATAATCCCTTTGTTGAATTGCTCAGACAGACAGATTCTGGTGGCTATAGCCAGAATGCTGTCCCTGGTCCATGCGCGGATCTCCATTAATGATCTTCCCAAGTATTTTGTAATAAAGCGGATCATTATTTCCAACCTCTCTTCTCAAGAGCATCATACCCTGCCCATCGGGTTTGTATCTCTTGTACTTCTAACCTTCTGATCTCACTATCCAGTGTGGCTGTGTCAAACCCCTGCCTGAAGAGTTGTTCAATTATTTTATCCATGGAGCGGCTGTGTGTGGTGTCAGCTTCTTTGACCAGCTCCTCCAAGGATTTGTCTTCAGCAGTGTGATCATCAGCACTTCTCTTTCGCTTGTAAGTGAGCAGAGGTTGTTTCTTTTCCTCCTCTTGGACTTGCTTCTCTTCCTGTTCCGCAGATCTTTTCCTCTTCCTTTCTTTCACTGCAGTACTCTCCCCCTTTTTGGTTGCATTGGAGGAAGGGGTTGGTACCGCAGAAAGAGTCTTTTGGACAGCAGCATCAACCAGGGGCTGTAATGTGGAGGAAAGCCTCTCATCAAGGGCTTTGATCACTATATCAGTGATTATGGGGGTGATGAGGGGAGGGAATTTTGGGTACAGCACCTATTTGCTCAGGAGGGTTCTGTTCCTGAGAAGTAGGGCCTGAAGCAGAGCAGGTGGTTGATTTTGGGGTGGCTCTGTGTTTGGGAAACCTTCAAGGGAAGGTGCCATCTGGGGTGTATGATGGTGGCAGATGGACTTGCATCCTGAGACATCTTGGCCAGCAACTCTTTGAGTATGCTAACCTCATCCTCTAGAATGGTGTTTTGAGCAACTACATCATAGAAGAAGCTAGTCATCATCAGTTGATACTGAATCACCTGACCTCCTGCTTAGAGCAGGATTTACATGCACTGGGTGTAGACCAGTTGGTGCATGTGCCCCTTGTGCTTGGTACTGGGGACTTCCAGCCTCAGGACAATGTCCATCATCAGCTGTTGCCTCTAGGGAGGTCTTAGCAATGTTACCAGCCTCACTCTGGTCATGTGCTGAGTCAGAGGAAGTGGCAGCCTCACTAGATATTCTAAGCTCCTTGTCTACACCAGGAGATAGAATTGGGAAACCCCTGTGCTGTGGGTTCTCAGGTGCACTGTGTTCCTCCCCCTCAATTGTAGAGGAATTCCCAGTAGTAAGTGGTTTCTGGGGAGGGGGTGAGGAGTGCAATTGAGTCAGCACTTGTGCAACTATTAAAGTTGGGCTGTGAGGGGCGGTTGTTTGGGGTAAGGGGTTAGAAGCAGTGTGCACCTGGGGTGGATGGTGCTCTTCAATGGCAATCTCCTCAAGTGAGTAAGATCCCAGATAAGTAGGTGCCCCTTGGGTTGCTGCAGGCTCCTGTTGAGAGGAAGCCTGAGCGGCTGTGGCTGGAAGAGTCATTGTATCCACTAGGGGGTTTGGACTAGTGGATATATCCTGCGTTTGTGGTGCAGGAGCATCCTCAGGGGACTCAATTCCCTGAGTAGCCATTTGGGTTTCTTTTGGTGGGTTTGGTGGGGACATTGGATTTGGAGGTGGTGGCTGTGGGTTCCAGCTGCGTGGGTTTGCGCAGCTTGGCAGCCAGTTTGAGTGTCCGGTCAGAGTTGTGTCGGGAGTATACTTCTGGCAGAACAGCCGTAGCAGGGACTCCCAAGCCAACAAGTCCCTCAGCATTAAGCTGGTCTATAATAATGGCCATTATGAACCGTGGATAGAGTATCCAACGATTGGCAGTTAGTTTTTGAGCCATATCTTTGAGCTCTGAAAATATTAATTCTGAAAAGTTTAGTGGTTGTTGCTCAAGGATAGAATACATTACCTGCTGCCATTTGGTGGACATTTGATCCCAAGACGATGTCTTAGGGGCCAAACATACATTTACCATGTGAAAAATCAGGCGCTCAGCGTCATTAAAGTGTTTCTTCATGATGGTGGTGGCACTGAGATCACCTTGATATCCATGCTGAGCAAATGATAGATCTATGGTGCCCTTCGGATATCCAGCAGGAGAGGTAGCATCACTCAGTTGAAGAATTTTACGGATCGTTGCAGGAGTAATGACTACTTCTTTGTTGTTGACGACTGACGGAGGGATCGTGTGTTGCTCTCCTCAGTTGAACAGTAACATTCATCCAAATTGGTTCAAGGATTCGGCATGTAAGACGGGGTTCAGAAGGAATGCCTTGTTGTATTGGGACTGAACCATAAGATCGATAGCAGTATCGAACTTAGTCCAGATCGGCGATTTGTGAGGTAGGCAACACAGTTGTGTCGCGGTTTAATTTGCATAGACGCCATGGAGAAGGAAGTTTTGGAGAGGAACGTTAGGTTTGAAGAAGATGAAGCATGGAGAGCTCAGGTTAAGGGTATTTATAGGGTACGGGTAAGGAAACGACTGAAGGATGTGGGTTAGTCATCAGTAGTTTTAAACGACCGTTGACATGGTATTATCCTTTCAGACGTTGAAACAGCTGAAGTCGTGGTGTTAGGCATCAGTAGTTTAGAAAACTACTGAAGACCGTGGTTTTGACTTCAGATGATTGAAACAACTGAGGACATGGTGTTTGTCATCAGTAGTTATGAAACTACTGAAGACAGTGGTTTGTCATCAGCTGTTGTCAACAACTGAAGACTTGGTATTAGTCATCAGTAGTTATAAAACTACTGAAGACGTGGTTTGCTTCAGTTGTTTAAAATGAAACAGCAGTTGTACAAACGACTGAAGAGAAAGTTCTCTTCAGCTGTTTTCGTCAATTCTTAGCTTTTCAGCTGTTTCAAACTGTCCTCAACACATTCATCAGTCTTTATGGCTGATTTCAGTTGTTTCATAGGACATCAGTACTTATCTGTTTTACTGATTGCAGTAGTTATGACTGCATCAGCAGTTGTAACTACATCAGTAGTTTCGAACAGATGAAGTACTTCAGTACTTGTGAGACATTTAGCCTTCAGTAGTTATAAAAACTACTGAGGTTAAAAGAGCTCATCAGTACTTATATGTGACAGGTACTCATGATCATCAGTATGAATTACTGAGATCATCAGTAGTTGTCACCTATTCTAGCTGCAGCATACCAAGCCTTAACACCAGGTTTTGGAAAGTTGAACTATCCAAAGGCTTAGTAAAAATGTCTGCAAGCTCATCAGCACTAGGCACAAACTTAGGATCAATCAGACCTTTTTCAAAACAATCCCTTATAAAATGATGTCTGATCTCTATATGTTTGGTCCTAGAGTGCTGGACTGGATTTTTGACAATGCAAAGAGCTGAAGCACTATCCATTAACAATGGAGTCTTAGTCTCTGTAATGCCATAATCCAAAAGTTGGTTTTGAAGCCAGAGTACCTGAGATGTACAGCTTGCAACAGCAATGTACTCTGCTTCCGCAGTGGATGTAGCAACTGAGGTCTGTTTCTTGCTCTGCCAAGAAATCAAGCAGTTGCCTAGGAATTGACATCCACCAGAAGTTGATTTCCTGGTCAACTTACACCCTGCATAGTCACTGTCAGAAAAAGCAACTAATTTACCAGAATGTCCGGTAGAATACCATAAACCTAGAGATGGAGTGCCTTGCAGATATCTAAAGATCCTCTTGACTGCAATCAGATGAGACTCTTTAGGTGCAGCCTGAAATCTAGCACAAACACATGTAGCAAACATAATATCTGGTCTAGAAGCTGTTAAATACATCAAGGACCCAATCATACATCTGTAAAGTGTTTCATCAACCACTTTACCTTTCTGATCTGAGTCCAGTTGTGTGGTGCTGCTCATGGGAGTAGAACAGGGCTTACAGTTTTGTAAATCAAACTTTTGCAAAAGATCTTTGTATATTGGATTGATGAATAAAAATTCCATCAGCTTTTGTTTGATTTGCAACCCAAAAAGAACTGTAATTCTCCCATGGCACTCATTTCAAACTTCTGTTGCATCAACTTTGTAAAGGCATCACACAACTTTGGATCAGAGGATGCAAAAATGATATCATCTACATAAATTTGAACAAGTAGATTATGCTACCAGCTTTCTTAATGAATAAAGTCTTGTCTATGGAGCCTCTAGTGAAATTGTTTTCCAGAAGAAGTTTGATAATGTCTCATACCAGGCTCTGGGAGCTTGTTTTAACCCATAAAGAGCTTTATCAAGCTTATACACCCAATTAGGATGTTTATTGTCCTCAAAGCCTGGAGGTTGACATACATAAACCTCTTCTTTAACTTTTCCATACAAAAATGCACTTTTGACATCCATTTGAAAGACTTTAAGTTTTTGATAAGCAGCATAAGCTAAAAACAATCGAATTGCTTCCAGTCTGGCTACAGGGGCAAAGGTTCATCATAATCAATACCTTCTTCTTGTGCAAACCCCTGAACAACCAGTCTGGCCTTGTTCTTAACAATAAGCCCATTTTCATCAGTTTTGTTCCTAAACACCCATTTAGTGCCTATTGCACACTTACCTGGAGGTAGAGGAACCAGTTCCCACACTTGCTGTTTCTTGAACTGAAGAAGCTCAAGCTGCATGGCATCAACCCATCCATTGTCCTTTAAAGCAATGTGATAATTCTTTGGCTCTTGGACTGATGAAGAGAGCATAGAAGCAGAAATTTGACAATTGACTTCTTGTTGATACTCCAGCAGTGATATCACCAATGATTTGAGACATGGGGTGATTCTTCAGATCTTGATACACAATGAGATCTGTGCAAGTGTTTGTAGCCGGTTCAGCAGCAACAGATGGTGATGGTGAATCATTTCCTTGAAACCAATCAGTGGATGGTAATTCAAAGGAAGTTGAATTCGAAGAAATCTCATCAGCATTTGTTGTGGATGGTGCTACTGGCGCTACAGGAACATCAGGTCTAGTTGAGTCAGGCAGCTGATCACTAAACCTGAAGAGGTGAGTACTGCAATCATCATCATCATCAGCAGTACCACCAGGTGGTGAACTGTTGACAGGAGCAACAGCAGGAGTTTGATAAGGAACATATTGCAGTATGTCCAAATCAAATAACTCCACAGGACTTTGTGGAATCTTGTCCTTTGGAGATTCATTAAACTTAACATGTATAGTTTCTTCAACCATCTTTGTTCTGCAGTTGAAGACTCTGTATGCCTTGCAAGTAGATGAATAACCAACAAAGTATCCTGCATCCACCTTAGGATCAAATTTGTGGAGTTGATCCTTTGTGTTGAGAATGAAACAGGGACACCCAAATGCTTTGAAAAATGAAATCAGAGGAGCCAAATGATGGAGAACTTCATATGGAGTCTTCATCAACCTCTGATTTACTAAAACTCTATTTTGCACATAACAAGCTGTGTTGACAGCTTCGGCCCAAAAGGTCAATGGCAAACCTGAGTCAGCCAGCATGGACCTTGCAGCTTCAATGAGGGTCCTGTTCTTTCTCTCCACTACTCCATTTTGTTCTGGAGTCCTTGGAATGCTGAACTGCCTTTTGATTCCCTTTGAAAGATAGAAGTCATCAAGTGTATGATTTCTGAACTCAGTTCCATTATCACTCCTAATACACTTGACTGGAAGGGAATACTGCTTCTCAATGTACAGCACAAGTGGATAATCTTCTGAGCAGCCTCATCCTTTGAATGTAGAAAGAAAGTCCATACAAATCTGGAGTAATCATCCACAATTACCAGACAGTATTTCTTCTTTGCCATGCTCATTACTCTCACAGGACCAAATAGATCCATATGCAGTAATTGCAAGCAGGCAGTGGACTTGGACACTTCAATAGGAGGAAATGAGACCTTGTGCTGTTTTCCTTTTAAACAAGCAGTGCATGTTTCATCACAGTGGAACTCCTTTATTGGTAAGCCTCTGACTAAACTATTGTGGCTAAGCTGATTCGTGTTTTGAGATTGACATGACCAAGCCTCCTGTGCCACAGTTTAGATTCTTGAAAAGAGGCTTTGGAAAATAGCAAGGATTGCCTTTGAGATCTATCTTCTTAGAGAGATCTAAGGCATACACTCTTCCTGTCCTGTTGGCTTTCAGGAGAGTGTGATCATCCAACACCTTGTCAATCAAGTGCAAAACTTTGGATGACAGAATCCTACAGTTTTGACTTGTGAAAAGGGCAACATGGCCTTTATCACACATTTGACTGACACTCAAGAGGTTGTACTTGAGATTTTCCACATGATTAACATCATCAAATTTGATTTCTCCATTGGAGACAAAGCCCTTACCGATGATGTAACCCCTAGCATCATTGCCAAAAGAGACAAATCCCTTCTTTCCTTGAGAGTAGTCATGAAGAAGAGAGATGTTCCCAGTCATGTGCATAGATCCCCCACTGTCTACATACCAGATGCTACTTTGGCATGTTGAAGAACCCTGCAATAATAAACAATCAGTTAGTTTAGAGACCCAAACCTTTTTGGTTTTGGGCCTGGTCTCATCAATAGATGGTAAACTAACATGTTTATTTGTAACAACAGCCTGAGAAGAAGAAGATGGTGTAGAAGAGGAGTCCTTTGGCTTAGACCTCCTTTTCTGTGGTTTCAACATAGGAGAATCTAGTTGGTTAACTCTACCCAACAGATGTTGTACATCATCACCAGCTGTGTCTGATTTTGTGATAAAGCTTACAGCTCATCAGACACATTGCTAGTGGAGTTAGATAAGGTCCTATGTTGCACCTTCTTCTTTTGAGCACCCTCAGCTGTCACCTGTTTAACTCCTTCCTTTTGGATTGCTTTAAGGACTTAAGGGTTACAGGATTTGATGTTGCTGATACAAATGTGGTCTCAAACTCAGTTTTCATTTTTACCATTTTCTCATTAATTTCTTCTTTTGTTTGAGTTTGGAACCTCTTTTGTACCAACAATCATCTGTAAGATGATTGAACAAACCACATATTTCACATGGTTTCTTCTTCATCTTAGGTTGATCATCAACTAAAGATGGTGAAGCAACTAAGACTTGTTCTTCAATGCTTTGGAAGCATTGGTTGCTTTCTTGACAGCCTCTTTAGTAGCCTTCAAACTCTTTCTACTGCAGTTTTCTTCTCTTCAGTGCTGACAGCAGTTGAAGTTTGAACTTCAGGTGTTAAATCCTGCTCTCCAGTCCTTTCAGGACCTTCAGGATTAACTCCTGAGTTGATCAACTTATTGATCATGTGAATGTCAGCATTTGGACCATCAACATCAGCTGATAGGTTCAAGGAGGACTTGATGCTGACTGCTACTTCTGATTATGCTGTATCAGAAGGTAGATCACATGATTTGATGGATTGGTTATCACTCTCACCATCAGATTCTACCTCTGCTCTTGGGTAAAATCTGTAGGTGGAGCAGTGTGATTGTAGCCAATGCCAAACTTCACATTTGAAGCAGATTGCTTACTAAGAAGCATTTCAAAACCTTTGCATGATTGTACCCATCTATCACACTCGACCTGGGTAACTGCAAGGGTTTCTTTGAGATCTTTGTACTTCTCTAGAAGTACATCTTCTCTAGCCTTATCATCAATTATTTGCAATTCAGTTTATAAACCTCATCATTTTTATCTTGAGCACAAACTCAAACTCAGCTTTGTTTTTGGAAATTATTTGTTCTAGCTCAATGTTCTTATTAATTAAAGCTACATTTGCTTCTCTAATGGAAGCAAATGCTGCTATGCATTGTTCAGAAATAATTTGGCTTTTGCCTCAGAGGATACCTGTGATACCTGAGGTGTAGAGGCATTGGAAGATGAAGTATCAGCAGACTCCAAAGCCATAAGAGCTAGATTCCCAAAGGGACTGTCACCACCATGTTGACCAGCACCTGAGAACAGTTGATCATGACCAGACAAGTCATCTGGTAAACTGCTCCAGTCAACAACTCCTGGGGTGAAGAAGCTGTGTTGTTGAGATGAAGGTTGTTGATGAGATAGGGAAGGCTGAGGTTCTGGTAATGCATGAGGTTGTGGTGTCATAGGAACTTGAACTTGATTTGACTGTGGCATGTAATAATGAGGGTACTGATATGGCATTTGACCCTGAGGAACAAAATATGCCGGAGATTGTTGTTGAGGATGATGACTAGATGTGACAGGATGTTGCCCTCTGTGTTGTTGACTATTGCCAGGAAAAGTCACAAAGGGTGCAGTAGAGTTAGATCCAGTTGATTTACACTCTCTTGCAAAGTGTCCAAGCCGTTGGCATTTGTGACACCTCAACTTGCTCTTGTCAAAACCAACTTTGTTTTGCCAGAGAGTCCTGGGAATTTTCTTCCAGTTCTTTTGTAGAACTTCTGAGATCTGATATTTATCAAGGCCATTTGGCTCAAAATATCCATCTCTTCTAAGTCATCATCAGCAATCCCCTTGAGATCATCCATAATGAAACATAGATTGTCATTATTACACCCAGTGAACTGACCATCAACACTTACAAATGCAGAATTAGAAGTGCTCGAAGAGAAATTAATATGCTCATCATACTGGCATTCAGATGAAGCATATTCTGACTCATGACCCACCAAGGCAGTGTTGCCTTGTATAAAGTCTTCAGTGAGGTTTCCAGATGAAGACAGCTTTCTCTTCTGTTCTATCTCTTTCTCAAAAGTGAGCAATTTCCCATGGAGTTGGGTGAGAGATAGTTTGTCCAAACTTGCACTGGAGCGTAGGACAATAGTATATGTGTCCCATCTCTCAGGCAGTGATCTGAGAAATCTGTTATTCATCTGAATATTGGGGTATTCAAGTTTGACCATTTTTAGTTTAGATATCAAACAAGAAAACCGCTCATATTGTTGAGTCAGTGTCTCACCCTTTCTATGAGAGAATGTCTCATATTGTTGGGCAAGAATTTCTCTATTATTGCCAAGACCTCATCTGTTCCCCCAAACTGTTCTTTCAAAGCAATCCAGAGGTCATGGGCAGTTTCATGATGCATTAGCCCAGAATAGATTCATTGGGCAAAGCCATGGCCAGAATTCCATGGGCTTTTGCATCAATCTCAAGCAACTTCTTATCCTCATCTGAGTATTGCTCCCTCCTCTTCGAAACCATTGATTGGTTTCCGGGTTATTCACCATAGGCTTGTGTGGACATGTACCACTGATGTCCAACACCCTGCGCTGTTAACAGACAGGTGATGGAGCATACGTCTTTGCATATGTTATACTCATTCCTAACCAGCATAGGAGGCTTGGTTGAGGAACCAGTATTGTGAGGATCATTGGAGGGAGTGGTCATTTTCAGTTCAAAAACAGTTTAGTTCAAGTTTTAAAAAGTTTTAGACAAACCACAACAAACTCAATGAGAACCAAGAAAAAGATCTCAGGATGAATGAGCAGAAATACAGAAAATTCAATCTCTATAACCGTTTCTTGCAAAAACAAAAGCTAATTCAATCAAACTTGGATCTTGAATAGCAGTTTCAATGATCAATTATTAGATCGATCAATGATTAACCTGCTCTGATACCATTTGACAGGATCAGTGATCACAAGTTTGATGTATCAGAATATAAAGCAGCGGGATACAAAACGAATTAGACAAATTGTAGCAAGCAATCGATATTTGTAAGCATTAAGACCGCATACGGTTATAGGGAGAAATATGTATTCTGATTTCTAGGAATGTTTATAGATGTAGAATATTTCTAATCGAATCAATCATTCATTCCATTCAATTACTCATTCACTCACTGATTACAATAGGTTGTCACTCCTTATATAGAGTGCAACAATCACTGCTGTTGTCACGGAAAGTGACAACTGGCAGATCCATACAGAAATAACTAATTCTTAACAAACTACTGAAATGTTCAAACTACTGAGAACATATCAGCAAGTTAAGTACAAAATATAAAACTACTGAAACTACAACGACTGAAGAACAAACTCTTCAGTCGTTTTACAAAACTACTGAAACATAAAAATATAAAACTACTGATATCACAACTACTGAAGAAGTACTCTTCAGCAGTTGTGACAAACTACTGAGGCTTCAGTACTTGATCTTCAGACTTTGACCTTCAGGTGTTTCATCAGCTGATGACTTCAGTAGATATCATCAGCTGATGTCTTCAGTCTTTGTCTTCAGACTTGTACATCAGTTGTTGATCTTCAGCACTTGTGAACTCTTCAGCTGTTGTACTTCAGTACTTTGGTCTTTCAGCTTCAGCACTTGTGTTCTTCAGCTGTTGTACTTCAGCACTTTGTCAAACTACTGATGAGGCTTTCAGCAGTTGTTGTGATACCGTGTGGGACTTAGAGGTTTTCTGATCTTGGCTCATTGGTTCTTTTGGTCCAACACTAAGACCTCACCAGAGGCAACAGCTGATGAAGGACATTGTCCTGAGGTTGGAAGTCCCCAGTTCCAAGAAAAAGGGGCACATGCTACAACTGGTCTACACCCAGTGCATGTACATCCTGCTACAAGCAGGAGGTCAGGTGATTCAGCATCTGCTGATGATGACCTGGGCTTCTTTTATGATGTTCTGGCCCAGAACACAATTCTTGAGGAAGAAGTCAGTAGACTACAAAGACTACTTGACCAATTCTCTCAACAAGCAAGTCCATCTGCCCCAACATAAACCCACAGATGGCACCTTCACGTGAAGGTCTCCCACACACTCAGCCACTCAAAACTTCCGAGCCACCAGCCTTATTTCTGGCACTGCTTCTCAGGGACAGAACCCCTCTGAGCAAACAGCTGCTATCTTTCAGCAATCCCTACCTCTCATCACCCCTATGATCACAGACATTGTGATCAAAAACATGGATGAGAGGCTTCCCTCAATCATACAACCCCTGGTGGAGGAGATTGTGAGCACAAGGCTTTCTGCTACTCAAACCTTGCAACCAATGCAACCAAAAAGGGGGAGAGTCAGTCAGTGAAAGCAAAGAGGAAGAGCATAGAGGGAAGAAAGAAAAGGAGACTGAGAAGGAAGAGGAGTTTGTGAAGGAGCTGACATTGATCAAGTGGGTGAAAGTCCAAAGACTTTCATGTCACATATAAGAAGAGAAAGGTTGAAGAAAAGAAAAAGAACTCGAACCCGATGAGATGATCAAAATGGCGGATGCTACACACAGTAAATCAATGGACTCCATTATTGATCAACTGTATAGACAGGGTTCGATACTGCACAGCTTGACTCAAAGATTAGGAGACTTGAAGTTGAAGAAATTAACTCAAGATGGGCAAGTTATGATGCATTAGAAAGAGAAAGACTAGAGATCATGATCAGATTCATTGCAAAGTACCTTGGGAGATCATTGATCGAGATTAAGTCATGGACCAGGGACAGTATCTTGGCAATAACCACCAAGATCTGTTCGTCTGAAGCATACACTAAGGGATTGGTGATTGAAGCACTAAATGAGGAAGGTGCTGGGAACAGAAAGGAACTAGCAAAACACTCAAAAGCCTCACTCACTACAAGAATGCTAGAACAACCTGCAAAACCTCCCACTTCAAAATCACCACTACCACAACCCTCTAAACCAACTCCTTTACCCTCAAAACCAACAGCCGATGATGCACCCAAGAAGAAGAAGAGAAGGGTGTTGAGGCTAGAAGAAGAAGAAGAAGAGGATGATGAGGAAGAAGATAGGCTGCCTCTTTCTGCAGTCCTAACTTTGCCTAAAGCCAAACCTATGCCCATCACTCCCACCTCACAGATGGAAGCTGTGAGAGTAAAGATAGAAGAAGAACAGCAGCAAAAGCTTCATGATGATGAGATGCTGAAAAGCATAGACAAAACTTATGCTGCTTCTTCATCAATAATCAGTATGAAGAAGGAAGCTCTGAGATTGTACACCCTTGCTAACACATTTCATATCAAAAGGAAACGGTGAGAATATGGCTTGATCCTAGGGTGGCTCACAGAATTGTGAAGAAAGACATTCCTTCGAGATACAAGGGCCAAGTAAAAAGGATTGTAGATGAAGAGATCACAGTGGTCCTTGTAGTATCACCCTGGGAAAATGTAGAAGATTTCAAGAAGGCCTATGAAACTAAACAGCCACCCCAAAAGATGTTAGAGAACAGAGTAATTAAAAAGGGGTTAGTCTACAAGAGGCTTGAGAACTTCAAACAAAATGAGTTCAGTCTGTTACTTGAAGGGACTTACCCAGATGAGTTTGCATACAGACAGATCACAACAGTTGAGCTCTAAAATGGCAAACAGGCTAAGTACATTTCAGAGCTGTATGGGCGTGAAGGATTGTTTGATGGTGGAGCTGAAAATCTTACCATGGAAGAACAAATTATGTTTCTCAAAGCATACACCAGAGAATCCTACAGGCTTATACATGGGAAGTAGATTTCATGGATAGGACCACAGCCCTGTGTCTAGTTCCCCAAAGTCAGGGATCCCATCCATACTATGCCAACCAAATTTCAGAAATCTATTCCCAGGCCAGTGCTTAATTGGGTCATCTTCTTAGCTGATCAAGAAGGAAAAAAAACCAATCTTATTGCCAACAATAAGTGGGACCTTAATAAAGTTAAGGTTTTGGCTGCATTGGTTCAGGGGGAGTTTGTTGGACCAAAAGAACCAATGAGCCGGATCAGAAAAACCTTAAGTCCCACAGATGTCACAACAACTGCTGAAGTCCACAACAGCTGAAGACAAAAGTCTAAAGACACAAGTGCTGAAGACAAAGTCTGAAGACAAGTGCTGAAGACAAAGTCTGAAGACACAGGTGCTGAAGACAAAGTCTGAAGACAAGTGCTGAAGACAAAGTCTGAAGACAAGTGCTGAAGACCAAGTATCAGTCGTTGTCACAACAGCTGAAGAGGTCTTCTTCAGTAGTTGTGACGGTTTTCTTTCAGTAGTTTTATGTTTTCCTTTCTGTAGTTTTGTAAAACGACTGAAGAGCTTGTTCTTCAGTTGTTGTAGTTTCAGTAGTTTCGTATCAGTAGTTTTATGTTTTATACTTAGCACTCTGATATGTTCTCAGTAGTTGTGAACATTTCAGTAGTTTGTTAAATTTTAGTTATTTTTGTAACAATTTGCTAGATGTCACTACCCCGTGATATCAGCAGTGATTGCACTCTATATAAGGAGTGTCAACCTTATTGTAATTGTGAATGATCGAGCAGAAACATTTGATATTATTTAACCATTCCTTTTCACAGAAATATATTCTCTCTTTACAACCGTATTTGTTCATAATGCATACGAATATCAAATTCTTGCTATAATTTGTCTAATTCTTGTTCTTATTCCGCTGCATTACACTCTAATCCATCAAACTTGAGATCACTGATCCTGTCACGCATCAATTCAAAAGACAAAAGGTTTGGAACCTATGTGCACTACCATCCGGTCAAGTATCAATAGAAACCAAATGGGTTTTCAGGAACAAGAGAGATGATAGAGGCTTGATCATCAAGAATAAGGCAAGACTAGTAGTTCAAGGATACACTCAACAGGAAGGAATTGATTAAACTGATGTTTTTACTCTAGTGGCAAGACTTAAGGCAGTGAGGATTTTTCTTGCTTATATTGCATCCAAGAATTTTACTATCTAGCAACTTGATGTCATGTGTACCTTTCCATATAGGGATATAAATAGGGAAGCTTAGTTATGCTAGTCTCCAGGATTTGAAGACCCACAACACCCCGACTATGTGTGTAAAGTGGATAAAGCTCTCTATGGGCTGCACTAGGCACCTAGGCTGTGGTATGAGACTTTGTCTCAATTTCTCTTGAAGAATGGTTACACTAGAGCTACCATTGACAAGACTTTATTCATAAGGAAGTTTGGGTAAAGCAGGTAAAGCAGATTAAGAAAGGGTTCTCTTGGAATTCAGGTAAAGTAGATTAAGGAGGGTTCTCCATCAATCAATCCAAATATGTATCTGACATATTGGAGAGATTTGATATGAAAGATTGTAAGCCAACAAAGACTCCTATACCTAGAAGCCATAATCTTAGTCCTGACTCTAAGGGCGAGGATACTGATCAACATCAGTATAGGGCAATTATTGGGTCTTTGATGTATCTCACAACAAGTATACCTGATATCATGTTCGCAACATGCATTTGTGCAAGATATCAAGCTGCTCCAAAGGTGTCTCACCTAGTTGCTGCCAAGAGAATCCTTAAATACCTCAAAGGAGCACCTAAGCTAGGTCTCTGATAGTGACTATAATGGCTGCAATATCAACAAGAGATCCATATCAGGAGGATGTTAATTTCTTGGTGGAATGATCATCTCATGGCAATGCAAGAAGCAATTATGTGTCTTAACATCAACTACTAAAGCTGAATACATTGTTGGTGCTAGTTGTTGTGCTTAGCTTCTATGGATTCAAAACTAGATGTTAGACTATGGATTCAACTTAATGAGCACTCATATCCACAATGATAACAATAGTGCTATCTCCATTATTGAAAATCTAGTCAAGCACTCCAAGAGAAAACATATTGATATCTGGTGCCATTTAATTAGAGATATTCATGAGAAAAATCTGATTCAGCTAATCAAAGTTGTTTCGAATGAACAATATGCTGATTTGTTCACCAAAGCTTTTGGTGAACAAATATTCAAGTATCTTATTACGGCTATTGGGATGATAAACATTGATTAGTCTATCTCATTTGAAAATATATTCTAAATGTGTCTTGTCTTTTTCAAAACAATCTAAGCCTTGTTGCAAAAGTGTTTTCTTTAAAATTTATCTAAGTACAAATTCTTTTAAAGAGGAATTAACCCTCGGAAGATATCAAATATATCTTTCAAAGCTAAATTCCTCCAAGGGAAATCTTCTTCTCGGAAGAGTTTTAGTCTTGGAAGAAGCGATTGATACCATATCTAATTTACTTTCGAAGCTTATGAACTCTTTCACTCGAAAGGCAATATACTCACGAAAGTAAGGAATTTATCTTCGGAAGTAAGGCTTCAGAAGAAGATTAATTTCGGAAATGATTTATACTCGGAAGAAAACCTTACTATGCAATGGAAATCTTTTAGGCCCGACACTGTAAAAGGTAAAGATTTTCTTAATGATGTTGGAATTTTTAAATGGATTTAACCTTACCACCCATGTCACATGATACCCCAAACCATCTTTTCACCTTATCCATCTGCTAGTTTCACCCATTTAAATAATTTTGACCCTCCAATTTAATCTTTTTATCAATTATCTTACCCAAAAGACTTTTTTGTCGTCATTTTACCTATTCTTAAGCTTACTTCTCTCCTTCTCACTAAAATTGGCACTAAACCCTCATCACAATCATGTCACACTCTTAGATTCACCCAAGGATGCTGACTTCTCTAAAATCATCCAGGATCGGGTTTGTGACTTAACACTTGGATTTCTCTCAAACTCACTTATACTACACTCAGATCAAATGAAGCAGAATCTATTTTATTAGTTAATAATAATATAATAAGTAGCAAAGAACACAAGGAAATAATTTTAGGGCACTTGTATATATTACTTCTCAACTGAAAGTATTACAAGACTCTTACAAGCATATCACATGAGTTACAATGATAAACTATATATACTACTACCTACAGCCAGATATACTTTGATACCAACTTAACTAAAGCAAATACTACAAAGCTATAGTTTAAGGTATCTTAGATAACGTCTTATCTAAGATATTGTAGTCATGACATGTCCATGACTTACCTTTTGTCACAAACTAAAGTTAGTAATTGTACTAACTGATAAAGGTGAACATTGGAATAAAGTATGGTCAAATACATGGCCCCTTAAGAAAACGCCATGTAGTATTTGAGGTTTGTAGCGGAGTGTCAGAGACCATACTTATGTCCACTAGTTCATTGTAGTGTCTTCCAAAGGTTAAATGGCTTCGAAAGAGCGAGTTCTTCCGAAGCCACTTATACTTCGGAAGAGGCTACTTCTTCCGAGGCTTGAGGACTTCTTCTTTTCTTTATACTTCGGATGTTGACTTCTTATTTTTTCTTCTATGTCTTGAACTTTGGAAGATAAGACTTTGTCTCTGGAAGGTGGCGCTTTTCCTTCGAATTTGATATTTATCCTTTATCTTCTGAAGAACTCCATATCCTTTGGAAGTTCCACACATAGCTTCGGAAGTCCTTTATTAGTTGTACCAAAATAGTCTAAGTGATTTGGTTTTGGTTGTACAGCCTTCTTCATGATCCAACAAATCATCTCCTTCCTAACACAGTCAACCAACTTCACATCCTTAGCTGTCAACCGCACCGTGTATTCAAACCACATGGTTGAATTTTGGGGGAACGGTTAAATTACAACGCTAGACGGAGTTAGGGTTCTGAAGTCGAGCATTTAAGGTCAAGAGTTGATTATTTCTGAACAAACCATCTGGGAGCATCTGGAGCTTCATGATGAAGGTTCCCCTATGAAGTTCCCCAAGACAGACATTGATGAAACATATACCTTAATGTGATATGGCAGTGATGTCAGCAGGTCCATAGTTTACAAGTTCAACTTCATTTACCAATGGAAGTTCCTGCTACACATTGTCCTTCACTGCTTGTCAACAAGTGAGGGGGTTGGGATCAAATCCCATAAGAACTCGGATGCCTAGTTCATGGGTGGTAAGAGGCCTCAAATTCAATTATTCTAGATTTGTGCTGACTAATTGATGGGCAACCTTCAAGGGTGACATTCTATATGTATCATAAGTTCATCCAGAACTTCATCAACTATTAGTTTGACCAAAGCAAGTTTGTCTGTGTGGCTGCTCCGCCAGTCCCTCACATGAGGCCAGCCATCTTCAAGATTCTGAAGAAGATGTCCACCAATATCAGCGGAAGACAGACTCCATTTCTTCCGGGTATGATTGAGCACATAACTCATGGTGACATCCCTGTTAACCCCATAGGTGATGAACCAGCACTAGCAACAACCCTTACAATGCCAAACCTACATTCTCACCCTATCAAAATTACATACCAGAGACATCCCAAACGAACCATTGTTCAATCTACTTTGATTGAACAAGTCCTTCAGGTTCAAACCAAAAAGACTAGAGTCAAAACATGGGCTCCCACTTAGTTAGAGGTTCCATCTTCTTTCACTATTGTCCTCAATATGGGTTGTGAGTCTCCTCAGTCTCAAACCCATGAGCTTGAAACCCAAGTTGATAACCCTCAGGATGAGTCCCTCTACTCTCCTGAGCAGCCAGAAAGGGACAACCTTCTCATAGGCTCAATGCCAATAGACATTGACCAAAGTCTCAGGTCATTAGGATTAACCTCTACATCCTTTACTGACCTTTTTACCAGAACTGATAAAGAGATTATGTTTTTTCAAGGCAATGAAATTGATCCACCACACCCTCTCAAGGATCTACAGAGCCTAGAGAGACCTCTTATCTCTTGCCCCCATCAGCAAGCCCAAACTAAGGTGAATTCCACTAATATGGAGGGGACTCATATAGATTCACCAGGGAAAGCAAATACTTATTTGTTTCTTTATTCTTCCTTGAGGTGGTGCTGAGAAGTTTGTACAAATCATTAGTGGACAGGAGATCCAGTCTATCACTTTGAATAATATGTGCCCTTTGTTGTGCCCCCACTAAAGAGATTTAGTTGATGGGAGTTATAGTCATACTCCATCTAACTATGGATTCAAGTTCGGGACCCTCAACCATTTGAAGAAAGGCTTTCCATTGGGTTGCTCATCCTTTCCTTTTCTCCTCCTCTCCTAATTTCAGCTCTACGTCAAACTTGGTTCTAGCAGTTAGCTCGGCCAGATGAGACTGCTTAGGTGATTTTTGATATGGCCGCTACTTTAGAGTTCAAGGTGTCCGAGAGTGTAAGGCCCCATTCCCGGGCACCTCACAGTTGGTCATTCATCGCACATAAAAAATTTTAAAACGTACATTTATGTTGCAGTGGAATTTAAAACTTTCATTAATGACAAAAAAAACATGGCATTTCATTCATTTACAACATTCGTTTTCATCTCAAAATACAATGACATATAAAAATATGGATGCCAGCCTCAAAATGCTCCTAGTAGCTTATGCATCCATGCCTGCAACTCCTCAGCATTAACAAAATACCTGCCAACTATCATGCATACAAAAGTCAGCGATGCTGAGTGAGTTCTATTTTTTTATAATAAAATACTATATTTCCTTTAAAAACTATCTTTACATTCATTCATGGTCATACAACACACGTACACTCAACCTATGTTCTTTATTCGTTTCGTTCTTTCATACTTTCATTGTTTCATTCTTTTATTTACTTTCACTCATTACTCTTCATTACTCGAATCTTGTCTCATGCAATATCCCTGACTCATGCTCGAAAGCTGATGTTGTGTCGGGGGCTGTACACAAACCCCCGACTCATGTCCGAAGACTGACATAGCACCGGGATATGCGACAAAGATCCTATTCGAGTCAATCACAGGGATTGAACTCTATCTGAGTCTGTTGCAACACAAGGTCGCTGACCTCATTATCTCATCTCATGCAATACCCCCGACTCATGTCCAAAGACTGATACTGTGCAGGGGCCTGATAAACAACCCCCGACTCATGTCCCAAGACTAACACAGTACCGGGGTACACGACATGGATCTCATCATCCTATTTTGTCTCATCCAATACCCCCGACTAATGTCCGAAGACTGATACTATGCTGGGGCCTCATAAACAAACCCCTGACTCATGTCCGAAGACTGACATAGTACCGGGGTACGTGACACGGATCTCATCATCCGTCACTTTCATCTTCACCATTTGTTATCTCATGTGTTCATTTCATACTCTATTATATTCGTTCGTTTCGTACTTTATCATTATCTTTCACTTTGTTACATAATACTTTACGTTCATTAATTTATTCATTCATACATCACACCCCGTAAACTCATACATAATGTATTATAAAACATAATACGTATGTTTTGAAAACTTTTTGATGAAGAAAGATAACGCATCACTCACACATATACACATCATAAATTTCATCACATCACCATGCACACATCAAGCATAAGTCATCACATCATAACAAGGCCTATCTCCCTATTTTACCCCTTAAAACCACTTAGAAAACCCTAAGTC
Source organism: Flaveria trinervia (assembly GCA_025506515.1). Taxonomy (NCBI): domain Eukaryota; kingdom Viridiplantae; phylum Streptophyta; class Magnoliopsida; order Asterales; family Asteraceae; genus Flaveria; species Flaveria trinervia. Next base: position 30,911,194 of record CM046446.1, read on the forward strand.
CAAAATGGGTGCATGGGACATTTTTGGCGCATGAGCATAAAATTCTATGTGTAATCTGGGCGCAAGGGCATTGTTGGGTGTTTCTTCCCTGTTTAGACATTTCGCCACTATGCAGGTGCATGGACACTTTGTCGTTTTGGCAACTTGGGCGCATTGGAAGACTGTTTAGGCGCATGGCCCACTCTTGGGCGCATGGCAAACACTTAGGCGCCTGGCCAACATGCTGGGCGCATGGCCAACACTTAGGCGCATGGCCAACATGCTGGGCGCATCGGCCACTGTTCATGCGCATCAGAACATTCTGAAATGTTTTCTATGCTACTAACATCACCCGATTATCATTCTAATAATACCCAAGCATAGATCTAACACACTAAGGGCACCTAAGCATGCTAAACATCAACACTAACCCATAAACCAACTCTAAAACATACATACACAGAACATCACCAAACAATAGGCTGAAATCACGGTTTTACTTGAAAACATTTTCTTGGTATGCATAATAGCCCCAAACAAGTTGAAAATTAGTAAAAGAGGGGTTCTAGAAACTCACATTGAGCAGCCTTTGAGCAACACACTTCAATTTCGAGACCCACCTTCAATTCAGCTCTTAAATCCCGAAAACAAACACTAAACTCCAAGAACTTCGGTCAAGAACGCGAAACACAGCTGAAACCGAGCTTATATAAGAGAAAACTCACCTTTGTAGCTGCTTCTTCCTCTTTCTCGCTCTAGAACCGAGGGCTTTCTCTTTCTTGTTTCTTCCTTTCAGCCGAATGGAGATGGTGAAGAAGGGATGCGTGGCCATGCCCCTTTAAACCTACAAATAATAAGGTTGTGTATTTTGTACACTTTATCCCCCTCCACTTGTGCTCAGATGTATTTCCTGATGTGCGGGATTACCCAGATGTATTTCCTAATGACTTGTTTGGTTTGCCTCCTCCACGGCAAGTGGAATTTCATATAGAGTTGGTTCCTGGAGCTATACCGGTGGAAAAGACACCGTATCGGCTGGCACCATCTGAAATGCAAGAGTTATCTAGGCAATTACAGGAACTATTGGAGAAGGGTTTTATTCGGCCGAGTCACTCTCCTTGGGGAGCACCAGTGTTATTTGTCAAGAAGAAGGATGGGTCGTTCCGTATGTGCATTGACTACCGTGAATTGAACAAATTAACTGTGAAGAATCGGTATCCTCTCCCCAGGATTGACGACCCGTTTGATCAGTTACAAGGAGCTTCGTATTTTTCCAAGATCGACCTTTGATCTGGATATTATCAACTGAGGGTTTTCGAGGAGGACGTACCGAAAACAACGTTTAGAACTCGTTATAGGCACTATGAGTTCTTAGTCATGCCATTCGGATTGACTAACGCACCAGCTGTGTTTATGGATCTAATGAATCGGGTGTGTAAACCTTACTTGCATAAGTTTGTGATCGTATTCATAGACGACATACTTATCTACTCCCGATCGAGAGAGGATCATGAAGAACACCTTCGGGCAATACTGGAACTGTTAAGGGAAGAGAAGTTTTCACCAAGTTTTCGAAGTGTGAATTCTGGCTGCGAGAGGTGAAGTTTTTGGGTCATGTGGTTAACAAGGATGGGATTCATGTAGATCCCAGCAAGATCGAAGCAGTAAAGCAAATGGGATACACCCCAAACACCTTCAGAGATATGGAAATTCTTAGGATTAGCGGATACTATCGTCGTTTCATTGCGTACTTTTTAAAGATCGCTCAACCGTTGACATTGTTGACTCAGAAAGACAAGAAGTTTGATTGGGGATAGGCACAAGAACAATCATTCCAAACACTGAAAGATAAGCTACGTAATGCACCGATATTGTCCCTCCCAGAAGAAACTAATGATTTTGTGGTATACTGTGATGCGTCGCATCAAGGGTTGGGATGTGTACTAATGCAGAAAGATAAGGTGATTGCCTACGCTTCACGAAAACTTAAGGTGCACGAAAAGAACTACACAACTCATGATCTAGAGTTGGGCGCTATAGTATTCGCACTCAAAATATGGAGACATTTCCTGTATGGAACCAAATGCATCATCTACACAGATCATAAAAGCCTTCAAATATCTTGGATCAGAAAGAACTCAATATGCGACAACAACACTGGGTAGAGCTTCTTAGTGACTACGATTGTGAAATCCGTATCATCCGGGGAAAGCTAACGTGGTGGCTGATGCTCTAAGCCGCAAAGAACACGTGAAACCACTACGTGCTCGAGCTTTGGGATTGACCATTCAAACAAATTTAAAAGCTCAGATCCAAATGTATAAAGTGAGGCATTGAAAGAAGAAAACCTTGCGGGAGAAGAATTCCGAGGGTTGAATAAACAACTGAGGTGCAAGGACGATGGTGTACAGTACTTCGTGGACCATATATGGGTACCCAAGTGGGGAGGTGTACGTACCTTGGGCATGAATGAAGCACACAAGACGTGATATTCTATTCATCCTGGCCCAGAAAAGATGTACCACGACCTCAAAATCTGTGGTGGCCAGACATGAAGAAAGACATTGCCATGTACGTCAACAGATGCTTGACATGCTCGAAAGTTAAAGCTGAATATCAGAAACCATCAGGACTGACATTACCTGACTGAGCAACCTGGATTCCGAATGGAAAGGGAGAACATAGCCATGAATTTCATCACCAAACTCTCTCGAGCAAGCAACGGGCATGCATGATCAATATGGGTCGTAGTGGTCGAATGACGAATCAGCACATTTCTTGCCAATCCGAGAAGACTACAAAATGGAAAAGTTGGCGAGATTGTACATAAAAGAGGTCGTGAAAAGACACGGAGTGCCGGTGTCAATATATCCGACGGTGACGGCCGATTCACTTCACAATTGGCAGACACTACGAAAAGCGATGGGCACTTGATTAGACATGAGTACCGCCTATCACCCTTAAACAGATGGCCAAAGTGAACGAACCATAACAACGCTGGAAGACATGCTGAGAGCGTGTGTAATCGACTTTGGTAGTAGTTGGGACTCATTGCCATTGATTGCGTCTATTACAATAACAGCTACCATACCAGCATTGGGTGTGCCGTTCAAGCGTTGTACGGAAGGAAGTGTAGATCACCCATTTGTTGGGCCGAGATTGGTGAAAGTCAGTTAACAGGCCCAGAGATCATTCAGGAAACAACCAACAAGATCTTCCAAATCAAAGATAGATTGAAAGCCGCTAGAAATCGCCACAAGAGCTATGCCGACAATCGTCGGAAGCCTCTAGAATTCAACGTTGGGTACCAAGTGTTACTCAAAGTCTTCCTTGGAAAGGAGTTGTTTGGTTTGGAAGAAATGGAAAGTTAGTTAGCCCAAGATAGGTTGGACCATTCGAGATTCCAAAAGAATTGGTCCAGTGCTTATCGATTGAGGTTACCACAAGAGTCAGCGGGTACATGATACTTTTCATGTGCGAACCTCAAGAAGTGTTTGGCTGACGAATCCTTACACGTACCAATGAGGACATCAAGATGAAGAAAAGCTCATTTTATGAGGCAACCATTGAGATCATGGACGTAAGGTCAAACAGTTGAAGCACATAGAATACCAATGTTCACGTAGGTGGAATTCAAGCGAGGGCAAGAGTTTACATGGGATCAGTGATCACAAGTTTGATGTATCAGAATATAAAGCAGCGGAATACGAACACGAATTAGACAAATTGTAGCAAGCAATCGATATTTGTAAGCATTAAGATCGCATACGGTTATAGGAGGAGAAATGTATTTCTGATTTCTAGGAATGTTTATAGATGTAGAATATTTCTAATCGAATCAATCATCCATTCCATTCAATTACTCATCTCACTCAATGATTACAATAGGTTGTCACTCCTTATATAGAGTGCAACAGTCACTGCTGTTATCACGGAAAGTGACAACTGGCAGATCCAATACAGAAATAACTAATTCTTAACAAACTACTGAAATGTTCACAACTACTGAGAACATCAGTAAGTTAAGTACAAAATATAAAACTACTGAAACTACAACGACTGAAGAACAAGCTCTTCAGTCGTTTTACAAAACTACTGAAACATAGAAAATAAAACTACTGATATCACAACTACTGAAGAAGTACTCTTCAGCAGTTGTGACAAACTACTGAGGCTTCAGTACTTGATCTTCAGACTTTGACCTTCAGGTGTTTCATCAGCTGATGACTTCAGTAGATATCATCAGCTGATGTCTTCAGTCTTTGTCTTCAGACTTTGTACATCAGTTGTTGATCTTCAGCACTTGTGAACTCTTCAGCTGTTGTACTTCAGTACTTTGGTCTTTCAGCTTCAGCACTTGTGTTCTTCAGCTGTTGTACTTCAGCACTTTGGTTCTTCAGCTGTTAAGGTCTTCAGCACTTGATCTTCAGCTGTTGAAGTCTTCAGCACTTGTCAAACTACTGATGAGGCTTTCAGCAGTTGTTGTGATACCGTGTGGGACTTAGAGGTTTTCTGATCTTGGCTCATTGGTTCTTTTGGTCCAACAACTCCCCCTGAACCAATGCAGCCAAAACCTCTAACTTATTTATACTCCCACTTATTGATGGCAAAAATGTTGGTCTTTTTCCTTCTTGATCAGTAGAGAAGATGACCCATGTACGCTCCGGCCTGGGAAGAAATCTCAATATTTGTTTTGCAGAGTATGAATGGGAACTCTGTTTTGGGGAACTGGACACAGAGTTGTTATCCCATTCATGAGATTTACTTCCCCATAATGAGTCTGTATGACTCACGAACATAGGCCTCAAGGAGAACAATTTGTTCCTCTTGAGAGAGTTCTTCAGCTCCTCCTTCGAAGAAGAACTCTGGACCATAGTACTCTGATAAGTACTTCATGGTCCTGCCATTTTTCAGCTCCACCGTAGTTACCTCCCTATATACAAATTCATCAGGATGGTTGCCTTCAAGGAGTAACTGGAGCTCATTCTTTTGGATGTCTTCAAGCTTTTTATATAACAACCCCTTCTTAATCATCTTGTTTTCTAGTAAGGCTTGAGGTGTCTTCTTTGCTTGGTGAGCTTTCTTGAATTCATCAATGATTTCCCAAGGTGAGACTACAACGGCCAACATGATGGTAGATTCTATTGTTTTTCGTACTTGGCCGTTGTATCTGTGTGGGATAGTTCTTTTATGGATTCTAGAACTCACCCTGGGGTCTGGCCATACTCTCACTCTCTCCTTCTGATACTGAAAGGTGTGCCTGAGAGTATACAGCCTTTGAGCATGCCCTTTCATGGCTTGAATAGATGATGACTGAGGAAATTCCTTGTCAACCATCTTCAACAGTTGCTCATCGTACTGTTTCTGCTGTTCTTCTTCTTCTTCTATCTTGACTCTGACCATTTCCCTTTGAGAGTCAGGTGTGATCATGGATTGACTCCGGGGTTTTGGTAGCTTCAGAACAGCAGAGAGTGGCAGACTATCATCTTCATCCTCTTCTTCTTCTTCTTCTTCCATCCTCAGCACCCTTCTCCTCCTTCGGGTACATCACTGGATGATGGTTGGGTTAGTGAAGGGATTGGTTTTGAAGAGAGAGGATGTTTGGATTTTGGCTTAGAGGTTGGTTGGGAGATTTGAGGGATAGGATCTGTTTGAGTGGGTGGAAGGGAAGGTTGATCTAGCATCCTTGTAGTTAATTTCGCCTTTGTGAGTTTAGCCATCTCTAACCTTTTGCCAGCCCCAGCCTCATCAAGGGCTTCCACAATAATCCCTTTGTTGAATTGCTCAGACAGACAGATTCTGGTGGCTATAGCCAGAATGCTGTCCCTGGACCATGCGCGGATCTCCATTAATGATCTTCCCAAGTATTTTGCAATAAAGCGGATCATTATTTCCAACCTCTCTTTCTCAAGAGCATCATACCCTGCCCATCGGTTTGTATCTCTTGTACTTCTAACCTTCTGATCTCACTATCCAGTGTGGCTGTGTCAAACCCCTGCCTGAAGAGTTGTTCAATTATTTTATCCATGGAGCGGCTGTGTGTGGTGTCAGCTTCTTTGACCAGCTCCTCCAAGGATTGTCTTCAGCAGTGTGATCATCAGCACTTCTCTTTCGCTTGTACGTGAGCAGAGGTTGCTTTTCTTTTTCCTCCTCTTGGACTTGCTTCTCTTCCTTTTCCTCAGATCTTTTCCTATTCCTTTCTTTCACTGCAGTACTCTCCCCCTTTTTGGTTGCATTGGAGGAGGGGTTGGTACCGCAGAAAGAGTCTTTTGGACAGCAGCATCAACCAAGGGCTGTAATGTTGAGGAAAGCCTCTCATCAAGGGCTTTGATCACTATATCAGTGATTATTGGGGTGATGAGAGGAAGGAATTTTGGAGTGCAGCACCTATTTGCTCAGGAGGGTTCTGTTCCTGAGAAGTAGGGCCTGAAGCAGAGGCAGGTGGTTGATTTGGGGTGGCTCTGTGTTTGGGAAACCTTCAAGGGAAGGTGCCATCTGTGGTGTATGATGGTGGCAGATGGACTTGCATCCTGAGACATCTTGGCCAGCAGCTCTTTGAGTCTGCTAACCTCATCATCTAGAATGGTATTTTGAGCAACTACATCATAGAAGAAGCTCAGGTCATCATCATTGATACTGAATCACCTGACCTCCTGCTTAGAGCAGGATTTACATGCACTGGGTGTAGACCAGTTGGTGCATGTGCCCCTTGTGCTTGGTACTGGGGACTTCCAGCCTCAGGACAATGTCCATCATCAGCTGTTGCCTCTAGGGAGGTCTTAGCAATGTTACCAGCCTCACTCTGGTCATGTGCTGAGTCAGAGGAGGTGGCAGCCTCACTAGATATTCTAAGCTCCTTGTCTACACCAGGAGATAGAATTGGGAAACCCCTGTGCTGTGGGTTCTCAGTGCACTGTGTTCCTCCCCCTCAATTGTAGAGGAATTCCCAGTAGTAAGTGGTTTCTGGGGAGGGGGTGAGGAGTGCAATTGAGTCAGCACTTGTGCAACTATTAAAGTTGGGCTGTGAGGGGCGGTTGTTTGGGGTAAGGGGTTAGAAGCAGTGTGCACCTGGGGTGGATGGTGCTCTTCAATGGCAATCTCCTCAAGTGAGTAAGATCCCAGATAAGTAGGTGCCCCTTGGGTTGCTGCAGGCTCCTGTTGAGAGGAAGCCTGAGCGGCTGTGGCTGGAAGAGTCATTGTATCCACTAGGGGGTTTGGACTAGTGGATATATCCTGCGTTTGTGGTGCAGGAGCATCCTCAGGGGACTCAATTCCCTGAGTAGCCATTTTGGGTTTCTTTTTGGTGGGTTTGGTGGGGACATTGGATTTGGAGGTGGTGGCTGTGGTTCCAGCTGCGTGGGTTTTCGCAGCTTGGCAGCTAGTTTGTGTGTCCGGTCAGAGTTGTGCCGGGAGTATACTTCTGGCAGAACAGCCGTAGCAGGGACTCCCAGCCAACAAGTCCCTCAGCATTAAGCTGGTCAATAATAATGGCCATTATGAACCGTGGATAGAGTATCCAACGGTTGGCAGTTAGTTTTGAGCCATATCTTTGAGCTCTGAAAATATTAATTCTGAAAAGTTCAGTGGTTGTTGCTCAAGGATAGAATACATTACCTGCTGCCATTTGGTGGACATTTGATCCCAAGACGTTGTCTTAGGGGCCAAACATACATTGACCATGTGAAAAATCAGGCGCTCAGCGTCATTAAAGTGTTTCTTCATGATGGTGGTGGCACTGAGATCACCTTGATATCCATGCTGAGCAAATGATAGATCTATGGTGCCCTTCGGATATCCAGCAGGAGAGGTAGCATCACTCAGTTGAAGAATTTTACGGATTGTTGCAGGAGTAATGACTACTTCTTTGTTGTTGACGACTGACCGGAGGGATCGTGTGTTGCTCTCCTCAGTTGTAACAGTAACGTTCATCCAAAATTGGTTCAAGGATTCGGCATGTAAGACGGGGTTCAGAAGGAATGCCTTGTTGTATTGGGACTGAACCATAAGATCGATAGCAGTATCGAACTTAGTCCAGATCGGCGATTTTGTGAGGTAGGCAACACAGTTGTGTCGCGGTTTAATTTGCATAGACGCCATGGAGAAGGAAGTTTTGGAGAGGAACGTTAGGTTTGAAGAAGATGAAGCAATGAGAGCTAAGGTTAGGGGTATTTATAGGGTACGGGTGAGGAAACGACTGAAGGATGTGGTGTTAGTCATCAGTAGTTTTAAACGACCGTTGACATGGTATTATCCTTTCAGACGTTGAAACAGCTGAAGTCGTGGTGTTAGGCATCAGTAGTTTAGAAAACTACTGAAGACCGTGGTTTTGACTTCAGATGATTGAAACAACTGAGGACATGGTGTTTGTCATCAGTAGTTATGAAACTACTGAAGACAGTGGTTTTGTCATCAGCTGTTGTAAACAACTGAATTGGTATTGGTCATCAGTAGTTATAAAACTATTGAAGACGTGGTTTTGCTTCAGTTGTTTAAAATGAAACAGCAGTTGTACAAACGACTGAAGAGAAAGTTCTCTTCAGCTGTTTTCGTCAATTCTTAGCTTTTCAGCTGTTTCAAACTGTCCTCAACACATTCATCAGTCTTTATGGCTGATTTCAGTTGTTTCATAGGACATCAGTACTTATCTGTTTTTACTGATTGCAGTAGTTATGACTGCATCAGTAGTTGTAACTACATCAGTAGTTTCGAACAGATGAAGTACTTCAGTACTTGTGAGACATTTAGCCTTCAGTAGTTATAAAAACTACTGAGGTTAAAAGAGCTCATCAGTACTTATATGTGACAGGTACTCATGATCATCAGTATGAATTACTGAGATCATCAGTAGTTGTCACCTATTCTAGCTGCAGCATACCAAGCCTTAACACCAGGTTTTGGAAAGTTGAACTATCCAAAGGCTTTGTAAAAATGTCTGCAAGCTCATCAGCACTAGGCACAAACTTAGGATCAATCAGACCTTTTTCAAAACAATCCCTTATAAAATGATGTCTGATCTCTATATGTTTGGTCCTAGAGTGCTGGACTGGATTTTTGACAATGCAAAGAGCTGAAGCACTATCCATTAACAATGGAGTCTTAGTCTCTGTAATGCCATAATCCAAAAGTTGGTTTTGAAGCCAGAGTACCTGAGATGTACAGCTTGCAGCAGCAATGTACTCTGCTTCCGCAGTGGATGTAGCAACTGAGGTCTGTTTCTTGCTCTGCCAAGAAATCAAGCAGTTGCCTAGGAATTGACATCCACCAGAAGTTGATTTCCTGGTCAACTTACACCCTGCATAGTCACTGTCAGAAAAAGCAACTAATTTACCAGAATGTCCGGTAGAATACCATAAACCTAGAGATGGAGTGCCTTGCAGATATCTAAAGATCTCTTGACTGCAATCAGATGAGACTCTTTAGGTGCAGCCTGAAATCTAGCACAAACACATGTAGCAAACATAATATCTGGTCTAGAAGCTGTTAAATACATCAAGGACCCAATCATACATCTGTAAAGTGTTTCATCAACCACTTTACCTTTCTGATTGAGTCCAGTTGTGTGGTGCTGCTCATGGGAGTAGAACAGGGCTTACAGTTTTGTAAATCAAACTTTTGCAAAAGATCTTTTGTATATTTGGATTGATGAATAAAAATTCCATCAGCCTTTTGTTTGATTTGCAACCCCAAAAGAACTGTAATTCTCCCATGGCACTCATTTCAAACTTCTGTTGCATCAACTTTGTAAAGGCATCACACAACTTTGGATCAGAGGATGCAAAAATGATATCATCTACATAAATTTGAACAAGTAGATTATGCTGCCCAGCTTTCTTAATGAATAAAGTCTTGTCTATGGAGCCTCTAGTGAAATTGTTTTCCAGAAGAAAGTTTGATAATGTCTCATACCAGGCTCTGGGAGCTTGTTTTAACCCATAAAGAGCTTTATCAAGCTTATACACCCAATTAGGATGTTTATTGTCCTCAAAGCCTGGAGGTTGACATACATAAACCTCTTCTTTAACTTTTCCATACAAAAATGCACTTTTGACATCCATTTGAAAGACTTTAAGTTTTTGATAAGCAGCATAAGCTAAAAACAATCGAATTGCTTCCAGTCTGGCTACAGGGGCAAAGGTTTCATCATAATCAATACCTTCTTCTTGTGCAAACCCCTGAACAACCAGTCTGGCCTTGTTCTTAACAATAAGCCCATTTTCATCAGTTTTGTTCCTAAACACCCATTTAGTGCCTATTGCACACTTACCTGGAGGTAGAGGAACCAGTTCCCACACTTGCTGTTTCTTGAACTGAAGAAGCTCAAGCTGCATGGCATCAACCCATCCATTGTCCTTTAAAGCAATGTGATAATTCTTTGGCTCTTGCTGACTGATGAAGAGAGCATAGAAGCAGAAATTTGACAATTGACTTCTTGTTGATACTCCAGCAGTGATATCACCAATATTTGAGACATAGGGTGATTCTTCAGATCTTGATACACAATGAGATCTGTGCAAGTGTTTGTAGCCGGTTCAGCAGCAACAGATGGTGATGGTGAATCATTTCCTTGAAACCAATCAGTGGATGGTAATTCAAAGGAAGTTGAATTCGAAGAAATCTCATCAGCATTTGTTGTGGATGGTGCTACTGGCGCTACAGGAACATCAGGTCTAGTTGAGTCAGGCAGCTGATCACTAAACCTGAAGAGGTGAGTACTGCAATCATCATCATCATCAGCAGTACCACCAGGTGGTGAACTGTTGACAGGAGCAACAGCAGGAGTTTGATAAGGAACATATTGCAGTATGTCCAAATCAAATAACTCCACAGGACTTTGTGGAATCTTGTCCTTTGGAGATTCATTAAACTTAACATGTAGAGTTTCTTCAACCATCTTTGTTCTGCAGTTGAAGACTCTGTATGCCTTGCAAGTAGATGAATAACCAACAAAGTATCCTGCATCCACCTTAGGATCAAATTTGTGGAGTTGATCCTTTGTGTTGAGAATGAAACAGGGACACCCAAATGCTTTGAAAAATGAAATCAGAGGAGCCAAATGATGGAGAACTTCATATGGAGTCTTCATCAACCTCTGATTTACTAAAACTCTATTTTGCACATAACAAGCTGTATTGACAGCTTCGGCCCAAAAGGTCAATGGCAAGCCTGAGTCAGCCAGCATGGACCTTGCAGCTTCACTGAGGGTCCTGTTCTTTCTCTCCACTACTCCATTTTGTTCTGGAGTCCTTGGAATGCTGAACTGCCTTTTGATTCCCTTTGAAAGATAGAAGTCATCAAGTGTATGATTTCTGAAGTCAGTTCCATTATCACTCCTAATACACTTGACTGGAAGGGAATACTGCTTCTCAATGTACAGCACAAAGTGGATAATCTTCTGAGCAGCCTCATCCTTTGAATGTAGAAATAAAGTCCATACAAATCTGGAGTAATCATCCACAATTACCAGACAGTATTTCTTCTTTGCCATGCTCATTACTCTCACAGGACCAAATAGATCCATATGCAGTAGTTGCAAGCAGGCAGTGGACTTGGACACTTCAATAGGAGGAAATGAGACCTTGTGTTGTTTTCCTTTTAAACAAGCAGTGCATGTTTCATCACAGTGGAACTCCTTTATTGGTAAGCCTCTGACTAAACTATTGTGGCTAAGCTGATTCATGTTTTTGAGATTGACATGACCAAGCCTCCTGTGCCACAGTTTAGATTCTTGAAAAGAGGCTTTGGAAAATAGGCAAGATTGCCTTTGAGATCTATCTTCTTAGAGAGATCTAAGGCATACACTCTTCCTGTCCTGTTGGCTTTCAGGAGAGTGTGATCATCCAACACCTTGTCAATCAAGTGCAAAACTTTGGATGACAGAATCCTACAGTTTTGACTTGTGAAAAGGGCAACATGGCCTTTATCACACATTTGACTGACCCTCAAGAGGTTGTACTTGAGATTTTCCACATGATTAACATCATCAAATTTGATTTCTCCATTGGAGACAAAGCCCTTACCGATGATGTAACCCCTAGCATCATTGCCAAAAGAGACAAATCCCTTCTTTCCTTGAGAGTAGTCATGAAGAAGAGAGATGTTCCCAGTCATGTGCATAGATCCCCCACTGTCTACATACCAGATGCTATTTTGGCATGTTGAAGAACCCTGCAATAATAAACAATCAGTTAGTTTTAGAGACCCAAACCTTTTTGGTTTTGGGCCTGGTCTCATCAATAGATGGTAAACTAACATGTTTATTTGTAACAACAGCCTGAGAAGAAGAGATGGTGTAGAAGAGGAATCCTTTGGCTTAGACCTCCTTTTCTGTGGTTTCAACATAGGAGAATCTAGTTGGTTAACTCTACCCAACAGATGTTGTACCATCATCACCAGCTGTGTCTGATTTTGTGATAAAGCTTTCAGCTCATCAGACACATTGCTAGTGGAGTTAGATAAGGTCCTATGTTGCACCTTCTTCTTTTGAGCACCCTCAGCTGTCACCTGTTTAACTCCTTCCTTTTTGGATTGCTTTAAGGACTTAAGGGTTACAGGATTTGATGTTGCTGATACAAATGTGGTCTCAAACTCAGTTTTCATTTTTACCATTTTCTCATTATTTCTTCTTCTTTTTGTTTGAGTTTGGAACCTCTTTTGTACCAACAATCATCTGTAAGATGATTGAACAAACCACATATTTCACATGGTTTCTTCTTCATCTTAGGTTGATCATCAACTAAAGATGGTGAAGCAACAGAAGACTTGTTCTTCAATGCTTTGGAAGCATTGGTTGCTTTCTTGACATCCTCTTTAGTAGCCTCAAACTCTACTCTTTACTGCCAGTTTTCTCTCTTCAGTGCTGACCGCAGTTGAAGTTTGAACTTCAGGTGTTAATCCTGCTCTCCAGTCCTTTCAGGACCTTCAGGATTAACTCCTGAGTTGATCAACTTATTGATCATGTGAATGTCAGCATTTGGACCATCAACATCAGCTGATAGGTTCAAGGAGGACTTGATGCTGACTGCTACTACTCTGATTGTGCTATATCAGAAGGTAGATCACATGATTTGATGGATTGGTTACCACTCTCACCATCAGATTCTACCTCTGCTCTTGGGGTAAAATCTGTCGGTGGAGCAGTGTGATTGTAGCCAATGCCGAACTTCACATTTGAAGCAGATTGCTTACTAAGAAGCATTTCAAAACCTTTGCATGATTGTACCCATCTATCACACTCGACCTGGGTAACTGCAAGGGTTTCTTTGAGATCTTTGTACTTCTCTAGAAGTACATCTTCTTTAGCCTTATCATCAATTATTTTGCAATTCAGTTTATAAACCTCATCATTTTTATCTTTGAGCACAAACTCAAACTCAGCTTTGTTTTTGGAAATTATTTGTTCTAGCTCTATGTTTTTATTAATTAAAGCTACATTTGCTTCTCTAATGGAAGCAAATGCTGCTATGCATTGTTCAGAACATAATTTGGCTTTTGCCTCAGAGGATACCTGTGATACCTGAGTGTAGAGGCATTGGAAGATGAAGTATCAGCAGACTCCAAAGCCATAAGAGCTAGATTCCCAAAGGGACTGTCACCACCATGTTGACCAGCACCTGAGAACAGTTGATCATGACCAGACAAGTCATCTGGTAAACTGCTCCAGTCAACAACTCCTGGGGTGAAGAAGCTGTGTTGTTGAGATGAAGGTTCTTGATGAGATAGGGAAGGCTGAGGTTCTGGTAATGCATGAGGTTGTGGTGTCATAGGAACTTGAACTTGATTTGACTGTGGCATGTAATAACCAGGGTACTGATATGGCATTTGGCCCTGAGGAACAAAATATGCCGGAGATTGTTGTTGAGGATGATGACTAGATGTGACAGGATGTTGCCCTCTGTGTTGTTGACTATTGCCAGGAAAAGTCACAAAGGGTGTTGTAGAGTTAGATCCAGTTGATCTACACTCTCTTGCAAAGTGTCCAAGCCGTTGGCATTTGTGACACCTCAACTTGCTCTTGTCAAAACCAACTTTGGTTTTGCCAGAGAGTCCTAGGAATTTTCTTCCAGTTCTTTTGTAGAACTTCTGAGATCTGATATTTATCAAGGCCATTTGGCTCAAAATATCCATCTCTTCTAAGTCATCATCAGCAATCCCCTTGAGATCATCCATAATGAAACATAGATTGTCATTATTACACCCAGTGAACTGACCATCAACACTAACAAATGCAGAATTAGAAGTGCTCGAAGAGAAATTAATATGCTCATCATACTGGCATTCAGATGAAGCATATTCTGACTCATGACCCACCAAGGCAGTGTTGCCTTGTATAAAGTCTTCAGTGAGCTTTCCAGATGAAGACAGCTTTCTCTTCTGTTCTATCTCTCTCTCAAAAGTGAGCAATTTCCCATGGAGTTGGGTGAGAGATAGTTTGTCCAAACTTGCACTGGAGCGTAGGACAATAGTATATGTGTCCCATCTCTCAGGCAGTGATCTGAGAAATCTGTTATTCATCTGAATATTGGTGTATTCAAGTTTGACCATTTTTAGTTCAGAGATCAAACAAGAAAACCGCTCATATTGTTGAGTCAGTGTCTCACCCTTTCTATGAGAGAATGTCTCATATTGTTGGGCAAGAATTTCTCTATTATTTGCCAAGACCTCATCTGTTCCTCCAAATTGTTCTTTCAAAGCAATCCAGAGGTCATGGGCAGTTTCATGATGCATTAGCCCAGAATAGATTTCATTGGGCAAAGCCATGGCCAGAATTCCATGGGCTTTTGCATCAATCTCAAGCAACTTCTTATCCTCATCTGAGTATTGCTCCCTCCTCTTCGGAACCATTTGATTGGTTTCCGGGTTATTCACCATAGGCTTGTGTGGACCATGTACCACTGATGTCCAACACCCTGCGCTGTTAACAGACAGGTGATGGAGCATACGTCTTTGCCATATGTTATACTCATTCCTAACCAGCATAGGAGGCTTGGTTGAGGAACCAGTATTGTGAGGATCATTGGAGGGAGTGGTCATTTTCAGTTCAAAAACAGTTTAGTTCAAGTTTTAAAAAGTTTTAGACAAACCACAACAAACTCAATGAGAACCAAGAAAAAGATCTCAGGATGAATGAGCAGAAATACAGAAAATTCAATCTCTATAACCGTTTCTTGCAAAAAACAAAAGCTAATTCAATCAAACTTGGATCTTGAATAGCAGTTTCAATGATCAATTATTAGATCGATCAATGATTAACCTGCTCTGATACCATTTGACAGGATCAGTGATCACAAGTTTGATGTATCAGAATATAAAGCAGCGGAATACGAACACGAATTAGACAAATTGTAGCAAGCAATCGATATTTGTAAGCATTAAGACCGCATACGGTTATAGGGAGAGAATATGTATTTCTGATTTCTAGGAATGTTTATAGATGTAGAATATTTCTAATCGAATCAATCATCCATTCCATTCAATTACTCATCTCACTCAATGATTACAATAGGTTGTCACTCCTTATATAGAGTGCAACAGTCACTGCTGTTATCACGGAAAGTGACAACTGGCAGATCCAATACAGAAATAACTAATTCTTAACAAACTACTGAAATGTTCACAACTACTGAGAACATATCAGTAAGTTAAGTACAAAATATAAAACTACTGAAACTACAACGACTGAAGAACAAGCTCTTCAGTCGTTTTACAAAACTACTGAAACATAGAAAATAAAACTACTGATATCACAACTACTGAAGAAGTACTCTTCAGCAGTTGTGACAAACTACTGAGGCTTCAGTACTTGATCTTCAGACTTTGACCTTCAGGTGTTTCATCAGCTGATGACTTCAGTAGATATCATCAGCTGATGTCTTCAGTCTTTGTCTTCAGACTTTGTACATCAGTTGTTGATCTTCAGCACTTGTGAACTCTTCAGCTGTTGTACTTCGGTACTTTGGTCTTTCAGCTTCAGCACTTGTGTTCTTCAGCTGTTGTACTTCAGCACTTTGGTTCTTCAGCTGTTAAGGTCTTCAGCACTTGATCTTCAGCTGTTGAAGTCTTCAGCACTTGTCAAACTACTGATGAGGCTTTCAGCAGTTGTTGTGATACCGTGTGGGACTTAGAGGTTTTCTGATCTTGGCTCTTTGGTTCTTTTGGTCCAACAGGTGGAATTCAAAGCGAGGGCCAGAGTTTACATGGGAACGGGAAGATCAAAAGAAACTCAAATACCCACACCTATTCGTGGATGACACTCTTGGACCTAACTCCAGCTGAATTTCGGGACAAAATTCTCTCAACTGGGGGATACTGTGACATCCGTCACCTTAAGGTCCGTCGAACAACATAATTAACCATAGAATTATTTTAATTATTCTTCCTCTTCTTCATGAACTCCTGTTTTAAGGAATCATTTTTTCTTTATTACCCGTGTGCCTGTACTTCCTCCGTGAACGTGTGCTAAGCATAAACCTTTTATAAATTTCATCACCATTATCACCAAATATATCATTTTTAATTATAACCATTGTCATTAATAAAACCATTTTAAGCTATCAATTACCATTAACACGCTTTTAACATTAATATAGCAAACATTCTAAAGTTGTTTTCAACCGAAGAAAACTTTGAAACTCGAGGGCTAAGTGCAGGGACAAAAATTGACATTTTGCAAACCTGGGATGGGTATAAAACCCCCCATTCCCAGCCATTTTCTTCATCCTCTCCTTTCTTCTTCACATCTTCATCTTAGCACTAAAAACGCACCGTTCGGTCATGTTTTCGTCGTCTAGACTTCATCTACAACCTAGTCTACTCCATCCTTGCAGGTAGACGACCTTGGTTGTCCATTTCTTGCTCGTTTTACTGCTGTCCATTTCTAGGGTTTCGGATGTTCGGGTCAACTCGAACACAAGAGGTCGTGTGGGTGCGTGTGATGACTTTCTGCGTGTGCTTCTCGTTCGTGTGTGTTTGTTGTGTGGTTCTCGAAGTTCTTGATGTGTAAAACCCATGCTTGGAGCAGCCAAAGGCTGCTCTGCACTTCAGCAGTCGCGAACCTGCAGTTCAGGCGACTGGGTCTGTCATGCGACAGAGCCATGCGACTGGGTGAGCCGTGCGACTAAGTCATGCGACTGTGTCTTTCGGGTGACTGAATCGTGCGACTAGGGATGTCATGCAACTGAGTTGTGCGATCGATTGAGTGTGTGTGCGGTTGAGTCAATGTGGATGAGTGTGTGCACGATTGAGTCAATGCGGATGAATGAATGCATGCGACTGTGCGTGTATCGCACGACTGAAGGCCAATCATACGAATGAAGGTTCAGTCATACGAATGAAGCTGATTCGTACGAATGAAGGTTGATTCATGCATATGGAGGTTAAGTCGTGTGATTGGGTGTTGTGTGGTACGACTGAATGCTAGTCGTACAAATGAAGGTTCAATCGTGCCAATGAATCTGATTTGTATGAATGAAGGTTGAGTCGTAGGACTGGAGTGTTGAGTTGAGCGTCTGGTCCTGTTGGGTGACTGATGATCTTTGAGTGTGAATTTCCTTCCTGAGCGTCTGATGATAATAAGGTAACATCAGTAAAAGTATCATTGCTTGACCACAAAGATTAAAGTCAACGCTAACAACAGGCACATACTATTTCAATTTAAATCAACCTAACACTTTACAATTATCAACAACCCATTTGGTACTACAAACATTTAACAAGTGCTATCTTTTATAACAATGGGATCTTTATACGGATGTCATAAGCAATGACGACTACTCTTAGTACTTGTATCTACATAAGATCTGATTCGTGTGTCCGCTTGTGTGTGTGTGCTACCCATGACCGAACCGATACAACCCGAACCGACCAAACATTACTATATGCTTTATACACGTCATTAATGCTTAACAATAACTGTCAATAGGTGTTTGAATGTTCATTGTATTCAACTATTCGGAATCTTGATCATTCATACTTACCACTTAACATGTGAGTTTCGTGGCCCCTTTTTATTCTTATACTACTTTACAAACATTTACAAACATGGGGGAAAAGTATGCTCGCCCGTTTTCTATGTTGTACAACATACATACAAATTACATACTTCGAATCAACGTGCTACTATTTTGTGGGTACTTATCTTATACATGCTTGAGTTTGCTTTGTGGTTCTTTCTTACAACCATTTAATTCCAGTATGGGAACCGACGAATAGGTATTGGTAGTACTACTTGGGTTGACACCCCCACCCTCGTGTTGGTATACTAGTTAGTACCAACAGATGCCAGGAACGGGCCTTGGGTGTTTGTATTCCGACTAGATTCTTTGTGTACGTCGTTAGGTTTGGTTGTAAAGTTCTTGTCATGTGATTTTGCTTACTTATAACTGTATGCACGGTATTCTGCAACAACCTTTTACAACATCATTACTTATTTACTTTTAAACCTGCGAGCTCACCAACAATTTTGTTGACCATTTTGAGCATATCTTTTCTGGTGATCATGCTAGTTGAGGTTCTAGGTGTGCTACCTTAGTGGAGACCCTAGGATGCATTTTCGGGCTAAACTTGTCATTTTGAAAACAATTGTTGTATCTGTTTCGAACAACATTACACTTTGTAACTTGTTCCCGGGTTGTGGGAATTGCATACAATGTTATTATCTATGTTTATCTTATATCATGTTTATGCTTATGGCTATGTTGTCGTGAATACTGACTAAACACGACACAAGTCCCCTTGTTGTCGGGTGTCGTCATGACACACTTGTCTCTTTATTATTATTGCATCTCTATCGCTTACCATGTGTTATGACGATTCCCGTCTTGTTACATCCTCGTGTTTCCGCTCTTAGCGGGGCTGTGTGCAGGCCCTCGTGCAACGACAGTATTGGTTTATGTTCCGGGTTTGGTATTAGTTATGATGCACCTCCTTTTTTATTTTTCTTTACGGCCTTTAAAACTATTTTTCACAGGTCTTAAAGTACCTATACTGATATTAAAATATATCATTCTGTCTTAAGTCAAGATGGACATAGAATACTTTTTAACCAAAAAGGCAACAAACAAGAAATAAAACACAAAAAAAGTCAATACAAGCGATTTTTCAGATATAAAAAACGCGTCCATCATTTATTTATTTATTTTTATTTTTTTAACTCAAAACATCAATCTTGCTCTTTTGAAAACTCAAAAGATTAATCTTTATTTTCTAGTTGGTCCAAAAAAAGGAGTTACCAGATCTCAGACATGAAAACTCAAAGCCTCAATCTTTCTGTTTTGAACACTCAAAAGATCGATCCTTTAACTTTAGTTTCAGTTCTTTAAGAACATGAAAGAAGAGAGAGAGCACATGACAGAAGAGAGGAGCACATGACAGAGGAAGAGAGAGCACCTAAAAAGGTTCAAATGAGAAATATCTTAAGTGATCGTTGGAAACTATGGAGTTTTGGGAAGAAGTAGAGAGTGTAAGACGGGGTTGTGAATCTTTCAGGCGAGTTGGGTAGTCACCTCTCCAGCCCATCCGGACGTTGCCCCAATTCGCCCCCTAGCGTCACTCTCAAAACTAAAACAATGCGCAGACAAAAAGGCCACGATTGAGTTAACGGAGGCGTACACAAACTTCTTAAGATTCAGCGCTGGGTAAGTGGTTTAAGACTTATTTCCTGACCGTTCTCGGCTCCTTAGGGAGTAGTGCTCCCAAGACACAGCCACGCCAATCGACCGACGCGGCTCCATACCCTAGTTTAGTATGTAGAGCAGTGGTTCTTTTGTTTTTTTTCCTGAGGAACAAAGAAAAAAGTAAATTTTTTTTTCGGACGGCCAGCCCGGTAGGAAGGTGAGATAAATCACCCCCTCCCCGGACCCCTCCCCCTCTTTTTGAGAAAGGTCGAGTCCTTACCCAATTCATCCGATGAATTACGGACTCGGCTGGACTTGTTAGCTGCATAAAAGCAGAAAGCAGTAGCCGACAGGAGAAGAAGCTTACCCAAGCTTCTATCCCTTGTCTATAGGACGGAAGCCAGAGTTAGTTATTGCACTTATCCTTATCGCCACGGGGCCCTCCCCCCCCCCCTCCCATGGCTTGCTCTGTTGCTGCCTCTTTTACTGCCTCTGTTAGCTGACAAGCCCTTCATCGCACATAAGACATTTTGAAACGTACATTTATTTTGTAGCGGAATTTAAAACATTCATTAATAACAAAAAAACATGGCATTTCATTCATTTACAACATTCGTTTTCATCTCAAAATACAATGACATGTAAAAATAGATGGCAGCCTCAAAACGCTCCCAGTAGCTTATGCATCCATGCTTGCAACTCCTCAGCATCAACAAAATACCTGCGAGCTATCATGCATACAAAAGTCAGCAATGCTGAGTGAGTTCTAGTTTTATAATAAAATACTATATTTCCTTTAAAAACTATCTTTACATTCATTCGGTCATACAACATACGTACACTCAATCTATGTTCTTTATTCATTTAATTCTTTCATACTTTCATTGTTTCATTCTTTTATTTACTTTCGCTCATTATTCTTCATTACTCAAATCTTGTCTCATCCAATATCCCCGACTCATGCCCGAAAGCTGATGCTGTGCTGGGGCCTGTACACAAACCCCTTACTCATGTTTGAAGATTGACACAACACCGGGATACACGACAAAGATCCCATTCGAGTCAATCACAAGGATTGAACTTTATCCGAGTCTGTTGCAACACAAGGTCGCTCACCTCATTATCTCATCTCATGCAATACCCTTGCCTCATGTTTAAAGACTGATACTGTGCCAGGGCCTGATAAACAAACCCCCGACTCATGTCCAAAGACTGACACAGTACCGGGGTACGCAACACGGATCTCATCATCCTATTTTGTCTCATGCAATACCCCTGACTCATGTCCGAAGACTGATACTGTGCTGGGGCCTGATAAACAAACCCTGACTTATGTTCGAAGACTGACACAGTACCGGGTTACACGACACGGATCTTATCATCCGTCACTTTCATGTTCACCATTTTTTATCTTATGTGTTCATTTCGTACTCTATCGTATTCATTCATTTTGTACTTTATTGTTATCTTTCACTTTGTTACATAATACTTTACGTTCATTAACTTATTCGTTCATACATCACACCCCGTAAACTCATACATAATGTAGTATAAAACATAATACGTACGTTTTGAAAACTCTTTGACGAAGAAAGATAACACATCACTCACACATATACACATCATAAATTTCATCACATCACCATGCACACATTAAGCATAATTCGTCACATCATAACAAGGCCTATCTCCCTATTTTCCCCTTAAAACCACTTAGAAAATCCTAAGTCCAAAATAGGTGCATGGGACTTTTTAGGCGCATGAGCATAAAACTCTAAGTGTAAAACAATTTGGGCGCATGTGCACTGTTGGGTGTTTCTACCTTGTTTGGGTGTTTCGCCACTATGCAGGCACATGGACACTTAGCTGTTTTGGCAACTTGGGCGCATTGGAACACTGTTTAGGCACATGGCCCACTCTTGGGTGCATGGCCAACACTTAGGCGCATGGCCAACATGCTGGGCGCATCAGCCACTGTTCATGCGCATCATAACATTTTTAAATGTTTTCTGTGCTACTAATATCACCCGATTATCATTCTAATAATACCCAAGCATAGATCTAACACACTAAGGGCACCTAGGCATGCTAAACATCAACACTAACCCATAAACCAACTCTAAAACATACATACACAGAACATCATCAAACAATAGGCTGAAACTCACGGTTTTACTTGAAAACATTTTCTTGGTATACATAATAGCCCCAAACAAGTTGAAAATTAGTAAAAGAGGGGTTCTAGAAACTCACCTTGAGCAGCCTTTGAGCAACACACTTCAAGTTCGAGACCCACCTTCAATTCAGCTCTTAAATCCCGAAAACAATCACTAAACTCCAAGAACTTCGGTCAAGAACGCGAAACACAACTGAAACCGAGCTTATATAAGAGAAAACTCACCTTTGTAGCTACTTCTTCCTTTTTCTCTCTCTAGAACCAAGGGCTTTCTCTCTTTTCTTTCTTCCTTTCAGCCGAATGGAGATGGTGAAGAAGGGATGGGTGGCCATGCCCCTTTAAACCTGCAAATAATAAGGTTTGTGTTTTGTACACTTTATCCCCCTCCACTTGTGCTCATTATCTATTCTTTCTATTTATTTTCTTTTTCTTTCGTTTAAAAAAAACTCGGGGTGTACAGAGAGTGGCTTCTTTGCTAACTCAGCAATATCAAATCTGCTTAAGTGTAACAGAAATGTAGCATTTAGCTTGTTTAGCTCCACTCTCTCTATCAATAACAAAGTTGTGAGAAGAGTCTTCGAACCTCTACTGGATAATCTTCTTCCTTGGCACAAGTGGTTGACTTGGTACCTTGTTTCATTTCTTCGTATCTAACAAAGTCACCAGCCTTCTCTTAGCTTATTTTCTTCCTTATTCAGAGCATCTGAGTTAAGGCCAAGGAGTGTTGTAGCTTGGTCCAATGTTCCTCTAGGCAGATCAAGAGATTGATCTCGAGTGAGGGAACATGAGGATCCATCAACATAAGTCAGATGATAGAGTCCTCCTCACAAGAGATATCACTTAGGGTAGTACAGTGATGAGATTTGTCTTGATTGCCTTGAACTTCTCTAAGAAAAGATGTTTGGAAGGCTAAGGGGATGGTTTGGGAGATTGTTGGGTTGGTTGTTGTGTTAGAGTTTTGGAGAATGTTTTGGGTTAGAAGATGGGTAGTTTAGGTGGTTGAGATGAGGAAGTTGGTACGATTGATGGTGTAGGTTCAGGTGTGTAAGGTTCAGTGGTTGGTTCAGTTTTGATGGGGAATGGAGAACGAATTGGTTCAGGTTGTGATAGGGTTTGAGTGGTTGTCTTGAAGATCATCCCCTATCCCCTTCAATACATCTCTGTCCTCTTCCCCGAGCGAATGTCAGCATTTATGCCAATGACATGTCGCTGGAGGGTCTTTTCAGACATAGGACCCACGTGCCTGCCATAGAAGCCATGAGCCTGGAGATAATCTTTCATCCAGCCCTTATCACCTATCTTTCTGGCAGCAGCTATCCCTGCTTCTCTTCATTCTTCTTCTTTAACCTCAGCTTCTCCTTAGCAGCTTTCTTTCTCTCCTTCTCCATTTGATCCTGTTCTTTGTTAAAGAGCCATAAGATCGTATCATTTTTATGTGGAGACAGTTCTTCTAGAGAGAAACCTCTGGAGATTAGGAAGTTTATCCTTTTCTTCCTAAGCTATTGTTCAGCTTCTCTGTTCTCTTTCTCCCTTTCTTCCTTTAAGGCCAACCTTGCTGCTTCTTTCTTTTACTGGATTTGTAGCACAATTGCTTTTTGTAACTCAACTATCTCCTCTAATGGTAGCAGGAGTACATCCTTATTTGTAGCTCCTAAATTGACAAGTCTGTCAATGATTTCCACTCTTCTTTTGTTTTTGACAACCTCCTAGTTGGCTACAGCTGCTTTGCTACTAGCAGCTAGAAACTTCCCAGATGGAAGTATACGTTTCTCTTTAGCTTTTCTAATCTTCCATCCTCTTGAAACTCTTCCTCAGTCATCTTCTTCATACCTTTGATATCTTCGAAAGTGCTAGACTTTGGGGGTTCTTGGATGGAAGGTTTAGGTTGAGTAGTGGTAATGAGAGCTGGAGTCAATGTTGATAATTGTCTAGGATTTGGGTGAGAAAATCCTCCCTATTAACCTCAGATGAAAGTTCTAAGATTGCATCTATAATTATTAGATTATCGGATAAAGAAAATAGTCCTTCTGCAGTTGCAATCTCAGCTTTGGACGATTGAAGTTGTTCTTCTGTGGCTTTGACTTGTGCTTTAGATGTTTGTGAAAATGCACTTTTTGTCCCAACCATCTCAATTGTTGGGCCATCAATCCTTGTTTCCCATTTGAAATCAATCTGAGGTTCCACTTGGACCTTAGGTCGACCAACTTCCTCAATAGTAGTAGAAAGGACATTCAACCTCTAAAGCTCTTGAGCTCCAAAGTAAATCACAGTCAATTAGGACTTGGTTGTTCAATGAGAGATTCTATTAGGAACTTGTTGAAGAACCTGTTTAGATCTTGGAGCATCCTTTGATCCATTGAATCATGACAGAAGGAGGTAAAGGAAAAACTAAAGCTTGTTCCACGGGGTATCTTGAACTTGAGGAAGTGAGAGCTTGAATTTGTGGTTCCTTTGTCTTTGGCTTTGTCTCTCAACACTCTCCCCCTTTTTGGTAGCATAATCTTGAGAGCTTGATGAGCTAGAGGAAGAGGGCAATGAGACCTTAATTGGTACATGCCTAACAGACCTCTCAATCTGTTTCTTAGCTGGTTGGCCTTGAGATTTTCAATCTCAAGTTGCTGAGTGGCAGACCTCCTCTAAAGTCCTAACCTTAGATTCAAGGTTTGAGACTTTAGAAAGTAGGTCTTTAATGATGAGTAACAATCTTACCTCATCTTCTTTTGAAGAATCATAGGGAGATGAGGGGTAACATACCTAGTTTGTTCATCCTCACCACCAGATGTGGTTTCTTGGCACCTTGGTTTCCCTTGCATAATGATGTCACTTTTAGAGTCATTAAAAGGCATGGTTGCCATATATTCAGTCTCAGAGATGTTACCACTTTCCTGAAGGTCCATTGAAGCACCTTAAGTCGTGGCAGCTGAATCTACATGAGTCCCCTCCACATCAGTGGGAATACCTCAATAAAGGCATGCTGATGGGGGCTAGAGATAAGAGGTCTCTCTAGGCTCTGTTGATCCTTGAGAGAGTGTTGGGGATCAACGTCATTGCCATGAAAGGATGTAATCTCTTCATCAGTTTTGAATAGAAGGTTAGTAAAGAATATAGAAGTTAAACGTAGTGACACAGGACCTTGATCAATGTCTAAAGGCATTGAGCCTATGGTGGGGCTGTTCTTTTGTGGCTGCTCAGAGGAGTATAAAGATTCACCTTAAGGGTTTTCAGCTTGGGTTTTGGGCTCATGGTTTGAGACTGAGGAGACTCAAAACCCATATTGAGGTGAATTGTGAAGGATGGTGAGACCTCAAACTGAGTGGGAGCCCATTGTTCCACTCTAGTCCTTTTGGATTGAACTGGAGGAGCTTGTTCAATCAGAGAATATTGAACAAGGGTTCATTTGGGGCATCTTTGACATGTGATAGTGATGTGGTGAGAAGGTAGTTTTGGCAATATGAAGGTAGTTGCTGGTGTGGGTTCATCACATATGGGGTCAACAGGGATGTCACTAGGAGCCTTGGCTCAGTCATACCTGGAAGAAGAGCAGTATGTCTGCTGGTGAAATTGGTGGACAGGTTCTTTAAAGTCTTGAAGATGGTCGGCCTTATTTAAGGGATAGTCAGAGCAGCTACACAAACAAGCTGACTCTGGTCTAGCTCACAGTTGATTATATGCTGAAGAAACCTGGGATACATGAAGAATGTTTCCTGCTGGAGGTTTCCCATAAGATTGGTCAGCACAAATCTTGAGTAGTTAAAGCGAAGGCTTCTCATCATTCCATGAACTAGGCACCCTATTTTGTATGGGATTTGATCCCATCCCCCAGATTTGTTGGATAAGAAATGAAGAACGACATGCAACAGGAACTTCCAATTGTAAGAAAAGTTGAACTTGTAGACGGTAGACCTGCTAACATCTCCATCGTATCCTATTTGGATGTAGGTGTGTCCAAATCTGTTTTAGGGAACTCTATAGGGGCGCCATGATCATGAAGCTCGAGATGCTCCTTGATGAGTTATTCGGAAATGACCAACTTCTGGCCATAAATGCTTGATCTTTTACCCGAACCCCATTTATGGTTTCAATCTAACCATTGGGCCAAAATTCAGCATATGATTTGAATAAACTATAGGGTAATAGTTAGAGCAGTGTAATAAGATGATTGGGCAAGAAAGGAAATGATATCAAAGAAGTCAACATCAATTGAAGAATCAAGAAGTGCGACTTGGTTGTGCTGAGGGTTAAGTGCCATTTGAGAAAGTTGTAGGAAGATAAGTTTGGACTTGGGTAAATTGGAGATGAAAGAAGCTTTTAGGGCAGTAAAATTTGGTAAGAAGATGAAACAGAGTAGTTGGAGTTATTTAAATGGATGAGATGGTGGTTTATGGGGTTAGGATAAGATGATGTGATGTTTTAGTGGCTGACGTGATAGGGGCGGTAAGGTTTGGCTCATTTAAATAATCCGACATCATAACAAAATCTTTACTTTTTATAGAGTGGGCCTAAAAGATTTTCATTACACAGTAAAGTCTTTCTTCCGAGTATAAAGAATTTCCGAAGGTAATTGTCTTACGAAGGCAAGTTTTACTTCCAAAGGTAAAGTTCTGTTTTCTAGAGTAAAGATTGATTTCCGAATTGAGAGTTTTATAAGCTTCGAAGTATATCTGATATGTAATCAATCTCTCTTCCGAGACTAAAAACTCTTCCAAGAAGGAAATTATCTTGGGAGGAATTTGCTTTAGAAGATATGTAAAACATCTTCTGAGAGTTAATTCCTCTTCGGAAGAATTTATACTTAGTGAAAATTTCAGAGAGAGACCTTTTGTAACAGGGCTTAGATTGTATTGACATAAGACATTACATATTTTAAAAAGTTTCAAAAGAGGTAGACTAATCAATATTTATCATCCTAATGGCTTCAATGAGATACTTAAATCTCTGTTCATCAAAAGCTTTGATGAACAAGTCAGCATATTGTTCATTTGAGTCAACTTTGATTACCTTAATTAGATTTTTCTCATGAATATCTCTAATGAAATGATACCTGATATCAATATGCTTTGTCTTGGAGTGCTTCACAGGATTTTCAATGATAGAAATAGCACTGTTGTTGTCAATGTGGATAGGAGTGTGCACGAAGATGAATCCGTAGTCTAGCATCTATTTCTGAATCCACAGCAGCTAAGCACAACAACTCACAACAACAATGTATTCTGCTTCCACAATTGATGTAGAGACACAGGATTGCTTCTTGCATTGCCATGAGATGATCCTTCCACCAAGAAATTGAAATCCACGTGATGTTGATTTCATGTTGATGTTGCAGCCACCATAGTCACTGTCAGAGTAACCATAGAGATTGAAATTGTTGTTCCTTGGGTGACAGAGACCTAATTTAGGTGCTCCTTTGAGGTATATGAGGATTCTCTTGGGAGCAACTAGGTGAGACACCTTTGGAGAAGCCTAATATATTGCACAAATGCAGGTTACAAACATGATATCAGGTCTACTTGCTGTGAGATACGTCAGAGAACCGATAATTGTGCTCTATTGATGTTGATCAATATCCTCCCCCTCAGAGTCAGGACAGAGATTATGGTTTTTGGGTATGGGTGTCTTGGCTGACTTACAATCTTTCATGTCAAATCTTTTCGAAGATGGAATTGACATACTTAGATTGATTGATGAAAAACCCTTCCTTCATTTTGCTTCACCTGAATTCCAAGGAATAAGTCCATTTTTCCCATGGAACTTTTTCTTCATGATGATCTCAAAGTCTTTACACATTTGGTCATTTGAGGAACCAAATATGATGCCATCCACATAGAATTGAATGAGCAAGATGTCCTTTCCAGACTTCCTTATGAAAAGAGTCTTATCAATGGAACCTCTAGTGTAACCATTCTTTAGGAGAAACTAAGACAGTGTCTCATACCACTACCTAGGTGCTTGGTGCAGCCCATATAGAGCTTTATCCAATTTGCACACATAGTTGGGGTGTCATGGGTCTTCAAATACTGGTGGCTGGCACACATAGACTTCCCTATCTACATCCCTATATAGAAAGGCACACTTGACATCAAGCTGGTAGACAGTGAAATTCTTGGATACAACATAGGCAAGGAAGATCCTAACTCCCTCAAGTCTTGCAATAGGTG
Source organism: Flaveria trinervia (assembly GCA_025506515.1). Classification (NCBI taxonomy): domain Eukaryota; kingdom Viridiplantae; phylum Streptophyta; class Magnoliopsida; order Asterales; family Asteraceae; genus Flaveria; species Flaveria trinervia. Next base: position 30,939,114 of record CM046446.1, read on the forward strand.
CAAGACATCAGTATAATCGATTCCTTCCTCTTGAGTGTATCCTTAAACCACCAGTCTTGCCTTGTTCTTGATGATCAAGCCTCTATCATCTCTTTTGTTTCTAAAAGTCCATTTTGTGCCTATAGGTACTTGACTAGATGGTAGCGGTCATAGGTTCCAAACCTTTTGTCTCTTGAATTGAAGCAGCTCCTCTTGCATCAATTCAACCCAGCTACTATCTTTCAAGGCATCTTCTACCTTCTTGGGTTCTATTTGAGACGAGAAGGATGACTACAGGCAGACATTCCCATGACAAGTTTGTCCTCTTGTTCTCACACCTTCAGAGACATCCCCTATGATGTTCTTAGCTGGATGAGTGTTGTGAATCTTAAGTCGAGGAATTACCTCCAGTTGAAAAGATAGATCTAGATTGGACATATTGCTCAGGAGCTTGAACACTTTGTCCAGCTGTTGTTTCAAACTCATTCAATGAAGACTAATTGAACGAATGAGAAACATCATCATTTGTTTGCTGTGAAGCAGAATTAACAATTACATGTTCCTTAAAGATGCTATTTCCATTAGCTTGGTGTTGTGCAGTGTCACCTAATGACATTTGAAGGTCAACAAGTGAGTCACTGGTTGAAGCTCCACTCTCCCTTAAGATGGTTATACTATCAGATCTACCAATAGTGGGAGCTTGATTTGTTGCAGCTCTTGGAGAACTTGGAATAGGTTTTGGTAGCTCAAACAGTTGGTCATCATCAGAATCACTTTGAGAACTTGTACCAGCTGAAATATTCTCACAAGATGGTTTAGAATATTTTGGAAACAATTCTAAGTAAAAAATGTGATTAGGGCCATTCCCCCTAACACAAGGAGTGTGCTCATTGACAACAATGTTGGATGATTCCTCAAATTGTTGATTTTTGATGTTATAAACTCTATAAGCTTTAGAGTTAGAGGAATATCCAAAAAAGATAGCATCATCCGACTTTTCAGCAAATTTTGCCGAATTTTCTTTTCTATTAAGTATGGTACACCTATTGCCAAAGGACCTAAGAAAACCAATGAATGGTGGCGTCTTGTTCCATAGCTCATAAGGAGTTTTTCCATGTGGCTTAACTACAAGAACCCTATTCTGCACATAGCATGTAGTGCTGACTGTCTCTGCCCTGAATGTAAGAGGCAGCTTTGAATCAACTAACATAGTTCAAGCAGCCTCAATAAGTGTCCTGTTCCTCCTCTCAGCAACATTGTTTTGTTGAGGAGTTCTCGGAGTACTATATTTTCTGGCAATCCATTTTGAGTTACAAAATGAGTCAAGAACAATGTTCTTGAACTCAATCCCTTGATCACTTCTATTTAGTTTAACCTTGTGATCAATTTGATTTCTATCTTAAGAATAAAAGATTTTAACATTTCATCAGTTTCATCTTTAGATCTTAAAAAGAATACCCATGTAAATCTTGTAAAATCATCAACAATCACAAGGTAGTATGATTTCCTCCAATGCTCATTATACTTGTAGGACCAAATAGATCCATGTGCAATAAGTGTAATGGAGTGGTGATAGAGTTAATAACTTTGGATTTATGAGATACCCTGTGTTGTTTCCTTTTTAGGCATGCAACATAGTTATCTTTGTAGAAAAATTCCTTTTTAGGCAAACCATGTACCAAGTTATTTTTAACCAATTTATTCATTGTCTTAAAATTTACATGACACATTCGTTTATGCCGTAGTGTTGACTCATCACCATCATCTTTGGAAAGAAAGCATGACACTTCACCCATTAAGGAAGCATTGTCCATATCAAGCTTGTACATATCCCCTTTCCCAGAGATCTAAGAAGCACCAATTCTAGAGGAATTATGATCCCGGGTTCGAGGATAATACACTCATGTTATGTGAAGAGCATTTGATGCTTTTGATCACAAAATGATAAACACTTAATAGGTTGTGTAGCTGTTTGATAAAGTTAACTTTGTCAACTTCTAATTTTCCATTGGATATACTTCCTCCCCCAGAAATATATCCTTCGGCGTCACCTCCAAACTGGACAGGACCTCTATCATAATGTTGAAATTTTTGAAGAAGAGATCTGTTCCCTGTCATGTGCCAGGAGCATCCATTAGCCACGATCCAAACATTGTTATTCTTGTCATATGGATGTCCCTGCACATAAGATGAGATAATTAGTTTTGATTGGAAACCCAAGCCTTGTTGGTCTTGGGTTTTTTTGATGATGGTGACATGATTGAACCAAAAGTTAGCATGGGGGTTCAATGGATGTTTTGAAGAAGAGGTTTGGGCTGCAACATCTTTCTTGATCTTCTAATCCATCTTTTGGTTGATCATGGAGGATGAGCTTGTTGAAGCTTTTGCATCATGGCATTCTTTTGAAGCTTCTTTATTTTGGGAAGAAGCCTTCACCACCCTTTCTTCTGAAGTAGTCTTCTTTTGGGATGGTTTCAAGGGAACTCTGTTGTTGTTTTGATTTTTGATAGCTTTAGCTTGCGAAGTCATTTTCCCTTCGGAAGAAGGAATTTCTTCCGAAAGCAACCTTTCTTCGGAAACGAACTTTCCGTTTTTCATTACATGAACCATTTGATAATGTCCAAATGAGAAGCCTTCCCTGACTCCTTCTGTTTTAACATTATTTTCATAATTTGTGCTAGCAAGACTGTAATAACAATCTTTGGCCATGTGGTTTTGCAGACCACACATTATGCATGCAATGTTAGTCTTCTAGGAACTTGAGGATTGTTGTTTCTTGTTCTTTTTCTCTTCATCAGCAACCTTTCCCTCTAACTTCTAATCTTTTGGTAGGATAGGAGTGCTGGTACTACACCCCTTTCCTGAATTAGAGTTACTCACCACCTGGAATCCAGCTGAGATAAATGCACCCTTTTGTTTTGGGTCTATCTTCAACTTAGACTCAACCACTTTCTTGGCAGTTTTTCTTGATGCCTTGGCTCTGATTCTTCTGGCTTTGGTGGTCAGGATTTGATCATCACTAGTAGGAGCGGGTTGATTTACCTTTTTTTCCCTGTGGTGGTCTCTATTATTGCATCATTCTTCAACTCAAGTGAAGATGGGTCAGCAGATAGGACCTCTTGCTCTTCAGTACCACACCTTGGTTGTCTTATGGGCTCATAAGATTATGTGGAGCAATTTACTGAAAAGAGTGTGGTGGATCAATTTCATTGGTCCCCAACCCTCCTTTGTTTTGATAAGAAATTGGGAGTGGTAGGATGATGGAATAATAGCTTGGAAGTTTTGCTCAGAAATGACATACTTCCTGGCTTGAGCCTCAACAGTGACAAGCTGGGCTTGAGCCTCAGACACTTTGGATATTAAATCCTTTATTTGAGTCTTATAGTTTGTGTGTTCATGTTTTAATAAGAACATAGTTTTCTCCAACTCCTCAATTTTTTTAATAGTCAGATTCAACCTTTTAAAATTAGATTTTAAAATAATTAGAGACTCAATATCGGATTTAATCTCCATATTGTAATCCTGATACAATTTAACCTTAGCAATACATGCAGGAGTACAAAGATGTTCATATACCTTATTGTCATCTGTTCTAGCCATGAGTGCTTGAGCAGGAGTCGCATCCTGTACCATAAAGCTCCGATCAACTTCTTGAGCCATTGCAGTTGTAGCTGTTGACTTTCTAGTGGGCTTTGATGTAGAGGGATGTATGGAAGCCTGTGGGGTTCCCGGATTTGACTTGGGAGCCTTGCATTCCCTTGCAAAATGTCCAAGTTGGTTACAGTTGTAACATTTGGCCTTAGTTTTGTCAAATCAAAATTTGTTGTTGGTTGGGTTCTGGAGAAATTGCCTTCCAGTTCTCTTGAAGAACTTCTTTGCTCTATAGGTTAAGAGAGCCATTTATTGGACTATGTCCACATACTCCATATCATCTTGACTGAAGCACTCTAGATCATCAAAGCAATACTGATAGTCACTAGAGTGTTCACTTCCAGAGATAAAGGCACAACTGTCCTGAAAGGAACTATGCCAAGCTTGTTGAGACATTGGAGTCTCATAAAATGTAATGTATGGTCGAGAGGAACAGGATGGCTTCTGGGTGTAAGTCAGGAACTATTGAGATTATGTGGGTTCTGAGCCTTCAACAACCATTAAAGCGTTGCTAGAAGGAAGACTCAAGGGTCTACTTGTGACAGGATCAGCGATCACAAGTTTGATGTATTAGGATACAAAGCAGCGGAATACAAACAAGAATTAGACAGATTGTAGCAAGCAATTGATATTTGTAAGCATTAAAAGCGCATACGGTTATAGGGAGAGAATATATATTTCTGATTTCAAGGAATGTGTATGGATGAAGAATATTTCTAATCAAATCATTCGTTTATTGAATTCATTCATCTCATTCATCATCGTTACAATGAGTTGTCACTCCTTATATAGAGTGCAACAATCACTGCTGTTATCACGGAAAGTGACAACTGGCAGATCTAATACAAGAATAACTAATTCTTAACAAACTACTGAAATGTTCACAACTACTAAGAACATATCAGCATGTTAAGTACAAAAATATAAAACTACTGAAACTACAACGACTGAAGAACAAGCTCTTCAGTCGTTTTACAAAACTACTGAAACATAAAAATATAAAACTACTCATATCACAACTACTAAAGAAGTACTCTTCAGCAGTTGTGACAAACTACTGAGGCTTCAGTACTTGATCTTCAGACTTTGACCTTCAGGTGTTTCATCAGCTGATGACTTCAGTAGATATCATCAGCTGATGCCTTCAGTCTTTGTCTTCAGACCTTGTACATCAGTTGTTGATCTTCAGCACTTGTAAAATCTTCAGCTGTTGTACTTCAATACTTTGGTCTTTCAGCTTCAGCACTTGTGTTCTTCAGCTGTTGTACTTCAGCACTTTGGTTCTTCAGCTGTTGAGGTCTTCAGCACTTGATCTTCAGCTGTTGAAGTCTTCAGCACTTGTCAAACTACTGATGAGGCTTTCAGCAGTTGTTGTGATACCATGTGGGACTTAGAGGTTTTCTGATCTTGGCTCATTGGTTCTTTTGGTCCAACAAACTCCCCCTGAACCAATGCAGCCAAAACCTCTAACTTATTTATTCTCCCACTTATTGATGGCAAAATGTTGGTCTTTTTCCTTCTTGATCAGTAGAGAAGATGACCCATGTAAGCTCCGGCCTGGGAAGAACCTCAAATATTTGTTTGGCAGAGTATGAATGGGAACTCTGTTTTGGGGAACAGGACACAGAGTTGTTATCCCATTCATGCGGTTCACTTCCCCATAATGAGTCTGTACGACTCTCTTGTGTAGGCCCCAAGGAAGGTGATTTGTTCCTCCATGGTTAGCTCTTGTTGACAGGCTGTGCTAGCATCCTTGAGGTGAGTGTGGCTTTTGATTGCTTGGCTAGCTCAGTCCTGCTCCCAGCACCCGCTTCATTCAAAGCTTCAATAACAAGCCCCTTAGTGTATGCTTCAGACGAATAGATCTTGGTGGTGATTGCCAAGATACTGTCCCTGGACCAAGCTTTGATTTCAATCATTGATCTTCCAAGATATTTTGCAATAAATCTTATCATGATTTCAAGCCTTTCTCTTTCTAACACTTCATAACTTGCCCATCTATTCTGGATGTCTTCAATCTCTAGTCGTCGAATCTCAGAGTCAAGTTTGTTGGTGTCATGGCCTTGCCTAAACAACTGATCAATGATGTTGTCCATTGATCTGTTGTGTTCGGCATCAGCCTCTTTTATCAGTAGCTCCAAGGCTTTATCTTCAGCAATGTGCTCATCAGCACCTTTCTTCCGCTTGTAGGTGAGCATTGGTTGCTGTTCTTTCTCCTCCTTTTGGGCTTGCTTCGCTTCCTTCTTTCCTCGGATCTTTTCCTCTTCTTTTCTTTCACTGCAGTACTCTCCCCCTTTTGGTTGCATTGGAGGAAGGGGTTTGTACCGCAGAAAGAGCCTTTTGGACAGCAGCATCAACCAAGGGCTGTAATGTTGAGGAAAGCCTCTCATCAATGGCTTTGATCACTATATCAGTGATTATGGGTGTGATGAGAGGGAGGGAATTTTGAAGTACAACACCTATTTGCTCAGGAGGGTTCTGTTCCTGAGAAGTAGGGCCTGAAGCAGAGGCAGGTGGTTGATTTTGGAGTGGCTCGGTGTTTGGGAAACCTTCAAGTGAAGGTGCCATCTGTGGGTGGATAGAGGCAGATGGTCTTTCTCCTTGTGAGAGTTGGTCAAGTAGGTTTTGCAGCCTACTGACTTTCTCTTCAAGGATTGTGTTCTGGGCAAGAACATCATAGAAAAAGCCCAGGTCATCATCAGCTGAAGCTGAATCAGCTGACCTCCTGCTTAGAGCAGGATTTACATGCACTGGGTGTAGACCAGTTGGTGCATGTGCCCCTTGTGCTTGGTACTGGGGACTTCCAGCCTCAGGACAATGTCCATCATCAGCTGTTGCCTCTAGTGAGGTCTTAGCAATGTTACCAGTCTCACTCTGGTCATGTGCTGAGTCAGAGGAGGTGGCAGCCTCACCAGATATTCTAAGCTCCTTATCTACACCAGGAGATAGAAGTGGGAAACCCCTGTGCTGTGGGTTCTCAAGTGCACTGTGTTCCTCCCCCTCAAGTGTAGAGGTATTCCAGTAGTAAGTGGTTGCTGGGGAGGGGGTGAGGAGTGCAATTGAGTCGCACTTGTGCAACTATTAAAGTTGGGCTGTGAGGGGCGGTTGTTGGGGTGAGGGGATAGAAGCAATGTGCACCTGGGGAGGTTGGTGCTCTTCAATGGCAGTCTCCTCAAGTGAGGAAGATCCCAGATAAGTAGGTACCCCTTGTGTGGTTGCTGCAGGCTCCTGTTGAGAGGAAGCCTGAGCGGTTGTGGCTGGAGGAGTCATTGTATCCACTAGGGGGTTTGGACTAGTGGATATATCCTGCGTTTGTGTTGCAGGGGCATCCTCAGGGGACTCAATTCCCTGAGTAGCCGTTTTGGGTTTCTTTTTGGTGGGTTTGGTGGGGACTTTGGATTGGAGGTGGTGGCTGTGGGTTCCAGCTGCGTGGGTTTGCGCAACTTGGCAGCCATTTTGAGTGTCGGTCAGAGTTGTGCCGGGAGTATACTTCCGGCAGAACAGCCGTAGCAGGGACTCCCAAGCCAACAAGTCCCTCAGCATTAAGCTGGTCTGTAATAATGGCCATGATGAACCGTGGATATAGTATCCAACGGTTGGCAGTTAGTTTTTGAGCCATATCCTTGAGCTCTAAAAATATTATTTCAGAAAAATTAAGTGGTTGTTGCTCAAGAATAGAAAACATTACCTGCTGCCATTTGGTGGACATTTGATCCCGAGACGACGTCTTAGGGGCCAAACATACATTCACCATGTGAAAGATCAGGCGCTCAGCGTCATTAAAGTGTTTCTTCATGATAGTGGAGGCACCGCGATCGCCTTGATATCCATGTTGAGCAAAGGATAGATCTATGGTTCCCTTCGGATATCCAGCAGGAGAAGTAGCATCATTCAGTTGAAGAATTTGGCGGATTATTGCAGGAGTGATGACTACTTCTTGGTGTTGACGACTGACCGGAGGAATGGTGTGTTGTTCTCCCCAGTGGTAACAGTAACGTTCATCCAAAATTGGTGCAAGGATTCGGCATGTAAATGGGATTCAGAAGAAATGCCGTGTTGTATTGGGACTGAACCATAAGATCGATAGCAGTATCGAACTTAGTCCAGATGGGCGATTTAGTGAGGTAGGCAACGCAGTTGTGTCGCGGTTTAATTTGCATAGACGCCATTGAGAAGAGGGAAGTTTTGGAGAGGAACGTTAGGTTTGAAGAAGATGAAGCAATGAGAGCTAAGGTTAGGGATATATATAGGGTACATGTAAGGAAACGACTGAAGGATGTGGTGTTAGTCATCAGTAGTTTTAAACGACCGTTGACATGGTATTACCCTTTCAGACGTTGAAACAGCTGAAGTCGTAGTGTTAGGCATCAGTAGTTTAGAAAACTACTGAAGACCGTGGTTTTGACTTCAGATGATTGAAACAACTGAGGACTTGGTGTTTGTCATCAGTAGTTATGAAACTACTGAAGACAGTGGTTTTGTCATCAGCTGTTGTAAACAACTGAAGACTTGGTATTAGTCATCAGTAGTTATAAAACTATTGAAGACGTGGTTTTGCTTCAGTTGTTTAAAATGAAACAGCAGTTGTACAAACGACTGAAGAGAAAGTTCTCTTCAGCTGTTTTCGTCAATTCTTAGCTTTTCAGCTGTTTCAAACTGTCCTCAACACATTCATCAGTCTTTTTGGCTGATTTCAGTTGTTTCATAGGACATCAGTACTTATCTGTTTTTACTGATTGCAGTAGTTGTAACTGCATCAGTAGTTGTAACTACATCAGTAGTTTAGAACAGATGAAGTACTTCAGTACTTGTGAGACATTTAGCCTTCAGTAGTTATAAAAACTACTGAGGTTAAAAGAGCTCACCAGTACTTATATGTGACATAGGTACTCATGATCATCAGTATGAATTACTAAGATCATCAGTAGTTGTCACTTATTCTAGCTGCAACATACCAAGCCTTAACACCAGGTTTTGGAAAGTTGAACTATCCAAAGGCTTAGTAAAAATGTCTGCAAGCTCATCAGCACTAGGCACAAACTTAGGATCAATCAGACCTTTTTCAAAACAATCCCTTATAAAATGATGTCTGATCTCTATATGATTGGTCCTAGAGTGCTGGACTGGATTTTTGACAATGCAAAGAGCTGAAGCACTATCCATTAACAATGGAGTCTTAGTCTCTGTAATGCCATAATCCAAAAGTTGGTTTTGAAGCCAGAGTACCTGAGATGTACAACTTGCAGCAGCAATGTACTCTGCTTCAGCAGTGGATGTAGCAACTGAGGTCTGTTCTTGCTCTGCCAAGAAATCAAGCAGTTGCCTAGGAATTGACATCCACCAGAAGTTGATTTCCTGGTCAACTTACACCCTGCATAGTCACTGTCAGAAAAAGCAACTAATTTACCAGAATGTCCGGTAGAATACCATAAACCTAGAGATGGAGTGCCTTGCAGATATCTAAAGATCCTCTTGACTGCAATCAGATGAGACTCTTTAGGTGCAGCCTGAAATCTAGCACAAACACATGTAGCAAACATGATATCTGGTCTAGAAGCTGTTAAATACATCAAGGACCCAATCATACATCTGTAAAGTGTTTCATCAACCACTTTACCTTTCTGATCTGAGTCCAGTTGTGTGGTGCTGCTCATGGGAGTAGAACAGGGCTTACAGTTTTGTAAATCAAACTTTTGCAAAAGATCTTTTGTATATTTGGATTGATGAATAAAAATTCCATCAGCCTTTTGTTTGATTTGCAACCCCAGAAAGAACTGTAATTCTCCCATGGCACTCATTTCAAACTTCTGTTGCATCAACTTTGTAAAGGCATCACACAACTTTGGATCAGAGGATGCAAAAATGATATCATCTACATAAATTTGAACAAGTAGATTATGCTGCCCAGCTTTCTTAATAAATAAAGTCTTGTCTATGGAGCCTCTAGTGAAATTGTTTTCCAGAAGAAAGTTTGATAATGTCTCATACCAGGCTCTGGGAGCTTGTTTTAACCCATAAAGAGCTTTATCAAGCTTATACACCCAATTAGGATGTTTATTGTCCTCAAAGCCTGGAGGTTGACATACATAAACCTCTTCTTTAACTTTTCCATACAAAAATGCACTTTTGACATCCATTTGAAAGACTTTAAGTTTTTGATAAGCAGCATAAGCTAAAAACAATCGAATTGCTTCCAGTCTGGTACAGGGGCAAAGGTTTCATCATAATCAATACCTTCTTCTTGTGCAAACCCCTGAACAACCAGTCTGGCTTTGTTCTTAACAATAAGCCCATTTTCATCAGTTTTGTTCCTAAACACCCATTTAGTGCCTATTGCACACTTACCTGGAGGTAGAGGAACCAGTTCCCACACTTGCTGTTTCTTGAACTGAAGAAGCTCAAGCTGCATGGCATCAACCCATCCATTGTCCTTTAAAGCAATGTGATAATTCTTTGGCTCTTGCTGACTGATGAAGAGAGCATAGAAGCAGAAATTTGACAATTGACTTCTTGTTGATACTCCAGCAGTGATATCACCAATGATTTGAGACATAGGGTGATTCTTCAGATCTTGATACACAATGAGATCTGTGCAAGTGTTTGTAGCCGGTTCAGCAGCAACAGATGGTGATGGTGAATCATTTCCTTGAAACCAATCAGTGGATGGTATTCAAAGGAAGTTGAATTCGAAGAAATCTCATCAGCATTTGTTGTGGATGTTGCTACTGGAGCTACAGGAACATCAGGTCTAGCTGAGTCAGGCAACTGATCACTAAACCGGAAGAGGTGAGTACTGCAATCATCATCATCATCAGCAGTACCACCAGGTGGTGAACTGTTGACAGGAGCAACAACAGGAGTTTGATAAGGAACATATTGCAGTATTCCAAATCAAATAACTCCACAGGACTTTGTGGAATCTTGTCCTTTGGAGATTCATTAAACTTAACATGTAGAGTTTCTTCAACCATCTTTGTTCTGCAGTTGAAGACTCTGTATGCCTTGCAAGTAGATGAATAACCAACAAGTACCCTGCATCCACCTTAGGATCAAATTTATGGAGTTGATCCTTTTTGTTGAGAATGAAACAGGGACACCCAAATGCTTTGAAAAATGAAATCAGAGGAGCCAAATGATGGAGAACTTCATATGGAGTCTTCATCAACCTCTGATTTACTAAAACTCTATTTTGCACATAACAAGCTGTGTTGACAGCTTCAGCCCAAAAGGTCAGTGGAAAACCTGAGTCAGCCAGCATGGACCTTGCAGCTTCAATGAGGGTCCTGTTCTTTCTCTCCACTACTCCATTTTGTTCTGGAGTCCTTGGAATGCTGAACTGCCTTTTGATTCCCTTTGAAAGATAGAAGTCATCAAGTGTATGATTTCTGAACTCAGTTCCATTATCACTCCTAATACACTTGACTGGAAGGGAATACTGCTTCTCAATGTACAGCACAAAGTGAATAATCTTCTGAGCAGCCTCATCCTTTGAGTGTAGAAAGAAAGTCCATACAAATCTGGAGTATCATCCACAATTACCAGATAGTATTTCTTCTTTGCCATGCTCATTACTCTCACAGGACCAAATAGATCCATATGCAATAATTGCAAGCAGGCAGTGGACTTGGACACTTCAATAGGAGGGAATGAGACTTTGTGCTGTTTTCCTTTTAAACAAGCAGTGCAGGTTTCATCACAGTGGAACTCCTTTATTGGTAAGCCTCTGACTAAACTATTGTGGCTAAGCTGATTCATGTTTTTGAGATTAACATGACCAAGCCTCCTGTGTTAGATTCTTGAGAAGAGGCTTTGGAAAATAGGCAAGGATTGCCTTTGAGATCTATCTTCTTAGAGAGATCTAAGGCATACACTTTTCCTGTCCTGTTGGCTTTCAGGAGAGTGTGATCATCCAACACCTTGTCAATCAAGTGCAAAACTTTGGATGACAGAATCCTACAGTTTTGACTGGTGAAAAGGGCAACATGGCCTTTATCACACATTTGACTGACACTCAAGAGATTGTACTTGAGATTTTCCACATGATTAACATCATCAAATTTGATTTCCCCCTTGGAGACAAAGCCCTTACCGATGATGTAACCCCTAGCATCATTGCCAAAAGAGACAAATCCCCTCTTTCCTTGAGAGTAGTCATGAAGAAGAGAGCTGTTCCCAGTCATGTGCATAGATCCCCCACTGTCTACATACCAGATGCTACTTTGGCATGTTGAAGAACCCTGCAATAATAAACAATCAGTTAGTTTTAGAGACCCAAACCTTTTTGGTTTTGGGCCTGGTCTCATCAGTAGATAGTAAACTAACAGGTTTATTTGAAACAACAGCTTGAGAGGAAGACACGGTGTAGAAGAGGAGTCCTTTGCTTGGACCTCCTTTTCTGTGGTTTCAACATAGGAGAATCTAGTTGGTTACTCTACCCAACAGATGTTGTACCATCATCACCAGCTGTGTCTGTTTTGTGATAAAGCTTTCAGCTCATCAGACACATTGCTAGTGGAGTTTGATAAGTTCCTATGTTGCACCTTCTTCTTCTGAGCACCCTCAGCTGTCACCTGTTTAACCCCTTCCTTTTTGGATTTCTTTAAGGACTTAAGGGTTACAGGATTTGATGTTGCTGATACAAATGTGGTCTCAAACTCAGTTTTCATTTTTACCATTTTCTCATTAATTTCTTCTTTTTGTTTGAGTTTGGAACCTCTTTTGTACCACAATCATGTGTAAGATGATTGAACAAACCACATACTTCACATGGTTTCTTCTTCATCTTAGTGTGATCATCAACTAAAGAGGGTGAAGCAACAGAAGACTTGTTCTTCAATGCTTTGGAAGCATTGGTTGCTTTCTTGACTACCTCTTTAGTAGTCTTCAAACTCTTTCTACTGCCAGTTTTCTTCTCTTCAGTACTGACAGCAGTTGAGGTTTGAACTTCAGGTGTTAAATCCTGCTCTCTAGTCCTTTCAGGACCTTCAGGATTAACTCCTGAGTTGATCAACTCATTAATCATGTGAATGTCAGCATTTGAACCATCAACATCAGCTGATAGGTTCAAAGAGGGCTTGATGCTGACTGCTACTTCTGATTGTGCTGTATCAGAAGGTAGATCACATGATGTGATGGATTGGTTATCACTCTCACCATCAGATTCTACCTCTGCTCTTGGTGTAAAATCTGTAGGTGGAGCATGTGATTGTAACCTTCCAAACTTCACATTTGAAGCAGACTGCTTACTAAGAAGCATTTCAAAACCTTTGCATGATTGTACCCATCTATCACACTCGACCTGGGTAACTGCAAGGGTTTCTTTGAGATCTTTGTACTTCTCTAGAAGTACTTCTTCTCTAGCCTTATCATCAATTATTTGGCAATTCAGTTTATAAATCTTATCATTTTTATCTTTGAGCACAAACTCAAACTCAGCTTTGTTTTTGAATTATTTGTGTTCTAGCTCAATGTTCTTATTAATTAGAGCTACATTTGCTTCTCTAATGGAAGCAAATGCTGCTATGCATGGTTCAGAACATAATTTGGCTTTTGCCTCAGAGGATACTTGTGATACCTGAGGTGTAGGGCATTGGAAAATGAAGTATCAGCAGACTCCAAAGCCATAAGAGCTAGATTCCCAAAGGGACTGTCACCACCATGTTGACCAGCACCTGAGAACAGTTGATCATGACCAGACAAGTCATCTGGTAAACTGCTCCAGTCAACAACTCCTGGGGTGAAGAAGCTATGTTGTTGAGATTGAGGTTGTTGATGAGATTGGGAAGGCTGAGGTTCGGTAGTGCATGAGGTTGTGGTGTCATAGGAACTTGAACTTGATTTGACTGTGGCATGTAATAACAGGGTACGGATATGGCATTTGACCCTGAGGAACAAAATATGCCGGAGATTGTTGTTGAGGATGATGACTAGAGGTGACAGGATGTTGCCCTCTGTGTTGTTGACTATTGCCAGGAAAAGTCACAAAGGGTGCAGTGGAGTTAGATCCAGTTGATCTACACTCTCTGCAAAGTGTCCAAGCCTTTGGCATTTGTGACACCTCAACTTGCTCTTGTCAAAACCAACTTTGGTTTTGCCAGAGAGTCCTGGGAATTTTCTTCCAGTTCTTTTGTAGAACTTCTGAGATCTGATATTTATCAAGGCCATTTAGCTCAAAATATCCATCTCTTCTAAGTCATCATCAGCAATCCCCTTGAGATCATCCATAATGAAACATAGATTGTCATTATTACACCAGTAAACTGACCATCAATACTCACAAATGCAGAATCAGAAGTGCTTGAAGAGAAATTAATATGCTCATCATACTGGCATTCAGATGAAGCATATTCTGACTCATGACTGACAGGATCAGTGATCACAATTTGATGTATCAGAATATAAAGCAGCGGAATACAAACACGAATTAGACAAATTGTAGCAAGCAATCGATACTTGTAAGCGTTAAGATCGCATACGGTTATAGGGAGAGAATATGAATTTCTGATTTCTAGGAATGTTTATAGATGTAGAATATTTCTAATCGAATCAATCAATCATTCCATTCAATTGCTCATATCACTCAATGATTACAATGGGTTGTCACTCCTTATATAGAGTGCAACAGTCACTGCTGTTATCACGGAAAGTGACAACTGGCAGATCCAATACAGAAATAACTAATCCTTAACAAACTACTGAAATGTTCACAACTACTGAGAACATATCAGCAAGTTAAGTACAAAATATAAAACTACTGAAACTACAACGACTGAAGAACAAGCTCTTCAGTCGTTTTACAAAACTACTGAAACAAAGAAAATAAAACTACTGATATCACAACTACTGAAGAAGTACTCTTCAGCAGTTGTGACAAACTACTGAGGCTTCAGTACTTGATCTTCAGACTTTGACCTTCAGGCGTTTCATCAGCTGATGACTTCAGTAGATATCATCAGCTGATGTCTTCAGTCTTTGTCTTCAGACTTTGTACATCAGTTGTTGATCTTCAGCACTTGTGAACTCTTCAGCTGTTGTTCTTCAGTACTTTGGTCTTTCAGCTTCAGCACTTGTGTTCTTCAGCTGTTGTACTTCAGCACTTGGTTCTTTCAGCAGTTAAGGTCTTCAGCACTTGATCTTCAGCTGTTGAAGTCTTCAGCACTTGTCAAACTACTGATGAGGCTTTCAGCAGTTGTTGTGATACCGTGTGGGACTTAGAGTTTTCTGATCTTGGCTCATTGGTTCTTTTGGTCCAACAAACTCCCCCTGAACCAATGCAGCCAAAACTCTAACTTATTTATACTCCCACTTATTGATGGCAAAAATGTTGGTCTTTTTCCTTCTTGATCAGTAGAGAAGATGACCCATGTACGCTCCGGCCTGGGAAGAACCTCAAATTTTGTTTGGCAGAGTATGAATGGGAACTCTGTTTTGGAGAACTGGACACAGAGTTGTTATCCCATTCATGAGATTCACTTCCCCATAATGAGTCTGTACGACTCTCTTGTGTAGGCCTCAAGGAAGGTGATTTGTTCCTCCATGGTTAGCTCTTCAGCACCTCCTTCAAACAATGATTCCGGCCCATAATACCAGACAGGTATTTGGCCTGTTCCCATTCTTTAGCTCCACAGTTGTTATACTCTGTAAGCAAACTCATCCGGGTGATTACCCTCTAGGAACAACTGGAGCTCATTTTTCCTGACTTCCTCAAGCCTCTTGTAAACTAACCCCTTTTTCACTATTTTGTTTTCCAGCATCTTCTGAGGGGTTAGATTAGCTTGTAGGCCTCTTGAAGTCTTCTAGGATTTCCCAGGGTGAAACTACAAAGACCAGAGAGATCACTTCATCTACGATCTTTTTCACCTGGCCAGTGTATCTCCGAGGTATATTGTTCTTATGAATTCTGTGAGAGACCCTGGGATCAGGCCAAATCCTCACTCTTTCCTTTTGATATTGAAAGGTATGCCTGAGAGTGTAAAGTCTGAGGGCTTGCTCCTTCATATTGATGATGGAAGATGTGGCTGCATAAGCTTTGTCAACTCTCTTCAGCAATTCCTCATCATGCTGTTTATGAAGCTCTTCTTCTTCTAGCTTCACTTTAACCATTTGTCTCTGGACTTCAGGAGTAATTGCTGAGGAGTGACTTGTGGCCTTAGGCAACTGAATCACAGCTGATAGCGGCAGCCTGTCTTCATCATCTTCTTCATCTTCTTCTAGCCTCAATATCCTTCTCTTCTTCTTCAAGGTATATCATCGGCTATGGGTTTTGAGGGTAAGGGAGTTGGTTTGTGGGTTGTGTTTTGGGTGGTTTTGGTGTGGGATGTTGAACGGCTGTGCTAGCATCCTTGAGGTGAGTGTGGCTTTTGATTGCTTTGCTAGCTCAGTCCTGCTCCCAGCACCCACTTCATTTAAAGCTTCAATAACAAGCCCCTTAGTGTATGCTTCAGTCGAACAGATCTAGTGGTGATTGCCAAGATACTGTCCCTGGACCAAGCTTTGATCTCAATCATTGATCTTCCAAGATATTTTGCAATAAATCTTATCATGATTTCTAGCCTTTCTCTTTCTAACACTTCATAACTTGCCCATCTATTCTGGATTTCTTCAATCTCTAGTCGTCGAATCTCAGAGTCAAGTTTGTTGGTGTCATGACCTTGCCTGAACAGCTGATCAATGATGTTGTCCATTGATCTACTGTGTTCGGCATCAGCCTCTTTTATCAGTAGCTCCAAGGCTTTATCTTCAGCAATGTGCTCATCAGCCCCTTTCTTTCGCTTGTAGGTGAGCATTGGTTGCTGTTCTTTATCCTTTTGGGCTTGCTTTGCTTCCTTCTTTTCCTCGGATCTTTTCCTCTTCTGTTCTTTCACTGCAGGACTCTCCCCCTTTTTGGTTGCATTGGAGGAAGGGGTTGAGACCGCAGAAAGAGTCTTGTGGACAGCAGCATCAACCAAGGGCTGTAATGTTGAGGAAAGCCTCTCATCAAGGGCTTTGATCACTATATCAGTAATTAGAGGGGTGATGAGAGGGAGGGAATTTTTGAGTGCAGCACCTAGTTGCTCAGGAGGGTTCTGTTCCTGAGAAGTAGGGCCTGAAGCTGAGGCAGGTGGTTGATTTTGGGGTGGCTCTGTATTTGGGAAACCTTCAAGGGAAGGTGCCATCTGTGGGTGTATGATGGTGACAGATTGACTTGCATCCTGAGACATCTTGGCCAGCAGCTCTTTGAGTCTGCTAACCTCATCCTCTGGAATGGTATTTTGAGCAACGACATCGAAGAAGAAGCTCAGGTCATCATCAGTTGATACTGAATCACCTGACCTCCTGCTTAGAGCAGGATGGACATGCACTGGGTGTAGACCAGTTGTGCATGTGCCCCTTGTGCTTGGTACTGGGGACTTCCAGCCTCAGGACAATGTCCATCATCAGCTGTTGCCTCTAGGGAGGTCTTAGCAATGTTACCAGCCTCACTCTGGTCATGTGCTGAGTCAGAGGGGTGGCAGCCTCACTAGATATTCTAAGCTCCTTCTCTACACCAGGAGATAGAATTGGGAACCCCTGTGCTGTGGGTTCTCAGATGCACTGTGTTCCTCCCCCTCAATTGTAGAGGTATTCCCAGTAATAAGTGTTTCTGGGGAGGGGGTGAGGAGTGCAATTGAGTCAGCACTTGAGCAACTATTAAAGTTGGGCTGTGAGGGGCGGTTGTGGGGTACAGAGGTAGAAGCAGTGTGCACCTGGGGTGGATGGTGCTCTTTAATGGCAATCTCCTCAAGTGAGGAAGATCCCAGATAAGTAGGTGCCCCTTGGGTTGCTGCAGGCTCCTGTTGAGAGGAAGCCTGAGCGGCTGTGGCTGGAGGAGTCATGGTATCCACTAGGGGGTTTGGACTAGTGGATATATCCTGCGTTATTGTGCAGGAGCATCCTCAGGGGACTCAATTCCCTGAGTAGCCATTTTGGGTTTCTTTTTGGTGGGTTTGGTGGGGACATTGGATTTGGAGGTGGTGGCTGTGGGTTCCAGCTGCGTGGGTTTTCGCAGCTTGGCAGCCAGTTTGAGTGTCCGGTCAGAGTTGTGCCGGGAGTATACTTCTGCAAACAGCCATAGCAGGGACTCCCAAGCCAACAAGTCCCTCAGCATTAAGCTGGTCTATTATAATGGCCATTATGAACCGTGGATAGAGTATCCAACGGTTGGCAGTTAGTTTTTGAGCCATATCTTTGAGCTCTGAAAATATTAATTCTGAAAAATTCAGTGGTTGTTGCTCAAGGATAGAATACATACCTGCTGCCATTTGGTGGACATTTGATCCCAAGACGATGTCTTAGGGGCCAAACATACATTGACCATGTGAAAGATCAGGCGCTCAGCGTCATTAAAGTGTTTCTTCATGATGGTGGTGGCACTGAGATCACCTTGATATCCTGCCGAGCAAATGAGAGATCTATGGTGCCCTTTGGATATCCAGCAGGAGAGGTAGCATCACTCGTTGAAGAATTTTACGGATTGTTGCAGGAGTAATCACTACTTCTTTGTTGTTGACGACCGACCGGAGGGATTGTGTGGGCTCTCCTCAGTTGTAACAGTAATGTTCATCCAAAATTGGTTCAAGGATTCGGCATGTAAAACGGGGTTCAGAAGGAATGCCTTGTTGTATGGGGACTGAACCATAAGATCGATAGCAGTATCGAACTTAGTCCAGATCGGCGATTGTGAGGTAGGCAACACAGTTGTGTCGCGGTTTAATTTGCATAGACGCCATGGAAGGTTTTGGAGAGGAACGTTAGGTTTGAAGAAGATGAAGCATGGAGAGCTCAGGGAGGGTATTATAGGGTACGGGTGAGAAACGACTGAAGGATGTGGTGTTAGTTCATCAGTAGTTTTAAACGACCGTTGACATGGTATTATCCTTTCAGACGTTGAAACAGCTGAAGTCGCGGTGTTAGGCATCAGTAGTTTAGAAAACTACTGAAGACCGTGGTTTTGACTTCAGGTGATTGAAACAACTGAGGACATGGTGTTTGTCATCAGTAGTTATGAAACTACTGAAGACAGTGGTTTTGTCATCAGCTGTTGTAAACAACTGAAGACTTGGTATTGGTCATCAGTAGTTATAAAACTGCTGAAGACGTGGTTTTGCTTCAGTTGTTTAAAATGAAACAGCAGTGGTACAAACGACTGAAGGAAAGTTCTCTTCAGCTGTTTTCGTCAATTCTTAGCTTTTCAGCTGTTTCAAACTATCCTCAACACATTCATCAGTCTTTATGGCTGATTTCAGTTGTTTCATAGGACAACAGTACTTATCTGTTTTTACTGATTCAGTAGTTATGACTACATCAGTAGTTGTAACTACTTCAGTAGTTTAGAGCAGATGAAGTACTTCAGTACTTGTGAGAACTTTAGCCTTCAGTAGTTATAAAAAGTACTGAGGTTAAAAGAGCTCATCAGTACTTATATGTGACAGGCACTCATGATCATCAATATGAATTACTGAGATCATCAGTAGTTGTCACCTATTCTAGCTGCAGCATACCAAGCCTTAACACCAGGTTTTGGAAGGTTGAACTATCCAAAGGCTTAGTAAAAATGTCTGCAAGCTCATCAGCACTGGGCACAAACTTAGGATCAATCAGACCTTTTTCAAAACAGTCTCTTATAAAATGGTGTCTGATCTCTATATGTTGGTCCTAGAGTGCTGGACTGGATTTTTGACAATGCAAAGAGCTGAAGCACTATCCATTAACAATGGAGTCTTAGTCTCTGTAATGCCATAATCCAAAAGTTGGTTTTGAAGCCAGAGTACCTGAGATGTACAGCTTGCAGCAGCAATGTACTCTGCTTCCGCAGTGGATGTAGCAACTGAGGTCTGTTTCTTGCTCTGCCAAGAAATCAAGCAGTTGCCTAGGAATTGACATCCACCAGAAGTTGATTTCCTGGTCAACTTACACCCTGCATAGTCACTGTCAGAAAAAGCAACTAATTTACCAGAATGTCTGGTAGAATACCATAAACCTAGAGATGGAGTGCCTTGCAGATATCTAAAGATCCTCTTGACTGCAATCAGATGAGACTCTTTAGGTGCAGCCTGAAATCTAGCACAAACACATGTAGCAAACATAATATGGTCTAGAAGCTGTTAAATACATCAAGGACCCAATCATACATCTGTAAAGTGTTTCATCAACCACTTTTATTTCTGATCTGAGTCCAGTTGTGTGGTGCTGCTCATGGGAGTAGAACAGGGCTTACAGTTTTGTAAATCAAACTTTTGCAAAAGATCTTTTGTATATTTGGATTGATGAATAAAAATTCCATCAGCCTTTTGTTTGATTTGCAACCCCAGAAAGAACTGTAATTCTCCCATGGCACTCATTTCAAACTTCTGTTGCATCAACTTTGTAAAGGCATCACACACTTTGGATCAGAGGATGCAAAAAATGATATCATCTACATAAATTTGAACAAGTAGATTATGCTGCCCAGCTTCTTAATAAATAAAGTCTTGTCTATGGAGCCTCTAGTGAATTGTTTTCCAGAAGAAAGTTTGATAATGTCTCATACCAGGCTCTGGGAGCTTGTTTTAACCCATAAAGAGCTTTATCAAGCTTATACACCCAATTAGGATGTTGTTGTCCTCAAAGCCTGGAGGTTGACATACATAAACCTCTTCTTTAACTTTTCCATACAAAATGCACTTTTGACATCCATTTGAAAGACTTTAAGTTTTTGATAAGCAGCATAAGCTAAAAACAATCGAATTGCTTCCAGTCTGGCTACAGGGGCAAAGGTTTCATCATAATCAATACCTTCTTCTTGTGCAAACCCCTGAACAACCAGTCTGGCCTTGTTCTTAACAATAAGCCCATTTTCATCAGTTTTGTTCCTAAACAACCATTTAGTGCCTATTGCACACTTACCTGGAGGTAGAGGAACCAGTTCCCACACTTGCTGTTTCTTGAACTGAAGAAGCTCAAGCTGCATGGCATCAACCCATCCATTGTCCTTTAAAGCAATGTGATAATTCTTTGGCTCTTGCTGACTGATGAAGAGAGCATAGAAGCAGAAATTTGACAATTGACTTCTTGTTGATACTCCAGCAGTGATATCACCAATGATTTGAGACATGGGGTGATTCTTCAGATCTTGATACACAATGAGATCTGTGCAAGTGTTTGTAGCCGGTTCAGCAGCAACAGATGGTGATGGTGAATCATTTCCTTGAAACCAATCAGTGGATGGTAATTCAAAGGAAGTTGAATTCGAAGAAATCTCATCAGCATTTGTTGTGGATGGTGCTACTGGCGCTACAGGAACATCAGGTCTAGTTGAATCAGGCAGCTGATCACTAAACCTGAAGAGGTGAGTACTGCAATCATCATCATCATCAGCAGTACCACCAGGTGGTGAACTGTTGACAGGAGCAACAGCAGGAGTTTGATAAGGAACATATTGCAGTATGTCCAGATCAAATAACTCCACAGGACTTTGTGGAATCTTGTCCTTTGGAGATTCATTAAACTTAACATGTAGAGTTTCTTCAACCATCTTTGTTCTGCAGTTGAAGACTCTGTATGCTTTGCAAGTAGATGAATAACCAACAAAGTATCCTGCATCCACCTTAGGATCAAATTTGTGGAGTTGATCCTTTGTGTTGAATAAAACAGGGACACCCCAAAGCTTTGAAAAATGAAATCAGTGGAGCCAAATGATGGAGAACTTCATATGGAGTCTTCATCAACCTCTGATTTACTAAAACTCTATTTTGCACATAACAAGCTGTGTTGACAGCTTCGGCCCAAAAGGTCAATGGCAAACCTGAGTCAGCCAGCATGGACCTTGCAGCTTCAATGAGGGTCCTGTTCTTTCTCTCCACTACTCCATTTTGTTCCGGAGTCCTTGGAATGCTAAACTGCCTTTTGATTCCCTTTGAGAGATAGAAGTCATCAAGTGTATGATTTCTGAACTCAGTTCCATTATCACTCCTGATACACTTGACTGGAAGGGAATACTGCTTCTCAATGTACAGCACAAAATGGATAATCTTCTGAGCAGCCTCATCCTTTGAATGTAGAAAGAAAGTCCATACAAATCTGGAGTAATCATCCACAATTACCAGACAGTATTTCTTCTTTGCCATGCTCATTACTCTCACAGGACCAAATAGATCCATATGCAGTAGTTGCAAGCAGGCAGTGGACTTGGACACTTCAATAGGAGGAAATGAGACCTTGTGTTGTTTTCCTTTCAAACAAGCAGTGCAGTTGTTTTCACACTTGAACTCCTTCATAGGCATTCCCCTCACTAAACTATGGTGTATCAGCTGATTCATGTTCCAGCCTTCTATGCCATAGATTAGATTCTTGAGAAGAGGCCTTGGAAAATAGGCAAGGATGGCCTTTGAGATCAATTTTCTTGGAAAGATCTAAGGCATACACTCTTCCTGTCCTGTTGGCCTTCAGGAGAGTGTGAGCATCCAATACCTTGTCAATCAAACTCAGAACTTTAGATGACAGAATCCTGCAGTTCTGGCTTGTGAAAAGGGCAACATGGCCTTTATCACACATTTGACTGACACTCAAGAGGTTGTACTTGAGATTTTCCACATGATTAACATCATCAAATTGATTCTCCATTGGAGACAAAGCCCTTACGATGATGTAAACCCTAGCATCATTGCCAAAAGAGACAAATCCCTTCTTTCCTTGAGAGTAGTCATGAAGAAGAGAGATGTTCCCAGTCATGTGCATAGATCCCCCACTGTCTACATACCAGATGCTATTTTGGCATGTTGAAGAACCCTGCAATAATAAACAGTCAGTTAGTTTTAGAGACCCAAACCTTCTTGGTTTTGGGCCTGGTCTCATCAATAGATGGTAAACTAGCATGTTTATTTGTAACAACAGCCTGAGAGGAAGAAGATGGTGCAGAAGAGGAGTCCTTTGGCTTAGACCTCCTTTTCTGTGGTTTCAACATAGGAGAATCTAGTTGGTTAACTCTACCCAACAGATGTTGTACCATCATCACCAGCTGTGTCTGATTTTGTGATAAAGCTTTCAGCTCATCAGACACATTGCTAGTGGAGTTAGATAAGGTCCTATGTTGCACCTTCTTCTTTTGAGCACCCTCAGCTGTCACCTGTTTAACTCCTTCCTTTTTGGATTGCATTAAGACTTAAGGGTTACAGGATTTGATGTTGCTGATACAAATGTGGTCTCAAACTCAGTTTTCATTTTTAACCATTTCTCATTAATTTCTTCCTTTTGTTTGAGTTTGGAACTCTTTTGTACCAACAATCATCTGTAAGATGATTGAACAAACCACATACTTCACATGGTTTCTTCTTCATCTTAGGTTGATCATCAACTAAAGATGGTGAAGCAACAGAAGACTTGTTCTTCAATGCTTTGGAAGCATTGGTTGCTTTCTTGACAGCATCTTTAGTAGTCTTCAAACTCTTTCTACTGCAAGTTTTCTTCTCTTCAGTACTGACAGCAGTTGAAGTTTGAACTTCAGGAGTTGAATCCTGCTCTCCAGTCCTTTCAGGACCTTTAGGATTGACTCCTGAGTTGATCAACTTATTGATCATGTGAATGTCAGCATTTGGACCATCAACATCAGCTGATAGGTTCAAAGAGGACTTGATATGACTGCTACTTCTGATTGTGCTGTATCAGAAGGTAGATCACATGACTTGATGGATTGGTTATCACTCTCACCATCAGATTCTACCTCTGCTCTGGGGGTAAAATCTGTAGGTGGAGCAGTGTGATTGTAACCAATTCCAAACTTCACATTTGAAGCAGATTGCTTACTAAGAAGCATTTCAAAACCTTTGCATGATTGTACCCATCTATCACACTCGACCTGGGTAACTGCAAGGGTTTCTTTGAGATCTTTGTACTTCTCTAAAGTACATCTTCTCTAGCCTTATCATCAATTATTTTGCAATTCAGTTTATAAACCTCATCATTTTTATCTTTGAGCACAAAGTCAAACTCAGCTTTGTTTTTGGAAATACTTGTTCTAGCTCATGTTCTTATTATTAAAGCTACATTTGCTTCTCTAATGGAAGCAAATGCTGCTATGCATGTTCAGAACATAATTTGGCTTTTGCCTCAGAGGATACCTGTGATACCTGAGGGTAGAGGCATTGGAAGATGAAGTATCAGCAGACTCAAAGCCATAAGAGCTAGATTCCCAAAGGGACTGTCACCACCATGTTGACCAGCACCTGAGAACAGTTGATCATGACCAGACAAGTCATCTGGTAAACTGCTCCAGTCAACAACTCCTGGGGTGAAGAAGCTGTGTTGTTGAGATGAAGGTTGTTGATGAGATAGGGAAGGCTGAGGTTCTGGTAATGCATGAGGTTGTGGTGTCATAGGAACTTGAACTTGACTTGACTGTGGCATGTAAACAAGGGTACTGATAAGGCATTTGACCCTGAGGAACAAAATATGCCGGAGATTGTTGTTGAGGATGATGACTAGATGTGACAGGATGTTGCCCTCTGTTTTGTTGACTGTTGCCAGGAAAAGTCACAAAGGGTGCAGTAGAGTTTGAACCAGTTGATCTACACTCTCTTGCAAAGTGTCCAAGCCGTTGGCATTTGTGACACCTCAACTTGCTCTTGTCAAAACCAACTTTGGTTTTGCCAGAGAGTCCTGGGAATTTTCTTCCAGTCTTTTGTAGAACTTCTGAGATCTGATATTTATCAAGGCCATTTGGCTCAAAATATCCATCTCTTCTAAGTCATCATCAGCAATCCCCTTGAGATCATCCATAATGAAATAAATTGTCATTATTACCTCCAGTAAACTGACCATCAACACTTACAAATGCAGAATTAGAAGTGCTCGAAGAGAAATTAATATGCTCATCATACTGGCATTCAGATGCAGCATATTCTGACTCATGACCCACCAAGGCAGTGTTGCCTTGTATAAAGTCTTCAGTGAGCTTTCCAGATGAAGACAGCTTTCTCTTCTGTTCTATCTCTCTCTCAAAAGTGAGCAATTTCCCATGGAGTTGGGTGAGAGATAGTTTGTCCAAACTTGCACTGGAGCGTAGGACAATAGTATATGTGTCCCATCTCTCAGGCAGTGATCTGAGAAATCTGTTATTCATCTGAATATTGGTGTATTCAAGTTTGACCATTTTTAGTTCAGAGATCAAACAAGAAAACCGCTCATATTGTTGAGTCAGTGTCTCACCCTTTCTATGAGAGAATGTCTCATATTGTTGGGCAAGAATTTCTCTATTATTTGCCAAGACCTCATCTGTTCCTCCAAATTGTTCTTTCAAAGCAATCCAGAGGTCATGGGCAGTTTCATGATGCATTAGCCCAGAATAGATTTCATTGGGCAAAGCCATGGCCAGAATTCATGGGCTTTTGCATCAATCTCAAGCAACTTTTTATCCTCATCTGAGTATTGCTCCCTCCTCTTCGGAACCATTTGATTGGTTTCGGGTTATTCACCATAGGCTTGTGTGGACCATGTACCACAGATGTCCAACACCCTGCGCTGTTAACAGACAGGTGATGGAGCATACGTCTTTGCCATATGTTATACTCATTCCTAACCAGCATAGGAGGCTTGGTTGAGGAACCAGTATTGTGAGGATCATTGGAGGGAGTGGTCATTTTCAGTTCAAAAACAGTTTAGTTCAAGTTTTAAAAAGTTTTAGACAAACCACAACAAACTCAATGAGAACCAAGAATAAGATCTCAGGATGAATGAGCAGAAATACAGAAAAATTCAATCTCTATAAGTTTCTTGCACAAACAAAAGCTAATTCAATCAAACTTGGATCTTGAATAGCAGTTTCAATGATCAATTATTAGATCGATCAATGATTAACCTGCTCTGATACCATTTGACAGGATCAGTGATCACAAGTTTGATGTATCAGAATATAAAGCAGCGGAATACAAACACGAATTAGACAAATTGTAGCAAGCAATCGATACTTGTAAGCGTTAAGATCGCATACGGTTATAGGGAGAGAATATGAATTTCTGATTTCTAGGAATGTTTATAGATGTAGAATATTTCTAATCGAATCAATCAATCATTCCATTCAATGCTCATATCGCTCAATGATTACAATGGGTTGTCACTCCTTATATAGAGTGCAACAGTCACTGCTGTTATCACGGAAAGTGACAACTGGCAGATCCAATACAGAAATAACTAAATCTTAACAAACTACTGAAATGTTCACAACTACTGAGAACATATCAGCAAGTTAAGTACAAAAATATAAAACTACTGAAACTACAACGACTGAAGAACAAGCTCTTCAGTCGTTTTACAAAACTACTGAGACAAAGAAAATAAAACTACTGATATCACAACTACTGAAGAAGTACTCTTCAGCAGTTGTGACAAACTACTGAGGCTTCAGTACTTGATCTTCAGACTTTGACCTTCAGGCGTTTCATCAGCTGATGACTTCAGTAGATATCATCAGCTGATGTCTTCAGTCTTTGTCTTCAGACTTTGTACATCAGTTGTTGATCTTCAGCACTTGTGAACTCTTCAGCTGTTGTTCTTCAGTACTTTGGTCTTTCAGCTTCAGCACTTGTGTTCTTCAGCTGTTGTACTTCAGCACTTGGTTCTTTCAGCAGTTAAGGTCTTCAGCACTTGATCTTCAGCTGTTGAAGTCTTCAGCACTTGTCAAACTACTGATGAGGCTTTCAGCAGTTGTTGTGATACCGTGTGGGACTTAGAGGTTTTCTGATCTTGGCTCATTGGTTCTTTTGGTCCAACAATGACCCACCAAGGCAGTGTTGCCTTGTACAAAGTCTTCAGTGAGCTTCCAGATGAAGACAGCTTTCTCTTCTGTTCTATCTCTCTCTCAAAAGTGAGCAGTTTCCCATGGAGTTGGGTGAGAGATAGTTTGTCCAAACTTGCACTGGAGCGTAGGACATAGTATATGTGTCCCATCTCTCAGCAGTGATCTGAGAAATCTGTTATTCATCTGAATATTGGTGTATTCAAGTTTGACCATTTTTAGTTCAGAGATCAAACAAGAGAACGCTCATATTGTTGAGTCAGCGTCTCACCCTTTCTATGAGAGAATGTCTCATATTGTTGGGCAAGAATTTCTCTATTATTTGCCAAGACCTCATCTGTTCCTCAAATTGTTCTTTCAAGGCATTCCAGAGGTCATGGGCAGTATCATGATGCATTAGCCCAGAATAGATTTCGTTAGGCAGTGCCATGGCCAGAATTCCATGGGCTTTTGCATCAATTTCAAGCAACTTCTTATCCTCATCTGAGTATTGCTCCCTCCTCTTCGGAACCAATTGATTGGTTTCCGGGTTATTCACCATAGGTGTGTGGACCATGTACCACTGATGTCCAACACCCTGCGCTGTTAACAGACAGGTGATGGAGCATACGTCTTTGCCATATGTTATACTCATTCCTAACCAGCATAGGTGGCTTGGTTGAGGAACCAGTATTGTGAGGATCATTGGAAGGAGTAGTCATTTTGTTCAAAAACAATTTAGTTCAAGCTTTTAAAAGTTTTAGACAGACCACAACAAACTCAATGAGAACCAAGAAAAGATCTCAGGATGAATGAGCAGAAATACAGAAAGTTCAATCTCTATAACCGTTTCTTGCAAAAACAAAAGCTAATTCAATCAAACTTAGATCTTGAATAGCAGTTTCAATGATCAATTATTAGATCGATCAATGATGACCTGCTCTGATACCATTTGACAGGATCAGCGATCACAAGTTTGATGTATTAGGATACAAGCAGCGGAATACAAACAAGAATTAGACAGATTGTAGCAAGCAATTGATATTGTAAGCATTAAAAGCGCATACGGTTATAGGGAGAGATATATATTTCTGATTTCAAGGAATGTGTATGGATGAAGAATATTTCTAATCAAATCATTCGTTTATTGAATTCATTCATCTCATTCATCATCGTTACAATGAGTTGTCACTCCTTATATAGAGTGCAACAATCACTGCTGTTATCATGGAAAGTGACAACTGGCAGATCTAATACAAGAACTAATCTTAACAAACTACTGAATGTTCACAACTACTAAGAACATATCAACATGTTAAGTACAAAAATATAAAACTACTGAATCTACAACGACTGAAGAACAAGCTCTTCAGTCGTTTTACAAAACTACTGAAACATAAAAATATAAAACTACTGATATCACAACTACTGAAGAAGTACTCTTCAGCAGTTGTGACAAACTACTGAGGCTTCAGTACTTGATCTTCAGACTTTGACCTTCAGGTGTTTCATCAGCTGATGACTTCAGTAGATATCATCAGCTGATGCCTTCAGTCTTTGTCTTCAGACCTTGTACATCAGTTGTTGATCTTCAGCACTTGTAAACTCTTCAGCTGTTGTACTTCAGTACTTTGGTCTTTCAGCTTCAGCACTTGTGTTCTTCAGCTGTTGTACTTCAGCACTTTGGTTCTTCAGCTGTTGAGGTCTTCAGCACTTGATCTTCAGCTGTGAAGTCTTCTGTTAGGATCTCAGCCCTTGGTTTAATCGATTGAACAGATATAGCAGCGGAATAGCTCAGAATTAGACAAATTCAAACAAGAACAATTGATATAAAACGATAAAAGAATTTTGTTATAGAGAGAGAAATATCCGACAAAAGGAATATTGCATTAAGATTGTCGGCCTCAAAGGCACGATTACAGGTGAGTCATCTTCCTTGTAAAGGAAAGAATGACGTAGGCTGATGTCACCTGAAAGTGACATGTAACCGTTTTATAACTACTGATGTTTAACAACTACTGAAGATGTCAACAACTGACATCTTCTTACAAATGTTCCTAAGTGTTAAACATCTTATTTACAACTACTGAAAGACATGAAACTACTGAAACTACAACAACTGAAGAACAACCTCTTCAGTTGTTTACAAGTACTGAAAAGAAAAAAAACAAAAACTACTGAAAGGAAAAGAAAACTACTGAAGAAGAAAAACCATCACAACAACTGAAGAAGCCCTCTTCAGCTGTTGATCTTCAGTCTTTGTCTTCAGTACTTGTTGAAGTCTTCAGACTTTAGATCTTCAGCTGTTGTCTCAGTCTTTGTCTTCAGTACTTCAGACGTACTTCAGCAGTTGTATTCTTCAGACTTTGTAGAACAGCTGATCAGGTCTTCTTCAGCTGTTGTGATGCTTGTGTGACTTAGAGGTTTCTCTGATCAGGCTCATTGGTTCTTTTGGTCCAACAAACTCCCCCTGAACCAATGCAGCCAAAACCTCTAAGTTATTAACGAGTCCCACTTATTTTGGCAGATAGATTGGTCTCTTTATCCTCTTGATCAGATGAGAAGTGACCCTTTTTCAGCACCAGCCTGGGAAGAAGTCTCTGATGATCTGTTTGGCATGATATGGTTGGGAGCTCTGTATTGGGGACTTGGACACCGAGCTGTTGCCCCAACCATGAGATCTACTTCCGTGTATCAGCTATATGATTCCCTGGTGTAAGCCCTTAAAAACATGATTTGCTCATCCATTGTCAGCACCTCGGGCACACACCATCAAATAATCCTTCTCGGCCATACACTTCAGATATGTACTTGGCCTGTTTTCCATTCTTGAGCTCAACCGTGGTTATTTGTCTATAAGCAAACTCATCTGGATGAGTTCCTTCTAAGAGCAGGTTGAGCTCTTCTTGTTTGAAGTTTTCAAGTCGTTTGTAAACCAATCCTTCTTTATAATTTTGTTCTCTAACATCTTTGAGGTGGTTGTTTGGCTTCATAGGCTTTCTTGAACTCTTCAACAATTTCCCAAGGGGACACTACAAGCACCACAGTGATGTCTTCGTCGACAACTCTCTTCACTTGGCCCTTGTATCTTGAAGGAATTTCTTTCTTGACAATCCAGTGTGCCACCTAGGATCAGGCATATCCTTACTCTTTCCCTTTGGTATTGAAAGGTATTAGCAAGGGTGTACAATCTTAATACTTCTTTCTTCATGCTAATCATTGAAGAGGATGTAGCATATGCTTTGTCAATGCTTTTCAGCATTTCCTCATCATGTTTTTGCATCTGTTCCTCTTCAATCTTTATCATTACATCATGCATTTGAGAAGCAGGAGTGATGGACATTGGTTTAGCCTTAGGCAAAGTAATGACTGCAGAGAGTGGCAGTCTGTCTTCATCCTCCTCTTCATCTTCATCAGGCCTCAGTACTTTCTTTTCTTTTGGCTAGGTACATCACTGGCAATGGGTTTTAGGGGTAAAGGATTTGGTTTTGTGGGTTGGATGGTTGGTTTAGAGGGTAAAGGAGTTGTTTTAGTGGGTTGTGGAGATAGTGATTTTGAGGATTGAGGCTTTTCAGACTGTTTTAGCATTTTGGCTGTAAGGGAGGCTTTGGTAAATTTTGTCAGTTCTTTTCGATTCCCAACACCAGCTTCATTCAGTACCTCAATCACTAAACCTTTGGAGTATTCTTCAGACGAACAAATCTTGGTGGTTATTGCCAAGATGTTGTCCCTGGTCCAGGCCCTATTTCCATTAGAGATCTTCCCAAGTACTTAGCTATAAATCTGATCATTATCTCCGGCCTTCTCTTTCTAAGGCATCATAGCTAGCCCATCTTGAATTGATCTCCTCTGTTTCCGTCCTTCTGATCTCGGAGTCTAGTTGTTTGATGTCGAAACCTGCCTATACAACTGCTCAATGATTTTATCCATTGAACGGTTATGGTTGGCGTCAGCTTCTTTCACCATATCCTTCAGCTCCTTTCCTTCTCAGACTCTCCTTTTCTCTTTTGATATGTGACATGAAAGTCTTTTGACTTTCATTCACTTCAGCTCCCTTCACACTCTCCTTCTCTTCACATTTACAACCTCAGATTCTTTCGCCTTCTCCCCATCTATCCTCTTCCTTTTTCCTTAAACTAACTGACTCTCCCCCTTTTTGGTTGCATTGGGTGCAAGGGTTGAGCAGTAGAAAGGGAGTTAGTCACCAACTCCTCCACCAAGGGTTGTATCATTGTAGGAAGCCTCTCATCAATGGCTTTGATCACTATATCTGTGATCATGGGAGTGATGAGAGGTAGGGATTTTTGAAGGGTAGCAACTGATTGATCGAGATGGTTCTGTTCCTGAGAATCAGTGCCGAAAGCAGAGGCTGGTGGCTTGGAAGTATATACTGGCTCAGTGTGTAGGGGACCTTCAGAAGAAGGTGCCATCTGTGGGTGTATTGTGGTGGCAGATGGACTTGCATCCTGAGACATCTTGGCCAGCAGCTCTTTGAGTCTGCTAACCTCATCCTCTAGAATGGTGTTTTGAGCAACTACATCATAGAAGAAGCTCAGGTCATCATCAGTTGATACTGAATCACCTGACCTCCTGACAAAGTCAGAATGAACATGCCTTGAGTGTAGATCAATTATAGCATGTGCCCCTTGTTCTCGGTTCTGGGGACTTCCAGCCTCAGGACTATGTCCTTCATCAGCTGTTGCCACTGGTGAGGACTTAGAGATGTTACCAACTGCATCCTGGTCATTTGCTGAGTCAGGAGCAGTGGGCAGCCTCACAGAAGTACGCACCTCCTTATCTACACTAGAAGATGGAACATGATAACCCCTGTGTTGTGGGTTGACAGAAGCATCGTGATCCTCCCCCTCAGTTGTTGAGGTTATCCCAGTAGTAATTGGTGTCTGGGTGGGGGGTGAGGAATGCAACTGCGTCAGCACTTTTGCAACAATGATAGTAGGGCTTTGTGGGTGGTTGCATCAGAGAAGTTGTGGAAGCAGTGTGCACCCGGGACAAGTGGTGCTCTTCAATGGTAATCCCTCAAGTGAGGAGGATCCCAGCATTGTGGCTTCCCTTTGAGTGGTTGCTTCAGGTTCCTTTTGAGAGGAAACCTGAGCGGCTTCAGTTGGTGGAGTCACAGTCTCTACTGGGGGGTTATTTCCAGCAGAGATAACCTGCGTTGGTGCAGCAGGAGCATCCACAGGGACTCAATTCCCTGAGTAGCTTTCTTAGGCTTCTTCTTTGTGGGTTTGGAGGGGACTTTGGATGTGGAGGTGGAGGCTGTGGGTTCCAGCTGCGTGGGTTTTCGCAGCTTGGCAGCCTGTTTGAGAGTTTGGTCAGTGTTGTGTCGGGAGTATACCTCTGGCAATACAGCCAAAGCAGGGACTCCCAGACCAACTAGTCCCTCAGCAGAAAGCAGATTCTCTATTATGGCCATTATAAACCGAGGATATAGTATCCAACGATTAGAAAGTGGTTTTGTGGCCATATCCTTGAGTTCAAGAAAAATTATTTCAGAAAAGTTTAGTGGTTCTTGTTCAAGGATAGAGAACAATACCTGTTGCCATCTGGAAGACAGTTGATCCCAAGAGGAAGTCTTCGGAGCCAGGCAAACATTTACCATATGAAAAATAATCGTTCAGCATCTGGAAAATGTTTCTTCAGGATTGTTGAAGCACTAAGATCACCTGATATCCATGTTGTCCAAAGGAAAGATCAGTTGGCGCTTAGGATATCCAACAGGGTAGGCAGCATCATCTAACAGTAAATTTGGCGGATGGTAGCAGTAGAGATGACCACCTTATGCGAGTTGATAGATGAATGGATAGATTCTCCATTAACGGTCGCATTCATCCAGAACTGACGTAGCGAATCGGCATAAATGATTGGATTTAAAAGGAAAGCCGTTTTAGTGGGGATTGGACCATAAGATCTATAGCATTTTCAAATTTGGTCCAGAAGGGCGATTTTGTGGTACGCGACACAATTGTGTCGAGGTTTGAGTTGCATGGTCGCCATTAATGAAGGTGAAAGATTTTCAGAGCTTTTGAAAAGTTAGGTCGTGAAAGAATGAAAAACTCTGAAAGAGGGATCAGGTATATATAGGGTACGGGTTATGAAACGACTAAAGGTTTTGGTGTTAGTCATCAGTATTTGAAGCTACTGATGACGTGGTATTAACTTTCAGACGTTTGAAACGACTGATGGTATTGGTGTGGTCAGCAGTTATAAAACAACTGAAGACATGGTGTTTACTATCAGACGTTGAAACAACTGAAGTCTCTGATTTAGGCATCAGTAGTTTTAAAAACTACTGAAGACAAGGTGGACATCAGATGTTGAAACAACTGAGGACTTGGTATTAGTCATCAGTAGTTGTGAAACTACTGAAGACCGTGGTTTTGCCATCAGTTGTTGTAAACAACTGAAGACTGGTGTTAGTCATCAGTAGTGTGAAACTACTGAAGACATGGTATTGCTTCAGTTGTTTATAAAGAAACAGCAGTTTGTGAACTACTGAAGAGAGAGTACTCATCAGTAGTTGTCGTCAATTCATAGCCTTTCAGCTGTTTCATATTGTCCTCAACACTTACTCATCAGCTTTTAGCTGTTTTCAGTTGTTTCATAGGACATCAGTACTTATCTGTTTCTACTGATTTTCAGTAGTTGTAACTATATCAGTAGTGTAGAACAGATAAAGTCCAGTACTTAAAGCATTTAGCCTTCAGTAGTTATAAAAACTACTGAGGGTAAAATAACTCATCAGTACTTATATGTGACATGGTTACCAATGATCATCAGTAATTACTGAGATCATCAGTAGTTGTCACTTATTCTAGCTGCAGTATACCAAGCCTCAACACCAGGTTGTGGAAAGTTGAACTATCCAAAGGCTTAGTAAAAATGTCTGCAAGCTCATCAGCACTAGGCACAAACATAGGATTAATTAGACCCTTTTCAAAACAATCTCTTATAAAATGATGTCTAATTTCTATATGTTTGGTCCTAGAGTGCTGGACAGGATTTTTGACAATGCAAAGAGCTGAAGCACTATCCATTAATAATGGAGTCTTAGTCTCTGTAATGCCATAATCCAAAAGTTGATTCTGAAGCCAGAGTATTTGGGATGTACAACTTGCAGCAGCAATGTACTCGGCTTCAGCAGTGGATGTAGCAACAGAGGTTTGTTTCTTACTCTGCCAAGAAATCAAACAGTTGCCTAGGAATTGGCATCCACCAGAAGTTGATTTCCTGGTCAACTTACATCCTGCATAGTCACTATCAGAGAAAGCAACGATTTGCAAGAATGTCCAGTGGAATACCATAAGCCTAGAGATTATGTGCCTTGCAGATTTAAAGATCCTCTTGACTGCAATCAGATGAGACTCCTTAGGTGCAGCCTGAAATCTAGCACAAACACATGTAGCAAACATAATATCTGGTCTAGAAGCTGTTAAATACATCAAGGAACCAATCATACATCTGTAAAGGGTTTCATCAACACCTTTACCTTTCTGATCAACATCCAATTGTGTGGTGTTGCATATGGGAGTAGAACAGGATTTACAGTTTTGTAAATCAAACTTATTCAGAAGATCTTTTGTGTATTTAGACTGATGAATGAAAATTCCATCAGCTTTTTGTTTGATTTGCAAACCTAGAAAGAACTGTAATTCTCCCATTGCACTCATTTCAAACTTCTGTTGCATTAGGTTTGGAAATCCTCACACAATTGGGGATCAGAGGATGCAAATATAATATCATCAACATAAATTTGAACAAGTAGCTTATGCTGATCCCCTTCTTAATAAATAAAGTTTTATCTATGGAGCCTCTAGTGAAATTATTCTGTAGAAGAAAGTTTGATAAGGTTCATACCAAGCTCTAGGTGCTTGTTTCAACCCATAAAGAGCTTTATCAAGCTTATATACCCATTCTGGGTGCTTATTATCCTCAAAGCCTGGTGGTTGACACACATAAACTTCTTCTTTTATTGTACCATATAGAAAAGCACTTTTGACATCCATTGGAAAACTTTAAGATTGTGGAGTGCAGCATAGGCTAAAAACAATCTAATTGCCTCCAGTCTGGCTACAGGGGCAAAGGTTTCATCATAATCAATACCTTCTTCTTGTGCAAACCCCTGCACAACCAGTCTGGCCTTGTTCTTAACAATTAGCCCATTTTCATCAGTTTTTTCCTAAACACCATTTAGTGCCTATTGCACACTTACCTGGGGGTAGAGGAACAAGCTCCCACACTTGCTGTTTCTTGAACTGAAGAAGCTCAAGCTGCATGGCTTCAACCCATCCATTGTCCCTCAAAGCAACATGATAGTTCTTCGGCTCTAGCTGACTGATGAAGAGAGCATAGAAACAGAAATTGGACAACTGGCTTCTGGTTGAGACACCAGCATTGATATCACCAAGGATTTGAGATATTGGGTGATTTTTCAGCTCTTGGTAAACAATCAAATCTGTGCAAGTGTTTGTAGGGTCTTCAGCAGCAGCAGATGTTGATGCAGATTCTTGAAACCATGAAGATGGTGGCAACTCAAATGAAGTTGAGGATGCAGAAATCTCATCAGCATGTTTGTGGATGGTGCGGTGGAGCTACAGGAGCATCAGGTTTAGAGGACTCAGGCAGTTGATCACTAAACCTGAAGAGGTGATTACTACTATCATCATCATCTTCAGTAGTAACCACCAGGTGGTGAACTGTTGACAGGAGCAACAGCAGGAGATTGATAAGGAACATATTGCAGTATGTCCAAATCAAAGAGCTCCACAGGGCTTTGTGGAATCTTGTCCTTTGGAGATTCATTGAACTTGACATGTAAAGTCTCTTCAACCATCTTTGTTCTGCAGTTGAAGACTCTGTATGCCTTGCAAGTTGATGAATAACCAACAAAGTACCTGCATCCACCTTAGGATCAAATTTCTGGAGCTGATCCTTTGTGTTGAGAATGAAACAGGGACACCCAATGCTCTAAAAAATGAAATGAGAGGGGCCAAATGATGTAGAACTTCATATGGAGTCTTCATTAACCTCTGATTATTAGCACTCTATTCTGCACATAGCATGCTGTGTTGACAGCTTCAGCCCAAAAGGTCAATGGCAGTCCAGAATCAGCCAACATAGACCTTGCAGCTTCAATGAGGGTCCTGTTCTTTCTATCCACAACTCCATTCTGTTCAGGAGTTCTTGGAATACTAAACTGTCTCTTTATTCCCTTGGAAAGGTAGAATTCATCAAGTGTATTGTTCCTGAATTCTGTTCCATTATCACTTCTAATACACTTGACTGAGAGGGAATACTGCTTCTCAGCATGCAACACAAAGTTTATGATCTTCTGTGCAGCTTCATCCTTTGAATGTAGAAAGAAAGTCCATACAAATCTGGAGTAATCATCCACAATTACAGACAGTATTTTTTCTGTGCCATGCTCATCACTCTCACAGGACCAAAGAGATCCATGTGAAGAAGTTGTAAGCAGGCAGTGGACTTTGGTTCTTCAATAGGTGGAAATGAAACCTTGTGCTGTTTTCCTTTCAAACAAGCAGTGCAGTTGTTTTCACACTTGAACTCCTTCATAGGCATTCCCCTTACTAAACTATGGTGTATCAGCTGATTCATGTTCTTGAAATTAACATGTCCCAGCCTTCTATGCCATAGATTAGATTCTTGAGGAGAGGCCTTGGAAAATAGGCAAGGATGGCCTTTGAGATCAATTTTCTTGGAAAGATCTAAGGCATACACTCTTCCTGTCCTGTTGGCCTTCAGGAGAGTGTGAGCATCCAATACCTTGTCAATCAAACTCAGAACTTTGGATGACAGAATCCTGCAGTTCTGGCTTGTGAAAAGGGCAACATGGCCTTTGTCACACAATTGACTGACACTCAAAAGATTATACTTGAGATTTTCCACATGGTTGACATCATCAAACTTTATTTCCCCATTGGAAACAAAGCCCTTCCCGATGATGTAACCTCTTGCATCATTGCCAAAGGAAACAAATCCCTTCCTTCCTGGAGAGTAGTCATTAAGAAGTGAGTTGTTCCCAGTCATATGCATAGATCCACCACTGTCTACATACCAGATGCTACTTTGGCATGTTGAAGAAACCTGCATAAATAAACAATCAGTTAGTTTTGGAGACCCAAACCTTTTTGGTTTTGGGCCTGGTCTCATCAACAGATGGTAAACTAACAGGTTTATTGGACACAATAGCTTGAGGTGAAGGAGATGGTGTAGAAGAGGAATCCTTTGGCTTGGATCTCCTTTTCTGGGGTTTCAACACAGGGCCATCAAGTTGGTTAACTCTTCCCAACAGATGTTGAACCATCATTACCAGCTGTGTCTGATTCTGGGAGAGAGCTTTCAGCTCTTCAGACACATTGGTATTGGTGTTTGATGATGAGTTCTTGTGTTGCACCATCTTCTTTTGAGCAACCTCAGCTATTACCTGTTGCACTCCTTCCTTTTTAGATTCCTTTTTGGTCATAGGAGTAACAGGTTTGATGCTGCTGGTACAAACTTGGACTCAAACTCAGTTTTCATTTTAGCCAAGTTTTCTTTAATTTTCTCCTTTTGTTTGAGTTTGGATCCCTTTTTGTACCAACAATCATCTGTGAGATGATTGAATAGACCATATATTTCACATGGTTTCTTCTTCATCTTCTGTTGATCATCAACTAAAGAAGATGAAACTACTGAAGACTTGCTCTTCAGCAGTTTAGAAGCACTTTTTGCCTTCTTGTCAACTTCCTTAGTAGGCTTCAAATCCTTCCTACTGACAGTTTTCTTCTCTTCAGTGCTGTCAGTCATTAGGATTTGAACTCCAGATGTTATCCCCTGCTCTCCAGTACCCTCAGTACTTCTAGGGATAACACTTGGGTTGATCAACTCATTGATCATGTGAGTGTCAGCAGTTGAACCATCAATATCAGCTGATAGGTTCACAGAGGGATTACTACTGACTTCAACTACTGATGGTGCTTTATCAAGTAGTGAATCACATGATGAGGTGGATGGTCATTACTTTCCACCATCAGAATCCGCTCCTGCTCTTGAAGCAAAAACTGTAGGAGGAGCAGTGTGATTATAACCAATTCCAAACTTCACATTGGAAGCTGTTTGCTTACTAAGAAGCATTTCAAAGCCCTTGCAAGATTTACCCATCGATCACACTCTACCTGGGTGACAGCAAGAGTATCTTTGAGGTCTTTGTACTTCTCTAAGAGTACATCCTCCCTAGCCTTATCATCAGAAATTTGGCATTTTAATTTGTAAATCTCATCAGTTTTCTCTTTTAGCACAGACTCAAACTCAGCTTTATTTTTGGAAATTGTTTGTTCTAGCTCTACATTTTTATTGATTAAGCCACATTTGCTTCTCTAATAGAGGCAAATGCTGCTATGCAAGTTTCAGAACATAATTTGGCCTTAACCTCAGAGGATACCTGTGATACCTGTGTTGAAGAGGTATTTGAGGATGATCCATCAGAGGATTCCAAAGCCATGAGAGCTAGATTTCCAAAGGATGCTCACCACCATGTTGACCAGCACCTGAGAACAGTTGTTCATTACCAGACACATCATCTGGTAAACTGCTCCAGTCAACAACTCCTGGTGTGAAGAAGCTGTGTTGTTGAAGTTGATTAGGTTGATGAGATTGGGATGGTTGAGGCTCAGGGAGTGCATGTGGTTACTGAGCAGTGGGTGCTTGAACCTGGCCTGGTTGTGGCATGTAATAGCAGGGGTATGGATATGGCATTGGCCCTTGCGGAACAAAATATGCAGGAGATTGTGGTTGATGATGATAACCAGAATTGACAAGTTGTTGCCCTCTGTTTTGTTGACTATTGCCAGGGAAAGTCACAAAGGGTGCAGGAGAGTTAGATCCAGATGATCTACATTCTCTTGCAAAGTGCCCAAGCCTGTGGCATTTATGGCACTTCAACTTACTCTTGTCAAAAACAACTTTGGTTTTGCCAGAGAGTCCTGGGAATTTCCTTCCAGTTCTTTTGTAGCTTCTGAGATCTGATATTTTCAAGGCCATTTGGCTCAAAATATCCATCTCTCTAAGTCATCATCAGCAATCCCCTTGAGATCATCCATGATGAAACATAGATTGTCACTATTACTACAGCAGAATAACTATCAACACTCACAAAGGCAGGCTCAGAAGTGTTTGTAGAGAATCAATATGCTCATCATACTGCTTTCAGATGACGCATATTCTGACTCTTGTTGTCCAATCAGGGCAGTGTTCCCTTGGACAAAATCCTCAGTGAGCTTGCCAGATGAAACCAATTTCCTTTTCTGCTCTATCTCTCTCTCGAATGTAAGCAGTTTCCCATGAAGTTGGGTGAGAGATAGGCGATCAACATCAGCATTTGAGCGTAGAACAATGGTATATGTGTTCCATCTCTCAGGCAGTGATCTTAAGAATCTACGGTTCATCTGACTTCTGGTATATCATGTTTAACCATTTTCAATTCAGAGATTAAACATGAAAACCGCTCAAATTGTTGAGTCAGAGTCTCACCCTTCTATGAGAGAAAGTCTCATATTGTTGGGCGAGGATTTCCCTGTTGTTTGCTAAAACCTCATCAGTACCACCAAATTGTTCTTTGATGGCATTCCAGAGGTCATGAGCAGACTCACAATGCAGAAGCCCAGAGTAAATCTCATTAGGAATAGCCATAGCCAAAATTCCATGGGCTTTTGCATCGATTTCAAACAACTTCTTGTCCTCATCGGAGTATTGCTCCTTCTTCTTTGGAACCAACTGGTTTGTTTCCGGATCATTCACCATTGGCTTATGTGGTCCATGTACCACAGATGTCCAACAACCTGAGCTATTGACAGACAGGTGATGGAGCAATCTTCTCTGCCAAATGTTATACTCATTCCTCACCAAGATCGGAGGCTTGGTAAAGGATCCAGTATTGAAAGGATCATTCGAAGAAGTAGTTATTGTTGAAAATCAGACAGATTCAAGTAAAATCACAATAAATTTAGCTCAAAACCACACAGAACCTCAAATAAAACGGCCAGAAGCGATACACTCTCAATCTCTATAACAGATCCTTGCGAATTTTGCTAATTCGATTAAACTTAGAGCGATTGAATAGTTTCAATGATCAATTGTTAGATCGATCAATGATTAACCTGCTCTGATACCATTTGTTAGGATCTCAGCCCTTGGTTTAATCGATTGAACAGATATAGCAGCGGAATAGCTCAGAATTAGACAAATTCAAATAAGAACAATTGATATAAAACGCTAAAAGAATTTTGTTATAGAGAGAGAAATATCCGACAAAAGGAATATTGCATTAAGATTTTCGGCCTCAAAGGCATGATTACAGGTGAGTCATCTTTCCTTATAAAGGAAAGAATGACGTAGGCTGATGTCACCTGAAAGTGACATGTAACCGTTTTATAACTACTGATGTTTAACAACTACTGAAGATGTCAACAACTGACATCTTCTTACAAATGTTCCTAAGTGTTAAACATCTTATTTACAACTAC
This sequence comes from Flaveria trinervia, assembly GCA_025506515.1. NCBI lineage: Eukaryota > Viridiplantae > Streptophyta > Magnoliopsida > Asterales > Asteraceae > Flaveria > Flaveria trinervia. The sequence continues at coordinate 30,979,044 of CM046446.1, forward strand.
TGAAAAACATAAAACTACTGAAACTACAACAACTGAAGAACAACCTCTTCAGTTGTTTACAAGTACTGAAAAGAAAAATAAACAAACTACTGAAAGGAAAAGAAAACTATGAAGAAGAAAAACCATCACAACAACTGAAGAAGCCCTCCTCAGCTGTTGATCTTCAGTCTTTGTCTTCAGTACTTGTTGAAGTCTTCAGACTTTAGATCTTCAGCTGTTGTCTCAGTCTTTGTCTTCAGTACTTCAGACGTACTTCAGCAGTTGTATTCTTCAGACTTTGTAGAACAGCTGATCAGGTCTTCTTCAGCTGTTGTGATGTCTTGTGGGACTTAGAGGTTTCTCTGATCAGGCTCATTGGTTCTTTTGGTCCAACATCTTCAGCACTTGTCAAACTACTGATGAGGCTTTCAGCAGTTGTTGTGATACCATGTGGGACTTAGAGGTTTTCTGATCTTGGCTCATTGGTTCTTTTGGTCCAACAACTTGTCTGATGGCCTCTCTTGCTTTCCATCTCCAGACGATATCCATCAAGGATGCCGTAGAGTTTGGTCATGGTGAGGGTGTTTAGATTTTTTGTCCTCTTGATCGAGACATAGTAGAACATCCACTCATTAGGGAGTGCACTCATGAACTTTCTTATGAGGTCTCTAAGTTCTAGAGTAATTCCCACAGAGGAAAGAGAAGAAATGGCATTCATGTACCTGAAGTATTGCTAGCTGAGTCTCTCCAGCAATGCAGGTGAAGTTCTCAACCTGTTGCTTTAGTGAGTCCTTCTTGGAGTCATTGGAGCTGAAGTACATCCAAGCAAGTGCATCAAACAGTTCTTTAGCTGACTTGCAATGCTCAAACCCTACCATGATGGAGTTGGGTATTGAAGTCATGAGAATGCTCACTGCATTGCTGTAAATGTCTAGCTTCTTCCGGTCCTCATCAGAGTAATCTTCAACGGCTTTCTCTATAATGGCATCGTTTCCACCGGGTGCAACCACCTTCGGTTTATACGGGCCATTGACAATTGATTGCCATATCCTGTTGTCTTGATACCTGATGAAGCTTCCATGCGTCTGCTCCATGACTTGATGTTTTTAGGGGTGATGATGGGTGCTTTAGTCATCGTCCCCATTTTTGCTTCAGAATTGTTGAGGGCCATTTCGAGTATGGTGTTAGGAGGAGTGAAAAAACAGGTGATTAGGATGGTAAGATCTCATAATAAAGAGCCTAAGAAGCTCTGATACCAATTGCAGGATCGGGTTTGTCACTTAACACTTGGATTTCTCTCAAGCTCACTTATACGACACTCGGATACGATGTAGCATAATCTCTTCTATGAGTTAAGTAGCAAAGAACACAAGGAAATAATTTCAATGTATATATTACTTCTGAACTCAAAGTATTAAAAGACTCTTACAATCATATCACATGAGTTACAATGAGAAACTATATATACTACTATCTATAGCCAGATATACTTTGATACCAGCTGGAATCCTCTAACTAAAGCAAATACTACAAAGCTATAGTTTAAGGTATCTTAGATAATGTCTTATCTAAGATATGGTAGTCATGACATGTCCACGACTTACCTTTTGTCACCCACTAAAGTTGGTAACTTTACTAACTTATAAAGGTGAACAATGGAATAATGTATAGTCAACTACATGACCCTTTGAGAAAACGCCATGCAGTATCAAAGGTCTACAGCGGAGTGTCAGAGATCACACTTATGTCCACTAGTTTATAGTAGTGTCTTCCGAAGGCTAAATGTCTTCGAAAGAGTGAGTTCTTTCGAAGCCACTTCTACTTTGGAAGTTGACTTCTTATCTTTTCTTCTAATTCTTGAAGTTCGTAAGAGAAGACTTTGTCTTCGGAAGATGGAGCTTTTCCATCGGAAGTTAATCTTTATTCTTTATCTTCGGAAGAATTCCATATCCTTTGGAAGTTTCACACTTAGCTGCGGAAGTCCTTTATTAGTTATACCAAAATAGTCTAAGTGATTTGGTTTTGGTTGCATCAGCCTTCTTCTTCATCCAAAAACCCTTCTCCTTCCTAACACAATCAATCAACTTCACATCCTTAACTGTCAACCCCACCGTGTATTCAAACCACATGGGTGAATTTTGGGGGATCAGGGAGATTACAACCCTGAATGGAGTTAGGGTTCTGAAGTCGAGCATTTGTGGTCAAGAGTTGATTATTTCTGAACAAACCATCAGGGAGCATTTGGAGCTCCTTGATGAAGGTTCTCCTATGAAGTTCCCCAAGACAGACCTTGATGAAACATATACCTTAATGGGATATGGTAGTGATGTTAGCAGGTCCACAGTTTACAAGTTCAACTTCACTTACCAATGGATGTTCCGGCTACACATTGTCCATCACTGCTTGTCAAACAAGTCAGGGGGTTGGGATCAGATCCCATAAGAACTAGGATACCTAGTTCATGGGTTGGTAAGAGGCCTCGGATTCAATTATTCCAGATTTGGGCTGTCCAATTTGATGGGAAACCTTCAAAGGTTGACATTCTATATGTATTTTAGGTTCATCCTGCACTTCATCAACTATGAGTTAGACAAAAGCAAGTTTGTCTGTGCAGCTGCTCCGCCAGTCCCTCACATCAGTCCGGCCATCTTCAAGATTCCAAAGAAGATGTCCACCAACTTCACCGGAAGACAGAGTTCACTTCTTCCAGGTATGATTGAGCGCACAACTCCTGGTGACATCCCTGTTAACCCACATGTGATGAACCAACACCAGCAACAACCCCTACAATGCCAAACCTACCTTCTCACCCCATCAAAATTACAAACCAGAGACGTCCCAAGCAAACCATTGTTCAATCTACATTGATTGAACAAGTCCCTTAGGTTCAAACCAAAAAGACTAGAGGGGAAACATGGGCTCCCACTCAGTTAGAGGTCCCGTCTTCTTTCATTATTGTCTCAATACGGGTTCCAGTCTCAAAGCCATGAGTTCGAAACCCAAGTTGATACCCCTCAGGATGAGTCCCTCTACTCTCTTGAGTAGCAAAAAAAGGACAACCTTCTCATAGGCTCAATGCCAATAGACATTAACCGAAGTCTTGGATCATTAGGATTAACCTCTATATCCTTTACTGACCTTTTTACTGGAGCTAGTGAAGAGGTTATGTGTTTTCAAGGAAATCAAGTTGATCCACCACACCCTCTCAAGGATCTACAGAGCCTAGAGAGACCTCTTATCTCTAGCCCCCATCAGCAAGCCCAAACTAAGGTGAATTCCACAAATATGGATCGGACTCATTCAGGTGTCTTTAACCTCTTCCTCTAGCTCACCAAGCTCTCAGGATGATGCTACCAATAAGGGAGAAAGTGTTCAGAGACAAACATCAAAGGAACCATAGAGTCTAAACAGGTTCTTTTCCAAGCAACAACCTTCACTTCAATATACCTGCTCAACAAGCAACAATTTTTCCTTTTCAAATAGATCAAAAGATGCTCCCAAGATCTAAACAGGTTCTTTTCCAAGTGCCTGATTGGATCTTCGATTTATCAGCCAAGTCCTGATGTTGTTGTGGCATACTTTGGAGCTAAAGAGCTTCAGAGGTTGAATGCACCTTCTACCGTTGTCGAAGAATTTGGTCAACCTAAGGTCTAAATGGAACCTGAGATTGATTTCGAATTGGAAATATAGACTGATGGCCCAATAAGTGAAATAGTTGGGACAAGGAGTGCATTGCCATAGTTTTCCAAAGCTGAAGTCAGAGCCTAGGAAGAACCATTTCGATCTTCTGAAGCTTAGATGGAAGCTACGGAAGTGTTATTCTCTTTATCTGAGGATCTGGTTATCACAAATGCAATTCTAGAACTATTATTTGAGGTGAACAGTGGGGATTTTCTCAACCGACCCCTCACTCAAACAACATCATTAACACATGCTCAAGTTTCCACCTCTCAACCTGAAACCTCTACTCAATAATCTCCAAAGTCTAAAGCTTCCGAAGACACCAAAGGGAAGATAAAGATGACTAAGGAAGAGCTTCTGGAGGAATAAAGGTTAGAGAAGTTGAAAAGAAAAGTTAGACTCCCAATTGGGAAGTTTCTAGCTGCAAGTAGCAAAGCAACTGCTACCAATCAAGAGGCTATCAACAACAGAAGGAGAGTGGAAATCATTGACAGACTAGACAATCTTGGAGCTATTAACAAAGATGTGCTCCTGCTACTATTAGAGGAGTTAATTGAGTTAAAGAAGGAAAACTTGTTGTGAATTGAGAAAAAGGAGGAAACAAGTTTGGTCTTAGAGGAAGAAATAGAGAGAAAGAAAAAAGAGGCTGATTTGTAGCTGAGGAGCAAAAGGATATCCTTCCTAAGCTCTAGGGGATTCTCTCTAGAGGAATTGAATCCTCACAAAAACAACATGATCTTGTGGCTTTTCAAGAAAGAGCAAGATCAAATGGAGAAAGAGAGAAAGAAAGCTGCCAGGGAGAAACTGAGGGAGAAGAAGAAGAAAGAGGAAGAAGCTGGACTAACTGCTATCGGGAAGATAGGTTAAATCCTCGATGAAGGATTATCTAAAGGCTCATGGCTTCTCTGGCAAGTAGGTGGGTCCTATGTTTGAGAAGATCCTACATCGACATATTAGTGACATCAAGGCTAATATTCGCTCAGGGAAAAGGAAAGAGATGTATAGAAGGGGATAAGGGATGAACTTCAAACTAACACCTCAACCCCAACTTCAACCTGAACCAATCCCATTCTGTTTTCCCATCAAAACCGAACCTACATCTTCCCCATTCATTCCTAAACCCATACCATCCTCCATACCTGCTTCCTCAGCACCACGACCTCAACTACCCATACTCAAACTCAAAACACTTCCCAGAATGCAAACACCACTACCTACCCAACAACCACCCAAACCATCCCCTCAGCTTTCCAAACATCTCTCCTTGGAGGAGTATAGGGAGATCAAGATGAAGCTAACTAAATTTACAACCTCGAGGGACGTATCTTGTGAGGAGGGGTCAGTCAAGCTAAATTATGTTGATGGATCCTCAAGTTCCCTCACTAGAGATCAATTCCTTGATTGCCTAAAGGAACACTGGACCAAGCCTTTAAGCTCCTTGGCCTCAACTTGATTCACTAATTGAAGAAAAGAAGAAGCTAAGAAAAAGGTTGGTGACTCTGCTGGATACAAAGAAAGGGGATAGAGTACCAAGTCTACTTCTTGTGCCAAGAAAGAAGATCACCCAGTGGAGGTTTGAAGACTCTTCTTAAAACTTTGTTGTTTTTGAGAGTGATAATAGTGAGATAAGCAGCCTCAATGCCTCATCTCTACTACACTTAAGCACGTTCATCATTATTGAGTTACTAGAAAAGCCGTTCTCCAATCCCTCCAACTCGGGGATAACTGCTCACATCAGAAATCACCTGAGCAGTCTTCATCTACGCGAGCTAACTGCTAGAAACAAGATTGAAAAAGAGTTGAAACTGAGAGAGAAGGATCAGCAACCAAAGGCAAATCCTTTCTTCAGATGGTTGAAGGTCGTGAACTGGAGTCCATAGTTAGATGGGAATATAATTACAACTCCCAACAACTAACTCTCTTTAGAGGGTCACAATAGAGGGTACATATCATTCGGAGATCTACTGTCCCCAAATAATCTGTACATGCTTCTCAGCACTACTTCAGGGAAGAACAAAGAAACCAATAAACATCTTCTATCCCTGGTGCTGAAGGGTTTGAGAAGTAGGAATAAGTGAGGTTTTGGTAGCATCAGCCTAGGCGCAGTTTGGCGGATCTAGAAATGCTGGTGCAACCAAAACTAAGCACTTAGAAAATTTTGGTGCAACTAATAAAGGTATTCCGAAGCTAAGTCAAGAACTTCTGTATGAAATTCTTCCAAACGCAAAGCCAGAACTTCCTAAGATTATGTCTGAAGAATCTTCCGAAGGAAAACTACAACTTTTGAAGTCAAAGACTTCTCTTTTCTAAAGTCTAAGACTTAGAAGAAACAAAGACTAAAGATCAAGTATAGGTTAGACTCACCTTAGACTAGATTATTTTTATATTACTTTGTAATAAGTTTTATGTTAGTTTACTTTTGAATGTTGTTTATTTTCCTTAGTTTTGTAGTCCAGTGAAACTATAGTTTCGCTCATAGTCATCTACTTAGTTCACCCAGTGAAACTGTTGTTTCAGTTGTGCAAAACTATAGTTTCGGCAACACAGTTCGCTGACAGCGACACTATCTGCGAAACTAGGACTGCTATATATAATGTTTTCATTTTCATTTTTGGGCATCCTTGCAAGAACCCTAATCGTTCATCATTGTTGCAAGAGCCTTTTGTAAGCAGTTATTCAGTGAAATATACTTGTGCTTTGTTATTATTGATACTATTGATTATTATTGTTCATAGTAGTTGATTTTGCGATTTTCTTATTGTTATTCATCTCGTTATCTCTTTATTGAATTTGATATTGAACGAATCAACATCTCATTTGTACTACAAATCAATCAAATGGACCAACAATATGGTATCAGAGCCTTAGTGCGCATAATTTGTTGAGTTTTTGGTTGTTTTTGTTCAATATCAGTATTTCATCAATTCCGAATCAAATATGAGTGTTATTGATATGGAATTTGATTAAAGTTTGGTTGTTTTTGGTTGGGAAAGCTCTATAATCATAAGATATCAAATCTATTGAGATTTTGGTGATTTCAAATTGATCTTGTTTTGAAAAAGCTTTTTAGCTTCATCTAGCAAAATCAGCTATTCATTCAGTGAAACAGTGAAGATCCTCCGACGAAACTACTAGTGTTATCCACTTTGAAATTGTTTTCAGCATCCCAGCGAAACTAGATTCATTGAACGAATGTTTAATAGTGCTTGTTTGCTTATTACAAGCAAAATTGTTGTCGAAAATACCACTGAACGAAAGTTCAAGCTTGTTTCGTGCGAAATTGTCTGCAAAACTAAGCAATTTCAAGCATTTGACTAGCAAAACTATTGCCAAAATTGTCTACGAAACTATTGCAGCTCAGCGAAACTAGTGGTCTGTGCGAAATTGCTCTGCGAAACTGTCATTTTTCTGCGAAACTAGATCTTCTTTAGCGAATTTAGTATGTCCAAGATGACTTCTCTCATTCTTGCAGATCTTAAGAGTGTAGCCCCCAACAGACCTTCGAGACTCACAAATGGGGATAACTTCGAAGATTGGAAGAGATGTCTCAAAGCGTTTTTCTTTTACACCAGCCACAATAAATGGGAATCTATCATTTCTAGTCCACACATACCAACTGCCATTATTGGTGATGTTGTAACTCAAAACAAAGACCCATCCACATTCAACGAGAAGAATTTAAAGTTGATTGATTGAGATCAGAAAGCTTTTAGAGCATTAAATCTATGTCTTGCACTAGACATCTACAATCGATTGGTTAAGTATAAGAATGCTAAGTCTCTCTTTGATGCATTGTGTGAGTTCTATGATGGTAACAATGAGTTGGTGAAAGAAAAGAGTACTCAAGCTGAGAAGGAATTCAACTTCTTTGTGGGATACAAGAACGAGAGTCTCATAGATCTCACTAATTGTTTTTTTCCAATTTCAAGCACACTAAAGAAATACAATGACAAACTCTCCAATAGTGAGCATGTCAATAGGTTTCTAGACTTTCTCCCACCTTAGTAGAGCCTATAGGTGAGAATGCAAAAGTAGGAAAGAGGCTTCACTGACTACAAGCTTATGGACATCATCAATAAGCTTAAATCCTTCGAGTTAGACATGAAAAGAAGGGAATTCAACTAAACCATGATGCCTACATGTGGTTTCACTCAAACTGTTGTATTATTGTCTTCCGCTACAAGCTCTTCAATGCAGGCATCTCTGTAGATACATGTGTACCTAGTTTATGAGCCTATATGTAAAAGTATTTCATGTTTTAAAGATATGTAAGTAATGGTTGAATGCAATATAATATGTTGTTGATGTTTATTAATGTTTAATTATTTCATATTATTATTGTGTATGAACTTCTTATATCGGTTTGAGGTTGTTGTAGATGATTCTTAGTCAATAATGATTAAGTAATGTGTTCAACATAGTTGGATGAGTATTCATGCTAATGGCCCATACTTATGGACCATACGCACGAATACATCATGCTTATGGACCAGTCACACGACTTAACCAGGAGACTAGATCAGTCATATGATTGAAACATAAGATTGACTCAGTCACACGACTGAACCTTTAGTTATGCGTAGGACTCAATCGCATGATTCAGTCGCACGACTGAACCATGTTAATGGTTCAGTCGTACGAATGAAAACCACTAACCTATAAATACCACTTAATTGTGGAAAACTAGGAGGATTCGAAACAATAAAAGAACACTTGATAGTCACGAACCCTAGCCATCTAGAACGTCCAAGAAAGCCAGCCCAAGTTCATAGACCATTCCTGGTCTATTTCTATTCATTCATAAGGTTTAGTTAATTCTTATATCGATCGAGTTAACATTCTCACTAATTGGATCACCAATCAAATAGGATTCCGCACTATTTGATTTGGTATAAGCGCATAATCTATTAGTAATCCGTACTTATACGGTCCTGACAATCTCGACAAGGAGGAGTGAATACTGGTGACTATTTTGGAGGTTGTGGGAGTGCAGAGATCAAGCTAACTTGAAAGTAAATGTTGAAACTACAGTTCCATCTGAGACAATGGCATTGTTCCGTATGTTCGTTTAGATTTATGAAGCTTTAATGGTAGGGGAGTTGAAAGCCGAAGGGATGAAATGGAAGACATGTATCAAGTGGATCCTGATGATCTTGAAGAGACTGACATTCAATGGCAAATGGCAATGTTGACACTTAGAGCCTGAAGATTCATGGAGCGCACTGGAAGAAAGAATTTCAGAGGTCAAAACTCAAACTCTAAATTGGGATTTGACAAGTCTAGGTTGAGGTGCTATAACTGCAAACAGTTGGGACACTTCAAACGTGAATGTTCATCACCAATCATCACTGATCCTAGTAATTCAGGAGTTCCACGACTAGCTTCAAATGGGGGAAAAGAGGAAATGAGTCACAAAAAAGTAAACTTTGATTTCAAGTTTTGATTGGAGTGCTAAAGCTAAAGAGACAAGAGAAGAGATTAACCAAGTGCTGGTGGCTGAAATTGTGGAAGGAAAGAGAAAGGTGGATTGTGAGGATGAATTTGATCCATTCAAAAATCTTAGAAGTGAAGCTGAGGAGTCTGTGAAAATGAAGGAGGATGAGAGATTGAAAGAAAGTAAAGATGAGGAGATGAGGAGATGAGGAAGGAAGGAAGTCAACCCACTGAGCAAGAAAAAGAACAAGATGATGTTGTTGCCACTTTTGAGGAAAACTTGTTGAGTACTCTGGTGTGCCAATGCGAGAAAGCCTTAGCAGCAGAAAAAGTGCTAATGGGACTTCCATATGAGGTAATTCCCGATATTTGTTTTTCTACGTATAAAATCAGGTTATTTGGGGTTTATAAAGCTAATCGGTTATTAATTGATAATGAAAAATATTTAAAACAAATTAATGAGTAACTTAAAATAAAAGAGTCAAAATACTTTGTTAAATTAATAAAGCTTAGATAGAAAATGATCACTTAGAACAAATAGTTTTGGAAGGAAATGTTGAGATTATCACTTTGACTGAAAGAGTTGCCCTTGCTGAATTTGAAACGCGCAAACTTCAGTTAAAGCTCGATAAATGGACTATATCAGGGATGACAAATGAAGACTTATGTAAATCTCATAGGGGGATAGGATCAAAATAGGTCTGGGATATGAAAATGCTAAGGTTTATCCTCCTCCTAGTACTTACTACTATTCTCCTATGCATGTTCTTCATCCTTCTAATGATTTGATCAAATAGATACTAACAGTGTGTCTGCAGGTTTAGAAGGTTGAACTTTATGCATGTTCGTGAGGACTACGATAATAGACCGACTACCGGGCTTGGATGCACTAGTCTTAGTACACCTGATTCTTAGCATGCTGTTTTAGATCAGAAATCTAGTTTATATTCTATCTTTGTGTCTAGTTAATCTGTAACAGACTCTGTCTCATCGTGTTCAAATGATGTTTCTGTTTCTTCTTTAAATTCTATGGATTGTAATGATGCTACCTTTTCTAATCATGTTAATAGTATAAATGATTCCACCATAAAGAGAATCGAGAAAACTATATCTAATTGTTTTGAAAAATTCTTTTTTCAACCTATTCCATCTTATACCCCAACAGATATGTCTTCATCCAATGAAATGGTAATGTCATCATCTTAAGCGAGTACAAGTGGTACTTGTACTACATGTATTCCGGATGACAATTCATCTTCTTTTGTAAATAATCATTATTTTTCAAATAAAAATAGACCTAGAGACATGTATGAGACATGCAATGATGTTGATTCTAGATTGTCTAATTATGATGAGGATATATATATTAATAAAATTCCTACCTTATTACATAACACACCTAGATTAAAGCCACACTGTTTTTGATATGGTAAAGATGATTATGAAGTTAAACTTTGCCCTGAACTTCATCCTGCATGTTAATAGGAATTTATTTGGGAATAGGTTGACTCAATTGGTTTATAATTTGTTTCATAAGAAATCTATCCCTCCTAAATCCAAACTTATTCAAACTTGGATTCATGTTTCTCCTCGCTAATCTGTTCTTTGATGTTCATGCAGGAGTCATCCACTAAAGTTGTAAACAGTGTATGGCATGTGGATAGTGGATGCTCCAGACACATGACGGGCCTAAAAGATCTCTTGACCAATTATCAAATAATCAACGGAGGTTACGTCACATTTTCCGGTGACAAGAAAAGAGGAAAAATGATTGGTCAAGGAGAGGTTTCCAATGGTTCTCTCACACTAGAAAAAGTCAACTATGTTACACAATGATTTGTTTGGCCCAATTAGTGTTAAATCAATTTCTAAAAACTCTTTTGGTCTTGTGATAACAGATGATTTTTCCAGGGTAAGATTTCTTGCCCACACGGGAGAGGCTGCTGAGGAGTTGCAGAAGTTAATTCTTTCAATCGATGATAAACAAGAGGAAGGTTTTGGCAATCAGAAGTGACAACGGTACTGAATTCAGGAATCAGATTTTTGATTCATTTTGTGCCGCCAAGGGAATTCTAAGACAGTTCAGTGCTGCGAGGACCTATCAACGGAATGGTGTGACTGAACGAAAGAATCGCACCCTCATTGAAGCTTTCCGTACAATGTTTATTGAATCCTCCTTACCCATCATCTTTTGGGTTGAGGCGGTGAATTGTGCTTCATACGTTCTAAATAGGGTGTTGATAGTTAAGGACAAAATGAAAACTCTTTATGAACTATTTCATAAGAGAAATCCATTAATTGACTTCTTTTGACCATTTAGATGCTCGTGCACTTTATTGAATACTCAAGCGCAAAAGACAAAAGTTGGTGTTATGTCTGATGAATGTTAATTCATCGGCTATTCTTCATCTCAAAAGGCTTATTGAGTACATAACAAGAGAACATGTATTGTTCAAGAGTCCTTCTATATTGATTGGCAGGAATCTAATTCCTATGATGTTCGATCTGAACTAGCATGGTTCTTTGACTCTGATACGGTGTTTAACTCTTTCAATCTTCTAGTTTTCAATGATGATGCATCTATCTCCAATGTTCAAACAAATATCATTCCTACAACTCCATTACCAATCACTCCTTAAGCTCCTCCAACCACATCTACAAACGATGCTACATCAGTTGACATTGCATCCTCTTTATCATCATTTGACCTTCCACCTTCACCTGTTTCTGCATCCCTTTCCATACCATCTACAACTACCTCATCTCAGCTTGTATCTCCCATCTCTCCAAATGACTCTACCTTACCTTCAACCTCACCATCATCTATCCATCAACAACCCATTAGCCAACCGTCTTCAATTACCTTACCTATGCCCACTGATTTTAAAACCTTGAAAGATCATCCACACGATAACATCATAGGACCTATCATCAATGGAGTTCGGACGTGGAGTCAATCTGGTTCGATTAATATTTGTCTATTCTCTTGTTTTATATCCCAAAACATTGTGAAAAATGTTCATGTAGCTCTTCAGGACCCTTACAGGGTTTAATCGATACAATTAGAGCTACAACAGTTTAGAACTCAAAGTGTGGACTCTTGTCAAACTTCCACCAAACAAATGGCCAATTGGCACAAAATGGGTGTTCAAGAATAAACCTAATAATTATGGCATTATGGCGAGAAATAAGTCCAGATTGGTGGTCCAGGGCTTTGCTTAAGAAGAAGGGATTGACTACACCGAAGTCATTGCTTCTTTCACTCGTCTTGAAGCCATCAGAATCTTTCTAGCTCATGCCGCCCATAAGTAGTTCAAAGTCTATCAGATGGATGTAAAATATGCATTCTTTTATGGAGACATTGACGAGAAGATATATGTGTGTGAACTTCCAGGTTTTGAGGATTGACTTTCTTGACAAAGTTTACAAGCTTGATAAGTCCCTTTATGATCTTCATCAGGCACCTCAGATCTTGTGTGAGACTCTTACACAGTATCTCTTAAGCAATGGTTTTTCTCGTGGCACTATTAATATGACTTTATTCAAGAAGGAAATGGATGGTGAGATGCTGATTGTACGAGTATATGTCGCCGATATTATCTTTGGCTCCACTAATCCAAGGTTGTATCGAGTGTTTGAGAGGTAATGCGTAGTTGTTTCGAAATGAGCATGATGGGGGAGATGTGCTTTTTCCTCGGCCTTCAGGTTGAACAAAAGCCAGAGGGAACTCTCATTCATTAGGAGAAGTATGTTAAAGAAATTTTTAAAAAAATTAAGATAGATGATGCTTCTTCTGAAATGACTCCATTTACTACTCAAACATGTCTCACTCCTAACGAGAATAGGAAACCTGTTGATCTTCATCTTTACACATCCATAATCGGTTCCCTCATGTATCTTATAGCAAGTCATCCTAACATCACCTTTGCCATAGGATATTGTGCTCGATATCAATCTGCCCTAAAAGAGTCTCGTGAAAAATCTGTAAGTGAATCTTTCGTTATCTTAAAGGCTCTTCTCGTTTAGGTCTTTGGTATCCGTATGGTGGCAATTTTGCCTTGCATGCTTATTCTGATAGTGATTCTAATGGTCGCAGGTTAAACAAAAAGTCGGTTACCAGAGGATTTCAATACTTGGAAATTGTCTGGTCTCATGGCAAAGCAAGAATCAGACCATTGTTTCTTTCTCTACGAGAGAAGCAGAATACATTGTTGCCTCCAACTTTTGTTCTCAAGTACTCTAAATACAACACCAGATGAGTGACTGTGGGATCAATTTTCTCCATACATCGTTGTTTTGTGACAACGAAGCCGCCATTGGCATCGCAGAGAATCCTATTCATCATTCCCGAACCAAGCACACTGAGACACGGATTCATAAGATACGTGATGCTCAGGAAAAGGCCTTTATTAATATTATTCCTATTGACACCAATAATCAAAAAGCAGATTTTTTCACTAAAACATTTGATAAATCTTGTTTGTATGAATTGATCTCTATGTTAGGATCAATATCATCTTAAAACCTATTTTCTTTCAACCTATTTTCTTTCAACCTATTTTCTTTCAACCTATTTTATGTTCATAGTGTTTATCCTTCTATTCTTTCCTTTTGTTTTTCTTCTGTCCGCTACATCATTCTTCATCATTATATTTACATAATTATATACATATATATATGATAATGGTATCACTTCGTCAAGAAAGAAATTTCTTCATCTTGCTTGCTTGTAGAAATTTCTTCATCTTGCTTGCTTGTAGAAATTTCAGGGGAGAATATTAAATGTTCTTCTTGTTTTGCATTGTCGAATAAAAACATGATGAAAAGTCCGGATGATGTAAAGAAGGTTAACAGTATTGTGTGGGATATGCTCAATATGCTCAAGGAGGGAGGAGAGAAATGGTTTGGATGAGGATGTAATAAGAAACCTCAATGCATCTCTAGCCAACAAGTTAAGCGTGATCAAAATCAAACTTACAAATCAGGAGTTAAGGGAAAATAAGAAGGATGAGATGACTGAAGCATGTTGATTAAAAGATTGTTTAAGGAGGTAAATGAGCTGAAGGTTGTAGTTGCCCTGCCCAATCAGCTAATCAAACTGAGGTAGATGATTTGACTGACGCTTCCAAGTACTAATTTTTAAATACGGGTACATCTTTCCGGGCAAGATAGGGCGCATCTGGTACAGCGGCTGATGAAGCAGGAGGATCTGGAGTATGGGAGGAAACTATGAATATGGAGAATGTTCAAGAGGTAGTTGAGACTCGTTTTATGAACATGCAATTTCATTTGGACAAAGATTTGATTGGTGAAGAGGTGGTAAGAGAGAATCCTGTTGAAAATGTTGAGACGACTACTAAGAAGGGATTGATTGATGAAAAAGAAGATTATGAGCAGTTTGTTGACTATGATTCTGAACCCGAATATTATGAGGTTGAACAGAGACCCTTGATCTATGTGCTAAGAAACCTTGTCACACCCCAACCGACGACGGAATCATCGGGGTGGACGAATGTTAAACGATTTTTCATAACACATGGAACTAAATAAGTTGTAATAATATTAAATATTATTTTTATTGAATATTAGAAGACAATTAAATAAATACAACACAAACAAGATATACACAACAACATAAGACTTTCAATTAACTAAGTCCATGTCCTATATGAGCACGAAGAGATCCACAAGTAGTAAAGCTGAAACATGTTAAAAAATTGAGGGTCAACTTTGAAAGTTAGTGCGTTCTCATAGGTTTAACACACACACACACAACACACACACACACACACACACACATATATATATATATATAATATATATATATATATACATATGCATATATAAAGTTTACAAGTAGCACTTCATGTCAATGGTTATGAGTTAGCAAGTTTATAGAACACATATAGTTACAACCAAACCTCGACTTGATTACAAGTTTATAAGATTGGCTAAGTGTACTTGGTTCCCATGATGAACAAGCATACATCGTCAGGAGCCGGCAATACATCGGCTTTAGCACCAAATAGGCTTGTCAGGCCCAAAAATCTAAGACGTCGCCAGGCTAGCAATAGTTAATGATTGTAAACAAAGTATGTATCTCATATAAGACATACAATAACACAAATAACCATGACAAAAAGGTAAAGATGAATTGTATGTGGATTTACAAGTATCAAGATGTTTACAAGTGTAATTTGATAAAGTTAACATGTTTCACCATAAAAGGTGTGAAATAAAGTAAAAAGGGTATGGAGAACTCAAAGGATATATATAAGGTGATTATAAGAAATTAAACGAGACTCCACGATTTCATTTACAAGTTACCTAAACGTATTGATTTCAAGATTAAGTTTAATAATAAGATTAACAATTAGACATGAACTAGGGTTTCGATTGGAATTGGGGGGGGGGGTTAAGTAATTAAATAAAATGATGAATGTTTATGTTTTGTTTTAACAAAGATGGTGTAAATCAATTAAGACCAAGAATAATTAAAATGATTCAATAATTTAATTTATTGATTTAATAGAAATTCGATATAATGTGTGAAAAGAATTAAATGATTAATAACTAATTATTTAATACTTGATAAAGGTGATAATTGAATACATATTAAAGGATTTTGAAATGATCTAAAATCATTTTATAAAGTTTTGAACTTTTTAAATGATTTATTATAATGGTCTTATAATACAAAACTTTAAGAATAACATATAATTTAAAGTTGTATTATTTTATAACTTTCAAGCACCTAAATAAAATCTTAAGAAATAACTTTATTAACTAATTATATATAACATCGTTAAATGAACAAGTGAATAACTAGTTATTTAAATAAATATTTAAATAATTATTTATTTAACATATTGATTCATAATGATTCAAAATAATCACCATTTGAAATAACGTGATTTAAACCATGAATATTTAAAGGAAACGTTTGGACCAATAATTTATTAATTACTATTTAAAATCCATAAAAATAAACAAAGAATAACATTTGTTAAAATATTTTATTAAAAAGAATAAAATTTAGAAAAATTACAAAAATGATATGATGACTTTAAAAATATTAAAAGTTTACAAAACCCATTTTTATAGTTATTAAAAATTTTCTACAATTAATTGAAGGGTTAAAAAGCCTTAAAAATAATATATGAGGGTGCCTGGGTTCGAACCCAGGACCTCAAGGTTGTGATGTGCGTGAGTGACCAGTAAACCACGGCCGCAGCCGTGGCATATCTCGGCCCTTATTTTTTAAAAGCAGTATTACAAAGCAACCCCCAAATTAACATGAACCCTAGAATCAAATTGTTCCAAATTGAACCCTAATTCGTTGTTGTTGATAAAATCAATCACAGGGATTTTGTTCCCCAAGGGTAACCGAGTATGTCTATGTGTTTAATTACCCGATTTGTAAATGAATTGATGAAGAACATATAGAAACGGGTCGCGGATATGTCGTAGGCTCGTTCAGGTTTCAATTGATGATGAAAGCCGAATTCGTTCTACAAAAAGCTTCTAAGGGCGCTCTAAGGATGTAAAGCCCTCTGTCAATTATGGGGTAAAAGGCTCGGGAAGAGGTCTTCTTGTGGGTTGTAGGTTCACGGTGAAGGTGGTAATCGATTTCAATGTTTGTGCGTATATGGAATGAAATTAAGCGTGCATATAGTTGTACAGAAGTGATATAATCATTTACCCTCTACTAATTATGTTCGATTTCAACAGTTTTGCATTGAACGAGTTAAAGGTATTGATAGTAGAATGGGTTTTAAAGTTACCATTGTTGTAACGATGTTCAATCGAATTGATGAGGGTCATGGGGTCGAAACCGGTTCTCGAAGGGTTTAACTCGGTTTTAATTGCATTTAAATCAAGCCTTTCGAAGGTGTGAGGCTCGTCGAAACCTTGGCGGGAGATGGAAGAGGCCGACCAGGGGGGAAGCTTTGTTGTTTGAAAGCTTACAAATTTACACGTTCGGACCCTGTAGTTTTATGGGCTTACTAATTTATACAAATGCATTTAAATTAAGTTTTGAAAAGTGCAAATTTGACCCTAACTTTTTATACCTAATTTATAATTAATTCTTGTCTTATTAAAACTTTATAGAGTTCATAAATAAAAAGACTTTCCTTACTTTTTATTAATTTTAATTAAATCCTAAACTCTCGTATTAAATGTTAGATTTTATAAACTTACATATCTTTATAAGTTTTATAGAAAGTTTGAAATATAAGTATTCTTTTTATGTGAAAACTCATAAGTGAGAAGTTAAGCTTCATAAATTATTACATTATTATAATTTGTTTAAATGATTTAATCAATTATATAAGACATTCTTTTTTTTGTTAGTTACACTTATAATCAATATGATTTATTAAAATATATAAGTTTAATATAGAAACTACCTCATATGAAAGTTCAAAATAAGTTCGGGTTTGGGTTTATAATTTTAAAAAACGACAGATGTTAAAGTCTCCCCTATTTTAAGAAATTTAGTCCTGAAATTTAATCACGAGGGGACTAATTTTCAAGGATATGAGGGGACTTGGATTTCATGTCACATTCAAAAGTGACACTTGGAACGTTTAAATTCAATAAGTGTAGTTATGATGTTATACTACGCTTAAGTTTGTTAAATTTCATAATTCATGATTTCATGTGTTTTTTGTCAAAGGGTACAAGATTATTAATTTAGAATTTGTAGTTGATAAACATTTGTATATTAAACGGTTCAAGATGGTTAGAAAGGTTTTGTCATGAGTGAAACACCAAACATTAGATCCATACTGGATTCGGCTTAACGAACATAAGAAATAAGTTCAAGATGCTTTTGGGTAGGATGTGGAATTCATAAGAGCTTCTCAAGCAAATAACTTTAACGGGGTTTCTAGGTGATCGATTTTTGTTTACCTATGTCATTAAGAATTCAAATTTTATTAGTGTAACATTGATATGAGGATCGTGTTTGTTAAGATTATAGATTCAATTCAGAATGAGAGCATCATTGTAATAGAATTTCAGGATATGTACGATTTTGAGGGGAAGACATTAGAAAGATTATTAAGAGTCGTTAAGAGAAATAGGATAATGAGTTTTAAGATTCAGGAGGACAAAATCAATGATGAAACAATTCAAAATAATAAGATGTTTCGAGTGCAACATTCAGTTACAACCCAAAACATTACATTGACTTATCAAAGTATTAGGTCAACCACAACCTTAATGAAGACATGCATACCTATAAGCGGACACTCACCCCAAGGATTCCCAGGAAAGGTAAACGGATCCATCGGTTGATTTGGATTTATATGAATACCTTGCCTAGACAGAACATCTCGAGATACAGGCATCACGCTCTTCCAGTATTACATGTTTCAAGTTATAGGACATAGACTTTGACGAGATTTGAAAACCACGAATAACGATTCAAAGCTCATTTTGAAAACCATTGATGTAGGCACATAAGGCCTTAGAATATGATTTAAGATACGTGTGTGCATTGATAAGAATCAAAGTATAAGAAGAATCACATAGGACATATAATCACGTAATCAAATATAAGCATATAAGGCACATAAAATCCTATCTAAGCATATAAAATACATGAGAGGACACATCTGTAAGGGTACTTAGTTATAGTGTACATCATTCAATTTCTAATAACCTAATTCCCTATAGCCATGGCTCTCATACCAATCTGTAACACCCGGCCTCTCAAACCTACAATATTGTCCGTTTTGCCTATGAGGAGCTCACGGATTTGCTTTTGGTTGCCCGGAGGAAAACTTCCCAGGGAGGTCACCCATCCCTGGATTGCTCCCACCTGAGCACGTTTAAGTATGGAGTTCTCCTCTCATTCACAACCAAAACATCCAAAACGCATTATTTATGTTAGAGGTCAGACATTCCTTATGATCCAAGAATCTCTCCTGTCCACGACCGATGTAGGATATGTCTAGGGTATCACAAGAACCCCCTGTTTGGACTCATCATCTTTGATGAGCCCGAGAAGTCACCATACTTAGTGAGGTATGTCCCACACCCCGAACAGCACAGGAGTGGCTCTGATACCAATCTATCACACCCCGACCGACGGCGGAATCATCGCGGCGGACGAACGTGAAACGATTGTTCATAGCACATGGAACTAAATAAGTTGTAATAATATTAAATATTATTTTATTGAAAATTACAAGATAATTAAATAAATACAACACAAACAAGATATACACAACAACAAAAGACTTTCAATTAACTAAGTCCAAGTCCTATATGAGCACGAATAGATCCACAAGTAGTAAACCTGAAACATGTAAAATAAAGGGTCAACTTTGAAAGTTGGTGACTTCCCATGGGTTAAACACATGCATATATATATATATATATATATATATATATATTATATATATATATATATATATATAAATGTTTACAAGTAGCAATTCATGTCAATGGTTATGAGTTAGCAAGTTTATAGAACACATACAGTTATAACCAAACCACGACTTATTACAAGTTTATAAGATTGGCTAAGTGTACTTGGTTCCCATGATGAACAAGCATACGTCATCAGGAGCCGGCAATACATCGGCTTTAGCACCAAATAGGCTTGTCAGTCCCAAAGATCTAAGAAGTCGCCAGGCTAGTAATAGTTAATGATTGTAAATAAAATATGTATCTCATATAAGACTTACAGTAACACAAATAACCATGAAAAAAAGGTAAAGATGAATTGTATGTGCATTTACAAGTATGAGGATGTTTATAAGTGTAAGTTGACAAAGTTAACATGTTTCACCCCAAAAGGCGTGAAATAAATTAAAAAAGGGCATGGAGAACTCACATAATATACATAAGGTGATGATAAGAAATTAAACGAAGCTCCAACGATTACCTTTTCAAGTTACCTATACATATTGATTCCAAGATTAAGTTTAATAATAAAATTAACAATTAGACGTGAACTAGGGTTTCGATTGGAATTGGGGGGGGGGGGGGGTTAAGATATTAAATAAAATGATGAATGTTTATGTTTTGGTTTAAAAAGATGGTGTAAATCAATTAAGACCAAGAATAACTAAAATGATTCAATAATTTAATTTATTGGTTTAATGGAAATTAGATATAATGTGTGAAAAGAATTAAATGATTTAATAACTAATTACTTAAAACTTGATAAAGGTAATTAATTGAATACTTATTAAATGACTTTGAAATCATCTAAATCATTTTATAAAGTTTTGAACTTTTTAATTGATTTATTATAAAGATCTTATAATACAAAACTTTAAGAATAACGTATAATAGAAAGTTGTATTGTTTTATAAGTTTCAAGAACTTAAATAAAATCTTAAGGAATAACTTTATTAACTAATTATATATAATATGGTTAAATGAAAAAGTGAATAACTAATTATTTAAATAATTATTTATTTAACATATTGATTGTTAATGTTTTAAAATAATCACCATTTGAAATAACGTGATTTAAACAATGAATAATTAAAGGAAACGTTTGGACAAATAATTTATTGATTACTATTTAATATCCATAAAAATAAACCAAGTATAACATTTGTCAAAATATTTTTTTAAAATGAATATTTAATTATTTAAATTTAGAAAAAATACAAAAATGATTTGATGACTTTAAAAATATTAAAAGTTTACAAAACTATTTTTATAGTTATTAAAAATGTTCTACAATTAATTTAAAGGTTAAAAAGGCTTCAAAATAATATATGAGGGTGCCCGGGTTCGAACCCGGGACCTCAAGGTTGTGAAGTGTGTGAGTGACCTGTAAACGAGGGCTGCAGTCGTCGTGGCATATCTCGACCCTTATTCTTTTAAAGCAGTATTACAAAACAACCCCCAAATATCAAGCCTAGAATGTAATTGTTTCAAATTGAACCCCAATTTATTGTTGTTGATAAAATCAATCATAGGGCTTTTGTTCCCCAAGGGTAACCGAGTGTGTATGTGTTTAATTACCCAATTTGTAAATGAATTGATGAAGAACATATACAAACGGGTCGCGGCTATGTCGCAGGCTCGTTCAGGTTTCAATTGATGATGAAAGCTTCTAAGGGCTCTAAGGATGAAAAGCCCTTTGTCAATTGTGGGGTAGAAGGCTCGGGATGAGGTCTTCATGTGGGTTACTGGTTTACGGTGAAGGTGGTTATCGAGTTCAATGTTTGTGCGTATATGGAATGAAATTAAGTGTGCATATAGTTGTAGAGAAGTGATATAATCATTTACCATCTACTAATTATGTTCGATTTCAACACTTTCGCATTGAAGGAGTTAAAGGTATTGATAGTAGAATTGGTTTCGAAGTTACCATTGTTGTAACGACGTTCAATCGAATTGATGAGGGTCATGGGGTCGAAACCGATTCTCGAGGGGTTTAAGTCGGTTTTAGTTGCATTTAAATCTAGCATTTAGAAAGTGTGAGGCTCGTCGGAGCCTTGGCCGGAGATGGAAGAGGCCGACCGCGGGGTGGGGGAGGTTTGTTGTTTGAAAGCTTACAAATTTACAGGTTCGGTCCCTGTAGTTTTATGGGCTTACTATTTTATACAAATGCTTTTAAATTAAGTTTTGAAAAATGCAAATTTGACCCCAACTTTTTATACCCAAATTTATAATTAATTTCTTGTCTTATTAAAACTTTATAGAGTTCATAAATAAAAAACTTTCCTTACTATTTATTAATTTTAATTAAATCCTAAAATCTCATATTTAATGTTAGATTTTATAAACTTACATATCTTTATAAGTTTTATAGAAACTTTGAAATATAAGTATTCTTTTTATATTAAAAGTCATAAGTGAAAAGTTAAGCTTCATAAATTATAACATTATTATAATTGTTTGAATGATTTAATAAATTAAATAAGACAATCATTTTTTGTTAGTTACACTTATAATCCATATGATTCATTAAAATATATAAGTTTAATAAAGAAATTTACGTCATATGAAAGTTCAAAATAAGTTCGGGTTTGGGTTTATAATTTTAAAAAATGGCGGATGTTACAAAGGTGATGATGATGGAGATGTATTTGGGATGAAGAAGGAAGAGTGGTTGGTGATAGAGAAAGAAACTGAAGAGCTAACTCCCCTTTTCCAAAACAAGGAAGGGTTGAGTAAATCTAAGGCTGATAAAAGAATCATAAGGTGGAAGTATAACCCCGACCTCAAAATGTTTATGAGAAAGAGGAGAGGGGGAGGAATTTCTTATCTTCACAAGAGGAAGGCATTCAATTCCTTGCCTAAGTGGGACTTGAGGAGGCTGGCTGTGCTGCCATTGCTTAATGCTCATCTGAGTGAGAGAGCCACGCTGTTAGAAAAGGAGATCAGAATGGAGTGAATGACAATTTTGAATCATTCAGGTTTATGAAGGCTGAGAGGAGAAGGTCCAAAAAGGATAAGGTTGTGAAACAGGGAAAGGAAAGATCATGCTGAGGGTGAACCCCCCAAAGATAGTAAACAAGGTTAGATTGTCAGATCCCCTCCCTTAGCAATTACAAAACCTTGAGAAGTGGTTCTATGCTAACAATACGGGAGAGGCTGTGAATAGGATAAAGAGTGGGGTTGAGTTCACATTCTTTGACCCGATGGAGCTATTTGGATTTTGTTATGAAAACTTGCTAGGTCTTTGTGAAAACCACATCAAAGCAGGGGCAGGGGAAGAGATGTGGAAAGAAGCTAGTTTGTTTATGACTGTGGCTAATAAGGTTAAAGGTGTGAGGAAAGAGGTGAAGGAGCTGGCTGAGAAGGTGAGAGCTCAGGATGAGCTAGATATGGATGTGAGGGACTTAATAAGATAGTATGAGCAAGCTAGTGCTCGTCCTGAGGGAGCTGATGAAGCAAGAGGTGACCAGAGTGAATCAGTTGTTGAAGCTCCTGAGGAAGAAGCTGTAGGAGCAGATAAAGATACATCAGATGCAGCGGGAAAGACTGGAGCCCATTAGACAAATCAAGACAAGTGAAGGTGGTGAGATCCATCCTAGGGGGAGTATTGAAGATCACGTATAGGTTGGACTCACCTAGACTAGATTATGTTTATATTACTTTGTAATAGGTTTTATGTTAGTTTACTTTTGAATGTTGTTTATTTTGCTTACTTTTGTAGTCCAGCGAAACTATGGGCGAAAGCAAAACTATCTACAAAACTAGGACTGCTATATATAGATTTGATCATTTTCATTTTTGGCTTCCTTGCAAGAACCCTAATCAGTTATCATTGTTGCAAGAGCCTTTTGTAAGCAGTTATTTCATTGAAATATACTTGTGCTTTGTTATTATTAAGACAATTGATTATTATTGTTCTTAGTTATTGACTTTGAGATTGTTCTTATTGATATTCATCTCGTTATCTTTTCATTGAATTTGATATGAATGAATCAACATCTCATTTGTACTACAAATTGATCAAATGGACCAACAAAGACAATGTGATAGGTTCAATGGATCATTCTGTGTTTGTTATCAAGCAATTGACAATTATATGAACAATGTAATCAACACAAACAAATATCAGAAAAATTCATAGAGTTTCAATTGATATTAGTTTGTGTTGATTACATTGTTCATATAATTGCTTGATAACAAACACAGATCGATCCGTTTGAACCTATCAAATGGTATCAGAGCTTTCGATTTAGTGATTTGTAGTTCAAAATCAACTTTTGAGCATTTTTTAATCACTTGAATCTGTGTTTTGATCGCAATTGTTTAATTAATTGTTGATTTAGTTGTGTTTCATCACTAGAAACATGATTTGAATAACAATTGATTGAACTGACATCTTCAAATCTGAATATTTGGCAGATTTGAGTTCGAACTGTTCTTCACAAGATGACTATTAATGTGCAAAATTGAGATTAATCTGTTGTTAATTGAAAGAAAGGATGCTAAAGGATTGATTATCAATGTATTAGTCACCTGATTGAAGAGTTTTAGATTGTTTTATCAAGTTTTGAAAAATTTGTTAAGATCAGGTTGTTATGAAGAAAATGAATTAGGCCTTTGAGGTGTTGAAATCATCTGAAAAATCACCTAAGTGTTTAGGCGCATGAACACTATTTAGACGCTTTAACATTGTTTAGGTGTTTTAGAGTGGTCATTTTGACACTGTGTGAACGTTTCAACTTTGTTTTGGACGTTTATCAAAAACTAGTCCTAGGCGCTTTGCAACTATTCAGGCGCTTCGGAACTGTTCAAACGTTTCATCACTATTTGGGCGTTTAGTAACTGTTTAGGCGTTTTGATACTGTTCAGGCGTTTTGAACTATTCAGACGTTTCTATACTTGGATGTTTCAGAAATTCACTAAGGCAATCCCTTAGGCGTTTATAAGTCAAGTTGGGCGCTTATCTACTACTTAGGAGCATCAGATTCAGATTTTTTTCTCAACACTTAGAAAATTTTCAAAAAATCTAAAATCCAAAAAATATTTTCATTTCTTTATTTCATTTTAAATCTAAAAATATCAAAAATAGTATATTTTCTTAAATTCAAAACTTAATCATGGTTAAGTCTGAAGATTCAGAGAACAGAGTACCAAAGCTGAAGAATAGAGCTGACTTCAAGAATTGGTCACTCAGGCTGAAACATCATTTGAACTCAATTGATACTGATCTGTGGAAATCAACTGAGAAAGGACCTCACATCCCATTCACTTCTGTTGGTCCTGATAGAGGATTTGTATATACAAAAGATACTCAAGAGCCATATCCTAAAGATAGCTTACATGGTGATGATTTAAAGAAAGTGAAGAATGATGTTAAAGCATATTCTCTCATTTGGAAAGGCTTACCTTTGGAGGTACTTTCAAGGCTGGAGAACTATCAAACTAGTTATACCATGTATAAAGAACTGAAAGTTATCTATGAAGGAGGAAAATAGATACAAGATCTTAAAAGACAGAAGTTAAAGAGGCAACTTGAACTTTTTGAGCATATATTAGTAGAAACTATAAATCAGATGATGAGTAGATATGTGCAACTCATAACTGAAATGTCACCCCTAGGAATTAAAAATGATCTTAAAGACCTATTTGACAGACTTCTGAATGCAATTCCATCATCATGGACCCAAACTGTAACCTTGTTAAAGCAGACTGAAGGTTTCCTATGGATCTTGATCTTCTCATTGCTAAGATTGAATCTGTGGAAATTGATGAGAGCTCAAGAAGTAATGACAGAGTTGCATCAACGTCTCAATACAAGTATGTTGCTTCTCTATCAAATACTATAGAGAATGCTTTCCTTGTCAAAGATGATGCTACTCCTGAAGATGAGGGTGATCTGTTCGTAGGAGCTAGATTCTTCACTAATACCCCAGTCTATTCAACTCAGCCACAACCACAGTCTCCTCCAAAATCTACCATGCCTAAAACTCATAATGACACTCCATCTTCTAACTCTGCTAATCCTAGCAAAGTTAAAGATGTTATAAATATCCTTTTACAGGATGAAGAGTCCAAAACTGCATTTACAGCTTTTATGGCAAGTTTTCAAGCATACCAAGGTAGTCATCTAACTCAGGTTGATTTGATTTTGTAGGATTTGTTTGAGATGGATCCTCATGACATAGAAGAAATGGACCTAAATTGGAAAATGGTGATGATTGCTTACACAATACAAAAGCACTCAAATGTTAACAGGAACAACAAGCCTAGTGCCAACAAAACAGTTGGCCTTGACAAGTCAAAGTCAAGATGTTTCAATTGCAACAGTTATGGCCATTTTTCTAGAGAATGTAAAGCTCCAAGAACTCAAGGTGGAAATGGGAAAAGCAGTTCCAATAGTCAGAGACATCAACATCAGACTCAAAAGATATTTCAAAAACCATATCAGAGTGTGCCTATGATAGAATTAAAAGATGATCAAAAGACAGCTAAAGAATCAAAGAAAGCACTACTTGTAAGCATAAAGGATGGTTATGACTAGAGTGCTTACAATTTACAACTGATCTTACTTTAGGTTTAACATTGATTTTTGAAATGAACGAAGACTAGTCTGAAAACAATGATCTAGAAATAGATGAATCAAAAAATGAGACAGACTATGACTAGAGTGACAAATTTGATCCAAAGGAGGACACATGAGAAGTTGCACTCATGGCAAAGTCTGAACTATCAAAGGTTTTAAATTCTACATCTGACACTGAGTCTTTAAATTCATATCCTGAAATTCCAATTAAAGTAAGAGTAAAACTGTGCACTAAACATGTTTTAAACAAGTTGAACATTATAGAAATTACTCGTTCAAATTATGTGATAAATTGAAGCAAGAAGAATCAATGCACAGAAAACTAAAAGATGATAAAGTTGCTCATGAAAAAATCATGTCACTTCAAGCAAGTTGGAACAAAACTCTAAAGGAACTTGAATTTGTTAAGAAACAACTTGAAGAAATGACAAAAACACTTCAATAAGAAAAATTAGCATATGCCACAACTTAAATTGGCTTGGACAAAGTAAAAAGCTTAAAGACTATAGTTGATCAACTAGTAAATGGAAGAAAGGATAGACATAAAATACGATCAGGTTTTACACATGAACCTATGTCTGAATCTATATCTAATACTTTACCACTTCAATACTCATGACCATTCACCAGAAAATAAAGCTAAGCTAAAAGAATTTCAGAAGAAGAAAAAGATTGGTCAATAAACTATTAAAAGTGAAATTGAAAAACTAAACATTCAAATATTCGAGGAGAAAGATTCAGAAAAGATTAAGAATGACCATCCAATTAAAGTAAAATCTTATGAACCTTGTCTAAAGAATAAAAAACTATTTATTCCAAAAGGTGAATGTGTCATAGAGAAGTGTCAAATTGATTGAAAAAGCTAATGAGATCAATATCAAAATGAAAGGAAAATGTCAAGAAGAGAAATCAGGCAATTCATATTCGATGATTCAAGCTCAAATGAATTAACTCAAAAGAAAGATTGTGAAAAAGAATCTTCACAAGATTCAATTAAAATTTAAAGCATTAAGAAGTCATCAAGAAATCAAAGAAGAAGAAAAACATCTTCTAAAACTAAATAGTCTGAACCAATCAATAAATCAAGTCAAATTAAACTTATGAAGTTTGTGTCAGCAGGAACCTTTAACATGACTACAATATCTGAAACAATGTCAAAAAGTAAGATCAAATCTAACTCTGATCTAAAAACAAGTTCAGGTCCAAAGTCTTCCACTGTTCAAAATAGATTTGTATCCAAGGAGTTAAAGAATTGTGAGAGTATTCAAAAGCATAATCCAAAAATTCAAAAGTCCAAACTCACACAACAAAAACTAAAGCTTAACCCGTCTTCTTCTAAATCTAGACAAGGATCTAATGTGGCCTCTACATCTATGGTTAATAAAATGTTGTTTAAAAAACCACAAAAATATTATGATATATGTGACATGTACAATCATAACACATCTGAGTGTTATTTTATTAAATACCGTCACATAGGTGATATGACAAATCACGACACTGTTGATTGTTAATTTTAACAAATATTGTGCATTGTGTGATGAACGGAAAAATAATACAGAGGATTGTTTCTTGAGGAAGAACTCACCTAGAAAGGATTTCGATAATCAAGGATATGCTAATCCAACGTTCCAAAGCAATCATTATAATGGATTTCAAAATCTATCAAAAAAACACCTTCTCTTGGTTTGAGATCATTCAGAAGAAACAATTTAGATTATGATAATCAGTATAATGTCAGATCACAACAGTATAATCAAGGAAATTTCGTTACACTCTCAGTGAGAAGGAAAAATGAAAGATATAATAAGAAAAACTTATCTAATGTCTCAAAAAATGGTTCAAAATTTCTTGATGATGATCTTGAGAAGAGGTTTAATGTTTTAAAAACAAAACAAAGAAAAGATAATCAAATTGTATTCAAAAGAGGATTTGAAAATCAGAAATTTCAAAGGAAACCTGACGTAAACAAACTCCATTTCAAACAGTTTAGCATTGTAGATAAATTTGGAAAGCCTAAGACCATTTTGGCTTGTGTTACTAACTCATCTTAAATGTCTTTGAATGTAGGTACGCCTACAAAGACCAGTAAACACATGGTATGTTGACAGTGGGTGTAGCCGGCATATGACAGACAATCAAGCCTTGCTTCAAGATTTTAAGCTAAAGGATGGTACTCATGTAATGTTTAGTGGAGATGCAGGTGGAAAGATAACCGATGAAGGAATGGTATCTAATGGAATAATAAATTTTGATAAAGTCAACTTCTATGAACAGTTGAACTTTAATCTTATAAGTGTTTCACAAATATGCGATAAATCTTATTCTACCTTATCTGATGACTCTTTTTATTATATTTTAAAGCCATGATTTCATATTAGTAAGGAGTGGGTTGTTGTTAAAGCTGTTCAAGATAGAGATGACTACAAACTAGACATATATCATGTTGATCCTTCAATAGAAACAGCTGGCCTCATTGCTCATGCATCAAATGATGAAAACCAGCTTTGGTATAAACGTCTCGGTCATTCCAACTTCAAGAACATGAACAAATTTGCAGTAGGATATCATGTAGTTAGAATTGCTTCAAAGAAGTTCGCAACATCAGACCTCTTCAAAGCATGTTTGAAGGGAAAAGAACATAAAACATCTTATAAGACCAAACAAATTAACTCAAATTCAAAGTCTCTACAGATGTTATACATGAATCTATTTGGTCCTGTAAACATATAGAGCATCAGGAAGAAATCGTATTGTTTAGTCATCATTGATGATTATACATGATTTTCTTGGGTGTTCTTTTTACATGCAAAATCCAAAACAACTGAATTTTTAAAAGAATTTATCACTAAAAGTAGAAAATCAACTTGATCAAAAAGTCAAAATAATTAAAAGGGATAATGGAACCGAATTTATAATTGCTAATATTGACAGTTTCTGTGCAGAAAAACGAATAGCTCATTGGTTCAGTGCTCCTCGAACTCCACAACAAAACGAAGTTCCAAAAAGGAATATCAGAACATTGATTGAAGCAGCTCGTGCAATGTTAGCTAATGCTATGATTCCTATCACTTTATGAGATGAAGCCATATCAACTGCCTGTTTCATTCAGAATCGTACTTTGTTGGTTAAAAACAAACAGAAAACTTCTTATGAGTTAAAGTTGGGCAGGAAACCCAACATTGATTTTCTTAAATCTTCTAGATGTCCTATTTTGATATTAAATTCAAATGACCATCTAGGAAAATTTGATTCAATGTCTAATGATGGATTCTTTCTTGGATATTCGTCCGCTTCGAAAGCATATAGAGTTTATAACTCTAAGATGAATGTTCACATTGAAATGTTCAATGTTAAATTCCTTAAAAATTCCTTTCCATCGGTTGCAAGTGGTCCAAAGTGATTATTTGATTTAGACTCATCATCAAACTCATTTAATTCTAATCTATTTGAAACTTCTTGTTGTCAACCAGAAACAAACAGGAGATCTTGGAACCTTTAGTGAAGATTTTGATTCAGATGATATGGATGATACAAGCCCAGACTATCTGTTTTTCTCCTTTATGAGAGATCCTCTATTCACTATAGAAAATCATGATCAACAAAATCCTGAGCATCAACAAGTTTCTGAAAATTCTAATGTTTCTCAACCTATTCTAATGATCGACTAGAAATTCACCATCCTGAGTCTGGAACTTCATCTATATTTGGAGATACAGATGTTAATGACAAACTTGATTATTTTATCAATTCACCAACTCAAGTTTGGTATCCACATTCTTCAACTCTGTTGCACCAGCTCTCCGACCAGAACCAAACCAATCTGGATGTGAATGTTCAACAAGACGAGATTCCAACAACTCGTATTCATAGGAAACATCCCATCTCTCAGATTATTGGTCCTTTGAATGAAAGAACAACAACAAGTCACTCAAAACGAGAAAATCTTTGCTTGTACTCATGTTTTCTATCTCAAATTGTCCCTAAAAACCTTACTAAAGCATTGAAGGAAAATAGTTGGATTGAAGCAATGCAAAAGGAATTACTAGAATTCTGAAAACAAGAAGTTTGGACACTGGTGGATTTAACTAAAAGAGAAAATGCCATAGGCACAAAATGTTATTTAGAAACAAATCAGATGAAAGAGGAATAATATTCGTAACAAAGCTCGATTAGTAACTCAAGGTTATACCCAGGAGGAATGAATAGATTATGATGAAGTGTTTGCTCTAGTTGTAAGACTAGAAGCAATTCGTATCTTTTTGCCATGGGCTTCTTATATGAAATTCAAAATGCATCAAATAGACGTTAAAGGTGCATTTTTGTATGGACCAATCACTGATGATGTGTATGTTAAGAAACCTCAAGGGTTTGAAGATGCTGAATTTCCACATCGTGTGTACAAGCTCAATAAAGCTTTATATGGCCTACATCAAACCCTAAGAATCTGGTATGAGGCATTGTCCTAGCACTTGATCCAACATGGATATACACGATGGAAGATTGATATGACTTTATTCATAAGAAAGATTCATCTGATCTCCTTTGTGGGTAAGTGTATGTGGATGATATTATTTTTGGATCAACCAGTCAAAAAATATGCTCAGAATTTGAAGAGATTATGAAATCACAATTCGAGATGAGTTCTATAGGAGAAATTAATTTGTTTCTTGGATTACAAGTAACACAGTCTGTAGATGGCATCTTCATCACTCAAGAGAAGTTTGTTGATAAGCTATTGAAGAAATTCAAACTGCAAGATTGTCAATCCATCAGAAGTCCAACTGACATAAACACCAAGATTGATCCTTATCCAAAAGGAAAATCTATAGACCAAACATTATATAGATCTATGATTGGACCTTGATATATTTAACTACATCTAGACCTGACATAATGTATGTTGTTTGTGTCTGTGCCAGGTATCAATCAGACCCGAAGGAATCTCACCTTATCGCTCTCAAATGCATATTTAGATATCTTAAAAGAAAACCAGCTCTAGGGTTATGGTATCCTTAGAAGGAAAACTTCGAGTTATATCGATATACATAGAGTGATTATGGGGGATGTAGTCAAGATAGAAAATCTACCATGGGTGGTTGTCAGTTTTTAGGTTCTCGATTAGTCTTGTGGCAGTGTAAGAAACAGACAAACGTCTCAGTCTCAACTATAGAAGATGAGTACATTGCTGCATTAGCAGGATGTTCTCTGTAAGGCCCTGTTCCCGAAAACCTCACAAGTTGGTCAATAACAGCAGTTAAAGCATTAAGCATTATAATTATACAAACTTAAGCAATGGAAATAATTTATCAAAAACCATTCATTTCATTTGAAAGACTGTTGTTAAGCAATACACTATTGTTTAATCGATTACAAAAGAACTGTTAATTGCATTACAAAACAACAGTAATATGAAATACGAATGGATGTCAATCTTTCCCTGCCAAGTAGCTTCACCCTCGTGCCACCCTCAGCAATAATTACCTGCCAACTGAAAATGTATAAAAGTCAGTGTTCCTAAGTGAGTTCTAGTTTTAAAAGTAATAAAAATACTTTCTGTATGTTGTATATGAAAATACTCTTTCTATGAAAAACAAATCTTTACTTTGTATGCAAGCATGCATTAACTATATGAACAAATGTTGTTCGTTCTCTTTACTGTATGCCTTGTATGTTCTATAATCTTTTTATCTTTATCTTTCACTTTCTGTATGGACCAATGAGCAATACCCTAAATTGTATGCGCGATGAAAACCGGTGATAGGCCATCTATATCCCTCAAGAGGATTCTGTTTACTGTATAAAAGGCTGATCCAAACACCTAGGACACGCTACAGAGGTCTTGCCAATCTCCAAGACTGGCCCTGTGTGCATAATAGGGTAGTTAACCTGCAACACAATTGAGCTAACGACAACACGGTCGTGTACCTCCTATAAGCTTGCAAGACTTGTTAACATTTTATTAATGTTCCTCTTCTCTTCTTTATTGCTCTTTCTCTTTATTATTACAATATACTTTACATTACGATAATAAACATACCACGTAAAGTTACACACTATATGTAATAATAATAATGGCAATAATAATAAGGAACAATCATAAGGCAATCATAATCATGCATGAAACCTATCATTAATAAGCTCTAGTCAAACCTCGGTCAAAACCTAAGAGCACAAACTCCCAAGAATTCTGTAATAAATTCTAAGTGTTGGGCGCTTAGACACCATTTGGGCGCACGAGCCCTATCTGGGTGTTTCATTACTATGTAGGCGCATCAGTCAACACTTAACTTCTTTAACTCTTACGCGCATGAACAATTCAGGCTCATGGGCACTATTCGGGCGTATGAACACTTAGGCGCATGGGTTATTCGGACGTATGGACACTTAGGCGCATGGGCCACTTGGGCACATGGGCACTATTGGGGCGCATGGCCTTACACTTAGTCGTCTGACTAATATATCTAAGCGCATGGACCACTGTTCAAGCGCATGGGCTATACATAAATTCTTCTAAGGCTTTCCCATGCGCATGAGCCTTATCTAGGCGTATGAACCTTCTGCTCAACATGTTTCTAGTATGTTTTCAAACCCAATCATCAAACTCATTTGTTCTAAGCCTAACATGGCTATTCTAAACATGAACAACCTATAAGCATTCAAGAATCATCATCCAAACATGCATAATACATACGGGTATACATACATAAACATTTGAAAATCGTTTTAATACATTTTCAGCCCCAAAGAGAGTTTAAAACAACTAAAAACCAGGGTCTAGAACTCACCTGGTGAAACTTTGGTGTTTCTTCCTTCTAACCCTTTGCAACTGAGTTCAAACACATTTAAACCCCACCAAACACACAACACCCCGAGCACATACACAAACACATAAGCACATAAACATATAACCAGGATAAAACCCGTCACAAATACTTGAATTCGATTTCTTCTTTTCTTCTTCTTCAAACC
The DNA here is from genome assembly GCA_025506515.1 of Flaveria trinervia. Lineage (NCBI taxonomy): Eukaryota > Viridiplantae > Streptophyta > Magnoliopsida > Asterales > Asteraceae > Flaveria > Flaveria trinervia. The sequence continues at coordinate 31,012,111 of CM046446.1, forward strand.
GAAGTTCTGCTCTCTTCCTTTCTCTCTCTCAGTAAAACCGAAGTGGAAGTGATGTGAAAAGAGGGCGGGCGGCCATGCCCACCTTTACACCAACTTTTCAAAGATTTTATCCTTTTGGACACTTTTAGTCCCTCCACTTGGACTTTATTGCTTTTCTTTCTTTTATTCTTCATTTCATGTCTTTTTTTTAAAAAATAACCGGGTGTTACAATCTCAAATCCTTTGGTTGCAAAATCAATTACTAGATTATGGGTTCAATTTTCTTAAAACTCCTATTTACCTTGACAACACTGCTGCTATGTTTATTACACCTAATCATGTCGAACATTCTAAAACAAAACATATCAAAATTCGATATCATTTTCTCAGAGACAACTCTGAAAAAGGTCTAATCATTTTGATTCAGATATAAACTGAAAAATAGTTGGCTGACCTATTTACCAAAGCTTTCTTACCAAAAACGTTTGACTATCTAGTTGAGTCAATTGGTCTTATTAATCATGTTGAAAACTGACTTTCTTTATCAAAATGATAAAAACCCTCGCTCATTTTCATAAACAAATCAAAAGTTAAACCGTCAAAGTCAACTACCTAATTATGTACATTGTGTGTGTTTGTTAAATGAAAAAGAAAATACAACATGAGAAAATTGCAAAAACAAAAGAGAAAATTATCAAATGAAAACACAAAAATATAGTTTAATTGTTAATTTTTGTAGGATTGAATATGCTATTGCAATATGTGAGAATGATAGTACATCAGTTTTAATCAGTTGCATACTTCACTCGCTCATAAAGTTTGATGTGATCAACTATGATTTGCAGGCAAGATCATGTAATTATACTGATAAAGTAAATTCTTGTGATTAAACTAAATCATCTATGCATTTGTGTGTGTCCATCTTAGTTCTAATGAGTAGTATTAACTTATTTGATTGATTGCTTGTAAAGTCACAATCTTACACCTGGTGGTGATATGAATAACCATGAGCTCTATTTACCGCATCTGTTCACTTCTCTTTTATGAGTCATCATAGACCTGAAGTGACGAGGTATCCTTTGTTTTAAGTCATTACAGACCTGGATATTCTCACCAAATGCATAAGATGCCAATATGCACAATCCTTTCAAAAGTCCAAAATGGATATCCTATGATTCTTATGAATCATCTATATCTATTTCTTTATGAAACGGATTTGGGAATTACCTAATGGCTTGTCCATGGTGATTTTCTCGGAGATTATCAACTGGTTTAACCATGATGATTCTATCATTGACCTAAATATGAGATCTGGTTATACATATATGACAGGTTTTTAAGTTGAGTAAAAATGCTTGCTTGCATACCTTGACAAGGGTCGAACTCTCTAAGTCTAAGTGTGAAATACATAATGTCATATCTAATCTAACCTTAAATCCAAGAATTGAAAAAGTAAGTGTACTGATTCTTTTTCCAAAGCACTCATTGTCTATCCTTAGATCTCGTGTCTCCTTTACTATGGTAACACTGACTTGGAACACATTTGATCAGGATTTAGTCATTGTCTATGACTATACGCAATTTATTTATTTCAATGTGTTGATTATTAACATATATGATCTCACTACAGGCATGCGATTCAATGTGTAGAATTTTATTCTGCTTATTTTGATTTTGCATGATTTTATGTGTGTAGGCATGTTAATAATGAGTGGTTTTCTTAAATTTTCAACTTCTATACACTTCTAAGTTGCTAAACTTAATAGTTTAGGGGGAGTAAAGATGAAAAAGAGAATATCAAAATAAATGGTTGGATGAAAAAGGATGAAGCCAAAATATTCAAGCAATTGTGTGTCTGATATGATTAAAAATGAATCTAAAAACGAAAATTTTCAAATTGTTTTAAAATGTGGAAAAGGTTCTTGCAAAGAATTGACAAGTGTTTGTATTTTTATGAATTTTTTTAGACTAAAATGACGGGAAATTAATTAAAAATTTGGTCAAAAAGTCAATGTTTTGGTCAAATAGTCAAAGTCTTAGTCATTATTCAAAGTTTGATCAAAGTTTGAAAGTTTTATGAAGAATAGTGCAATTGCACAAAACTAGGGTTTGAATGAATTTTGTGTGAAAAAATTCTCAAGTGCTAGACATATGGATGTCTCATGCGCCTAAACAATGACCATAAGTCTAAGTTTAGACACATGATGAATTTTTAGTTTTATGATAACTGTTGGATGTTTTGAGTCAAACTCATACGTCTAAACAGTAGTCATGAGTCTGAAAATTTTGATTAAGTGTTGGGTGTTTTGAAAAAACTCATGCGCCTAAACAGTACCAGACGTTTCGTATTGAAAATAAAATAAAGTATTAGGCATTTCAGTCTAGGTCATGCGCCGGAATAATGCTCATGCGCATAAAAAGTGCTCATATGCCTCTACAGTGCAAATGAGCCTAAGTTCTTGAACAAAATTTGACCAAGTGTAACTCACGCGTCTAGGTCTCATACGCCTAAACAAGGGTAATACGCCTGTACAGTGCTAATGCGCCTAAACCTCATACGTCTCAACAGTGGTCATGCGCCTACACAGTTGCAATGCATCTAAGGGTTTTTCACACTTATATAAATTCTACACTTGGACAGATTTCATTTCAATCGAGCTTTTCACTCTCTTATTCTCTATGTTCTTACTCTCAAGTACTCGACTCACAAATTACTCATTGTTTACTCTGATTTTATGAGATTGTTGATATTCTAAGGTAAAATCAGCGTTTGTAAACAATATATTGAGATTATTTCATCAAATCAACGTTCATTGACATCACAATGATTCGGACGTTTGAAACCTATTTAGGCGTTCGAACCTAACATTTGAATAAATTTGAAATTGATGCTCAAATGTGATTATATGCTAAAATGTAACCTGAAGTTGTTAATGGTACTAGATTACGACCTGTTTAACAACATCAAATCCAAATTTCATCACAAAAGTTTTGATGATTCGATGATCATAATAATAATAATAATAATAATAATAATAATAATAATAATAATAAAATATTGAACTTGAAATGAATCGGCAAAATACAATGTTCAAATTAAATTTGCCTGTAAGTCATTAAATTCAATTTGTATTTTCAAATCAACTAGAAACAAATTACGTAATTGATTGTATATCTTAAAATTTGATTGAATCACTAAAATAGGAAGTTGAAAAACTTATAATTTTTTAAATGATCAAATTTTAAAATATAAAATTTGTTAAGTAAACACTAAAATCTATTGAAGGAATTCTAACTTTTACAAGTTTGGTAAAAACTTATTGAATATAAAACCTTCATACTATTTCATTTTCTTTGTGATTGACAGATGAATGGATTAAAGTTTGACCCTAAGCACAATGTTGTTGATTTTCTAAATGAAGAAGTTAGAGAATCTACTGGATATGAAGAGATTATCACATTTCTTCTAAGGACGAAATATGTATATGCTATGTGTGCCAGACCGGCCATATATGCAATACTAATTAAGAAGTTTTGGAGAATAGCAAAAGTTGAGCTTGATGATAATAGAAGAAAAGTTGTAAGGGTATTTATTACTAATGATAGAATGATTAAAGTCTCTGAAGATTCTATAGGAGTTGCATTAAGATTGGGTTAGAATGACGATCAAGATTTGTCTGAGTACACTTTTAATGAGTGTAAGGAAATATTCATGCAGATGGTTCATCCAGATAACTTCCCTAAGAAGAAATTCTTTAGGGCAAGAGTCTATAATCACCAGAAGCTGCTTTGCTACATATTTCAACATTGTATGTCTAAGAGGAGTGCAGGATGGAACTCTTTTCCAGTAGACATTGTATCTCCTATAGTAGCCATAGCCACAAATAGAAGATTCAACATGGCTACGTGATAATGAATGTGTTCATATTCAACTTGGAGAAAGGAAAGAGGAACAAGTACTTGATGTATCCTAGGTTTCTCCAATTGACATAAATGAAAAATATCCAGACATTCATGCTTTTGGAGTACAAGGTGACAGATTTGATTTAGAGCATATGTCTGAAGGTGTTTTTAAGAGACTTGCTGTGATTACAGGAGCTGATAATATACCTCTATTTGATTATATGAGGAATGTAACTAATGATAATGTTGATATTAATCAACAACACTTCCATTTGACTGAATATGAGCCTGTAAATCCTAATGATCTTATAGAAGATGTAGTGGAAGAAGTGGTTATTGAAGAATCTGAAGAAGATGATGAAGATCAAAAGGATGATAATGATGATAGTTATAACAATAATGATTATGATAATGATGATGAAAATGATGATAATGAGGTAGAAGGGAATAATGAAGAACCTATTCATGGATGGATAGTGAACAAACTATTTCTCATCATAGAGATGATGAGGATAGAAATGTAGATGATAACGTTGATACTAAAGTAAATGATCAAAGAGATAATGAGAATGTTGAGAATGTTGATTTCAATCAAGCCTTTGATTTTGATGCTGTTTGGTCTAAGCCTATCACAGAGAATGTATTTCTACTATGCAATCTCTAAGTGTGGAAGTTATGATTATGAAAGAGAGAAAAAGAAATGAAACAAACAAATGATGTTTGTGTTCAAACAGAATTGATGATGACTCAGATGTAATTGATGAGTTAAAGTGTCAGATTGTAGATCAAAATGAAGAAATTGAGAGATTGAAAGAAGAAAATGCTTTGTTAAAAGAAAATGATGAAAAGAAGAACGTCATAATGAATTAACTTGAAGAAAAGGTTAAAAGAATGTTTGAAGAGATACAAAAATTAAAAGAAAGTCTATAGGAATCAGAAAAAGAAAGTGAAGTGTTAGTTATTGAGAAAGAAACTGTACAAGAGTCTCAAGAGATTAAGACTAGAAGGTTTACTGAATTTTAGAAAGGTAAAAGAAAGATGAATGAAGTGGAATCATCTTCAGTTCCTTCTAAAGTTTAAAAGACTGCTTTGATACCATTTGATAGGTTCAAATGGATCGATCTATGTTGGTCATCAAGCAAGTGACAATTATATGAACAATGTAATCAAGACAAACAAATATCAAAGGAATTCATAGAGTTTCAATTGATATTAGTATGGATTACAATATGAAAATGAGACAATTAACAACAGTGTATGAAAAGTCTATCCAAAAGTGTAAGGCCTCGTACCCGGGCACCTCATAGTTGCTCATTCATTGCACATAAAACATTTTAAAACGTACATATATATTTCTGCGGAATTTAAAACTTTCATTAATAACTAAAAACATGTCATTTCATTCATTTACAATATTTGTTTTCATCCAAAATACAAAGACATGTCAAAATACAGTTGCCAACCTCAAAATGCTCCTAGTAGCTTATGCATCCATGCTGCAACTCCTCAGCATCAACAAATACCTGCCAACTATCATGCATACAAAAGCCAGCGACGCTAAGTGAGTTCTAGTTTTTATATTAAAACACTTTGCTTTCATCAAAACGGTTCTTTACTTTATTTCAAATCATACTATACTTTACAATCGTTCGTGATCATACATCATACGTACATACAAATAATATCATTATTATCTTTGCGATTACGTTCGTTAACTTTGTTCATTCAACATATATCATTATCATTCACTTCTTTCTCTCTAGATCCGGTCAAACTTCACCCTCTTCGTGGCACTTAGCCACGATTACTAAGATCGAATGACTAGGGTCTATATCGTACATTATTATGATAATTCGTTAACATTCATTTCATACGTTCGCTCTTTCCATCATTATCTTTCGTTCATTACTCTTCATTACTCGAATTTTGTATCATGCAATATCCCCGACTCATGATCGAAAGCTGATGCTATGCTGGAGCCTGTACACAAACCCCCGACTCATGTCCAAAGACTTACACAACATCGGGGTACGCGACAAAGATCCCATACGAGTCAATCATAGGGATTGAAGTCTATCCGAGTCTGTTGCAACACAAAGTTGGTCACCTCATACATATGCTTAGCTTTATGCCACACCCCTGAAGTTATATGTAACTCGGGTAACCATCATATATTCACCCCTAACATAATGGGTAACTACACCCTGGGTACGTACACCGCCATCGAAATGGGTAACAACACCCCATTGAAATGGGTAACAACATCCCTATCGAAATGGGTAACAACACCCTCATCGAAATGTGTAACAACACCCCCATCGAAATGGGTAACAACACCCCCATCGAAATGGGTAAGAACACCCCCATCAAAATGGGTAACAACACCCCCATCGAAATGGGTAACAACACCCCCACCAAAATGGGTATCTACACCCCCATCGAAATGGGTACCTACACCCCATCAAAATGCGTAACAACACCCCATTGAAATGGGTAACACACCCCCATCCAAATGGGTAACAACACCCTATCAAAATGGGTAACAACACCCCCATCAAAATGGGTAACAACACCCCCATCGAAATGGGTAACAACACCGAAGGTCACCTATAAAGATTAGAACCCCAGCGTGCACACTTTAGGATTTGCTGAACCTCACACGGTAGAGCCTAAGGCATTTAGAGTCGTGCACTTCACTATACTTCGCTTGTAAGCCTCTCATGTTCTCGTTCATTCATTAATGCATGAATTCACTCATTACGTTCCTCTTTTCATTATCTTCCACTTTACGTTACATAATACTTCATTACATTCATTAACGTTCAACACAAAGCCAAGAGAAGACAAACATACATAATAAGGAACATACACATAATCATAAACATACACCATCACCATACAGGCAACATCATACATACATAACACACATCAGACATTAGCCATCACATCATAACCAGGCTTATCTCCCCATAATAGCCCTAAAAACCACTTAGAAAACCTTATGTCCAAATTGGGCGCATGGGACCTTCTAGGCGCATGAGCATAAAAATTCTAAGTGTAAAACAGTCCGGCGCATGGCACTATTTGGGCGCTTCTGCCTTGTTCAGGGGCTTTGCCACTATGCAGGCGCATGGCACCAGTTCAGGCACAACACAAACAATTAGCCGTTTTGGCACTTGGGCGCACAGGCACTATTTAGGCGCATGGCCAACACTGGGGTGCATGGCCAACACTTAGACGCATGGCCAGCATGCTGGGCGCACGGGCCACTGTTTAGGCGCATGACCCACTCTTGGGCGCATGGCCAAGACTTAGGCGTCTGGCCTCTCATACTGGGCGCATGGCCAACACTTAGGCGTCTGGCTTCTCATGCTGGGCGCATGGGCCACTGTTTGGGCGCATGAGGCACCTCTGGGTGCATGGACAACTGTTCATGTTCATCAGAACATTCTGAACTACTTTCGATGCTACCAACATCACCTGATTATCATTCTAATGATACCAAGCACAAATCTAACATACTAAGGGCATCTAAGCATGCTACATATCATCACTAACCCATAATCAACACTAAAACATACATACATACATACATCATTTCGAACATAAGGCTGTAGACCCATGGGTACTTTCAAAATGTTTACTTAGTATGCATAATAGCCCCAAACAAGTTGAAAATCAGTAAAAGAGGGGTTCTAGAAACTCACCTTGAGGAGCCTTTGAGCAACACACTTCTAGTTTGAGACCCACCTTCGATTCAGCTCTTGAATCCCGAAAACAAACACTAAACACTAAGAACTTTGGTCAAGAACTCGAAACCCAGCTGAAACTGAGCTCATATAAGAGAAGACTTACCTTTGTAGCTGATTCTTCCTCTTTCTCTTTCTAGAACCGAGAGCTTTCTCTCTCTTCCGTCTTCCTTTCAGCAGAATGAAGAAGATGAAGAAGAAATGGGCGACCATGCCCCTTTAAACCTTAAAGTAAAAAGGTTTTGTACTTTGTACACTTTATCCCCCTCCACTTGTGCTCATTTTCTATTGTTTCTATTTACTTTTCTTTTCCTTTTGTTTGAATAGAAATTCGGTGTGTTACAAGTCTACCCCCCTTAAAGAGGTTTCGTCCCCGAAACCTGTCGCTTCTCGAACAGTTATGGGTAACACTGTCTCACCTCTTCTTTGATCTTGCACTTAAACTTAGATCCCTTTAGGCTTCACTGCATCCGCATAGGTGAAACCATCATCCTCCTTAGCCTATTCTCTTCTTCTTATTAATAATGGCCAGCAGTTGCTTCTCGTGGTTGGATACTTTGTCCATCTCAGTGTTCTCTAGAAGCATGATCATATCATTATCAGTTGAGCTCTTTCGTAGACAAGATGCATGGAACATCAGATGAATTCAACTTAACTCATCGGTAGCCCCAGTCGATGTGTCATTTCTCCTACCTGTGCAACAACTGGGAATGACCCTCTACTCTTAGTATTAGCTTTACTTGACCCCAAACCAAGCAATCCGCTTTCCTGGTGAAAGCCTTCATCATAATTCATTGTCGTAGGTCGTCACCGAACTCTGGTCGTGCACGGTTTATCAATCCATCTCCTTGCAACACTTGGGGTTCGAGTCGTAGATTACCGATCAACTCACCTGGAGATGTACATCTATCCACCTATGCCTGTCTTGAATAGTATAGCAGGAACAAGCGCTCTCTCTCTCTAAATCCTATCCGCAATCCTCTAGGGCATTAGGTAACCTGGTGGACTTACTAATAGCAATGCTTACATCAAAGGGTTCATCAATCTTCCTACTCCTAACAGGAAACATCACAGAAGATAGTAGAAACAAAACTACTACTAGCGCCACATTTAAAGTATAGATGCATAAATCTAAACTACTAAAAATGTACCTGATATTACCTCAGAGTCTGATCTTGCCTCCTCCCGGTCATAGCAAAGGCTCTAGCCTTCACCCTCTGTTCTCCTTCCTCGTACCGGAGCTTCCTGCCCTTGACTTCTTACAGTTTCTGCTCATGTGACCTTCCACACCACATGAATAGAACCTCCCCATACTGCAGTTCTTCGTTACATGTCTGGTCCTTCCACAACGGAAACAGACATTGCCCCCAATCTACATTCCCCGGGGTGCCTGTGTCCACACTTGTCACACCTTTTTGACCCCGCATAAGTTATGACCACACGCTGATCATCCCTCATGCGTCTTTGTCACCTTCAGCGGCTCCGCTACTTCCCATCGCTTCCTGTTCCAATCTTGATGACCCTTTCCTTTCTCGCTACCTTCAGTCACCATCACAGATCTTTCATCATACACCCTTCCCGCCAAATCAACCACCGACCTAAGCGTGCTCGGTCGGGCAGTGATCATGTGCCTACGGATGTCGGTTAGCAAGCCCTGAATATACCTCTTGATCTTTCACGAAAGAGGTGTCACCTGATCCAGCACCAAATGTGCCATCTCGTTGAATTTAGTGGTATACTGCTAATGTGTCATCATTCCCACCTCCAGCTGTAGGAACTCCCTCTCAACCTTATCCATCTCACGGTGAGGATAGAACTCCTCAATCACTAGCCTTTTCCACTCTGACCATCTCATCCTTCCGATATCCCTGCTTCCCTCAACCTGGACAATATTGTCCCACCACACAAAGTTGAGTCCATAAAAGAGTGAGTGGCAAACTTCACCTTCTGGTCCTCTCGGCACTTGTTGATCTCAAGGACAGCCTCCATCTCTCTCACCCATCGGTGAGCAGCAGCAGCAGTGCCATTACCATCAAAGGTAGGGGGCTTGCACCTTTGGAACACCCCATAATTACAACCTCGTGCTGCCTCAGGCACAGGCTCTTCTTCCTCCACTTCCTCATCAGTAGGCATAACCATCTTGGCCTCCGGTTGTTTTCCCCTTCCCGAGGACCTATTCCTCTCCTTCCTTTCCTCGCTCCTCACAGCCCTAATGACTTCAGTCACAACGGACGGTAAGGCTATCTACATGACATGGTGTACTTCCTCAGCAATCGCCTCCCTAGCTGAGGCATTCAAACTAGCATTCTCATTCTCTTCGCTCTGACCATGAACCTCATGGTTCTCATGGGTCGTCTCAGGATCCTTAGCACTACTCCTAGTCACACGTGAATGGCCTCTACCTCTAGGAGCCTTGGAAGACTTCTACCTAGCCATCCTCTAACACACTGCAAGATTCAAACACCAACACGGTCATTCAAGGTAATAACTCAGTTTATGTCAAGTATAGTAAGTCCCTAATTATAATGGCCAGTTGTGATTAACCACTTACTTTACACTTCATACCCCAAGCATTTCCTATCCTGATTACATCAGTATCTAAATCTACACAAAAGCACACTAGCCACATAACATGTGCATATAATACCGGTTAACGTTAACTTACTTTAAACGGTTACATAAAACCTGTACCTGCAGGCACGTAGCTAGTAGGACTGGCATCCCTTTTGTTTTAGTCCCATTCTCAAAGGTTTATTTTGAAAATTTACCCATTTCACTTAAACTTTGGCTCTCATACCAACTTGTAAGGCCCCGTATCCGGGCACCTCAGAGTTGGTCATTCATTGCACATAAAACATTTTATAACGTACATATATTTTGCTGCAGAATTAAAAATTTTCATTAATTACTAAAAACATGTCATTTCATTCATTTACAACATTTGTTTTCATCCAAAATACAAAGACATATCAAAATACGGATGCCAGCCTCAAAATGCTCCCAGTAGCTTATTCATCCATGCCTGCAACTACTGAGCATCAACAAATACCTGCCAACTATCATGCATACAAAAGTCAGCGACACGAAGTGAGTTCTAGTTTTTATAATAAAATACTTTGCTTTCATCAAAACCGTTCTTTACTTTATTTCAAAATCATACGATACTTTACAATCGTTCGTGATCATACATCATACGTACATACAGATAATATCATTATTATCTTCGCCATTACGTTCGTGAACTTTGGTCATTCAACGTATATCATTATCGTTCACTTCTTTCTCTCTAGATCTGGTCAGACTTTACCCTTTTCATGGCACTCAGCCATGATTACTGAGGTCGAATGACTAGGGTGTATATCGTACATTACTATGATAATCGTTAAAGTTCATTTCATACGTTTGCTCTATCCATCATATCTTTCGTTCATTACTCTTCATTACTCGAATCTTGTCTCATGCTCGAAAGCTGATGCTGTGCCGGGGCCTGTACACAAACCCCCAATTCACGTCTGAAGACTGACACATCACCGGGATACACGACAAAGATCCCATAGGAGTCAATCACAAGGATTGAACTCTATCCGAGTCTGTTGCAACACAAAGTCGCTCACCTCATCCATATGCTTAGCTTTATGCCACACCCCCGAAGTTATACATAACTCGGGTAACCATCATATATTTCACCCCCAACATAATGGGTACTACACCGCTATCGAAATGGGTACCTACACCCCCATTGAAATGGGTAACAACACCCCCATCGAAATGGGTAACAACACCCCTACCGAAATGGGTAACTACACTCCGATCGAAATGGGTACCTACACCCCCATTGAAATGGGTAACAACACCCCCATCGAAATGGGTAACAACACCCCCAACGAAATGGGTAACAACACCCCTATCGAAATGGGTAACAACACCCCCATCGAAATGGGTAACAACACCCCCATCGAAATGGGTAACAACACCCCCATCGAAATGGGTAACAACACCGAAGGTCAGCCACAAAGACTAGAACCCCTGCGTGCACACTTTAGGATTTGCTGAACCTCATGCGGTAAAGCCTAAGGCATTTAGAGCCGTGCACTTCACTATACTTCGCTTGCAAGCCTCTCATGTTCTCGTTCATTCAATAATGCATGCATTCATTCATTACGTTCCTCTTTTCATTATCTTCCACTTTACGTTACATAATACTTCATTACATTCATTAATGTTCAACGCAAAGCCAAAGGAAGACATACATACATAATAAGGAACATAAACATAATCATAAACATACACCATCACCATACAGGCAACATCATACATACATAACACACATCAGCCATAAGCCATCACATCATAACCAGGCCTATCTCCCCATAATACCCCTGAAAACCACTTGGAAAACCTTAAGTCCAAATTGCACGCATGAGCATAAAAATTCTAAGTGTAAAACAGTCTGGGCACATGGGCACTATTTGGGTGCTTCTGCCCTGTTCAGGCGCTTTGCCACTATGGAGGCACGTGGCACTTGTTCAGGCGCATCACCAACACTTAGCCGTTTTGGCACTTGGGCGCACAGACACTATTTAGGCGCATGGCCAACACTTGGGCGCATGGCTATCACTTAGACCATGGCCAACCTGCTGGGCGCAGGGCCACTATTTTGGCGCATGACCCACTCTTGGGCGCATGGCCAACACTTAGGCGTCTGGCCTCTCATGCTGGGTGCATGGGCCACTGTTTGGGCGCATGAGCCACCTCTGGGCGCATGGACCACTGTTCATGTTCATCAGAACATTCTGAAATACTTTCTATGCTACCAACATCACCTAATTATCATTCTAATGATACCCAAGCACAGATCTAACATACTAAGGGCATCTAAGCATGCTACACATCATTAGTAACCCATAATCAACACTAAAATATACATACATACATACATACATACATACATCATTTCGAACATAAGGTTGTAGACCCACGGTAACTTTCAAAATGTTTACTTAGTATGCATAATAGCCCAAATAAGTTGAAAATCAGTAAAAGAGGGGTTCTAGAAACTAACCTTGAGCAGTCTTTGAGCAACACACTTCTAGTTCGAGACCCACCTTCGATTCAACTCTTGAATCCCTAAAACAAACATTAAACACCAAGAACTTCGGTCAAGAACTCAAATCCCAGCTGAAACTGAGCTCATATAAGAGAAGACTTACCTTTGCAGCTGTTTCTTCCTCTTTCTCTCTCTAGAACCAAGAGCTTTCTCTCTCTTCCTTCTTCCTTTCAACCGAATGAAGAAGATGAAGAAGAAATGGGCGACCATGCCCCATTAAACCTTAAAGTACAAAGGTTTTGTACTTTGCACACTTTATCCCCCTCCACTTGTGCTTATTTTCTATTCTTTCTATTTACTTTTCTTTTCCTTTCGTTTGAATAGAAATTCGGGGTGTTACAAAAAGTCTACCATGCACAGAAACAAGCAATCCTATTTATACTAACAACAAGAAACCAAAGGAACATATATTTACATAATAAGTCCCTACACTATGACAAAAACTAATCTAAAGACTAAAATGCTAATCTTTCTAAGATTCCAACACAATGACTTTTCAAGCATGAAGAACTGAAGCAAGCCTCAAGCCTTGGAAGAATTAGCCTCTTTCGATGTATTAGTGGTTTTGAAAGAACAAGTTCTATCGAAGCCAGTTAAGCTTTGGAAGAACCTACTATGAACCAATGCACATAAGTATTGTCCTTCTAACACTCCGCTACAAATCTCTAAGACACTACATCATGCTTTCCCATGCCCATGTAGTTGATCATACTTTATTCAATCGTTCACCTTTTATCAATTAGTGCAGTTACAAACTTTAGTTGGTGATAGAAGGTAAGTCTTGGACATGTCATAACTATCTTTTCTTAGATAATATTTTATCTAAGATACCTTGTCTTTAGCATTGTAGTATTTGCTTTAGTCATAGGTTTCCAGTTGGTATCTACGTATATCAGACTGTAGGTGATAGTATATATAGTTTTTTATTGTAACTCATGTAACATGCTTGAAAGAGTCTTTTAATACTTTGAGTTGAGAAGTAGTATATATAAGTGACTTGAAATTTATCTTCTTGTGTTCTTAGTTACTTAATATATTATTATCAACTTTTAGAGCGATTTTGCATTATCTAACCGAGTCTGTATTAGTGAGCAAGTGCCCAAACATAGTGTTCATTGACAAAATCCGATCCTGCAATAATTATTGAATTGTTGTGTTCCTTTTTATGATTTGATCACATTTGATATTTTTATTCAAAAAAGTTTTCTTTTTATTTTGCATCAGCCTCTCTAATGTTTTAAAAGTTGTCATTTTATCCCAAAAGTTAACTCCATTAATTTAAATTGAAAAAAATTTATTATCTAAATTACCATTTAATACAAACCAAAATCCCTTAATTACACAATTATAATCAAGTGAAACTGAATTATAATATAAGGAGATAACGACTATAAATGATGGTATCTATTATTTAAGGTCATCTAGATGAATACACTTTAGATGTTATTTAATAGTTGAAGGAAGTATGTTTGTTTAGACACAAATGCTGAATTTTAAAATCTTGAGGTGGGGGTTGAGCTGATGGGGGTTGACCCTAACTACTGAACGACACAGAAGGGGGTGATTCAGTAGTTGGTGATTTTGGATAGGTGATAATCAACACTTGATAATTGAGGCTCATTGATAGGAGCTAGAAATGCAAAAGACCTTAATATGCTTGATTTCTTACATGATATTGTTAGGTTTTGTAACATGTTAATCAAAGCAAGTTTAACCATTTAAACTTAAAAAACATAGCGGATATTAGTGGTTAAAATGTGTTTAACAATCTGAAATTTTGAACCATTTTAACCAAAGACAAAGCCCATAAACAAGGATCATTAATATATGTGAAATGACATGCTATCAAAACAAAAAGAACAACCATAGGGTGTTCTTGAAACTACCTTTCAAGAACAAGATGTTGCAGTAAGGATGAGAAGAAGAATGTTAGGATCAACAATCTACGTTTGATTGATTAGAGAGTATAGCAACGGAAATCAAACAATGAATTAGCCAATTCACAAGAACGCAAAAGATATTCAAAGTAAGAATAAACGGTTATAGACAGAAGGAATTCTGCAAAATATATTTCATTCAATATTCGCTTTCATGGTAACAGAATATCACACATACAATTAGGTCAACACCTCTTATATAGGAGATGTGACGTCTGCTAATGTCACTGATAGTGACATCTAACAAAATTTATTCAAACTACTCATAGTTAACACAACTACTGAAGATGTCAAACAACTGACATCTTCTTACAAAAATGCTAAGTGTTAACTATCACTACATCTACTGAAAAGAAAACTACTGAAACTACAACGACTGAAGAACATTGTCTTCAGACGTTTTACAAATACTGAAACGAAAAAGAAAACTACTGAAATGAAACCATCACAACAACTGAAGAATGCTTCTTCAGCTGTTGTAACAAACTCTGAAAGCTTCAGTTCTTGTACTTGAACTTCAGCTGTTGTCATCAGCTAATGTCTTCAGTCTTTGTACTTCAGCTGTTGATCTTCAGTACTTTGTTCTTCAGCTGTTGATCTTTATACTTTGGTCTTCAGCTGTTGAAGTCTTCAGTACTTTAGTCTTCAGTACTTTAGTCTTCAGCTGTTGATCTTCAGTCTTTGGTCTTCAGCTTTTGAAGTCTTCAGTACTTTAGTTCTTCAGCTGTTTAAATCTTCAGACTTTGTCAAACAGCTGATCAAGTCTTTAGCAGTTGTTATGATGTCTGTGGGACTTAGAGGTTTTTCTGATCAGGCTCATTGGTTCTTTTGGTCCAACAAACTCCCCCTGAACCAATGCAGCCAAAACCTCTAAACTTATTAAAGATGTCCCACTTATTATGGCAGAAGGATTGGTCTTTTTGTCTTCTAGATCAGCTCAGAAGTGACCCTTTTAAGCACAGGCCTGGGAAGAAGTCTCAATGATCTGTTTGGCAAAGTATGAATGGGAACTCTGTGTTGGGGAACTGGACACAGAGTTGTTACCCCATCCATGAGATCTACTTCCCCACTATGAGTCTATATGACTCTCTTGTGTAGGCCTCAAGGAAGGTAATTTGTTCCTCCATGGTCTGCTTTTCAGTACCTCCTTCAAATAATGATTCAGGCCCATAGTACTCAAATAGGTATTTGACCTGTTTCCCATTCTTTAGCTCCACAGTTGTTATTATTCTATAAGCAAATTCATCAGGGTGATTACCCTCTAGGAACAACTGGAGCTCATTCTTTCTAACTTCTTCAAGCCTCTTATAAACTAACCCCTTTTTCACCATTTTATTTTCAAGCAACTTCTGTGGGGTTTGGTTAGCTTTATAAGCTTTCTTGAAGTCTTCAAGGATTTCCCAGGGTGATCCTACAAAGACCAGGGAGATCACTTCATCTACAATCTTTTTCACCTGGCCAATGTATCTCTATGGTATGTTTTTCTTATGAATCCTGTGAGACACCCTGGGATCAGGCCAAATCCTTACTTTCTACTTTTGATATTGAAATATATGCTTAAGAGTGTATAATCTGAGAGCTTGCTTCTTCATGTTGATGATAGAAGATGTGGCTGCATATGCTTTGTCAACCCTCCTCAACAATTCCTCATCGTGTTGTTTGTGAAGTTCTTCTTCTTCTAGCTTTACTTTCACAATTTGTCTTTGGGTTTCAGGAGTATTTGTTGAGGAGTGACTTGTGGCCTTCGGCAACTGTATATAACAGCTGAGAGTGGCAGCCTATCTTCATCATCATCTTCTTCATCATCTTCTAGCCTCAATACCCTTGTCTTCTTCTTCTGGGGTACATCATCGGCTATTGGTTTTGAGGGTAAGGGAGTTGGTTTGGTGGGTTGTTGTTCTGGTGGTTTAGGTGTGGGAATGTTGACAGGCTGTTCTAGCATTTTGGAAGTGAGTGTGGCTTTAGATTGCTTGGCTAGTTCAGTCCTGCTCCCAGCACCAGCTTCATTCAAAGCTTCAATAACTAATCCTTTAGTGTATACTTCAGACGAACAGATCTTGGTGGTTATTGCCAAGATGTTGTCCCTGGACCAAGCCTTGATTTTGATCATTGATCTTCGAAGATATTTTGCTATAAATCTGATCATGATCTCCAGCCTTTCTCTTTCTAACACATCATAACTTGCCCATCTGTTTTGGATTTCTTCAATCTCTAATCTTCTAATCTCAGAGTCAAGTTTGTCAGTATCATGGCCTTGCCTAAACAACTGATTAATGATGTTATCCATTGATCTGTTGTGTTCAACATCAGCCTCTTTTACCATCAGCTCCAAGGCAGTCTCCTTCTCATTTTTTCTTTTCTTTGATTTCTCCATGTCAGCTTCCTCCCCCTTCTCTTTTTCAATCTTCGCAGCCAACTCCTTCTCTTTTTCCACTACTATCACTTCTGTTTCTTTCTCTTTCGCTTTCCCCTCTGCAATCCTCTTTCTTTTTGCTTTCATTGACTGAATCTCCCCCTTTTTGGTTGCATTGGTTGCAAGGGTTTGATTGTCAGAAAGCTTTTTGCCCACAACTTCCTCTATTAAGGGTTGTATTACTGAGGAAAGCCTCTCATCATGGCTTTGATCACTATATAAGTGATTATAGGTGTGATGAGAGGTAGGGAATTTTGGAAGATAGCAGCTATTTGCTTAGGGGGATTCTGTTCCTGAGAAATAGTGCCAGAAGCAGAGGCAGGTGGCTGAGAATTTGGGAGTGGGTCAGTGTTTAGGAGACCTTCGGATGAAGGTGCCATCTGTGGGGTTTGAGAGGTAGATGGTCTTTGATCCGCAGAAGTTTTGGCAAGCAGCTCTTTGAGTCTGCTCACCTCCTTTTCCAGGATGGTGTTTTGGGCTAAGACATCGTAAAAGAAGCCCAGGTCATCATCAGTGGGTACTGAATCACCTGACCTCCTGATAGAATCTGGATGAACATGCACTGAGTGTAGATCAGTTGTAGCGTGTGCCCTTTTGTCTTGGAACTGGGGATTTCCTTCCTCAGGACTATGTCCATCATCAGCAGTTGCCTCTGGTAAGGTCTTAGTAATGGTACCAACTACATCATGATCATATGCTGAAGCAGGATAAGTGGCAGCCTCACCAAAAGTTCCAATCTCCTTTTCTACACTAGGAAATGGAACATTGTAACCCCTATGCTATGGGTTATTAGATGCACGTTGATCCTCCCCCTTAATGGTAGAGGTATGCCCAGTTGTAATTGGTATCTGGGGAGGGGGTGAGGAGTGCAACTGACTCAGCACTTGTGCAAAAGTTAATGTAGGACTTTGGGGGGCGGTTGCATGTGGTGATTTGGTAGAAGCAGATTGCACCCGGGGTGAATGGTGCGCTTCAATGTAACCCTCTTAAGTGAGAGAGGTTCTAGCAGTGTGGGTTCCCCAATATTGGTTGCAACAGGATCCTGTTGAGAGGATACCTGTGCGGCTTTGGCCGGTTGAGTCGTTGTCACAACTGGGGGGTTAATACCAGTATGTGGTTCCTGTGTTTGTGGTACAGGGGCATCCTCAGGGGACTCATCTCCCTGAGTAGCCGTTTTTGGCTTTTTGGATTTAGGTTTGGTGGGGACTCTGGTTCTGGAGGTGGTGGCTGTGGGTTCCAACTGCGCGGGTTTTCGCAGTTTGGCAGCCTGTTTCAGTGTGTGGTCAGAGTTGTGCCTGGAGTATACTTCAGGAAATACAGCCGTTGCAGGGACTCCAAGGCCAACAAGTCCCTCAGCTTGCAGCTGATTCTCTATTATAGCCATAATGAACCGAGGATATAATATCCAGCGGTTAGAAATAGATTTTGAGGCCATATCCTTAAGTTCAAGAAAAATGATTTCAGAAAAGTTTAAGTCTTGTTGCTCAAGGATAGAGAATAATACCTGCTGCCACCTTGAAAACATTTGATCCCAAGAAGAAGTCTTAGGAGCTAAGGAAACATTTACCATGTGAAATATAAGACGTTCTGCATCATGGAAATGTTTCTTCAGGATGGTAGAGGCACTAAGGTTTCCCTGATATCCATGGTGGGCAAAGGATAAACCAGTTGTGCCCTTTGGATACCCAGCAGGAAAAGTGGCATCATCCAGGTTTAGGGTTTGGCGAAGTATACCAAGAGTAATGACCACTTGATGGTTGTTGACGACCGACTGGAGAGACTCGGTGTTGTTCTCCCCAGTGGTGAGGGTGACGTTCGTCCAAAACTGGTGTAAGGATTCGACATGAATGGTAGGATTTAAAAGGAAGGCCGTTTGGTAGGGAGATTGGACCATTAGATCAATGGCGTTGTCGACCTTTGTCTATAAAGGTGATTTTGTGAGGTAGGCAACACAGTTATGGCGTGGTTTGAGCTGCATGGTTGCGATTAATGAGAGAGAAGTTTTGGAGATTTGAACGTTAGGTTTGGAGAGGATGAAGAGCTGAAGGCTTAGGTATTGGGTATTTATAGGGTAAGGGTTAGAAAACGACTGAAGGGTTTGGTGTTAGTCATCAGTAGTTGTAAACGATTGATGACGTGGTATTACCCTTTCAGATGTTGAAACAACTGAAGTCTTGGTTTTAGGCATCAGCAGTTATAAAACTACTGAAAGCCATGGTTTTGACTTCAGATGTTTGAAAACAACTGAAGACTTGGTTTTAGTCATCAGTAGTTGTGAAACTACTGAAGACCTTGGTTTTGTCTTCAGGTGTTGTAAACAATTGATAACTTGGTATTAGTCATCAGTAGTTGTGAAACTACTGAAGACATGGTTTTGTCATCAGTTGTTTAGGATGAAACAACAGTTGTAGAAACAACTGAGGAGAAAGTTGTCATCGGTAGTTTTCGTCAATTCATAGCCTTTCAGCTGTTTCATACTGTCCTCAACACTTACTCATTAGCCTTTTAGCTGTTTTCAGTTGTTTCATAGGACATCAGTACTTATCTGTTTTTACTGACATCAGTAGTTATAACTACATCAGTAGTTGTAACTTTATTAGTTGTTTTAACAGAATCAGTACTATATGTGATATGGTACTAATGATCATTAGTACTTATATACTGAGATCATCAGTAGTTATCACTTTTTCTAGCTACAGCATACCAAGCCTTAACACTAGGTTTTGGAAAGTTGAACTATCCAAAGGCTTAGTAAAATGTCTGCAAGCTCATCAGCACTAGGCACAAACTTAGGATCAATCAGACCTTTTTCAAAACAATCCCTAATAAAATGATGTCTGATCTCTATATGTTTGGTCCTAGAGTGCTGGACTGGATTTTTTACAATGCACAGAGCTGAAGCAATATCCATTAATAATGGAGTCTTAGTCTCTGTAATGCCATAATCCAAAAGTTGGTTCTGAAGCCAGAGTACCTGAGAAGTACAACTTGCAGCTGCAATGTACTCTGCTTCAGCAGTGGATGTAGCAACAGATGTTTGTTTCTTACTCTGCCAAGAAATCAAACAGTTGCCCAGGAATTGACATCCACCAGATGTTGACTTTCTAGTTAACTTGCACCCTGCATAGTCACTATCTGAAAAAGCAACTAATTTGCAAGAGTGTCCAGTGGAATACCATAAACCTAGAGATTGTGTACCTTGCAAATATCTAAAGATCCTCTTGACTGCAATCAAATGAGACTCTTTAGGAGCAGCCTGAAATCTAGCACAGACACAAGTAGCAAACATGATATCTGGTCTAGAAGCTGTTAAGTACATCAAGGACCCAATCATACATCTGTAAAGTGTTTCATCAACAGCTTTACCTTTCTGATCCACATCTAGTTGTGTGGTGTTGCACATGGGAGTAGAACAGGGCTTACAATTTTGTAAATCAAACTTATTCAAAAGATCTTTTGTATATTTTGACTGATGAATAAAGGTTCCATCAGCCTTTTCTTTGATTTGCAAACCTAGAAAGAACTGTAATTCTCCCATTGCACTCATTTCAAACCTCTTTTTCATTAATTTGGTAAAATCATCACACAACTGGGGATCAGAGGATGCAAAAATAATATCATCAACATAAATTTGAACAAGTAGCTTATGCTGATCCACCTTCTTAATAAACAAAGTTTTATCTATGGAGCCTCTAGTGAAATTATTCTTGAGAAGAAAAGTGGAAAGTGTCTCATACCAGGCTCTAGGAGCTTGTTTCAACCATAAAGAGCCTTATCAAGTTTATACACCAATTCAGGATGTTATTGTTGTCAAAACCTGGTGGTTGACACACATAAACTTCTTCTTTTATTTTGCCATATAAAAATGCACTTTTCACATCCATTTGAAAAAATTTAAGATGGTGGAATGCAACATAGGCTAAGAACAATCTAATTGCCTCTAGTCTGGCTACAGGGGCAAAGGTGTTGGACCAAAAGAACCAATGAGCCGGATCAGAAAAACCTTAAGTCCCACAGACGTAACAACAACTGCTGAAGTCCACAACAGCTGAAGACACAAGTGCTGAAGACAAAGTCTGAACACAAGTGCTGAAGACAAAGTCTGAAGACACAAGTGCTGAAGACAAAGTCTGAAGACAAGTGCTGAAGACAAAGTCTGAAGACAAGTGCTGAAGACAAAGTCTAAAGACACAAGTGTGAAGACAAAGTCTGAAGACACAAGTGCTGAAGACAAAGTCTGAAGACACAAGTGCTGAAGACAAAGTCTGAAGACACAAGTGCTGAAGACAAAGTCTGAAGACAAGTGCTGAAGACAAAGTCTGAAGACAGTACTGAAGACAGTCTGAAGACAAGTGCTGAAGACAAGTACTGAAGACCAAGTATCAGACGTTGTCACACCAGCTGAAGAGGTCTTCTTCAGTAGTTGTGACGGTTTTCTTTCAGTAGTTTTATGTTTTTCTTTTCAATAGTTTTGTAAAACGACTGAAGAGTTTGTTCTTCAGTCGTTGTAGTTTTAGTAGTTTCGTATCAATAGTTTTATGTTTTATACTTAGCACTTTGATATGTTCTCAGTAGTTGTGAACATTTCAGTAGTTTGTTAAGTTTTAGTCATTTTTGTAATAAATCTGCCAGATGTCACTATCCCGTGATATCAGCAGTGATTGCACTCTATATAAGGAGTGTCAACCTAATTGTAATCTGTGAATGATTGAGCAGAAACATTTGATATTATTGAAACATTCCTTTTCACAGAAATGTATTCTCTCGTTACAACCGTATTTGTTCTTAATGCATACGAATATCAAATTCTTGCTATAATTTGTCTAATTCTTGTTCTTATTCCGCTGCGTTACACTCTAATCCATCAAACTTGAGATCACTGATCCTGTCAAATGGTATCAGAGCTGGTTCATCATTGATCGATCTAATAATTGATCATTGAAACTGCTATCCAAGATCCAAGTTTGATTGAATTAGCATTTTTGCAAGAAACGGTTATAGAGATTGAATTTTCTGTGTTTTTGGTCATTCATCCTGAGACTTATTCTTGGTTTTCATTGAGTCTGTTATGGTCTGTGTAAAATCTTTTAAAAGCTTGAATTAAATTGTTCCTCAACCAAGCCTCCAATGCTGGTTAGGAGTGAGTATAACATATGGCAACGACGAATGCTCCATCACCTGTCTGTTAACAGCTCAGGTTGTTGGACATCAGTGGTACATGGTCCACACAAGCCTATGGTGAATAACCCAGAAACCAATCAAATGGTTCCGAAGAGGAGGGAGCAATACTCAGATGAGGATAAGAAATTGTTTGAGATTGATGTAAAAGCCCTGGAATTCTGGCCATGGCACTGCCCAAAGAAATCTATTCTGGGCTAATGCATTATGAAACTGCCCATGACCTCTGGAATGCCTTGAAAGAACAATTTGGAGGAACAGATGAGGTCTTGGCAAATAATAGAGAAATCCTTGCCCAACAATATGAGACATTCTCTCATAGGAAGGGTGAGACACTGACTCAACAGTTTGAGCGGTTCTCTTGTTTGATCTCTGAATTAAAAATGGTCAAACATGAGTACACAAATAGCCAGATGAATAACAGATTTCTCAGATCACTGCTTGAGAGATGGGACACATATACTGTTGTCCTATGCTCCAGTGCAAATTTGGACAAACTATCTCTCACCCAACTCCATGGGAAATTGCTCACATTTGAGAGAGAGATAGAACAGAAACGAAAACTGTCATCATCTGGAAAGCTCACTGATGATTTTGTACCAGGAAACACTGCCTTGGTAAGTCATGAGTTAGAGTATGCAGGATCAGAATGCCACTATGATGAGCATATTGATTTCACCTCAAACAATTCTAATCATGCCTTTGTGAGTGTTGATTGTCATTCTGGTAATAATAGTGACAATCTATGCTTTATCATGGATGATTTGAAGGGCATTGCTGATGATGATTTAGAAGAGATGGATATTTTGAGCCAAATGGCCTTGATCAATATCAGATCTTAGAAATTCTACAAGAGAACTGGCAGGAAATTTCCTGGACTCTCTGACAAAACCAAAGTCGGTTTTGACAAGAGCAAGTTGAAGTGTCACAAATGCCACAGGCTTGGACACTTTGCAAGAGAGTGTAGATCAACTGGATCTAACACTTCTGCACCCTTTTTGACTTTTCCAAATAACAATTCACAATCCAAAGGGCAACACTCTGCTGGTTCTAGTCATTCATCACACCCTCAATCTCCTGCATATTTTGTTCCTCAGGGTCAAATGCCATATCCTTATCCCTGCTATTATATGCCATGGTCAAATCAAGTTCAAGATCCTTTAGTACCACAATCTCATGCACTACCAGAACCTCAACCATCTCCATCTCAATCACAACCTCATCACAGCTTCTTCACACCTGGACTCGTTGACTGGATTAGCTTACCTGATAACTTGTCTGGTCACACTGAGCAATACTATGCTGGTGCTAGTCAACATGGTGGTGAACACCCTTTTGGAAATCTTGCTCTCATGGCCCTGGAGTCTACTGAGGGTTCCTATTCAAATGCATCATCTTCACAGGTAACTCAGGTATCTTCAGAGGCTAAAGCCAAGTTATGTTTTGAATCATGCGTAGCTGCCTTTGTCTCTATTAGAGAGGCAAATGTAGTATTAATAAATCAAAAACTTGAGTTTGAGAAAACCATTTTCAAAAGAAAAGCTGAGTATGAGTCTGCTCTTAACAGTAAAAGTGATGAGATTTATAAGCGTAAATGCCAATTAAATGATGAAAAGGCCAAGCTAGAGGTTATTCTGGAACACCACAGGAGTCTCAAAGAAAAACTTGCAGTGACCCAAGTTAAGTGTGAACGCTGGGTCTCATCATGCAAGGGATTTGAAATGCTTCTTAGCAAGCAAACTGCTTCAAATGTGAAGTTTGGCATTGGTTACAACCATACTACTCCACCAACAGACTTTACTCCTAACTCCATAGTTAAGTCTGAAAGTGAAAGCAATCTCCAAACCACATTATCGTGTGAGTCATTCTCCAATGATAATCTAAGATCAGAGAATGAAACCAGTGTTAAGATCTCAACAAATAAATTGACTAATGGTCTAACTACTGAGACTCATATGAAGCTGAGTACTTCAGATGTTGTTCCTCAATGTACCCCAAGTACTGAAAGAGACCCAACATCTGAAAAGCATTTCAAATCAGTTGAAATACAAGGACTAACAACTGCTGAGGATCCATCAAACAGCTATTAGGACGGATGGAAAACAGTTGAATTACCAGTCTTCAGCTGTTACAAATCCTTTAGTACCTAGTACTGATAGGAGGAAAGTACTGAAGATCACACCTTTAGTAGTTTCCACTTCAGTAGTAAAGATGTCCAAGATGAAGAATAAACCATGTGAAATTTGTGGTAAATTCAATCATCTTTCTGATGAATGTTGGTACAAAAAGGGTTTAAAGCTCCAAAGGGATGAGCTCATTAAACTAGAAATAAATAAAATGAAAACTATGTTTGAGACCAAGTTTGTACCACAATCATCTCAACCTGATAAACCCAAGGCCTTACCAAAATCCACTAAGAAGGATACGGTTTATCAGAAGACAGCTGATATTGTTCCTCATGATAAACATAAGACTAAGTCTGTGAAATCTAAGAAGGAGGAAATGGTGGGTCATAGGAACTCATCAAAAACAAGCTCTGGAGTGTCAAATGAACTGAAAGCTCGAGCTTCAAATCAGACACAGCTTGTTATGATGGTTCAGCATCTGTTGGGGAGAGTTAACCAACTTGAAGCCACTGTGACCAAACCACTAGAGAGGAATTCCAGGTCCAAATCTATTTCAGCACCATCTCCATCTTCATCAGCTGTTAATCATGAGAAACCAGCTATGGTTAAATCTGTTGATAAAGTCAGTCCCAAAACCAAAAAGGTTTGGATCTCCAAAGCTAACTAGTTTCTTATGATTGTGCAGGGTTCTTCAGCATGCCAAAGAAGCATCTGGTATGTGGACAGTGGAGGATCCATGCACATGACTGGGAGCAGCTCTCTTCTTCATGATTACTCTCAGGGAAAGAAGGGATTTGTCTCATTTGGAAATGATGCTAAAGGTTACATCATTGGAAAGGGATTTGTGTCTAATGGAGATATTAGATTTGATGATGTCAACCATGTGGAGAATTTCAAATACAATCTGTTGAGTGTCAGTCAGATGTGTGACAAAGGACATGTTGCTCTTTTCACAAGCCAGAACTATAGGATTCTGTCTTCCAAGGTTCTGAGCCTGATTAACAAAGTACTGGATGATAATACTCCTGAAGGCTAACAGGATAGGAAGAGTATATGCCTTGGATCGGTCAAAGAAAATTGAGTTAAGAGGCCATCCATGCTTGTTCTCCAAGGCCTCTCTCCAAGAATCTAAACTGTGGCATAGAAGGCTGGGTCATGTTAATCTCAAAAACATGAATGAGTGATCCACAAGAGTTTAGTGAGAGGTCTTCCAATAAAGGAGTTCAATTGTGATGAAATCTGCACTGCATGCTAAAAGGGAAACAACATAAAGTTTCATTCCCAACCATAGAAGAATCCAAGTCTAATGCCTGCTTACAACTACTGCACATGGATCTTTTTGGTCCTGTGAAGGTAATGAGTATGGCAAAGAAGAAATACTGTCTTGTAATTGTGGATGATTACTCTAGATATGTATGGACCTTCTTCTTGCATTCAAAGGACGAGGCTGCTCAGTCCATTATGAACTTTGTGTTACACGTTAAGAAGAAGTATTCCCTACCAGTTAAGTGTGTGAGGAGTGACAATGGTACTTAATTCAGAAACCACACTCTTGATGTGTTTTACTTGTCAAAGGGAATCAAGAGGCAGTATAGCATCCCAAGGACTCCAGAGCAAAATGGAGTAGTGGAGAGAAAGAACAGGACCCTCATTGAAGCTGCAGGTCCATGTTGGCTGATTCTGGTCTGCCACTAACTTTTGGGCTGAAGCTGTCAATACAGCCTGCTATGTATAGAATAGAGCCTTAGTAAATCAGAGGTTGATGAAAACTCCTTATGAAGTTTTACATCATTTAGCCCCTTTGATTTCATTCTTTGGAGCATTTGGGTGTCCCAGTTACATTCTCAACACAAAGGATCAACTCCAAAAGTTTGATTCTAAGGTGGATGCAGGGTATTTTGTTGGGTATTCATCCACTTGCAAGGCTTACAGAGTATTCAACTGTCGGACAAATATAGTTGAAGAAACCTTGCATGTGAAGTTCAATGAATCCCCTAAGGATACAATTCCACAAAACCCTGTGGAGTTGTTTGATCTGGACATTCTGCAATATGTTCCTTATCAACCACCTGTTATTGCAGATCATATGAATCCATCATCTTCTGTAGCTAGTCATCCATCTGGTGTTACTGATGATGATGATGATATCAGTAATCACCTTTTCAAGTTTAGTGATCAACTGCCTGATTCAGCTAGACCTGATTCCTGTAGCTTCAGTAGCACAATCCATAACAAATGCTGATGAGATTTCTACAACTTCAACTTCCTTTGAATTACCATCTACTGATTGGTTTCAAGGAAATGCTTCACCATCACCATATGTTGCTGCTGAGCTTGCTACAAACACTTGCACAGATCTTATTGTGTACCAAGATCTGAAGAATCACCCTATGTCTCAAATCATTGGTGATATCAATGCTGGAGTTTCAACAGAAGTCAATTGTCCAAATTTTGCTTCTATGCTCTCTTCATCAGTCAGCTAGAGCCAAAGAATTATCATGTTGCACTTAGAGAGAATGGCTGGGTTGAAGCAATGCAGCTTGAGCTTCTTAGTTCAAAAAGCAGCAAGTGTGGGAACTTGTTCCTCTTCCTCCAGGTAAGTGTGCAATGGGCACTAAATGGGTGTTTAGGAAAAAAACTGATGAAAATGGGCTTATTGTTAAGAAAAAGGCCAGACTAGTTGTACAGGGGTTTTCACAAGAGGAAGGTATTGATTATAATGAAACCTTTACCCCTGTAGCCAGACTGGAAGCAATTCGATTCTTTTTAGCTTATGCTGCTTATGACAACCTTAAAGTTTTTCAAATGGATGTCAAAAGTGCATTTTTGTATGGGAAAATTAAAGAAGTGGTCTATGTATGTCAACCACCAGGTTTTGAGGACAATAAACATCCTAATTGGGTGTATAAGCTTGATAAGGCTCTCTATGGGTTGAAACAAGCTCCTAGAGCCTGGTATGAGACATTATCAAACTTTCTTCTAGAAAATAATTTCACTAGAGGCTCCATCGATAAGACTTTATTCATTAAGAAAGCTGGCAGCATAATCTACTTGTTCAAATTTATGTAGATGATATTATTTTTGCATCCTCTGATCCACAGTTGTGTGATGCCTTTACAAAGTTGATGCAACAGAAGTTTGAAATGAGTGCCATGGGAGAATTACAGTTCTTTCTAGGTTTGGAAATTAAAACAAGGCTGATGGAATTTTCATTCATCAGTCCAAATACACAAAAGATCTTTTGGAAAAGTTTGATTTACAAAAGTGTAAGCCCTGTTCTACTCCCATGTGCAACACCACACAACTGGATACAGATCAGAAAGGTAAAGTGGTTGATGAAACACTTTACAGATGTATGATTGGGTCCTTGATGTACTTAACAGCTTCTAGACCAGATTTCAGGTTGCACCTAAGGAGTCTCATTTGATTGCAGTCAAGAGGATCTTTAGATATCTGCAAGGCATTCCATCTCTAGATTTATGGTATTCTACTAGACATTCTGGTAAATTAGTTGCTTTTTCTGACAGTGACTATGCAGGGTGTAAGTTGATAAGAAAGTCCACTTCTGGAGGATGCCAATTCTTAGGCAACTGCTTGATTTCTTGGCAAAGTAAGAAGCAGACCTCAGTTGCTACATCAACGCCTGAAGCAGAGTACATTGCTGCTGCAAGCTGTACATCTCAAGTACTCTGGCTTCAAAACCAATTATTGGATTATGGCATAACAGAGACTAAGGCCCCATTGTTAATGGACAGCTCTTCAGCTCTTTCTATTGTCAAGAATCCTGTCCAGCATTCTAGGACTAAACATATTGAAATCAGACACCATTTTATTAGAGATTGTTTTGAAAAAGGTCTGATTGATCCAAAATTTGTTCCTAGTGCTGATGAGCTTGCAGACATTTTTACTAAGCCCTTGGATAGCACAACCTTTCCAAACCTCTAATTAAGGCTTGGTATGCTGCAGCTAGAATAAGTGACAACTACTGATGATCTCAGCTCACAAGTACTGATGATCATTAGTTTATTATTGTCTTATATATAAGTACTGAAGTTATTTTCCCTCCGGAAGTTTTCTTTAAACTACTAGAGCTTAACTTCTCAGTACTCAAGTACTTTATTTGATAAAACAATTGATGTAGTTACAACAGCTGATATAGCTACAACTACTGTTGTCAAAATACAAATACGTACTGATGTCCTATGAAACATCTGAAAACAGATGAAAACGTCTGATGAGTACGTGTTGAGGACAGTATGAAACAGCTGAAAAACAATGAATTGACGACAACTACTGATGAGCCTTTTTCTCTTCAGTAGTTTCCCAACTGCTGTTTCTTTCTAAACAACTGAAGCAAAACCATGTCTTCAGTAGTTTCACACTACTGATGACTAACACCAAGTCTTCAGTTGTTTACAACAACTGATGGTAAAACCAAAGTCTTCAGTAGTTTCCCAACTACTGATGACTAATACCAAGTCCTCAGTTGTTTCACCACATGAAGTCAAAACTGTCTTCAGTAGTTTTATAACTACTGATGACTAAATCTGAGACTTCAGCTGTTTCACAACGTCTGTGGTTAAAACCAAGTCTTCAGTTGTTTTATAACAACTGCTGATCACACCAATACGGTCAGTCATTCAACCTCTGAAAGTTAATACCACGTCATCAGTAGTTTCAACAACTGATGACTAACACCAAAACTTTCAGTCATTTTCTAACCCTACCCTTTAAATACCTTATCCCACCTTAGAGTTTTTCCTTTCTTCTCTTCTCAAACCTAACCTTCAAAAACTCTGTAACCTCTCTTCATTAATGGCGACCATGCAACTAAAACCACGACACAACTGTGTCGCACATCTCACAAAATCGCCATACTGGACCAAGTTTCACAACGCCATTGATTTAATGGTTCAGTCACCTTACAAAACGGCTTTTCTGTTAAATCCCACCATATATGCCGAATCTCTTAACCAATTCTGGACAAACGTCACTCTTGTCTCTGAGGAGAATGACACAGAGTCTCTTCAATCGTTTGTCCATCGTCAAAAAGTGGTCATTACTCCAGACACTCTTCGCCAAATCCTCAATCTGGATGATGCCACTTTCCCAACTGGTTATCCAAAGGGCACAATAGATCAAACATTTGCCCACCATGGATACCAAGGTAACCTGAGTGCATCTACCATATTGAAGAAACATTTCCAGGATGTCGAACGTCTCATATTTCACATGGTAAATGTATGCCTTGCCCCCAAGACTTCATCATGGGATCAAATGTCCACAAGGTGGCAACAGGTAATGTACTCCATCCTTGAGCAACAACCTTTAAATTTTTCTGAAATACTATTTTTAGAGCTCAAGGATATGGCCCAAAAACAACTTTCTAACCGTTGGATATTATATCCTCAGTTCATAATGGCCATAATTAAAAACCAGCTTCAAGCTGAGGGACTTGTTGGCCTGGGAGTCCCTGCTACGGCTGTATTGCCTGAAGTATACTCCCGGCACAACTCTGACCAATCACTAAAAATGACTGCCAAGATGCGCAAACCCACGCAGCTGGAACCCACAGCCAGCACCTCCAAATCCAAAGTCCCCACCAAACCCACTAAAAAGAAGTCAAAAACGGCTACTCAGGGAAATGAGTCCCCTGAGGATGCCCCTGCAACACAAACCCAGGCTATATCCACTGGTTATAACCCCCTAGTGGATACAAGGACTTCACCAGCCACAGCCGCTCAGGATTCCTCTCAAAAGGAGCCTGCAGCGACAAAAGAAGGGGTACCCACCAATCTGGGATCTTCCTTATTTGAGGAGATTGCCATTGAAGAGCACCATTCTCCCCAGGTGCATACTGCTTTTACCCTATCTCCCACTGCAACCGCCCCATAAAGTCCTACTCTCATTGTTGCAAACGTGCTGACTCAGCTGCATGCCTCTCCTCCTCTCCAAAAAACACCAACAAAGGGGAAAACCACAACAATTGAGGAAGAGGATCAACATGCTTCTGACAGCCCACAGCACCAGGGTTCAACTATTCTATCTCCAGGTGTGGATATGCAGATACGAACATCTGGTGAGGCTGCCACCTCTTCTGAATCACACATGATCAGACTGAGGATGGTAACATAGCTAAGACCTCACCAGAGGCAACAGCTGATGAAGGACATCGTCCTGAGGCTGGAAGTCCCCAGTTCCAAGAAAAAGGGGCACATGCTAAAACTGGTCTACACCCAGTGCATGTACATCCTGCTACAAGCAGGAGGTCAGGTGATTCAGCATCTGCTGATGATGACCTGGGCTTCTTTTATGATGTTCTGGCCCAAAACACAATTCTTGAGGAAGAAGTCAGTAGACTACAAAGACTACTTGACCAATTCTCTCAAAAGCAAGTCCATCTGCCACCAACATAAACCCACAGATGGCACCTTCACCTGAAGGTCTCCCACACACTCAGCCACTCAAAACATCCGAGCCCCCAGCTTCTATTTCTGGCACTGCTTCTCAGGGACAGAACCCCTCTGAGCAAACAGCTGCTATCTTTCAGCAATCCCTACCTCTCATCACCCCAATGATCACAGACATTGTGATCAAAACCATGGATGAGAGGCTTCCTTAATCATACAATCCCTGGTGGAGGAGATTGTGAGCACAAGGCTTTCTGCTACTCAAACCCTTGCAACCAATGCAACCAAAAAGGGGGAGAGTCAGTCAGTGAAAGCAAAGAGAAAGAATAGAGGGGAAGAAAGAAAAGGAGACTGAGAAGGAAGAGGAGTTTGTGAAGGGAGCTGACATTGATCAAGTGGGTGAAAGTCACAAAGACTTTCATGTCACATATAAGAAGAGGAAGGTTGAAGGAAAAGAAAAAGAACTCGAACTCGATGAGATGATCAAAATGGCGGATGCTACACACAGTAAATCAATGGACTCCATTATTGATCAACTGTATAGACAGGGGTTCGATACTGCACAACTTGACTCAGAGATTAGGAGACTTGAAGTTGAAGAAATTAACTCAAGATGGGCAAGTTATGATGCATTAGAAAGAGAAAGACTAGAGATCATGATCAGATTCATTGCAAAGTACCTTGGGAGATCATTGATCGAGATTAAGTCATGGACCAGGGACAGTATCTTGGCAATAACCACCAAGATCTGTTCGTCTGAAGCATACACTAAGGGATTGGTGATTGAAGCACTAAATAAGGCAGGTGCTGGGAACAAAAAGGAACTAGCAAAACACTCAAAAGCCTCACTCACTACAAGAATGCTAGAACAACCTGCAAAACCTCCCACTTCAAAATCACCACTACCACAACCCACTAAACCAATTCCTTTACCCTCAAAACCAACAGCCGATGATGCACCCAAGAAGAAGAAGAGAGGGTGTGTGAGGCTAGAAGAAGAAGAAGAGGATGATGAGGAAGAAGATAGGCTGCCTCTTTCCGCAGTCCTAACTTTGCCTAAAGCCAAACCTATGCCCATCACTCCCACCTCACAGATGGAAGCTGTGAGAGTAAAGATAGAAGAAGAACAGCAGCAAAAGCTTCATGATGATGAGATGCTGAAAAGCATAGACAAAACTTATGCTGCTTCTTCATCAATAATCAGTATGAAGAAAGAAGCTCTGAGATTGTACACCCTTGCTAACACATTTTAATATCAAAAGGAAAAGGTGAGACTATGGCCTGATCCTAGGGTGGCTCACAGAATTGTGAAGAAAGACATTCCTTCGAGATACAAGGGCCAAGTAAAAGGATCGTAGATGAAGAGATCACAGTGGTCCTTGTAGTATCACCCTGGGAAATTGTAGAAGATTTCAAGAAGGCCTATGAAACTAAACAGCCACCCCAAAAGATGTTAGAGAACAGAGTAATTAAAAAGGGGTTAGTCTACAAGAGGCTTGAGAACTTCAAACAAAATGAGCTCAGTCTGTTACTTGAAGGTACTCACCCAGATGAGTTTGCATACAGACAGATTACAACAGTTGAGCTCAAAAATGGCAAACAGGCTAAGTACATTTCAGAGCTGTATGGGCGTGAAGGACTGTTTGATGGTGGAGCTGAAAATCTTACCATGGAAGAACAAATTATGTTTCTCAGAGCATACACCAGAGAATCCTACAGGCTTATACATGGGAAGTAGATTTCATGGATAGGACCACAACCCTATGTCCAGTTCCCCAAAGTCAGGGCTCTTATCCATACTATGCCAACCAAATTTCAGAAATCTATTCCCAGGCCAGTGCTTAATTGGGTCATTCTTAGCTGATCAAGAAGGAAAAGACCAATCTTATCGCCAACAATAAGTGGGACCTCAATAAAGTTAAGGTTTTGGCTGCATTGGTTCAGGGGGATTTTGTTGGACCAAAAGAACCAATGAGCCGGATCAGAAAAACCTTAAGTCCCACAGACGTCACAACAACTGCTGAAGTCCACAACAGCTGAAGACACAAGTGCTGAAGACAAAGTCTAACACAAGTGCTGAAGACAAAGTCTGAAGACACAAGTGCTAAAGACAAAGTCTGAAGACAAGTGCTGAAGACAAAGTCTGAAGACAAGTGCTGAAGACAAAGTCTGAAGACACAAGTGCTGAAGACAAAGTCTGAAGACACAAGTGCTGAAGACGAAGTCTGAAGACACAAGTGCTGAAGACAAAGTCTGAAGACAAGTGCTGAAGACAAAGTCTGAAGACAAGTACTGAAGACAGTCTGAAGACAAGTGCTGAAGACAAGTACTGAAGACCAAGTATCAGACGTTGTCATAACAGCTGAAGAGGTCTTCTTCAGTAGTTGTGACGGTTTTCTTTCAGTAGTTTTATGTTCTTCTTTTCAGTAGTTTTGTAAAACGACTGAAGAGCTTGTTCTTCAGTCGTTGTAGTTTCAGTAGTTTCGTATCAGTAGTTTTATGTTTTATACTTAGCACTCTGATATGTTCTCAGTAGTTGTGAACATTTCAGTAGTTTGTTAAGTTTTAGTTATTTTTGTAATAAATCTGCCAGATGTCACTATCCCGTGATATCAGCAGTGATTGCACTCTATATAAGGAGTGTCAACCTAATTGTAATCTGTGAATGATTGAGCAGAAACATTTGATATTATTGAAACATTTGTTTTCACAGAAATATATTCTCTCATTACAACTGTATTTGTTCTTAATGCATACAATATCAAATTCTTGCTATAATTTGTCTAATTCTTGTTCTTATTCTGCCGCGTTACACTCTAATCCATCAAACTTTAGATCACTGATCCTGTCAAAAGGTTTCATCATAATCAATACCTTCTTCTTGTGAGAACCCCTGTACAACCAGTCTAGCCTTGTTCTAACAATAAGCCCATTTTCATCAGTTTTATTCCTAAACACCCATTTAGTGCCTATTGCACACTTACCTGGGGGTAGAGGAACCAGTTCCCACACTTGCTGTTTCTTGAAGTGAAGTAGCTCAAGCTGCATGGCTTCAACCCATCCATTGTCTCTTAAAGCAATATGATAGTTCTTTGGCTCTAGCTGACTGATGAAGAGAGCATAGAAGCAGAAGTTAGACAATTGACTTCTTGTTGAAACTCCAGCATTGATATCACCAATGATTTGAGACATTGGGTGATTCTTCAGCTCTTGATAAACAATGATATCTGTGCAAGTGTTTGTAGAACCTTCAGCAGCAGCAGATATTGATGCAGACTCTTGAAACCAAGAATTTGATGGTAACTCAAAAGATGTAGAGGAATCAGAAATCTCGTCAGCATTTGTTGTGAATGGAACTGCTGAAGCTACAGGAACATCAAGTTTAGCAGACTCAGGCAGTTGGTCAGTAAACTTGAATAGGTGAGTATTGATATTATCATCATCATCATCAACACCACCAGGTGGAAGACATGCTGCAGAAGATGATTTATCCATATGGTCTACAACAACTGGAGGTTGGTAAGTAACGTATTGCAGTATGTCCAAATCAAACAACTCCACAGGGTTTTGTGGAATCTTGTCCATTGGAGATTCATTAAACTTCACATGCAAATTCTCTTCAACTATCTTTGTTCTGCAGTTGAAGACTCTGTATGCTTTGCAAGTAGATGAATAACCAACAAAATACCCTGCATCCACCTTAGGATCAAATTTTTGGAGTTGTTCCTTTGTGTTGAGAATAAAACAGGGACACCCAAATGCTCTGAAAAATGAAATTAGAGGAGGCAAGTGATGTAGAACTTCATATGGAGTCTTCATCAACCTCTGATTTACTAAGGCTCTATTCTGCATATAGCAAGCTGTGTTAACAGCTTCAACCTAAAAGGTCAGTGGCAAACCAGAGTCAGCCAACATAGACCTTGCAGCTTCAATTAGGGTCCTGTTCTTTCTCTTAACTACTCCATTTTGTTCTGGAGTCCTTGGGATGCTAAACTGCCTTTTGATTCCCTTTGAAAGATAAATATCATCAAGTGTATGGTTTCTGAATTCAGTTCCATTGTCACTCCGTATACACTTGACAGAAAGGGAATACTGCTTCTCAACATACAACACAAAGTTGATAATCTTCTGAGCAACCTCATCCTTTGAATGCAGAAAAAAAGTCCATACAAATCTGGAGTTATCATCCACAATTACCAGACAGTATTTCTTCTTTGCAATGCTCATCACTCTCACAGGACCAAATAGATCCATATGCAGTAATTGCAAGCAGGCAGTGGACTTAGGCTCTTCAATAGGAGGGAATGAGACTTTGTGTTGTTTTCCTTTTAAACAAGCAGTACAGGTTTCATCACAGTGGAACTCTTTTGTTGGTAAGCCTCTCACTAATCTATTGTGGATCAGCTGATTCATGTTTTTGAAATTAACATGACCCAACCTTCTGTGCCACAGTTTAGATTCCTCAGAAGAGGCTTTGGAAAATAAGCAAGGATAGCCTCTGAGATCTATTTTCTTGGAAAGATCTAAGGCATACACTCTTCCTGTCCAGTTGGCCCTCAGGAGAGTGTGATCATCCAACACCTTATCAATCAAGTTCAGAACTTTAGATGACAGAATCCTGCAGTTCTGACTGGTGAAAAGAGCAGCATGTCTTTTATCACACATTTGACTAACACTCAAGAGATTGTACTTGAGATTTTCCACATGATTAACATCATCAAACTTTATTTCTCCATTGGAGACAAAACCTTTTCCATAATGTAACCTTTAGCATCATTGCCAAAAGAAACAAACCCCTTCTTTCCTTGAGAGTAGTCATGAAGAAGAGAGTTGTTCCCTGTCATATGCATAGATCCCCCGCTGTCTACATACCAGATGCTACTTTGGCATGTTGAAGAACCCTGCAAGCATAAAAAATTAGTTAGTTTTTGAGACCCAAACCTTTTTGGTTTTGGGTCTATTCACATCAACAGATGGTAAACTAACAGACTTGCTATGAATAACAGCCTGAGGGGATGGAGATGGTGAAGAAGAAGATTCCTTTGGCATGGAATTTCTTTTCTGTGGTTTCAACACAGGAGCATCTAATTGGTTGACTCTCCCCAATAGATGTTGAACCATCATTACAAGTTGTGTCTGATTTTGTGATAAAGCCTTCAGCTGATCAGACACATTAGTACTTGAGTTTGATGAGTTCTTGTGTTGTACCATCTCTCTTTAAGCAACCTCGGCTGTTGCCTATTTAACCCCTTTCTTTTTGGATTTCTTTTTGGATTTTGGGTTTACAGGTTTTGATGTTGCTGGTACAAATTTGATTTCAAACTCAGTTTTCATTTTATCCATTTTCTCTTTAATGTTTTCATTATGTTTGTGTTTGGAGCCCTTTTTTATACCAGCAATCATCAGTAAGATGATTGAATAAGCCACATATTTCACATGGATTTTTCTTCATCTTAAGTTGATCATCTGCTGAAGAGGATGAAACTACTGTAGACTTGTTCTTCAGCAGTTTGCTATCAGTACTAGCAGTTTTCTTTGCTTTAGTACCTGCTTTCTTGATATCTTCTTCAGTAGTTTTCCCACCCTTTCTACTTGCAGTTTTCTTTCCTTTAGTACATGTAGTAGATTGGGCTTGTTCTCCAGGTGTTATGACATTCTTTTTAGTACATTCAGTACTTTGTGAAATATCACCTGGAGTGATCAACTTTGTGATCATGTGAGTGTCAGCATTTGAACCATCAACATCAGCTGATAGTTTCTGAGAGGAATTAATGCTGACTTCTACTTCTAATGGTGCTGTATCAGATAGTAGATCACATGATGAAAAGGATTGGTTATTGCTTTCACCATCAGATTCTACTTCTGCTTTGGGAATAAAGTCTGTAGGAGGAGCAGTGTGATTATAACCAATGCCAAACTTCACATTGGAAGCATATTGCTTACTAAGAAGCATTTCAAAACCCTTGCAAGAATTTACCCATCGATCACACTCTACCTGGGTAGTTGCAAGTGTTTCTTTGAGGTCTCTGTACTTCTCTAGAAGTATCTCTTCCCTAGCCTTATCATCAGTGATTTGGCATTTAAGTTTGTAAATGTCATCATTCTTATCATTAATCACAGACTCAAATTCAGCTTTGCTTTTGGAAATTGTTTGTTCTAGCTCAATGTTCTTGTTAATTAAAGCTACATTTGCTTCTCTAATAGATGCAAATGCGGCTATGCATGTTTCAGAACATAGTTTGGCTTTTGCCTCAGAGGATACCTGTGATACCTGTGGTGTCAAGGCATTAGAGGATGAAGTATCAGCAGACTCCAAAGCCATAAGAGCTAGATTTCCAAAAGGACTGTCACCACCATATTGACCAGCACCAGAGAACAGTTGTTCATGACCAGACAAATCATCTGGCAAACTGCTCCAGTCAACAACTCCTGGGGTGAAAAAGCTGTGTTGTTGAGGTTGAGTTTGTTGATGAGATTGGGAAGGTTGACGTTCAGGTAATGCATGTGGTTGTTGTGCAATTGGAGCTTGAACCGGATTTGGCTGAGGCAAGTAATAGCAGGTAAAGGATATGACATTGGACCCTGGGGGACAAAATATGCAGGAGATACATGGTGTGATAGATGACCAGACCAGCAGGATGTTGCCCTCTATTTTGTAGACTAGTGCTAGGAAAAGTCACAAAGGGTGCAGAAGAGTTAGATCCAGTTGATCTACATTCTCTTGCAAAGTGTCCAAGCCTTTGGCATTTGTGACACCTCAACTTACTCTTGTCAAAACCAACTTTGGTTTTGCCAGAGAGTCCAGGAAATTTCCTGCCAGTTCTCTTGTAGAACTTTTGAGATTTGATATTAACTAAGGCCATTTGGCTTAGAATATCCATCTCTTCTAAATCATCATCAGCAATTCCCTTCAGATCATCCATGATGAAGCATAGATTGTCACTATTACTGCCAGAATGACTATCAATACCAACAAATGTATGATCAGAACTGTTTGAAGAGAAATCAATATGCTCATCATAATTGCTTTCAGATGCAGCATATTCTGACTCATGACCAACCAAAGCAGTGTTCCCTGATACAAAGTCATCAATGAGCTTTCCTGATGATGACAGTTTCCTTTTCTGCTCTATCTCTCTTTCAAATGTAAGCAGTTTCCCATGAAGTTGGGTGAGAGATAGGCTATCCAGATTTGCACTAGAGCGTAGGACAATAGTGTATGTGTCCCATCTCTCAGGCAATGATCTGAGGAATCTGTTATTCATCTGGCTGTTGGTGTATTCCTGTTTCACCATTTTCAGCTCAGAGATCAAACAGGAAAAACGCTCAAACTATTGAGCAGTGTCTCACCCTTTCTATAAGAGAATGTCTCATATTGTTGGGCGAGGATTTCTCTGTTGTTTGCTAAGACCTCATCAGTTCCACCAAATTGTTCCTTTAGTGCATTCTAGAGGTCATGAGCAGTTTCATGATGCATAAGCCCTAATAGATTTCATTAGGCAGTGCCATGGCCAGAATTCCATGGGCTTTAGCATCAATCTCAAACAGTTTCCGATCTTCATCTGAGTATTGTTCCTTCTTCTTTGGAACCATTTGATTGGTTTCGGATTGTTCACCATAGGCTTATGTGGTCCATGTACCACAGATGTCCAACAACCTGAACTGTTAACAGACAGGTGATGAAGCATCCTTCGTTGCCAAATGTTATACTCAGTCCTAACCAGCATCGGAGGCTTGGTTGAGGAACCGGTATTGTGAGGATCATTAGAAGGAGTAGTCATCTCAGATTCAACCAAATTCAATTAAGCTATAACAAATTTAGAACAAAATACAACAAACCAAATTGAACCAAGAGAGATCTCAAAATTAATAAACGAAAGCGGCAGAAAATCAATAATCTATAACCAATTTTTGCAAATAAGCTAATTCAATCAAACATAGATATCAAATAGCAGTTTCAATGATCAACTGTTAGATCGATCAATGATTAACCTGCTCTGATACCACTTGTTAGGATCAACAATCTACGTTTGATTGATTAGAGAGTATAGCAGCGGAAATCAAACAATGAATTAGCCAATTCACAAGAACGCAAAAGATATTCAAAGTAAGAACAAACGGTTATAGACAGAAGGAATTCTGCAAAATATATTTCATTCAATATTCGCTTTCGTGGTAACAGAATGTCACAAACAATTAGGTCAACACCTCTTATATAGGAGATGTGACGTCTGCTGATGTCACTTGATAGTGACATCTAACAGAATTTATTCAAACTACTGATAGTTAACACAACTACTGAAGATGTCAAACATCTGACATCTTCTTACAAAAATGCTAAGTGTTAACTATCACTACATCTACTGAAAAGAAACTACTGAAACTACAACGACTAAAGAACATTGTCTTTAGACGTTTTACAAATACTGAAACGAGAAAGAAAACTATTGAAATGAAACCATCACAACAACTGAAGAATGCTTCTTCAGCTGTTGTAACAAACTCTGAAAGCTTCAGTACTTGTACTTGAACTTCAGCTGTTGTCATCAGCTAATGTCTTCAGTCTTTGTACTTCAGTTGTTGATCTTCAGTACTTTGTTCTTCAGCTATTGATCTTCAGACTTTGGTCTTCAGCTGTTGAAGTCTTCAGTACTTTAGTCTTCAGCTGTTGAAGTCTTCAGTACTTAGTCTTCGATTGTTGAAGTCTTCAGTACTTTAGTCTTCAGCTGTTGATCTTTAGTCTTTGGTCTTGAGCTTTTGAAGTCTTCAATACTTTAGTTCTTCAGCTGTTTAAATCTTTAGACTTTGTCAAACAGCTGATCAAGTCTTCAGCAGTTGTTATGATGTCTGTGGGACTTAGAGGTTTTTCTGATCAGGCTCATTGGTTCTTTTGGTCCAAAAAAGAAGATGATGCTTCTTGAGTGTATAGCCTCCAAAAAGAAGTCCTCAAGATTGTGTACCCACAAGCCTTAGCAAAAACCTAACCTGTTAGTTAGTTGAACACCAAGACCCAGCTCCTTCTTGTGAACCCAAAAATCAGCCAAGAGATTCTTCAAGTTCAGCCAAAATCCGAAATTTTCAGCTTCTTTTTGTCTTAGATCCGAAAATTTTTAGGCTTGTGGAAAGAGTTTCTTTTCAATGTGTGTAAGTGTGTGTGTGTGTTAGGTTGAGTGCTAGAAGGATTAAAGTCTTGCATTAACCAATACATACACTCCCAAGGATTGGACCACCCTAGGCGGCCGAAATCCCTTTCAAATGGGCTCCCCCATTTTGATTTTTTATATAAAAACTTACACATTCAGCCCATAAGTTTATAAAATTAAAACCTTTTTTTAATTTTATAACATTAACACACTTTTATTTGTTATTATTTAACTCACTTAAATGATGAAACAAATAATTTCTCATGAACAAATACCCTTTAATGTTGTTCTTTTACAAAAGCAAAGTTTTGGAAAACCCATTTTGTAAATTGGTGTCAATATTTATTTGTATGATCTCATCAACAAATAAATATTATTAGTGTTTGTTTAGCTTGTTATTGGGTATGACCTGACTTGGATCATAACATACTAACCACATCAATCTTGTATGTGTCTTGGGCATACAAGTTCCAACAATTTCCCACTTGCACAAGATTCATAGAAGATTGATGCAAGCAGTAAATACTGCCTAACACGGTTTACTACCGTTAATACGTATGACTAAGTGCCATTCAATAACTTCATCCCCTTCAAGTACCTTACTCGAAATGTTTTAGGTGAATCAATCATCTATCCTTTTGTCACAGATGTCATGTTAAATCTTAGAGACATAGAATGATCATTCTCTATTGATATAACTTTAAGAGGGAGAAATCCCATCTTGACTACATACGTCTCTCACAACTACATTGTATTATACCTGAACTTAGACTTATGTACTGCCATGTTTCAGAACAGCGAAGAACTAAGTCAAAGTATATATTTGGTAAATATCAAGATCCAATATGTATCGCACATCAAAGGATACCAAATGATGTTCGCCTTTACTCAAATTTACATTTGATCAATCAAGAAGATTCCATGTAGTAATATTTGAGAAGCGGGTCACTCCAATATTTGTATCCCACCAATATCCATGAACTTTGGAAGCAACACTTTGCTCTATATTCATCCATATGAATATCTACCATTCCAAGTTCATAATAGTCTTACCCTCGTACTTGTTCCCACAAGTATGAACGACTACGGACGTTATGAGTAAACGGTTTACTCATAGATTTTGAACATGTGAAATAGGAATATTAGTTGAACTATTATAACCAAATAATTCATTAAAGTAATAAAGGCTTACAATATCTAAATACAAAAATTAAAGATTAAATCTAGTCACTAGAATATTGAAGTCCCATGGCACAAGTATGACTTTCATGCTTTGCCTTTTCAAGAA
Source organism: Flaveria trinervia (assembly GCA_025506515.1). Taxonomy (NCBI): domain Eukaryota; kingdom Viridiplantae; phylum Streptophyta; class Magnoliopsida; order Asterales; family Asteraceae; genus Flaveria; species Flaveria trinervia. The sequence goes on from CM046446.1 coordinate 31,053,344, forward strand.
GCTTCGTGAGTGGATTCGCAATGTTTTGATCTGTGTGAACTTTGCGAATACATATCTTACCCTTTTCAAATTCATCCCTTATGTAGTTGAATCTCCGTTCAATGTGCCTAGTCTTTTGATGTGCATGGGGTTCCTTGATTTGAGTGATCGTACCCTCGTTATCACAAAGAATTTCTAAGGTCTCGTGAATGGAGGAGACCACCCCTAAATCGGCAATGAATTTATTTAACCATGTAGCTTCCTGAGCTGCCAATGAAGCAGCGATGTATTCTGACTCTATAGTCGACATACAATACTAGGAAAGTGATGATGCTCCCACTAGCTTTCTTATATACACATGCTTCATCAATGTTTGTAATGAACCCAATTTTAATTATCTCTTCATCAAAACGGTGATTCCAACTTCTTTATGCTTGCTTCAATCCATAGATTGATTTCTTTAACTTTCATACTTTGTTAGGATGCTTTTGATCGACAAAACCTTCAGGCTGAATCATATAGACATCTTCCTTAAGATATCCATTTAGAAAAGCGGTTTTATATCCATTTGCTAAATCTCATAGTCATAATGAGCAGCTATGGCAAATAATATCCTAATAGACTTTAGCATTGCGACCAGTGAGAAGGTCTCATCATAATCAACCCCTTGAGTTGAGTGAAACCTTTTGCTACAAGTCTAGCTTTATAAGTATCCAATTTTCCATGCATATCGGTTTTCTTCTTGAAAATCCACTTACTTCCAACTATCTTGGAGTTAAGAGGTGGTTCAACTAAGTCCCACACTTGGTTGTCATAGATGGATTGCATCTCAACATTCATGGCTTCAAGCCATTTGTCACAATCCAAATTGACATTGCATCACGATAAGTGGTTGGTTCATCAGAATATACCACATAGCATCCATCCACAAAAAATCCATATCTTTTAGGTGGATTACTAATTCTACTGGATCTGCTAATGTTTTGTGTGTATTGATCAACCATTTGATCATCCTCAACATCCTTATTTTGAGTGCTAGTGTCAACCAAACATGTATCACTTTGTGGTTCTTGATCATCCTAACGATCCATTGTTCTACTGGTAGTTCCTTCCGTAAGGAACTTAGCTTCTAAGAACTCAGCCTTCTTGGCAACAAACTCCTTTTGTTCCAATGGATCATGGAAATAATATACCATAAAATCTCTAGGATATCCAATGAAGATACACGTAGTGGAATGGCTTTCTAACTTGTATGAGGTGGGAGTCTTAACATAAGCCTCACAACCCCATCCCATTAAATATGATAGTGATGGAACCCTTCCATGCCATATTTCAAAAGGGGTTGTTTCCACTTTCTTGGTTGGGGCCATATTCAAGATACGGCCATAGAGAGCAAAGCGAAACCCCAAATGATAGAGGCAATGAGCTTCTAGCCATCATAGATCAAACCATATCCAATAGAGTTCGATTCCTCCTTTCGGACACACTATTGTGTTGTGGTGTTCCTGGTGGAGATAGTTGTGAGACAATACAGCAACTTCTAAGATAATCTCTAAAAATATCACTTAGGTATTCACCTCCTCTATCGGTGTGGAGAATTTTTATTTTCTTGTTGAGTTATGTTTCTACTTCATTTTGGAAGATTTTGAACATTTCAAAAGCTTCATATTTGTGTCTTAACAAGTACACATAACCATATCGACTATAGTCGTCGGTAAAGGTAATGAAGTATCTTTCATTGTACCTAGTCATTGGTTTAAAAAGAGCACATACATCCAAATGTATAATGCCTAATAAATCTTTTGCCCTTTCGGATTTGCCACTAAAAGGTTCCTTAGTCATTTTACCTTGTAAACAAGATTCACACACATCAAATGAATCATATTCACTTGCTTTTAAAAGATCGTTCTTTTGAAGTGTTTGTATGTGTTTCTTGTTTATATGACCAAGATGAAAATGCCAAAGATAGGTATCACTCAAATCCAATTGAGCTTCTTAGTGGTGGTCTCGTACAATGAGCTATCATATAATGTGTTTTCACGAACCAATTCATAAATACCATTAATAGGAATAGCTTTAAAATAAAAGATGTCATTTAAATAAACATGAATTTCGTTTTCATTAAATATCAGAACATAACCATATTGTCTTAATTAGGAAACAGAAATAATATTCCTAGTCAAACTAGGAGCTACAAAACATTGTTCAAAATTTCTTCCAAACCATTTGGAAGCTTCAAGATGTAGTCCCCTCGGTCTTCAACTTAAACTTTTGCCCCATTCCCCATGTAGAGGCTAACATCCCCTTTCTTAAAGTCCTTACTTCTTTTGAACCCCTACAGTAATGTAACACCCGGTTATTTTTTTAAAAGTCAAAGAAAGAAGAATAAAGTGAAGAAAAAGAAAGAAAATATATTTTACCCAAGTTAAGGGTAAAAAGTGTCAAAAAGGACAAGAGGTTTGAAAACGTGTGTGTAAAAGGTGATGGCCACCCATCACTCTCTCTACACCCACAAAATTTGGATCATGGTAGAGAGAGAAAGAAAAAACGCTGAAACTCTCGGATTGTTGAAGAACAAGAAGAAAAAATCGAATTCAAGGTAAGAATTCATAGTTTTTGAGTGTTCTTAACTGGTTCCATCATCGGTTGTGTGCTTATGTATGTTTGTGTGTGTTCGGGTGTGTGTTTTGGTGGGTTTCTAGGTGTGAACTTGTAGCAAACGGGTTTGAAGGAAGTCTTACCCGAAGAGGCAGCTAAGGTGAGTTCTAGAACCCCTCTTTTACATGTTTTAACTGATTTGGGGCTGAAATGCATGAATGTACGTGTTTATAAAACTAGATTTCATACCCAGGTATAAATGTGTGTATGATGTGGGTGGGGTTTGATTGCGGGCTATGTTCATGTTTGATGATGTTATGGTTGTGTTTATAGGGCTTAGAATGTAAGATTAATCTTAGAACATGATAGATGGTGTTTGGGGATTGACTTATGAGGTTAAGAGTGACCTGGGCTGCTCCTGCGCCCAAACAGTAGCTCATACGCCTAAGTTTTAGAATAACTACTTATGTGCATCAAATACATATGAACATTAGCAAATGGGGATAAGCATTGACAAATGTGGATGATCATTGGCAAATGCGGATGAGCATTGAAAAATGCGGATGAGTAAAAGTCAATGCGGATGAGGAAAAGTCAATGCGGATGAGTAAGGAGGAAATGCGGATGAGCATTGACAAATGCGGATGAGTAAAAGTCAATGTGGATGAGTAAGAATCAATGCAGATGAGTAAAAGTCAATATGGATGGGTAAAAGTCAATGCGGATACGTAAAAGTCAATGCGGATGAGTAAGGAGGAAATGCGGATGAGCATTGACAAATGCGGATAAGTAAAGTAAAATGCGGATGAACAAAAGTTAATGCAGATGAACAAAAAGGAAAAGCGGATGAACAAAAGTTAATGTGGATGAACAAGGAGGAAATGCGGATGAACAAAAGTTAACGCGGGTGAACAAAGAGGAAATGCAGATGAACAAAAGATAATGCGGATGAACAAAGAGGAAATGCAGATGAACAAAAGTTAATGTGGATGAACAAAGAGGAAATGCGGATGAACAAAAGTTAATGCAGATGAACAAAGAGGAAATGTGGATGAACACTTAGAATATTTTCTGACTTTTTGGAAAAAAGTGAAATGTAGGCTTTGACTTGGAGGTTCTCGGGGGCTATGTAAGTTGACTTTTTGAGGTCATATATGTTATGATGGGCATGATATGATATATGATTGATGCTTATGCATGATGGTATGTATGATGTATGTTATGTATGCATGATGATGCCATGTATGGTGATGTTGTATGTTTATGTTTGGGTTCCTTGTTATGTATGATTATTTTCCCGTGTCTTTATATTGAATGTTAATGAATGAAATGAAAATTATTATGTAACGTAAAGTGGAAGATAATGAAAATAGGAACGTAATGAATGAATGCATGAATTAATGAATGAACGAAAGTCTGAAAGGCTTGCAAGCATATGTATGGAGGTTCACTTCCAATGAAGGGTGTTAGCTCAACCGTGTGCGGGTTAGCTTCCTAAAGGAATGCACACTGGGCTTGAGCCATGTGATTAAGCATATGTATGGAGGTTCACACCCAATGAGAGGTGTCAGCTCAATTGTATGCGGGTTAAATATCCCATGAGGATGCACATAGGGGTCTAATCCTTGTGATTGACCATATATATGGGACCTTTGCCGCTTACCCTATGTACTGGAGTCAGCTTCATGAACAATGTTTGGGGTCTATGGAAGATCTCAGGCCTAGTACCGGCTTTATGCATGACGGTGGGGTGAAGCACATGGCATTGGTCCGAATGAAAGTAAAGATTTAATGACGAATGTACGGAATGAATGAAAGAATGATGAAGATAATAATGATATTATCTATATGTATGCATTATGCATGATCACGTACGATTGTGAAGAACGATTTTAAAGGAAAGATAAAGTATGTTTTACTACAAAACTAGAACTCACTCAACAACACTGACTCTTTAAGCATTTTCAAGTTGGCAGGTAAAGTTGCTGAGGATGGCACAGGGCAACTACTTGGCATTTTGGATGGGATTCTTTTGTTTAATGTTTTTGCATTGTAATGAAAACAAATGAAATTGTGTAACAAATGTTGTATTATTTTACAAAAACATTTTTAATGAAAATGATGTTTTTAATGTTTTCGCTGCAACGTTTATTTCAAGTTAATGTAATTATATGTTTTATGTGTGATGATTGGCCAACTGTAAGTGTCCTGGGGATGGGGCCTTAAAAATATGTTACAAATATGAGTTCCACACCCGGTATCCAATACCCATGTGTTTGAGGATATTAAATTTAGATCAATATGAATCATGAAAATTGTACCTGAGGTTTGCCCGACATCCCTCTTAGCTTGCAACTCTTTGAGATGAACTAGACAATTTCTTGCCCAATGTCCAATCTCCCCACACTTGAAGCATGGGTCATTTGAAGGAACCTTTTGCTTCTTCTCCGCTTGTTTTGGTGGTGGCACTCTTACCACTCCCTTCCCCTTTCCCTTAGCGTACCATTTACCCTTGGCAACATTTGCCTTGGGTGCGAGGTGAGGCCTCTTCTTGTTCCCGTCTTCATTGATGGTGAGAACGTGTGAAGCCTTTTTACCCATGGCCGCCTCTACAGTTTTGAGCATAGAGTGAAGCTCACTTATGTTCTTGTCTCACCCATTCATGTTATAATTTATGACAAAGTTGTCAAACCTTTTTGACAAAGAGTTGAGGATCAAATCTGTAGCCAACTCTTTCGAGACGGGACAACTCAGCCTTTTGAGGCGGTCAATATGGCTTTTCATCTTAAGTACATAAGATGAAACAGATTGGGTGTCATCCATACGACATGCATGGAGTGCTTGAACAATTTCGAAGCGCTCTACCCTTGCTTGTTGTTGGAACGTTTCCTTCAACTGGGTAATCATGTCGTATGCTTCATGATGTTCATACTCCTTTTGGAGATCCGGAGTCATACTTGCCAACATGAGGCAAGACATTTGGACCGAGTCTTCAGTGTATTTCACCCAATTATTATAGGCCTCCTCATCCTCCTCATTAGGTTGATCGGGAATTGGATCGTCTAAAATATACAATCGTTTCTCTTGCTTGCGAACAATTCTCAAGTTTCGAAACCAATCTATAAAAGTATTATGATTTAGACGCTCCTTTTGGAGAATGGTTCTTAGTGATAGTGAGTGAGCGGACGGGATGTCATTATTTTCATTATTGTTGGTCGCCATCTACAAAATTAAACAAAGTTTAGTTTTAGTATTTTCGATATTATTCATATATAATAATTAAAACCCTTTTAAGTGTCTTACACAATTTTAAAATTCTAGAATCCAATGTTATATTTAAATAGTGGTTAGGTGACCTTTATCCCATTATTTAAATTAACAAGGTAGTTAACGTTTTGACAATCGCAACCCTTTGTAACTTCTAAGGTATGGGATCAACTTAAACATCATATGTGTGGTCGGCATGTTTATCCCATGAGCACCTTTGTAAACCACATTGTAGGTGATCCGTTAAACATGGTTTGCAAATCAAGTTACCCTACTTACACACACATGTGAGTTTTCCAACATAAGTGGTTAGGTGACTTTTATCCAACAAATATGGCATCCCCACCTCAAATCACAAGTTCCCTCAAAATGGTTAGGTGACCTTTATCCCATAAGAGTTACCAAGGTACTCAAGTGTTGTGCAAAAGGATGGTGCGTAACTTGTTTATAAAAGAAATTTTTAGTTTTTATAATCTTAGTTTAGAAAACTCTATGTACCTTGTATTTGCATGCTTTCAAATACAAGGTACCCTATGGTTCACTTTTAATAAAACCCCTTTTATTAAAACCATTAATCCTTTTAACAACCTTTTATTAATCACTTAATGGTAAAGAACCATCAATTTTCAGCTTGTTAATTTGTTAATGAGTTTGTTATGCATATCCAATATCAAACAACAACCATACAACAAATAACCAAACAAGCATAATCATACAAACATAAGTGCATAACCATAGCCACTAAGTTTACTACACTTGTTTGCCATCACAAGTGTTGTCATTAGGTCTTTCCTATGGGTTAACAATGACACATCATATGTGTCCAAGAACTCCCACTTGAATCCACATCCAAATGCTTCAAGTGTCCATGTCTTTTATTTCCTTCCTTTTGAGTCTTCATCTTGTGCATCTTTTTTGACAAAATCATATCCTAATACAATTTTTCTATTAAAAGAAATGCACCTAATCTATTTATTACATAACCAATGAATAAATAAATTACAACCCAAAATACAAACACAAAATTACAACCCTTTCAAGAATCAAAACCAACATGACAAAACACAATCAACCAAATCCAAAACACATAAGGTCAAGGCTATGTTATGCACCATAATATGTATCATATACAACATCCAAGAACAACCATGAACCCCTTTTATAAACCTTAATGTTCTTGCCAACATGAACCAATACTTTAGTGTTTTGTCCAAACAATATAATCAACCATTTGATGTAAATCTTTCAAGGTTATACTAAAGCATGGAAGATTAAATCTTGAAATATAAGGGATTCATTCATCCATGACAAAACAGCCCCTAATGGGTTGAAAAAGTCCATGAAAACTAACTTTTCAAGAACTATGAAGCAAGTATTCCACATAACCGGCTCTTGATGCCATTGTTGGGTTTTGTAACATGTTAATCAAAGCAAGTTTAACCATTTAAACTTCAAAAACGCAGCGGATATTAGTGGTTAAACTGTGTTTAACAATCTGAAATTTTGAACCATTTTAACCAAAGACAAAACCCATAAACAAGGATCATTAATATATGTGAAATGACATGCTATTAAAAGGAAAAGAACAACCATAGGGTGTTCTCGAAACTACCTTTCAAGAACAAGATGTTGTAGTAAGGATGAGAAGAAAAAGATGATGCTTCTTGAATGTATAGCCTCCAAAAAGAAGTCCTCAAGCATGTATACCCATAAGCCTTAGCAAACACCTAACTTGTTAGGTAGTAGAACACCAAGACCCAACTCCTTCTTGTGAACCTGAAAATCAGCCAAGAGATTCTTCACATTCAGCGGAAATCCGAAAATTTCAGCTTCTTTTTGCCTTAGATCCGAAAATTTTAGGCTTATGGAGAGAGTTTCTTTGCAATGTGTGTGTAAGAGAGTGTGTGTGTTAGGTTGAGTGCTAGAAAGATTAAAGTCTTGCATTAACCAAGACATACACTCCCAAGGATTGGACCACCCTAGGCGGCCAAAATCCCATTCAAATGGGTTCCCCATATTTTGATTTTTATTAAAATACTTACACATTCAACCCATAAGTTTATAAAATTAAAACCTCTTTTAGTTTTATAACATTAACAAACTTTTATTTGTTATTATTTAACTCACTTAAATAATGAAACAAATAATTTCTCATGAACAAATTATCCACATAATGTTGTTCTTTTAGAAAAGCAAAGTTTTAGAAAACCCATTTTCTAAATTGGTGTCAATATTTATTCATATGATCTCATCAACAAATAAATATTTATTGGTGTTTGTTTAGCTTGTTATTGGATATGACCCGACTTGGATTATAACGTACTAACGACATCAATGTTGTATGTATCTTGGGTATACAAGTTTTAACAGATATGTTGAGAGATCCTTTATCACCATCCGTCTCCATCTTGTAAGCACTAAGGATTCCTTACAACTCTTCTAGGATCATGGTCTTTAGCTTCTCAATTTTTCTAACCGACATAATGTAAAATATCCATGTTTAGGTAGAGACCTTAAAAAGTTTCTTACAATGTCCAGTTCTCCATGTTTACACCATTTTCATTCATAGAGTATATGTATTCAACATATCTAAGGTATCTGGTATTATTTATTTTTTCCTTTTTTAAAACTAAATTTTAAAACTTTTGTTTCTAGACATCTCTTTTGTTCTCCTTCATGTCCTTGGTTCCTTTATATATTGCCCTCAAAACTTCCTATAATTTTGCAGGACCGATTAAGGTGGTGCACGAGTTTCATAAGATGGAGAGAATACACTTAATATGTAAGATTTATGCTTAAAGGCTTATGCAACCAAAGTTCTATTAGCACGCATGTTGAAATACCGAGAAAGTTACTTTGGAATATTTGATATAAGTAAATGAAGCCGAATGTAACTTTCTCCGAAGATAGAAATGGTCTTCCGAAGCCAAAGTAACTAATTTCACCAAGTATCAAATCTTTCAAAGCCAAACACCATTTCTTTTGAAGCCAAAGATAAAGTCTTCCAAAGCATCAAGACAAAGTCTTCCAAAGTGAAGAGACTGATTTCTTTCGAAGACAGAGAAGACATGCTTTCTCTGACATAATTTTGAACAAAAATTGAACCACTTTTCGCTAGCATCTTTGAATACTCACCAACTTATACAAGTTGGTGAAAATGTCCATACTTTTATTAACTGATAAAGGTCTTAGAGTTTGTAACTTTCTAATTTGTACTTTTATCTTTTTATAATAGATAAGGATGTAAGCTATGATATGTCATAGTCACTAGTCAAAAGTCAATCTACCTTTTGAATTTACATTAATCTTGTTATCTAGATTACTATTCCAGCTAATCTTTATATTATCGCCAGATGTAGGATGTAGTATAAAGTATCTCAAGTACCAGTCCTTAGGACTACACTTTGTAGCATTTGTAAAACACTTGAGAGAAATATAAATCATTCTTAAAAACAAATTACTTGTGTTCTTAATATGTTCTTTACTTGTGTTCCTTGTTTCATATTAGCCAATTTCCTATTTGATCTGTTAAGTGTGAATTGTGGTATACGAACATTATGGGACGTGTTGTCTTAATTGGTAAAGTGTGGGTGTATGGATGCGGGAGTCATAAATAAAAATTTCATATTTGGGTTAGAAAATCAATGTTCCTTTTTATAAAGCAGGTGTTTTGATAAAGTATAGACTCGGTAGCAAAAGTTGGCTTGTTTTATTATGCAAACCAGCGTAAGTCTAGGTGACTAGAACTAGGTATCTCTGAGATCATGAACTAGATGAGGCATTTCATGCCAATGCATTGCCTTCTAGTGTATTCAACATGCAAGATTGTAGACTTTTCATTTACTAGTTCATGCCATAGTTCTTGATATTTATGTACCTTTGCATCTCCTAATTCTTTAGAAGATTTCAAACAATATGGTTAGCTTAGTAGGGGTGCATCAATTTTGCATATTATTATAAATTAATATATAAAGCAACCACCCCTATGTCATAGAAGTTTGTGATCCGATGGTTGCAGGACCGTTAGAAGGAGTAATGCACTTTTACAATACAACTAAGGATAGTTCTTTAGCACACTTAATAGGTCAAATAGGGAACTGGTTAACTAACTATAAGAGATGCTAAGAACACAAGTAAAAGAGAGACAGAACAAGATAGCAACACAAGTATTTGGTTTTCAAGATTGCAGTATATTGCTTCTCAAGTTCTATTACAAAGTGTTACAAAGCATATTAAAAAGTTACAAGTACTTGAGATACTTATATTTCATCCTATAGATGGCCATACTTTGAAGGCCAGCTGGATACATAAGACTAGACAACAAAATCAAATGTAGAGATAAAAGGCAGATGGCCTTTTGACTTTTGACTATAACATGCCATAGCCCACATCCTAATATATTACAAAAAGGATGAAGTACATAAAGTAGAAAGCTCAGACTCAAGACCTTAATGTATAGTTTTCCAAAAACATGGACCTTTTCACTAACTTGTGAAAGTTGGTGAGTCAAACAAAGTTGCAGCGAAAAGGTGGTCTAGCTTTATGGAAAAGTACATCAGATAATAGCAGGTATATAAAAGTATTCGGAAGAAATCTGTCTTTATAAATTGGCTTCAGAAGTTTGTCTTTGAAGCTTCGAGAGACTTCATATTTGGCTTCAGAAGATTTTGGTCTTGGCTTTGCAAGATTTTACATAGAGTATTTCTGTTGTGAGGTGTAAAACTTCCAAATCATTTATAGTTCAGCAACTTAGTGCATGCATGCAGAGAGACTTTGGATGCTTTTAATATTTTTACTGCATCAGACTTGTTGGAATCCTTACAAACTCCCTTAGGCTGATGCTTCCAAAACATTTGAAGCTCTTCATCAGTTGACAGTCCTCATCATGATGATGATAGGCCCTTCTTCATTAGATGGTCAAGATCACTAAGACTTTCATAGTATCTTTTCATGTTAAAGAGATCATGCAGAGGTAGATTGAATAAGTCTTGCCATGTGTAGACATTCTCTCCACCTTGATCTGTAATCACATGCCATCTTCCTTGATTAGTTGTGAAGGTCCAGGATAAGATGGGTCTCTCAAAAGCAAGAGGGGCTATTTTAATTGGAGTTGATTAGGTTTCCTCTTCATGCACTTCCTCAGGTTGATCTGAATCACCCTGAGGTATGGAGGTAGATGGTTTAGACTTCTTCTTCTTCTTTGACTTTGGTCAAGAAGTCATCCTCGTCATCCTCTTTGAAGGCTTTAACTAAGAAGACTGGTCTACAACACCTTGTTGATCAGTCTTGTCTTGCTCACTTAGGTGTTCCTCCCTTACAGGTTTAGAAAGAGAGGGAGTTTGACCCGACTGTGGATCAGAAAATGAAGCTTGTTGAGGCTCAGCAGGAGGTCAAGGTTGTGTTGTCTCAAAGGTTCAACCTTAACCTCCACTTCTTGAGGGACTTGATATGGTGGGGAGTGTAAGTCAACAAGTTCTCCTCTTTTGATCTTCTACTTGATCACCCTTATGTGCTCATCCATAGTAGTAGAGACATAGGGCCAAGTCTCCTTCTGGAGAATCTTGTTAATGTCATAGCTCCTGGTTTGTAGGTAAGTAATCCTAACTGCCCTTAACTTATCATCTTGAGTGTTTGGTCTGTGGGCAGCCCTGAATGCAGCTTCCATGAATCCTGCAGACCCAGAGGAACTTTCTCCACTTAGCTTCCTCTTCCTCTCTCTCCTCATCCTCAATCTCTTCAGAAGTCATTTTCCTCTTTTTTGTCACTCATAGACCTTTGTGACTCAGGGTGGAGAGAGCTTTGGCTTTCATTTCTTGGTGTAGCCTCTAAGCTCTAGCTAGAGAGAGGTTGTGATACACCTTCACCAGCAGGTGCTTCACTGAGGGAATGAATTGTTGAAGTAGTTGTAGGTGTCACAGGGCTTTCAAGCTCTACCACTAGGCCTTTAGTCAAGGTTTCCCCTTCGAAGCTAATCTTAGGGTCTGCCTCAACGTCCAGTTGACCAATAGTATCAACTAATTGCCTCTATCTCCTTTTGAGACTAAGCGGCATGTTGATCAGGTTAAGACCTTCATATTAGTTCATGGTCTGAAAATTGAAAACTTCTTGCTGCCCTTGAACTGTTTAAAGAATAAGGGCTCTTCTGTTTGTAACATACATCCACCCTATGATGTAGTTGGAAGTTCCTTAAGGTGGAGATAATATTGTCCTGGGTATACCTTCCTTAAAAAGACTCTGAATATAGGTGTTTATTGAGTCCACATAAATGTGAACTTGAGGAAGTTGCTAAGTATGGATAGTTGCATGTGAAGATGGTGAGTCTTTAATGTCCATGCTCTGTGAAGAACTCCTAGGTCCTGTGTCTATGATGATGTTCTCCCCCTTTTTGGTAGCATCACCCACTTGCATAGGTGAGCTAGAGCTTAGATCAACCACATTCATAGGTTCTTGTGTTCCTAGTTGAGCTCTTCTTAAAGGTCTCCCAACTAGTTTTTCCTTAAGATAAGATATCTCAAGTTGCTAATCATTGACCCTGTTTTGCAAGGTAGTCACCTAAGATTCAAGATGACTAACTTTGGAGACTAAGTAGGTGCATTGTTTTGACAATTTTTGCACCTTTAGCCTCAGATTCCCCTCATCTTCACAGAAAATTCATAGGGGGATAAGAGAATTGGACCAAATTTTTCTGTCTCACCGCTAGCATGAAGTTCTTGGCTGCTAGTTTTCCTCTGCTTAATGACAACTTCAGTTGAAGTATCAATGGGTTGAGTTGCCAAAATTGAGGTCTTGACAATGTAATCACTTGCTAAAGTGAGAGCCTCTTCCATATGGATATCTTGAATAGCTTCAAAGGTATCTACCTCAGTTATAGGTGACTGATGTGGGCTAGACATAGGTGACTCAGGAGCTCTCATCTCTCTTTGAGTAGGGGAGGAGTAAAGAGACTCATGGTATTCACTGCAACCTAAATCTTCATGAGTATAGAAGTCAAAGTTTGGGATTGGGTTATTTAAGTCTAGAGGTTGGGGATGGTAACTGTCCCCTGAAGGTTGTTCATCTGAGTGTAGAGACTCAAAGTGAAGGCTTAAGGTTGTTGGGCTTTCTAAGCTCCTCAGTCTAAGCATGAGGAACCTTAGGATTGATGGTTGAAGTGATGGGAGTGGTTTGTTCCTCAGGGGAGCTCTATTTTCCACTTCTTCCTGTATGGATAGTGATATGGGGGCCTGCACAGACTCAAGAGCTTGATTAGGGGTTTGTTTGGATTTTCTTTGGTAAGTGTGGGTGATCTGAGGTCTTTTTAGTGGTTCAAAAGTAGAAGGTGTGGATCAGCACTGGCTATGTTATCAGGTTGTCACGTTGAGCAATGAGCTCTAACATTTTTGGAACCAGGGTTGTTTCTACCCCAGAGAAACCAATTGTTGGCTTCTTCAAGATTTTATAGATGTCGGGCTTCATCTGTCTCAATTTAAGGATATTACCTGTTAGGATCAGCAATCTACATTTGATTGATTAGAGATTATTACAGCGGAAGTTTAACAAAACATTTAGCCAATTCACAAGATAATAATGGATATTCAACGCAAGAGCAAACAGTTATAGAAGAAATTCTGCGAATCAAAGATTTCATTCAAAACGCGCTTTCGTGGTTGCAAAATGTCACGCTTACAATCAGGTCAATCATCCCTTATATAGGAATGTCGTGGTGGAACATTCCTTATACAGGAGATGTGACGTCTGCTGATGTCACTCGATAGTGACATCTAACATAATTATTTAAACAACTGAAACACAACTACTGAAGATGTCAAAATAGCTGACATCTTCTTACAAAAATACTAAGTGTTATCAGTTACTACAACTACTGAAAAGAAACTACTGAAACTAAACGACTGAAGAACATGCTGTTCAGTCGTTTTACAAATACTGAAACAAAAAGAAAACTACTGAAAGGAAACCATCACAACAACTGAAGAATGCTTCTTCAGCTGTTGTAACAAACTCTGAAGGCTTCAGTACTAGTACTTGAACGTCAGCTGTTGTCATCAGCTGATGTCTTCAGCTGATGTCTTCAGCTGTTGTCTTCAGCTGTTGTCTTCAGCTGTTGTCTTCAGCTGATGTCTTCAGCTGTTGTCTTCAGCTGATGTCTTCAGCTGTTGTCTTCAGTTCTTTAGTTCTTCAGTTGTTCACCTTCAGAGTTTATGAACCAGTTGATCAAGTCTTCAGCAGTTGTTGTGATGTCTGTGGGACTTAGAGATTTTTCTGATCCGGCTTATTGGTTCTTTTGGTCCAACAAACTCCCCCTGAACCAATGCAGCCAAAACCTCTAAATTTATTGAAGTTGTCCCACTTATTATGGCAGAATGATTGGTCTTTTTGTCTTCTAGATCAGCTCAGAAGTGACCCTTGTAAGCACCAGCCTGGAAGTAGTCTCAAAAATTTGATTGGCAAAGTATGAATGGGAACTCTGTTTTGGGGAACTGGACACAGAGCTGTTACCCCATTCATGAGATCTACTTCCCAACAACGAGTCTGTATGACTCCCTGGTATAGGCCTCTAGGAAGGTGATCTGTTCCTCCATGGTCAGCTCTTCAGCACCTCCTTCAAATAAAAATCCGGCCCATAGTACTCAGATAGGTATTGGCATATTTCCCATTCTTTAGCTCCATAGTTGTTATTATTCTATAAGCAAACTCATCAGGGTGATTACCTCAAGGAACAACTGGAGCTCATTTTTCCTGACTTCTTCAATCCTCTTATAAACCAACCCCTTTTTCACCATTTTATTTTCAAGCATCTTCTGTGGGGTTTGGTTGGCTTTATAAGCTTTCTTGAAGTCTTCCAGGCTTTCCCAGGGTGACACTACAAAGACCAGGGAGATCACTTCGTCTACAATCCTTTTCACCTGGCCCATGTATCTCTGTGGAATTTTATTCTTGTGAATTCTGTGAGACACCCTGGGATCAGGCCAAATCCTCACTCTCTCCTTCTGATATTGAAAAGTCTGCCTGAGAGTGTATAATCTGAGTGCATGCTTCTTCATGTTAATGATGGAAGATGTGGCTGCATAAGCTTTACCAACCCTTCTCAAAACTCCTCATCATGTGTTGGTGAAGTCCTTCTTCTTCTAGCTTCACCTTCACAGTTTGTCTCTGAGATTCAGGAGTAATTGTTGGAGGGTGACTTGTGGCCTTCGGCAACTGAATAACAGCTTAGATTGGCAGCCTAGCTTCTTCCTCATCATCATCTTCTTCATCATCTTCTAGCCTCAATACCCTTCTCTTCTTCTTCTGGGGTACATCATCGGCTGTTGGTTTTGAGGGTGAGGGAGTTGGTTTGGTGGGTTGTGTTTTTGGTGGTTTTTGGGGTAAAGGGATTGTTTAGTGGGTGGTTGTTTTGGTGGTTTTGGTGTGGGAATGTTGACAGGCTGTTCTAGCATTTTTGAGGTGAGTGTGGCTTTAGATTGCTTGGCTAGCTCAGTCCTGCTCCCAGCACCAGCTTCATTCAAAGCTTCAATAACTAGTCCCTTTGTGTATACTTCAGATGAACAGATCTGGTGGTTATTGCCAAGATGCTGTCCCTGGACCAAGCTTTGATTTCGATCATTGATCTTCCAAGATATTTTGCAATAAATCTAATCATGATCTCCAGCCTTTCTCTTTCTAACACGTCATAACTTGCCCATCTTTTCTGGATTTCTTCAATCTCTAATCTTCTAATCTCAGAGTCAAGTTTATCAGTGTCATGGCCTTGCCTAAACAGGTGATCATGATGTTGTCCATTGATCTGCTATGTTCGACATCAGCCTCTTTTACCATTATCTCCAAGGCTTTCTCTTTTTCATTCTTTCTTTTCTTAGATTTTTCCATGTCAGCTTCTTTTTCCTTCTCTTTTTCCTTCTCCCCATCCAACTCCTTCTCCTTTACCACTTCTGTTTCTTTCTTTTTTCTGCACTCCTCTTCCTCTTTGCTTTCACTGACTTAATCTCCCCTTTTGGTTGCATTGGTTGCAAGGGTTTGATTGTCAGAAAGCTTCTTGCTCACAACTTCTTCAACCAAGGGTTGTATTACTGAGGGAAGCCTCTCATCAATGGTTTTGATCACTATATCAGTGATTATAGGTGTGATGAGAGGTAGGGCATGTTGAAAGATAGCAGCTATTTAATCAGGGGGGTTCTGATCCTGAGAAATAGTGCAAGAAACAGAGGCTGGTGGCTGAATATGTGGGAGTGGCTCTGTGTTTGGGAGTCCTTCAGATGAAGGTGCCATCTGTGGGGTTTGAGAGGCAGATGGTCTTTGATCCTCAGAAGTTTTGGCAAACAGCTCTTTGAGTCTGCTCACCTCCTCTTCCAGGATAGTGTTTTGGGCTAACACATCGTAGAAAAAGCCCAGGTCATCATCAATGGCTACTGAATCACCTGACCTCCTGATGTAATGAGGATCAACATGCATTGAGTGTAGATCAGTTATTGCATGTGCCCCTTTGTCTTGGAACTGGGGACTGCCTGCCTCAAAACTAGGTCCTTCATCAGCAGTTGCCTCTGGTAAGGTCTTAGTACTTGTACCAACTACATCCTGATCATATGCTGAAGCAGGATGAGTGGCAGCCTTACCAGAAGTTCCAATCTCCTTTTCTACACTAAGAAATGAAACATTGTAACCCCTATGCTGTGGGTTATCAGATGCACTTTGATCCTCCCCCTCAATGGTAGAGGTATGCCCAGTTGTAATTGGTATCTGGGGAGGGGTGAGGAGTGCAACTGACTCAGCACTTGTGCAACAATTAATGTAGGACTTTGGGGGGCGGTTGCCTGTGGAGAGTGGATAGAAGCGGATTGCACCCGGGGTGAATGGTGCGCTTCAATGGTAACCCTCTCAAGTGAGACAGGTTCTAGTAGGGTGGTTTCCCCAATAAAGGTTGCAGCAGGATCCTGTTGAGAGGATACCTGTGCGGCTGTGGCTGGTTGAGTCTTGGACACAACTGGGGGTTAATACCAGTATGTGTTTCCTGCGTTTGTGGTACATCGGCCACCCATAAACCCACAGATGCACCTTCACCTGAGTAGCCGTTTTGGCTTTTTGGATTTGGGTTTGGTGGGGACTCTGTTCTGGAGGTGGTGGCTGTGGGTTCCAACTGCGTGGGTTTTCGCAGTTTGGCAGCCTGTTTCAATGTGTGGTCTGAGTTGTGCCTGGAGTATACTTCAGGCAATACAGCCGTTCAGGGACTCTAAGGCCAACCACTGAGTATACTTTGAAGGTTGTTAATGACCGACAGGAGAACTCGTGTTTTTTTCTCCCCAGTGGTAACGGTAATGTTTTCGTCCCAAACCTGGTGAAGGGATTCGCATGAATGATGGATTTAGAAGAAAATGCCGTTTTGTAGGGTGACTGGACCATAAATCAATGGCGTTATCGAACTTTGTCCAGAAAGGCGATTTGGTGAGGTAGCTACACAGTTATGTCGTGGTTTGAGCTGCATGGTCGCCATTAGTGAGAGAGAAGTTTTGGAGATTTGAACGTTAGGTTTGGAAAGGACGTAGTGCTGAAGGCTTAGGTATTGGGTATTATAGGGTACGGTTCATAGAGCAACTGAAAGGTTTAATGTGAGTCATCAGTAGTTTTAACAGATTGATGACGTGGCAGAAACCTTCAGAGGTTGAAACAGCTGAAGTCTTGGTTTTAGGCATCAGTAGTTATAAAACTACTGAAAACTATGGTTTTGACTTCAGATGTTTGAAAACAACTGAAGACTTGGTTTTAGTCATCAGTAGTTGAAACTACTGAAGACATGGTTTTGTCATCAGTTGTTGTAAACAGCTGACGATGTGGTGTTAGTCATCAGTAGTTGTGAAACTACTGAAGACATGGTTTTGTCATCAGTTGTTTAGGATGAAGCAGCAGTTTTAGAAACGACTGAAGAGAAAATTATCTCATCAGTAGTTTTCGTCAATTCATAGCTTTCCAGCTGTTTCATACTGTCCTCAACACTTACTCATCAGACTTTTTGCTGTTTTCAGTTGTTTCATAGGACATCAGTACTTATCTGATTTACTAACATCAGTAGTTATAACTACATCAGTAGTTGTAACTTTATCATTTGAACAGAATCAGTACTTATATGTGATATGATTACTCATGAGCATCAGTACTTATTTACTGAGATCAGCAGTAGTTATCACTTATTCTAGCTGCAGCATACCAAGCCTTAACACAAGTTTTTGAAAGTTGAACTATCCAAAGGCTTAGTAAAAATGTCTGCAAGCTCATCAGCACTAGGCACAAACTTAGGATCAATCAGACCTTTTTCAAAACAATCCCGGATAAAATGATGTCTGATCTCTATATGTTTGGTCCTAGAGTGCTGGACAGGATTCTTGACAATGCAAAGAGCTGAAGCACTGTCCATTAATAATGGAGTCTTAGTCTCTGCAATGCCATAATCCAAAGTTGGTTCTGAAGCCAGAGTACCTGAGAAGTACAACTTGCAGCAGCAATGTACTCTGCTTCAGCAGTGGATGTAGCAACAGATGTTTGTTTCTTACTCTGCCAAGAAATCAAACAGTTGCCTAGGAATTGACATCCACCAGAAGTTGACTTTCTGGTTAACTTACATCCTGCATAGTCACTGTCTGAAAAAGCAACTAATTTGCAAGAGTGTCCAGTGGAATACCATAAACCTAGAGAGTGTGTACCTTGCAAATATCTAAAAATCCTCTTGACTGCAATCAAATGAGTCTCTTTAGGAGCAGCCTGAAATCTAGCACAAACACAAGTTGCAAACATGATATCTGGTCTAGAAGCTGTTAAGTACATTAAGACCCAATCATACATCTAAAGTGTTTCATCAACAGCTTTACCTCTCTGATCTGCATCCAGTTGTGTGGTGTTGCACATGGGAGTAGAACAGGGCTTACAGTTTTGTAAATCAAACTTATTCAAAAGATCTTTTGTATATTTGGACTGATGAATAAAGGTTCCATCAGCCTTTTGTTTGATCTGCAAACCTAGAAAGAACTGTAATTCTCCCATTGCACTCATTTCAAACCTCTTTTTCATTAATTGGGTAAAAGCATCACACAACTGGGGATCAGAGGATGCAAAAATATATCATCAACATAAATTTGAACAAGTAGCTTATGCTGATCCACCTTCTTAATAAACAAAGTTTTATCAATGGAGCCTCTAGTGAAATTTCTTAAGAAGAAAAGTGGAAAGTGTCTCATACCAGGCTCTAGGAGCTTGTTTCAACCCATAAAGAGCCTTATCAAGTTTATACACCCATTCAGGATGTTTATTATCCTCAAAACCTGGTGGTTGACACACATAAACTTCCTCTTTTATTTTACCATATAAAATGCACTTTTGACATCCATTTGAAAAACTCTAAGATGGTGGAATGCAGCGTAAGCTAAGAACAATCTAATTGCCTCTAGTCTGGCTACAGGGGCAAATGTTTCATCATAATCAATACCTTCTTCTTGTGAAAACCCCTGTACAACCAGTCTAGCCTTGTTCTTAACAATAAGCCCATTTTCATCTGTTTTGTTCCTAAATACCCATTTAGTGCCTATTGCACACTTACCTGGGGGTAGAGGAACCAGTTCCCACACTTGCTGCTTCTTGAACTGAAGTAGCTCAAGCTGCATAGCATCCACCCATCCATTATCTCTCAAAGCAAATGATAGTTCTTTGGCTCTTGCTGACTGATGAAGAGAGCATAGAAGCACAGGTTAGACAATTTGCTTCTAGTTGAGACGCCAGCATTGATACCACCAATGATTTGAGATATAGGGTGATCTTTCAGCTCTTGGTGCACAATAAGATCAGTGCAAGTGTTTGTAGCCGGTTCAGCAGCAGCAGATGTTGATTCAGATTCTTGAAACCAAGTATTGGATGGCAAATCAAATGATGTGGAGGAATCAGAAATCTCATCAGCATTTGTTGTGGATGGAGCTGCGGAAGGTACAGGAACATCAAGTTTAGCAGACTCAGGCAGTTGGTCACTAAACTTGAAAAGGTGAGTACTGACATCATCATCATCTTCAGTACCACCAGGTGGAAGACTTGCTGCAGAGGATGATTTATCCACATGATCTGCAACAGTTGGAGTTTGATAAGGAGCATATTGCAGTATGTCCAGATCAAACAACTCCACAGGGTTTTGTGGAATTTTATCCTTAGGTGATTCATTAAATTTCACATGCAGGGTTTCTTCAACTATTTTTGTTCTGCAGTTGAAGACTCTGTAAGCCTTGCAAGTGGTTGAATAACCAACAAAGTACCCTGCATCCACCTTAGGATCAATTTGTGGAGTTGATCCTTTGTGTTGAGAATGAAACAAGGACATCCAAAGGCTCTGAAAAATGAAATCAAAGGAGCCAAATGGTGTAGAGCCTCATATGGAGTCTTCATCAACCTTTGATTTACTAAGGCTCTATTCTGCACATAGCAAGCTGTGTTAACAGCTTCAGCCCAAAAGGTCAGTGGCAGACCAGAGTCAGCCAAATGGACCTTGCAGCTTCAATTAAAGTCCTGTTCTTTCTCTCCACTACTCCATTTTGCTCAGGAGTCCTTGGGATGCTAAACTGCCTTTTGATTCCTTTTGAAAGATAAAATCATCAAGTGTATGGTTTCTGAATTCAGTACCATTGTCACTCCTTATACACTTGACTGATAGGGAATACTGCTTCTCAACATACAGCACAAAGTTGATAATCTTCTGAGCAACCTCATCTTTTTGAATACAGAAAGAAAGTCCATACAAATCTGGAGTAATCATCCACAATTACCAGACAGTATTTCTTCTTTGCCATGCTCATCACTCTCACAGGACCAAATAGATCCATATGCAGTAATTGCAAGCAGGCAGTGGACTTAGGCTCTTCAATAGGAGGGAATGAGACTTTGTGTTGTTTTCCTTTTTACAAGCAGTACAGGTTTCATCACAGTGGAACTCTTTTGTTGGTAAGCCTCTCACTAATCTATTGTGGATCAGCTGATTCATGTTTTTGAAATTAACATGACCCAACCTTCTGTGCCACAGTTTAGATTCCTGAGAAGAGGCTTTGGAAAATAGGCAAGGATAGCCTCTGAGATCTATTTTCTTGGAAAGATCTAAGGCATACACTCTTCCTGTCCTGTTGGCCCTCAGGAGAGTGTGATCATCCAACACCTTATCAATCAAGTTCAGAACTTTAGATGACAGAATCCTGCAGTTCTGACTGGTGAAAAGAGCAGCATGTCCTTTATCACACATTTGACTAACACTCAAGAGATTGTACTTGAGATTTTCCACATGATTAACATCATCAAACTTTATTTCTCCATTGGAGACAAAACCTTTTCCAATGATGTAACCTTTAGCATCATTGCCAAAAGAAACAACCCCTTCTTTCCTTGAGAGTAGTCATGAAGAAGAGAGCTGTTCCCTGTCATATGCATAGATCCCCACTGTCTACATACCATGCTACTATGGCATGTTGAAGAACCCTGCAATCATAAACACTTAGTTAGTTTTTGAGACCCAAACCTTTTTGGTTTGGGTCTGTTCATATCATCAGATGGTAAACTAACAGACTTGTTGTAAATAACAGCCTGAGGAGTTGGAGACGGTGAAGAAGAGGAATCCTTTGACTTGGATTTTCTTCTCTGTGGTTTAACACAGGAGCATCTAATTGGTTAACTCTCCCCAATAGATGTTGAACCATCATAACAAGTTGTGTCTGATTTTGTGATAAAGCCTTCAGCTCATCAGACACATTAGTGCTTGAGTTTGATGGATTCCTGTGTTGTACCATCTCTCTTTGAGCAACCTCAGCTGTTACCTGTTTGACCCTTTCTTTGTGGATTTCCTTTTGGATTTAGGGGTTAGGTTTTGATGTTGCTGGTACAAACTTGATTTCAAACTCAGTTTTCATTTTGTCAATTTTCTCTTTAATGTTTTCATTATGTTTGAGTTTGGAGCCCTTTTATACCAGCAATCATCAGTAAGATGATTGAATAAGCCACATATTTCACATGGCTTTTTCTTCATCTTAAGTTGATCATCTGCTGAAGAAGATGAAACTACTGAAGACTTGTTCTTCAGCAGTTTGCTATCAGTACTAGCAGTTTTCTTTGCTTTAGTACCTGCTTTCTTGATATCTTCTTCAGTAGTTTTCCCACCCTTTCTACTTGCAGTATTCTTTCCTTTAGTGCATGTAGTAGTTTGGGCTTGTTCTCCAGGTGTTATGACATTCCTTTTAGTACTTTCAGTACATTGTAAAATATCACCTGGAGTGATCAACTTTGTGATCATGTGAGTGTCAGCATTTGAGCCAACAACATCAGCATGTGAGGAATTAATGCTGACTTCTACTTCTGATGGTGCTGTATCAGAAAGTAGATCACATGATGAAGAGGATTGGTTATTGCTTTCACCATCAGATTCTACCTCTGCTCTGGGAGTAAAGTCTGTAGGAGGAGCAGTGTGATTATAACCAATGCCAAACTTCACATTGGAAGCAGATTGCTTACTAAGAAGCATTTCAAAACCCTTGCAAGAATTTACCCATCGATCACACTCTACCTGGGTAGTTGCAAGTGTTTCTTTGAGGTCTCTGTACTTCTCTAGAAGTATCTCTTCCCTAGCCTTAACATCAGTGATTTGACATTTAAGTTTGTAGATTTCATCATTCTTATCATTAATCACATACTCAAAATCAGCTTTGCTTTTGAAAATTGTTTGTTCTAGCTCAATGTTCTTGTTAATTAAAGCTACATTTGCTTCTCTAATAGATGCAAATGCGGCTATGCATGTTTCAGAACATAGTTTGGCTTTTGCCTCAGAGGATACCTGTGATACCTGTGGTGTAGAGGCATTGGAGGATGAAGTATCAGCAGACTCCAAAGCCATGAGGGCTAGATTTCCAAAGGGACTGTCACCACCATGTTGACCTGCACCAGAGAACAGTTGTTCATGACCAGACAGATCATCTGGTAAACTGCTCCAGTCAACAACTCCTGGGGTGAAAAAGCTTGTTGTTGAGGTTGAGTTTGTTGATGAGATTGGGAAGGCTGAGGTTCAGGTAATGCATGTGGTTGTTGTGCAATTGGAGCTTGAACCGTATTTGGCTGAGGCATGTAATAGCAGGGAAAAGGATATGACATTTGACCCTGGGGAAAAATATGCAGGAGATACAGGGTGTGAGTGATGACCAGAACCAGCAGGATGTTGCCCTCTGTTTTGTAGACTAGTGCTAGGAAAAGTCACAAAGGGTGCAGAGGAATTAGATCCTGTTGATCTACATTCTCTTGCAAAGTGTCCAAGCCTTTGGCATTTGTGACACCTCAACTTACTCTTGTCAAAACCAACTTTGGTTTTGCCAGAGAGTCCAGGGAATTTCCTGCTTTCTCTTGTAGAATTTCTGAGATCTGATATTAATCAAGGCCATTTGGCTCAGAATATCCATCTCTTCTAAATCATCATCAGCAATTCCCTTCAGATCATCCATGATGAAGCATAGATTGTCACTATTTCTGCCAGAATGACTGTCAATACCAACAAAAGCGTGATCAGGACTGTTTGAAGAGAAATCAATATGCTCATCATAATTGCTTTCAGATGCAGCATATTCTGACTCATGACCAACCAAGGCAGTGTTCCCTGGTACAAAGTCATCAGTGAGCTTTCCTGATGATGACATTTCCTTTTCTTTGCTCTATCTCTCTTTCAAATGTAAGCAGTTTCCCATGAAGTTGGGTAAGAGATAGTTTATCCAGATTTGCACTGGAGCGTAGAACAATAGTATATGTGTCCCATCTCTCAGGCAGTGATCTGAGGAATCTGTTATTCATCTGGCTATTGGTATATTCATGTTTGACCATCTTTAGCTCAGAGATCAAACAAGAAAACGCTCAAACTGTTGAGTCAGTGTCTCACCCTTCTTATGAGAGAATGTTTCATATTGTTGGGCAAGAATTTCTCTATTGTTTGCTAAGACCTCATCAGTTCCACCGAATTGTTCCTTCAGTGCATTCCAGAGGTCATGAGCAGTTTCATGATGCATAAGCCCTGAATAAATTTCATTAGGCAGTGCCATGGCCAGAATTCCATGGGCTTTTGCATCAATCTCAAACAGTTTCCGATCTTCATCTGAGTATTGCTCCTTCTTCTTCGGAACCATTTGATTGGTTTCCGGATTGTTCACCATAGGCTTATGTGGACCATGTACCACTGATGTCCAACAACCTGAACTGTTAACAGACAGGTGATGAAGCATTCTTCGTTGCCATATGTTATACTCAGTCCTAACCAGCATCGGAGGCTTGGTTGAGGAACCGGTATTGTGAGGGTCATTAGAAGGAGTAGTCATTCTCAGAATCAACCAAAATCAATTAAGTTTTAATCGGTTTAGAACAAAACACAACAGACCAATTTGAACCAAGAGAGCACAGAGAGCAATAAAACGAAAGCGACAGAAAATCAATAATCTATAACCAGTTCTTGCAAATAAGCTAATTCAATCAAATGCAGATATCGATTAGCAGTTTCAATGATCAATTGTTAGATCGATCAATGATTAACCTGCTCTGATACCAATTGTTAGGATCAACAATCTACGTTTGATTGATTAGAGATTATTACAGCGGAAGTTTAACAAAACATTTAGCCAATTCACAAGATAATAATGGATATTCAACGCAAGAGCAACGTTATAGAAGAAATTCTGCGAATCAAAGATTTCATTCAAAACGTGCTTTCGTGGTGGCAAAATGTCACACTTACAATCAGGTCAATCATCCCTTATATAGGAATGTCGTGGTGGAACATTCCTTATATAGGAGATGTGACGTCTGCTGATGTCACTCGATAGTGACATCTAACAGAATTATTTAACAACTGAAACACAACTACTGAAGATGTCAAAACAGCTGACATCTTCTTACAAAAATACTAAGTGTTATCAGTTACTACAACTACTGAAAAGAAACTACTGAAACTACAACGACTGAAGAACATGCTCTTCAGTCGTTTTACAAATACTGAAACAAAAAGAAAACTACTGAAAGGAAACCATCACAACAACTGAAGAATGCTTCTTCAGCTGTTGTAACAACTCTGAAGGCTTCAGTACTAGTACTTGAACGTCAGCTGTTGTCATCAGCTGATGTCTTCAGCTGATGTCTTCAGCTGTTGTCTTCAACTGATGTCTTCAGCTGTTGTCTTCAGCTGATGTCTTCAGCTGTTGTCTTCAGCTGATGTCTTCAGTTGTTGTCTTTAGTACTTTAGTTCTTCAGCTGTTCACCTTCAGACTTTATGAACCAGCTGATCAAGTCTTCAGTAGTTGTTGTGATGTCTGTGGGACTTAGAGATTTTTCTGATCCGGCTCATGGTTCTTTTGGTCCAACATTACTGTTCCCCTCAACTGATGAGCCCAATTCTACTTAGATTGTAATTAACATATCTTGGAAACATGTAATATTCTAAGGTCCAGGTTAACAATTAAATTTGTATAAAACAAACTAAGAGTACCTGAACTTGACCCCCTGAACCATTCCACACACTATGAAAGGGAGATCTTCAGAATCAGTCCCCCCTCCATGCTTGTTGGACAAGTTGTGGAACAATGAAGCAGGTATTTCCATTAGGATGAACCTTTCCTTTCCTGAGGTCTTTATAGAGAACATCTCCCTCATAGCCCTCTGTCAAAGAAAGATTTCTACTTCTTTGGAAAGGAAAACTTACTTTCCACATCATCCAGCTGAGATGATTGTTGATGATGGCTAAGTGATGAAGATTGTCCCTCCCCTGCACTGTGGCAAACAATACCTTCTCCCTTCCTAATGACCTATTGCTGGTCTTCTAAATTCAAGAAATGATCTCTAGAAAGTAGGATTAATGAAAAGGGAGTGGAGTAGTTAGACAAAGCTAGAAAATTGAAAACCTCTGAGAAACTATCATATTTCTCAAGTTCAAAGTGCAACGGGTTGTGTTGCCTGCGAAGTTGCACGGTGAAACCGGGTTCTTTCTAAGGTTTAGATTGCCCTTTTTGAGAAGCTTAAGGGTGAAGGAATGAATAACAAAGCTGTTTGGGAGAATTTAGGTCAGAGAAGAGATGCAGACGAAGAAGATAGCGAAAAAGAGGATAATGAAAAGGAGGGGGAACCGTTGGTTTATATGCGAAAAGGATCTAAACAACATTAATGAAAAAGATAAACTTTGAAATCCAGAAGTCGGTCCACCTCTTAAAAAGCAGTTTTCTTTTGCCCAAAATGTAGTTTTATTGGAAGTCGAGAAATCTTCTGAAGGTTATTTTGCTTCGTAAGTTCTTGAAGAAAAGCTTCCAAAGGCAAATTGAATTCGAAAGATATTTCAAATATTTTTTAAGAATATTGCTTTGGAACAGATTAAGAACTCAGAGTATTTATTCTATGAAGAATAAAAACTTCCGAAGAGAAATTTTCTTTCGGAAGAAAATTTGTTCTTATAAATCATACAAGTCCTTAAGTGAATTTTAAGTTTCGGAAGATATTTCAAAATTTTCTTCCGAAGGTAAATTGACTTAAGTAGATATTTGTTTGCGAAGACATAAGTTTCTTCCGAAGGTAATTTTAAATCTTCCAAAGGTTAAAGATATCAAAATTTTCAAATATCTAAGGAATGTCTTTTAAAAGATTGTACTTCCAAAGAGAACAAAAGGCTTATGAAGGTGATAAAGATAGAAAAATTAGGACACATAGGTTTTAGAAATAGTATGATTAACTTTTAAGAAAATCTACTCAAAGTTAATCATCCTAATAGCTGATACAAGATATTTGAATCTTTGTTCATCAAAAGCTTTGGTGAATAGATTAGCATATTATTCATTTGGGTTAACCTTGACCAGATTGATTAATCACTTTTCAGGTTTATCTCTAATTAAATGATACCTGATATTGATGTGCTTGTCCTTAAGTGCTACATAGGTTTTCTATGATTGAGATAACACTGTTGTGTCAATGTGGATGGGAGTCTCCTTGAAATTGAGTCCATAGTCCAGCAACTGATTTTGAATCCAAAGTACTTGAGCATAGCAACTTGCAGCAGCAATGTATTCAGCCTCAGCAGTTGATGCAGACACACATGATTGTTTCTTATATTTCCAGAAGACTATCCTTCCACCATGGAATTGTCATCCCCCTGATGTGGACTTTGCAGTCATGTTGCAACCACTATAGTCACTATCTGTATAAGCATAGAAATTAAGTCAAAGTTCTTGGATATCAAAGACCAAGTGATGAGCACCTTTGAGATATCTTAGAATCTTTTGACAGTGATTAGGTGTGACATCTTGGGGTTGGCATAATATCTTGCATAGATGTATGTAGAAAAAATGATATCAGCCTGCTAGCTGTGAGGTACATAAGAGACCCAATCATTACCCTGAAGAGATGCTCATCAACACACTCCCCCTTAAGATCAGGCCCAAGGAAGTGGATTCTGGCTATGGTTGTCTTCGCAACCTTACAATCAGTCATGTTAAATCTTTTAAGTATGTCTTGAACATACTTAGACTGATTTATGAAGATGTCATTGTCAACTTGCTTCACTTGAATTCCTAGAAAGAAATTGAGTTCCCCCATGGCACTCATTTCAAACTTGTC
Organism: Flaveria trinervia; assembly: GCA_025506515.1. Taxonomy (NCBI): domain Eukaryota; kingdom Viridiplantae; phylum Streptophyta; class Magnoliopsida; order Asterales; family Asteraceae; genus Flaveria; species Flaveria trinervia. The sequence continues at coordinate 31,080,809 of CM046446.1, forward strand.
TTTCATCAGCTTTTCAAAGTCTTTGCAGTGCTTTGAATTAGTTTACCCAAATATAATGTCATCCAAATATACTTGAACTAGCATAATTTCTCTCCTGCTCCTTTGATGAAGAGAGTTCCATCAATAGTACCCCTCTTGTAGTCATGCTGACAAAGATATTATGATAGGTCTCATACGACTTCCTTGGTGCATGGTGCAGCCCATAAAGAGCCTATCAAGCTTGTGTATAAATGAGGATGATCAGGTTCTGCAAACCCAGGTGGTTGTTTACATACACCTCTTCATCAATTACCCCATAAAGAAAAGCACGCCTGACATCAAGCTGGTAAACCTTGAAGTTTTAAGATGCAACAAAAGCTAGAAATATCCTGATAGCTTCAAGTCTTGCTACAGAAGCAAAGACATATGTGTAGTCAATTCCTTCTTCTTGAGTATATCCTTGAATAACTAGTCTGGCCTTGTTCTTGATGACAAGTCCTCTATCATCCTTATTATTTCTAAACATCCATTTGATTCCTATAGTAGTCTTCCATAAGGAAAAGGACATAGGTTCCAAACCTCCTTCCTTTTGAATTTAAGTAGCTCCTCTTGCATAGCTTCAACCCAACTTCCATCCTTTAAAGCCTCATCAATTTTCTTTGGCTCTATATGGGACAAGAAACAAGAGTGAAGACAAACATTTGCATTATGGGTTTGTCCTGTTGTTCTTACCCCTGTGTCAACATCTCCAATGATGTTTGTGGAAGGGTGAAACTTGTGGATCCTTAGCGGAGAGATCACATCAAGTTGCTTAGACAGATTTAATTAGGGAATTTAGATCTGGTAATGAGGATTCACTCTCCACATCAGCACACTTAGCAATATTAACTTGATACAATGAGTGTTTGAGATCATTATGTTTTCATCAATGGAGTGGTTATCCGCATCAAAAACTCATGATCATTGTCGCCACCACCATGCTCTCCAACATTTGAAGCTCCTTCTTTGTGTTGTGTACCTCTAAGCTGGAATTTGAATGCATTCCAGAGGCATCAGTAGGATTTGTCATTGATGTGCTGGTACAAAACTTCATTTACAAGATTTGTTACCACTGGAGCTGAAGATGTGTAGCTTGAAGATTTGTTAAAATAGTTGGTTACTAAATTAAGATCAAACAGCCAATCAGGACTAGAATCTTTCACACTAGGAGTGTGCTCATTGAAAATCACATTGGCTGACTGTTGAACTACTCTAGTTCTGAGATTGTATACTCTATAAGCCTTAGCTTGGGAAGGATCTAATGAAGTGTCCATCTTCTGATTTCTCAGCAAACTAGGCAATTTGATCTTTCGTATTCAAGATGGTAGAAAGACATCCAAATGACCTAAGAAAACCAATGAAAGGTTTCCTCTTGTTCCAAAGTTCATAAGGAGTCTTACCATGAGTGTTAACTACTAAAACTTTGTTTTGCACATAGCAAGCAGTATTGATGGCCTTAGCCAGAAGGTGATGGGCAGTTTAGAGTCAAACAACATAGTTCTTGCAGCTTCAATAAGTGTCTTGTTTCTTCTCTCAGCAACCCATTTTGCTGAGGAGTCCTGAGAGCACTATATTGTCTTGTAATACCCTTTTCATCACAAAATGTATCAAGGTTTGGTTCTTCAATTCAGTTCCTTGATCACATCTTATGGTTTGACGTTGTGATCACATTGATTCTCAATCTTTAGATGAAATTCTTGAGAATCTCAGGAGCCCCATCCTTAGTTCTAAGGAAGAAGACCCATGTGAATCTTGTAAAATCATCTATGATCACTAAATAATAAGAGGTCCTTCCTAGACTCATTACACTAGTAGGGCCAAAGAGATCCATATGCAACAAGTGTAGGGGAGTAGTGATGGAGTTTCTTTTTTTGGCTTGTGAGAAACCTTGTGTTGCTTCCCTTTAAGGCATGCCACACAATGGTCGTCACTTGTAAACTGTTTCTTTGGCATTCCAGTTACCAAATCACTCTTAATAAGTTTGTTCATGTTTTTAAACTTTACATGGCACATTCTCTTATGCCAAAGGAAAGACTCATCAGTATTTGCTTTAGATAGAAAGCATGAAACTTCTCCTGAGGGAGATGTTTCTTGTAAATCCATCTTGTACATGTTCTCTCTCTTGTGGGGCTTTGAGTAGAATATGCTCATGAGGAATAACCACCCCGGCTTGAGAACAATGCACTCATGCTCAGTAAAGAGCATGTTATGACTCTGATCACAAAATTAGGATACACTCAAAAGATTGTACCCGAGCTCCTTAACAAATTTACTTTTTCAATGTTAAGCTTACCATTTATGACCTTGTCCCTTCCTGTAATGTAACCTCTAGCATCTTCTCCAAAGCAACTGGTCCTCCTTCAATTATTTCAAACTTTTGGAGTAGTGACCTATTACCTGTCATGTGTCTGGAACAACACTATTAATAACCCATATATTTTGTTTGTCTTGAGTTGAACCTGCATAAAGAGATGGTTAGTTACATTTGGAACCCAAGCCTCATTGGTCTTGGGCTCATCAAAAGAAGTTAAAGACAATGCAACAGTAATTGATCCTATAGTCATGTTGCAGGGATCATTTACTGAAGTTGATGAAGAACGTTCAGCCATTTGGTCTTACTTTGTATTCCACACCACCTTTGGAAGCTTAGACTTGACTGTTATAACCGTTTACATATAGAGTACTAACGGATTCTATGTTTAACTAGATCAAATAGTGCAGAACGATAACCCGATCAATATAAGATTGAACTAAACATTAAGAATGAGTAGGACTCAATCATGAACGAACAATGAAATTGGCCAAGCTGTTTGGGACGCTCTAGACGGCTAGGGTTTATGTGTACTCGAAGTATCTCTCAAAGTGTTATGTTTTTTCATGAATTAGGTGGTATTTATAGGTTAATGGTTTCCATTCGTATGACTGAACCATTAGCATGGTTCAGTCATCCGACTGACTCATGCGATTGATCCATACGCACGACTCAAGGTTCAGTCATGCGATTGAGTCAATCTTATGTCTCAATCATACGACTAATCCAGTCCCTGATTCAGTTGTGCAACTGGTCCATAAGCATGATATATTCATGAGTATGGTCCATTAGTATGAATAATCACCCGACTAGGTTGAACACATTTCTCAATCATTATTGACTATGACTATGTACAACAACCTCAAACCTATATAAGAAGTCATACATATGAAATAAAGATAAATAAACATCAAAGCATATATCATAATTCATTGCATCATCACATTACACATATGTAAGACATGAAAGATTTTTACATTTATGCTCATAAACTAGGAACATCATGTATCTACAAACTCCCCCTTAGACCTAGTTTACCCTATTATCTAACATTCTTCACATGCTCTTGAAATTTCTTGTACTTCTCTTCTCTTGTGACTCCTGCATGTATCACAAATACAAAGCAAAGCCATATAATGTGTTGGAATTGAAGAGCTTGTATAATGTCTTGAGTGTCATAGAACAGTGGCCACTTGTATAAAGTATAAACATATTCAGCAGACAAGTTAGTAAGCCATATTGGGTCAAATACCCTAATAGTCTCTATCTTTCCATCTCTGTTCAAAACTATGACTGCTTCCCCTGTCCTCTAGTCATATACCACCATTAGAAGTATGGAGTGAAGTCCTGAGGCTTTTCCTGTAAGGGAATCTTGGATATTGTGCATGGAGGACTCCACTTCAACACTACTTTAGGCTTTCCAGACATAGGATCAACTTCAGACTTATGAATGAACCTCTTAGGTTGTTGAGGTTTGAAGTTTACCCATCTGGGTTGGCATACAACGGATCTAAGCATGCCATTTGGTTGAGCTCAAAACCAGGAAGAGTCTTCAGATCATGCGGATATCTGAAGTACTCAATCCCTTTCTCCCATTTAACAGCATAGACTTCTAAGTCTTCAATATATGCCCACGCGATAATATTGCCTAACACTTTCTAATGTCTTTTGAATCTATAAAGCTTGGTGTAGGCATTTTTCTTTGGGGTTGTGGGTTGGGCTTTCATCTCAGCAAAACAAGCTGCCTATCAGCTTTTTTAATATCGACATTTGCATCTGAACCTGGGCTGTACTTTCATCTTTCTCTTTTCTTTTTCCAGGTCATCCAACTTATCAAAAGTATCACTACTAAACGTTTCACAAAGTTGGGGATACATTTTATTCTAGGTCAGTGTATTGTGGATAGTAATCTACAGTGACATCCTCTATCTCTATCTCATCCACGTCTTTCAGCTTCTCGTCACTTAAAACATCAACTTTCAGAGCATCTTTAACAATCTCATCCGGATTCAGTCTAAACATTTCAGCGAGCTGCTCGTCTGTTAGATCATGTATCATCTATCGTTCCTCTCGAGTATAGCTCACAGATCTTCTTACGATCCCCTGCAAATGAAGAATCATCGTGAGTTGAGTCTTGACTTGCTGAGGGGGGACGACATCATATTCATCTGCTTGATTAAACATTCAAAATATCATACATAAATCATTAATCAAGACATTTAAACATAATTATTCATTAATTACATTAATTTAATACATAATTCAAGTACAAAAGTTTCAAATACATAAACATCTAATCATTACTTTTGTCTTGATCTAGTGTCTCCTTGATCCTGATTTCTCTGGTGTGCCTCTCTTTCACTGATGGATTTGTGGCTGACGCAGATGCATCACCACTTCTCGATCATCCTCATCATCATCATCTCCCCCTTTTTCCCTTTCCACATCCTCCTACTACCTCGTCATCACCATCATCTCCTTAGATTCATCTTCATCCTTATCATCATCATCAACCTCATCATCATCATCCTTAATCTTTAATAACTCACTCTTTGATCCCTTCAGCTTTAGCAAGATCCTTTTTTTTCTTCTTCTCAAGTCCTTCAATTCGCTTTATCGAAGCCATCACCAGCTCGTTTTGACTTGTTAGTGCATGGTGGGCCCGCCTAAAGCTCTCTCATACTGAGCGTTCTTCTCACTTAGGTAAGCAATTTGCTTTGCTTGAGCCGCATTCACCGCCATCAGTTGATTGATCTGAGTAGCCCTTAGATGATCAGTAGCAATAAGCTTTAGAACCATCTGGTTCAGGCTAGCTAGCTGTTCCTCTAACCCGACCGTGGTTAGAGTAGGTCCAGGTGTAAATGTGGATTCGATGGAGGGACCAGCTTGTTGAGTGGTTATGGTAGTGGTGGATGTGGTGAAGATGGGAGGAGGAATGGAATGGATTGAGGTGGAGTAGTGTTGGGTATTATGGATGTAGCAGAAGTAGGAGTATGAGGGGTGGTTAGAGTAGTGGTTGTGGTAGTTATAGTGGGTGTGGTAGTTATGGTGGCTATGGTAGTGGTGGTAATGGTAATGGTTGTGGTTGTGGCAGTGGGGTAATGGTAGTGATTGTGGCAGTAGAAGATGTGATCAATGTTAATATTGACCTCTTACCCTTTTTGCCATAAGAATGGGCCATCCTCTTCTTCCTGGAGCTCATTGCAGTAGAAGCTCCCCCTGGGCTGATAGGCTGGTGAGGTATATAAGTAGGATCAATGACATCAGTATCATCACCTGTAGTACCAGCTGGGCATCTACCAACCGCCTCTATACCCTTTATAGTAGCCACATCCCGGCTCCTGACTGTCCTAGTGAGTGACTTATCATCTGACTCCTCCTTTTCATCTATCAAGAAGTCCTGGTGGAAAGCAGCCTGCTTAGATCCACCAGAGAGGCAGCAGTATTATGAGGAGGTGGTGGAGATATAGTAGATGTGTCAGTGGCCGTTATATGACTCGGCCTGCATCTCCACCACCTTGACCATCATCAAGGTCGTCATCATCATTGCCTTCTTCATCAGTGGGAACCACTATGGGCTCAACATCGAAATCACTGTTGTCGTGACGCCACTACTACGAGAGCGCCACATAATCCTCATTAGCCAAATGACCAAACAGTCTCCTGACTGGGGACATCACATGTTTCCCTCGGTACACCTTCATTCTGTCTAGTGTGGTGTCATCTATCACCTCTAGAACAACCGTATCATCTCTCTCCTTTGGGAGCAGAGGAAGCTTCTCGTCAATAATCATCTGTAAAAACCTTATGTACATGCAGAAGCCTTCCTTGCCCTTGGCCTCGAGGTTCTCGATCATGTAGGAGAATATCATGTGGGAGAAACGGAACGGGTGGTTTAGTACCAGAGCAACATATGCGTTCTGGATTTGATCTAACATCTAAGTGAGCACAGAAACATATTATGCTTGGTGCTCATCGCCCATCTATCAGCCATGTTACTGCAACACAAGAAACATATACGTTAGATTTATGCATAAGAGATGACAATTTGAACTTAAACTATTTTGATCAAACTGGCTCAGTCGTGCGACTGAACAATACGACTAAGTTTTAGTCATATGATTGAGTTCAGTCATACGATTGAGCCTATGGCTGAGTTCAGTCATGCTATTAAGCCTGTGACTGAACTTAGTCATATGCTATACCATGCGGTTAATACCGTCGTGCGACGGAACCCATACGCATGATTCATTCATGTGATTGAGTCGTGCACCTGGCTCAATCGTGCGACTAGAGTTCATTAGCATGTCCATTCACATCCTTCACTGTTGAAGCCCTAGATTTGAATCTTTGTCAAAACTTTATATTAGACTTTGTGTTTAGACTTATTTGGACCACAGAGACTCTAATTAGCACTTAATGTCCTTTAAATCAACTTTTATGTCCATTTAAGTGGTTTATTTTTTAGGGTTTAGTTTCGGTTATAGGTTTTAGCATAATCAGTCCTTAAAGGTGTTATTAAGACACTCATTTGGATCAATTACATTGCCCAGTACCTGTAGATGAGTAGAACACACGTTAGAATCACAATCAATCGGTAATATCAGTCAAATGAAATTCGGCCAGAGTATGTGTGTGTATGGGCGATTTCAGAGAGCTTTGAAGGGTGGTAAGGGTTACGATCGACTGACCCCATTATTTATAATATTTTAAATTTAGTCGTGCGGCTGGACCCATACTCATTCTTCAGTCGTGCGACTAGGCTCATAGTCATCCTTTAGTCGTGCGACTGGCTTATGCTCCTCATCCATTCGAACGATTGGTTTAGTCATGAGCATGGTTGTCCAATAATCATGGTCCAATCGTGTGACTAGCTCATACGTATGGTTAAAACGTGCGGTTGGCTCATCCTTATGATTCAATCGTATGATTGGCTCATACCTATGAGCTTGAACTCATACACTTTCAAACACTTGAAATTTTTTTAACTTTTGATATAACATTATGACCTTTGATCATATTAGACATGGTCCTTTTAATTTAACACCATTTGATCACCTCAGACATGATCGTTTTAGTTTGGAACCTATTGATCACCTCAGATGTGATCCTTTTATTTTAAAACCGATTGGTCACCTCAGACGTGACCCTTTTTAGTGAGTGATTCACAGAATTCATCTACTTGTATAGTCCGACATCTACGCAATATAAAACTAGAAAATAGAAAAATAACTTGAGATTTAAAAGAAAACAAGACATGTTTTTGTGGTTTTGGGTTTGAGAAGGATGGAAACCTTTTAGAATACATCTGATTTTAGTTCCTTAGCAGAACAGCTTCAAGTTAATTTGATCATTTCTGGAAAGATTCATTATGGAATCATACAAGTATATCATAATCATTTGGGAACCCCTTTTAATATACACTTTGATGCTAGATTCTGTTTTGTTTGAGAATCAATAGCACTTTCAAGGAATCATACTAGAGCTATAAGATGCACACAATGATTTTGACTTTCAAGAGCTACAACCACACGATGATTGTTAGTATATTTGTCCTCTTAAATCCATACACATATTTTTAACTCACATTGGTGATGAATTAGGTTTAATTATTTCAACGATCATTTGTGGATCCCACACTTATATGGTAATCAACATTCCTCGGGAGATTTTTGAGCGGTCTACGGGTATATTGGACAAGAAGAAACTATTCTAAGAGCTTTCAAAGAGATGCCAAGCCTCAGGTTAGTGCCATCGCACAATAGAGAAGCACAAACAACAATAAATTCTAGAATATTTAGTTATGCTTATCCTCAGGTTAGTGCCACCGCACAACAAAGAGGCACACAACCTATCTTCTTGTTAGGGCATTTATTTTTTCTTTTGCACATTACGCACCAACAACATTAGTCATTATCTCGATTGCTTTTAGCAGTTTTTCCATGTGCATTGCTCATATTTATGGTCATCCGCACACATTTGTGGCGTTTATTTTGCTCGTCACCCTTTATTGGAAATGTGTTGCTTGTGTTAACCAGGGATAACATGAGAACCCATAGCAAGTTGAACAATTTAGTTTGAATTTGAATTCACCAATGAAGTCTACTCATCTATTATAACACCCGGTAATTTAAAGTCAAGAAAGAAGAATAAAGTCTAAGAAAAGATGGAAAAGAAATAAAACCCAAGTCTAGGGGTAAAAAGTGTCCAAAAAGAAAAATGTTTAAAATTTGATGATAAAGGTGGCATGGCCACCCATCACCCTTTCTACACACAAAACTTTCGAATTTTTAGAGAGAGAAAGTAGCAGGAAGCAGAGAACTCTCGGGTTTAAAAGAAACAAGAAGAAAAGGGCGAATTCAAGGTAAGAATTCATGTTTTTATGGAGTTCTTAGCTGGTTATGTCCTCAGGTCTTTGCTTATGTGTGTTTATATGTGTTCGGGTATGTTTTTAGTGGGTTCCTAGGCAGTTGAACTCAATTACAAACGAGTTTGAAAGAAGCCATACTCAAGAGCTACAAAGGTGAGTTCTAGGACCCCTCTTTTACCTCTTTTAACTGATTTTGGGGCCGGAAATACATGAATGTATGTTTTTATTAAACTGGGTTTCGGACCCGTATGTTTCATTTGGTGTAGGTTGAATGTATGATGTGATGTATGATTATGTTCATGCTTGATAATGTATGATGATGTTTCTAAGACTTAGGATGTATGATTTAAGCTTAGAACATGATGAATGGTGATTTGGAATTGAAATCTAGTGTTTAAGGCTCATAAGTTAAGTTTTATAATCTGCATAAGTATTGAAAAGTCAATGTGGATGAGTAATGGGAAGAAATGAGGATGAACAGTTAATGCGGGTGAGTATTAACTGCTAAGTAAGTCAATGCAGATGAACAATTAATGCGAGTGAGTATTAACCGCTAAGTAAGTCAATGCGGATGAGCATTGACTAAGTATGACAAATGCGTATGAAAGTTAACGCGGGTGAAAGTCAATGCGGATGAACATTGACTAAGTCTGAGAAATGCGGATGAACATTGACTAAGTCTGAGAAATGCGGATGAACATTGACTAAGTCTGAAAAATGTGGATGAATATTGACTAAGTATGGGAAATGCGGATGAGTAAGGCCAATGCGGATGAACAATGCGGATGAAGTAAGACGAATGGGATGAACTATAGTAAATGCGGATGAACTATAGTAAATGCAGATGAACTATAGGAAATGCGGATGAACACTTAGACTTTTTCTGACTTTCTGAGGAAAAGACGAATGTAGGCTTTGACTTGAGATGTTCCCAGGGATTCATGTAAGTTGACTTTTGAGGTCATAGATGTTATGATGGGCATTTATGATGTATGTTTGATGCTTATGCATGATGTATGTATGATGTATGCTATGTATGTATGATGCCCTATATGATGATGATGACCGTGTATGATGATGTTCCATATTATGTATGTTTATCATTCCCGTGACTTTACGTTGAATGTTAATGAATGAAATGAAAGTAGTATGTAACGTAAAGCGAAAGATAATGAAAGAAGAACATGAAGTAAGAATGCATGCATTAATGAATGATGAAAGTAAAGAAAGTCTTGCAAGCCTTGTATGCCGGGACACGCCATTAAGAGGTGTTAGCCTAACGGTGTGTGAGTTCACTACCCCAGGAGGATGCACATTGGGGTCTTTCTTTGTGATTGACCATTTGTATACCCCCATTGCTGCATACCCTAGGTAGGCCTAGGTCTAGTACCAGGAATAGTTGGGTATTGCACATAGCAATGGTACACCTAAACTCTACCCTAGGTACTGTGACCAGAGGTATGATGCACCGTTATAGCTGGTCTATGATAGACCTAGGTCCCGTACTAGGAATAGCTAGGCAAAGTTTATGTTTGAAGGAAAGGAAAGAAGTAATGGTGAAAGAATGCGAAGTTAACGAACGTATGAATGAATGAATAAAAGTATGAAAGACTAAAGAAGATATAATGATATATCTATGTGTACGTATGATGTGTGATCACATGTTAAAGAATGAATGGTTTAATGAAGAAAAGTATGTTTTAACATAAAACTAGAACTCACTCAGCAACGCTGACTTTTTATGCATTTTCCATTGGCAGGTGAGCATTGCCAAGGATGGCGCGGGCAGCTACTTGGCATTGGGATAGCATTCCTTTGTTAATGTTTTTGCATGATAATGCGAACAATTGAAATTGTGTAATGAATATTGTATTATTTTGCAAAAGCATTGTTAATGAAATGTTGTTTTAAATGTTTCCGCTGCAACATTATTTCTTGTTAATGAAATTATATGTTTTATGAGCAATGATTGGCCAGCTGTAAGCATCCTGGGAACAGGGCCTTACAAGTTGGTATCAAAGCCAAAGTTTAAGTGAAATGAGTAAATTTTCAAAATAAACCTAAACTTAAACTGAGAATGGGACGGAAAGGGAAGGAAGCCAATCTGAGTAGCTGCGTGCCATCAAATACTTTCGTAATGTTACCGGTATTATGTGAGCATGTTATGTGGTTATGTGTTCTTAGTAGAATTAGATACTGATGTAGTTAGGATAGGTAATGCTTGGGTCTGAAGAGTAAAGTAAGTGGCTAATCACAACTGACCACTGTAATTAGGGACTTACTATACTTGACATAAATAGAGTTGTTTCGTTGAATGACCGTGTTAGTGTTTGAATCTTTCAGCACATGTGTGTGAGGATGGCTGGTGGTAGATCATCTAAAGCTTCGTGTGGTAGTGGAGGTGGTGCTGAACCACGGTTTACGAGAGGAAGGCCTAGGGCTGAAAAGGTGGTTCATGAAGAACCAGAAACCCCTCATCCGGAGGGCGGAGATGAGAGTGCTAACCTGAGAACCTCAGTGAAGGAGGTGGTTGTGGAGGAAGTGCATCAAGTCATGCAGACGATCCTACCGTCTGTGGTGACCGAAGTGATAAAGGCAGTTAGAGAGGGGGAGAGAAGGGAAAGGAGTAGACCTACGGGCGAAAGAAGACAATCCAAGACTGAGACAGTTCCGCCTGATGATAAAGAAGAAGAGGAAGAAGTAAAGCCTGTGCAGGAGGCGGCACTACGCTGTAACTATGGGGCATTTCAACGGTGTAAGCCCCCTACTTTCGACGGTAATGGCACTACTGCTGCTGCTCACCAACGGGTGAGAGAAATGGAAACTGTTTTAGATATCAGCGAGTGCCGGGATGATCAAAAGGTGAAGTTCGCTGACCATTCTTTTATGGACTCGGCTCTGTGCTGGTGGGACAATATAGTCCAAGCCGGGGGTAGTCGGGCAATTGGGAGGATGAGATGGTCTGAGCTGAAGAAGTTAGTGATTGAGGAGTTCTGTCCGCATAGAGAAATGGATAAATTTGAGAGTGAATTCCTGCAACTGGAGGTGGGAACGATGACGCACCAACAGTACACCACCAGATTTAAGGAGATGGCACGTCTGGTGCCGGATCAGGTGATGCCTCTGTCACGGAAGATTAAGAGGTACATTCAGGATTTGCCAGCAGACATTCGCAGGCATATGATCGCCGCCCGACCAAGCACGTTTAGGTCGGCGGTGGATTTGGCAGGGAGGTTATATGAAGAGAGGGCTGTAGTGGTGGTGGCTGAAGGTAGTGGAAGGGTGGAGGTGATCGAAACTAGGAGGGGAAGAGGTTTGGTCGAGGTAATGCCTCGACAGTTAACAAGAAGGCACGGGTGGATGACCGCCGTGTGGCCACATCGAGTGCGGGTTCAAAAAGGTGCGGCAAGTGTGGAAGGGAGCATGCGGGAGAATGTAGGCTGGGATTGAACAGGTGCTTCAAATGTGGGAAGATGGGGCATATAGACATGGACTATCGTATAGTCTGGTGCTTTAACTGTGGTGAAGAAGGTCACATAAGTAGAGATTGCAAGAAGCCAAGGGCGGAGGGTTCCGGGGTGAAGAAGACGGGGGGAGAAGGACCAAGGGCGAGTGCCAGGGCATTTACAATGACACAAGAGGAAGCTAGGACGGACCCTGATGTCATGTCCTGTACGTTTCTAGTGAACCAAACTTTAGCTTCTGTGCTATTTGATTCTAGTGCAGGTAAAAGTTTTATTTCTGCTGCGTTCTATGATAAACAGCCTGTTAGTAGTAGATGTGTTGATGCGCCCTTTGATGTAGAAACTGCCATAGGTAAGTCTACCAGGATTTCTGAGATGATAGAGAACTGTGATATGGAACTTGAGGGTCATAAGTTTCCTATTAGACCGTTCGTAATGACCTTAGGTGGTTTCGATTTGGTTCTTGGGATGGATTGGTTGGCGAACACTGAGGCGAACATTGTGTGTCGCAAGAAGATGGTTCATCTGACAGCGCCTACCAGGAGTTTGGTAACTGTTTATGGGGATCGAGTCATGACGATCCCGAAAGTGATCTCAATGGCGGTGGCGGGAAAGTGTATGAGGCATGGATGTAGCGCCTACTTGGCTTATGTAAAGGATGTGGATACGCCAACACCACAACTATCTGATGTACCGGTGGTGTGTGACTTTCCAGACGTGTTTCCAGAAGACTTACCAGGAGTGCCACCTGACGGAGAGATCGAGTTCCAGATTGATGTGATACCGAGTGCCCACCAGTTGCCAAGGCACCGTATCGGTTGGCCCCGACAGAGATGAAAGAAATGATGGAGCAGTTGCAAGAGCTGCTTGATAAGGGATTCGTTTGACCGAGTATCTCTCCTTGGGGTGCTCCGGTCCTGTTCGTGAAGAAGAAAGATGGTAGTATAAGGATGTGTATTGACTACCGTAAGCTGAACAAGTTGACGGTCATGAACCGATACCTCTTACCAAGAATCGATGATTTGTTTGATTAGCTTCAAGGTGCCAGTTGGTTCTCAAGAATAGACCTTCGATCCGGCTATCATCAACTGAAGGTGAAGGAGCAAGACATTCCTAAATCAGCTTTCCGCACGCATTATGGTCACTACGAGTTTCTTGTAATGTCTTTTGGTTTGACCAATGCACCAGCTGCTTTTATGGATTTGATGAATCGAGTGTGTCGGCCGATGTTGAATAAATCAGTGATTGTGTTTATTGATGATATCCTGATTTATTCAAAGAATGAAGAGGAGCATGCCGGTCACATTCGGGAGGTTCGGGAGACGCTAAGAAAGGAGAAGTTGTACGCCAAGTTCTCCAAGTGTGCATTCTGGTTGCGCGAAGTTCAGTTCTTGGGTCATGTGGTGAATCCCGATAGGATTATAGTGGACCCGACAAAGGTGGAGGCAGTGATGCAATGGAAGTCCCCAAAGACGCCATCCAAGATTCACAGTTCTTGGGTTTGGCTGGCTACTATAGAAGATTCATCGAACACTTTTCCAAGATCGCTTCTCCACTAACCAAGTTGACCCGAAAAGATGTGAAGTTCGTATGGGGTAAGGCTAAGAGAAGGCGTTCGAAGAATTGAAGGTGAGGTTGACTCAAGTTCCTGTTCTGTCATTACCCGATGGGAATGAAGATCTGGTGGTTTATTCTCATGCTTCCTACTCAGGGTTGGGGTGTGTGTTAATGCAAAGAGGAAGGTTATAGCTTATGCATCCCAACATTCGAAGATACATGAGGTCAATTATCCTACTCATGACTTGGATCTGGCAGCCGTGGTCTTTGCACTAAAGATTTGGAGGCACTATCTTTATGGGACGAAGTGCACCATTTTCACTGACCACAAGAGCTTGAAGTACTTCTTTGAGCAGAAGGATCTGAACATGAGGTAGAGATGGTGGTTGGGACTTATAAGGATTATGACTGTAAGGTCCACTACCATCCGAGCAAAGCCAATGTGGTGGGTGATGCCCTTAGCTGAAAAGAGAGGCCCGAGCCGATTCGGGTGGAAGCATATCAACTAATCATGACCTCTAATGTGATGAAGCAAGTCAAAGAGTTTCAATTTGAGGCATTCGAAGAAGATCATCTTAACTCTGAAAGAATGAGAGGTCTGCTTAGGGAATTGGGTGAAAACACACTTGGTGTTAAAACCCGATTTGGACGGGTGTGGATCCCTCATTTTGGGGATCTATTGGTGGTCGGGTATGAAACATGACGTAATGGAGTATGTGAGTAAATGTCTTACTTGTCTACAGTTGACGGCCGAGCATCAAAAGCCGTATGGGAAGATCCAACCTTTGGATATACCAAAATGGAAGTGGGAGCACATGACCATGGATTTTATTACGAAGCTGTCGCGTACTCCGAAAGGGTATGATGCTATATGGGTGATTGTTGACCGCTTGACGAAGAGTGCTTACTTCCTACCGATTCGTGAGACATATTCATCTGAGAGGTTGGCTGATCTATTTATCAAGGAAATTGTAACTCGTCATGGTGTGCCGGTGTCCATTGTGTCTGATCGCGACACCTGGTTTACATCAAAATTCCGGACAAAATTCCACGATGCCATGGGGACGAGGTTACATATTAGCACGGCTTATCATCCTCAGACTGATGGTTAGTCAGAAAGGACCATTCAGACCTTGGAGGACATGCTTCGGGCATGTGTTATTAATTTTTGGGGAAGTTGGGATGACCACTTACCGTTAGCTGAATTCTCATACAACAACAGTTATCATGCCAACATTGGAATGCCACCTTATGAGATGCTATACGGTAGAAGATGCAAAACACCTGTCTGTTGGAGCGATATTGTTCAGAAAGAACTAGGGAGCGTCGAGGTAATCGAGGCTACGACTGAGAAGCTTGAAAAGATCAAGGCCTTCATGAAGGCAACCAAAGATACAAAAATTCGTATGCTGATAAACGATGCAGACTGATTGAGTTCCAAGTGGGTGACCGGGTTATGTTGAAGGTCTCACCTTGGAAGGGGATCATCCGATTCAGGAAGCGGGGCAAGTTGAGCCCAAGGTATATAGGGCCTTTTCGAATCATTGCTCGAGTAGGAGAGGTGGCCT
The DNA here is from genome assembly GCA_025506515.1 of Flaveria trinervia. NCBI lineage: Eukaryota > Viridiplantae > Streptophyta > Magnoliopsida > Asterales > Asteraceae > Flaveria > Flaveria trinervia. The sequence continues at coordinate 31,096,097 of CM046446.1, forward strand.
ATAGACTGGAGTTACCAGATGAGTTAAGTGGAATTCACCCGACATTCCACGTATCTCATCTAAGGAAATGTTTGGCGGATGAGGATACGATTGTTCCACTGAAAGATATAGAAGGAGACGAAGGGCTCAATTATGTGGAGCAACTAGTGGTAATTTTTGATCGTAAAAAGAAGAGGCTGAGAAATAAAGTGGTTCCTCTTGTGCGTCTACAATGGTAGCATAGGAAGGGATCCGAGTCTATGTGGGAGACTGAAGAAGAGATGAGACAGCATTACTCATAACTCTTTGAGGAATAGCGGGTTTCAGGGACGAAACCTAAATAAGGGGGTGGACTTGTAACACCCTATATTTTTAAAGTCAAGAAAGAAGAATAAAGTGAAAGAAAAGAAGGAAAAGAAAAAAACCCAAGTCTAGGGGTAAAAAGAGTCCAAAAGGACAAAATGTTTGAAAATTTTGTGACAAAGGTGGCATGGCCGCCCATCACCCTTTCTACACACAAAATTTTTGGATTTTTAGAGAGAGAAAGTAGCAGGAAGCAGAGAAATCTCGGGTTTGAAAAGAAACAAGAAGAAAAATGCGAATTCAAGGTAAGAATTCATGTTTTTATGATGTTCTTAGCCAGTTATGTCCTCGGGTCTATGCTTATGTGTGTTTATATGTGTTCGGGTATGTATTTAGTGGGTTCATAAGCGGTTGAACTCAATTGCAAATGTAACACCTGGTTATTCTATTAAAATAAATAAAAGAAGGAAACATCAATAACCCAAGTTGAGGGGTTAAAAATGTAAAAGAGGACAAAAGTACAAAATGTTGGTGTAAAGGTGGGCATGGCCGCCCGCCCTCTCTTCACATTACCTTTTTCACTCGGTTCTTGAGAGAGTGAGAGCAGAAAACTTTTGGGTTGAAGAAGAAGAAGAAGAGGTTGAATTCAAGGTAAGAATTCATGGGTTTTAAGTGTTTATGTTGGGTTTTGTCTCGGTTATGTGCTTATGTGTTTGTGTTTGTGTTTGTGTGTGTGTTTGGTGGGTTTCTAGGTGTTTGAGCTCATTTGCATATGGGATAGAAGGAAGATACACCCAAAGTTTCACCAGGTCAGTTTCTAGACCCCGGTTTTACTTGTTTTAAAGTCTTTGGAGCTGAAAATGTATTTAAGCGATTTTACAATGTTTATGTATGTACATCCATATGTATTATGCATGTTTGATGATGATTCTTAGATGCTTATAGGTTGTTCATGTTTAGAATAGCCTTGGTAAGCTTAGAACAAATAGGCTTGATGTTTGGGTTCGAAAATATCCTAGAATCATGCTGAGCAGAAGGTTCATGCGCCTAAATAAGGCTCATGCTCCTGGAAATGCCTTAGAAATGTTTTAAGTGTAACTTATGTGCCTGAACAGTGGTTCATGTGCCTAGAAATTGTACTCGGACGACTAAGTGTCGGGCCATGCGCCCCGATAGTGTTCATGCGTCCGAATGGCCATTCGCGTAAGTGTCCATGCGTCCGAATGGACCATACGCCCGAATAGCCCATGTGCCTAAGTGTTGGCTGATGCACCTGCATAATGATGAACCGCCCAAACAGGGCTTAGTGCCCAAATAGTATTGGTGTGCCTAAACACTTAGAATTTATTACGAAATTTTTGGGAGTCTGTGCTATTAGGGTTTTGACCAAGGTTTGACTAGGGCTTATTAATGCTAAGTTTTATGCATGATTATGATTGTCTGATAGTTGTTCCATATTATTATTATTACTATTAGTGTATGACTTTACGTGGTGTGTTTATTATCGTAACGTAAAGTATTACTAATAATATAAAGCAAAAGAGCAATGAAGAAGAGAAATGGAACTTATATAAAATGTTAACAAGTCTTGCAAGCTTATAGGAGATGCATGACCATGTTGTCGTTAGCTCAACTGTGATGTGGGTTAGCTACCCTATTATGCACACGGGGCCAGTCAATTGAGATTGGCGGACCTTTGAAGCGTACACTAGGTGACTAGGGCGGCCTTGTGTACAGTAATCAGAGCCCATTGAGGGACCAGAGGGCCCATCACCAGTTTCCCCCATGCTTATAGTTTAGGGAATTGCTCATTGGTCCATATAGACAGTGAAAGATAAAGATAAAAGAGTAGAGAATAAACAAGGCATACAGTAAAGAGAAGAAGCATTATCTGGTTGTATAGTTAATGTGTGCTCACGTATAAAGAGATAAAATTTCACAGAAAGAGTATTTTCATATGTATATCTTACAAAACGCACTTTATTACTTTTAAAACTAGAACTCACTTAGCAACGCTATCTTTTATACATTTTTCAGTGGCAGGTAACATTGCTGAGGATGGCACGAGGGTGAACTACTCGGCAGGGAAAGACTGACATCCATTCATACTTGTTATTGATGTTGTTTTGTAATGCAATTAAACAATTCTTTTGTATTCGGTTAAACAATAGTGTATTGCTCAACAACAATGTTTTTAATGAACTGAATGGCTTTTGTTAAAATAATTCCGCTACTTAAGCTTTTAAATTTATAATGTTTAATGTATTTAATGTTGTGAATGACCAACTCTGGGGTCTCCGGGAATGAGGCCTTACAAGTTGGTATCAGAGCCAAAGTTTAAGAGAATTGGGTTAAATAATTTTTAAAAAAACCTAAACTTAAACTGAAAATTGGACAACTGGAGGGATGTCAGCCCCAGTAGCTACGTGCCATCAGGTATGTCTTTTCTTGATGATTAACGGTGTTATGTGTGCATGCTATTTGATTTATGTGCATTTAGTAGATTTAGATACTGATTAAGTCAGGATAGGAAATGCTTGGGGTATGAAGAGTAAAGTAAGTGGCTAATCACAAATGCCCACTGTAATTAGGGACTTACTATACTTGACATAAACTAAGTTATTACCTTGAATGACCGTGTTGGTGTCTGAATCTTATAGTGTGTTACAGGATGGCTGGACAGAAATCTTCCAAGACTCCTAGAGGCAGAGGCCGTCCACGTATGACTAGGAGTAGTGCTAAGGCTCCTGAGATGACCCATGAGAACCCTAAGGTTTATGCCCAGAGCGAAAAGAATGAGAAAGCTAGCTTGAATGCCTCACCTATGGAGGTGATTGCTGATGAGGTACACCAGGTCATGCAGACAGTCTTACCGTCTGTGGTGAATGAAGTCATTAGGGCTATGATAAGCGAGGAGAGGAAGAAGAAGGAGACTAGAAAGGGATCAATGGGCAAGGGAAGCAAAGGGGAGGAGGAACAACCAGAGCCTGAGACTGTGTTGACCGATGAGGAGGAGGATGATGTAGTGGGGGTAGCGTCCGAAAGGTGCAGTTATGGGGCGTTCCAATTGTATAAGCCCCCGACTTTCAATGGCAATGGCAATGTTATTGCCGCTCACCGCTGGGTGAGGGAGATGGAGGCAGTCTTGGAGATCAGTGAGTGCCATGAGGACCAGAAGGTGAAGTTCGCAAATCACTCTTTTGTTGATTCAGCGCTGTGTTGGTGGGAGAATATTGTCCAAGCTGAGGGTGCCAGAGCCATCGGGAAAATGCAATGGAAGTAGTTTAAACAATTGGTGATCGAGGAATTCTATCCTCACAGGGAACTCGACAAAATCGAGAGGGAGTTCATGCAACTTGAAGCGGAACCATGACCCACCAGCAGTACACCACTAAATTCAATGAGATGGCGAGGCTGATGCTGGATCAGGTGACACCGGTGTTAAGGAAGATCAAGAGGTACATCCAGGGACTTGCAGCAGACATTCGCAGACACCTGATTGCTGCTCAGCCATGTACCTTTCGATCGGTGATGGATTTTGCGGGTAGATTATATGATGAGCGAGAGGAGATTGTGGTGGAGGTGAAGAAGACGAGTGGGAATGGTAAGAACTGGAATGGTAAAAGGTTTGGACGTGGTGGTTTCACTCCAAATAACAAGAATATGAAGGTGGACGAACGTGGGGTGTCGTCAAGATCAGGGCTGAAAAAGTGTGCCAGATGTGGAAGGGAGCATACCGGCGAGTGCAGGATGGAATGAATGTATGCTTCAGATGTGGCAAGCCTGGCCATATCGTTAGAGACTGTGGGGCGCTGAAGTGCTATAATTGTGGCCGGGAGGACCACGCGACCAAGGACTGTAAGATGCTGAGGGCGGAGAGCTCTGGAGCGAAGAAGAAGCCGGAGGAAGGAGGGCAGGGGGAAGTGCTAGAGCTTACACCATGACCCGGGAGGAAGCCAGGGCTGATCTTGATGTCGTGTCAGGTATGTTTCTAGTAAACCAAACTTGTGCCTCTGTATTGTTTAATTCTGGTGCTAGTAGGAGTTTTATTTCCACTATTATCTGTGCTAAGTTGCCTATTAAATGTAGAAATGTTAGTGAACCATTCGGTGTAGAAACCGCTATTGGTAAGTCCACTAGAATTACTTATGTGATAGAGGACTGTGCTATAGAACTTGAAGGTCATAGGTTTGCTGCTAGGTTACACGTGATGCCCCTAGGTGGATTTGATGTAGTACTAGGGATGGACTGGTTAGCAACCTATGATGCAAACATCGTATGTCGCAAGAAGATGATTCGATTAGTTGTGCCCGATGGGAGTTTGGTTACGATTTATGGAAATCGCGTTACTACGATCCCGAAGGTGATTTCGATGGTGGTGGTGGGGAAGTGCATGAAACGTGGATGTAGTGCCTACTTGGCATACATAAAAGATGTGGATGCGTCGGTACCGCAATTATCTGATATACCAGTGGTGTGCGACTTTCCTGACGTATTCCCGGAAGACTTACCCGGCGTGCCACCGGATCGCGAGATTGAGTTCCAAATTGATTTGATACCCAGTGCTCAACTCGTTGCCAAAGCACCATATCGATTAGCTCCGACTGAGATGAAGGAACTAATGAGCCAATTGCAAAAGTTAATGGATACCCGACGAAAGGACTTCTCCAAGATAGCCTCCCCATTGACTAAGCTGACCCGTAAGGATGTGAAGTTCGTGTGGGGTCAAGAGCAAGAAAGGGATTTTGATGAGTTAAAGGCAAGACTGACCTAATCCCTTGTCTTGTCATTACCCGACGAAAGTGAAGATCTGGTGGTTTATTCGGATGTTTCCTACTCGGGATTGGGTTGCGTATTAATGCAAAGAGGGAAGGTTATAGCCTATGCATCCCGAAAGTTGAAGGTTCATAAGGTCAATTACCTTACTCATGACCTGGAGCTAGCAGTCGTGGTCTTTGCACTAAAGATTTGGAGGCACTATCTCTACGGGACGAAGTGCACCATATTCACCGACCACAAAAGTTTGAAGTACTTCTTTGAGCAAAAAGATCTGAATAAGAGGCAGAGACGATGGTTATAGATTATAAAGGATTATAATTTTGAGATCCACTACCATCCAGGCAAGGCCAATGTGGTGGCTGATGCCCTTAACCGAAAAGAGAGTCCCGAGCCGATTCGAATGAAAGCATATCAACTAATCATAACCTCTGATGTAATGAAGCAAGTTAAAGAGTCTGAAGATGAGGCATTGAAAGAAGATCATCTTAACTCGGAAAGAATAAGAGGTCTGGTTAAGGAATTGGGTGAAAACACATTTGGTGTTAAAACCCGATATGGACGGGTGTGGATTCCTCGTTTTAGGGATCTACGGGTGAAGATTATGGATGAAGCTAACAAGACTCGATACTCCATTGATCCCGGTGTCACAAAATGTATCAAGATATGAAGAAATATTATTGGTGGCCGGGTATGAAGCGCAATATGGTGGGGTATGTGAGTAAGTCCCTTACTTGCTTACAGGTGAAGGCCAAACATCAAAAGCCGTATGGGAAGATTCAACCTTTGGATATACCGGAATGGAAGTGGGAGCACATCACCATGGATTTCATTACAAAGCTGTCGCGTACTCTGAAAGGGTACGATGCCATATGGGTGATTGTTTGACCGTCTGACGAAGAGTGCTCACTTTCTACCAATCCGCGAGACATATTCATCTGAGAGGTTGGCTAACCTATTCATCAGGGAAATTGTAACTCGTGATGGTGTGCCGGTGTCTATTGTGTCTAGTCGTGACACCCAGTTTACATCTAAATTTTGGAAGAAATTCCACGATGCCATGGGGACGAGGTTACATATTAGCACGGCTTATCATCCCCAAACTGATGGTCAGTCAGAACGGACCATTCAGACATTGGAAGACATGCTTCGGGCATGTGTGATTGATTTTGGGGGAGTTGGGATGACCATCTACAGTTAGCCGAATTCTCCTACAACAGCAGCTATCATGCCAGCATTGGTATGGCACCCTATGAGATGCTATACGGTAGGAGATGCAGAACACCCGTTTGTTAGGGTGATATTGGTCAGAAGGAATTGGGGAGCGTCGAGGTAATCGAGGCTATGACTGAGAAGCTTGAGAAGATTAAAGCCTTCATGAAGGCAGCCAAGATAGATAGAAGTCGTATGCCGATAAACAACATAGACCGATTGAGTTCCAGGTGGGTGACCAGGTTATGTTGAAGGTTGTTAGGATCAGTGATCTAAGTTTGATCAATTAGAGTGGATTGCAGTGGTATTTGAACAATGAATTAGATAATTTAGCAAGAACTCAATTGATATTCAATAGAAAACCACACGATTATAGAGAAAGAGAGAGAATTCTGCAAAAGGAATATTTCATTCAAATGCTTTCGTGGTGGCTGAAAGTCACACGATACAACTAGGTCAACTTTCCTTATATAAGGAATGTGACGTCTGCTTATGTCACTTGATAGTGACATCTAACAGAATTATACAAACAACTGAAACTATGCAAACTACTGAGAATGTTCTCAACAACTGATCACATCTCAGAGAATGCTAAGTACAAGAACATAAAACTACTGAACTAAAACTACTAAAACTATAAACTACTAAGAGGTAAATTACAAGTACTGAAAAGGAAAACCATCACAACTACTGAAGTTAATAAATTCAGCTGTTGTGACAACTACTGATCACTCTGGTCTTTAGTCTTTGTCTTCAGTCTTTGTTCTTCAGACTTTTACTTCAAATGTTGTCTTCAGCTGATAGCTTTAGACTTTGTCTTCAGTTCTTCACTTTCAGACTTTGTCTTTGGTACTTTACTTTCAGACTTTGTCTTCAGTACTTTACTTTCAGACTTTGTCTTCAGTAGAAATCTTCAGATCTTGTCTTCAGACTTTGTCTTCAGACCTTGTAATCAGTTGATGTCTTCAGCTGTTGTGATCTTCTTCATCAGTTGTAATGTATGTGGGACTTAGAGGTTTTTCTGATCAGGCTCATTGGTTCTTTTGGTCCAACAAACTCCCCCTGAACCAATGCAGCCAAAACCTCTAAGTTTATTGATGATCCACTTATTCTTTGGCAGGAACACCCTCTTGATCAGCTTCAGAGGTAATTATGTAAGCACAGGCCGAGAAAAGGTTCTGATCTTTTGATTGGCTAAGTATGGAAGGGAACTCTGTCTTGGGGAAACTGGACACAGAGTCTTGTCCCAACCATGAAACCTAATTCCCATTGATGAGTCTGTAAGACTCTCTTGCATAGGCCATAATATTCAGACAGATATCTTACTGTCTTCCCATTCTTTAACTCAACAGTTGTGATCTCTCTATATGCGAATTCATCTGGATGAGAGCCTTCTAGCAACAACTGGAGTTCACACTTTTGAAGATCTTCAAGTCTCTTGTATAACAGCCCCTTCTTGATCATTTTGTTCTCAAGTATAGATTGAGGGGTTGTCTTCAAGTTGTGTGATCTTCTATAATCTCCCAGGGTGAGACTACCATAGCCAACATAATTGCAGCATTCAAAGTCTTTTTCACTTGGCCATGATATCTACTTGGTATGTTCTTCTTGTGAATTCTGGAACTTACCCTGGGGTCTGGCCAAATTCTCACTCTTTCTCTTTGATGTTGGAATGTATGTCTAAGAGTGTACAGCTTCAGAGCTTGTTTCTTCATTTCTTGAATGGATGAGGACTGAGGGAAGTCCTTGTCAACCATTTTGATAAATTGCTCATCATGCTGCTTCTGCTGTTCTGCTTCTTCAATCTTCACTTTCACCATTTGCATTTCCAATTCAGGTGTGATCATTTGTTGACTTCTGGGCTCAGGTGTTTTAAGTTTGAGAACAGCAGAGATTGACAGACTATCTTCATTATCATCCTCTTCTTCTTCTTCTACCCTCAACACCCTTCTCCTCCTTCTGGGTGTATCACTGGGTATGGTTTGAGATGGTTTTTGGGGTAATGGAATTGGTTTTGTGGGTTGAGTTATGGGTGGTTTTGGTTTAGGGATAGACTTGGCAGATTTTAGAGATGATTGCTCTGAAGGTTGTTTTTGAGTGGGAGTATGAGAAAGCTGAGCTTGCAGTTTAATGGTGAGTTTGGCTTTTGAGAGCTTTGTCATCTCAGTTCTCTTCCCAGCACCTGCTTGATCCAGTGCTTAGATGATCAACCCTTTGTTGTAGCTTCCAGCATAACAAATTTTCTTGGTTATCTCCAATATACTGTCTCTGGACCAAGACTTCATCTCTATCAATGATCTTCCTAGATATTTGGCAATAAATCTGATCATAATCTCCAATCTTTCCCTATCCATCACACTGTAACTAGCCCATCTTGCTTGAATCTCATTTATCTCCAGCCTTCTGATCTTAACATCTAAGGTGGTTATGTCATGACCCTGTCTGAAGAGCTGATCTATTATTTTGTCCATAGATCTGCTATGAGCTTTATCAGCTTCTTTGACAAGATCTTCTAAGGGCTTTTCTCCATCAGATTTTGATTCAGCACTTTTCTTTCTTTTGTAAGTGATCAGCTGATCTTTCTGCTCTTTGTCTGTGCTTAACTCTTGCACTGTGATCAACTGTTTCTCTAAGATCAGTTCTTGTTCTTTCTCCAACTCCTTTTCTTTTTCTAGTTCTTTCTCATCTTCTACTCTCTTCCTTTTCCTTTCTTTCACTGCTTTAGACTAGTAGTCTCCCCCTTTTTGGATGCATTGGGATCAGGGGCTTGAAAGGCAGAAAGTGACTTGTGAACATCATCATCAATAAGTGTGTGGCGATTTGAGGAGATCATCTCATCAATGGTTTTATGTACTATCTCAGTGATGATGGGAGTGATGAGAGGTAAGGAGTTTTGAAAGGTTGCAACCATCTGGTCAGAGGGGTTCTGTCCCTGAGAGGTGGTGCCAAAAGCAGTGGCTGGTGGCTTAGTTAAGTGTATTGGCTGTGTGTTTGGTGAACCTTCAAATGAAGGTGCCATCTGTGGGTCAATGGGGATAGATGGACTTTCATCCTGAGACATTTTGGCTAGCAGTTCTTTGAGTCTGCTCACCTCAGTCTTTAGGATTGTGTTATGAGCTAAGACATCAAAGAAAAAGCCCAGGTCATCATCAGTCTTTGCTGAATCATCTGACCTCCTGATTAAATCAGGATGTACATGCCCTGAGTGTAGATCAGTATATGGATGTGCCCCTTGTTCTTGGTTCTGGGGACTTCCTGCCTCAGGACTTTGTCCTTCATTGGTAGTTGCCTCTGGTGAGGTCTTATATATGGTACCAACTTCATCCTGTTCATTTGCTGAATCAGTAGAAGTGGCAGCCTGAGCAGATGTTCTAACGTCCTCTTCTACACTTGGAGATTGAATATTATAACCCCTGTGTTGTGGGTTATCAACAGCATTTTGGTCCTCTCCCTCAATTGTTGAGGTATTCCCAGTGTTAATTGGTTTTTGGGGAGGGGGTGAGGAATGCAGCTGACTCAGCACTTTAAGAACTATAAGGGTTGGGCTTTGAGGGGCGGTTGCAGTTGGAGATTGGTCAGAAGCAGATTGCACCCGGGGTGAGAGATGTTCTTCAATGGTAACCTTCTCAACTGAGATAGGTTCTAGTAATGTGCTATCCCCAAATTTGGTTGCAACAGGATCCTGTGGAGAGGATGCCTGTGCGGTTTCAGCTGGTTGAGTCTTTGACATGACTGGGGGTTAGAACCAGTATGTGTATCTTGTATTGGTGGTACAGGGGCATCCACAGGGGACTCATCTCCCTGAGTAGCCTTTTTGGGCTTTTGAGGTTTGGGTTTGGTGGGGACTTTGGATCTGGAGGTGGAGGCTGTGGGTTCCCTCTGCTTGGGTTTGAGCAGCCGGGCAGCCCCTTTGAGAGTAGGGTCAAAGTTATGTCTGGAGTATACCTCAGCTAAAACAGTTGGAGCAGGGACTCCAAGACCAACAAGGCCGTCAGATTTTAATTGATTTAAAATTATGGCCATCAGAAACCTGGGATATAGTAGCCATCTGTTTGTCACAGGTTTCTGAGCCAGATCCTTTAGTTCCATAAACACTATCTCAGAAAAATTTAGATTTTGTCATTCAAAGATAGAGTACAATACCTGTTGCCATCTTGAGGACATCTGATCCCATGAAGATGTCTTTGGAGCAAGACAAACATTCACCATGTGGAAGATAAGTCTTTCAGCATCATGGAAGTGCTTTTTGAGAATGGTTGTAGCACTTAAGTCTCCTTCATACCCGTTTTTGATGAAAGACATATCAATGGTGCCTTTCGGGTATTCTATAATACAGGTGGCATCATGCAATTTAGGATTTTGCGAATGATGTCAGGGGTGATTACCACCTGTTTGTGGTTAACCAACGACCGGAGAGTGATTTGGCTATCATTTTCACCAGTTATGACAGAGACGTTGGTCCAGAATTGGTGTAAGGAATTGGGGTATATGGTAGGATTCAAAAGAAAAGCGGCTCGGTATTGGGAATCCACCATAAGATCGATGGGAGTAGCAAATTTGTTCCAGAAGGCCGATTTCGAGAGGTAGGCAACACAGTTGTGTCTAGGTTTGAGTTTCATGGTCGCCATTGTTGAGAGAGAAAAGGATAGAAAACGGCTAATGAAACGTTCGGCTATAAGTGCATATATTTATAGGTTAAGAAAAGGCTGAAAAGAAAACGACTGAAAGTGTTGGTGTTGTCAGCAGTTGTACGAAAACAACTGAAGACTTGGTTTTAACTATCAGACATTTGAAAACAACTGAAGACTTGGTTTTAGTCATCAGTAGTTATGAACTACTGAAAAACCTTGGTTTTGTCTTTAGATGTAGGAAAACAACTGAGAACTTGGTGTTAGTCATCAATAGTTGTGAAACTACTGAAGACATGGTTTTTTCATCAGTTGTTTAAGGTGAAACAGCAGTTTGTGGAAACGACTGAAGAGAAAATTCTCATCAGTAGTTTTCGTCAACTCTTAGCCTTTCAGATGTTTCAAACTGTCCTCAGCACTTACTCATCAGACGTTTTAGCTGTTTTCAGTTGTTTCATAGGACATCAGTACTTATCTGTCTTTACTGACATCAGTAGTTATAACTACATCAGTAGCTTGTAAGTGCATCAGTTGCTTTTAACAGAATCAGTACATATTGGTGATATGTTTACTAATGGTCATTAGTACTTGTTTACTGAGATCATCAGTAGTTGTCACTTATTCTAGCTGCAGCATACCAAGCCTTAACACAAGGTTTTGGAAAGTTGAACTCTCCAAAGGCTTAGTAAATATATCTGCAAGCTCATCAGCACTTGGCACAAACTTTGGATCAATCAGACCTTTTTCAAAACAATCCTTAATAAAATGGTGTCTGATCTCTATATGTTTGGTCCTAGAATGCTGGACTGGATTCTTGACAATACAAAGAGCTGAAGCACTATCCATTAATAATGGAGTCTTAGTCTTTGTAATGCCATAATCCAGTAAATGGTTCTGAAGCCAGAGTACCTGAGATGTACAACTTGCAGCAGCAATGTACTCTGCTTCAGGAGTGGATGTAGCAACAGATGTTTGTTTCTTACTCTGCCAAGAAATCAAACAGTTGCCTAGGAATTGACATCGACCAGAAGTTGACTTTCTGGTTAACTAACACCCTGCATAGTCACTATCAGAAAAAGCAAGCAAGAGTGTCCAGTGGAATACCAAAGACCTAGAGATTGTGTACCTTGCAGATATCTAAAGATCCTCTTGACTGCAATCAAATGAGACTCTTTAGGAGTAGCCTGAAATCTAGCACAAACACAAGTTGCAAACATAATGTCTGGTCTAGAAGCTGTTAAGTACATCAAGGACCCAATCATACATGTGTAAAGTGTTTCATCAACAGCTTTACCTTTCTGATCTACATCCAGTTGTGTGGTGTTGCACATGGGAGTAGAACAGCGCTTACAGTCTAGCCTTGTTCTTGACGATAAGCCTATTTTCATCAGTTTTATTCCTAAACACCCACTTAGTGCCTATTGCACACTTACGTGGGGGTAGAGGAACCAGTTCCCACACTTGCTGCTTTTTGAACTGAAGTAGCTCAAGCTACATGGCTTCAACCCATCCATTGTCCCTTAAAGCAACATGATAGTTCTTTGGCTCTAGCTGACTGATGAAGAGAGCATAGAAGCAGAAGTTGGACAATTGACTTCTGGTTGAGACACCAGCATTGATATCACCAATGATTTGAGACATGGGGTGATTCTTCAGCTCTTGGTACACTATAAGATCAGTGCAAGTGTTTGTAGCAGGTTCTACAGCAGCAGATGTTGATCCAGACTATGGAAACCAAGTATGAGATGGTAATTCAAATGATGTAGGGGAGTTAGAAATCTCATCAGCATCTGTTGTGGATGGAGCTGCTGAAGCTATAGGAACATAAAGTTTAGTGGACGTAGGCAGTTGATCACTAAACTTGAAAAGGTGAGTACTGATATCATTATCATCTTCAGTTCCACCAGGTGGAAGATTTGCTGCAGAAGATGATTTATTCACATGATCTGCAACAGCTGAAGGTTGATAAGGAACATATTGCAGTATATCTAGATCAAACAACTCCATAGGGTTTTGTGGAATTTTATCCTTAGGAGATTCATTGAACTTCACATGCAAGGTTTCTTCAACTATCTTTGTTCTGCAGTTGAAGACTCTGTAAGCCTTGCATGTGGATGAATATCCTACAAAATACCCTGCATCCACCTTAGGATCAAATTTTTGGAGTTGATCCTTTGTGTTGAGAATGAAACAAGGACACCCAAAGGCTTTGAAGAATGAAATTAGAGGAGCCAAATGATGTAGAACTTCATATGGAGTCTTCATCAACCTCTGATTTACTAAAACTCTATTCTTCACATAGCAAGCTGTGTTGACAGCTTCAGCCCAAAAGGTCAATGGTAAACCAGAGTCAGCCAACATGGACCTTGCAGCTTCAATTAGAGTCCTGTTCTTTATCTCCACTACTCCATTTTGTTCTGGAGTCCTTGGGATGCTAAACTGCCTCTTGATTCCCTTTGAAAGATAAAAATCATCAAGTGTATGGTTTCTGAATTCTGTTCCATTATCACTCCTTATACACTTGACTAATAGGGAATACTGCTTCTCAACATACAACACAAAGTTGATAATCGTCTGAGCAACCTCATCCTTTGAATGCAAGAAGAAAGTCCATACAAATCTGGAGTAATCATCCACAATTACCAGACAGTATTTCTTCTTTGCCATGCTCATCACTCTCACAGGACCAAATAGATCAATGTGTAGTAACTGCAAGCAGGCAGTGGACTTAGGTTCTTCAATAGTAGGGAATGAGACTTTGTGTTGTTTTCCTTTCAAACAAGCAGTGCAGGTTCATCACAGTGGAACTCCTTTATTGGTAGACCTTTCACTAAACTATTATGGATCAGCTGATTCATGTTTTTGAGATTTACATGACCCAGCCTTCGGTGCTACAGTTTATATTCCTGAGGAGAGGCTTTGGAGAACAAGCAAGGATGACCCTTCAAATCAATCTTCTTTGACAAATCCAGGGCATATACTCTTCCAATCCTGTTGGCCTTCAGGAGAGTATGTTCATCCAATACCTTGTCAATCAGCCTCAGAACTTGGGAAGACAGAATCCTGCAGTTCTGGCTTGTGAAAAGTGCAACATGCCCTTTATCACACATCTGACTGACACTCAGTAGATTATACTTGAGATTCTCCACATGGTTAACATCATCAAATCTGAGTTCTCCATTAGACACATATCCTTTCCGATGATGTAACCCTTAGGATCATTTCCAAATAAAACAAATCCCTTCTTTCCTTGAGAGTAGTCATTAAGAAGAGAACTGCTCCCTGTCATATGCATAGATCCTCCATTGTCTACATACCAGATGCTCCTTTAGCATGCTGAAGAACCCTGCATTCATCACAAGGAACTAGTTAGGTTTTGAGACCCAAACCTTTTTGGTTTCAGGTCTGTTTTCATCAACAGATTTAACCATAACTTGTTCCTCATGATTAACAGCTGATGAAGGTGGAGATGGTGCTGAAATGGATTCCTTGGATTTGGGCTTGGAATACCTTTTCAGTGGTTTGATCACAGGTGCATCTAGTTGGTTAACTCTCCCCAACAAATGCTGAACCATCATAACAAGTTGTGTCTAATTTGTAGCTAAAGCTTTCAGCTCTTGTGACACATCAGTGCTTGTTTTTGATGAGTTCCTGTGGCCCACCATTTCCTCATTGAAATTCATAGACTTAGTCTGATTTTTATCATGAGGAACACTATCAGCTATTTTATGATAAACCCTATCCTTCTTTTTGGATTTGGGTGAAGCCTTGGGTTTGTCACATTAGGATGACTGTGGTACAAACTTGGTCTCAAACTCATTTTTCATTTTATCCATCTGAATTTTAATGAGCTTATCTTTGTTGAGTTTGGAACCCTTTTTGTACCGACATTCATCAGAAAGATGATTGAATTTACCACATATTCACATGGCTTATTCTTCATCTTGGATTGATCAACTGCTGAAGTGGAAACTACTGAAGGTGTGATCTTCAATACTTTCCTCCTTTCAGTACTTGTGTTAAGTACTGAAGGATCTGTAACAACTGAAGACTTGTTCTTCAGCTGTTCTCTATCCGTCCTGAAAGACCGTATGATAGATTCCTCAGCAGTTGTTAACCCTTTTATTTTAGTTGATTTGAAATGCTTTTCAGATGTTGTGACTTGCCCTTCAATACTTGAGGTACTTTGAGGGACAACATCTGAAGTACTCAGCTTCATGTGCTTATCAGTAGTTAACTATCAGGCAATTGATTTGCTAAGGTATCAAGACTGATGTCATCTTCTGATCTTGGGTGATCACTTGAGGAGGATACACATGATGATGTGGTTTGGAAATTACTTTCACATTTAGGTTTTACTATTGATTTTGGAGTAAAATCTGTAGGTGGTGCAATGTGATTGTAACCAATTCCAAACTGCACATTTGAAGCTGTTTGCTTGCTGAGAAGCATTTCAAATCCCTTGCAGGATGATACCCAGCAGTCACACTCAACTTGGATAGCTACAAGTGTTTCTTTGAGATCTCTGTGGTTCTTAAGAATGACCTCTAGCTTAGTCTTTTCATCATTTAATTGGCATTTAAGCTTATAAATCTCATCATCTTTATCTTTAAGGATAGACTTATACTCAGCTTTTCTTTTTGAAAGGGTTTGCTCAAGCTCAAGATTTTGATTTATTAAAGCTACATTTACCTCTCTAATAGAGATAAATATAGCTATGCAAGATTCAGAACATAGCTTGTCCTTAGCCTCAGAGGATACCTGGGTTACCTGTGATGAAGATGCATTGGAGCATGAACCCTCAGTAGACTCCAGGGCCATTAGAGCAAGATTCCCAAAAGGATGTTCATCACCATGTTGACCATCACTAGCAAATAATTGCTCATTACCAGAAAGATCATCTGGTAGACTGCTCCAGTCAACAGCACCAGGGGTGAAGAAGCTGTGATGAGGTTGTGATTGAGATGATTGAGATGGTTGAGGCTCAGGTAAGGCTTGAGGTTGTTGTGCAATAGGAACTTGAACTTGATTTGGCTGTGGCATGTAATAGCAGGGATATGGATATAGCATTGGACCCTGAGGGACAAAATATGTAGGAGATATAGGTTGTGAGTGATGACCAGAACTAGCAGGATGTTGCCCTCTATTTTGTGAACTATTGCTTGAAAAGTCACAAAGGGTGCAGAGGAGTTAGGTCCAGTTGATCTACACTCTCTTGCAAAGTGCCCAAGCCTGTGACATTTGTGACACCTCATCTTACTCTTGTCAAAACCAACTTTGGTTTTGCTAGAGAGTCCTGGAAATTTCCTACCAGTTCTCTTGTAGAACTTTTGAGATCTGATATTAATCAAGGCCATTTGGCTTAGAATATCCCTCTCTTCTAATTCATCATCAGCAATACCTTTCAAATCATCCATAATGAAGCACAAATTGTTACTATTACAGCCTGACTGACTATCAACACTAACAAATGCATTATCAGAACTGTTTGAAGAGAAATCTATATGCTCATCATAATTGCTTTATGATGCAGCATATTCTGACTCATGACCAACCAAGGCAGTGTTCCCTGGTACAAAGTCATCAGTGATCTTTCCTGGTGATGCCAGTTTCCTTTTCTGCTCTATCTCTCTTTCAAATGTAAGCAGTTTCCCATGGAGTTGGGTGAGAGATAGGCTATCCAGATTTGCACTAGAGCGTAGGACAATGGTATACGTGTCCCATCTCTCAGGTAATGATCTGAGAAATCTGTTGTTCATCTGGCTATTAGTGTATTCATGTTTGACCATTTTCAGCTCAGAGATCAAACAGGAAAAACGCTCAAACTGATAAGTCAATGTCTCACCCTTCCTATGAGAGAATGTCTCGTATTGTTAGGCAAGGATTTCTCTGTTGTTTGCTAAGACCTCATCTGTTCCACCAAATTGTTCTTTCAATGCATTCCAGAGGTCATGAGCAGTTTCATGATGCATAAGCCCAGAATAGATTTCATTCGGCAGTGCCATGGTCAGAATTCCATGTGCTTTAGCATCAATCTCAAATAGTTTTCGATCCTCATCTGAGTATTGTTCCTTCTTCTTCGGAACCATTTGGTTGGTTTCCGGATTGTTCACCATAGGCTTGTGTGGACCATGTACCACAGATGTCCAACAACCTGAACTGTTAACAGACAGGTGATGGAGCATTCTTCGTTGCCATATGTTATACTCAGTCCTAACCAGCATTGGAGGCTTGGTTGAGGAACTAGTATTGTGAGGGTCATTAGAAGGAGTAGTCATTCTCATATTCAATCAAATTCAATTAAGTTTTAACTGATTTAGCGCAAGACACAACAAACTCAATATGAACCAATAGAAATTTCAAAGCAAATAACCGAAAGCAGCAGAAATTAAATCTCTATAACCAATTCTTGCAAATATACTAATTCGATCAAACTTAGACATCAAAATAGCAGTTTCAATGATCAATTGTTAGATCGATCAATGATTAACCAGCTCTGATACCATTTGTTAGGATCAGTGATCTAAGTTTGATTAATTAGAGAGTATTGCAGCGGAATTCGAACAATGAATTAAACAATTCACAAGAACACAATTGATATTCAATGTAACAGTAAATGGTTATAGAAAGAGAGAATTCTGCAAAGGAAATATTTCATTCATATGCTTTCGTGGTGGCTCAATGTCACACGTTACAACTAGGTCAACATTCCTTATATAGGAAATGTGACGTCTGCTGATGTCACTTGATAGTGGCATCTAACAGAATTATTCAAACTACTGAAACTATGCAAACTACTGAGAATGTTCTCAACTACTGATTACATCTCAGAGAATGCTTAAGTACAAAAACATAAAACTACTAAACTACAACTACTGAAACTATAACTACTGAAAGGTAAATTACAAGTACTAAAAAGGAAACCCATCACAACTACTGAAGTTAATAACTTCAGCTGTTGTGACAACTACTGAAGTTAATAACTTCAACTGTTGTGACAACTACTGATCACTCTGGTCTTCAGTCTTTGTCTTCAGTCTTTGTTCTTCAGACTTTTACTTCAGATGTTGTCTTCAGCTGATAGCTTTAGACTTTGTCTTTAGTTCTTCACTTTTAGACTTTGTCTTCAGTACTTTACTTTCAGACTTTGTCTTCAGTAGAAATCTTCAGATCTTGTCTTCAGACCTTGTAATCAGTTGATGTCTTCAGCTGTTGTGATCTTCTTCATCAGTTGTAATGTCTGTGGGACTTAGAGGTTTTTCTGATCAGGCTCATTGGTTCTTTTGGTCCAACAAAGGTCTCACCTTGGAAGGGTATTATCTGATTCAGGAAGCGAGGCAAGTTGAGCCCAAGGTATATAGGCCCTTTCCGAATCATTGCTCGAGTAGGAGAGGTGGCCTATAGATTGGAGTTACCAGATTAGTTAAGTGGAATTCACCTAACATTTTATGTTTCTCATCTGAGAAAGTGTTTAGCTGATGAAGACATGATTGTTCCACTGGAGGATATCAAAGTAGACGAAATGCTCAATTATGTGGAACAACCAGTGGCAATCATCAATAGAAAAGAGAAGAGGCTGAGAAATAAATTGGTTCCTCTTGTGCGTGTATAGTGAAAGCACAGGAAGGGATCCGAGTCAACGTGGGAGACTAAGGAAGAAATGAGACGGCATTACCCACGTTTGTTCGAGGAATAACAGGTTTCAGGGACGAAACATATATAAGGGTGGTGGACCTGTAACACCCGGTTATTCTATTAAAGTAAATAAAAGAAGGAAACATCAATATGCCCAAGTTGAGGGGTTAAAAATGTAAAAGTGGACAAAAGTACAAAAATTTGGTGTAAAGGTGGGCATGGCCGCCCACCCTCTCTTCACATCACCTTTTTCACTCGGTTCTAGAGAGAGTGAGAGCAGAAAACTTTCAGGTTGAAGAAGAAGAAGAAGAAGAGGCTGAATTCAAGGTAAGAATTCATGGGTTTTAAGTGTTTATGTTGGGTTTTATCTTGGTAATGTGCTTATGTGTTTGTGTGTGTGTTCGTGTGTGTGCTTGGTGGGTTTCTAGGTGCTTGAACTCATTTGCATATGGGTTAGAAGGAAGATACACCCAAAGTTGCACCAGATGAGTTTCTAGGACCTGGTTTTATTTGTTTTAAACTCTTTGGGGCTGAAAATGTATTTAAGCGGTTTTACAATGTTTATGTATGTATATCCATATGTATTATGCATGTTTGATGATGATTCTTAGATGCTTATAGGTTGTTTTTCTTTAGAATAGCCTTGGTAAGCTAAGAACAAATAGGCTTGATGTTTGGGTTCGAAAACATCCTAGAAACATGCTGAGCAGAAGGTTCATGCGCCTAAATAAGGCTCATGCACCTGGAAATGCCTTAGAAATGTTTTAATTGTAACTCAGGCGCATGAATAGTGGTTCATGCACCTAGAATTGTACTCGGACGACTAAGTGTCAGGCTATGCGCCCCGATAGTGTTCATGCGTCCGAATGGCCATGCGCCTAAGTGTCCATGCGTCTGAATGGACCATACACCCGAATAGTCCATGCGCCTGAATGGTTCATGCGCCTAAGTGTTAAAGCGGTTAAGTGTTGGCTGATGCGCCTACATAGTGATGAAGCACCCAAACAGGGCTCATGCACCCAAATAGTATTGATGTGCCTAAACACTTAGAATTTATTATGAAATTTTTGGGAGTCTGTGCTATCAGGGTTTTGACCAACGTTTGACTAGGGCTTATTAATGCTTAGTTTTATGCATGATTATGATTGTTTTATAATTGTTCCGTATTAATATTATTGCTATTAGTGTATGACTTTACGTGGTGTGCTTATTATCGTAACGTAAAGTATTACTAATAACAATAAAGCGAAAGAGCAATGAAGAAGAGAAGTGGAACTTAAATAAAATGTTAACAAGTCTTGCAATCTTATAGGAGGTGCACGACCATGTTGTCATTAGCTCAACTATGATGCAGGTTAGCTACCCTATTATGCACACGGGGCCAGTCAATTGAGATTGGCGAACCTTTGTAGTGTACCCTAGGTGACTGGGTCGGTCTTGTATATAGTAATCAAAGCCCATTGAGGGACCAGAGGGCCCATCACCAGTTTCCCCGCGCATATAGTTTAGGGCATTGCTCATTGGTCCATATAGAAAGGGAAAGATAAAGATAAAAGACTACAGAATAAGCAAGGCATACTGTAAAGAGAAAAAACATTATCTGGTTGTATAGTTAATGCGTGCTCACGTATAAAGAGATGATATTTCACAGAAAGAGTATTTTCATATGTATATGTTACAGAAAGCACTTTATTACTTTTAAAACTAGAACTCACTCAGCAACACTGACTTTTATACTTTTTCAGTTGGCAGGTAAACATTGCTGAGGATGGCACAAGGGTGAAGCTACTTGCCAGAGAAAGACTGGCATCCACTCATACTTATATTGCTGTTGTTTTGTAATTAAATTAAACAATTCTGTTGTATTCAGTTAAACAATAGTGTATTGCTCAACAACAGTGTTTTTAATGAATTGAATGGCTTTTTGTTAAAATAATTCCGCTGCTTAAGCATGTAAATTTATAATGTTTAATGTATTTAATGCTATGAATGACCAACTGTGGGTTCTCCGGGAACGGGGCCTTACAGCAAATGAGTTTGGAAGAAGCCATACTCAAGAGCTGTAAAGGTCAGTTCTAGGACCCCTCTTTTACCTGTTTTAACTGATTTTGAGGCTGGAAATGCATGAATGTATGTTTTCATTAAACTGGGTTTTAGGCCCGTATGTTTCATTTGGTGTATGTTGAATGTATGATGTGATGTATGATTATGTTCATGCTTGATAATGTATGATGATGTTTCTAAGATTTGGTGTTTAAGGCTCATATGTTAAGTTTTAGAATCTGCATAAGTGTTGAAAAGTCAATGCGGATGAGTAATGGGAAGAAATGCGGATGAACAGTTAATGTGGATGAGTATTAACTGCTAAGTAAGCCAATGCGGATGAACAGTTAATGCGGATGAGTATTAACTGCTAAGTAAGTCAATGCGGATGAGCATTGACTAGGTATGACAAATGCGTATAAAGGTTAAAGCGGATGAAAGTCAATGCGGATGAACATTGACTAAGTCTGAGAAATGCGGATGAACATTGACTAAGTCTGAGAAATGCGGATGAACATTGACTAAGTCTAAAAAATGCAGATGAATATTGACTATGTATGGGAAATGCGGATGAGTAAGGCCAATGCAGATGAACAAATGCGGATTAAGTAAGACAAATGCGGATGAACTATACTAAATGCGGGTGAACTATAGTAAATGCGGATGAACTATAGGAAATGCGGATGAACACTTAGACTTTTTCTGACTTTCTGAGGAAAAGACGAATGTAAGCTTTGACTTGAGATGTTCCCAGGGATTCATTAAGTATGATGCCCTGTATGATGATGATGATTGTGTATGATAGTGTTCCATATTACGTATGCTTATCTTTCCGTGACTTTACATTGAATTTTAGTGAATGAAATGAATGTAGTATGTAACATAAAGCAAAAGATAATGAAAGAGGAACATGAAGTAAGAACGCATGCATTAATGAATGATGAAAGTAAAGAAAGTCTTGGAAGCCTTGTATGTCGGGACATGCCATTAAAAGGTGTTAGCCCAACGGTGTGCGGGTTCGCTACCCCGGGAGGATGCACATTGGGGTTTTTCTTTGTGATTGACCATTTGTATAGCCCCATTGCTGCATAACCTAGGTACTGCGACCAGAGGTGTGATGCACCGTTATAGCTGGTCTATGATAGGCCTAGATCCAGTACCAGGAATAGCTGGGTATTGTACATAGTAGTGGTACACCTAAACTCTACCCTAGGTACTGTGACTAGAGGTGTGATGCACCGTTATAGATGGTCTATGATAGACCTAGGTCCAGTACCAAGAATAGCTGGGTAAAGTTTATGTTGAAGGAAAGGAAAGAGGTAATGGTGAAAGAATGCGAAGTTAATGAACGTACGAATGAATGAATGAAAGTATGAAAGACTAGTGAAGATAATAATGATATTATCTATGTGTACGTATGATGTGTGATCACATGTTAAAGAAATGAACGGTTAATAAAAGAAAAGTATGTTTTAATGTAAAACTAGAACTCACTCAACAACACTGAATTTTTATGCATTTTCCAATTGGCAGGTGAGCATTGCTGAGGATGGCGTGGGGAAGCTACTTGGCATTGGGATGGCATTCTTTTGTTAATGTTTTTGCATGATAATGCGAACAATCGAAATTGTGTAATGAATATTGTATTATTTTGCAAAAGCATTGTTAATG
Source organism: Flaveria trinervia (assembly GCA_025506515.1). Classification (NCBI taxonomy): domain Eukaryota; kingdom Viridiplantae; phylum Streptophyta; class Magnoliopsida; order Asterales; family Asteraceae; genus Flaveria; species Flaveria trinervia. The sequence goes on from CM046446.1 coordinate 31,118,344, forward strand.
AAAATGTTGTTTTAAATGTTTCCCCTGCAACATTTATTTCTTGTTAATGAAATTATATGTTTTATGAGCAATGATTGGCCAGCTGTAAGCATCCCGGGAACGGGGCCTTACATCTATTGTGTTGTTCTACCGACACATCATATAATGAACTAGTAGGTCTACTTTCTCTATGTTACCTCTGTAGCAGACTAGTTTTACTCTCATTTTTCTTTTTATCGTACTTCAACTTCTCAGACTTGTAATTTGAATTCAACATGTTAAGCAAACTAGTTTTGAAGTCCCAAACAATTTGTTCCCTATGTACTATCATTTTCCATAAATTTTGAATCATAATCACAGATTTGATTTCATTTCTTTCAGCTAATCTGCCTTCCCCCCGTTTTTAAGGAAATAAATACAACAACTAATTACATACTAAACTAAAACTATTCTCCCTCTAAAATTCTAAAATCAAAAATATTTTTGAGTTTTTGGATTTTAATAGACAGGAAAATAAAATTAAAATAAAATAAAATAACTAATAAACTAAGAAACTAATTGTCGGACTAAGAACTGTCGTCTTCTTGAATCACGTCACTTTTCTTTTTCACGCCATTAACCTCTAAAGATATAAAAACCGTGGTTTACTTTTTCACGTCAGATAATGAAAGATCCGTTTAACTCCAATGAGATGATTTACTTTTGGTTTTGCCTGATATCTGGAACAGAGACACATGGCATACATAATATCAGGATGAGAGGCGGTGACGTATATGAGAGATCTGATCATTCCCCTGTACATGGTGGCATCAACCATATCACCATTTTTGTTGGGTCCCACGTCATGGTTCGTGGCAAGTGGAGTTCCAACAGCTGTGGCATTCTCCACATTGAAGCGACTGAGGATATCTCCTACATATGAGGGTCTGATGCAGGAAGATTCCTTTTTGTGTCTGATCCACCTGTAATCTAAGAAAGAACTTCATCTCCCCCATGGCACTCATCTCAAAGTTTGCTTTTATTACAGATTCGAATTCTTTACATAATTCTTCGTTTTTGGAACCAAAGATTATGTCATCTACATAGATCTATACCAACGGTAAATCACCATCCTTTTATTTTATGAATAACATGCAATCAATAACTCCTCCACAAAAACCATGTTTCACTAGATGAGTTGAGAGTTTCTCATACCAAGCTCTAGGGGCTTGATGGAGCCCGTAAAGAGCCTTGTCCAGTTTGTAAACTATATCCCGATGATACGGATCCTCAAATCCTTCGGGTTGACTGACGTAGAATGTTTAACAGATTTCACCATGAAGGAATGCACTCTTGATATCTAGTTGATAAACTTTAATCTTTGTGCAGGATGCATAGGCTAGAAAGATACGAATAGCTTCCATCCTTGCCACCGGTGCAAACACTTCATTGTAGTCTATGCATTCGACTTATCGAAACCCTTGAACCACAAGTCGAGCCTTATTTCTGAATATGGCCCCTTGGTCATCTTTCTTACACTTCAGCGCCCATTTAGTGCCTATCACTTTAGCACCTTTTGGTCTGTCTAGCAGGATCCATACTCCTAACTTCTTGAACTGTAGGAGTTCTTCTTGAATAGCACTGACCCATGCCTTATCATTTAAGGCTTCACTCACATATTTTGGCTCAAATTGAGACATAATACATCGATATGCACCATCGGGAAGATATCCTTTTTTCCATAACTGAGGCATAATCAGCTGAATATAGCTGATTTCGTGTCTATACTCCCACTCGAACATCCTCAATGATGTTTTCCAAGCGATGATAAACATTAATCTGAGATCCAGGAGTGGTGGGAATAGCTACCTCAGTATCCAGATTATGAAACCCAGGTTTTGTATCTATAGTAGTTAGAGTACGAGGTTCAGAAGTGTTAGAGGCGTCAGGATTTGATGCTTGTGTACTTTCATTAGAGGGAACCTGTTCATCCTGGGCCACATTTTCAGTCTCAACTACTTTATCATCAGAGGAAGAATCACTTACTTCAAGCTCTCCCACTGAAGGGCTATAAGTTTCATCTAATGGAGCAGTTGATGTCAAGTCTGGTGGATGATTGTTTAGAACATCGTACATCATCCTTGCAGACAACTCGTCATTAGGATGAGAAGGCGGTAGATTGAAGGATTTAGAGAATCCATCATAGTAAAAGAAGAACGAGCTTCCTTTTCCAGCAAGGGGTGGTGTATCTTTGAACATCAACATTGCACCACACTTCTACCTAACCCGTTGAGTTGTTGCAAACTCTCTTGTCTTGTATACTGTATCCGAGAAAAATGCCTTCTTCTGCCTTCTCACTGAACATCCTAGTCTAAGTTTTCTTCAAAAACATGCTCGGTGCACCAAACGTTTCTAGATACTCCAAGTTTGGTTTACGTTGCTGGAGCAATTCATAACATGTAGCATGCGTTAGCCATTGCCTCATTCCAGAATTGAATAGGCAGCGGCTAGCATTGTCTAGGCTATCTCTATCAAGCTTCTATTTTTCCTTTCAACAACCCCATTGATCTATGGAGGGTAGGCAGAAGTAAATAGATGTACAATTCATTTCTCTCTACAATATGCCTCTATCCACTGATTCTTGAACTCTGTGTCGTTGTCTGATCGAATCTGTCTAACTTTCAACTTGTAGAGTTATTCTAAAGTAGTTACTAGATGTTTGAATGATTCAAAAGTTTCTGATTTGGCTTTCAGAAACATCACCCAAGAGAATCTTGAGTAATCATCTGTTACTATAAAGCAATACAGATCTCCAACAATGCTCTTTGTGCTGACAGGGCCAAACAGATCCATGTGCAGATGCTCGAGAGGCATATCGATAGAATTCATTTTCTTTGCCTTGTGAGCCTTCTTGGTATGTTTCCCTTTCTTAAATGCTATGCAAAAATCTGGAAGCTGAAAGTTCTTGATAGTTACACCATTCACTAAATCATTCTGTACTAAGTGATTCATCTTCCTTGGATTAATGTGTCCCATTCTCCTATGACATGAGACTAAATCCCTCTCAGTTTCCTTTGACAAGAAGCATTGAATAGTGTGATCAGTTGTGGAGGCCTTTGATAGATCTAAGACATACAAATCGTTATATCTTGAAGCTGACATTAGAACTTTATCCTCCTCAATCACATAATCCTTCCTCAACATGTAGCACTTCTTGTTGTCAAACACAACTTTGAATCCTTTATCATAGATCTGGGAGACTAAAAGTAAGTTGTTCTGAAGTTGTTGAACATAGTTAACCTTGTCAAACTTCACTTTCTCGTTTCCCACTTTGCCTTGAGCGTTGATGTAACCTCCTTTGTTTCCAGATAATGAAACATGTCCCTCTTTGATTTTTTAGACATTGAAAAGGATAGACGAATTCCTGGTCATGTGCCTAGACGCCCCACTATCAATAATCCAGGTGTTAGTGATAGCGCTGTAGCGGACACCCTGCACATTCAAAGAAACTTATTAGTTTAGATTTGGGACCCAAGCCTTAACTGGCTTGGGTGACACAAAGGAATCACACATCATGAACTCAACCCACTGTCCTTTAGAGGATGAGGGCATATCTTTCTTTTTCTTTTCCTTGTTATCAGACATTATACTTGATTTTTCTTTCCATAAACCAGTTTTATGTAAGGTCTGTTTGTGGTAACCAGACGACTGACTTATGGTTTGAACTTTAGATTCACTAATACTCTTAGGTGGAGTATTAGATCTCATTTTAGAAAAACTTGGTTTTGCATCATAAAGTTCAATTTTCCTTTTGGGAGTCTGATAAGAAGGACAATTAGGTGAGGTATGTCCTCTTTTTCCACAACTATAGCATGATCTCCCTTCTACAAATTGAGGAAAATCTTTATGTGGTGTTGAGTTTGGTATGGCTGTGAGGTGTGTCTGGTTGGGTTTTGTCACTTCTCTTTTAGATGTTTCAGCTTCTTTAACAAAATTAATTGTTTTAACATTTTGAACATCTTAACATTCATTTTCTTTGGACTTTGATGATTAGCATGTTTATGGTTAACCGGATTAGTTATTTTGGGTTCAGAAGTAGATTGCAGGATCGGGATTGTCACTTAAACACTTGGATTTCTCTCAAACTCACTTATAGAAACACTCAATTCAGATGAAGTAAAGTCTTTTACAAGAGTTGATAATAATATAATAAGTAGTAAAGGAACACACAGAAATAAATTTTCAAGGCACTTGTATATATTACTTCTCAACTCAAGATATTACAAGACTCTTACAAGCATGATATATGAGTTACAATGACAGACTATATATACTAAATCCTACAGCCGAATATACTTTGATACCAGCTAGAAACCGAAGACTAAAGCATATACTACAATGCTAAAGTTAAGGTATCGTAGATAAAGTATTATCTAAGATATCGTAGTCATGACATGTCCATGACTTACCTTTTGTCAGCAACTAAAGATGGCAACTATACTAACATAAAAGGTAAACAATGGATTAAAGTATGGTCAACTGCATGGCTTTTGAGAAAACGCCATGCAGTATCTCAGAGATTTGCAGCGGAGTGTCAGGAAGGCCATACTTATGTCTATTGGATAATAGCAGTGTTTTCCGAAGGTAAGTTGGCTTCGGAAGAACAAGTTCTTCCGAACCCACTTATACTTTGGAAGAGGCTTCTATACTTCCAAGGCTTGAGGACTTCTGTACTTCGGAAGTTGACTTCAGATCTTTCTTTCTAAGTCTTGAACTTTGGAAGTAGGTTCTTTATCTTCGAAAGTTGGAACTTTTCCTTCGGAAGTAAGCTTTACACTATGTCTTCGGAAGATCTCCTTTTTCCTTCGGAAGTTCCACACTTGGCTTCGGAAGTCCTTTATTTGTTGTACCAAAATCTTCTAAGTGACTTGGTTTTGGTTGCACCAGCCTTTCTAGATCCAACATAGATGTGTGTGAACCTGACCTTAAATTAACCCTTTTAAATTTATCATCCAAATTCTCAACAGACATCTTTTCTTTTGACTTCAAAGTAGGATCCTTCTGTTTAGTGACAGATTTCACAGGTTTGCCTGTAGAATCAGGATCACTAACCAGAGGATTAGACACCACATGATCCTTTACTGGATTGTTATTAATTGGTCTACATTTAGTATTTAGAATGATTTCATGTGGTGGCGGTACTACCTTGTAACCCAAACAATCCCTGTTATTTCACTAAGTTTTGAACTATGTGAGAAGAACTTGCCAAACTATGCAGTTTTTGTTTCGAAAAATCAACTTCGACTTCTAAAACTGCTTTTTCCTTTTTCGTTTCTTCTAAATAATTTAAATAAAACTTTATATCATTTGATTGATTTAGAGCAACAACATCGGTTTCCCTTAGTTGTTTCCCCAAAAGTTCTATCTTTTCTTTGAAACTGCACTCATTTTGTTTTATAATATGATTAGCCTCAATGTAGAGTTGTAAATTATTTACAAGATTATCATTATGTTCTAATAACCTAGATAATTTGAACTCAATGCTTTCTCTAAATTTCAACATTTAGTACAAGCATGCTTTTCAAATGTATGGTTTGTAGAACTTACCTGTGATGAATCTGTTGAATTAGCCATCAAGGCAGAGTTAGACCCTTCGGTGACTGGAGATTCTAAACTTGTGGCTCTAAGGTCTTCCTCAACCTTCATAGCTTGTTCAGTATCTGACATCATATGCTCAGCTATGATCTCACCTTTACTAGTAGATCCATCATCCAATGCATCAACAAAGGCGATATTTGATTACCCTGGAGAAACAAAGCAGAAAGACTAGTCTTGCCCTTCATCACCTTGAGCAGTCATAGCCTTTGTCTCTTTACTTGATGAAGCAGTTCCAACCATGTCTTGGTCTTCACGGTTGAATGTAGGAAATGGGTTTCCATTTCTTGTTTTCTTGGGCTTTATACATTCACGTTTAAAATGCCCCTTTTCACCACAGTTGAAGCAAGTGACTTTGGTTTTGTCAAAACCATAGTCGTATCTTTAGTGGCTACTAGATTTTTCCCCATCTTCTTTACAAACTTCTTAGCTCTTCTAATAGCACTAGCCAATGCCCACATGATTTCCATTCTTTCTAGCTCATTTTCGTCAACTTGCTTGTAATCCTTATCTACAAGATTACAATTTCCAATCTTACCGGAAACTAAACCATCATAAGATTGTACAACGGCCGCTAGAAGATCCATGTGCTCCTTAGAAACTTCCACTGTGACATTACCGAGATTCTCGGTCTTCAACTTTGTAATATTTGCCTTACGAACTATGTATTGGGTTCTAGATGACCTTGAAGTTTTGGTTCCTGAAGCAGTGGATTGGGGTGGAGTAGAAGAATTAGACACAAAAGTTGTTTGTAGCGGTGCTCCTAAAACAGCTAGAGTTGGAACTGAGTTGTAAAGTGATGGATTATGAACGTAGGATCCTTTCTTCGACTTGTACTTCATTCGCAGTTCTTCCTCTCTTAACTTTAAGATGAAATCATTTATGTCTAATGTGTCAAGAATGTCGTTTTGTCTCAGATTAGACACAAATGAATCCCATTTATCAAGCAGACCATCAGCAAAACTTAAAACTTTATCTTCCATGGAAATGGTCACGCCATGAGTATGCAGCTCACTCATCAGATGATAGAATCTATCAATAATATCATCCAAGCTCTCATTTCCTATTGAAGAGAAATTATCAAATTCCTTCTTGAAAGCTTTAGCCTTCAGTGCCTTCAACATTGCATTTCCATCATATCTCTTCTCTAATGCCTCCCATAACTTTTTAGCTTGCTTGTTCTCGGAGAACTGATAAAAGATGTCCTTCGGTATCGACTGAGTCAACAAGGCATATACTTTCTTCTCAGCATTGAAGAGAATCTTCTAAGCTTCACTCATTCCTCCCAAGGTCAACTTGACTCCATTTGCACTGATTGGTACCGTGTAACCAGTCTTAATGGATGTCCAAAGATTGGGATCAACCCAATTTAAATAGATCTCAAACCGTTTTTTCCACTATGGGAATTCATCTGACGTTAACAGCTTTGGCGGTTTGTTATGGTTTCCTATCTCATTCTCTAGAAGTAGAAGGTTTTGGATGCATGAGTCCTTTCTGGCAGTAAACGCAGCAAATTGATCTTCCATTTCTATAAACTTGGTACTTTGAGAACAGGACATTTTCACTCATGTGAATAGGCTATGAGTGTGGATCACTCGTGTGAATGAACAATGTGAATGAATTCAATCATGCGATTGGGTTCAGTCGTGCGTATGAACAAGTTGAATGGAGTCAAACGATTGGAGTTGTTCAGTCATGTGAATGAGGGATACGACTGATTTTAGACGTGCGAATGTTGTATACGAATGAGTTCAATCGTACGAATGAGCTAATTATGCGACTGAAGGCTGTTGTTTTTGTAAAATCAAAGATTTTGACACTTTGATACAAAATATGATTTTCATAGGAATCCTAATCTGCTATATAGTGAAAATTGAAACTTTAATTCCAGAAAACATCGAAAAAACCTTTTGAAGCAAAGTGGTGACTCTTTTGATTAAAATGTAGGTTTTTGACGCCAAAACTAATCGAATCAAACAGAAAATCACGAGCCAATGCTCTGATACCACTTGTTAGGACCGTGTATGTACAGAGTACTAACAGATTTCGCATTTTACCAGATCAAATAGTGTGGAATCCTATTTGATTGGCGATCCAATTAGTGAGAATGATAACCTGATTGATATAAGATTGAACTAAACGTTAAGAATGAGTAGGAATCGATCAGGAATGAACTATGAACTTGGACAAGCTGTTTGGGATGCTCTAGATGGCTAGGGTTTATGTGTATTCGAAGTATCTCTCAAAGTGGTATGTTACTCCATGAATTAGGTGGTATTTATTGGTTAGTGGTTTCCATTCATACGACTGAACCATTAGCATAGTTCAGTCGTGCGACTGACTCATGCGATTAATCCATACGCATGACTAAAGGTTCAGTCGTGCAACTGAGTCAATCTTATGTCTCAATCATACGACTGATCCAGTCTCCTGGTTCAGTCGTGCCACTGGTCCATAAGCATGATATATTCATGAGTATGGTCCATAAGTATGGTCCATTAGTATGAATAATCACCCGACTAGGTTGAACACATTTCTCAATCATCATTGACTAAAAACTATTTACAACAAGCTCAAACCTATATAAGAAGTCATACATATGAATTAAAGATAAATAAACATCAAAGCATATATCATAATTCATTACATCATCACATTAGAAGTACTTCGGAAGTATTCCTTTCATCCGAGACCAAAGTTTCTTCGAAGGCAAGTTTCCACTTGTCTTCTTCTTCATTTTGGAGCTTTCGAAGGAAACAGATTTTCCTTCTAAAGCTTTCTTCTTCTTCTCCAAACTCTTAGAAGTGTCTTTCTTTGTAATGTGGAGACTACTCTTTGGATTGTAGATACAATCCTTAGCAAGGTGAGAGGTACTCCCACATATAACATATACCTTTTTCTTCATTCTAGGAGTCTTCTTTTGTGAAAAAGGCTGAACTCGATCACTTTCGCTCTCCATCTTCATCTTCTCAGATGATGTGGCAATTCTTGTGGGGTTAGAACTACCTTTGGAGCTTGATGGTTCATGTTGTACTACAATGGTACACAACTTATCAGCCTTTTTCTTGATGATGGGATGACTTGGACATGAACTAGAACTCTTGTTGTTGGAGTTCAAGTTTGTGTCCTCAGCTTTAACCACTTTAAATCCTGTAGAAACAAACACTTGATCTCCTTAGCCTTCCTTGCCTTTATTTTGCTCTTTTTAATCATGTTCTTTCTCTTGGACTTGGTCATCCCAAAAACTTTAATCTCCTTAGAGGGATGATGACCCTTCTTAGAATGCTTGTCATCACTCCTCTCAGAGCCATTCTTTATCATCTTCTCTTCATCCTCTTCAACTAACAGGTCAATGAGAGGAAGCTCGTCTTCACAAGTTCCACACCTAGAAGATCTTATAGACTAGACTATGCATGGAGGAGCTATCTCACTAGATCCTAGCCCCTGCTTATTCTAATAACACACTTTTGCATGGAAGGATGAGGATATCATGTTTTTGAAGGTCTCTTCTTCAAGAACACATTTTTCTGCCCTAGCTATGTTATTCACAAGCTCAGCCTAACATTCAGTCAACTTGGTTATGAGATCCTTGATCTGAGTCCTATAATTGGTGTGCTCATGTTTAATAACTAAAATGGTTTTCTCTAAGTCCTCTATCTTTAACTTATAATCATTTTCAGCCTTTTGAATCAGATTTTTAAATGTTCAAGGACTCAAGATCAGATCTCATCCCTAAGTTGTAGGACTTGTATCTATTAACTTTAGTAATACATTTAGGAGTGCAAAGATGTTCCAATACCTTGGATTTATTATGGTCAGCCATGAGTGCTTGATTTGGAGATGGATCTTCCACCTGAAAGCTCTAGTCAAAGCCTCCTTCTTCAATAGCAACTATAGCTTGTTGCTTTGGCTTCTCATTCTTGGGAGCTCTCTCAATGTAGTTTGGTTTGGCTTGAGTCTAGCCATCGTTTGTTCTTGGTGCCTTGCACTATCTAGCAAAGTATCCCATCTTGATATAGTTGTAACACTTTACCTTGCTTTTATCCAGCCCAAACTTTCCACTGGCTGCATTGCTAGGAAACTTCATCCTTGTACTCTTATAGAACTTCTTGGCTCTATGAATGAGAAGTGCCATCTACTAACCTATCTGCATATACTCCAGATCATCTGGATGGATATAGTCCAAATCTTCAAGAGTGAAAAGAAAGTTGCTTATGGATTCATCAATAGAAACAAAGGCGTGAGAAGAACTTGTCTCTTGGAAAGGACTTCCTTAAGTGTAGCTTTCTCTTGGAGTTTCTGGGAAGGTGATGAATGGACACTTTTGTGAGTTGTCAGGGTAGCATATGAGATGATGTTGAAGTGCTATGTTTTCCTTTTCAATCATATGAAAGGCTTAACACATTTGGTTGCTAGAGTTACTAGATGAGTTTTGCTTGTTCATCTCCATCTAGTATCCACTGAGAATACCATACAACTTAGTCAGAGTAAGAGTCTTAATATTCTCAGTACTCTTGATCACAACACAATAGTGTGTCCATTGTATAGGAAGAGAGGACATAAACATACATCATAATGTCACAATGTCTCTGCCCACAATCTCAACACACCTGAAATATTATTGAGTCATGGTATGACCTGTTTTAAAGGTGATGTTTTCAAACTGTTACTTAAGGAGATCCTTCTTGTTCTCCTTGGCTTCAGTTGAACCCTCATACATAAGCTTTAGTGCTTCCCATAGTTGCTTTGCAGTATTGCACTTCTTGAAGCCTTTGTAGATAGAGTTTGACAGAGCAGTTGAAGGGTTGTCATGGCTTTTTGATTAATCTCTATTCTTTTCCTGTCTTCATCAAAGAAATCAGCCACAGCCTTTGGAATCATACCACCACCAGTAGCAAAAGAGGTGCTTCGTATGTAAGGTCCTTTAACAACAAAGTCCCACATCCTGGAGTCTTGAGACTTGATAAAGCCTTTCATTCTTTGACACCAAGTATCAAAGTCTTCAGTAGTGATCAGTGGAGACTTTATCATAGTTCTAGTTTCCATATCAGCCTTGATGATAGATGCCATTTGAGTAGTAAAGTGTTTTATGTGTGAGAGGGATCTTAAGATTGTGAGATCTTATATCAAGAGCCTAGAAAGCTCTAATACCAAATGCAGGACCGTTAGAAGGAGTAATGCACTTTTACAACACAACAACACAACTAAGGAGAGTTCTTTAGAACACTTAACAAATCAAATAGGGAACTGGTTAACTAACAATAAGAGATGGTAAGAACATAAGTAAAAGAGAGACAAAACAAGATAGCAACACAAGTATTGGTTTTTAAGATTGCAGTATATTGTTTCTCAAGTTCTATTACAAAGTGTTACAAAGCATATTAGAAAGTTACAAGTACTTGAGATACTTATACTACATCCTACAGATGGCCATACTTTGAAGGCCTGGTGGATACATAAGACTAGACAACAAAATCAAATATAGAGTTAAAAGGCAGATTGTTTTTTGACTTGTGACTATGACATGTCATAGCTCACATCCTAATATATTACCAAAAGGATAAAGTACATAAAGTAGAAAGCTCAGACTCAAGACCTCAATGTACAGTTTTCCAAAAGCATAAACCTTTTCACCAACTTATGAAAGTTGGTGAGTCAAACAAAGATGCAACGGAAAGGTGGTCCAGTTTTATGGAAGAAATCTATACATAAAAGCATATACATAAAAGTATTCGGAAGAGATCTGTCTTTATAAATTGGTTTTGGAAGACTTTGTCTTTGAAGATTCGGAAGACTTCATGTTTGGCTTCGGTAGATATTGGTCTTGGCTTCGGAAGTTTTTCCACTTAGAGTATTTCTGGTGTGAGGTGTAAAACTTCCGAAGCATTTCTACTTCAGTAACTTAGTGCATGCATTCAGAGAGACTTTGAATGCTTTGATTGTTTTGACTGCATTAGACTTGTTGGAATTCTTAAAATGATGTTTTTCAATGTTTAGTTATGAGCTTAGGAGAGAAAACCTTCAATTTGATCATACACTATCATAGGCCATGATGTCTAGTTACCCTAGAGTGCACAATAAATGAAAATAATGTATATGTACTTTCTAAAGTATTTTTATGAACACGAGACATGATTTTACAATATGTGTAAATGGGGTGGTCTTTTAAGCTGCCAAGAAACACAAAATCATACGTTACAAGAAAACTGTTAAATTTCCTAAAAAGATAAAAAAAAAAAATATTTGTCAGGAAATTAACTTTTTAACAATTTTCCTTAAAAAACTATTAAAAACTCTGGATTTTTCTACAAGTGATATACTCAATATCTTTCCGAATTAACTTCTTTACAAGTGGACGAGGTAACTAAAATTACATACATTGTTAAATATCATCACATGATTTGTTTGTAATATTTACTTCTTGCACTCAGTTTAATTTGACCTCATCTTTTGATGTCCTTGATCATCTACCTGTAATATGTATCTATCTTCGGTTATTAAGGCATAGAAAATTTTGATACTCAACGTGAAAGAAAGTTTAAGAATAACACCGATAATGAAAAAAATAATCTTTTTAGATCTTAATCCATCATGTATTTTTCATTTCTCCATCATTATGCGTTGATCCATGGAAATGATGAATTGATGCTACAAGAGTGATGATGGTTTATTATACGAGATGGAATGTGTTAAATCATTTTTAACTAATTTATCTTTCTAAAAGAATGCACAGTTGGTTTACAATAAATTAAAGGATGATGATTAGCATATAAATTATAGAGATGAGAAGGGGTGGGATATACATATATAGCATATAAACGTTGAGCCGTGAACTACTTTACGGCTAGTGACCATAGACCTAACGGCCTATGAAATGTTTAACGGGCCATAAAGTTTTTCTGAGTATTTTTTATTAATTAATTATTTTTCGATCTTCATGTTTTTTCATTTTTAATAATTATTTGACGTAACGTATTATTTATCGTAAAATTTATATTGATTATTTTATTTGATATAATATTTAATACTAGATTATAAACTCGTGTAAAACACGAATCGAATAGAATTACTAATTCAAAATAAAGATGGTAAAAATGCAAGTTACAAAATTCATACAATTGAATTGTCAATTATAATTTACCTTAATATTAATGGATGTATGAATGAACAGTCATAATAATAGTTGTTTAATATTGTGTAAAACCTGGTTGGTTAATGACGCCACTACGTGTGGTAGTGGACTTGCATAACATGTGACATGCTAACATAAAGAGAGAGGAAAATCACGCCTCTTATAACATCCGTTCATTTTCAAAATTTAATCCTAAACTTAAACCGTTTGAGTTAAATTTGTAAATAAAATTATTATTTAGTCATTTTATTATTTTTATGTTCTATAAATTAATGTGTCACTTAATCAATTAAACTTAAATTCAATAATTTATAAAATAAATTTTATAAATTTGAAAAGGTTATTAAATAATCAACTAAAATAAATAATCAAATTACAAGTTCTTATGAGATTTATAAAGTCTATAAAGATTTAATAAAAAAGAAGTTATTTAATTAAATTTAGAGTTTAAATTGTAATTATTATTTTATTTATTTAAATTATTTAATTTTATATATATTTTAGTTCTAATCATAACCCTTTTGAAAGACTTGTAACTCACCATTAACATCATTCATAACCTCCTTCTAACCTCAACTATAAAAGCAAACTTTAGGCATCACTTTTTATTTGTTCATTCTATAAAAATCTCACACACAAACCTTTCATCATCCTTTGGTTATGATCAACTTAAGAATTTTCTTTTACAAGTAGTTTCAAGAATTTTCTAATATTAAGCTCATCTTATATTTCTTATATATATACATTTTTATATTCTTTCAGTTATCGTAACATTCAATTGTTTTCATGTTCTCACTTTTATTCTTTCTTCTACCAAATCTCTTTTAATTTAATCATTATCATTTGATCATTAAACTTCTAATATTCACTAACCTTATAATAATCACTAAACATTCCTAAATAAAGTTAACAAGAAACTAACATAAACAAAGAATCTTGTTTGCATATGGACGGCTATACTGTCGTATTCGATTATTCCACAAGATTATTTCTCTAAATGATGGCTATGAAAAACTCTTGGAATATATTTGTATAACTCAAATGAAGTCTAATATACCATATATCAATATAATAAAGTTTTTATAACTCGTTCATGCTTTAACATTTTTAAAGGTGCACATAAGTGCCTTACTATACGGCAGAATATAGTCAGATCTCAACTGACCATAACTTGGTCGTAACTAACTAAATTTGAGTAAAATCAGACTACAATATTAAGTTCATCGAATATCCTTTTCAACTACAGTTTATACATCTTCAAACTCAATCGGACGACTCAACAATAGCCTTCACAAGATAAATGCGTATTTCAGCACATTCTGTCTTATGCTCCTTTTTTTACCTATTTAAGGATCTTTTCATAAAAATGTTTCTGAACAAAAGTTGTTCGGGAGACTTTAAAATAGTCAAATGTAAATTTTATAATTTTATAAAATAGTATGCTACTATTCAAACACATACCAAACATTCTCTCCAGAATCTAAAATTAGTGCAATAATCCTTTTTGAATCTAGCTTTCCCTTTTTGGCATTCTCTAAACATCCTAACTTCTTGTAATGAATTTCAACCTAGAATTATTGTTTATTTTTATCCTTTAGAACATCACATTTGACTCTTGAACATCCAAGATTGATTATATACTCTACAACCATCATTATACAATGTGAGTTTTCCATGTGAGTTTTCCATGTGAGTTCTCCATGCACTCTTTTTTCTTTATTTCACATCTTTTCGGGTGAAACATGTTAACCTTATAAACTTACATTTGTAATTATATTGATATTTGTAAATGCACAATCAATTCATCTTTACTTTTTCCCATGATTATTTGTAATACTATGAGTCTTGTATGATTAACATTATATGATGACAATCATTAACTGTGCTAGCCTAGTGACATCATAGATCTATGGGTCTGACAAGACTATTTGGTGCTAAAGCCTATGTATTGTTGGCTCCTGATGACGTATGACTTGTTCATCATGGGAACCAAGTGCACTTAGCTAATCATTATAAACTTGTAAACTTATTCTTGGTCAAGGTTTGATTGTAGCTATATGTGTTCTATAAACTTGCATAACTCATAACCATTGACATGAATTGCTACTTGTAAATCTGATATATATATATATATATATATATATATATAATATATATATATATATATATATATATGTTTAACTAATGGAAACTCACCAATTTTCAAATTTGACCTTTTATTTTTAACATGTTTCAGGATTGCTACTTGAAGAATTTTTTT
Source organism: Flaveria trinervia (assembly GCA_025506515.1). NCBI lineage: Eukaryota > Viridiplantae > Streptophyta > Magnoliopsida > Asterales > Asteraceae > Flaveria > Flaveria trinervia. Next base: position 31,133,349 of record CM046446.1, read on the forward strand.
TGCTCATATAAGACTTGAACTTAGTTAAATAAATATCTAATGTTGTTGTTTAAATATTTTTTGTATTGTAATGACTTAATTGTCTAGTTTTATTGAATAAAAAAGGCAATTAATACTATTTGAACTTATTAAATTCCATAAGCTATGAACAATCATTTCACATTCGTCCGAATCGATGATTCCACCGTCGGTTTGGGTGTGAAGCCTCTTACACATAACCCGCCTCCTCTTTGCCACCTTCACAATGTCCTCACTCCTGAAATCCCAATATCAAACACATTGGTAGACATGGGTTTTGAGGCGACATCATATATGTTGGTTATCCGGCTGCGACAACAAGTCACCGTGTATTTCTAAGTAATTTACGATTTTGTTTATGTAGTCATAGGTCAAAGCAATTTTTAGAGAGAGAATCGAAGGTCTAGTGATTCCAATATAACAAGTTATCCCTCGAGAAAGTGGAGACTTAAACATGCAACACCATCATCAACTAGCGTTGAACAGAGAAGATGATGATTAGAAGAACATGGTGATGGATCTGAGCGGTGGACATCCAGGTTTCAACAGAGACGAGAAGATGGTTATTCATCTGAGCAATGGAGTAAATGTCATAACATTTGACTCATGAATACAAATGAATAGAGTCAGGATGAAAGGAGACGGTTAACGAAGACATTGTCTTTGTTTTTATCTTCACTTGATGGGTTCAAATCAATATTGTTTATTTTGAAATTTTAATGTGAAAATGTTTTAGAACTGAGATAGGGGTGTAGGATAGTCAGGCTTTTCTGGTTGTTGTACAAGTGCATCTGCTTTTGCAATGTGCATTTAAATAAGGTGGTCTATTATAGATACACCTAGAGTGATATTTGGACGCTCTCGATACGGACCGTAAGAGTCCTTATAGGTTATATTGGTATGTAAATATCAAATCAGTCAATTCCTACTTTTTTTACGACGCGTATTGTCCATTACGGCTCGTAATGACAAGGTCGTAATGAGCCTTTTGACCGTAAGTAAGATTCTGAATTTTTTTTATATTTTGATATTTTTAACATTTTTCATTCATTTATGATTTATTAATTAATAATATTTTTTTGTTATATTTTTTGCTTTTATAAAACACTTATTTATAAGTTATTAATGTTTTAGTTAGAGCATTCACATTCCGATTCTCTATAAATTTGTAAGTGAATTATAAAAAACATTAGTAATTTGTGTTATTAGAATATCATTCTTCCTCTTTTTCTCTCTCTCTATATATGTGTGTGTATATATAGAGAAAAAATATACTATAATCAATATATATATTTATAATATATTCATATAAAGAATAATAGAATATCTCAATAACCAATAGGGACATGTTATAATTTTAAATTAATTAAGTTATAAAAATAAATAAAGGGTGGATACAAACACCCATTTATATTATTGAGACACCCTACTGTCTCTATCTCTGTCCATGTATCTATATGTATGTATAGAAATATATAAAAAGGATCAAATAAATTGAGAATATTAATAACATACCCCTATAATAATTTTAAGTTTATTTCTTTACTTTTATCTATACCTTTAAAGTAAATTCAAATTCTTTATCTTTATTATTTCTTTTATAAAATACTTATTTACAAATTTTATAAATTAATTTTTAGTAAACTAAAAAGTACTATAATCTAATGAACTTTAAAATATTCAAAACATTTATTGACAAAAATAAAAATTTAAAGCAAAAAATTAAAAAAATAAAAATTTTACTTATGGTCATAAGCGTTGTTACGACCCCGTAAAATAAAGTCATTACGGGCCGTAACATTTTATAAATTGACTAAATTGGTATATTGCAAACCAATACGCGTGTAAAGGTCTTTACGAGACGTGAAAAAAATTCAAAGGGTGTCCGCATAATACCTGACAGAGTGTTTGTATATCGGACCCTTTTAATAAATTTTTTAAGCTTATAAGATGATATGAACTGAAATTTGTTTTTTTAATCTTTTATATGTATCAACTAAACATTTGTAATAAACGTTTTAGTTTAGTTTTTGTACTTAAAAAGTGCATGACCGGTGAAGGGGGTCAATTACAACACACAACACAAAGAGGAGATTAACCAAACTTAATCAAACAGTAGACTGGATTAACCACAAATGAGACACTAAGAATACAAGTAATAAAAGAGACAGAACAAGAGAACACAAGTGTATAGTTTTCAAGAATGCAGTATATTGCTTTCTCTATATTCTATTACAAGTGTTACAAAGCATATTGGAAAGATACAAAAACATGATATACTTATACTACATCCTATTGTCGGCTATACTTTGAAAGCCAGCCGAATATAATTGACTAGACACAAACAAAATCAATTGTAGAGTCAAAAGGCAGATCGCCTTTTGACTAGTGACTATGACATGCCATAGCTCACATTCTTATCTATTACAAAAAGAATAAAGTACATAAAGTAGAAAGTTACAGACTCAAGACCTCAATGAACAGTTACCAAAAGCATGGACCTTTTCACCAACTCATGTAAGTTGGTGACCTTACAGAGATGTAGCGGAAAGGTGACCAGCTTTATGGAAAAGTACATCAGATAAAGCATGTGTCAAAAGTCTTTGGAAGAAATATGTCTTCATAAGTTGAAGCTTCGGAAGACTTTGTCTCTGAGGCTTCAGAAGACTTCATATTTGGCTTCGGAAGATATTGGCCTTGGCTTCAAAAGATTTCACACTTAGAATATTTCAGTTTCATGTGTGAAACTTCCTAAGCATTCTTCTTCAATGCACTTGTGCAGCATGCAGGACAGACTTTGGATGTTTAGGTTGCATCGGCCTCTTCATTAATCTCTATAAAATCCCCCTAGGCTGATGCTACCAAAACACTTAGTAGACTTCAGATATCAACAGTGCTCAATAGGATGATCACTATTCCCTTCTTCATAAGGTGATCAGGATCCTTCAGACTATCAAAATGTCTTCTCATATCAAAGAGAACATGCATAGGCAATTGAAACATATCTTGCCATGTGTAAATCTCTTCAGTGCCTTGATCTCTAATGACATGCCATCTTTCTAGATTTGTGGTGTATGTCCAAGACAAGATGGGTCTTCCTGATGCTAGAAGAGCTGTTTGAATTGGAGTTGATGTAGCATCCTCTGGCTGCACATCCTCAGGATGTTCTGACTCATCCTGGGGTTTAGAAGAGGGTGTTGTCTTCTTCTTCTTTGGCTTTGGTATAGAAGCCATCCTCTTCTTTCTTTTTGCAGGTTCTAACTGAGAAGACTGGCCTGCAGTACCAGATTGATCTTCATTGTCTTTCTCAGTTGGGACTTCCTCTCTCTCAGGCTCAAAATGAGAGCGAGGTTGACCCTGCTGTGGATCAGAAGATGAAGCTTGCTGAGTTTTAGCAGGAGGTCCAGGTTGTGTTGTCTCTTGTCGTTCAACCTTAACCTCCACTTCAGGTGGGGCTTGACTTGGAGTGGAGTGTAACTCAATGAGCTCTCCACTTTTGATTTTTTGCTCGATCACCCTAATATGCTCATCCATAGTGGATAGAGACATGGGGCCAAGTCTCCTTCCGGAGAATCCATATAGCTTCAAGAAGCTCATCATTCTCTGCCTATCAGCAGACTTCGTCATTCTTTTTTGGATGACGGCTCTTGATTTTGTTGCTTCCTCCCTTAGCTTTTTCTTAGTTATCTTTCTGTCCTTGACTATCTCAAGTTCAAGTTGTTTTAAGTACTCAAACTCAACATAGTCAAAGGAAAAGGGAAGAAGTGCTTCTGCCTGATAGAGGTCTGTGGCACTCAAGTAGTTGATCATCTAGATCCTTTCTTCTTTTTTATCTACTTGAGGTTCTTATTTAACCACATCCTCTTGTGAAGGACTTTCTTGAACTGGGGAGAGGGTAGGCACATGTTTGTACAATCTTTTCTTTCTTCTCTCTTATTTTATTTGTACTAGAAGCTCTGCATCTTCTGCCTCCTTCTTCTCCCTTGACCTTTCCAGGTCAACCAGTTCATTCAACTCATCTAAGAGGAGAGAAATGACACTGTCTGTTGCACCTTGAAAGGATCATACATGCCAACTCAATGGGTGATTTGATGATTGCTTTGCTGGAATCCCTTAAGTCCAAGAAGAAATGCGGATGAAAATTCTGCTAAGAAAAAGAACAAGTGTTGTCTTCCGCATTTGTCAGTGCGGAAGACATAATGCAAATACGGACAAGTATTTGCTCTTCCGCATTGACAAATGCGGAAGACTAAAATTTAATGTGAACAAGACTTTGCTCATCCGCATTAGAAAAATGCGGATGACCAACATACTAATGCGGATGCTCAAGTGAAGAAATGCTGATCAAGTTAACTCATCCGCATTTGTCAATGCGGATGAACAAGCAAAGATGCGGATGAAGACTTAGACTAGTTCTGATGTAATAGTTCAGGGGTAGTTTAGTCATTTTGTAAAAGGCATCTTGTCTGCCTATAAATAGAATAGATAACCTCGTACCTGAGGTGACAACTATAGATATAGAGAAATTTTTTTGTAATTATTCTCTGTAATTCATCAACTTTCATATATACAATACAAAAGCATTATGAGTAATTTTCTTGCATTGAATATTCTTTATTGTTTGTTTCCGCCATTCAATCACTCACTTGATTACCATATTCGATTCACAGTAAGAATCTCAATCTTACATAACCCAGTCAATTGGTATTAGAGCTTTGGCTCTCGATTCTCTTCAGATCTGCACAAGAAGTAAATAGAATTCCATTGATCTGGTAATCGAGTTGCTAGTAGTGAATATCATCTTCTCCACTTAGTAAACAATAGAAAATACTCATGTCAACACTCTCTCACCAAAATATTCACAACAACAAGAAACTAAATACAATCACAGATCTGGTTCTGAAATCTGTTTGAACTGTTTTGACAAGTTGGACTAATCAATCCTAAAAATCATCTAAATCTATATTATACCAGTTAAACACTTAGTTAAAATGGATTCTAACAGCTACTCAGAACTTGGTCATACACCTAAACCTCCTATGCTTAAACATAAATCTGAGTTTAAACAGTGGAAAATCAGGTTTAGGAATTACATCATAGGTGTAGATCCTGATTTCTGGATTTCAATATGCAAGGGGCCACACATCCCTGTCACTCTATCTGCAGATCAAGCTGCAATTTACAGAACTGCTAGAATACCCATTGAAGATCTAACTCTAGATGATGAAGACTACAAGAAAATCAAGATTGACCTTAAAGCCTACTCCATTCTAACTCAAGCATTCAAGATGGATGTGCTGAAAAGATTAGAGAAGTATGGTACTGCAAAAGCTGTGTGGGATGCATTGAAGATCATGTATGAAGGAAGTAGTGAGGTGGCTGAAATCAACAAGGATAAGCTTGTTAATCAGTATGAAACATTCCACCACACCAAGGGAGAATCAATATCTAAGCAACTGCATAGATTTGTACAGTTAGTAAATGACTTCGAAATCATGGGAGTCACTTACAAGATTAAACAATTAAACAAAAAGATGCTTCACAGTCTCCTTGAAAGCTGGACACAGAATGTAACCATACTAAAAAATACTCTTGATCTTGAGAGTACTACTTTTGACATCATGATAGTCAAAATTAAAGCTTTAGAACTTGATGAAAGAAGCAGAAATCTTGGTGGACCAAGAGTGATTGAGGCTTACAAATTTCGATCAGAATCTCATTCTGTGGAAAATGCCTTCATCACAGAGGAGGATGATTTCATCTCATCAAGAGATCAACTGAACAACACTGGGTTCATTGCAACTCCACCAATCAATCATCCATCAACATCATCTCAAACTTCCAGAGTCACTGCTGTTCCTCAAACCACTCCTGAAGACTCATGATCAGAAGAACAAAAGGAAACTTACAATGCCTTTGTTGCAAGCTTTAAAGCCTACTTGGGAGGAAGACTCACTTCTGCTCATCTAATTTAGGAAGATTTGGAGGAAATGGATCCTGATGAAATGGAGGAATGGATCTACAATGGCAAATGGCCGTGATTGTCATGAGAGCCAAGAAATTCTTCAGAAAAGGAAGAAAGCTGAGCCTAAATGAAAATACAAAACTTGGATATGATAAATCCAAGGTGAAATGCTTCAACTGTGGCATGGCTGGCCACTTCTCCAGAGAGTGTAATGCCCCCAAGAGAAACAACTATCAAAGGAACTCTCAAGGCCAGTCATCCTCACAGCCTAACTCAAGCTTTCACTCCAACAACCAACAACAGCAGTATCATCAACACCAATCATATCAGAATCCACCCCAATTGACAAATCAAGCTCATGGAAGCAGTCAGTCTTCTGCCAGTGCCCTAGTGATAAAGCAAGATGGTGTATGTGACTGGAGCGTGTATGTACAGGAAGTCAAGCCTCAATTTCAAAATCATGCTCTTATGGCTCACATCAACGATGGACCATTTCCAATGCCTACTGAGGTAAAATCTAACCTTTGTAGTGAAAAATGCATTAATGAATTACAAGGTTACAGGGAGCATAACCATAAACTGGCTGATAAAATCAAAGAAGAAAAGGTAAAGTCAGAGATGATGAAGAGAGAAATAAAAAACTTCAAAATCAAAATTAAATCTCTCATCTCTGACATAGAAAGACTGCATGGTGAGAAGTACACTCTTGTAGCTGAGAATGAGCTACTTACTGAAAAGTTAGCTCAATCCAAGCTCAACAATCTATGACTGAAGTGAAACTTGAAAAGTTTCAAATGTCTTCAGTCATGCTGCAAGAGATGCTTGATTCCCAAAAGAATCCAAAGGACATGTCAGGGATTGGGTATAATTCATGTCCTCCACCATACAATGACAACTACACTGTCATGCCTGAATCTATCTCACTCACTGAAGCAATTGAAACTAAAACTATGGAACCTAAATTTGTAGTAAAACAGGTGACCAATCCTCAAAACAATCCTGATGTTTATATTGAAACAAATGAGGATAAAATCAGTTAGGTCACCCAATCAAAATCAAAGAGTGCTCAGACAAGACAGTGACTGTCATGAAACCATCAAGCCCTGTAAAAGCAATTGTCCCTTTTATAAAATTCATACACTCTGTGTTACAAGGTAAAAAGAAATACGTGAAGTTAGTGAAACCCACTGCTGACAGCAGTTCCGATAATGAGATCATATCTTCAAACAATTCAAGCAAATCAGAAAAGGTTTCACTACAAAAGAAACAAAAAGATTACTAAGTTCAACCCCTAAAACATTGTCAGACCCTTAGTCTTCAAGATTAAGGCAGGGAGTTGGGTTTGATATCTGTAACAAGGAACATGTTGACTAGTTGGAAAAAGAGATGAGAAATGGGTTGAAGAAACTGAAACATCCCAGAAAATCAAACAAAGGTAGTGTTGTGAAACAAACTACAAAAAGGGCTGATTTTGATTCATCCCCTAAAGAAAAGAAAGGAATTCAACAAAAGAAAATATCAGCTGAGTCACACAAGGCAAAAACTGATTCAAGAAACAACAAATGTATTTTGACATTTGTGAAATGTTGAATCACAAGACAGATAAATGCTTTTTTAATCAATATTGCTCTATCTGTGATATGAACAATCACTCCACCAAAAACTGCTATTTAAACAAGTATTGTTCAATCTGTGACATGAACAATCATAATACAACTGATTGTTACTTCAATCAGAAGGGTTTGAGAATTCCAAACACAAGCCCATCTCAAAAACATCCACTGTGATGCATTATGTTAGACCTCATTTTCATAATACTCCATCTAAGACACCTAGATCAACAAATGACAAGAATAATTTGAAGGAATTGAGGAAGGGTCAAAGAAATCATCTCATAATGAAACACCAACTTGACCTTGCAAAACAAAAACCTACTTTTGATAATGAAAAAGGGCTAAATTTCTACAAAGAAACGGAGACCAACAATTTCATTCCTCATCTGAATCTTCAGTGGATGTTGATGAGATGACTCACCTAATTTATTACCAAAATTTTCCCAGGACACCTCCAACTAAACCACAATTTAGAGGAAAATACCAAGAAGTCACCATCATGAAGAGGAACGGGAAACCAAGACCATCATGGCTTGGGTTCCTTATTATAATTAGTTCTTTTTGCTTGTAGGTTCATCCACACAGGTCTAATAGCCTATGGTACATAGACAGTGGATGCTCCTGACACATGAGTAGAGATCGTTCCCTCCTTCATGACTTCAAGCACATACAAGGAACCACTATGGCAGTTGGAGGAGATTCAGAGGGTGGTAGAATTACAGGAGAAGGATCTGTGAAAAACGAGATGCTGAGCTTTGACAGAGTGAACTACTGTGAACAACTAAATTTCAATCTACTAAGCGTGTCTCAGATCTATGACAAGAAATATTCCACTCACTTTACAGACACTCATTGCTACATTCTGAAACCTAGATTTCAGATCTCTGAAGAATGGGTTGTCTTAAAGACACCGAGGAAGAATAATACATATGTCTTAACCCTGTGTTCTGCATCACCTAAAGAAGAAACATGTCTTTTGTCTAAAGCATCGTTTGATGAGTCACAGCTTTGGCATAGACGTTTGGGGCACACAAACATTAAAAATATGAACAAGTTGGTCAAAGTAAACCATGTCATTGGTCTTCCTCAAAAAGAATTTAGTTTTATTAATCAATGTTCAATGTGCCTCAAAGGAAAACAACACAAATCGTCTCACAAAACCAAGCTTGTGAACACTAACAATACTCTATTGAAGCTACTTCACATGGATCTATTTGACCAACTCATGTAATGAGTATGGGAAAGAAACAGTATTGTTTAGTGATCATTGATGACTTTTCACGATTCACATGGGTGTTCTTCCTACTTCATAAAAATGAGGCATCCCAAATCATGCAAGAATTTATCACTAAAATTGAAAATCAACTTGATCTTAAGGTCAAAATAATAAGAAGTGATAATGGTACTGAGTTCAAAAATGAAAGTATGAGTTCCTTTTGTACAACCAAAGGCATTGCTCATCAATTCAGTACAGCTAGAACTCCTTAACAAAAGGGGTAGCTGAAAGGTGAAATAGAACACTGATTGAAGCAGTAAGAACGATGCTAGCCAATGCTAAACTGCCAATCACCTTCTGGACAAAAGCAGTTAACACATTGTGCTTTGTACAAAATCGAACTCTGATTGTTAAATAAAGTAACATGAGACCTTATGAACTTCTCTTTCATAGGAAACCATTTATTGGATTCCTCAAATCATTTGGTAGTCCTGTCTCAATATTAAACAGCCGAGACTATTTGGGAAAATTTTCATCCAAGTCTGATGAAGGATTCTTTGTAGGTTATTCTTCTGTTTCAAAGGCTTATAGAGTGTTCAACCCTAGATTGAACATTATTGATGAATCAACAAATATTCAATTCAAGGAACATTCATTTCCCAAATCTACAAATGGTCCCGACTGGTTGTTTGATATTGACACATTTACAAAGTCATTTGATCAATTTCACTTGTCTGATGCACGAAATCTACATTCAAATGATACTTCGTCAGCTGTAGAAAGAAGAGATGATTTTCCCTTGATTCCTCTTACATTTGATGAACACATGAATGAAGATGTTCGTCTTCAATCTAATCCCATCAGACAACCATCACAAAACCTTAGTGTGTCTACTGAAAGAGGTCCAAGCCTAGTACCTTCTCACTCAGATGATCTGTCAGCCGAAGTTAGAAATCAAAAACACGTCTCTCTTCCAGTTGAATCACAAAGGACATCAAATGATGTAAGCAATCATAGTGCTGCTAAAGTTGAAGCAGGAACTGAAACAGAGTATGACAATCTTCATAATTCAACAACTGTACTAGATGAGTGTGCCTCTGACCATAATGAACTAAATGTCTCCAATCTTGATGTAACTATTGCTGGTGACACCATTCCAACCACAAGAATACACAAGAATCATCCAGTTGAAACCATTATTGGTGATCTTAATAGAGGGTGACAAGAGCAAGTCCAGCATTGCAAACATTTGTTTGTTCTCATACTTTCTAGGTCAAACAGTACCCAAGAACATCAAAGACGCACTTCAAGACAAGAGCTAGATTAAAGCAATGCAGGAAGAATTGCTCCAATTCAAGAAGCAAGAAGTATGGAAACTGGTAGATATTCCCGAAGGACAATACCCTATCGGTACCAGATGGCTGTACAGGAACATGACTGATGATAGAGGGATCGTCATCAAAAACAAAGCAAGACTAGTGGCACATGGATACACTCAAGAAGAAGGAATCGACTATAAGTGTTTGCACCTGTTGCCAGACTAGAAGCAATCAGAATCTTTCTTGCATATTCTGCATCCATGAAATTTACTGTTTATCAAATGGATGTAAAGTGTGCCTTCCTGTATGGAAAGATTGCTGAGGAGGTCTATGGGAGTCAACCACCTCGCTTTGAAGATCCAGATTTCCCTCATAGAGTTTACAAGCTTGACAAAGCTCTGTATGGTCTTCATCAAGCCCCAAGCAAGTGGTATGAGACTCTATCATCTTTTCTTCTTGAACATGGGTATGAAAGAGGAAGGATTGATCAGACTCTCTTTAGAAGAAAAAGAGGAAAAGATATGATGTTAGTCCAGATCTATGTGGATGACATTATTTTTGGCTCGACAAACAACCAACTCTACAAAGAATTTGAAGACCTTATGCCCTCAAAGTTCCAAATGAGTGCTATGGTGGAACTCACCTTCTTTCTAGGGGTGCAAGTCCAACAGACAGCAGATGGAATATTCATCAATCAATCAAAATGCGTGGAAACTATGTTGAAGAAATTCCACTTTGCTGACTGTCAGTCTATCAGAACTCCTATGGATACTAAAGTGAAGATTGGACCTGATCCTAAAGGCAAATTAGTGGGTCAGACTCACTATCGATCAATGATCGGTTAACTTATGTATCTAACAGCTAGTAGGCCTGACATAATGTTTGGTGTTTGTGTGTGTGCCAGATATCAAGCTGATCCAAAAGAATCACATGTAAATGCAGTCAAGAGGATATTCAGATATCTGAAGGGCAAACGAGCTCTTGGGTTATGGTATCCAAAGGAAGGATAATTTAATCTCTATGCCTACACAGATAGTGATTATGGAGGATGCAACTTCAATAGAAAATCCACCTCTGGCGGTTGTCAATTTCTTGGTCCCAGACTGGTATCTTGGCAATGCAAGAAGCAGACATATGTATCTGTGTCCACTGCAGAAGCTGAGTATATTGCTGTATTAGCATGTTGCTCTCAAGTACTCTGGGTTCAAAACCAGATGCTTGATTACGGTTTTAACTTCTTCCACACGCCAATTTCTATTGACAACACAACAACTGTTTTTATAACTAATAATCTAGTTCAACACTCAAAAACAAAACATATTGAGATTAGATATCACTTTTTGAGAGACTGTGCTGAAAAAGGTTTAATCAAATTGATTCAAGTACCAACTGAAAATCAATTAGCTGATTTGTTTACTAATGCATTCAAAACTAGTAGGTTAGAATTCCTGGTTCAGTCAATTGGCATGATTAACCTTGAGTAAAAACTATGAAAAACATCAAAAACAATTTAAAACATCAGAAAACCACAAAAAGAAATCAAGTTTGATGAAGAAAAGAATTCCTTGGGAAATGATATAATTACAGTCGTTATATCATTCACTGTGCTTAATTTCTAAATGTGAAAAACTGAAATGACTTACCAGATATGTTGGTAGGCTCAACTTGGAAGAAAAGCTACATGCAGTGATGAATTAAAGACATATTCAATTATGAAATACTCATCACAAAGTACAAGTATGTATTGGCTTATCAGAATGCATGTGTGTGTAGTAACCTAAACACAAGAGGTAATGATGCTTTATGAATCTCTTTCACCATATCATGTTCCATCTTTGTTTTGCTGAGCAAAGACCTAATGAAACTTGAACATAGTGCAGATATTATGATCCAAAAGATTCCCAATGTGGAACACATCCAAAATTGGATGAATCAACAAAAGTAATACATTCCAAGTGAATGAACAATAGAATCCTATCATGGATCACCTTCCAAACTGAAGTGAAAAGAATCCCAATGTGGATCATCATGAATAAGGATCAAAGTAAAAGAATCCCAATGAGGATCAGTGAAAATGAGATTTCATAACTTAAGTGACCTGGTAAGAAAAGCTGTGAAAAGTTCTACCATACATTGTACAAGGATGGTTGATCATTCCATGGTTGTGTGTGAGGTACAAATTAAAACATTAAATCAACCAAAAAGATGATAAAAATCATTTGCATCAAAATATCAACCTGGTACGAGTTTAAGAGGACAAATATACCCTTAATCTTCAAGTTCATGAACAAGTCCATTTAATCGTAAAGGATGCCCAAGTGTAATGTAAGACTGATATGATCCCAACAAAAGAGATAATTCTCTTCATTATTAATAAGCATATAAAATTCAAAAAAAATTTTAAATCTTTAAAGTTTCTATCTAAATGTGGATAAAACTTTAGAGGGAGTAATTTAAAGTTTTTGAGTAAGTAAATTTTTGTTATTAACTTAACTTACCTTCAAAACAAACAAAAGAATTTTGTTGTTGTTACAAAAAGTCATAGCATTATATCTCAGCTTATGCAGATTCTTAGAAGCATGATAAGTCCAAGATCTGCCAATATTGGGAAACTTGTGTCACTTGTGACATACAAGTCAATCCAAGCAAGAATTGAAAACTTCAACAGTCAACTTCACAAGAAAAATCAATCAAGGACAAGTCTTCATAAGATGAATAATCAATTCAAACACATTAACTTATGATTAAGTTCAAAAGTTAATGCAGGCAAGTGCATTGGTCAATGCGGGTGAAGGTAACCCATGCATATAACCAATGCGGGTAACAGTAAATTTTCAAGTGCAACTAATGCGGACAATGATTTTACTCTACCGCATTAGTGTATTACAAGTATACATGAAATTTTGAAATGTTAAAATGTATGCGAACAAGAATTGTTCTAACCGCATTTGTCAGTGCGGATAAAATAATTTCAGGTGTTCATCCGCATTTGTCAAATACGGATGAAATTTACACTTTTGCATTTGTTTTATCTATCCGCATTTGTGGATACACCTTCAATGCTCATGTATGATCAAGCAGAGATAATTAAGTGATCAATATCTTGTGAATGAATGATGATAAAGAAAATGTGGATTTGATTCTATCGCATTTGCTACAGTTAGCAAATGCTGACAGATTTTATTCTATCGCATTTGCTACAATTAGCAAATTCTGAAAAATTTTATTCAACATTTGCTATAGTGAGCAATGTTGAATAAGTTTTGTCAACCGCATTTGTTACAGTGAATAAATGCTGATGAACTTAGTTCTTCCGCATTTACAACCGTGAACAAATACGGATAGAATAAATCAAAAGTAACAAAACTTCTGCATTTACAACAATGACCAAATGCGGATAGTCAAAGTCCAAAGTTTGTCTTCCGTATTTGCTATAGTTAACAAATGCGGATGACCAAAAGTCAAAAAATTTACCCTTTCGCATTTGCTACAGTGGTGACTGCATTTGCTCTTAAACTTGTAAAATCTTGTAAAAGCAATTATTTGACTATTTAAAGGAATTTAAACGGGTCATTTAATACTTTTCAAATTTGAGAGACTTTATAGTGAGACGAGCGCAAACGCACAGTACACCCACTTGGATCATATTCATCATAAACAATCAAAGATTTTCATGTGAATCTACTCAATTTGCTCTTGTTATCGATTCGGAAATCACATTTGTATTGGAAACAAGGTGAAATTTCCATAAAAAAATTTTAATAAAGACCTAAGTTTCAAACTGTTAAACCTAAATCAAACAATGACCCAACTGATAATGAAGAACACAAAAACATGTCTTATTGATGTAACATAATACACCTTTTCAACTTCAATGAGCATGCAAACCAACAAAATTTCTTCTCATCATGAAACCTTGATATTCATGTTTGTTGTAAGAACAGAGCATGATGAAAAATGAAAAATGTGTAACAAATCATGAAACAACATCTCATTAATGGTTTCAAACATAGAAACTGTGATTGTTGAATAACAAACTCACCATTTGCTATGACAACAATGACACAGTAATGTCAAAAGTTCATCTGTGACCATTTAATGTCAAACTGATAAATGACACTCATGAGTTTTCATTAAAACTGACACACATGTCTTGTATGTAGATCATATGGAAAATCTTTCATGGAGCAAGCTCCATAATGTCAGCGGTTATTTAAACCCTAATGTTCTTTAAGTTGAAGGACTTAGAGATATGGTCAGATTCTTATCTACCACAAGGGTAGCCTATGCTATCACTGTGAGACCCACCATCTATGAGAATCTCATCGGGTCCTTCTGGAACTCAGCTGAGGTAATTGAAGCTGATGGTGTTAGAACATTAACTGGGAGAATTAACAATGATCACATTCTGAGCATCACTGAAGATTCTGTTAGAAGATTGTTACAATTTGGTGATGATGCTAATGCACCTCTAGAGCTGGATGATGAAGAAATAACCACATTCTTTGCTGAAATTGGTTATGAAGGATGATACAAAGCAAAACAATTGTTAAGGATTGGTTGATCTACCTTGGAGATTCCTAATTCATATGTTTCAGTACTGCCTATCCAAGAGAAAGATAGGATGGAATGACATTCCAATCATCACATCCTCAGCAATCTATGCTCTTTGCTCAACACAGCCATTCAACATGTCTGCCTATGTCTTTAATGGCATGATTCAAACATTCAGAGGGGAGAAGATACAAGTTCTTGATGTATCCAAGATTCATTCAGTGCCTGATCAATGAATCATTCCCTGATATTGCTAATGAAGGACCGGTGCTTGATGTTCCTCATTATGATGGAAGATCTTACAATATATTAAGAAGAGGGATCCAAGAAACTTTTATAGTGGGGCTCACTCACCTCTCTTCCATGAATATTCAACAGATAAATCAAGAAGTTCAAGTACAAGAACAAGCTGGTGCACAACCATCACGACAACCATCACCTCAACACAACACCACAACAAACACCACAACCAACACCAAAACCATCACCACAACAAACACCACAACACACACCACACCAACACCACAACCATCACCACAACCATTACCACAACCATCACCACAACAAACACCATAACAAACACCACAACCAACACCACACACAATCATCACAACCAAAACCATAACAAACACCACAACCATCACCACAACCATCACCACTACCAACACCACAACCATCACTCATCAATCACCAATACTACCATCTCCTCACTCACCAACATCACCATACCAACCTTTGCCCACCATGATTACCCTGCTGAATTTGGAGAATCAACTAGTGCTTCTAAAGCATCCAAATCATCTTCAGATGAGGAGGATCATCATACTCAAATTCCTGTAAAGAAAGCAACTTCTGAGACTGCTCCCTCAAAGAGCTTTGCTGAATCCAACGTAAATAGGCCTGGTGAAAAAGATGAACTGATACCTAAGCTCTTACAAAATATGGAAAGGATGGAAAGGATTTTAAATAGGACAGCTAGAATCATTGATGACAGGATTCTAGAGCTTGATGAAAAGGAGAATGAATTAAAAGAGCTGAAAGAAAAATATGAAGCTGAAAAGAAGGAGAAAGAGAACACAAATTGAAAACTTAAAAGCTGCACTTAATCATCAAGAGAAGAAGTGAGTGGCCATGTTGACACTCTTGCCATTCAAACCATAGCAATGGAAGAACAAGAGAACATTATTGAAGATCAAGCTGAAATCATCTCCAATCTTGAAAATGAAATCATAGCCAAAACAAAAGGATCTCTGAACTTAAGCTAATTATTGAGATTCAAAAAAGTGTTGTGGCTGATGAAAGGAAAGATAAACAAGAAAAGGTTGATAATGATGAGAACCAGTCTATCTCTGACAATGAAGAACAAGAAGAAGATACAAGTCAAACAAAGCATGAGGAACAAAGTCTAGAGATGGTGATTTACTCTGGAAAAACAGATGCTACTCACACTGAGAAAGTTGAATTTGAGGAACTTTTCAATGCTTTAGACAGCTTTACATCTGAAGAATTCAGTGTAGATGATGATTTTTGGGAATTTGTGAACAATCAAGGACTGACTCTGAACCTATTATATTCATCCCTCAATCTCCAGTTCCTTTGGAGAAAGAGTTGAGCATGCAGATTGTCCCTGCTGTGTCACTGACTGATGAACAGAAAGAAATTATAAGAGAAAATTGTGAAAGGAAAACGAAAAGAAAAAGAAACAGAAAAAGAAAAGGAAAAAGAGGAGAAATAGAAGTTAATGTTCAAGACACAAACCACACCTGAAAAAATGTCTGAAGTGATTGAAAAGGTTGAAACTTCAAGTCCACAACTTCAAACATACTCAAGAAAGAGAAAATATCTAGCTAAAAATGCTAAGGTAAAAGACCAGTGGTTGAAGCAGAAAGTGTTAAGAAATAGAAAGATGATCCAAGAAGCCTGGCAGTAATAGCTGAATTTCTTGAAGAACATGAGCAGGCTGAAGCTCAATTAAAGAAACAAGTTGTTACCATTGATCTAGAAGAAGGAGAGATAGCTATAGGTTATGATGCTACAAAGGATGTTGATATAGACAGCCCATTGAAACCTAAAAATTCAGTTGAATAAATGGTGTCAAAGGCTCAAATTGATGATTTAATGATAAAAAATATATTTTTGATCATCATGGGTATGATCCAGATGAAGTCTTTGGGATGACCTATGAAGGAATGAAGGAAGAGGAAGAACAAGTGAAAAGGATGCTAGATCCAAGTGTTGAAACTGAGTATGAGAAATCAGTAATTAGAAAGGATTCTGTACCAAAATTGCCTCCCATGAAGAAATAAACTACGACAATGTATGAAAGACCATTGTCAAGAAATGTTCCCTTACCTAAACTATCATCAATGAAGAAATCACCCCCAACTCCTGAACCACTATTTCCTGATCCTTATAGTATGTCAGTCAAGGAAATGAAGGACTATCTTTCAAGCCAAGGGTTCACAAGAAGGAAGATTGGGAACATGAAAACTAACTCATTAAGGGCTGCTACTCTACAAATGATAAGAAAAGAAAGATATGCTCAAGAGAGTAGAAGAAGAAGAAATCCTGATCAAAAAGCCAAGATATAGAATATCTGCTGAAGACATGATGCTGAATCAGATAGATCAAGAACTATTGGCTTCTGTTTTACACAAGTACCCTGAATTGTTTGCAGAACCCTCTCAGTTGAAATTACAAGAAGGATTAACAACTACAAAGTTAATTAAGGGGTGTCTACGCCCAGAGGTAAAGTTGATCAAAAAATAATTGCCTAGAAGTATGATAGTATGTGGAAAATGTTCATGGTAAAAAGAATCTCAGGGCTAGTGCAATTCTTTACTGGGTACTCTGCTCTAGTAAATGCCCTGGAGATACATGATTTAAAAGAGCAAGCTCAACTAGAATTGATAAATCATTCAGCTATGTTCAGAGGATATGAATTTGAAAACATACTCAAAATGTTCAAAAGGACAGATAATTTCAATTCATTAAAGACTATTTGCATGAGGAAAGATAAGTCTTTTATTAATCCTCTGGGAAGAAGACATACAAGCTGAAGAAGTTGTGTTCCCTGAGCTAAAGGTGAAACCAATAGAAGCATTGAAAAAAAAATGGTGTCTAGTACTCATTCCTCCACACCCATCTCAAATGTGTACTATGATAAGAAAACTTATGAGATGGTGATTGAAATAAAATGGGGAGGAAAGGAGGGAGCTGAAATAAAATTATTCAGTGGATATGAAGTATGACTACTTGATGAATCATACATCCACTACATTTATACCAGACACTTCAGGGAAATAAACAACAAATTAGGTGAACAAGACATGCACTTCTTTCTAAAGTGCATCAAGTTGCTGAAACTGGCATATGATCCAATAAGTGCTAAAGGAGACAAAAGAAAGAAGAAGAAAACACCCTTGCAACTTGGGAATATTGTGAAACTTGAGGTGGATGTGGGTGGAAGCTTGCTGATACACAGAGATGGTCTTTCTACAATTTCCATTTGGGAGCCTATTTCACTGAAGAAGTTACCAATGGAAGCCATCTACAACATGAGCAAAATGAAGATCCATGTGCTAAGAAGAGACAAGATGTTAGAAGCAACTAACTTTGTGAACATGGTCAAGGCTATCTGGATCCAACTAAGGTTGCATTCATATTACCTCCAGAAGACCCAGCAGAATCCTCACAACATCAATCACTGATGGGGTTTAAAAAGATTATCAAAGTCCATATAAGCCAATATATATGAAAACGCAGCGGATAAATAGTTTAAAATCTGTGTAATGTGTAGATTATCAAACTCATTTGTTAAGCTAAACCCAAACCATGGATCCATATACGAAATGCATACAATAAAGATAACATAGGATGTTTAGAAACAAAACTTTCAAGCTTCAAGAACACGAGTTTGGGGAGATGTAAGAGATGATCTTTGTGGCTGAATCTTCAAGCAAGAAGACCTCAAGAGATGATACCCACAAGCTTCCTTCAAACACCCACTTGCTAGGTTGTGAAGCACCAACTTGAAAGCCCTTCTCTACAACCGTTTTTCAGCCAAGAACCCTTGATTCCAAGCTGAAAATCAGCCTTGTTTCAGCTTCAAAAACCGTTTTTGAGAGAGAGTAGAGAGGATTTTCGCTCTTGTGTGTGAGAGAGAAAAGTGTGTTTGGTTGGAAGAGTGTTAGATGGATCAAATGCTTGCATGTTACAAGAAACAAAAGGGATTCCCAAGGCCAAGGGGGCGGCCGAAAATGGCCCCTTTTGTTGTTCCCTCCCATTTTAATTCATTTGTAAAACACTCTTGTTTTTATAAAATTAAAACCAATTTTAATTTTATAAAATATAACACACTTTTGTTTTATATTACTTAACAATTTAAATAATAAAACAACTAACATCTCATGAACAAATTATCCATATAATATGTTCATTTACAAAAGCAATGATTTAGAAATCCGGTTTCTAAATTGGTGCTAATATTTATTTGTGTGATCTTATCAGCGAATAAATATTATCGGTGTTTGTTTGACTTGTTATTGGGTATGACCCGACTTGGATCATATCACACTAGCCACATGATTTAATATGTATCTTGGGCAGATGTATACCTTCAATCTCCCACTTGCACAAGATTCATAGAAAATTGATGTAAGTAGCAAATAACGCCTAGCAACGGTTTGCTACCCCTAATGTATATGATTAACTGCCATTCAATAACATCATCTCCTTCAAGTACCATACTTGAAATGTTTTAGGTGAATTAATCATCCATCCTTTTGTTACAGATGTCATGTTAAATCCCAGAGACACAGAATTGTCATTCTCCGATGATTTAACTTTAACAGGCCTTAGTCATCTAACTCTCAACAAATAAAAGGAACAAATTCCATCTTGACTACATATGTCTCTCACAATCGCCTTATATCATACCTGAACCTAGCCTTATGTACTGTTAATTTTACATAACAGCAAGAACTAAGTCAAATATAATACTTGTGAATATCAAGACCCTATATGTATCTCAGGTCTAAGGATAAAATGATATTCGCCTTTACTCAATGTCTCTTATGACTAATCATTAAGATTCCATGTAGAGACAATTGAGAGCGGGTCAGTCCAATATCTATATCCCATAGATATCATGAACTTTGGTAGCAACAACTTGCTTTATATTCATACCTTATGAATATCAACCAATCGAAGTTCATTATAGTCTTACATTCATAGTTGTTCCCACAAGTATGATCGACCACGGACGTTTAGAATAACTTGCTTATTCACGGATTTAAACATGTTAAAAGAATGAACAAATGAAATTAAAACATATAATTAAGTTAAATAACATAAGTTCCAATATCCAAATACAAATTTGATCAAGTCCAATCACTAGAATATCGAAGTCCTAAGGCACAAGTATGACTTTCATGTTTTGACCTATCTAGGAGCTTCGTGAGTGGATCCGCAATGTTTTGATCGGTGTGAACTTTGCGAATACATATCTTTCCCTTTTCAACTTCATCCCTTATGTAGTTGAATCTCCGTTCAATGTGCCGAGTCTTTTGATGAGCACGAGGTTCTTTGATTTGAGCAATCGCACCCTCGTTGTCACAAAAGATCTCTAGGGGGTCTTGAATGGTAGCAACAACCCCTAGATCAGCAATGAATTTCCTAAGCCACGCAGCTTCTTGAGCTGCCAATGAAGCGGTGATGTATTCTGATTCTGTTGTAGATAGTGCCCCACATCTTGCTTTGAGCTCTTCCAAGAGACTGCTCCTCCATTCATAATTAAGACATATCCCGACTGTGATCGAGAATCATCTCGATCAGTTTGGAAACTCGCATCCGTGTAACCCTTTACAACGAGTTCCTCCTCACCAGATCCATATATTAAGAACATATCCTTAGTATTCCTATGATATTTCAAAATACTCTTAACAGCCATCCAATGACTGTTACCAGGGTTCTGCTGATATCTACTTGTCATGCTCAGAGCACATGACACGTCCGGCCTAGTACATATCATTGCATACATGATGGATCCTATAGCAGATGCATATGGGACTCCATTCATTCTTTCTTGTTCAACCTTTGAACTAGGACATTGAGATGAGCTCAATAGTCCCTTTTTGAATAGGTACCAAACCTTTCTTAGAATTCTCCATCTTGAACCTTTTCAAGATCTTTTCAATGTATGCACTTTGGTTTAAACCTATCAACCGCCTTGATCTATCTCTGTAGATCTTTATTCCCAAGATATAGGTGGCTTCACCAAGATCTTTAATGGAAAAGCAGCTTCCAAGCCAGGTTTTTACACCTTCCAAGGTTGGAATGTCATTTCCAAATAGCAGAATGTCATCGACATATAACACCAGGAAAGTAATAATGCTCCCACTAGCTTTCTTATACACACAAGCTTCATCAGCGTTTTGATGAAACCAAATTTCTTTACTTCATCATCAAAACGGTGATTCCAACTTCTTGACGCTTGTTTCAATCCATAGATTGATTTCTTTAACTTGCATACCTTGTTAGGATGTTTTGGATCGACAAAACCTTCAGGTTGTTTCATATGGACATCTTCCTCAAGATATCCATTAAGGAAAGCGGTTTTGACATCCATTTGCCAAATCTCATAGTCATAATATGCTGCTATGGCAAACAATATCCTAATAGACTTTAGCATTGCCACAGGCGAATAAGTTTCATCATAATCAACTCCTTGAGTTTGAGTAAAACCTTTCGCTACAAGTCTAGCTTTATAAGTATCCAAGTTTCCATGCATATCGGTTTTCTTCTTGAAAACCCACTTACTCCCAACTATCTTGGACTTAAGAGGTGGTGTAACCAATTCCCAAACTTGGTTATCATACATGGATTGCATCTCAACGTTCATGGCTTCTTGCCATTTGTCAAAATCAGGTTTTGACATTGCATCATGGTATGTGGTTGGTTCATCCGAATCTACCACATAGCATCCATCCATGAAAATCCATATCTCTCAGGAGGAATACTAGTTCTACCAGATCTGCGAACGTTTTGTGTATGTTGATCATCCATATGATCATTCTCAACATCCTCATGTTGATTGCTAGTTTCAACCAATTGTATATCGTCTTGTGAATCTTGAATCTCTTCAAGTTCCACTGCTCTTCCACTAGTTTCTTCCGAAAGAAACTTAGTCTCTAAGAACTCTGCCTTTCGAGCAATAAATACTTTCTGCTCTGATGGATCATAGAAATAGTATCCAATACAATCTCTAGGGTATCCAATGAAGATACACTTTGTGGATCGGGCTTCTAGTTTGTTTTGAGCGTATTGCTTAGGATAAGCCTCACACCCCCAAACTTTTAATATGATAATGATGGAACCCTTCCATGCCATACTTCAAAAGGTGTCCTTTCCACTTTCTTGGTTGGGGCCATATTTAAAATACGGGCCGCGGAGAGCAATGCGAAACCCCAAAATGATAGAGGTAGTGAACTTCTAGCCATCATAGATCGAACCATATCCAATAGAGTTCGATTCCTCTTTCAGATACACCATTATGTTGTGGTGTTCCAGGTGGAGTAAGTTGTGAGACAATCCCACAACTTCTAAGATACTCTTGAAATTCACTATTCAGGTATTCACCTCCTCTATCTGTACGAAGAATCTTGACCCTTTTGTTGAGTTGATTTTCAACTTCATTCTTGAAGACTTTGAACATTTCAAAAGATTCATGTTGTGTCTTAACAAGTACACATACCCATAACGACTATAGTCATCGGTAAAAGTAATGAAGTATTTTTCACCATTCCTAGTTGTTGTTTAAAAGGTCCAGATACATCCGAATGTATAATCCCTAATAAATCCTTTGCCCTTTCATTAGTCCCACTAAAAGGGACCTTTGTCATTTTACCTTGCAAACAAGACTCGCATATATCAAATGAAACATTTTCATTTGTTTTTAAAAGACCATCCTTATGGAGTTTTTGCATACGATTCTTGTTATATGACCAAGGCGACAATGCCAAGATAGGAATCATTTAAATCTAATTTGAGCCTTTTGGTGGTGGCTTGGTACATTGAGATATCATATGTTGTGTTATTATGACCAATTCATAAATACCATTACAAGGTGTAGCCTTAAAACAAAACACATGATTTAAAGAAACATGAATATCATTGTCAACGAACTTGAAATCATAATCACATTGTCTTAAACAGGAAACGGAAATATGTTCCTAGTTAAACTAGGAGCATACAAAACATTTTTTAAAATAACTTCCAACCACTTGGAAGTTTCAAAATGTAGTCTCCTTGGGCTTCCACATGAACCTTTGCACCATTTCCCATGAAGAGACTTATTTCCCCTTTTGCATAATGTTCACTTCTTTTGAACCCCTGCAACAAATTGCAAATATGAGTTCCACATCCAGTATCTAATACCCATGTGTTAGAAGAAATAACATTTAGCTCAACATGTATCATAAATGTTGTACCTGAAGTTTGCCCCGCGTCCCTCTTCGATCTCAACGCTTTGAGATAGACCGGACAATTGCGTTTCCAATGGCCTACTTCACCACACTCAAAACACGGGTCATCCTGAGCACCTTTTGCTTCTTTTCTTTCGGTTTGGGCGGTTCCATTTTTGCTTTACCCTTACCCTTCCTTTGACGTGCCCCTTCCTTTGGCAACATTTGCCCTAGGGTCGTGGAGGTGCCTTTTCCTATTACCACCTTCATTGATCGTAAGGACTGGTAGAACCTTTCTACCCATGCCTGCCTCGGCCGTTTTGAGCATTGAATGAAGCTCACCAATGCTCTTGTCCCATCCATTCATGTTATAGTTCATAACGAAGCTATCAAACTTCTTGGATAAGAGTTGAGGATCAAATCCGTTGCCAACTCATTGGACACACGACAGTTAAGCCTTTCAAGGCGATCAATGTGGCTCTTCATCCTGAGAACGTAAGATGATACCGACTGGGTCTCATCCATTCGACGCGCATGGAGTGCTCGAACTGTTTCGAAGCGCTCCACCCTTGATTGTTGTTGGAACATTTCCTTCAACTGGGTGATCATGTCATAGGCATTGTGGTTCTCAAAGTCCTTTTGCAAATCAGGAATCATACTCGCTAGCATGAGACATGAGACTTGCACAGAATCTTCGGTGTACTTGACCCAGTCGGCAAAGGCCTCAACGTCATTTTCATCGGGTTGATCGGGAATTGGATCATCTAACACATAGGACTTCTTTCCCTGTTGAGAACAATTCTCAAATTTCGGTACCAATCCATGAAGTTCCCATGGTTTAGACGTTCCTTTTCAAGGATGGTTCTTAGTGATAGGTTATGGACGGTCGGGATTGCATTGTTGTTGTTAGCCATCTACAATTTTACAAAATTCAATTTTAGTACTTTTAATATCAATATATTTTGATTATTAATACCCTTTCGTCTCATAGACATTATAGTCAAAATTTAGAATCCAACGTTACATTTAAATATCGGTTAGGTGACCTTTATCCCTTTATTTAAATTAACAAGGTAGTCAACGTTTGACAATTGTAACCTATTACAATTTCTAGTGTATGGGATCGGTTAAACATCTTATGTTTGTTTGGCATGTTTTATCCATCAACACCCTCTGTACGTCATGCTTCGGTGATCCTAATGCATGATTTCCAAATTAAGTCGTCCTACTTAGACACACGTGTGGATTTCTTGACATTAGTGGTTAGGTGACCTTCATCCCATAAATGTGGCAAACCCACCTCAAAACCATAAGTTCCCTTTAATGTGGTTAGGTGACCTTTATCCCACATTAAATTCTCAAATGATTCGAGTGTTGTATAATAGGATGTGTTTGACTTGATAAAAGGGATTTATGTTTCACAAAATTCAGTTTGGAAAACAATTTTCATTTGGTAAAACCCATTTTATTACTTATTGATTTCTAAGGAACCCATTTTATGCGAGTGTTGATTTCGAGTTGTTAATTATCCATTCCATAATAAGATAAGATGAACGTAAATCAACCATACATGAATAATAAAACAACCATAAGTTCATAACCATAGCCAATGGATTTGGCAACACTTGTTGGCCAAAACAAGTGTGGCAAGGGGTCAAAAAATAAAGCATTAACATGACACAAGGCATGGAGATGGTGTGCTCCCACTTGATCCCGCATCCTAATGCATCAAGTGTCCATTTTGAGTTGTCACCATTTAGCTTTATTTGGGCTTCCTTTGGGCTCCAACTTCAGCTCCTAGCTTCCTTGGGCCTCCATGCTTTGGGCTTTGGTTATTGGGCTTAAAACCAATCTTGGGCTATGAGACCCATTTGGGCCTAAAATGGCCCAAACCAAACCCAAAGTCTTCTTGAACTCCTTTTACAAAATATATCCTAATACATTTTTTTCTAGTAAAAGAGATACAACTAATCTACTTTATTATTACAAACCATCATAACTAATAAATAGATTACAAACCCAAATAAATAATCATACAATCACAACACAAAACACATCCATATGCAAGGTGTTGGCTAGGTTATGAACATCTATACACACATCCAAAATATGCACATAACAATCGATTTGGAAGCCCTTTACAACCAATATTCTTGGCCAACATAAACCAAGAACAAATGGTTTGGTTCAAACAAACAAACAACCATTTCCATATTTTAAAGATCCTAAACAAGCATATAAAATAGCATCTTTAAAACCTGAAAAGGGACCAACAGCCCACAAACTCACGGCCATATGGTGTTGTACACCACAAAACCGAGAACAAGAGTACCAAATATATGTATGCATTCATATAAGTGGCTCTTGATGCCATTGATGGGGTTTAACAAGATTATCAAAGTCCATATAAGCCAATATATATGAAAACGCAGCGGATAAATAGTTTAAAATCTTGTTAATGGTAGATTATCAAACTCATTTGTTAAGCTAAACCCAAACCATGGATCCATATACGAAATGCATACAATAAAGATAAACATAGGATGTTTAGAAGACAACCTTTCAAGCTTCAAGAACACGAGTTTGGGGAGATGTAAGAGATGATCTTTGTGGCAGAATCTTCAAGCAAGAAGACCTCAAGAGATGATACCCACAAGCTTCCTTCAAACACCCACTTGCTAGGTTGTGAAGCACCAACTTGAAAGCCCTTCTCTACAACCGTTTTTCAGCCAAGAACCCTTGATTCCAAGCTGAAAATCAGCCTTGTTTCAGCTTCAAAACCGTTTTTGAGAGAGAGAGTAGAGAGGATTTTTGCTCTTGTGGTGAGAGAGAAAAGTGTGTTTTGGTGAAGAGTGTTAGATGGATCAAATGCTTGCATGTTACAAGAAACAAAAGGGATTCCCAAGGCCAAGGGGGCGGCCGAAAATTGGGACCCCTTTTGTTGTTCCCCTCCATTTTAATTCATTTGTAAAACACTCTTGTTTTTATAAAATTAAACCAATTTTAATTTTATAAAATATAACACACTTTTTTTATATTACTTAAACAATTTAAATAATAAAACAACTAACATCTCATGAACAAATTATCCATATAATATTGTTCATTTACAAAAGCAATGATTTAGAAAACCCGGTTTCTAAATTGGTGCTAATATTTATTTGTGTGATCTTATCAGCGAATAAATATTTATCGTGTTTGTTTGACTTGTTATTGGGTATGACCCGACTTGGATCATATCACACTAGCCACATGAATTTAATATGTATCTTGGGCAGATGTATACCTTCAATCACCTCCCAAACATTGAAGAAAACTAGGTTGTATAATCCTTAGGGGGAGTATTGTTACACCCTAAAAGGATCATACATGCCAACTGAATGGGTGTTTTGATGATTGCTTTGCTGGAATCCCTTAAGACCAAGAAGAAATGTGGATGAAAATTCTGTTAAGAAAAATAACAAGTGTTGTCTTCCACATTTGTCAATGCGGAAGACATAATGCAAATACGGACAAGTATTTGCTCTTCTGCATTGACAAATGCGGAAGACTAAAAGTTAATACGGACAAGACTTTGCTCATCCGCATTAGAAAATGCGGATGACCGAACAAATGCGCATAAGTATTTGTTCATCCGTATAACCAATGCGGATGACCAACATACTAATGCGAATGATCAAGTGAAGAAATGCTGATCAAGTTAACTCATCCGCATTTATCATGCGGATGAACAGCAAAGATGCCGATAGAACTTAGACTAGTTCTGATGTAATAGTTCAGGGGTAGTTTAGTCATTTTGCAAAGGCATCTGTCTGCCTATAAATAGAATAGATAACCTCGTACCTGAGGTGACGGTTGATAGATATAGAGAATTTTTGTTGTAACTATTTTCTGTAATTCATCAACTTTCATATATACAATTCAAAAGCTTTATGAGTAACTTTCTTGCATTGAATGTTCTTTGATTGTTTGTTTCCACCATTTAATCACTGACTTGATTACCATATTCGATTCGTAGTAAGAATCTCAATCTTACTTAACCCAGTCACTGTCTATGTCATAGTTCCTTGTCTGCAGATAATTTATCTTGACTGCCCTTAACTCATCATTCTGAGTATCTGGTCTGGGGGCAGCCATGATTGCAGACTCCATGAGTCTTGAAGACTCAACAAAGGAACTTTCTCCCCTTAGCCTCCTTTTCCTCTCTCTCTCTCCTCCTCCTCATTCTCCTCAGATGTCATCTTTCTTTTCCCTTTGTCACTCACAGACCTTTGTGACTCAGGTTGGAGAGAGCTTTGGCCTTCATTGCTTGATGCAGCTTCTGAGCTCTGCCAGAGAGAGGTGAGAAGCACCTTCACCAGCAGGTGTCTCAAAAGGAATGTTAATCTCTACAGCAGTTGATGATGATGAGATAGGGCTCTCAGGTTCTATCACTGGGCCTTCAGTCAAGGTTTCCCTTATGAAACTAATCTTAGGATCTGCCTCAACATCTAGTTGACCGATGGCATTGCCTGATTGCCTAAGTCTCTTTCTGAAGCTGAACTTTGCAGTAATCCTGTCTTGGATTCTTTGAGCCAGCCTGTCAGCTTGCCTTGATTTGCTTGGATAGACAAGTGGCATGTTGACTAGATCCAGACCTTCATAGTAGTTCAAAGTCTGAAAATTTAAGACTTCTTGCTGTCCTTGAACTCTTATGATGATTAGGGCCTTCCTGATGTTGTCATACCTCCACCCAATGATATGACTGAAGATGGTGAAGATGACATAGCCCTTGGTATCCCATCCTCAAACAGACTCTGTATGAAGGAGTATGTGTAGTCCACATCAATGTGAATTTGAGGAGGTTGCTGAGAATTCACAATTGCAAGTAAGGATGGTGAGTCCTAATGTCCACTCTCTCTGAAGTACTCCCAATTTCTGTAGCTGTAATGACTTTCTCCTCCTTTTTGGTAGCATCACCCACTTACATAGGTGAGCTGGAAGATAGGTCAATCACATCCACAGGTTCTTGTGTTCCTAGTTGAGCTCTTCTTAAGGTCTCCCAGCTAGTTTTTCCTTAAGATATGAAATCTCAAGTTGCTGATCATTGATCCTGTTGTGTAAGGTAGTCACCTGAGATTTAAGGTGACTGACCTTTGAGACTAAATAGGTGCATGTTTTAGACAGTTTATGCACCTTTAGTCTCAAATTCCCCTTATATTCATCAAAAGAATCATGGGGGATGAGATGATTGTACCAAAGTCCTCTCTCTCACCACCAGCTTGAGGTTCTTGGCTGCTGGTTTTCCTCTGCTCAATGGCTGTCTCAGTTGAGATGTTAGTGGGCTGAGTTGCCATGGTTCAGGTCTTAATGATGTAATCACTTTCAGAAGTGAGAGCCTCTTTCATATGGACATCCTGAACAGGTTCAGAAGTGTCCACCTTAGTTGTAAGTGACTAATGTGGGATAGATATAGGAGACTCAGGAGCATTCATCTCTTTTTGAGTAGGGGTAAAGAAGAGAGACTCATTATACTCACTGAAACCTAGATCTCATCAGTATAGAAATCAAGGTTGGGAATTGGTTGGTTAAGATCTATAGGCTAGGGATGGTAATTGTCCCTTGAAGGTTGATCACATAAGTGTTGAGACTCAGAGTGATGGCTTAAGGCAGTTGTGCTAATGAGCTCATCAGGCTAAGCATGAGGAACCTCAGCACTAATTCTTGAAGAGATGGGAGTGGTTTGCTCCTCAGGAGAAGTGGGAGCTCCAGTTTCCACTTCCTCCTGTGTGGGTAAGTATATGGGGACCTCCACAGACTGAATAGTCTGAGCAGGGGTTCGTTTAGATTTTCTTTGGTAAGTAAGGGTGATTTGAGGTTGTGTGGGTGGTAGGGAAATAGTAGGTGTGGGTTCAACACTAGCTTGTGTTGCTAGGTTGTCACCTTGAGCAATGAGCTCTAACATTTTTAGGACCAGGGTTGTTTCTACCCCAGAGAAGCCAAAAGTGGGCTTTCTTAGTATTTTAAAGATGTTAGGCTTCATCTGTCTTAATTTAAGAATGTTACCTGTTTCCCTTAACTGTGAGCCCAGTTCACAGTTAAGAATGTACTGGACATATCTAGGAAACATGTAATATTCTAAGGAGTCTAAGTTAGCAAGCAGTTGGTATAAACAAACTGAGAATACCTGAACTTGACCCCTTGAATCATTCCATGGATGATAAAGGAGAGATCCTCAGGAATCTGGTCCCATCCACCATGCTTGTTTGATAAGCTGTGGATGACCTTATGGAGTAGGAATCTCCACTGGGATGAGACCTTCCCTTTCCTAAAGGTCTTTACAGAGAAATCTCCCTCGTATCCCATCTACTCAAAGGAATGATTAACAACTTCCTTTTGAAATAACACCTCACCTTCATCATCCAGCTGAAGATGCATGTTGATGATGGCCGGAGTGATGAAGACTATTCTCCCCTGCACTGTGGCAGATAGTGCCTTCTCCCCATCCATGACAACCTCTTGGCAGGTTTTCCAAAAATCAAGCAGATGATCCTCATAGAGAGGAGGATCAATGGTTAGGGAGGTGAAGTAATTTGATAAAGCTAACAATCGACAAATCTATGAGAAATGAGAATCTTTCTCAGAGCTTAATAGAGCAACCTGATTATGTTGGATCATTTCTGTGAGCAAGATTAGCCATTTTGTGGTAGTTTAAAGAGAAGAAAGAAGGAAGAAAGAAATTTCAGAGAGAAATTTGGGTTTTAGGTTTAGAGGAAGAACAATTAATAGAAAGAGGGGGAAACCATTAGGTTTATATGTGAGAGGATTTCAGATAAAGTTTAATGAAAGAGGATAAACTTTGAAATCTGGATGTCAGTCCCACCTTTGAAAACTAGTTTACTTTTGCTCAAAAAGTAGTTTTCTTGGAATTTAAAAAGCTTCCGAAGGTAAATTATCTTCAGAAGTTTTTAATTAAAAATCTTCCGAAGCTAGAATGACTTCGGAAGAATTTCCTAGAGTTTTGAAAGTTTTGTTTCGGAAGAGAAATAAAACTTGATTGCTTTGTATATAAAACAACAAAGCTTCCGAGAGTTAGTTTTGCTTTGGAAGAAAATAGTCCTTAAAAATGAAAAAGCGTATGAGACAGTATTTAAGCTTCAGAAGATAGATTGAAAACCTCTTCCAAAGGTAAATTCTTTAGACAATTATGTATTTTGAAGGCATGATTTGCTTCCGAAGTTAGAAGCATAACTTTCGAAGGATCAAAAATTATCAAAAATCTAAGGAAAGTCTTCAAAAAGATAATTTTATCCATAGAAAATATGAGCTTATGAAAGTGATGAATTAGAAAACTTAGGACACACATATTTTAAGAAATAATAAGAATTAGTTTTAAGAAAAATCAACTCAAAGTTGATCATCCCAATAGCTGATATTAGATATTTAAATCTCTGTTCATCAAAAGTCTTTGTAAACAGATCAGCATATTGTTCATCTGTGTGAACTTTGACTAGTTTAATTAATCCTTTTCATGGTTATCCCTTATTAAATGATACCTGATATTGATGTGTTTGGTCCTTGAGTGCTGCACAGGATTCTTGTGATTGAGATAGCACTTTTGTTGTCTATGGGGATGGGAGTCTCCTTGAAGTTTAATCCATAGTCCAGCATCTGATTCTGAATCCAAAGCACTTGAGCACAGTAGCTTGCAGCAACAATGTATTCAGCTTTAGCAGTTGATGTAGAGACACAGGATTGTTTCTTGTATTGCCATGAGACAACCCTTCTACAAAGGAACTGACATCCCCTTGATGTAGACTTTGCAGTCATGTTGCAACCACCATAATCACTATCTGTATAAGCATACAGATTGAAGTCAGGATTCTTTGGGTACCATAAACCAAGTGTTAAGGCACCTTTGAGGTATCTAAGAATTCTCTTGACAGTAATAAGGTGAGAAATCTTAGGGTTGGCTTCATATCTTGCACAAATACATGTAGCAAACATAATATCAGGCCTGCTAGTAGTAAGATACATAAGAGACCCAATCATAGCCCTGTATAAGTGTTCATCTACACACTCCCCCTCAAGATCATGTCCAAGGGAGTGGTTTCCGGCTATGGGTGTCTTAGCAATCTTACAGTCAGTCATGTAGAACCTCTTGAGTATTTCCTGAACATACTTTGACTGACTTATGAAGATGCCATCTTCAACTTGCTTCACTTGAATTCCCAGAAAGAAATTGAGTCCCCTATGACACTCATTTCAAATCTGTCTTTCATCAGCTTCTCAAAGTCTTTGCAGAGCTTTGGATTGGTTGAACCAAAGATGATGCCATCCACATATACTTGAACTAGGAATATGTCATTCCCTGTCCTTTGATGAAGAGAGTTCCTTTTATAGTACATCTCCTGTATCCATGTTTGCAAAGATACTCAGACAGTGTCTCATACTATTTCTTGGGTGCCTGATGCAGCCCATAAAGAGCTTTCTCATGCTTGCAGACATAATTAGGATGATCAGGATCTACAAAACCAGGTGGCTGTTTGACATATACCTCTTCATCAATCACTCCATACAGAAAGGCATATTTCATATCAAGCTGAAAGACCTTGAAGTTCTTGGATACAACAAATGCCAGGAATATCCTAACAGCTTCTAATCTTGCAACTGGAGCAAAGACATCAGTGTAGTCAATCCATTCTTCTTCTGTGTACCCTTGAACAACTAGTCTAGCTTTGTTCTTGATGATGATGCCTCTATCATCTTTCTTGTTCCTAAACACCTATTTGGTTCCAATGGTAGTCTTCCCATAAGGAAGAGGACAAAGGTTCCAAATTTTCTACCTTTTGAATTAAAGCAGCTCTTGTTGCATAGCTTCAACCTAACTTCCATCTTTTAGAGCCTCATCAACTTTCTTTGGCTCTATCTGGGATAGGAAACAAGAGTGAACACAAACATTTGCTTCATGGGTTTGTCCTCTTGTTCTTACCCCTGTGACAACATCTCCAATGATGTTTGTGGTGGGGTGAGACTTGTGGATCCTAAGCTGAAGGATCACAGCAAGTTACTGAAAAAGATCTAAATTAGAGAAATTTAGATCTGGCATAGATGTTTCTCCCACCATATCAGCACACTTTTCAAGAGAAACTTGATCCAAGTAGTGTGTGACATCATTGATGTTCTCATCTATGGTGTGGTTAGTAGCATCAAGAATTCTTGATCACTGTCACCACCACCATTGTTGTCTTCCACAATTGAGATGTTCTTATCTAGTTGTGGAGCCTCTATGCTGGAATTTGATGTCACCCCAGATGTATCAGCTGAGTTTGTCATTGTAGTGTTGATAGAAACCTCATTAGCAGAAGTAGTTCCAACTGGAGCTGAAGATGATGAGTTGAAGGTCTTCTTAGCTCAATATTGGATCAGCATCACCTATATTTAAATTTTGTGTAGATCCTGAAACATTCTCACAAGATTTGTTAAAACATTTGGTAACTAAATCAAGATCAAATAGCCAATCAGGACCAGAACCAACCACACAGGGTGTGTGTTCATTGAAAGTCACATTGGCTGACTCCTCATCAGTTTTGAGATTGTATACTCTATAATCCTTAGCTTGAGAAGAGTATCCAATAAAATTTCCATCATCTGATTTATCAGCAAACTTGGCAATTTGATCTTTAGTATTCAAGATGGTGCAAGGACATCCAAAGAACCTGAGAAAACCAATGAAAGGTTTCCTCTTGTGCCAAAGTTCATATGGAGTCTTGCCATGAGTCTTGACCACTAAAACTCTATTCTACACATAGCAGGCAGTGTTGACTGCCTTTGCCCAGAAGATGATGGGCAGCTTAAAGTCAGACAACATGGTTCTTGTAGCTTCAATCAGTGTCCTATTTCTCCTCTCAACAACACCATTCTGCTGAGGAGTCCTAGGATCACTGTATTTTCTTGTAATACCCTTTTCATAACAAAATGCATCAAGGATTTGGTTCTTAAATTCAGTTCCTTGATCACATCTTATGATCTTGACCTTGTGATTAGATTGATTTTCAATCTTTAAGAATAAAAATCTTCAGAATCTCAAGAGTCTCATCCTTAGTTCTAAGGAAGAAGACCCAAGTGAATCTTGTAAAGTCATCTCTGATCACTAAACAATAAGAGGTCCTTCCTAGACTCATTACACTGGTGGGGCCAAAGAGATCCATATCTAACAAGTGTAGGGGTGTAGTGATGGAGTTCATTTCCTTAGGCTTGTGAGATACCTTATGTTGCTTCCCTTTCAGGCATGCAACACAATGGTCATCACTTGTAAACTCTTTCTTTGGTATTCCAGTTACCAAATCATTCTTAATTAATTTATTCATGTTCTTAAAGTTTACATGGCACATTCTTTTATGCCATAGGAAAGACTCATCACTATTGGCTTTAGACAGAAAGCATAAAACTTCTCCAGAGGGAGATGTTTCTTGCAAATCCATCTTGTACATGTTCCATTTCCTGGGGGCTCAAAGCAGGATATGCTCATGAGGAATGATCACACCAGGTTTGAGAACAATGCACTCATGCTCAGTAAAGAGCATGTTAGACTCTGTCATAAAATTAGGATACACTCAGAAGATTGTACCCAAGCTCTTTGAAAAAGTTTACCTTTTCAAAGCTAAGCTTACCATTTGTGACCATGCCCCTTCCAGAAATGTATCTCCTCCAAAAGCAACTGGTCCTCCATCAATCCTTTCAAAGTTCTGGAGTAGTGACCTATTGCCTGTCATGTGCCTGGAACAGCTATTGTCTATGATCCAGACATTTTTGGAAACCCAAACCTTGCTTATCTTGGGCTCATTTACAAAAGTTAATGCAATAGTAATAGATCATATAGTTGTACTAAGAGGATCTTGAGCTATTGTTGATGGAGAATTTTCAATCACTTGGTCTTTCTTAGACTTCCACACCACCTTTGGAGTCTTGGACTTGACCTTCAAAACTTCTGAACCTTTTGGGACTTCGGAAGCTTTGATGACTGAACCTTCGGAAGATTCTGCAGACACTGCAACAGACTTCAGTGCTTCGGAATAATTCCTTTCTTCTGATACCAACTTCTCTTTCGAGGGTAATTTTCCACTTGCCTTCTTCTTAGACTTGGAGCTTTCGAAGGAAATAGGTTTTCCTTCTGAAGCTTGAATCTTCTTGAGACCCTTTGAAGTCTTTGTCTTGTCATATGGACAGTACCTTTAGGATTGTAAGGACAATCCTTAGCAATGTGAGTGATACTTTCACACATGACACATACAATTTCTTCTTCATAAGAGTCTTCTACTGGGAACAAGACTGTCTTTGGTCACATCCCTTCTCCACCTTCATCTTGTAGATGCTGAGACAGTCCTTTTGGGCTGAGAACTGTTCTTGGGGTTTGATGATCCAGATTGTGCAGTAGTGATGCATAGCAGATCAGTCTTCTTCTTATTACTAGGATAGTTGAACAAGAACCAGAACTCTTAGCACAAGAGTTTTGGTTGATGTCTGCAATCCTTACTACTTCAAACCCTACAGATATAAAAACTTGTTTCGGCTTAGAGTCAAGAGTAGCTTTGATCTCTTGAGCCTTCCTTGTCTTTCTTTTGCTCTTTCTGATCAAGTTCTTCCTCATGGACTTGGTCATCACAGTCTTCTTCTTCTCCTCAGAAGGATAGTGGCCCTTCTTGGAATCCTCCTCTTCACTCTTCTCAAATGAATTCTTCACTATCTCTTCTCCATCCTCTTCACTCATAGGATCTATGAGAGGAAGCTCATCTTCACAAGTTCCACACCTAGGAGGTCTTACACACAAGATTGTGTGTGGAGGAGCTATCTCATTGGATCCCAGTCCCTGCTTGTTTTGATACCACACTTTGTTGTGCAGGGATGAGGATATCATGTTCTTGAAGGTCTCTTCTTCAAGAATACTCTTTTCTACCCTGGCTTTGCTGATCACAAGCTCAGCCTGGCACTCAGTCAGCTTGGTTATGAGATCTTGATTTAAGTCCTAAAATTTGTGTGTTCATGTTTTAGAACTGAAATGGTTTTCTCTAGGTCCTCTATCTTCAGTTTATAAGCATTTTAAGACTTTCTAAAATCAGATTTTAAAATGTTTAAGGACTCAAGGTCATATCTCATCTCCAAGTTATAGGACCTGTATCTATTGACTTTAGCAATGCATTTAGGAGTATAGAGATGTTCCAATACCTTGGCTTCATCATGATCTGCCATCAATGCTTGGTTTGGAGAAGCATCTTCCACCTGAAAGCTCCAGTCAAAGCCTCCTTCTATAACAACAACAGCAGCCTGCTTCTTTGACTTCTTATTTTGGAGAGCTTTGTCAGTGTAGTTAGGTCTGGACTGTGTTTAGCCACCATTCGTTTTAGGTGCCTTACACTCTCTGGCTAGTGACCTATCAAGTTACAGTTGTAACACTTGACTTTGCCTTTGTCTAGGCCAAACTTTCAACTGTTGCATTGCTTGGAACTTCCTTCCAGTCCTCTTATAGAACTTCTCGGCTCTGTGAGTGAGAAGAGCCATCTACTATTTCCATGTATTCCAGATCATCTAGATGAATACAGTCCAGGTCTTCAAGAGTGAAAATAGAGTTGCCACACCTTTCATCAAAAGACACAAAAGTTTGAGAAGAGCTTGTCTCTTGGAATGAGCTTCCTTGAGTGTAGTTCTCCCTTGGTCTCTCTAGGAAGGTGATGAATGGACCCTTTGGTGAGTTGTCAGGGTAGCATATGAGATGATGTTTGGGTTTTATGTTGTCCCTTTCAACCACATGTAGGGCTGAACCCATTTGATTGTTGGAGTTGCTAGATGAACCTTGCATGTTCATCTCCATCTAGTAGCCACTGAGAATCCCATGTAACATTCTCAGAGTAAGAGTTTTGAATTTTCAGTTCTCTTGATCACCACACAGTAGTGTGTCCATTTCCTTGGAAGTGAGGACATGAACTTCCTTACAATGTCTCTGTTTTCAAGAGAAACTCCTCCATCCACAAGGGTATCCACAATCTCAACATACCTGAAATATTGCTGGGTCATGGTTTCACCTGTTTTGAAGGTGAAGTTTTCAAACTGCTGCTTCAGGAGATCCTTCTTGTTCTCCTTGGCTTCCAAAGAACCCTCATACATCAGTTTCAGTGCATCCCACAACTACTTGGTTGTTTTGCACTTCTTGAAACATCTGTACACAGAGCTTGGAAGGGCAGTTTGAAGGGCTGTCATGGCTTTTCTATCAATCTCTACTCTCTTCCTATCCTCATCAGAGTAGTTAGCCACATCCTTGGGAATCATACCAGCACTAGTAGCAGAAGGGGTGCTAAGTATGAAAGGTCCATTCTCAATAGACTCCCACATTCTTGAATCAAGAGACCTGATGAAACCTTTCATTCTCAAACACCAGGTATCAAACTCATCAAGAGTGATCAGTGGGAACTTGTTCATGGTTCTAGTTTCCATATCAGTCTTAGAAATGGTTGCCATTAGAAAAGTTTTGTATTTGTGTGTGTGAGGGATCTTAAGACGGTAAGATCTTATATCAGAGCCTGGAAAGCTTTGATACCAAATGCAGGACCGGTGAAGGGGGTCAATTACAACATAACAACACAAAGAGGAGATTAACCAAACTTAATCAAACAGTAAGACTGGATTAACCACAAATGAGACACTAAGAACACAAGTAATATAAGAGACAGAACAGAGAACACAAGTGTATGGTTTCAAGAATGCAGTATATTGCTTTCTCTATGTTCTATTACAAGTGTTACAAAGCATATTAGAAAGATACAAGAACATGAGATACTTATACTACAATCCACAGCCGGCTATACTTTGAAAGCCAGCTGGATACAATTGACTAGACACAAACAAAATCAATTGTAGAGTCAAAAGGCAGATTGCCTTTTGACTAGTGACTATGAAGTATAAAGTACATGAAGTAGAAAGTTACAGACTCAAGACCTCAATGTACAGTTACCAAAAGCATGGACCTTTTCACCAACTCATGTAAGTTGGTGACCCTATAGAGATGTAGTGGAAAGGTGTCCAGCTTTATGGAAAAGTACATCAGATAAAGCATGTGTCAAAAGTCTTCGGAAGAAATCTGTCTTCATAAGTTGAAGCTTTGGAAGACTTTGTCTCTGAGACTTCGGAAGACTTCATATTTGGCTTCGGAAGATATTGGCCTTGGCTTCGGAATTTTTCACACTTAGAATATTTTAGTTGCATGTGTGAAACTTCCTAAGCGTTCTTCTTCAATGCACTTGTGCAGCATGCAGAACAGACTTTGGATGTTTAGGTTGCATCAACCTATTTATTAATCTCTACAAAAAGGTACAACTTAATATTTTAGCATATATCATAAAATATCATAAAACACACACATTTGTATGAGATTTTGTATTTTGTTACATGTTAGTCTCTTAAACGTGTGTTTAAGAGCTTCTGTGAAACAATGATGTTGGTGTTTTGTTGTGTAAGGGCATTAGTTCAGTAAAAAGGCATCATCAGATAATAAGGAATCTTATCGTGCTTCTTTTGCTTTAGGGGATGTTTGGGTTTATGTTATGTTTTGTAATCGGTTATAGGACAAAAACAACACTAGCATTGTTTTTTAAATCACAACAAGGTTGCAAGGTTAGATTAAACAGTTTAATCCTACTATGTTTAGATCTGTTGATTATACTTTTGACATATTATATAACTCCAGCTATAAAACGAATCCCACAATGCGCACATACAGCACATTGAGGATCAAACTAGTTACATTTATTAGTTTATTACTTTCTTTTTAAAGTCATAGTTAAAACAAATATTTCGGATCAAGTTTGACTTTTTATATTCATACAAATAACAAAACTAACTGACATGGGTTGTTGCTTCGGGCGCCAAAAAACATTTAATGGGTTTATAGAATTGTGTCACATGAGACTCAAGTTAATCATTTATTAAAGTTTGACACCCAAGTTAATCATTTATTAGAGTTTAGTAAGTAAACCCACATGTTATGACAGGCTCTTATGATTTAACATTTTGGATTTAATGTCCATACCAAACAGAATGAAACTGGTGATCTGAATATGATTAAAAAAGCTATCATAATAACCAAAAGTATAAACACAAGATGTGTATACATAATTTTAATTTAAATATGTTGAATCTTTTAAATTTTTCTTTCAAAGATAGTTTTTGATAGTTTACAAGTTTCTCAACTTAACTTTATAAAGATGTATGTAAATACTATATAAAATTTCATTTGAAGCGGCCTATAAAAAATATTAGTAGCTTTCAAAACATTTCTTAATCATCAAAACCATAACATATTAAATTCGCACTAATACTGTAATACTCTCATTATGTCCCAAGTGATCCTGTTTAATTGTATAGATTGTATTAAATCCAAGATAACATGTAATTTTAAGGTTACCGATAGAGCTTTGCGACTCCTTTAAGCAAAAAGATTTTAATATTCAATATTTACCCGAAATGATATACACAAATCTATTTTTAAGAATTAAACACTTTTGCTTCTGACATTTGAATATAAAGCCTGTTTTTAAACCGTTTAAGTAATAATGTTTTTTACATATATGAAGAAAAATAAAAAAAACCTTTAATTATTAAAGCAACTAAACTAATAAAACTTTGGAAACCCCACCATTTCACCAAAAGTGGGATGGTAGTTCGTGATTTTAGAGGTTAGTTATAATATTTGAAATTTAAATACGTTGTTATCTAAATGATAATTTTTGTTTTGAACTTGATCTATGTTCATCTTTAAAATAGCTTATATATAACTTTAATTATGTTATTATCTTCGCTTAAATGAGAAGAGGTTTGGGCGGGAATTTCAAGTTGAGAGTGATTGTGAACATCACATGTGTCCTCAAATGTAAAGGATTATCAGTATAGATTTAACAATATATATAAGTACAAACGTTAGTTGTTTTAACGAAACAATTTGAATCGAGATAATTGAAATGTCAAATCGTGGATTTTATTCTGAGGAGGAGGCAGCGGACGTCCGTTTTCTCACTAATGAGGTTTGATCCAAGCCAAGATCTCTGGTGGGATGGTGGTCGACTATATCCGATTAGTGATGGGAGGGCGCTATTTGCGCGACTTCTGTTAGAGATCTTTGACACCAATATTTGCATCGGTGCATTGTCGACATCATTTCCGGGCACGACTCTATGACGGTTAATCTTGCTTATGGTATGATAGCTTATCTACTTTTCGTTGTTACAAGGATGGTAAATATCATTTCCCTTGATTGATTTATTTATTATTTAAGTATTAATTGCTACTAATATTATTTTATTTATTTATTAATTATTTTGATTATTAAAGATGGATAGCCCTATAGTTTGCAGGGCGTATACCAAAGTTATTGCCTCCCATTTAGGGATATACACTGATGCACTACTTGCGCAATAGACGAGTGATGCTTTGCCGCATATATTAGGGCGCTAGATTGTGCTGGCCATGGGTATTGCCACTAATTTTGACGGCAACCTACGATGGTCCACTAACGATGATTAGAAGATATTCCACCCTTCCTTTCAAGTTGATGAGGAGGAGGGGAAGGAGCAACAATAACAACACCAGCCCAGAGTGCGACAACAGTAGGGCCCTCCACAGCAGGCACCACTACCGCCGAGGACTATCATCTGACATATTCCACCTACTGGGGTGTTTATGGCCAAGTCCATACATTTGCTTCGGGAGATGCACGCTATGTATCTATGGCAGATGGAGCAGAGCACCACGTGGGCTCCATAACAGGGGATCGTTTGTCCGTCTCGCACAGATATTGTCCCTTTTGTTAGGATGCTAGTAGTTGGTGATGAGGCAGCCGACGACGCCACAGATCAGCCACCTCCAGTGTATTAATTTTGGTGTATTTTTTTTCTGTTTTGATGTAAAAAGTTATAATTATTTAGAAAATAGTTGGTTTTAATGTCTTTCGTTTGATGATTACAAATTGCATTTCATATTAAATTTTGACTATTCCAACAATAATACAAAAATCATTGCAAACACCATTACAATAATACAACTTATAACAAATTAATTTGTTCAACCTTCTCATCTTTTCTCAATTCACCATGTTAGGACCTGGTATTTGAACGAAATACCGAATGATTAACGTGTAAACTGAATCAAATAGTGCGGAATCCTATTTGATTGGTGATCCAATCAGTGAGAACGCACGTAGAATCAATAAAGTATTGAATCAAACGTTAAGAATCGATTAGGAATCGATCTACAGCGTTCTATGAACTTGGAGTATCAACTTGGACGCTTCTGGGCGGCTAGGGTACGTCTGGAGTCGAAATAGAATGAAAGCTCAAGTTTTTCCACGAATTGGGTTGTATTTATAGGTTAGTATTGCTCATTCGTGCGAGTGAACCATTAGTATGGTTCAGTCGTGCGATTGAACCATGCGGTTGATTCATCCGCACGACTGAGTGTTCAGTCGTGCGACCGAGCCAATCTTATGTTACAATCATACGACTGATCCAGTCTCCTGGTTCAGTCGAGCGACTGCGTCATTCGCATGAAGTTATTCATGCGTATGGTCCATTCGCATGGGTCATTCGTATGAGAACTTCATTTTGTTAAGTTTGAATGTATTAATTAATATAACATTATGTGTAACAATTCAAGCAACCACAAACCTAATTAACCAACTTAACATCGACTCATTAATGAAATATTAAACATTATAAGTAACAAACAATCAATATCATTTCATTAATCATTCCAACATAATATCAGAATCAGACAAACAAGATCTATTATATTCATATCATGATCTAGGGACTTACATGTATCAACAAACTCCCCCTTGGACCTAGATCTCTCTAATGTCTTGTTTTCTTCATTACCTCCTCATACTTCTTGTATTTATCCTCTTTTGTGACTCCTTCATGAATCTCAAATGCAAAACAGAGTCTTATGACATTTTGGAACTGGAGGGTGTACTATATCCTGCGTATCATAGAACAGTGGCCACTTGTATAGAGTGTAAACATCATTAGCTGACAAGTTGGTAAGCCACATTGGGTCAAATACCCTGATAGTATCCATTTGGCCCTCTTTGTTTAGGACTATGACCGCTTCTCCTGTCCTCCAATCGTAGTACCACCACTTAAAGTGTGGAGTGAAGTCCTGTGGCATTTCCCTGAGTGGGATTCTTGACATCGTGCGCGGAGGACTCCACTTCAACACTATCTTTGGCCTTCCAGTAATGGCATTAACTTCAGACCTTTTGATGTACCTTGTAGGCTGTTGGGGTCTAAAGTTAACCCACCTGGTGTGGTACTCCTTCCTTAGGGCAACCTCAAACCAGCCTGACATCTTTCTCGTGTCAGCATACAACAAAACTTCAGTTTGGCTAGCTGGTTGAGCTCAAAACCTGGTAGAGTCTTTAGATCATGTGGAAATCTAAAGTACTCTATGCCCTTCTCTCTCTTAACTGCATAGACGTTAAGATCCTCAAAATATGCCCATGCTATAATCCTGCCTGACACCTTATGATGTTTCTTGACTCTGTAGAGTTTGGTGTAGGCGTCCTGGTTAGGTGCAGCGCGTTGGGCTCTAACTTCTTCAAAACAGGCAGCCCACTCAGCCTTTCGGATATCAACATCATCATTTGAGGCTTGGGCCGTTCCCTCTGTCTTCTCTGACTCCTGCTCCATTTTTTCTAACACCTCAAACGTATCACTGACAAGGGATTCACCCAGATTGGGGACCATATTTCCCTCATTGTCAGCATACTGAGGGTAGTGCTCTGCAGTGACATCTTCTATCTCTATTTCATCAATGTCGTTGAGCTCTTCGTCACTTGTTGAGTCGCATGTTGGAACATCCTTCACAATCTCATCGGGATTTAGCTTGAAGATCTCAGCTAGTTGCTCATTTGATAGATCGTGAACTATTTCCCCTTCTTAAGGGGTATAACTCACCGACCTTCTGACGATCCCTTGCAGATCAAGTATCATAGTTAGCTGAGTCTTGATCTGCTGAAGGGGAGCAACATCAAACTCATCCCTCTGATTGTTTGGATCTGTTTGATTTAAACATGTAACACATCAACCAGTAGTTAATAATCAAAACAGAAATGCATTAATATTTAATATAAACATCATTTACATAAGTTTAAATACAAAAGTAATCAAGTATATAGACATCTAATCATTTCTTTTCTCTTGGATCACTGGATCATCGCTTGGTGGAGCAGAGGAGGAAGCTTGTTAGTCTTGTTTCTTCTTGGATCTCCTATCCTGACCTTGAGTAGAGGCAGATGCAACTGCATCCCCTCCTTCATCATCATCATCCTCATTCCTCTCCTCTGTCCTCTCGTCCTTAGTCCCCTCATCATCCTTAGTCTCATCATCATCATCTTCATCATCATCCTTATTATCATCATCACCATCATTACCATCTCCCTCTTTAATCTTCAAAGGCTCATCTTTAGATCCCTTAAGCTTGAGCATGATGGTTTTCTTAGCATTCTCCAACTCCTCAATCTTCTTAGCAGATGTGACTCTATGCTCTTGGAGTTGGGCGACCTCGTGGCTCTGAGCAGCCATTTGTTGGGCCTGCACCTCAATCAGCCGAGCCTGCTCCGAGATCTGGTGTGACTGCGCAGCAGTGAGATCTGCAAGCTGACGGATCTGCGCAGTCTTCTCTTCATCAGCAGCTAACAGACGCATCACCATCTGGTTCAGTGCAGAAAGCTATTCCTCTACCCCAATTGGAGGTAGAGGAGATCCATATATATGTGCGGGATGGGATGAGGGTCCTGCTTGGTGGCTAGTGGTGGTGGTGGTGGTGGCTGTGGTGAAGATGGGGTTGGGTCTGTGAGATAGTGGATGTTGATACATCTATGTCCCTAGATCATGATATGAATGTAATAGATCTTGTTTATCTGATTCTGATGTAACGTTTGGAATGATTAATGAAATGATATTGGTTATTGTTAATTATAATGTTTAATATTTCATTAATGAGTCGATGTTGAATTGGTTAATTAGGTTTGTGATTGTTTGAAGTGTTATGCATAATGTTATAATATTGAATACACTCAAACTTGGTGAAGTGAAGTTCTCATGCGTCCGACTGGACCATGCGGCCCAACAGTGGTCATGTGTCTGAATGGCCATGCGACTGAGTGTCCATGCGTCTAAATAGTCTATACGCCTGAACAACATCATGCGACTGAATCAGGCACATGACTGAACACTCAGTCGTGCGGATGAATCAACCGCATGGTTCAATCGCACGACTGAACCATACTAATGGTTCAGTTGCACGAATGAACAATACTAACCTATAAATACAACCCAATTC
Source organism: Flaveria trinervia (assembly GCA_025506515.1). Classification (NCBI taxonomy): domain Eukaryota; kingdom Viridiplantae; phylum Streptophyta; class Magnoliopsida; order Asterales; family Asteraceae; genus Flaveria; species Flaveria trinervia. Next base: position 31,176,860 of record CM046446.1, read on the forward strand.
GTGGAAAAACGAGAGCATTAATTCTATTTCGATTTCAAACGTACCCTAGCCTCCAGAAACCTCCAAGTTGATACTCCAAGTTCATAGAACACAGTAGATTGATTCCCAATCGATTCTTAACGTTAGATTCAATACTTTATTGATCCTACGTGCGTTCTCACTGATTGGATCGCCAATCAAATAGGATTCCACACTATTTGGTTTGGTTTACACGTTAATCATTAGGTATTTCGTTCAAATACCAGGTTCTAACAAGTGTTATCAGAGCTTTTGGCTCTTGATTACATGTGATTCAATCAAGATAGATAATAAGTTTGTGTTTTTACACTAAAAACGCAATCTTTTGTGTCAAAAGTTGTCTTGGACGTACCCTGCTCATCAACTTTCGGTTTCTACGGCCTTAGGCGATTAGGGTTTGCAAAATTTCTAATTTTTACGGCTAAAAGACGTTCAACCTAGAAATTTTCGCAAAACAGCAGTTTCAGTCGCACGAGTGAGCCATTCGCACGACTGGACTCATTCGCATTCTCCAGACGCACGATTGGACTGAGTCGCCTCCCATTAGTACGACTGAACCATCCGTTCGCATTGTTCATACGCATCAGTTTCATTCGCTCGACTGAACCAATCGCTTAGTTCAGCCACACGATTGAACCAATCGCATAGTTCATTCGCACGGATAGCCCATTCGCATCACCCGTCGCACCAGTTTGACAGTTTGGTTAATACACTTCAAGGTTAATCTAGATGGAAGATCAGATGTCAACGTTTACTGCCGGCAAGGACTCAAGGATCCAGAACCTACTATTGCTTGAGAGTGAGGTGGGGAATCATAATAAACCACCAAAACTCTTAACGTTGGATGAGTTTCCCCACTGGAAACAACGTTTTGAGATCTACCTCAATGGAGTGGATCCAAATTTGTGGGAAGCTATCGAGATTGGGTATAGTATGCCGGTGGGAGTAGATGGGGTAAAGCTTACTTTAGGAGGGATGACTGTGCTCAGAAAGTCAAGTATAATGCAGAGAAGAAGTTTATGCATTGATTACACAGTCTATTCCTAAAGTTATTTTCCACCAGTACTCGAGAATAAGCAGGCCAAGAAATTGAGGGATGAGCTGGAAAGAGATCACGGAAATGCTTCGCTGAAGGCAATTAAAGCTAGGAACTGAAGAAGGAATTTGATAACTTCTCATCGATGGGAAACGAAAGTTTGGACGATGTTATTGAAGATTCTACCATCTGATGATGTGAACTGCATACACATGGTGTTGCTACTACCATGGAAGAAAAGGTGTCAAATTTCGCAGATGGTTTGCTAAAAAGTGGGCTTCATTTGTGTCAAATCTGAGACAGAATGAGATGCTGGAAAAGTTGGATATTAATGACTTCATTCTAAAGCTGCGAGAAGAAGCACTTAGGATGAAGTACAGAGCTCAAAAGTCTTCGTACTCTCAGAATCCAGCTTTGTACAATGCCACGCCTCAAGCTAAGATGTCTGGAGCACCTCTTCAGTCTGCATTTTGTGTCTAGCTCATCGGGTCCTTCACAAGCTTCTCTTCAGGATCAGAAACTTCCGAGTCTTCGTGTACCCATTACATTGGAACTGAAGTGAATGCTACTAGACTGAAGACCGAGAACCTCAGTAATGTGACTGTGGAAGTAGCTTGAGAGCAATGGGTCTTTGGCAGCATGGTTATTCTATGATGGACTTGTTGTTGGGAAGATTGGAAACTGCCATCTGGCAGATGAGGACTACGAGCAGGTGGATGAAATGGAGCTGGAGAGAATGGATATTATGTGGGCCTTAGCGAGTGCTGTCCGGGGGCGAAGAAGTTTGTGAAAAAAACCGTACAGAACTTGGTTTCTACTAAGATACCACATTTGGCTTTGACAAGAGTAAAGTGACCTGCTTTAACTATGGAGAAAAGGGGCATTTCAACAGAGATGTGTGAAGCCAAAGAAGACTGGGAACGGGAACCCATTCTCATCCTTCACTCGTCAAGACAAGCAAGCTAGCAGTTCTACCTCATCAAGCAAGGATCCAAACCTTGACTACTCATGATGATGAAGGACAGGACTGGAGTTTTTGGTTTGTCTGTCCAAGGGAATCAAATATTTCCATTGTCGAAGATTAGATGATGATTCCACGAGTGGGGAGATATCACAGTTGAGATAGCAATGTCAAATATAAAAGAGACAACTGCAACTGAGGTCAGGTACAAGCCTAAAGAAGAGATTTCAATAGCAAAGAAAGAATCACCAGAATCAGAGACATCTGATGCTGCGTTGATGGCTAACTCTACTGACCTCCTCAGGTAAGTACCACTGACCAACTATTTAAAAATCATGCTTGTTCTAATTGTGATACTTTTAGAGATAGCATAGATGAGAAATTGCTAGGTTATTAGATCATAATGATAACTTAGTAAGGGATTTGCAACTGTGCACTGAGGCTAATAGAGTTTTAAAACAAAATGAGCATAGTTACAAAGAAAAGATAGACCTTTTGACTAAAAGCTTAGGGAAACTGAACTAGTTGTATTTAACCAAGATAATGATATTAGGTACTATCTTAACTCCCTAGAAGACACTAAGAAGCAAAAGGCAGTTTTAGAAGTATAAGTAAACTCATTAAGCAAAACTGCACAGTTGGACAAGCTCATCACACATTGTCCAACACTTAGTGAGAGAACGAAACAACGGGGAGGGTTTGGGTTATAAAGTGGTTCCTCCACCACCTGAGACCTTGATGAACACTAAGAGTAGCCCTTTAAATAACAACCCCATAAAGGATCATGTGTGTCTACTCCGCTTGTTAGTGATCTAGATTCCTCATGTTCATCAGTTGAATCTGGAACAAAACAAAAGGTGGCCACTTCAAAGGCAAAGGGTAAAATGCCTTGTGTTAATCTGGAAAAAGAATTTGAAAAGATTAATATAAAGTCCGAGACAAACAAAGTCAATCTGGTTCTAAAAGGACTGCTAATGTAACTCTTTCCCAAGCTTCATGTCAAAAACCAGTTAACCAAAAGAAAAAGATGTTAAAATGTTAAAACAATTAATTTTTTTAAACAGGAGAAAACGTCAAAAGAAACAGAGTCTAAACCCAAACTAGTATGTTACCAGGGTGTCACACACATCTCCACAAAGAAAGTTTAATCATAAAGTTGATAGCAGGTCGTGCTACAACTGTGGAGAGTGTGGACACATTGCTTCCTTTTGTCATTACTATCAGACACCTAAGAAGAAGATTGAACTTCAGAATTCAAAACCTAGGACTTATAAGAGGAGTTCCTTAACTCCACCTAGACGAACTAGCGAACCTAACGTTCAACCCATTAGCCAGTCGACTGTTTATCATAAACAGGCATTGCACAAATCTGGCTTATGGAAAGAGAAGTCATCCTCTGTGTCTGATAATGATGACAAGAAGGAACCTGAGCTCCCTCACCATCTAAGGGACAATGGGTTGAATTCATGATGGTGTTGCCTTTGGGAAACCCAAGCTAGTAAAGGCATGGGTTCCTAACCTAAACTAATGTTTTGTTTTGTATGTGCAGGGTGTTCACTACAGTGCTGAAACCAACACGTGGATTGTAGACAGCGGAGCATCCAGGCACATGACAGGAAACAGAGCTCTTTTATCAAACGTCAAGCAATAAAAGGAGGGCATGTTTCGTTTGCTGGAAACAAGGGGGTTATATCACAGCTCAGGAGAAGTTGGAAATCAGAAAGTTAAGTTTGATAGGTGAACTACGTTCAGCAACTTCAAAACAACTTACTTTTGTTTCCCAAATCTGTGATAAAGGTTTTAAAGTCATATTCGACAACAAGAAGTGTTACGTCCTTAAGAAAGACTACGTTATTCCAGAGGACCAAGTTCTGATGACAGCTTCAAGATATAAAGACCTTTATGTTTTGGATCTCTCAACAGCTTCGACAATGGATCATGAAGTTCAGTGCTTTCTATCAAAAGCCACTGAGAAGGACTCCATCTCCTGGCATAGGAGAATGGGACACATCAATCAACGAAGATGAATCACTTGATCCAGAAGGATCTTGTGAGAGGAGTTAATGTCAAGAATTTCCAACTTCCTGATTTTTGTGTTGCATGCAAAAAGGGCAAACAGACGAGAAATCTCATAAGGAAAAGCAGGTTCATTCTATAGAACTTCCTCTTGAGTCTTCACATGGATCTGTTTGGTCCAGTCAGTACAAGAAGCATCGCAGGCGACTTGTATTGCTATGTAGTTACTGATGACTACTCAAGGTTCTCTTGGGTAATGTTTTGAAATCCAAATCAGAAAAATTTGAATCCTTCAAGGAATTGGTAACTACACTGGAATCCCTATACAAGCTGAAGGTAAGACAGGTGCGATCAGACAGTAGAACCGAGTTCAAGAATCAATGGATGGAGGCTTATTGCAAGGAAAAGGGAATTGTGCATCAATTCACTTCTGCATACACGCCTCAGATGAATGGTGTTGCTGAGAGAAAGAACAGAAGTGATAGAGACAGCACGGACAATGCTGGCAGACTCGAAACTGCCTATCCAATTCTGGAATGAGGCAGTGGCTAATGCGTGTATACTGAATCGAGTTCTGATAGTCAAGCGCCACGGAAAGACATGTTACGAGCTACTACAACGACGTAAACCGAATCTGGAGTATCTCGAACCATTTGGCGCACCGTGTACACTTCTGAAGAAGACTCAAGAAGGTAAATTTAGCGAGAAGGCTGATGAAGGAATCTTCCTAGGATACAACATACCGAACAAGAGAGTTTACAACAACTCAACGGGTCTAGTAGAGTGTGGTGTAATGTTGATGTTCAGAGATATACCACACCACCTACTGGCAAAGGACCCGCCTACTTTTTTCGACTATGATGGATTCTTTAAGTCCTTCAACATCCCTATCTCTCCTTCTGATGATGAGTTGGCTACTCGAATGAGGATGGATGATATCTTGAATACACCAACTCTTGATCCAACATCATCGAGTTCACAGGGAGAATCATCTACTCAGTCAGGGGGAGTAGTCGACGACAGTGACTCCTCCTCTGTAGATGAGGATGAAGAAGATGACCAGAACAGTCAGGAGCAACAGGTTCCAGTTCCTGAAAGTCCACAAGCATCTAACGGTGATGCACCTTCGACTTCGGAACCTCAAACTCCTTCTACCTCAGATGCAGAACCAAATGTTCATAACCTTGGCTCTGAGGTAGCAGTTCCTACTACTCCTGGATCACGTCTAAACGTTTATCATCCCTTAGACAATGTCATTGGGGATGTACGATCAGGAGTACAAACCCGAAATCAGCTGTACTCAGCTGATTATGCCTCTGTTATGGAAAAGGGATACATTCATGATGGTGCTTATCGGTGTTTTGTCTCGCAGTTTGAGCCAAAATACGTAGTGATGCACTAAACGATGAGGCATGGGTGAGTGCCATGCAAGAAGAACTTCTTCAGTTCAAGAAGTTAGAGTATGGACTCTGGTAGATAAACCTAAAGGTGCTAAGGTCATTGGCACCAAATGGGTCTTGAAATGCAAGAAGGATGACCAAGGGTCATTATCAGGAACAAGGCTCGACTGGTTGTTCAGGGATTTCGCCAAGTCGAGGGGATTGACTACAATGAAGTGTTTGCACCAGTGGCAAGGATGGAAGCCATCCGTATCTTCCTTGCCTATGCATCGTATATGAAGATTAAAGTCTATCAATTAGATGTGAAGAGTGCATTCCTTCATGGGGAAATTCGAGAGACAGTGTATGTCAGTCAACCGAGGGATTTGAAGATCCTTATCATCGGGACAGAGTTTACAAACTCGACAAGGCCTTATACGGGCTTCATCAAGCTCCTAGGCCTGGTATGAGAAACTCTCAACTCATCTTGTGAAACACGGCTTTCGCAGGGGAGTCATTGACTGCACACTGTTCATCAAAGAAAAAGATGGAGACCTACTGCTAGTACAAATCTATGTCGATGACATAATCTTCGGTTCAAAGAACGAAGAATTATGCAAAGAGTTTGAAGCAGTTATGAAGAAAGAGTTTGAGATGAGTGCTATGGGGGAGATGAAATTCTTTCTCGGGTTACAGGTGGATCAGACACCGAATGGGATCTTTCTACATCAGACCAAGTATGTGGGAGACATTCTCAGTCGGTTTGACATGGAGAATGCGTCTGCTGCTGGGACTCCACTTGCTACAAATCATGATATAGCACCTGACGAAAATGGAGATCTGGTAGATGCCACAATGTACCGAGGAATGATTGGATCCCTCATGTATCTCACTGCCTCAAGACCTGATATCATGTATGCTACATGTTTATGTTCTAGATATCAGGCTAAGCCTAAGGTTAACCATCTGATCGGGGTCAAAAGGATATTTCGTTATCTGAAGGGTACACCCACACTTGGTTGTGGTATCCTCATGATGATGACTTTGAGCTCACGGCGTATAGTGACTCGGATTACGGGGGCTGCAAGATGAACTACAAGTCTACATCAGCAGGGTGTCAATTCTTTGGGAGGAGATTAGTTACCTGGCAGTGTAAGAAGCAGACCTCGGTTGCATTGTCAACCTGTGAAGCCGAATACGTTGCTGCTGCAAGTTGCTGTTCACAAATCATCTGGATTCAACAGCAAATGCGGGATTACGGTTAAAGTTTTCTTCTACTCCTATCTTTGTTGATAACTCTGCTGCAATTGCAGTAACTAAAAATCCGGTACAACATCCAAAGACCAAACACATCGGTATTAAATACCATTTCATAAGAGACTGTTTGAAAAGAACTTAATCGATGTGGTAAAAATTAATACTGACTTTCAACGCGCTGACCTCTATACAAAAGCCTTTGATAAACCACGTTTCTATATTTGTTAGAGGTCAACGGCGTTAAAAAGAAAAGTGATGTAGTAATGATCATGTGTAGTCCGATGCATTGTAGTTATATTTTCTTTTTCAATTTTTCTTTATTTATTTTATTCTGTTTAAATTAAATTCATGTTATTTAGCTGTCTGTTAAAATCCTAAATAATTAAATCCAGTATGATTTTAGAATTTTAGGGGAGAGTAGGTCAGCTAGTAACATTATTAAAAAAACGAGGGAGAAGGAGTAGATAGCCGATATAAGGTAGATCGTATCTGTGATACCGATTCAAACCTTTTGGAAAATGATAGTACACAGGAACAAATCAAAAGGGACTTTAAAATTTAATTTAGAAAAGATGCAAAATTCAAAGTATAAGTCTGTGTAGTCTAAGCATATAAAAAGGGAAGATGATAGAAAAACTGGTAACTACTAAGGTAACACAAAGAAAGTAGACCTAGAGGTTGCTAGACCACAAATGATATGTCGGTAGATTCAACACAATAGATGAGTAGACCTGACTGGTGATTTCAAGATCAAACTAAGTGTTTAACTGACTGTGGGCTGCCATCTTATCACTGGTTAACACAATCAACAATATTCCAATAAGGGGTAATGAGCATGTAAACGCCACAAATGTGTGCGGATGACCAAATTAGAGCAAAGCACGAAAAAATGAAAGACAAATGCAATCAAGCTAATGACATATGTTGTTGGTGCATTCTGTGCAGAAGAAAATTTAGCTGCTCTAACAAGAAGATAGGTTGTGTGCCTCTCTGTTGTGCGATGGCACTGACCTGAGGATAAGCATAACCTAGATATTCTAGACTTCATTGTTGTTTGCCGCCTCTCTGCTGTGCGATGGCACTGACCTGAGGATTGGCTTCTCTTTGAAAGCTCTAAGAATAGTCTCTTCTTGTAAAAATACCCGTAGACCGCTCAAAAGCTCCTGAGGAATGTTGATTACCATATAAGAGTGGGATCCACAAATGTCAGTTGAAATAATTAAACCTAAACCTATCACCAGTTTGTGTCTAAAGTCTGTGTATGGATTTAAGAGGACAAAATACTAACAATCATTGTGGCTGCAATTCTTGAAAGTTCAAATCAATGTGGGAATCTAATAGTACCAGTGTGATTTCCTAAATTTGCTAACGACTCTGGATGAAACCAAGAATTGAGCATCTAAAGTTTTTGATAACGAGTCCTAAATGATTTGACTTGCCTGTATGATTCCAAAAGTGAATTGTTCCAGGTGTGGTCAAACCAAATTGAAGCTGCCTATTCTGGAACCAAATCCAGGAGATGTCTATCTTAGGATTTATCTCTCACAAAAAGTCAAAAACAAGTTCTATTTTGTATTTAGTTAAGGTTCTAGTTAGTTAGTCATTTTAGTTTGTCTGTTTCGTCGGACTACATCATGAAAATCAGTATGGGATTAACTCACCTAAAAGGGTCATGTCTGAGATGGCCACATGTGTTTTCAAGGTTAAACAAAGTCATGTCTGAGGTGACTAAATTGTTTAAAAGGATCACGTCTGAGGTGATCAAAAGTTTTTCAAGTTAAAAGGATCATGTCTAAGATGATCAAATGCTTATCATGTTGATACTATAGTTTAAAAAGGGTTTAAATGTAAAATGGTAAGAAATGCAGAAAAATCTCATAAGTATGACCCATTCGCACGAATGGACCATTAGTATGGACTTATCATACGAATGGGAGCCATTCGTACGAATGGACCATGAGTATGGACCATCAACCGAATGGCCCATACGAATGACCAAGTCGGATGTTTAAGTGCGAACGAATGAGTAAGTCGCATGACTGAACTCAGTCGGACGACTGAATGGGGCGACTAAACCAATCGCACGACTGAGGCCCATTCGCCCGAATGAAATGTGCGTATGAGCCAGTCGTACGATTAAATTTAGGGTTAGTATAAATAGAGAGAGAGTCGGTCGCAGAGACTCACCACTCTCAAATTTACCCTCAATCGCACGACTAACGTTACGCTGCCCAAATTTCGTTTGATCACAATAAACCCTCGATTCTCACATACTGACCTTCTGCATTGATTCTACAGGTACTTTGCGGTGCACAAACACTACCAAATCATCCAATTTGACACTGAATCTGGACAATTGGACTCATTAGAAAACCGCGACTTATGTGGCAAAATAACCTAACCAAACGACGTAAACAAATGAAATTAAAGGTTTTAGATGTTAAACTAATGGATTCCGAGCCTAATGAACCAAAACTCGAAGTCTAAAACTCAAAATTGGTGAAAAATTGAATTTGAATTGAGTGGACAGAACGACATGCGAACGGACAGGTTGATGACTTTCAGTCACACGACTGAAGAGTGCAAACAGCTTAACCGCACGACTGAACTATGCGTATGAGTTCGGTCGCACGACTGGTGTAACCGCATGAGGATACATACGCATGAGTCCAGTCGCACACTCAGTAGTACGTATGGAGTCATTCGCACGACTGAATCCCAGTCGCACAGCCTCATTCGCATGACAGAAAAGAAGTTTGTTCAAGTCCAAGTGTTTCATGACATTCTTAACCAATGGGTACTAATGTTTACTTTCCTTGTGTAACAGATGGCCAGCCGTTGGACTATGAGTACGAAGCACAATATTTGTGCTCATCTGGATCTCACATCCAGAAATGCTTCAGACTTCTCGGGCATTATAACCTTCCTCAGGAGATCGAGGATTGCACACGCTATATCTGCTCCATGTACACCTTATCGGTCTATTCAGCAGGCCTTCTGGGAAGGTGCGGTTGTTGATCGATCCTCTGAGCCTCACTGTATCAGAGGTACTATCTTGGAGAGGCTATAGCTATCACAGAGGAGGATCTAAGGATCGTGTTACAGTTGGGGGACGATGCTGACTGTCCTACTAATTACACCCCCTTACTGTCAGAGGATGTTTTCTTCGAGCCAAGTACTCTGGGGACATCAATGCTGGGGTGCTCAACAAGAGCAACCTCTGTCCCCAGTTCAAGTACCTTGCTCACGTATTGCTGAAATGCATAGCATCCAGAAAGGGAGGCTTTGATGAGTTGTCTGACCAGATCCAGAACGCTTATGTTGCGTTGGTGCTGAACCATCCGTTCAGCTTCTCCAGGATGATCTTCACCTACTTGGTGGAGAACATTGAGGGGAAAGGGAAGGAGGGCTTCTGCATGTACCCCGATTTATGCAGATGATCATAGACCAGAAGCTCCCCTCCCTGCCAAAGGAGAAGGATGATGTTGTAGTGCTTGAGGTGATGGATGATACCACCTTGGGCCGGATGAAGGTATACAGGGGGAAGCAGGTAAAACCCCTGTTAGGAGATTGTTTGGGCATCTGGCCCGTGAGAACTATGTGGTGCCAGCTAGGAGGAAGTGGCGCCACGACGACAGTGATTCTGATGTTGAGCAGATTGCTCTACCCGCCGATGACTCTGATGATGATGACGTGGGGATGCTGGAGATGACATGCCCATTCCACCGAGGGGTGAAGCTACAGACGTTATACCTCCAGTATCTGCCTCCATGGGAGACATAGCTGAGTCAGCCGGGTTCACCAGGACTTTATACCTGGTGAGGAGGAAGAAGAGTCAGACGAGGAGCCACTGACTAGGACTGTGGAAGCAAAGTCGTTCCCACAGAACATGGACTTCGGGCGGTTGGTGAACGCCCCAGGGATCTAGAGAGACTGTCGCTGACCCGACCTATGCTCTAGGCCATCCAGCCGTATCTAGGGGGAGCATCCACCTCGACTGGGTTCGAGGAAGAAGAGGATGGCTCAGCCCCATGGATGAAGAAGAAGAGAGAGGCTCACTTTATCACCAACCAGCACCCACTACATCTACATACCACCCTACCTCAGCCTCCACCATAACCACTCTACAGCCACATCCACCACCACGACCACCTCCACAGCAAACTATCATTCCACACCCCTACCACTACATATATCCCATCCACCACTATATCATTCACACTACATCACCACCACTATCATCTAGACCTAACCCAATCTTCACCACTGCCACCACTACTACCACTGGCCACCAAGCCGGGCCATCATCACATCCCACCCACCTATATGGATCATCTCTACCTCCCTTGGGGTAGAGGACACTATCAGCGCTGAACCGTAGTATGGTGATGCACTGTTAGCAGCAATGATGAGAAGACTGCGCAGATTCGTCAGTTGGCAGATCTCACAGCTGAACAGTCCAGCAGATCTCTCAGCAGGCTCAGCTAATGAGGAGCAGGCCAACAAATGGCTGCTCAGAGTGAAGAGATGCCCAACTCCAAGAGCACAGAGTCATATCAAAAAAGAAGATGAGGAGTTGGAGGATGCTAAAAAGTCTATCATGCTCAAGCTCAAAGGACTAAAGATGAGCCTCTGAAGATAAAGGAAGGAGATGGTGATGAGGGTGTAGATGATGATGAGGATGAAGATGAAGAGAGTGATGATGATAAGGGGATGAGGAAGAAAGAACAGAGGCCAGGCAGGAGGATGATGATGATGAAGGAGGGAGATGCAGCTGCATCAGCCTCAGCTCAGGGTCAAGAAAGAAGATCAAAGAGAATCAAGACCAACGAGCTTCCTCTTCTGCCTCACCAAGTGATGATCCAACAATTCAAGATAAAGTAATGATTAGATGATTATGTATTTGATAGCCTTTGTACTTGAATCATGTATTAAACTTATGCATTTGATGTTTATATTAAGATTAATGTATTTCTGTCTTGATTATTAACTAATGTTGACGTGTTACATGTTTACAACAAGCAGATCCAAACTTTCAAAGGGACAAATTCGATGTTGCTCCCCTTCAGCAGATCAAGACTCAGCTAACTATGATTCTTGATCTGCAAGGGATCGTCAGAAGGTCGGTGAGTTATACCCCTGAAGAAGGGGAAATAATTCACGATCTATCAAATGAGCAACTAGCTGAGATCTTCAAGCTAAATCCCGATGAGATTGTGAAGGATGCTCCAACGTGCGACTCGACAAGTGACGAAGAGCTCAATGACGTTGATGAAATAGAGATAGAAGATGTCACTGCAGAGCACTACCTCAGTATGCTGACAATGAGGGAAATGTGGTCCCCAATCTGGGTGAATCCCTTGTCAGTGATACATTTGAGGTGTTAGACAAAATGGAGCAAGAGTCAGAGAAGAAAGAGGGATCGGCCCAAGCCTCAAATGATGATGTTGATGTCCGAAAGGCTGAATGGGCTGCCTTTTTTGAAGAAGTTAGAGCCCAACGGTTGCACCTAAACAGGACGCCTACACCAAACTCTACAGAGTCAAGAAACATCATAAGGTGTCAGGCAGGATTATAGCATGGGCATATTTTGAGGACCTTAACGTTTATGCCGTTAAGAGGGAGAAGGGCATAGAGTACTTTAGATTTCCACATGATCTAAAGACTCTACCAGGTTTGAGCTCAACCAGCTGGCCAAACTAAAGCTGTTGTATGCTGAACGAGAAAATGTCAGGCTGGTTTGAGGCTGCCCTAAGGAAGGAGTACCACACCAGGTGGTTTACTTCAGACCCCAACAGCCTACAAGGTACATCAAAAGGTCTGAAGTTAATGCCATTACTGGAAAGCCAAAGATAGTGTTGAAGTGGAGTCCTCCGCGCACGATGTCAAGAATCCCACTCAGGGAAATGCCACAGGACTTCACTCCACACTTTAAGTGGTGGTACTACGATTGGAGGACAGGAGAAGCGGTCATAGTCCTAAACAAAGAGGGCCAAATGGATACATCAGGGTATTTGACCCAATGTGGCTTACCAACTTGTCAGCGAATGATGTCTACACTCTACAAGTGGCCACTGTTCTATGATACGCAGGATATAGTACAAGCCCTCCAGTTCTAGAATGTATAAGACTCTGTTTGCATTTGAGATTCATGCAGGAGTCACAAAGAGGATAAGTACAAGAGTATGAGGAGGTAATGAAGACAACAAGACATTAGAGAGATCTAGGTCCAAGGGGAGTTTGTTGATACATGTATGTCCCTAGATCATGATATGAATGTAATAGATCTTGTTTGTCTGATTCTGATGTAATGTTTGGAATGATTATGATATGATATTGGTTTTGTTACTATAATGTTTAATATTTCATTAATTAGTCGATGTTGAATTGGTTAATTAGGTTATGATTGTTTGAAGTGTTATGCTTATGTTATAATATTGAATACACTCAAATTGGTGAAGTGAAGTTCTCATGCGTCCGACTGGACCATGCGGCCCAATAGTGGTCATGCGTCCGAATGGCCATGTGACTGAGTGCCCATGGTCTAAATAGTCTATACGCTGAACAACTTCATGCGATGAATCACGCATACGACTGAACACTCAATCGTGCGGATGAATCAACCGCATGGTTCAATCGCACGACTGAACCATACTAATGTTCAGTCGCACGAATGAACAATACTAACCTATAAATACAACCCAATTCGTGGAAAACGAGAGCATTAATTCTATTTTGATTTCAGACGTACCCTAGCCGTCCAGAAAAGTCCATGTGATACTCCAAGTTCATAGAACGCAGTAGATCGATTCCCAATCGATTCTTAACGTTAGATTCAATACTTTATTGATCCTACGTGCATTCTCACTGATTGGATCGCCAATCAAATAGGATTCCGCACTATTTGGTTGGTTTACGTTAATCATTAGGTATTTCGTTCAAATACCATGTTCTAACAGTGGAGGTGATGTTGAAGTCAAAGATCTGGTGGTGGTTGGCATATATACAGTGGTGGGAGGTGTGATGGTGGTTGGCATATGTACAGTGGTGGGAGGTGTGGTGGTGGTAGTGGTAGCTGTGGTGGGGACGAAGGTGAGTTTTCTCTTTTTCTTCTTCTGGCCGTGGGGCTGAGCCATCCGTTTCTTCCTCGATCCAGTCAAGGTGGATGCTCCCCCTAGAACACGGCTAGCTGACTCAGGGGCATAGCTGGGATTTGCAATCGTCTCTCCCGCATCCCTGGGGCGTTCACCAACCGCCCGGAGTCCATACTCTATGGGAACAACCTTGCTTCCACAGTCTCATCAAGGGCTCCTCATCCGACTCTTCTTCCTCCTCACCAGGTATGAAGTCCTAGTGGAAACCTGCAGACTCAGCTATGTCACCTGTTGGGGCAGATACTGGGGGTATAACATTTGAAGTTGTGCCCCTCGGTGGTATAGGCATATCATCCCTAGCATCCCCACTGTTATCATCATTAGAATCATCGGTGGGAAGAGCAATCTGCTCAACATCGGAATCACTATCGTCGTGGCGCCACTTCCTCCTAGCTGGCACCACATAGTCCTCATGGGCCAGATGCCCAAACAATCTCCTCACATGAGGTTTTACCTGCTTCCCCCTGTATACCTTCATCCGGCCCAAGGTGGTATCATCCATCACCTCAAGTACTACAGCATCATCCTTCTCCTTTGGCAGGGAGGTGAGCTTCTGGTCTATAATCATCTGCATGAATCGGGGGTACATGCAGAAGCCCTCCTTCCCTTTCCCCTCAATGTTCTCCACCAAGTAGGTGAAGATCATCCTGGAGAAGATGAACGGATGGTCAGCACCAACGCAACATAGGCGTTCTGGATCTGGTCAGACAACTCATCAAAGCCTCCCTTCCTGGATGATATGCACTTAGCAATACGTGAGCAAGGTACTTGAACTGGGGACAGAGGTTGCTTTTGTTGAGCACTCCAGCATTGATGTCCCCAGAGTACTTGGCTCCAAGAAAACATCCTCTGACAGTAAGGGGGTGTAGTCTAGTAGGACAGTCAGCATCGTCCCCCAACTGTAACACGATCCTAGGATCCTCCTCTGTGATAGCTATAGCCTCTCCAAAGATAGTACTTCTGATACAGTGAGGCTCAGAGGATCGATCAACTATCGCACCTTCCCAGAAGGCCTACAGAATAGAACGATAAGGTGTACATGGAGCAGATATAGCGTGTGCAATCCTCGATCTCCTTAGGAAGGTGATAATGCCAAAGAAGTCTGAAGCATTTCTGGATGTCAGATCCAGATGAGCACAAATATTGTGCTTCGTACTCATGGTCCATCGACTTGCCATCTGTTACACAAGGAAAGTAAACATTAGTACCCATTGGCTAAGAATGTCATGAAACACTCAGACTTGAAAAAAAATTCTTTTCTGTCATGTGAATGAGGCTGTGCGACTAAGATCAAGTCATGCGAATGACTAGTGCGACTGGGATTCAGTCGTGCGAATGACCCCATACGTACTATTGAGTGTGCAACTGGACTATCGTATGTAACCTCATGCGGTTACACCAGTCGTGAGACTGAACTCATACGCATGGTTCAGTCGTGCGGTTAAGCTATTCGCACCCTTTAGTCGTGCGACTGAAGTCATCAACCTGTCCATTCGCACGTCATTCTGTCTGTTCAATTCAAATTCAATTTTTCACCAATTTTGAGTTTTAGACTTCGGGTTCTGGTTCATTAGACTCGCAATCCATTCGTTTAACACCTAAAACCTTTAATTTCATTTGTTTACGTCGTTTAGTTAGGTTATTTTGCCACATAAGTCACGGTTTTTTTAGCGAGTTCGATTGTCCAGATTTAGTGTCAAATTGAATGATTTGGTAATGTTTCTGCACCGCAAATTACCTGTAGAGTAAATGCAAATGGTCAGTATGTGAGAGTCGAGGGTTTATAGTGATCAAACAAAATTTGGGCAGAGTAATGTTAGTCGTGCGATTTAGGGTAAATTTGAGAGTGGTGAGTCTCTGCGACTGACTCTCCCTCTATTTATACTAACCCTAAATTCAATCGTACGACTGGGCTCATACGCACATTTCATTCGGGCGAATGGGCCTCAGTCGTGCGATTGGTTCAGTCGCCCCATTCATCGTCCGACTAGAGTTCAGTCATGCGACTTACTCATTTGTTCGCTCTAAAACATCCGACTGGGTCATTCGTATGGGCCATTTGGTTGAATGGGCCATACTCATATTCCATTCGTACGAATGGCACCCATTCGTATGATAAGTCCATACAATGGTCCATTCGTGCGAATGGGTCATACTTATGAAATTTTCTGCATTTCTTACCATTTTACATTTAAACCCTTTTCAAACTATAGAATCAACATTGATCATCTCAGACATGATCCTTTTAACTTGAAAAACTTTTGATCACCCCAGACGTGATCATTTAACATTTGAAAATACATGTGGTCATCTCAGACATGACCTTTTTTGGTGAATAATCCCTTACTAAATTTCATGATATAGTCCGACGAACAAACAAACTAAAATGACTATCTAACTAGAAACTCAAACTAAATACAAAAATAAGACTTATTTTGACTTTTGTGAGAGATAAATCCTAAGATAGACATCTACTGGATTTGGTTCCAGAATAGGCAGCTTCAACTTAGTTTGACCACACCTGGACCAATTCAATTTTGGAATCATACAGGAAAGTCAAATCATTTGGGACTTGTTATCAAAAACCTTTGATGCTCAATTCTTGGTTTTCATCTAGAGTCGTTAGCAAATTTAGGAAATCACACTGGTACTATTAGATTCCCACATTGATTTGAACTTTCAAGAATTGCAGCCACAATGATTGTTAGTATATTTGTCCTCTTAAATCCATACACAGACTTTAGACACAAACTGGTGATAGTTTTAGGTTTAATTATTTCAACTAACAATTTTGGATCCCACACTTATATGGAAATCAACATTCCTCAGGAGCTTTTGAGCGGTCTACGGGTATTTTTACTAGAAGAGACTATTCTTAGAGCTTTCAAAGAGAAGCCAATCCTTAGGTCAGTGCCATCGCACAGCAGAGAGACGGCAAACAACAATGAGTTCTTGAATATCTAGGTTATGTTTATCCTCAGGTCAGTGCCATCGCACAGCAGAGAGGCACACAACCTATCTTCTTGTTAGAGCAACTAAATTTTTTTGCACAGAATGCACCAACAACATAAGTCATTAGCTTGATAGCATTTGTCTTTCAATTTTTTCATGCTTTTCTCTATTATGGTCATCCGCACACATTTGTGGCGTTTACCAGCTCATTACCCCTTATTGGATATTGTTGATTGTGTTAACCAGTGATAAGATGGCAGCCCACAGTCAGTTGAACAACTTAGTTTGATCTTGAGATCACCAGTCAGGTCTAATCATCTATTGTATTGAATCTACCGACATATCATTTGTGGTCTAGCAACCTCTAGGTCTACTTTCTTTGTGTTACCTTAGTAGTTACCAGTTTTTCTATCATCTTCCTTTTTTATATTGCTTAGACTACAAAGACTTATACTTTGAATTTTACATCTTTTCTAAATTAAATTTTAAAGTCCCTTTTGATTTGTTCCCGTGTACTATCATTTTCCAAAAGGTTTGAATCGGTATCACAGATAGGATCTACTTATATCAGCTATCCACTCCTTCTCCCTCGTTTTTTTTTAATATTACTAGCTGACCTACTCTCCCCCTAAAATTCTAAAATCACACTAGATTTAATTATTTTAGGATTTTAACAGACAACTAAATAACATGAATTTAATTTAAACATAATAAAATAAATAAGGAACAATAAAAACATATATAACTACAATGCATCGGACTACACATGATCATCATCAGGAATAACATCACTTTTCTTTTTAACATTGTTGACCTCTAATAGATATAGAAAACATGGTTTATCAAAGGCTTTTGTATAGAGGTCAGCGTGTTGAAAGTCGATATTAATTTTACCACATCGATTAAGTTCTTTTCAAAACAGTCTCTTATGAAATGGTATTTAATATCGATGTGTTTGGTCTTTGGATGTTGTACCCGGATTTTAAAAAATAAAATTTAATAAAAAATTTATTTGTTTAAAAGTAATTATTTAATCTACAGGCACACGAAAGACAACTGCTCGTAAATAAATGACACCCACACGATGCTTTGGATGTCATTTGATGATGAATTCTGTTGATCTCACTAACTAAATGATCCAATGACGCAATAGAAACTTTACCTCGTAAGTACTAAAACACTTTATGATTATGTTGAATCACAAGTATGATTTTACTTTTAGCAAAACTTTTTTTATAGTAATTACGGTGTAACTAAAATATATTGATAAATGGAATAAATCTATCAATGGTACTATTTTTTTAGGTAAGTTTTCAGCAACGAATGTTGGCTCTCCATTTGGTTCGTTGTGTGTTGATCGAAATACGGTCTCTATCAATCCATGCAGTCACTAACATCTATTTATAAGGGTCTAACCAGTTATTTTCAAGTATATTAAAACTCTTAAATAAAATAAAATTATATTATTTAATTATAAAAAATAATATTAATAAGAATACTTACTTGAATGTTTTGGCACCATTTTTGATAAAGGTGGTTATAATTGTACGCAAATATGTTAGGCGTGACAAAGTTAATTAATACCGGCCACAAATGCTCAAAAGCACCCCATTCATCATTCGAAAAACTCGTCTTGCAATGTTTAATAGTATTTTCCGATACAAAGTAGTCTCACAACATTTGGAAAAACTTATTCACGCGCTGTCATCAGAGGAAGGTCTCTATCGGTAAGTATAGCACAGGTTTTTATACACTTTTACTCTAAAGTTCTTTTAAGTGTTCAAAAACCCATTTGAAATTAATTTGATGCTCAAGATGGATGAATGCATGGGCAACATAAAACGATTTCAATGTTGATGTATACCAACAATTTGGACAAATGTCATTTGGTAAATGTTTGTCTTATATGTTGTGTCTATCATCAACACATGCGGGTACGCCTGCCATAAAGTATGAGATGTGGGATGTATAAAAAACCTTGTGTATGGTATATGTGGGTTTATCTATATGAGGGGTGTAAATATATTTTTTTTTGTTGTAGTATACTAAAAAAACACATACATTGGAGTTTTGCCAATTTTACTTGTATTGTTTTATTTTCGTGTGGGCACTATATACTATTCCTAAGGCTGGCATGTTTTTTGGGATTCTGGTCCCTCATGTGCCTAATATATTCGAGGCTCAATATTTTACTCTGCAAGTTGCTTTACAATACAAATCTCTTTTTCGGCGGGTCTTATTGCATGTGCATGTCCCTCGAGGTGTTCATCGCTTAATAATTATGAGAATTATCTACAACAACTAGGATTTATCTGGCTTTTTTTATATAGTACTTTCCTTGTAATTCAAACTGATAATTTTTTGTTGTTAGTGTTTCTAAGAGTGGGTGCCCCTTTATATGCTTCACCACGATCCAATTTAACTACTAATCCACTTATTTTTTTGCGACCGTTTCATGATAATAACATATCTATTTTCATGACTTATATTACTTACTCAATCAACCATTTCTTCACGAGATGAAAAAACCTAATAATTTTCAATAATTTAATTAGTTATTATCAAATAACAAAGCCTAATAATTACTTATTATCAAATAACTTAAAAACCTAATAATTAAGTAAAAACTGATTCGTGTTGTATGACCCTTTTCTTTCAGAACCCACCATACTCTATCCTACTATCACTTCCATTGCCACCGTCATCACCATCATTGCCGTTGTTATCATCGTTGTTCCGCCGTCATCATCCCTGTAGTTACCGCCGAAACGTCCAAAATTATCGCAGTACTGTTTAAAATAGTTACCATCCTCATCATCGTAATAATTATAACCCTCAACGGGTAATAGTTAAAATCAGAACAAATAAATAATTGCTATGTCATATTGACATCGTTAATAAACTATATCGCTTAAAATATATACAAATATGGAATTTATCGATATAAAATGAATTAATAAGTACGATTTATATAGTATTTTACTAAGAATATTACGTCGAGTCAAATAATTATCGAGAATATTACATCTTATCAAATAATGTAATAATACAAGATTACACTGTCATCGAGATATTACATCGCGTAAAAAATATAAAATATACAACTAAGGTAACGACCCGTGAGAGACTTAACAGGCAATATATATAAACACTAACGACTTGTAACAAAATTCATGGCTTGTGAAAATTGTGCTAGTGAAGGGCGTCACAACCCATTAAGTAATTGAATGACTTATTCAATGGATTGTAAACCTGTATGGCTCATAAAGACTCTTACGGGCCGTAAGAAGAACATCATGACATAAAAGTGGGTGGATATATATTAAAAACCCTATCAAAATAAAAAAACTACCGCCCTGACAAGGATATGAATTTTTATCCTAGTGTCATAATCTTTCTACCGTACAACAAAAGGATAAAGATAAAAAGTCAAAATGGCATCTCACAATCTAGTGATTGTTAAGCTGTCTCACGTATTGGAGGTCGTGTTCTCATATTAATGGAAGATAATGCACCTTAGTGACCATCATGATCTTTATAATATTCCCCAACAACAAATGACATTCTCCTCTTTTTCTGCTTTTAATAATCCAACATTATGTTACTTATCCTTTTATACATTCCACGTTAATATTATATGTTTCTTCTACTCTATGCACCTATAAAGACATAATATTCTTTGTTGGTCCGTATTCATTGGCGATTTAAGACATTGGTGAACATCAATATATCCTTCAAGGAGTTATCTGCTAGCTGTTAATTGTATATATTGTTCAAAGTTCCAAAAACATGGGATTTGTGGACAAAAAGGACATCGAGAATTGTGGAGGGGATTCAGAGGTTGAAGATTTAGATGAGATGGCGTGTATTAACAAGAACATGAGCGAGAGTTTGACATGTGTAATTGAAGATGACGAAGAAGAAGATGTTCAAGGGAAGTTACACATTGGCCCTCGACGTACCCTTAAAGAACAGTATGAAGCAGACAAGGTATGCTTCTTGTATGTTTTTGTCAAAGTGTATTTGGTTTTAACTGTTGTGTTGCACTAAAGTTATCGCGATATGCATTGCTTACTTGTAATGCTATATAGGACTTGATGTATTTTGATTTTGATTATGCTTGTTTTATAGGATGACGAGAGCTTGATGAGATGGAAAGAACAACTTCTTGGAGCTGTGGATATTAACTCTGTTGCTGGTAATGAGATGTTAGAATTATCAAATGCAATTTTTATGTTTTATTCCTGGTGATGTTTATTTCTCTGATGTTAATATTGTTGCAGAAACACTAGATCCAGAAGTCAAGATCTTGAGTCTTGCTATTGTATCACCTGGTAGAGAGGATTTGCTTCTCCGGATTCCAGATAATGGAAAAGTGAAAGGAACATGGTTTACGCTGAAAGAAGGGAGTCGTTACTCGATTAAATTCACTTTCCAAGTTCAGAACAACATTGTTTCAGGTCTCATGTACACCAATACAGTCTGGAAAACTGGTCTCAAAGGTATGATTTGTTTAGGGCTGTACAAAAAATTAGTAGCTCGAAGCTCGTTCGAAAAAAGCTCGGCTCGAAAAAAGCTCGAATCTAATCGAGCCGGCTCGGCTGGGCTCGAATTCTAAACGAGCCGAACTCGAGCTAGGGTTAGCTCGGTTCGATCTCGGCTTGTGGCTCGGTTCGTTGGCTTGGCTCGTGGCTCGGTGTATATAATATATGTATATATATTTATATAGTATAATAATAATAATAATAATTATTATTATTATTATTATTATTATTACTAGTACTATTATGATTATTATTTTTATATTAAGATTTTAAAAATATTATCTTAAAACTAAAAATGGATTTTTTTAAAAACATTAAGTATTTTGTTTAAAATATATAACTTGATAGTAATTGTTTATATTCAAAATAATAATATTTGTTCCATAAGTACGGAGTACCCAACAAAATGTAAAAACCCTAATATATTTTTTGTGTTTTCATATAAATTAATGTGAAAAATAAAAAATATATATATTTAAATCAAGCCGGCTCGAACGAGCACAAGCTGGCTCGAACTTTTCACGAGCCGAACTCGAGCCGGTGTTTTGAGCTCGTTAAAATTTTCGAGCCGGCTCGGCTAGACTCGATAAGCTTCAAGCTCGAGCTCGAACCCATTCTGACTCGGCTCGGGTCGTTTACAGCCTTAGATTTGTTTCTGATCAAAGTATGCATTTGACACGTGAACTGAATACCACTTCGTCCTGTTTAAACCACATCTATGATACTCGACTATAAGCCTAAAATATTACAAACACTATTTGAGTTGAGTGGAAGCAATCCAAGGAAGAGTGAATTCTCCACTTTAAAGTTGTGAGTTTCTTGCGGGAATCCAAACAATACTTGTAATATCGGTTGGATGTTATCTTGAGAACTTTAAATAATGCAAGAACTTGCCAGATCCATTCATAATCATTATTTTATCCAGACATCCATTATTATTATTATCATACAACATTGTTATATGAATTTATATGTGTAATGCATTTGAATATTTTTAAAATTTCCATGTGTAAATTAACTACTCACACATGTGTATGTTTTATACTTTTACACATGTGTATGTTTACTTTTACACATGTGTAAAGTTTATAATACATGAGTACATAAAAGTTAACTACATTCATATACCAATGTTGTGTTTTAATAATAATCCTTGTATTGCATTTAGAATAATTATTTGATTGTTTTCATCGAGCTCTTGAAGGTCTAGTAACATTTAGGACTTCTTATTTGATATTTCCCCTTCGACGGTGTGGGGCCAAATCATTACAATTTGTTTGGCTATACATGTGCATAAACATGTCTAGTTATATGCTCATTAACAACGAGGTGACTTTGTTTACAGTTGACAAAACCAAAGAAATGATTGGCACTTTCAGTCCTCAACAAGAGCTTTATACCCATGAAATTCCTGAAGATACTACTCCTTCTGGAATATTTGCTAGAGGATCATATTCAGCAAAAACTAAGGTACTTCCTATCAAAGTTAAGTCTTTTTTCATGACTTGGTACAAATTGTGATTTCTATAATATTTTAACTACACCCCTCTCGGGTTCTCATAATCTTTTATAGTTTCTAGATGATGATAGCAAGTGTTACTTGGAGCTCAACTATACGTTTGATATCCGGAAAGACTGGCAATAATCTTGAAGTCCGTAGAAACATTCCATTTCTGAATGAATCTTATCACCAAAAGATTGAAAAAAAAAAGTTTAAGGTTTTTGCGGGTATCTACTTGATAATCACATTGTTACATTAAATCAGATATATGTTAATCCATTTGTTATGAATTGAATTTGTTTGCAAATATCTTCTTTATCTCAGGATATTAAGTAGGGGTTTGGGTTTTTTTATACAACAAATATCTAACATTGCATTTATGGGCTTCGGTTTAGCATAAACGGGAACGGGTTAGCAAACAAGTCATGTTCATATCAAAGTGTTGGGTATGAGCACATGTAACTAAACAAATAATGTACATGTGAAAGTGACATGTTCGCAAAGACTCGTTTAGTTGTTTTTTCATCTAGTTATACGAAATGCGTTTTATATAAAACGGTAACTTATTTGATTTTTGTGCCTATATATAGAATTTTGGCATAGTTTAATTATAATTTCATAATATTATATTGGAAATGCGTTTTATATGGAAGAAATAAATTGTCAAGTTAAATGAATTATGTTCACGCGAAGCCATAAAAACACATTTTGCGTTCAAGTTCATCTCATTGACACAATATTTGAATTTCTTCCAAGAACCAATGAATAGAAACATTTGGAAGCCGTGATGAGATTTTCCTTTTCATTTTAAACTACACATATTGTTCTTATAAATATATAAATGACATAATGTGTCTTTACATTTCAACTAGTACATTAGATGTCTTTTCTCCTACATATTTTTTTTATGCTTGATATCGTTTGAACTAACTTTAATTCATTCCACCTTAAGTTTATCATATGTCCCTCGTATGAGGGGCATTTATGTCATCTTAAGTGTGCTATTGATTTAATCTTCACCCTAACTTAAAATGAGTATTTTATAAATGAGTCCTATTTTTTTATCTTCTTCCTCTCATCCCTCTCTGAACCTGCACCACCACCATCAATGCTATCTCGCTTGTAACCCAAATAAAGATTCTTCCTTGCCGCGATAACCGCCAATGGCCACCACCATCATCAACTACAACACCCTTGGCGTGATCGCCTCCCATCACACCATCTTCTTCATCCCTAACATAAGTCCATCTATTTTTGACTTACTCACACAAACAAAATCTCTCTACTATATTCACTAGGAACCTAGAAGCCATCATAATGCACTACCAAAACAACCATATAGCCTATGTATGTTACATTCCCATAATAAAATTAAACCATTTTCCCCATGTCTTTCAAGCTTGGTATTGAATAGTGATAGTAGTAGTAGTAGCAATAGTGATAGTAATGATGGTGATGACAATGATGGAGGAAGAGTAGGAGTACGAGGATGAAGAGGAATAATAGTAGGAGGGTGAGGAGTGTGAGATTTAGTCTTTTCAATGTAATATTTGTAATATAATAAAACATCTTAATATTATTGAATGCATTTGCAGAGTTAATTTCAGTTAATTAAGGTCATTTGAAGTCTAACAAAGACCCTATAGTACATAGTTTCGTATTTCGTAATTTTAGGAATTATTGTATCACGTTACGATAAGTGTTGGTGATAACCCGACTAATTGTAAAATCTAGAAATTGGTCAATATGCTTAAATTAGCTTAAACTAATACATTATAAGTGGAATTGTATTTAAACAAATAAAAATCAAAAGTTGGTGATCATTGTTTCGTGTTATCCAAAAATTTACGTTTGTATTAGAGTTATAAACCTAAATAAGATATGGGTGTGCTATCTAGCACTTAATATGACAGTTATTTTCTAAAATATTATAATGTTTAGTGATGTTATTATTTATTTGCATAAATGGAATAAAACCCTCAAATATAATTACGACTTTTATAAAATATACAAGAACAAACTAACTGACCAAGTGTCAAAATTCAATTTAAAAAGGACCAATCCTTCCTCTCTCCATATGTGGTGTCCCACATAAAATATAATGATATGGAACTCTTTTAAAAATCTAGCATATAGATTATTTTTTGGAACGGTCAACGAATAAATTTTAAACCCGATCACTCGGGTAAAACTAATGGCAAAAGGCTACTCATGCTCACGAACGCAGGCAACGCTGGTAACTAGACTCGCCTACTATTCCAAGGGAAATCCACTATCAAAAGGTCTACTGTGGTAAAACCCTTAACCCACTAGGAGCATATTACACCTACTAAGACTCCAACCCATGACCTTCACTTTGAAAAGTCATAGGATCTCTTCTCCAAACCAATTGATCTAGAACTCATTGGCCTACACGATAGATTATGACCCACTTATTCAGTACCTTGATCCTTATCTCTTGAACTCGTTTTGTCAACATCTTCACATTCAAGCTCACACTCTCTTCTCTCTCTCTCGCTAATCGGCCAAGAACCCCAAACCCCCACCCTTTCATAATTATTTGTTGATCTAAAATAAGAAACATGTATGAATCCTCTTTTATTCGAAGCTTTGAGGGGTTTTAGATGAAATATAAGCTCATTTGGAGGATCCAACAAGAACATCCATAAGATTTCTAATTCTCTTTAGTGTTTTTCAAGGGTATAAACATTGATCTCTTTTTCACGTGCATGCAAGGTTTGATCTTGATTTTTACAAAGGTTGTTTACCAAATTGAAAGGGGTTTTGAATCAAATAGTAAACAATGGTCTTATAGTAAAAGGAGGTTTTTGAAAGAGAAAAAGTGTATGTATATGTATCATATGAATGTATGTATGTATATGTGTTGAAAGTAGTCTTGAATCTAATAGATTGTTGTTAGATTTTCGCATACAAAAATGATCTAGATTTGGTTTGTGTTAAAAACTTTATATGAGAACTAAATTCGAAAGGAAACCAATAGTAAAATATATGTATGTGTACGCATATGTGGGCGGGGCATGTTAGCTAAATGTGTTATTAAATGCTAGATTCTAAATGCATTAATCATTAGGGGATAGGTGTTTATTAAAATAGTGTTTCTTGAAAACTATAAACCAAAATGGTGTTTTTCATTTATCTTTGCCATTTATTATTTGTATAAATAGTTTTTAAAGAGCACTATTTTGATAACTAGCTTTCCCATAAACACTAGCTTGGTAAAATTTTTATTTTTATTGTAGCTTCGCATCATGATCATGGTATTCATGATGAGTTGTATGTTAAAAAATATGGCTTGAGCTAAATAATAATAAGATAACCAAGTTGGTTGAATGACAATATAATTGATGAACTTATTTAAATAATTTTAAGAATCTATGCCATCATTTGGTATTTAAGTTTTCTTATTGGAAAACCAAATAAAAGTAAGTAGACACAAGTTTACCAAATACTATTGTTTGTCGACTTTTATATTTACTAACAACTTTGTATTTTAAAACGGAAATGATTTGATAAATAACTAGTTAAAAGGACTTAGACAACTTTTCTTTTCTAGCATATAAGATTGCATATCCTATACCAATCAATAATATGATGTTTCATGCTAAATTAAAATCTTGTAAAATTTGATTTAAAACAAGTCGCAATAGCAAATACAAACAAAAAAAATTGTCAAAAGAAATTTAAACCCCATACTAATTGTTACCCCCTCTTCTAGGTTTAGAGAGACATGTATTGCCCTATTATGGCCACCTTGTATACAAATTCCACGAAGCAAAGTTTTTCCCTTCTTTAATATCCATTTCATTCAATAGTCTTGTTGAGTGTATATAGTCTTGTTGAGTGTGGATGACACGTTTTATCTTTAATTTCTTTAATTTGAATTAGGAAACAATTGCTTAAAAGAAGTTGGTCGTGGTCAATAAACTTCATGATGAAAGACCAAGTAGGCATAATATTCTATAATTGATTACTAATAATTATGAACATACTGTCAAGTGTTCAATGGAAGTTTGACACATACACTCAAAACATGAGAATCCGGATACTTAAATATTCTTAGTTTTCACAAGTTTTTTGATCCAAGTTAACTACTTGAAGATATATTAGTTTTTGACTTATGATCTTAT
The DNA here is from genome assembly GCA_025506515.1 of Flaveria trinervia. Taxonomy (NCBI): domain Eukaryota; kingdom Viridiplantae; phylum Streptophyta; class Magnoliopsida; order Asterales; family Asteraceae; genus Flaveria; species Flaveria trinervia. Next base: position 31,203,826 of record CM046446.1, read on the forward strand.
ATATTTGTCTCCGTTGGTTACAAGATCTTAAATAGTGGGTCCCAACTTTTGTCTTACAACGACATGAGGAGTATACACATCTCCATTAGCTTGAGCATTAGACCACATAGAATGTCTCAAATCAAAGTAGTTAACCAATCCATAAAATGTAAGCTAAACACATACTATGATTGGTAAGACGCGAACACCTTTAAGTACACTATCTTTGACAAATTTGTAGTGAGCAACCCATGTAACATCCGTTGAATTTCAAAATTATGAAACCAAACCCGAACTCACTTTAAACTTTTATACGATGGAAATTTTAATATCTAAAATTTTTATTATTATTTTATTAAATCAAATGTGTTAAATGTGCAAATTAAGCAATATTGAAAATTGTTTTATTCATTTTATATTTTAAATAAAGAATAATAATTTATTTATTTTATAAATAAATCTTTTTGATAAAAATATAATCTTTATTTAACATTTTACAACAAATAACTAAATTCAAAAGACTTATTAAAACTTATAAAGTTATAAAATGAATTTTAATAAACTTATAAAGTTACAAGTCTTATAAAAGTTATAAAGATTTTATAAGAAAATAAATTCTAATTATTCTTTTATCTATTTTTTATTTAATCTTATATTTATTTCAAAACCATAACCCCCTTTTAAAAGACTTATAAATCACCATTAACACCATTCATACCTCCTCCTAACCTCAAGTATAAAAGCAAGGCTTAGACCTCACTTTTTATTTACTCATTTTCTAAAAATCTCACTGACATATCTTTCTTTCATCCATTGGTTATGATCAATTTGAAGAATTTTATTTTACAAGAAATTTCAAGAATTCTTAATTCTAAGGTAATCTTTAATTACTTTTATATTATACATTTTAATCATCCAAACATCCAATTGTTCTCATGACTTTATCTTCTTACTATTGTTTTTTCGTTTACCAAATCTCTTTTTATTTTAATCATCATCATTTGATTATTAACATTTTAATAATCAAACCTTATAACAATCACTAACATTCCTAAATCAAGCTAACAACACACTAACATAAACAAAGAATCTCGTTTGCATATGGACGGCTATGCCGCCGTATTCGGTTATTCCACAAGATTATTGTTCTAAATGATGCCTATGCCAAAGTCTTAGAATATTTTTATAATTCAAATAAAGACTAATATACCATATATTGACATAATAAAATGTTCTAACCTGTTTCATGCTTTAATGATTTTAAAAGTGCACATAAGTGCCTTATTACAATTCTGGCAGCATATAATCTTACTTTAACCGACCTAACTTGATGAAAACAAAATAAATTCGAGTAAACTCAGACTCCAATGTTAATTTCTTTGAATTACCTTTTCAACAACAGTTTATACATCTTCAAACGCAATCGGACGACTCAACAATAGCCTAAACAAGATAAGTGCGCATTTCAACACCTTCTATCTTGTGATGCTTGTTTGACCTGTTTAATGATCTTTTCATAAAATTGTTTCTGAATGAAAGTTGTCCGGGAGACTTTGAACTAATCAAGTATAAATATTTATATTTTTATGAAAATGTTTTCTGTTTTTAAAAGCTGTTCAAACACATACCAAACATTTTGTTCAAATCCAAAATTGATGCAATAATCCTTTTTCAATCTACCTTTTGTTTTTAGCATTCTTCAAACGTCCTAATTTCTTGTAATGAACTCCAAACTTAAGTTATTGTTCTTTTTATCATTTAGGACATCACCTTTGACTCTTGACATTCAAGTTTTCTTATGTACTCTACAACCACCACTATACTTGTGAGTTTTCCATGTGAGTATTTCTATACCCCTTTTTTATATTTTCACACTTTGGGATGAAACATGTTATCTTATAATCATTGCACTTGTAAAACGTTTGATTCTTTTAAACTTATGGCAATTCACTTGTATGTTGTGGTTAGTTGATCTTTGTCGCTACTATGTAATGTTGATTATATGTACAATCATTAACTATTGCTAGCCTGACGACGTCATAGATCTGTGGGCCTGACAGGCCTGCTTGGTTGATCCAAGTACACTTAGCTAATCGTATATACTTGTAAACGTTTGAGACTTGTAAAACTATCAAGGTTTGATTGTGCATTCTGTCTTATATCCCTAGTTACTTTGTTCACTAATTTCATAACATGAGTTGCCATCTTTTATATACTTATGTTTTTGAAAACTATAGAAATCTCACCAAGATTATGTCACCGTTTATTTTTAGCATGTTTCAGGCTTAATACTTGAGATTTCTCTTCGTGCTCATATAAGACTTGGACCTAGTTTAACTAAATATGTTATTTCATTATTTGAAGCTTTTGTATTGTATGGACTTATTTGTCTTGTAATGGTTAATGATTATTGATATTTAATATTATTTTAACTTAATTAGTTCCATGTGCTATGAACAATCATTTCACATTCATCCGCCCTGATGATTCCGCCATCGATCGGGGTGTGACTAAGACTTGGACCTAGTTTAACTAAATATGTTATTTCATTGTTTGAAGCTTTTGTATTGTATGGACTTATTTGTCTTGTAATGTTTAATGGTTAATGATATTTAATATTATTTCAACTTAATTAGTTTTATGTGCTATGAACAATCGTTTCACATTCGTCCGCCCCGATGATTCCGCCTCGGTCGGGGTGTGACAGCTTGGTATCAAAGCCATGGTTATAGGGAATTAGGTTATTAGAAATTAAATGACCTAGACTATAACTAAGTACCATTACACATGAGTCCTCTCATGTATTTTATATTCTTAGATAGGATTTTATGTGCCTTATGTGTTTATACTTGATTATATGATTATATGCCTTATGTGCTTATTCTTATACTTTGAATCTTATCAATGCACACACGAATCTTAAATCATATTCTAAGACATTAAAATGGTTTTCAAAATGAATTTTGAATTTTTATTTGTGATTTTCAAGTCTTGTCAAAGTCTATGTCCTATAACTTGAGACATGTAATGCTGGAAGAGCGTGATGCATGTATTTCAAGGTGTTCTGTCTAGGAAAGGTATTCATATAAATCCAAATCAACCGATGGATCCGTTTACCTTACCTGGGAACCTTTGGGGTGAGTGTCCGCTTATAGGTACACATGTCTTCATTAAGGTTGTAGTTGACCTAATACTTTGATAAGTCAATGTAATGCTTTGGTTTGTAAGCCGAACGTTACACCTGAAACATCTTGTTACTTTACATCATTTTATTATTGATCTTGTCTTTTGGATCTTAAAACTCATTACCCGATTCTCTTAACGACCCTTAATAATCTTTTTTTTAATGTCTTTCCTTCCAAACTGCACTTATTCTGCAACCTCATCTCAATGTTACTTTTATTCTGAACTAAACCATTAATTTTAACAAACACGATTCACGTATCAAATTTAAATAATGCAACTTTGAAACTTTAATGACATAAGTAAACAAGAATCGAACATCTAGAACACTATTAAAGTTATTTGCTTGAGAAGCTCCTACGAATTCATATCCCATCCAAAAGTGTTCTGAATATATTTCTCATGCTCGTTAACCTGAGTCTCGTGTTGATCTAAAACTTGGTGTTGTGTCAAAACCTTCCTAATCATCTTGAACCGCTTGACATGTAAAAGCCTATCAGTTGAAATTCAAAATTAATAGTTTTGCACCCTTTTGCCAAGAAACACATGAAATCATGAATTATGAAATTTAACAAACTTAAGCATAGCAAAATATCATAATTAAACTTATTGAATTTAAACGCTCCCAAGAGTTCACTTGCGAACGGGAAATAAAATCCAAGTCTCCTCGTATCCTCGAAATTAGTCTTCTCAAGATTAAATTTTGGGATCAATTTCTTAAAGTAGGGGAGACTGTAACATCCGTCGAATTTCAAAATGAAACCAAACCCGAACTCACTTTAAACTTTCATACGATGGAAATTTTAATATTTAAAATTTTTAATATTATTTTATTAAATCAAACGTGTTAAATGTGCAATTTAAGCAATATTGAAAATTGTTTTATTTATTTTATCATTTAAACAAAGAATAATAATTTATTTATTTATAAATAAATCTTTTTCATAAAAATATAAATCTTTATCTATCATTTTAAAATAAATAACTAAATAGAAAACACTTATTAAAACTTATAAAGTTATAAAATGAATTTTAATAAACTTATAAAGCTACAAGTCTTATAAAAGTTATAAAGATTTAATAAGAAAATAAATTGTTATTATTCTTTTATCTACTTTTTATTTAATCTTATATTTATTTCAAAATCATAACCCCTTTTAAAAGACTTATAAATCACTATTAACAGCATTCATAACCTCCTCCTAACCTCAAGTATAAAAGCAAGGCTTAGGCTTTACTTTTTATTTGTCCATTCTCTAAAAATCTCACTGACATATCTTTCTTTCATCCATACAGCTTCAAGAAGCTCATCATCCTCTGCCTATCAGCAGACTTCTTCATGCTCTTTTGGATGATGGCTCTTGACTTTGCAGCTTCTTCTTTGTTGTCTTTCTTTCCTTGACTAACTCAAGCTCGAGTTGTTTTAAGTACTCAAACTCAATATAGTCATAAGGTAAGGGAAGGAGTGCATCTGCCTGATAAAGGCCTGTGGCACTTAGGTAGTTAATCATCTTGATTGTGTCTTCTTCCTTATCTACCTGAGGTTCTTGTTAAACCACATCCTCTTGTTCAGGACTTTCTTGAACTGGTGAGAGGGTAGGCATACCTTTGTACAGTCTTTTTCTTCTTCTCTATTCTTTGACTTGTGCTAAGAGTTCTGCATCTTCTGCCTCCTTCTTCTCTCTTGACCTTTCCAGATCAACCAGCTCATTCAATTCATCCAAGGGGAGAGAAATGATATTATCTATGTCATAGTTCCTAGTCTGCAGATAGTTGATCCTGACTGCCCTTACCTCATCATTTTGAGTATCTGGTATGGGGGTAGCCCTGATTGCAGACTCCATGAGTCTTGGAGATTCAGTAGAGGAACTTTCTCCCCTTAGCCTCCTTTTCCTCTCTCTCTCCTCCTCCTCGATCTCCTCAGATGTCATCTTTATTTTTCCTTTGTCACTCCCAGACCTTTGTGACTCAGGGTGGAGAGAGCTTTGGCCTTCATTGCTCGTTGCAACATCTGAGCTCAGGCCAGAGAGTGGTTGAGAAGCACCTTCACCAGCAGGTGTCTCAGAAGGAATATGGATCTCTGTAGCAGTTGGAGATGATGAGACAGGGCTCTCAGGTTCTGTCACTGGGCCTTCAGTCAAGGTTTCCCCTATGAAGCTAATCTTAGGGCCTGCCTCAACATCCAGTTGACTGATGACATTACCTGATTGCCTTAGTCTCCTTGTTAGACTGAACTCTGCAATGATCCTGTCTTGGATTTTTTTAGCTAGTCTGTCAGCTTGTCTTGATTGGCTTGGGTTGACAAGTGGCATGTTGACTAGATCCAGACCTTCATAGTAGTCCAAGTTCTGAAAATTAAAAACTTCTTGCTGTCCTTGAACTCTTATGATAATGAGGGCCTTCCTGTTGTTGTCATACCTCCACCCAATAACGTGATTGAAGGATGATGAAGGTGACTTAGCCCTTGGTATCCCATCCTCAAACAGACTCTGTATGAAGGAGTCTGTGTAGTCCACATCAATGTGAACTAGAGGAGGTTGCTGAGAATGCACACTTGCAAGTGAGGATGGTGAGTCCTCAATGTCCATTCTCTCGGAGGAACTCCCAGGTTCTGTGGCTGGAATGACTTTCTCCCCCTTTTTGGTAGCATCGCCCACTTGCATAGGTGAGCTGGAGGATAGGTCAATCACATCCACAGGTTCTTGTGTTCCTGGTTGAGCTCTCCTTAAGGGTCTCCTAGCTAGTTTTTCCTTAAGATATGAAATCTCAAGTTGCTGATCATTGATCCTGTTTTGTAAGGTAGTCACCCGAGAGTCAAGGTGACTGACCTTTGAGACTAGGTAAGTGCATGTTTTAGACAGTTTTTGCACTTTTAGTCTCAGATCCCCCTCATCTTCATCAGAAGAATCACTTGGGGTGGAGAAGATTGGACCAGAGTCCTTTCTCTCATGACCAGTTCTAAGTTCTTGGCTACTGGATTTCCTCTGCTCACTGGCAGTCTCAGTTGAGATGTCAGTGGGCTGAGTTGCCATGGTTGAGGTCTTAATGATGTAATCACTTTTAGAAGTGAGAGCCTCTTCCATATGGACATCCTGAACAGGTTCAGTAGTGTCCACCTCAGTTGTAGGGGACTGATGTGGAATAGATGTAGGAGACTCAATAGTACTCATCTCTCTTTGAGTAGAGGGAAAGAAGAGAGATTCATTATACTCACTGAAACCTATATCTTCATCAGTATAGAAGTCAAGGTTGGGAATGGATTGGTTGAGATCTAGAGGCTGGGGATGGTAACTGTCCACTGAAGGTTGATCACTTGAGTGTTGAGACTCAGAGTGATGGATTAAGGCAGTAGGGCTAATGTGCTCATCAGGCTGAGCATGAGGAACCTCAACACTGATTCTTGAAGAGATGGGAGTGGTCTACTCCTTAGGAGAAATGGGAGCTCCAGTGTCCACTTCTTCCTGTGTGGGTGAGTATATGGGGACCTCCACAGACTGAATAGTCTGAGCAGGGGTTCGTTTGTATTTTCTTTGGTAGGTGATGGAGATTTGAGGCTGTGTGGGTGGTTGGGAAGTAGCAGGTGTGGGTTCAACACTAGCTTGTGCTGCTAGGTTGTCACCTTGAGCAATGAGCTCTAGCATTTTTGGACTAGGGCTGTTTCTACCCCAGAGAATCCAACAATGGACTTTCTCAATATTTTAAAGATACCGGGCTTCATCTGTCCCAATTTAAGAATGTTACCTGTTTCCCTTAACTGTGAGCCCAGTTCACAGTTAAGAATGTACTGGACATATCTTGGAAACATGTAATATTCTAAGGAGTCTAAATTAGCAAGCAAATTTGTATAAACAAACTGAGAGTACCCGAACTTGACTCCTTGAACCATTCCATGGACTATGAAGGAGAGATCTTCAGGAATCTGGTCCCATCCACCATGCTTGTTTGATAAGCTGTGGATGACCACATGGAATAGGAATCTCCATTGGGATGAGACCTTCCCTTTCCTAAAGGTCTTTACAGAGAAATCTCCCTCATACCCCATCTGCTCAAAGGAATGATTAACAGCTTCCTTTGTGAAGAACACCTCACCTTCTTCATCATCCAGCTGAAGATGTCTATTGATGATGGCCGGAGTGATAAAGATTGTTCTCCCCTGCACTGTGGCAGATAGTGCCTTCTCCCCATCCATAATGACCTCTTGGCAGGTCTTCCAGAATTCAATCAACTGATCGTCATAGAGTGGAGGATCAATGGTGAGGGAGGTGAAGTAGTTTGACAGAGACAAGAAACGACAACCTCTGAGAAATGAGGATCTTTCTCAGAGCATAACAAAGCAACTTGATTGTGTTGTCTATGTAGCTGCATGGTAAAGTTAGGATCATTTCTGTGAACAAGGTTGGCCATTTTGATGTAGCTTAAGGACGAAGGCAGAAGAATGAAAGAAATTTCAGAGAGAAATTTGGGTTTTTAGGTTTGGAGGAAGAACAGATGATAGAAAGAGGGGGAAACCGTTGGGTTTATATGTGAGAGGGATTTCAGATAAAGTTTAATGAAAGAGGATAAACTTTGAAATCTGGATGTCGGTCCCACCTCTGAAAAAGTAGTTTACTTTTTGCTCAAAAAGTAGTTTTCTTGGAAGTCAAAAAGCTTCCGAAGGTTAATTATCTTCGGAAGTTTTAATTAAAAAGCTTCCGAAGCTAAAATACTTCGGAAGAATTTCCTGAGAGATTTGAAAATTTTGCTTCGGAAGAAAAATTAAATCTGGGTGCTTTGTGTGTAAACAGACAAAGCTTCCGAGAGTTAATTTTGCTTCGGAAGTAAATGATCCTTAAAATTGAGTAAATGTCTGAGACAAATATTAAGCTTCGAAAGATAAATTTTGAAAACTCTTCTGAAGGTAAACTTCTCAGACAGTTATTTAATTTGAAGGCATGATCTACTTCCGAAGTTAAAAACAAAACTTTCGAAGTATCAGAAATTTTAAAAAATCTAAGGAAAATCTTCAAAAAAAAAAAATTTTGATCCAAAGAAAACAAGAGCTTATGAAAGTGATGAACTAGACAACTTAGGAACACATGAATTTTAAAGAAATAATAAGAATTAGTTTTAACAAAGATCTACTCAAGGTTGATCATCCCAATAACTGATAAAAGATATTTAAATCTCTGTTCATCAAAAGCCTTTGTAAACAGATCAGCATATTGTTCATCTGTGTGAACCTTGACTAGTTTAATTAATCCCTTTTCATAGTTATCTCTTATTAATGATACCTGATATTGATGTGCTTTGTCCTTGAGTGCTGCACAAGGTTCTCTGTGATTGAGATAACACTGTTGTTGTCTATGTGAATAGGAGTCTCTTTGAAGTTTAATCCATAGTCCAGCATCTGATTTTGAATCCAAAGTACTTGAGCACAGTAGCTTGCAGCAGCAATGTATTCAGCTTCAGCAGTTGATGCAGAGACACAACATTGTTTCTTGCATTGCCATGAGAAACACTTCCACCAAGAAATTGACATCCCCCAGATGTAGACTTTGCAGTCATGTTGCAACGACCATAATCACTATCTGTATAGGCATACAGATTGAAGTCAGAATTCTTGGGATACCATAGGCCAAGTGTTGATGCACCTTTGAGGTATCTTAGAATCCTCTTGACAGTGATAAGGTGAGACATCTTAGGGTTGGCTTGATATCTTGCACAAATACATGTAGCAAACATGATATCAAGCCTGCTAGCAGTAAGATACATAAGAGACCCAATCATAGCCCTGTATAAATGCTCATCTACACACTCCTCCTCAAGATCAGGCCAAGAGAGTGGTTTCTGGCTATGGGTGTCTTAACAATCTTACAGTCAGTCATACTAAACCTCTTGAGTATGTCCTGAACATACTTTGACTGACTTATGAAGATGCCATCTTCAACTTGCTTCACTTGAATTCCCAGAAAGAAATTGAGTTCCCCCATGGCACTCATTTCAAATCTATCTTTCATCAGCTTCTCAAAGTCTTTGCAGAGCTTTGGATTAGTTGAACCAAAGATGATGTCATCCACATATACTTGAACCAGCAATATGTCTTTTCCTTGTCCTTTGATGAAGAGAGTTCCATCTATAGTACCCCTCCTGTATCCATGTTTACAGAGATACTCAGACAGTGTCTCATACCACTTCATGGGTGCCTGATGTAGCCCATAGAGACTTTGTCAAGCTTGCAAACATAATCAGGATGATCAGGATCTACAAAACCAGGTGGCTTTTTGACATAAACCTCTTCATCTATCACTCCATACAAAAAGGCACACTTCACATCAAGTTGAAAAACCTTGAAGTTCTTGGATGCAGCAAATGCCAGGAATATCCTAATAGCTTCTAATCTTGCCACTGGAGCAAAGACATCAATGTAGTCAATCCCTTCTTCTTGTGTGTGTCCTTGAACAACTAGTCTAGCTTTGTTCTTGATGATGACGCCTCTATCATCTTTCTTGTTCCTAAACACCCATTTGGTTCCAATGGTAGTCTTCCAGAAGGAAGAGGACAATGGTTCCAAACTTTCTGCCTTTTGAATTGAAGCAGCTCTTGTTGCATAGCTTCAACCCAACTTCCATCCTTTAGAGCTTCATCAACTTTCTTTGGCCCTATCTGGGATAGAAAACAAGAGTGAAGACAAATATTTGCTTCATGGGTTTGTCCTCTTGTCTTTACCCCTGAGATAACATCTCCAATGATGTTTGTGGTAGGGTGAGACTTATGGATCCTAAGCTGAGGGATCACAGCAAGTTGTTGAGAAAGATCTAAATTTGAGAAATTTAGATCTAAATTTGAGAAATTAGATCTGGCATAGATGTTTCTCCCACCACATCGACACACTTATCAAGTGAAACTTGATCCAAGCAGTGTGTGACATCGTTGATGTTCTCATCTGTGGTGTGGTTACTGGCATCAAGAAATTCTTGGTCACTGTGACCATCACCATTGTTGTCTTCTACAGTTGAGGTGTTCTTATCTGGTTGTAGATCCTCTGAGCTGGATTTTGAAGGCATACCAGATGTATCAGCTGAATTTGTCATTGTTGGGCTGATAGAAACCTCTTTTGCAGAAGTGATTCCAACTGGAGCTGAAGATATATGTCTTGAAGATCTTCCTAGCTCAAACCTTGGATCAGGATCATCTGTATTCAAATTTTTTGCAGATCCTGAAACATTCTCACAAGATTTGTTAAAACAGTTGGTAACCAAATCAAGATCAAACAACCAATCCGGACCAGAACCAGTAACACAAGGTGTGTGTTCATGGAAAGTCACATTGGCTGACTCCTCAACAATTCTAGTTCTGAGATTGTACACACTATAAGCCTTAGCTTGGGAAGAGTATCCAATAAAGTGTCCATCATCTGATTTCTTAGCAAACTTGGAAATTTGATCTTTGGTATTCAAGATGGTGCAAGGACATCCAAATAACCTCAGAAAACCAATGAAAGGTCTCCTCTTTTGCTAAAGTTCATAAGGAGTTTTTCCATTAGTCTTAACTACTAAAACTCTATTTTGCACATAGCAGGCAGTGTTGACTGCCTCTGCCCAGAAGGTGATGGGCAGTTTTGAGTCAGACAACATGGTTTTTGTAGCTTCAATCAGTGTCCTGTTTCTCCTCTCAGCAACACCGTTTTGCTGAGGAGTCCTGGGAGCACTAATTGTCTTGTAATACCCTTTTCATAACAGAATGTGTCAAGGATATGGTTCTAAATTTGGTTCCTTGACCACATCTTATGATCTTGACCTTGTGATCAGATTGATTCTTAATCTTCAAGATGAAATTGTTTAGAATCTCAGGAGTCTCATCCTTAGTTTTAAGGAAGAAAACCCAGTGAATCTTGTAAAGTCATCTGTGATCACTAGACAATATAAGGTCCTTCCTAAACTCATTACACTGGTGGGGCCAAAGAGATCCATATGTAACAAGTGTAGGGGAGTCGTGATTGAGTTCTTTTCCTTAGGCTTATAAGATATCTTATGTTGCTTCCCTTTCAGGCATGCAACACAGTGGTCAACACTTGTAAACTCTTTCTTTGGCATTCCAGTTACTAAGTCATGCTTAATTAACTTATTCATGATTTTAAAGTTTACGTGGCACGTTCTTTTATACCATAGGAAAGACTCATCACTATTGGCTTTAGACAGAAAGCATGAAACATCTCCAGAGGGAGAGGTTTCTTTCAAATCCATCTAGTACATGTTTCCTTTCCTGGGGGCTCTAAGTAGGATATGCTCATAAGGAATGACCACACCAGGCTTAAGAACAATGCACTCATGCTCAGTAAAGAGCATGTTATGACTCTGATCACAAAATTGAGATACACTCAGAAGATTCTATCCAAGCTCCTTTACAAAGTTTACCTTTTCTATGCTGAGCTTACCACTTGTGACCTTGTCCCTTCCAGAAATACAACCACCTTCATCTCCTCCAAAAGCAACAGGTCCTCCATCAATCATTTCAAAGTTCTGGAATAGTGATCTATTACCAGTCATGTGCCTGGAGTAGCCACTGTCTATGATCCAGACATTTCTGTCTGTCTTCAGCTGTCCCTGCACAAAAGAGAAGATTAGTTACATCTGGAAACCAAGCCTTGCTTTTCTTGGGCTCATTTGCAGAAGGTAATTTAACAGTAATAGATCCTATGGTTGCACTAAGAGGATCTTGAGCTGTTTTTGATGGAGAAATCTCAGTCACTTGGTCTTTCTTAGACGTCCACACCACCTTTGGAGTCTTGGACTTGACCTTCAATACTTTAGAAATTTTTGGAGCTTCAGAAGTTTTGATGACCGAACCTTCGGAAGATTCTGCAAACACTGCAGCAGACTTCAGTGCTTCGGAAGAACTCCTTTCTTTCGAGACCAAATATTCTTCCGAAGAGAATTTTCCACTTCCATTCTTGTTAGATTTGGAACTTCCGAAGGAAACTAATTTTCCTTCCGAAGCTTGAATCTTCTTAGAACTCTTTGAAGCCTTTGTGTTGGCCATATGGACAGTACCTTTAGGATTGAAGGGACAATCCTTTGCAATGTGAGTAGTGCTGTCACACATAACACAATTCATCTTTTTCTTCACAAGATCCTTGTCTTGAGAGTAAGACTGTCTTTGGTCACTTCCCTTCTCCACCTTCATCTTTGCAGATGCTGAGACAGTCCTCTTAGGCTGAGAACTGTGCTTGGAGTTTGATGGACCAGGCTATGCAGCAGTGATACACAACAGATCAGTCTTCTTCTTGCTGCTGAGATGAGTTGAACAAGAACCAGAACTCTTAGCAGAGGAGTTTTGGTTGATGTCTACAGTCCCTACCACTTTAAACCCTGCAAAAATAAAAACTTGTTTCTACTTAGAGTCAAAAGTATCCTTGATCTCTTGAGCCTTCCTTGCCTTTCTTTTGCTCTTTCTGATCAAGTTCTTTCTCATGGACTTGTTCATCACAGTCTTTACTTTCTCCTTAGAAGGATAGTGGCCCTTCTTGGAATCCTCCTCTTCACTCTTTGTATAGGGATTCTTCACTATCTCTTCTTCATCCTCCTCACCCATAGGATCTATGAGAGGAAGCTCATCTTCACAAGTTCCACACCTAGGAGGTCTTATAGACAAGATTGTGTGTGGAGGAGCTATCTCATTGGATCCCAGTCCCTAACTGTTTTGATACCACACTTTGTTGTGCAGGGATGAGGATATCATGTTCTTGAAGGTCTCTTCTTCAAGAACACTCTTTTCTGCCCTGGCTTTGCTGATCACAAGCTCAGTCTGGCACTCAGTCAGCTTGGTTATGAGATCTTTGATTTGAGTCCTAAAATCTGTGTGTTCATGTTTTAGAACTGAAATGGTTTTTTCTAGGTCCTCAATCATTAGTTTATAAGCATTTTAAGACTTTCTAAAATCAGATTTTTAAATGTTTAAGGACTCAAGGTCAGATCTCATCTCCAAGTTATAGGACCTGTATCTATTGACTTTAGCAATGCATTCAGAGTACAGAGATGTTCCAATACCTTGGCTTCATCATGATCTGCCATCAGTGCTTGGTTTGGAAAGGCATCTTCCACCTGAAAGCTCCAGTCAAAGCCTCATTCTTCAACAGCAACAACAACTTGCTGCTTTGACTTCTTATTATGGAAAGCTTTGTCAGTGTAGTTTGGTCTGGATTGTGTTTGGCCACCATTTGTCTAGGTCCCTTACACTCTCTAGCAAAGTGGCCTATCAGGTTACAGTTGTAACATTTGACTTTGCCTTTGTCCAGTCCAAACTTTCCACTAGTTGCATTGCTTGGAAACTCCTTCCAGTCCTCTTGTAGAACTTCTTGGCTCTGTAAGTGAGAAGAGCCATCTTCTGGACTATTTCCATGTATTCCAGATCATCTGGATGGATACAGTCCAGGTCTTCAAGGGTGAAAAGAGAGTTGCCACAACTTTCATCGGAAGACACAAAAGCTTGAGAAGAGCTTGTCTCTTTGAATGGGCTTCCTTGAGTGTAGTTCTCCTTTGGTGTCTCTGGGAAGGTGATGAAAGGACCCTTGGGTGAGTTGTCAGGGTAGCATAAGAGATGATGTTTGGGTTCTATGCTATCCCTTTCAACCACATGTAGGGCTGAACCCATTTGATTGTTGGAGTTTCCAGATGAACCTTGCATGTTCATCTCCATCTGGTAGCCACTGAGAATCCCATATAACTCTGTCAGAGTAAGAGTTTTGAGATTTTTAGTTCTCTTGATCACCACACAGTAGTGTGTTGACTGCCTAGGAAGTGAGGACATGAACTTCCTCACAATGTCTTTATTTTCAAGAGAAACTCCTCCATCCACTAGTGTATCCACAATCTCAACATACCTGAAGTATTGCTGAGTCATGGTTTCACCTGTTTTGAAGGTGAAGTTTTCAAACTGCTGCTTCAGGAGATCCTTCTTGTTCTCCTTGGCTTCAGAAGAACCCTCATACATCAGTTTCAGTGCATCCCACAGCTGTTTGGCTGTTTTGCACTTCTTGAAACCTCTGTACACAAAGTTTGGAAAGGCAGTTTGAAGAGCTGTCATGGCTTTTCTATCTATCTCTACTCTCTTCCTATCTTCATCAGAGTAGTTAGCCACATCTTTGGGGATCATACCAGCACCAGTAGCAGAAGGTGTGCTGGGTATGAAAGGTCTATTCTCAATAGACTCCCACATTCTTGAATTAAGAGACCTGATGAAACCTTCCATTCTTAAACACCAGGTGTCAAACTCATCAAGAGTGATCAGTGGGGACTTATGCATGGTTCCAGTTTCCATATCAGTTTTGGAAATGGCTGCCATTTGAAAAGTTTAGTATTTGTGTGTGTGAGGGATCTAAAGATGGTGAGATCCTATATCAAGAGCCTAGAAAGCTCTGATACCAAATGCAGGATCGTTGAAGGGTGTAGAGTTACAACACAACAACACAAAGAGGAGATAAACTAAACTTAGATCAAATAGTAAACTGGATTAACCAAGTGGTGACACTAAGAACACAAGTAATATATGAGACAGAACACAAAGAACACAAGTGTTTGGTTTTCAAGAATGCAGTATATTGCCTTCTCTATGTTCTATTACAAGTGTTACAAAAGCATATTCGAAAGATACAAGAACATGAGATACTTATACAACATCCTACTGCGGCTATACTTTGAAAGCCAGCTGGATACAATTGACTAGACACACAAAAAATCAATTGTAGAGTCAAAAGGCAGATTGCCTTTTGACCTGTGACTATGACATGCCATAGCTCACACCCTTATCTGTTACAAAAAAAGATAAAGTACATAAAGTAGAAAGTTACAGACTCAAGACCTCAATGTACAGTTACCAAAAGCATGGATGTTTTCACCAAACCATGGTAGTTGGTGACTTGCAGAGTTGCAGCGGAAAGGTGTCCAGCTTTATGGAACAGTACATCAGATAAAGCATGTTACTAAAAGTCTTTGGAAGAAATCTGTCTTCATGAACTTGAAGCATCAGAAGACTTTGTCTCTGAGGCTTTGGAAGACTTCATCTTTGGCTTCGGAAGATGTTGGTCTTGGCTTCGGAAGATTTCACACCTAGAGTATTTCTGTTGCACATGTGAAACTTCAATGCACTTGTGCAACATCTAGGAAAGACTAAAGATGTTTAGGTTGCATCAGCCTCTTCATTAATCTCTACATATGACCTTAGGAATTGACTGAGTTACCAATGCATATACTTTCTTCTCAGCATTGTATTTCACCTTTTGGCCATCAGTCATGCCGCCTAAGTTAGGTTTGATTCTATCTGCACCTACTGGCATGCTATACCCCGTCTCTATCGATTCCCACAGATTGGGATCTACTCCATTTAAGTAGATCTAGAATCTTTGCTTCCATTCTGGGTAATCATCTAATGTTATTAGCTTAGGGGCTTGTTATGATTCCCACTTCATTTTCCAGAAGCAATAGATTCTAGATCCTTGAATCCCTTCCTGCGGTGAACGCTGAATATTTATCCTCCATGACTATAGACTTCGAACTTTACAATAAACTGGTGTACTTGTGCGACTGAAGTAGTGCGAATGGACACTTTGTGCGATTGAACAATGCGGTTGGCTCAGACGTGCGAATGAGCAAATGCGGATGGCTCAATTGTGCGAATGGGAAGGTGCAGATGAACAATGCGAATGGGCAATTCAGTCGTACGAATGGATGAATGAATGAGTCCAATCATGCGTATGAGGGATTCGGATTGATTCAGGCATGCGATTGAGTCAATCATGCGACTGAGGCTACTAAATTTAAAGAATTCGAAGGTTTCAGGTATTTTGATGTAAAAACACGAATTTCTCACTAACCCTAATTGCCGTATGCCAGAAAACGTTAACTTTTTGACTTGGAGACATCTAAAACACTGTTTGACACAAAAAGATTGCGTTTTTGAGTGAAAAACATGATTTTTATATCAAAATCGATTGAATCACACGTAAATCCAGTACTCCGTCCAGTACACGTAAATCAGTTGAGTTGGTAAACACAACAACACAAGACTTAACATCATCTGGTTCACAAGGTGAACCGCCTAGTCAATCACGGGGAGCACTCGAGGTAAGTGACTCCTCCTTTAACGATGAAGCCGTGGAGAATGATCAGAACGATTAGGAGGAACATGTTCCTACTACGGCTAGTCCACAAGCATCTGAAGTTGATGCTTCTGAGTCTTCGGAACCTCATACTCCTACCGCCTCAGATCTGGAACCAAACGTTCATAATCTTGATTCTGAGGTTGTTGTTCCCACCACTCCTGGATCACGCCTAAACGTCTATCATCCTCTGGACAATGTTATTGGGGATGTCAGATCAGGAGTTCAGACAAGAAATCAGCTGTATTCAGCTGATTATGCCTCAGTAATGGAAAAAGGGTATCTTCACGATGGTGCATACCGCTGTTTTGTGTATCAGTTTGAGCCAAAATTCGTGGTGAAGCCCTAAATGATGAGGCATGGGTGAGTGCCATGCAAGAAGAACTTCTTTAGTTCAAGAAGTTAGGTGTACGGACACTGGTAGATAGACCTAAAGGTGCTAATGTCATTGGCACCAAGTGGGTCTTGAAATGTAAGAAAAAGGATCAAAGGAGTCATAATCAGCAACAATGCTCGACTTGTAGTTCAAGGATTTCGAAAAGTCGAGGGAATTGATTACAATGAAGTACTTGCACCTGTGGCGAGAATGGAAGCCATCCGTATCTTCCTAGCCTATGCCTCTTACATGAAGATTAAAGTCTATCAATTGGATGTAAGGAGTGCATTTCTTCATGGTGAAATTTGGGAAACAGTGTATGTCAGTCAACCCAAAGGATTTTAGGATCCATATCATCGAGACAGAGTTTACAAACTTGATAAGGCTCTCTACGTGCTTCATCAAGCCCTGAGAGCATGGTATGAAAAACTCTCAACTCACCTTGTGAACATGGATTTCGAAGAGGTGTAATTGACTGTACACTGTTCATCAAAGAAAAGGACAGTGATCTACTGCATGTTTAGATTTATGACATAATCTTCGGTTCCAAGAACGAAGACTTATGTAAAGAATTTGAAGCAGTAATGAAGGCAGAATTTGAAATGAGTGCCATGGGAGAGATGAAGTTCTTTCTCGGGTTACAGGTGGATCAAACACCAAAGGAGATATTTCTACATTAGACCAAGTATGCAGGGGATATTCTTATTCGGTTTGACATGGAGAATGCTTCCGTAGTTGGGACTCCACTTGCTACAAACCATGATGTAGCACCTGACGAGAATGGTGATCTGGTTGATGCCACCATGTACCTCACTGCCTTAAGACCTGATATCATGTACGAGACATGTCTTTGTTCAAGATATTAGGAGAAACCAAAAGTTAACCACCTTATAGGGGTCAAGAGGATATTTCATTATCTGAAGGGTACACCAACACTTGGGTTGTGGTATCTTCATGACGATGTTTTTGAGCTTACCGCGTACAATGACTCGGATTATGGTGGCTGCAAGATGAACTACAAATCCACCTCAGCAGGTTGTCAATTCATTGGGTTAAAATTAGTCACGTGGCAGTGTAAGAAGCAGAAATCAGTTGCGTTGTCAACTCATGAAGCTAAATATGTTGCTACGGCAAGCTGCTGTTCTCAAAGCATCTGGATTCAACAGTAGATGTGGGACTACGGTTTGAAATTTTCTAACACCCCTATATTTGTTGATAATTCTGCTACAATAGCCGTTACTAAAAATCCTGTCCAACATCCTAAGACCAAACACATCGGCATTAAATATCACTTTATACGTGATTGTTTTGAAAATAATCTAATCAATGTTGTTAAAATAAATACGGATTTCCAACGCCCTGACCTCTACACAAAAGCCTTTGATAAACCACGTTTTCTGTATCGATTAGAGGTCAACGACGTTAAAAAGAAAAGTGATGTAATTCCAGAAGATGAACATGTTTAGTCCGATGCGTCGAGTCCATTTTTCTTTTATTTTCTTTGATTTTATTTTATTTTATTTAATTAATTTTATTGGTTTTATTTCTTCGCCTATTAAAATCCTAAAAATGCAAATCGTTTGTGGTTTTAGAAATTTGGGGGGAGAATAGGTTAAGTTAACAAAAAAAACTAAGGGAGGATGACAGGCTAGCTAATAGAAATGAGATCGGATCTGTGAAACTGATTCAATGTTTATAGGAAATGAGAGTACACAGGAACAAAGCATTCAGGACTTTAAAAGGTTAAATTGAATTAGATGCGAAATTCAAAGTATAAGTTTAAGAAGTCTAAGCAAAAATAAAGTGAAAAATGATATTGAAACTAGCTATTACTAAGGTAACATGGAGAAAGTAGACCTAGAGGTTGCTAGACCATTAGATGATGTGTCGGTAGATTCAACACAATAGATAAGTAGACCACGTTGGTGATCTCAAGATCAAACTAAGTTGTTTAACAAGCTGTAGGTTATCATCTTATCCCTGGTTAACACAATCAACAGAGTTCCAATAAGGGGTGACGGGCAAAATAAACGCCACAAATGTGTGCGGATGACCAAAATATGAACAAAGCACATGATGAAAAATGCAAAAAGCAATCAAACCAATAACCTATGTTGTTGGTATGATCTATGCAAAAAGAATAAAATTGCTCAAACAAGAAGATAGGTTGTGCGCCTCTCTACTATGCGATGGCACTGACCTGAGGATAAGCATAACCTATATATTCTAGAATTCATTGTTGTTTATCACCTCTCTGATGTGCGGTGGCACTGACTTGAGGCTTGGCTTCCATTTGAAAGCTCTAAGAATAGTTTCTTCTTGTCAAAATAACCGTAGACCACTCAAAAATCTCCCGAGGAATGTTGATTACCATATAAGCGTCGGATCCACAAATGCTTGTTGAAATAATTAGACCTTAAATCGTCACCCATATGTGTCAAAAGTTTGTGTATGGATTTAAATGGACAAGTATACTGACAATCATCGTGGCTGCAATTCTTGAAAGTCCAAATCAATGTGTGCATCTTATAGTACTAGTATAATTTCCTAAACTTGTTAATGACTCTCGATGAAAACAAGAATCTAGCATCAAAAGAGTTTGGTAGCATGTCCCGAATGATTTGATTTACCTGTATGATTCCATAATAAATTGTTCTACTTATGGTGAAAATAACTTCAAGCTGGCTGTTCAAGAAATAAATTTGTTAGATTTCTATCTTAGGATTTCCACCTCACACAAAATCACAAAATATGTTTTAAATTCTATCCTTTAGTTCTAGTAGTTTAATTTGATTAACTTTGTCAATTTAGGTTTATATGTCGGACTATGTCGTGGAATTCAATCTGGGATTTAATCACTTAAAAGGGTCACGTATGAGGTTAACAAACGTGTTTTCAAATGTTAAATGGGTCACGTCTGAGGTGACAAATTGTGTTTTGTTTAAAAGGATCAGGACTGAAGTGATCAAGAGTTTCTAAGTTAAAATGATCATGTCTGAGATGATCGAATGCTCAAAATGTTTAATCAAAAGTTAAAAAGGAGTTAAGTGTCAAATGGTCATCAAGTCAAAATCATGAGTATGATCCATTCGCACGACTGGACAATGAGTATGGACCAGTCGTATGATTGGACCATACTTATAAACCAGTAAACCGAATGGAGCATGAGTATGAACCATACACACGTCTGGCCTACAAGACTAAACCAGTCACCTGAATGGAGTTGACCGAATGAGTCAGTCGCCCGACTGAAACCTAGTCGGCCGACTAAATGAGATCGACTGAACCAATCGCACGAATGAAAAGAGCGAATGGATCCAGTCACCCGATTGAAAACATATTCAGTATAAATAAGGCTATAGTCGATCACATATGCTCATCACTCCTCATTCGCCCTAAAATCGCACGATAGTGTTGTTCCTCCACACGATAGTGCTGTTACTTTGCCCGATAGTGCTGTTAGTCTGCCTGATTTTTCTTTGACCTTGCTTGACTTCAAATTTTTGTATTTTGATGATCGATAGTGTTTATACAAGTACAATGGAGTGCAATCTACTCAAATGGAAATTGTTTTGTGCTCTAAATGATTGAATTCGGCCCTAACATAGAACCGAGACTTAGTTGGATTAATAAACTAATAAAACTAAGTAAAATGGTGAAATAAAGGTTATTAGATGCTATGTAGGGTGATTGCAAGTCTAATGAGCGAAACCATGATGTTTATATTAAAATCTGCTCAAAATTTGAATTTCAATCGAATAGACAGTCTGTCATGCAATTGGACACCTTGATGAACTCCAATCGCACGACTGAGCTGGGCGAATGACCCAGTAGGCCGAATAAACGAGGTGCATGAGCTCAGTCACCTGACTGAACCCAGTCACAGGCTCAGTCACCCGACTGAACTCAGTCGGAGGCTCAGTCAACTGACTGAACTCAGTCGCTAAATCAGTCGCCCGATTGAGCTCAGTCGCATGATAAGTCAACCGATTGAACTCAGTCGTATGGTTCAATCGCACGATTGAACCAGACTGATCTCAAACAGCTTAGAGTGAATCGCATTCTGTTATGTGCTGATCTGATATGTATGTGTCTTGTGTTTCAGATTTATGGCAGATCGGTGGATCATAAACACCAAGCACAATATTTGTGCTCATTTGGACGCCACCACTCGGAATGCTGCTGAGTTTGTTGGCATCATTGCTTTCCTAAAGAGATCAAGGATATACAAAGCGATATCTACACCATGCACTCCCTACAGGCCTATATAGCAGGCCTTCTGGGAGGGTGCATCGATTAACGGATCTTGTGAGCCCTACTGCATTCGGAGCACCATCTTTGGGCAAGAGATAGAGGTGATAGCGGCACAACTTCGACGTGTACTGGACCTGGGTGATTGCTGCTCACCCACCAGGTTACACCCGCTGACTGTGAGGGGATGTTTTCTCAGGATGAAGTACTCAGGGGACATCAATGTAGGTGTGCTAAACAAAAGCAACCTATGTCCCCAGTTCAAGTACTTAGCACACGTCATCCTCAAGTGCATTGCATCAAGAAGGGGTGGATTTGATGACTTATCCGACCAAATCTAGAATGCCTACATGGCACTAGTGCTGAATCACCCTTTCAGCTTCTCCAACATGATATTTGCATACCTGATCGAGAATCTTGAGGCCAAAGGCAAGGAAGGCTTCCATATGTACCCAAGATTTATACAGATGATTATAGATGAGAAGCTTCCTTCGCTACCCAAGGAGAGCCATGATGCAGTATCTCTCGAGATTATGGATGACACCACTCTTGGGAGAATGAAGGTCTATAGGGGATAGCAAGTTAAACCCCCTATGAGGAGACTGTTCGGGCACCTAGCCCGGAGGATTACATGACGTCGGCAAGGCGTAAGTGGCACCACGAGGACAGTGACTTAGATGTTGAGCAGATTGCTTTTCCATCTGATGACTTTGATGATGATGACAGTGGCACTAGTGGAGACTCTAGCCCTGCTGGTTCTAGGGCCACCACTGCGCATGTTACACCTCCACCACCCACTCATGGAGATGCCACCACAACCAGTTTCCTTTAGGATTTCTACTCTCCTGATGAGGAGGAGGAGAGTAATGAGGAGCCATTAACCAGGATGGTGGGTAGCAGGGTGGTTGCCACCGAACGAGGTATTCGGGAGGTTGGAGGACGCCCTAGCGAGTCTGGGGAGACTGCTGCAGATCCCAGTTACACACCTGATCAGCCCAGCAGCATCCGAGGGGGAGCATCCTCCTCAAGGGCCATGAGGAGGAAAAGGATGGCTCAGCCCCATAGGATGAAGGCCAAGAGGAGGAGGATGACATTCATCACTACCACCATTCCACCAGCCACCACTACCACCATTCCACCCACCACCACTACCACCATTCCACCCACCACCACTACTACTACCTCACCCACCATCACCACTACAGCCACTCCACCACCTATCTACATCACTTCCACCACCACTACCACATACCAATCGCCACCCACTCATCTACCTCCAGACATATTCACCACAACTACCACTACCACCACCAGCCACCAAGATGGTCCCTCATCCCATACCACATTCACCACTGGATCACCTCTACCTCCTAGTGGGGTAGAGGAACAGTTGTCGGCACTAAATCGTATGGTGTTGAAGCTATTAGCTGCCGGTGACGAGAAGACTGCTCAGCTAGGACAGCTGATGGAGCTAATTGCTGCACAATCATAGCAGATCTCTTAGTGGGCAGAGGAGATCACCCAACTCAAAGAGCATAAAGCCGAATTAGCAAAGAAGATTGAAAAGTTGGAGTCTTCTAATAGATCTATCATGCTCAATCTTAAGGGATCAAAAGAAGAGCCTCTGAAGATCAGAGAGGATGATGATGATAGTGATGATTCTGATGATGATGGTGGAGATGATGATATGGGAGAGGATGAAAGTAGAGATGATGAGGAGGGTGATGATACTGCTGCATCGGCTGCTACTCAAGCAAGTGAGAGACGATCCAAGAAAGCATAGGATCAAGGTGCTTTGCCTCAGCCCCACCAGCTGAAAAACACATGATTCAAGATCAAGGTAACGATTAGATGTTTCTGTATTTTGAACCTTTGTGTAATTGAATCATGTATTAAAAATTATGTAATGAATGTTTATGTATATATTTGATTATTAAACTGTCTTGATTATTTATTGATGAATGATGTGTTACATGTTTTAAATCAAGCAGATCCACAATATCAGCGAGATGAATACGATGTTGCTCCCCTTCAGCAGATCAAGTCTCAACTCATAATGATACTTGATTTGCAAGGGATTGTTAGGAGGTCAGTAAGCTATATTCCCGAAGAAGAAGAAATTATTCACAACTTCACTGATGAGCAACTTGCAGAAATGTTCCGGTTAAACTCAGATGAATTGGTTAAGGATGCCCCTACTGTCGATGTTGCTAGCGATGACGAGCTCAACGATGTTGATGAGATAGAGATTGAAGACATCACAACACAGCACTATCCAGAATATACTGATCGAGAAGGAAATGTGGTTCCTAATTTTGGCGATACTCTCGACAGTGATATGTATTCTAAACTGGATACGACGGAGAAGGAGGCCGAGAAATCAAAAAGCCAAGCCCAATCCTCGGACGCCAATGTTGAGATCGAAAAGGCTAAATGGGCGGCTTGTTTTGCAGAGATCCGTGCCCAACGCACAACGCCAAAGCCGAGTGCCTACGCCAAGCTCTACAAAGTAAAGAAACACTAAAGGTGTCTGGCAAGATTATAGCGTGGGCTTACTTTGAGGATCTAAATATGTATGATGTGAAGAGGGAGAAAGGAATTGAGTACTTCAGATTTCCATATGATCTGAAGACTCTCCTTGGTTTTGAGCTCAACTAGTTGGCATGCCTGAACCTGCTGTATGCTGACCCCAGGAAGATGTCCGCCTGGTTTGAAGTTGCGTTGAAGAAAGAACACCATGCTCGATGGGTTAATTTCAAGCCTAAAAAACCTACGAGGTACATTCGAAGCTCAGAGGTGGACCAAAGGACTGGGAAACCCAAAGTGGTGTTGAAGTGCAGTCCTTCGCGCACTATGTCAAAGAACCCAATAAGAGAAATGCCATAGGACTTTACTCCCCACTTCAAGTGGTGGTATTATGACTGGAGAACAGGAGCAGCGGTCATAGTATTACAGAAAGAGCGCCAAATGGAGACCATCTGGGTATTTGACCCAATGTGGCTAACCAACCTATCAGCTAGTGATGTTTATACTTTATACAGGTGGCCATTATTCTATGATCCGCAAGATATTGTACATGCCTACCAGTTTCAGAACGTGATAAGACTCTGCTTTGCATTCGACATACATGCTGGAGTTATAGTCGAGGAGAGGCATAAGAAGTTTGACGAGCTAATGAAGGATGCTAGACAATGAAGGAAACTAGGTCCAAGGGGGAGTTTGTTGATCCATATGTACCTAGTTTACGATCTTAATGTAATATGTCTGTCATGTCCTAAATGTAATGAAAAGAATGAGTTGAATGAAACATAATATGTGGTTGTTGATCTTAATGTTTAATGTTTCAGTGTATATTTTAGTGTTTATCATTTATTAACGCATATTGAACCAACTAGATATTTTGAGGTGGTTTGAATAGATCTTAGACAAGTAATGATTGAAAAACATATTCAAACTTAGTCGTATGAAGTTTTCATGCGAATGGACCATGCTAATGGTTCATACACATGAATAGTTCATGTTAATAGACCAGTCGTACGACTAAACCAGGAGACTGGATCAGTCACACGACTGAGACATACGGATCACTCACTCGCACGACTGAACCTTCAGTCGTGTGATTGACTCAGTCGCATGCTTTAATCGCACGACTGAACCATGCTAATGGTCTAGTCGTACGATTGACTAACCCTAACCTATAAATACCACTCAATTCATGGTAAAACACAAGACTTTTAATATTTCGCCTCCTACTCGTACCTTAGCCATCCAGAGACTTCATAGAACCTGTTCAAAGTTCAAAGATCGCACCAAATCGATTTGCAATCGTTCTTAACATTTAGATTCAATCTAAGATCGATTCTACATGCGTTCTCACTGATTGGATCGCCAATCAAATAGGATTCCGCACTATTTGAGTTGGTATACACGTAAATCAGTTAGTACTCCGTCCAGTACAAGGTTCCTAACATTGTGAATCTCAACACTCTCACTATGACTGAACTACATGGAATCCTAGATGAATACCTTATGGAGATGGAAACTCAGAAAGACTATTAGATGAACAGAAACTCAAACCTTCCTATCAGCAATACTCTAGATGCTACTAACGATTCAAGAACTCCCCAGCCACAGTTGTACGTAAACTAGCCTCAGTAGCCATCATCCTCTTTTAGGTCATATATCACATTTCTTGGGACACCTAGGTCCTAACATGCTAAATAAATTTCTTTCCTGGATAGTTGTGCTTTTGTTTTAAGGGAATAAGCACTCTAGAGATTTTCAATTATGTGTTGATGATCTTGAGTGTTTTAGCCATGATGATATGGAGTACATGGACATTATCCAACAGATGGCTCTCCTAACGTATAGAGCAATGAAGTTCCTCATGAGAACTAGAAGGCAATTCCCTCAAAACTCAACCAACAACAAATTTGGGTTTTACAAGTCAAAGGGTAAGTGTTATAACTACAACCGACTTGGTCACTTTGCAAGGAATACAAGGCTCCATGTTCCAATCCTAGAGCATCTCAAGCCTCCTAACATCCTGCTACCCCAAAAGCAACAACCAATCCAATTGTACAATAGCTTGCAGCTATTGCTCAAGAAGTTGATTGCTTCATGGTGCAAGATGTTACTCCTGCTTAAGCTCTCATGGTTGGAACTAAAGAAAGTAAGTTATATGAACATCTCCGTACTACAAATTGTATTGGCAAGGTTAAATTGTATTAGGACTACAACATGAAAAATAAATTTGATTTTGAGTCCTTATACATATTAAAATTTGACTTTAAGAGAGCAGAATCTGACTACAAACTCAAAATTGAAGAGTTAGAGAATACTATATCCTCTTTAAGACAGGAACATTCAAACTATAAGGCTCAAATAAAAGTTTTATTCTCCAAGTTGATTGAGGGTCAAGCCCAGTTAGTAATAGTTGAGGCTAAAGCAAAGAAGTATGCCATTGAAGAGCATAACTTCAACACTATCATTGCATCATCCTCCTACTCAAAAGTGTGTTATCAAAACAAAAGTAGGTTCGGAACCAATGAAATTTCTCCACCACACTCTTATGTGTGCATTAAACAACCATGATTCGGTAGTGATGAGCAAAAGGTTCCAGCTGTTGACCCACTACCCAACAAGCAGAAGAATGATACGATAATGGTAACCACCACATGAAAGGATAAGGTAGAAAACTTCATCCACATTCTTGATAATCAACCCCTAACCATAAAATCCGGAAAGAATAAAATCATGGCGTAAAGAAAAAATGGCAAGAAGGTCATACAGTCGAAGTTGAAAATAGACCCAAGGCAAAAGGGTGTATTCATAACTGCTATATTCCAAGTGGTTGGAAATTCTAATTTAAGAAAAAAGTGTAGTACCAACACTCCTATCTAGCTGAAGGATCATAAATTTTAGGGGAAGGCTATTGAAGAAGAAAAGAAGTGCAAGAAATATCATCCTTCATGCCCCATCAAGAATAAGATTGAGTGCATAATAAGTGGTCTACATAACCACATGGATAAAGATTGTTACTACAGTCTACTAGTTACACATTATGCAATCAACGTTAAGAAAGAAGAAGTCAAGGATGGTTTGACATTTGAAACTTACCATATGGTGCAAGTGATAAAGAAAGGAAAGCTTGTTTTCAAAGCCAAGTTACCTTCGGAAGAAACTCATTCTTCCAAAAGTAAAATAGCTTCAGAAGACAAGGCAAAGAACAAAAAAAGGAACAAATTGAATCCTTTGAAACCTTTCGAGAAGAAGACTACTTCAGAAGAAAAGGTGGTGACAACTTCTTCCGAGAAGAAAGAAGCCCCGAAAGTAAGTCATGCTGCTCAAGTCTCCATAATCTCATCTACACTGATCAACCATAGGATGGAATGGAAGATAAAATAAGATGCTATAGCCTAAACCTCTTCTTTGCAAACCATAGTTGAACCACCATGCATACATTTTGGTTCAATTATCTCATCTACATTGGAAGAGCCCAAGACCAACAAGGCTTGTGTTTTTTAATAGCAACTAATCATTTCACCTTATTTGTAGAGACATCCACATGAGAATGGAAATGTATGGATTATGGACAGTGGATGCTCCAGGCACATGCCAAGGAATAGATCTTTCCTACAACAATTTCAAGATTTTGATGGATGTCCTGTTCAGTTTAGCAGTGAAGCCGAAAGATACATTTCTGGTAGAGGTAGTGTATCCAATGGTAAGTTAAAAGTTGACAAATTAAACTTTATCAAATAGCTTGAACACAATCTATTTAGTGTTTCTCAATTATGTGAACAGAAGAACCAATATTTTTTTACAAAACATGAGTGCATTATCCTCAAACCCCGGATGACAATTCCTCAAGAATTGGTACTTCTTAGATCTCCAAGGAGAGGGGACATGCACAAGCTAGATATGAACAATGCTTCCCTACTAGGTGAAGTATTATGCTTTCTTTCCAAAGCTAATGGTGATGAGTCAACACTTTGGCATGAAAGAATGTGCCATGTTAATTTTAAAACCATGAATAAATGGTTAAGAATAACATTGTATATGCTATACCTAAAAAAGGAATATTTCTGTAAAGATAACTGTGTTGCTTGTCTGAAAAGGAAGCAACAAAAGGTATCTCACAAATCCAAAGAGGTTAACTCTATCACCTCCCCATTACACTTATTGCATATGGATCTATTTGGTTCCACAAGTATCATAAGCATGGAAAGGAAATCATATTGCCTTGTGATTGTTAATGATTTTACAAGATTTACATGGGTATTCTTTTTAAGAACTAAAGATGAAACTGCTGAAACTTTAATATCTTTTATTCTTAAAATTGAAAATCAAATTATTCATATGGTAAAAAACATTAGAAGTGATCAAGGGACTGAGTTTAAGAATCAAGTTCTTGACTCATTCTATAACTCAAAAAGGATTGCCTGACAATACAGTTCTGCTCGAACTCCTCAACAAAATGGTATTGTTGAGAGAGGAACAAGACACTTATTAAGGGTGTAAGAACTATGTTAGCTGATTTAAAGGTGCCTCTAACTCTCTAGGTAGAGGTAGTTAGCATTGCATGCTATGTTGCAACACCTGGTTATTTATAAAAGACAAAGAAAGAAGAATAAAGTGAAGAATAAGAAAGAAAAGCTATTTAACCCAAGTTGAGGAGTTAAAAGTGTCAAAAGGAAAAAAGGTTTGAAAGTTGTTGTAAAGTGGGCATGGCCGCCCACTCTCTTCTTAGAGAGAGAAAGTGCAGAATTCGGATTTTGAAGAAGAACAAGAAGAAGAGTCGAATTCAAGGTAAAAATTCGTGTGTTTATGATGTTTTTAACTGGTTTTATCCTCGGTTGTATGCTTATGTAAGTTTGTATGTTTTCAGGTGTGTGTTTTGGTGGGTTTCTAGGTGGTTGAACTCAATTGCAAATGGATTTGAAAGAAGTCACACCTAAGAGCTACAAAGGTGAGTTCTAGAACCCCTCTTTTACATGTTTTAACTGATTTTGGGGTTGGAAATGCATGTATGAACTTTTTATAAAAGTTGGGTTTCATACCCGTATGTATGTATGTGTGTTTGTTGCGGGTGGGGTTTGATTTTAGGCTATGTTCATGTTTGATGATGTTATGGTTGTGTTTCTAAGGCTTAGAATGTAATATTTTAGCTTAGAACATGATAGATGGTGTTTGTGGACCAAATTATGATGTTAAGTGTGACCTGGGCTGCTCACGCGCCCAAACAGTAGCTCATATGCCCAACCATAAATAACTGCTTAAGTGTTCCTCATGTGGATGAAGAGTCTGCCGGAGGAAATGCGGATGAACAAATGGGGATGAATAATTTCATGGGGATGAATAATTTCATGCGGATGAACAAATGTGGATGAATAAGTTAATGCAGATGAACAACAAGTTAATGCAGATGAATAAGTTCATGCGGATGAACAAATGCGGATGAATAAGTTCATGCGGATGAACAAATGCGGATGATTAAGTTCATTCGGATGAATAAGTTAATGTGGATGAACAACAAGTTAATGCGGATGAATAAGTTCATGCGGATGAACAAATGCGGATGAATAAGTTCATGCGGATGAACAAATGCGGATGAATAAGTTCATGCGGATGAACAAAAAGTTAATGCGGATGAACAAAAAGTTAATGCGGATGTGTTCATGCGGATGAACAAATGCATATGAATAAGTTCATACGGATGAATAAATGTGAATAAATAAGTTCATGCGAATGAATAAGTTCATGCGGATGAACAAATACGGATGGAAGTTATGCGACTGGAGGAAATGCGGATGAGTAAAGGAAATGCGGATGAGCAAAGGAAATGCGGATGAGTAAAAGAAATGCGGATGAACAAAAAGAAATGCGGATAAACTAAAAGAAATGCGAATGAACAATAAGAAATGCGGATGAAGACTTAGAATATTTTTCTGACTTTTTGGGGAAAAAGTGCAGATGTAGGCTTTTACTTGGGAGGTTCCCAGGGGCATAATAAGCTAATTTTTGAGGTCATAGATGATGTGATGGACATGATGATGATGATGATGATGCATGATTGTATGATGTTATGCATGATGGTATGTGTGATGTATGTTATGTATGCATGCTGATATGTATGAAGTTCTGCATGATCTTGTTGATGTTCCTGTTTATGTATGTTTATCTTCCCGTGGCTTTGCGTTGAATGTTAATGAAAGAAATGACTAAGTATTATGTAATGAAAAGTGGAAGATAATGAAAAGAGGAACTTAAAAAAAGAATGCATGCCTTAATGAATGAATGAAAGTATGAAAAGCCTTGCAAGCAACTGAAGGGAGGTTCACAACTCATTAAGAGTTGTTACCTTGCGTGTGTCTATAGCATGCGATTTTGGCTAACTCCTAAGGGTTCATACACACAGTAAGAGTTCAATCTTGGCGACTACTCCAATAATGTGCGACTTCCTAATTACTGTGTGTTATATAGAGTGTGATCTTGGCAATCCCATAAGAGTTCACACACACAAGGGGAGTGTTCAACTGTGTGTGTATCTACAACGTGCGATTTTGGCTAACTCATAAGGGTTCATACACACAGTAAGAGTTCAGTCTCGGTGACTGCTGCAATAACGTGTGATTTCCTAATTACTATATGTCCTACAACATGGGATTTTGGCTAACCCATAAGAGTTCACACACACAGGGGGAGTCTGTCCTAGTGACCACTCCATACGTGCGTTATGGGGTCTTTGTCGCTTAACCCTAGATGAACTGCTTGGGGCTCTAGAGGGGGGTTAAGTACATGACAGGACCTAGATAGAAGTGAAAGATAATAAATGTACGAAAAGTGTGATAAGTACGAAAAGTGCGAAACGTGCGAAATATATGAAACGAACGATGATGAAGATAATAATTATTACCTTGATGTACGTACGATGTGTGATCACATGCGATAGTAATGAAAATGTTTTAAAGAATGGATGGTAATGTAATGTTTTTATAAAACTAGGAGTCACTCAGCAATGCTGACTTTTTATGTATTTTCCAGTTGGTAGGTAAATGTTGCTGAGAATGGCATGGGGCGGCTACTTGGCTCTATTTGGATGGCATTCTTCTATTTAATGTTTTTGCATTGTAATGCAAACAAATGATGTTTTGTAACGAATGTGTATCAACTTGCAAAAGCAATCATATTGAAATGAAAAGTTATTTTAATGTTCCGCTGCAATGTTTTATTAAAGTTAACGTAATTATATGTTTTATTAAAGTTAATGTAATTATATGTTTTATGTGCGATATGTGCGATATGTGCGAACGTGCGAAATGTATGAAACGAACGATGTTGAAAATAATAATTATTACCTTGATGTATGTACAATGTGTGATCACGTGCGATAGTAATGAAAATGTTTTAACGAATGGAAGGTAATGCAAGGTTTTTATAAAACTAGAACTCACTCAGCAACGCTGACTTTTTATGCATATTCCAGTTGGCAGGTGAGCATTGCTGAGGATGGCGCGGGGTAGCTACTTGACATTTTGGATGACATTCTTTTGTTTAATGTTTTTGCACTGTAATGTGAACAAATGAATTTGTGTAATGAATGTTGTATTATTTCGTAAAATCATTTTTAATGAAAATGTTGTTTTTAGTGTGTCCACTTCAACACTTATTTCAAGTTAATGTAATTATATGTTTTATGTGCGATGATTGACCAGCTGTAAGTGTCCCGGGAACGCGGCCTTACATATGTGCAAAACAAGTTTCTTATTGTTAAGACCCATGGAAAGACCCCTTATGAGCTATGGAACAAGAGGTTGATGCTATCTTTTGTTGGATATTCCTTAAACTCTATTGCTTATAGAGTATATAACATCAAAAATCAACATTTTGAGGAATCATCCAATATTTTTGTCAATGAGCACACTCTTTGTGTTAAGGGAAACGGTCCTGATCTTATTGTAGATACATGTGTACCTAGTTTGTGTGCTTAAATGTATAGGTCATTCATGTCTTACATAATTTGAAGAAGTAATGAAATATGATATATGATTTGATGTTTAATTATCTTTAATTCATATGTATGACTTCTTATATAGGTTTGAGGTTGTTGTACACAATTCTAAGTCAATAATGATTGAGTAATGTGTTCAACCTAGTTGGATGACTATTCATGCTAATGGCCCATACTTATGGACCATACGCATGAATACATCATGCTTATGGACTAGTCGCATGACTGAACCAAGAGACTGGATCGGTCGTATGATTGAGACATAAGATTGACTCAGTCACACGACTGAACCTTCAATCATGCGTATGACTCAATGGCATGATTCAGTCGCACAACTGAACAATGCTAATGGTTTAGTCGTATGAATTAAAACCACTAACCTATAAATACCGCCTAATTCATGGAAAAATAAAAACACTTTGAGAGATACTTTGTATATACGTAAACCCTAGCAATCCAAAATGTCCTAAAATAGCATGTCCAAGTTCATAGATCATTCCTGATCGATTCCTACTCGTTCTTAACGTTTAGTTCAATCTTATATCGATGGAGTTAATGTTCTCACTGATTGGATTGCCAATCAAATAGGATTTCGTACTATTTGATCTGGTATAAACGCAGAATCAGTTAGTACTCCATACATACACGGTCCTTAACAAGTGGTATCAGAGTGTTGGCTCTTGATTTTGCATTTTATTCAATTAGGTTTGGTGCAAAATCCTACGTTTTAATCAAAAAGTCACCACGTTGCTTCAACAGGTGTTATCGACGTTAAAGTTTCGATTTTTTACTATACGGCAGATTAGGGTTCTTAGAAAATCGTATTTTGTGTTACAGTGTCAAAATATTCGATTTTTGCAAAAACAGTAGCCTTCAGTCGCACGATTAGCTCATTCGTACGATTGAACTCATTCGTTTACTCCATTCACACGATTGAACAACTCCAGTCGTTTGATTCCAATCGTCCTGTTCATACACACGACTGAATCCAATCGCAAGATTGAATTCATTCGCACTCTTCATTCGCACGAGTGATCCATACTCATAGTTTATTCGCACGAGTGATCCATACTCATTGTCCATACGTATGATTGAAACTGTCCTGTCCTCCAAGTACCAAGTTTATAAAAATGGAAGATCAGTTTGCTGCGTTTATTACAGGAAAGGACTCACGCATCCAGAATCTACTACTTATGGAGAATGAGATTGGTAATCATAATAAACCACTAAAGTTGCTAACGTTAGATGAAATCCTTAGTGGAAACAGTGGTTTGAGATTTATTTAATGGAGTTGATGCCAATCTTTGGACTCCCATAGAGATTGATTACACGGTACCAGTCAGTGCAAATGGAGTCAAGTTGACGTTGGGTGGAATGAGTGAAGCTCAAAATATTCACTTCAATGCTGAGAAGAAAGTATATGCCCTGTTGATTCAGTCAATACCGAAAGACATCTTTCATCAGTTCTCTTAGAACAAGCAGGCTAAAAAGTTATGGGAGGCATTGGAGAAGAGGTATGATGGAAATGCAACGTTGAAGGCACTGAAGGCTAAAGCTCTCAGGAAGGAGTTTGATAATTTCTCTTCAATAGAGAATGAGAGCTTAGATGATATTATTGACAGATTCTATCGTCTAATGAGTGAGTTGCACACTCATGGCGTAACCACATCATTGGAAGATAAAGTTTCAAGTTTTCCTGATGGGTTGCCTGAGAAATAGGATGCATTTGTGCCTAATCTAAGGTAGAATGACATTCTTGCAACGTTAGACATATATGACTTCATCTTGAATTTAAGGGAGGAGGAATGTAAGGCCCCGTTCCCGGAACGCTCACAGCTGGTCAATCATTGCATACAAAACATATAATTACATTTAACATTCATAAAACATCGTAGCGAAACATTAAAATAACCTTTCATTTCATTATAAATTCTTTTGCATGTTAATACCATCATTCATTTCAAAACATCATTCGTTCGCATTACAACACAAAAACATTAAACAAAAGAATGCCATCCAAAAGAGCCAAGTAGCCACCCCGTGCCATCCTCAACAACTTTACCTGCCAACTGGAAAAAGCATAAAAAGTTAGCGTTGCTGAGTGAGTTCTAGTTTTAAAATAAAACATACTTTATCTTTCATTTAAAACTATCCTTTACTTTCTTTCAAATCATTTCAGGCTTACAACATGATCACACATCAACGTACACATAGATAATAGTTATTATCTTCATCATCGTTCATTTCACACATTTATTATCCTTCGTTTCCATCTAGGTCCTGTCATATGCTTAACCCCCCTCTAAAGCACCAAGCAATTCATCTAGGGTTAAGCGACAAGGACCCCATTTATATGCTTAATCACAAAGATTGAACCCTTGTGTGCATCCTCCTGGGGTATTTAACCCGCACATAGTTGAGCTGACACCCCTTATTAGGTGTGAACCTCCATACATTTGCTTAAGCACATGGATTAGGCCCCAGTGTGCATCCTCATGGGGTAGCTAACCCGCATACGGTTGAGCTAACACCCCTTATTGGGTGTGAACCTCCATACGTTTGCTTGCAAGCGTTTCTTTCATTCATTCATTCATTAATGCATGCATTCTTTCATTTCGTTCCTCTTTTCATTATCTTCCACTTTACGTTACATAATACTTTTCATTTCATTCATCAATATTAAGCGTAAAGCCACGGGAAAATAATCATACATAATAAGGAACAACAACATACACATACAACATCACCATACAAGGCATATCACACGGGCATAACTTACTACATACATCATACATCATATCATCATCATACAATGCCCATCACAAGATCTATGACCTCAAAAGTCAGCTTACATGAATCCTCGGGAACCTCCCAAGTCAAAGCCTACATTTCACTTTTTCCCCAAAAAGTGTTCATCTGTATTTCCTCTTTGTTCATCCGCATTTCTTTTGTTCACCCGCATTTGTTCATCCGCATTAACATTACTCATCCGCATTTCCATACTCATCCGCATTAAGGTTACTCATCTGCATTTCCATACTCATCCGTATTTCCTTCTCATCCGCATTAACTTTTGTTCATCCGCATTAACCTTTGTTCATCCGCATTTGTTCATTCGCATGAATTTACTCATCCGCATTAACTTTCATCTGCATTTCCCTTTACTCATCTGCATTTACTTTCATTCGCATGAACTTGTTCATCCACATTAACCTTCATCCGCATTTCCCTATACTCATCCACATTAACCACACTTAGGCAGATTCAAAAACCTAGGCGTATGAGCTACTGTTTGGGCGCATGAGCAGCCCAGGTCACATTTAACATCAGATTCAATCCCCAGACCTCATCTATCATGTTCTAAGCTAAAATCTTACATTCTAATCCATAGAAACACAACCATAACATCATCAAACATGAACATAGTCCAAAATCAAACCATACCCGCAACATACACATATTCATACATACGAGTATGAACCCCAGTTTTATAAAAACATACATTCATGCATTTCCAGCCCCAAAATTAGTTAAAACATGTAAAAGAGGGGTTCTAGAACTCACCTTTGCATCTCTTGAGTATGGCTTCTTCCAAACTCATTTGCAATTGAGTTCAACCACCTAGAAACCCACCAAAAACACACCAGAACACACACAACCCTCATATGCATACAACCAAGGCAAGGCCAATTAAGAACACTTAAAAACCATGAATTTCTTACCTTGAATTCGACTTTTCAGCTCTTGTTCTTCAAAAAATCCGAATCTGCACTTTCTCTGTCTAAAAATCCGAGGATTTGGGGGTTGTATGAAGAGAGTGGGTGGCCATGCCCACTTTACACCCACTTTCAAACCTTTTTGTCCTTTTGTCACTTTTTACCCCACAACTTGGGTAAAATATCTTTTCTTTCTATTTCTTCACTTTATTCTTTCTTTACTAACTTAAAAAAATAACCGGGTGTCACAAGTCCACCCCCTTATTTAGGTTTCGTCCCCGAAACCTGTTATTCCTCGAACAAATGTGGGTAATGCCGTCTCATCTCTTCTTCAGTCTCCCACGTAGACTCAGATCCGTCTCCACTGTATACGCATAAGAGGAACCACTTTATTCCTTAACTTCTTCTCTTTACGGTCAATGATCGCCACTGGTTGCTCCACATAATTGAGCCGTTCATCTACCTCGATATCCTCTAGTGGTACAACCATATCCTCATCTTCTAAACATTTCCTGAGATGAGATACATGGAATGTCGAGTGAATTCCACTTAACTCATCTGGTAACTCCAATCTATAGGCAACCTCTCCTACTCTAGCAATGATTTGGAAAGGCCCTATGTATCTCGGGCTCAACTTACCCCGCTTTTTGAACCGAATGATACCCTTCCATGGTGAGACCTTCAACATGACCTTGTCACCCACCTGGAACTCAATCGGTTTGCGTCGTTTATCAGCATACGACTTTTGTCTATCTTTGGCTGCCTTCATGATGGCTTTGATCTTTTCAAGCTTCTTAGTCATAGCCTAGATCACCTAGACACTCCTTAACTCTTTCTGACCAATATCACCCCAACACACGGGTGTTCGCCATCTCCTACCATATAGCATCTCGTAAGGGGGCATACCAATACTTGCATGATAGCTATTGTTATATGAGAACTCAGATAATGGTAAGTGTTCATCCCAACTTCCTCCAAAATCAATGACGCATGCCCGAAGCATATCTTCCAGCCTCTGAATGGTCCTTTCCAACTGACCATCTGTCTAGGGGTGATAAGTCGTGCTAATATGTAACCTCGTCCCCATCGCATCATGGAATTTCTTCCAAAATTTGGATGTAAACCAGGTGTCATGATCAGAGACAATAGACAAAGACACAACATGACAAGTTACAATCTCCTTGATGAAAAGATCCACCAACCACTCAGATGAATACGTATCGCGAATCGGTAGGAAGTGAGCACTCTTCGTCAAATGATCAACTATCACCCATATGGCGTCACACCCTTCCATAGTACGTGGTAGCTTCGTAATAAAGTCAATGGTGATATATTCCCACTTCAACTTTGGTATATCCGAAGGTTGGATCTTCCCATACGGCTTTTGATGCTCACCTTCACTTGTAAACAAGTAAGGCATTTACTCACGTACTCCACCACATCACGCTTCATACCCGGCCACCAATAATCTTTCTTTATGTCTTGGTACATCTTTGTAGCACCAGGATGAATAGAGTACCGAGTCTTGTGAGCTTCATCCATAATCTTCACTCGTAGATCTCCAAAATGAGGAATCCATATCCGTCCAAATAGGGTTCTAACACCGAGTGTGTTTTCACCTAATTCTGCAGCTAGACCTTTCATTCTTTCGGAGTTAAGATGATCTTCTTTCAATGCCTCATCTTGAAACTCTTTGACTTGCTTCATCACATCAGAGGTCATGATCAACTAGTAAGCTTTGACCCGAATCGGTTCGGGTCTCTCTTTTCGGCTAAGGGCATCCGCTACCACGTTGGCTTGGCCCGGATGGTAATGGATCTTGCAGTTATATTCTTTTATAAGCTCCAACCATCTCCTCTGCTTCATGTTCAAATCCTTCTGCTCGAAGAAGTACTTCAAGCTCTATTGGTCAGTGAATATGGTGCACTTCGTCCCGTATAGGTAGTGCCTCCAAATCTTTAATGCGAAGACCACAACTGCTAGCTCCAAATCATGAGTAGGGTAATTAACCTCATGAACCTTTAACTGTCAAGATGCGTAGGCTATAACTTTTCCACTCTGCATTAACACACACCCCAACCCCAAGTAGGAAGCATCAGAATAAATCACCAGATCTTCACTTCCATTGGGTAAGACAGAACAAGAGATTGAGTCAACCTCGCCTTTAACTCCTCAAATGACTTCTCTTGAGCTTGACCCCATACAAACTTTACATATTTTCGGGTCATCTTGGTTAGTGGAGAAGCAATCTTAGAGAAGTCTTGAATGAATCTTCTGTAGTAGCCCACCAAACCCAAGAAACTACGAATCTCGGATGGCGTCTTTGGATACTTCCATTGCA
The DNA here is from genome assembly GCA_025506515.1 of Flaveria trinervia. NCBI lineage: Eukaryota > Viridiplantae > Streptophyta > Magnoliopsida > Asterales > Asteraceae > Flaveria > Flaveria trinervia. Next base: position 31,241,317 of record CM046446.1, read on the forward strand.
TCGCTGCCTCCACCTTTTGCTGGATCCACTATAATCCCCTCAGGATTGACCACGTGACCCAAGAATTGAACCTCGCGCAACCAGAATGCGCACTTAGAGAATTTAGCATATAGTTTCTCCTTTCTCAACGTCTCCAACACCTTCCGAATGTGACCGACATGATACACCTCATTCTTGGAATAAATCAAGATATCATCGATAAACACAATCAATGATTTATCCAACATCAGCCGACACACTCGATTCATCAAATCCATAAAAGCAATTGGCGTGTTGGTCAACCCAAATGACATAACTAGGAACTACCATAACGCGTGAGAAAAGTTGTTTTAGGAATGTCTTGCTCCTTAACCTTCAGCTAATGATAACTAGATCGAAGGTCTATCCTCGAGAACCAACTGGCACCTTGAAGTTGACCAAACAAATCATCAATTCTTGGTAACAGGTATCGGTTCTTTATTGTCAACTTATTTAGCTCATGGTAGTCGATACACATCCTCATGCTACCGTCTTTCTTCTTCACGAATAAGACCGGATCACCCCAAGGAGAGATACTCAGCCTAATAAACCCCTTATCGAGCAGCTCTTGCAATTGCTCCATCAATTCTTTCATCTCAGTTGGAGCCAAACGATACGATGCCTTGGCAACAGGTTGGGCACCCTGCATCTGATCAATCTGAAACTCGATCTCGTGGTTTGTGGCACTCTTGGTAAGTCTTTGGGAAATACATTTGGAAAGTGACACACAACCGGTACATCAGAAAGTTGTGGTGTTGGTGTTTCCACATCCTTCACATAGGCTAAGTAGGCGCTACATCCCCACCTCAAGCACTTTCCCACCACCGCCATCAAGATTACTTTCGGGATCGTCGTGACCCGATCCCATAAACCGTCACCATAATCCCGTCAGGCATTGTTAAACGAATCATCTTCTTGCGACACACAATATTCGCCTCGTATTCCGTTAACCAATCCATCCCAAGAACCACATTGAAACCACCTAAGGTCATCACGAATGGTCTAACCTGAAATTTATGACCTTCTAGTTCCACGTCACAACCTTCTACCATATTAGAAATTCTGGTAGACTTACCTATGGCAGTTTCTACATCAAAGGGCACATCTACACTCCTACTACTAACAGGCAGTTTAGCACAGAAAGCATCAGAAATAAAACTTTTACTAGGAGTAGAATCGAATAACACAAAGGCTAAAGTTTGGTTTACTAGAAATGTACCTGACACAACATCAGGGTCCGTCCTAGCCTCCTCTTGCGTCATCATAAACGCTCTTGCGCTCTCCCTCAGTCCTCCTCCTCCGGTCTTCTTCATCCCCGAACTCTCAGCTCTTGGCTTTTTACAGTCCCTACTCATGTGACCACTTTTCCCACAGTTGAAACACCTCATAGCCCCACAGTCTCTAGCCATATGACCAGACTTCCCACACTTAAAAGCAGATGTTTGACCCCCTTTTTCACTCTCCCAAATGCTCTTTCCCACATTTACCACACCTCTTCGATCTCGGACCAGGTGTGACCACCCGGCGATCATCCACCCATGCCTTCTTGTTACTCGTTGGGCACCACCCTGCCCAAACCTTTTCCATTCCAATTCAGGTCACCACCACCTTTCATTCTTCCTTCAATCACCACCAAAGTTCTTTCATCATACAATCTCCCTACCAAATCAAACGCCGACCTAAACATGCTCGGTCGGGCAGCGATCATGTGCCTACGGATATCTGCCGACAAACCCTGAGTGTACCTCTTAATCTTTCCTGAAAAAGGTGTCACTTGGTCCAGCAACAGACGTGCCATCTCATTGAATTTGGTAGTGTACTGCTGATGCGTCATGGTTCCCACCTCCAACTACAGGAACTCTCTCTCAACCTTATCCATATCATTATGAGGACAGAACTCCTCAATTACCAACTTCTTTACCCACTTCATCCTCCGATAACCTCCTACCCTCAGCTTGGACAATATTGTCCCACCAACATAGAGCCGAGTCCACAAACGAGTGGACAACAAATTTCACCTTCTGGTCTTCTCGGTACTCGTTGATATTCAGAACAACTTCCATTTCTCTCACCCATCAGTGAGTAGCAGTAGTAGTGCCATTACCATCAATAGTAGGGGGCTTGCACCATTAGAATGCCCTATAGTTACAGCCTCGTGCCGCCTCCGACGTAGGCTCTTCTTCTTCCTCATCTTCATCATCAGAGAGAACCGTTTCAGGCTCCGGTGGCTCCCGTTCTCCCGAGGACCTGTTTCTCTCCTTTCTCTCTCCTTCTCGTATAGCCTTAATCACTTCAGTCACTACAGATGGTAAGTTCATCTGCATGACTTGATGCACTTCTTTAACAACAAACTCTATTACTGAGACTCTTAGGTTGGCGCTCTCATCACCGCCCTCCGGATGAGGGGTCTCGGGTTCTTCATGAACCACCTTTTCGGCTCTAGGCCTTCCTCTCGTAGTCCGTGGTTCAGCACCATAACCTCCACCACGTGAAGCTTTAGATGATCTACCACCAGCCATCCTCTAACACACTGAAAGATTTAAACACCAACACGGTCATTCAAGGGAACAACTCAGTTTATGTCAAGTATAGTAAGTCCCTAATTACAGTGGCCAGTTGTGATTAGCCACTTAGTTTACACTTCAAACCCCGAGCATTACCTATCTTGACGACATGAGTATCTAAATCTACAAGTAGCACATAAACCACATAACATGCGCACATAGTACCGGTTAACATTAAGAAAATGCCTGATGGTACGCAGCTACTTGGACTGGAATCCCTTCCCTTTCCGTCCCATTTTTAGTTTAAGTTAAGGTTTATTTTGAAAATCTACCCATTTCACTTAAACTTTGGCTCCGATACTAACTTGTGAGGCCCCATTCCTGGGACGCTCACAACTGGTCAATCATTGCATATAAAATATATAATTACATTTAACTTTCATAAAAATCATAGTGGAACATTAAAATAACCTTTCATTTCATTATAAATGCCTTTTCAAGTTAATACAATCATTCATTTCAAAAATCGTTTGTTCGCATTACGTCACAAAAACATTAAACAAAAAAATGCCAACCAAAAGAGCCAAGTAGCCGCCCCGTGCCATCGTCAGCATCTTTACCTGCTAACTGGAAAATGCATAAAAAGTCAGCGTTGCTGAGTGAGTTCTAGTTTTAAAACATAACATACTTTATCTTTCATTTAAAACTGTCCTTTACTTTCTTTCAAGAAGACAGGGCGGAACCTAGTAGCCACTAAAGATACAACTTTTGGATTTAACAAAACAAAAGTCATGTGCTTCAACTGTGGTGAAAAGGTGCACTTTAAATGTGAATGTGTAAAGCCCAAGAAAACTAGAAATGGAAACCCAATTCCCACATTCAACCATCAAGACAAGGACCTGATTGGAACTGCTTCTTCAAGCAAAGAGACAAAGGCTCTAACTGCTCAAGGTTATTGGAACTTGTCCTTCCAATTGTTTCTCTTGGAGAATCAAATATTGCCTTTGTCGAAGCACTGGATGATAGGTCTGCAAGTGAAGGTGTATTGCAGTTGAGAAAGCGATGGTGGATACCAAAGAAGTTATGAATGTGGTAAATCACTTGGTCGAGGAAGAGCTCAGAGCAACGACTTCAGAATCTCCAGCCATTAAAGGGTCAAACTCTGCTTTGATGGCTGATACAACTGATTTATCACAGGTAAGTTCTACCAACCAATTATTTCAAAAATATGCTTATATTGAATGTGACAAATTTAGAGAAAGCATTGATCTGAAATTTGCTAGGTTATTAGAACACAATGAAACTTAGTAAATGATTTGCAACTCTACACTGAGGCAAACTGTATATTAAAACAAAACGAGTGCAATTTTAAAAAAAAGAAGAACTTTTGGGAAAACAACTAAGGGAAACTGAGGTTGTTGCCTTAAATCAATCAAATGATAAAAATTTTTATTTAAATTCTTTAGAAGAAACCAAAAAGGAAAAAGCAGTTTTGGAAGTCGAGGTTAATTCGTTAAAACAAAAACTGCATAGTTGGGCTAGTTCTTCTCACATAGTTCAAAACCTAGTCAAAGAACGAAATAATGGGGAAGATTTGGGATACAAAGTTGTTCCACCACCACATGAGATCCTTTTGAATACTAAAGGTAGACCTATCAATAACAACCAAGTAAAGGATCATGTGGTGTCCACTCCTCTGGTTAGTGATCCTGATTCCACTGGTAGACAGAAGGATTCTATTTTGAAATGAAAAGGAAAAATGCCAGTTGAGAATTTGGATGATGAAATTAAAAGGGTTAATGTAAGGTCAGGTTTACAAACGTCGATTTCCGAACCAAAAATGACTAAACCAGTTAACCAAACACGTGTAAATCATCAAAGTCCAAATAATATGAAAGGTAAAATGTTCAAAATGTTAAAACAATTATTTTGTTAATAAGGCTGAAACATCTAAAAGCGATGTGTCAAAACCCAACCAGACACACCACACACCTTCACCAAATTCAACATCACATAAAAGTTATCTTCAATCTGTAGAAGCGAGATCTTGCTACAGTTGCGGTAAACGAGGACATATCTCTTCTAATTATCCTTATTATCAGACGCCCAGAAAGAAAATTGAACTTTTTGATGCAAAACCAAGTTTTTCTAAAATGAGAGCTAATCCTCCACCTTAGAGTATTAGTGAACCTAAAGTTCAAACAATAGGCTAGTCGTCTGTTTACCACAAATTGGCTTTACACAAAATTGGCTTACGGAAAGAAAAATCATGTATAGTGTCAGATAGTGAGGAGAATAAGTAGACAGATATGCTCTCATCCTGTAAAGGACAATGGGTTGAGTTTATGATGTGTGATTCCTTTGGGTCACCCAAGCCAGTTAAGGCTTGGGTCCCAAATATGAACTAATAAGTTTCTTTGAATGTGCAGGGTGTTCGCTACAACGCTATTACTAATACCTGGATTGTTGATAGTGGGGCGTCTATGCACATGACAGGGAACTCGTCTCTCCTTTTCAATGTAAAACAAATTAAAGGGGGACATGTTTCATTTGTTGGGAATAAAGGAGGTTACATCACTACACAAGGCGAAGTGGGAAATGAGAAAGTAAAGTTTGACAAGGTCAACTACATTCAAACTACAAAACAACTTACTTTCAGTCTCCCAAATTTGTAATAAAGGATTCAAAGTTGTATTTGACAACAAGAAATGTTACATGTTGTAGAAGGATTTTTGTGATTGTGGAGGATAAGGTTCTTATGTCAGCTTCAAGATATAACGACTTGTATGTCTTGGATCTATCAAAAAGCCTCCACAACTGATCACACTGTTCAATGCTTCTTGTCAAAGGAAATTGAGAGAGATTCAGTCTCATGGCATAGGAGAATAGGACACATCAATCCTAGGAAGATGAATCATTTAGTTCAAAATGATTTAGTGAATGGTGTAACTGTCAAGAACTTTCAGCTGCAAGACTTCTGTATAGCATGTAAGAAAGGGAAACACACCAAGAAAGCTCAGAAGGCAAGGAAAGTTAATTCTATTGATATGCCTCTCGAGCTTCTACACATGGATCTGTTTGGCCCTGTCAGCACAAATAGCATTGCTGGAGATCTATATTGCTATGTAATAACGGATGATTACTCAAGATTCTCTTGGGTGATGTTTCTAAAAGCCAAATCAGAAACTTTTAATTTTATTCAAACATCTAGTAACTACTCTAGAATCACTCTACAAGCTGAAAGTAATGCAGATACGATCAGACAATGGCACAGAGTTCAAGAATCAGTGGATGAAGGCATATTGTAGAGAGAAAGGAATTGTACATCAAATTACCTCTGCCTACACTCCATAGAAGAATGGCGTAGCTAAAAGGAAGAATCAAAGCTTGATAGAGCCTATCAATTCTGGAATGAGGTAGTGGCTAACGCTTGTTGCACACTCAATCGAGTCTTAGTTGTCAAATGACAGGGGAAAATATGTTATGAGCTGCTCCAGCGACGTAAACTCAACCTGGAGTATCTAGAACCGTTTGGCGTATCGTGCATGTTGTTGAAGAAAACTCAGATTGGGAAGTTTAGTGAGAAGGCTGAAGAAGGCATCTTACTCCGATACAGTATACTAGACAAGAGAGTTTACAACAACTCAACGGGTCAGGTAGAAGTGTGGTGCAACGTTGATGTTCAAAGATACACCACCCCCTTGCTAGAAAAGGACCTTCCTTCTTCTTCAACTATGAGGGATTCTTTAAATCCTTCAATCTACTATCTTCTCCTACTGATGATGAGCTTTTTGCTAGGATGATATATGATGTTCTAAACACTCCTCCACCAAACTCGACATCAACTGGTCCATTAGATGATACTTCTAGCCCTTTAGAGGAAGACTTTGAAGTAAGTGAATCTTCCTCTGATGATGAAGCAGTTAAGACTACAAATGTGGACCAGGAGAAATAGGTTCGCACCAATGGAAGTATACAAGCATCAAATCTTGATGCCTTTGACACTTCAAAACCTCATACTCTAACAGCTACAGATACTGAACCTGGGTTTAACATTTAGGATACTAAGGTAGTTGTTCCCACCACTCCCGGATCTTGGATAAATATTTATCATCCCTTGGACAGTGTCATTGGGGATGTTCGATCAGGAGTACAAACACGAAATCAGCTATACTCAGCTGCTTATGCCTCAGTCATGGAAAAAGGATATATTCATGATGGTGCATATCAATGATTTGTGTCTCAATTTGATCCATAAGATGTGAGTGAAGCCTTAAACGATAAGGCATTGTTCAGAGTACAAACACGAAATTAGCTATACTCAGCTGATTATGCCTCAGTCATGGAAAAAGGATATCTTCACGATGGTGCATATCAATGATTTGCGTCTCAATGTGAGCCATAAGATGTGAGTGAATCCATAAACAATACGGCATGGTTCAGTACAATGCAAGAAGAACTCCTCTAGTTCAAGAAGTTAAGAGTATGAACCCTTGTGGACATACGAAAAGGTGCTAAGGTGATTGGCACCAAATGGGTGCTGAAGTGTAAGAAAGATAACCAAGGGGTCATAATCAGGAATAAAGCTCAACTTGTAGTTCAAGGGTTTTGACAAGTCGCATACATAGATTAAAATGAAGTTTTTGCACCGGTGGCAAGGATGGAAGTAATACGTATATGTCTAGCTTATGCATCATACATGAAGATTAAAGTTTATCAACGAGATGTGAAGAGTGCATTCCTTCATGGTGAAATCCGTGAAATAGTCTATGTCAGTCAACCTGAAAGATTTGAGGATCATTATCATCAGGATAGAGTTTACAAACTGGACAAGGCTCTTCATGTGCTCCATCAAGCCCCTAGAGCATGGTATGAGAAACTTTCAACTCATCTTGTGAAACATGGTTTTCGCAGAGGAGTTATTGACTATACATTGTTCATCAAAGAAAAGAATGGAGATTTACTGCTGGTACAGATATATGTGGATGACATAATCTTCGGTTCCAAAAATGAAGAATTATGTAAAGAATTCGAATTTGTAATGAAAGCGGAGTTTGAGATGAGTGCCACGGGGGAGATGTTCTTTCTTGGTTAACAGGTGGATCAGACACCAAAAGGAATCTTCCTACATCAAACCAAATATGTAGGAGATTCCTCAGTCATGTACCTCACAGCCTCACGTCCTGATATCATGTACGCGATGTGTCTTTGCTCCAGATATCAGGCGAAACCAAAAGTAAATCATCTCATCAGGGTTAAAAGGATTTTTCATTATTTGAAGGGTACTCCAACACTCGGGTTACGGTATGCTCATGACAATGACTTTGAGCTTACATCGTATAGTAACTCGGACTATGGTGGTTACAAAATGAATTACAAGTCAACAATAGCGGGATGTTAGTTCTTGGTAGACGGTTAGTCACCTGGCAGTGTAAGAAGCAGACTTCAGTTGCTTTGTCAACATGTGAAGCTGAATACGTTACTGCTGCAAGTTGCTATTCACAAATCAGTTGGAGTCAACAGCAAATGCACGACTATGTTTTGCAATTTTCTAACACTCCTATTTTTGTTGATAATTCTTTTGAAATTGCTGTAACGAAAAATCCAGTCCAACAACCTAAAACAAAACACATTGGTATTAAATATCGCTTTATACGTGACTGTTTTGAAAAGAAATTAATCGATGTTGATAATGATTTTCAATGGGCTGACCTCTACACAAAAGCATTTGAGAAACCATGATTTTTATATCTTTTAGAGGTTAATGATGTGAAAAAGAAATGTGAAGTGATCCAAGAAGAAGACAGTTCTTAGTCTGACAATTAGGTTCTTAATTTATTATTTATTTTCTTTTATTTTAGTTTATTTTCCTGTCTATTAAAATCTAAAAACACAAAAAGATTTTCAGTTTTAGTACTTTAGGGGGAGAATAGTTTTAGGTTAGTATTTAATTCGTTGCAATATTTATTTACTTAAAAAACGAGGGAGGAAGGCATGTTAGCTAAAAGAAATGAAATCAAATCTATGATTATGATTCAAAGTTTATGGAAAATGATAGTACATAGGAAACAAATTGGTTGGGACTTCAAAACTAATTTGCTCGAAGTGCAAAATTCAAATTACAAGCATGAGAAGTCTAAGCACAACTAAAGAAAACTGATAGTTAAACTAGTCTGCTACTGAGGTAACATAGAGAAAGTAGACCTAGAGGTTGCTAGTTCATTGTATGATGTGTCGGTAGATTCAACACAATAGATTAGTAGACTTCATTGGTGAATTAAAGTTCAAACTAAATTGTTCAACTTGCTGTGGGTTCTCATCTTATCCCTGGTTAACACAATCAATGCATTTCCAATAAGGGGTGACGAGCAAAATGAATGCCACAAATGTGTGCGGATGACCATAAATATGAGCAAAGCACATGGAAAAACTGCTAAACGCAATCAAGCTAATGTCTAATGTCGTTGGTGCGTTGTGTGCAAAAGAAATAAATGCTCTAACAAGAAGATAGGTTGTGTGCCTCTCTGCTATGCGGTGGCACTGACCTGAAGATAAGCATAACCTAAATATTCTAGAATTCATTGTTGTTTGCGCCTCTCTACTGTGTGATGGCACTGACATGAGGCTTGGCCTCACTTTGAAAGCTCTTAGAATAGTTTCTTCTTGTCCAATACCCGTAGACCGCTCAAAAATCTCATGAGGAATGTTGATTACCATATAAGTGTGAGATCCACAAATGCTTTTTGAAATGATGTAACCTAATTCATCACCAATGTAAGTCAAAAATCTATGTATGGATTTAAGTGGACAAATATACTAACAATCATCATGACTGCAACTCTTGACAGTCAAAATCATTGTGTGCATCTTATAGCTCTAGTATGATTTCTTGAAAGTGCTATTGACTGTCAAACAAAACAAAAATTGAGCATCAAAGTGCATATTAAAAAAGGGGTTCCCAAACGATTCTGATATACCTGTATGATTCCATAATGAATCGTTCCAGAAATGATCAAATTAACTTGAAGTTGTTTTGCTCAAACCTAATACAACAAAAATATGTCTTGTTTTTCTTTTAAATTTCAAATTTATTTTCTATTTTCTAGTATTTTGTTTCGTAGATGTCGGACTATTCAACTAGACGAATTATGTGAATCACTCACTAAAAGGGGTCACGTCTAAGGAGACCAATCGGTTTTTAAATTAAAAGGATCATGTCTGAGATGATCAAAGGTCATAATGTTATACTCAAAGGTTAAAATTTTAAGTGTTTCAAAGTGCATGAGGTCAAACTCATAAGTATGATCCAATCGCACGATTGAATCACAAGGATGAGCCAATCGCACAATTGAACCATAAGTATGAGCCAGTCATATGATTGGACCATGAGTATGGGACAACCATGTGATTGGACTACACGACTGAACCAATCGTATGAATGGATGCAGGAGTATGAGCAAGTTGCATGACTGAACCCCAGTCGCGCGACTGAAGCATGAGTATGGGCTCAGTCGCACGACTAGAGCATAAGTACGGGTGCAGTTGCACAACTGAAATTATAGCATAAATAAGGGGACCAGTCGGTCATAACCCTTACTACCCTTCAAAGTCCTCTGAAATCGCCCATACAAACATACTCTGCCCAAATTTATACTCTTGTGATTACTGCCTAATTTGTGATACTAACGTGTGTTCTACTTATCTACAGGTACTGGGCGACTGAAATTGATCCAAATGAACATCTTAATCTTATCTTTAAGGACCATTTATATTAAAACCTAGACCCAGACTAAACCCTAAAATAGACCACTTAATGGATATAAAAGTTGAGTTAAAGAACATTAAGTGTTATTTAGAGTCTCTACGAGTCTAGTGAGTCTAAACACGAAGTCTAAAATAAAGTTTTGACAAAGATTCAAATCTAGGATGTTCAATAGTGTAGGATGCGAATGGTCATGCTAATGAACTTCAGTTGCATGATTGAGCTAGGCGCACGATTCAATCGTATGAATGAATCTATCGGTGACTCAGTCGCATGACCGACTCAACCGCATGGTGTAGTATACGACTAAGTTCAGTCGCAAGCTCAATTGCACGACTAAACTCAGTCGCAGGCTCAATCGTATGACTGAACTAAATTGTACGACTAAAACTCATTCATATGGTTTGCTTGCACGACTTAAATAGTATGATCAAAACAACTTAAGTTCAAACTATCTCCTGTTATGCATAAATCTAACGTATATGTTTCTTATGTTGTAGCAACATGGCTGATAGATGGACGATGAGCACGAAGCACAACATCTGTGCTCACTTAGATGCGACTACTCGGAATGCTTCTGAGTTTACTGGGATCATAGCCTTTCTAAGGAGATCGAGGATCTCAAGGCCATATCGACACACTGCACACCATACAGATCATTACCGCCCACTAAGCCTCACAGTATTCGGAGCTTGATTTTTGGACAGGAAATTAGTATTACTGTAGATGATCTAAGGCGAGTCCTAGATCTGGGTGTGGATGGTTCCCATCCAACCAAGCTACACCCTCTGACTATTTGGGGATGCTTTCTGTGAATGAAGTACACTGGGGATATCAACGCAGGTGTGCTAAACAAGAGCAACCTGTGCCCCCAGTTTCAGTACGTAGCTCATTTCATTCTCAAGTGCATGGCATCTAGTAGAGGAGGATTTGATGAGATGTCAGATCAATCCAGAATGCACATGTTGCTCTGGTGCTGAACCACCCGTTCAGCTTCTCCCACATGCTATTCGCCTACATGGTAGAGAACATCAAGGCTAAGGGCAAGGAAGGCTGCTGCATGTACCCAAGGTTTTTACAGATGATTATTGATGAGAAGCTTCCTTTGCTACCAAGGAGAAAGACGATGCTGTGATTTTGGAGGTGATGGATGACATGACTTTAGGCCGGATGAAGGGTACCAGGGGAAGCAGGGGAAGCAGGTGAAGCCACCGGTCAGGAGATTGTTCGGGCATTTGTTAGGTGAAGATTATGTGGCGCCCTATTACAAAAAGTGGCGTCACAATGATAGTGACTCAGATGTTGAGCCAATTGGGCTAACCACTGATGAAGAAGATGACAATGATGGTGACAATGATGATGGTCAAGGTGGTGAGGCACCTGGTGGAACTGAGAAGACTATTTTCCATCAAGACTTCCTGCTCGATCAAGAGGAAGAGTCTGATGATGAGCCACTGGTGAGGACAAATTGGTAGCCGAGTTGTGGCCACTGACAAAGGGAAAGAGGCGGTTGGCGGATGCCAGGCTGGGTCGAAGGGTGCTGCTACAGAGGTCACTAATCCTACTTACACCCCAGACTAGCCACTCAGCTCAGGGGAAGCCTCTATCTGCAAGGGCTCTAGGAAGAAGAGGATGGCCCATCCCCATGGGAAAAAGAGTAAGAGGCCAAGGTTTACTTTGATCACATCTTCTACTACTACCACCACTGCCATAGCTACCGCCACAACCACAACCACCACCATTACCACACCCACTACCACCATTGCCACAACCACCACCACCACCACTACAACACCCACTGCCACAGCCACCACCTCTACCACACCAACGATGACAACCACCACTCCATCCACCATTCATACACCTACTCCACCACAATCCATTCCCATCCCTCCTCCCATCTTCACCACATCCACCACTACCACAACCACTCACCAAGCTAGCCCCTTTACCCTAACCACATTCACCCCCGTACCTACTCTATCAATGGTCGGGTTGGAGGAGCAGCTGACTAGCCTGAACCGGATGGTGCTAAAGCTTATTGCTACTGATGATCTGAGGGCTACTCAGATCAATCAGCTGATGGTGGTGAATGCGGGTCAAGCGAAGCAAATCGCTAAGCTGAGTGAGAAGAACACTCAGTATGAGAGAGCATTAGGTCGAGCCTACCATGTACTGATACAAGTCAAAACGAGCTGGTGTTGGCGTCGGTAAAGCGATTTGAAGAACTTGAGAAGAAGAATAAGAAGATTTTGCGAAAGCTTAAGGGATAAAAGAGTGAACCGTTAAAGATCAAGGATGGTGCTGATGAGGATGATGATAATGATAAGGATGAAGATGAATCTGATGAAGATGATGGTGATGGCGAGGGAGCAGGAAGGAAGTTGAAAAGGAAAAGAAGGTGAAGATAATGATGAGGATGATCGAGAAGGTGATGCGTCTGGATCAGCCTCTAATCCATCAGTTAAGGAGAGGCGGACCAAATGAAATCAAGATCAAGTAGCTCGTCCTCAGCTCCTCAAGCTGAAGAGACTATTGAGCAAGGAAAAAGTAATGATTAGATGTTTTTGTATTTGAAACTTTTGTAATTGATTTATGAATTACACTAATGTAATTAATGATTATTGATGTTTAAATGTCTTGATTAATGATTTATGTGTGATGTGCTTAATGTTTAATCAAACAGATGAAGATCAACAGACAGATGAATATGATATATCTCCCCTTCAGAAAGTCAAGACTCAACTTTCCATGAATTTTGACATGCAAGGGATTATTAGAAGATCTGTGAGCTACACACCGGAGGAAGGAGAGATTATACATGATCTAACAGACGAGCAGCTCGCTGAAATATTCAGACTGAATCTTGACAAGCTTGTCATAGATGCTCCAAAAGTTGACATTGTGAGTGGTGATGAGCTTAAAGACGTGGATGAAATCGAGATAGAGGATGTCACTGTAGAGCACTATCCACAGTACACTGACCTGGAAGGACATGTTATCCCCAACTTCGGTGAAACGTTTGGCAGTGGTACTTTGATAAATTAGATGAAATGGAGAAAGAAAAAGAGAAAGAAGAAAGCATAGCCAAAGCTTCAAATGCTAATGTTGATATCAAGAAAGCTGAATGGGTAGCTTGTTTTGAAGAGATGAAAGCCCAACGCACAACCCCAAAAATGCCTACACCAAGCTTTATAGAGTCAAACCACATTAGAAAGTGTCAGGAAAGATAATAGTGTGGTCATATTTTGAATATTTAGAAGTTTATGCTATTAAGAAGGAGAAAGGGATTGAGTATTTCAGATATCCTCATGATCTGAAGACTCTTCCTAGTTTTGAGCTCAACCGACTAGCATGCTTAGATCTATTGTATGCTAATCCAAGAAAGATGTCAGGTTGGTTTGAGGCTGCATTGAAGAAGGAATACCACACCAGATAGGTAAACTTCAGACCTCAACAACCTAAGAGGTTCATTCATAAGTCTCAAGTTGATCCTATATCTGGAAAGCCTAAAGTAGTGCTGAAGTGCAGTCCTCCGTGCACAAAGTCTAAGATTACATTATGGGAAATGCCTCAGGAATTCACTCCACACTTCAAATGGTGGTATTATGAATGGAGGACAGGGGAAGCGGTCAAAGTTTTGAACAGAGATGGGAAAATAGAGACAATCAGGGTATTTTACCTAATGTGGCTCACTAACTTGTCGGCTGAAGATGTCTATACTTTATACAAGTGGCCACTGTTCTATGACACGCAGGACATAGTACAAGTTCTTCAATTTCAACACGTTATATGGCTCTGCTTTACATTCGAGATACATCCATGAGTCACAAGAGAAGAGAAGTACAAGAAGTTCCAAGAACATGTGAAAAATGTTAGACGATAGAGTAAACTAGGTCCAAGGGGGAGTTTGTAGATACATATGTACCTAGTTTATGTGCTTAAATGTAAAAGTATTTCATGTCTTACATATGTGTAATTTGACGAAGTAATGAAATATGATATATGATTTGATGTTTATTTATCTTTAATTCATATGTATGACTTCTTATATAGGTTTGAGGTTGTTGTACATAATTCTAAGTCAATAATGATTGAGTAATCTGTTCAACCTAGTCAGATGAGTATTCATCCTAATGGCCCATACTTATGGACCACACGCCTTAATACATGATGCTTATGGACCAGTCACACGACTGAACTAGGAGATTGGATTAGTCGTATGATTGAGACATAAGACTGACTCACTCACACCACTGAACCTTTAGTCATGTGTATGACTCAATCGCATGATTTAGTCACATGATTGAACCACACTAATGGTTTGGTCGTACGAATGGAAAGCACAAAGCTATAAATACCACCTAATTCCTGGAAAAATGAAAACACTTTGAGAGATACTTCGTATATACATAAACCCTAGCCATCCGTAGAGTCCCAAAACAGCCTGTCCAAGTTCATAGTTCGTTCTTGATCGATTCCTACTCATTCTAAACTTTTAGTTCAATCTTATATCGATCGGGTAATCATTCTCACTGATTGGATTGCCAATCAAATAGGATTCTACACTATTTGATCCGATATAAACGCAGAATCAGTTAGTACTTCATACGTACATGGTCTCTAACACTTATTTTTGACTTAGAATTGTTTCCAAACTATTCTAAGTCATCTCGTGAGAATGTTTCAGCTGTGACAAGAACTCAAAGTGACTTCTATGAAGATCAATTGTTTGGGTTACCTAGACCTATTCCAATTTCTCCAAGAAGTCATGAAGATCAAGTTCCAGTACTGGATGTCCATAAAGCATGAACATCTCAAGAAACAATGGAGCTTCAACAAGTTCTCAGCTAATTGAGCCTCAAAACCCATGAGTTGACAACTCTAACATTCAACATCAATTTGATAAAGATAGTGAACCAGAGGAACATGCAACAGTAGGTGATGCTTCACGACAAAATACCATTGATATTATCACACATTAATTTAATCAATCCTCATTGAATAAGTATGAGACATTAGCTGGAAATGGTGTTCACAATACTGAGCAACACTTTTCCAACTTAGATCCATATATGCAACTAGATATGATTCCCAGGCTAAAGATACACAACACTCATTCAGCTAAGAACATCACTAGGGATGTCTTAGAAGGTGTGAGAACAAGAAGTCACACCCATAATGGGTATGTCTGCTTGTACTCATGCTTTCTCTCTCAAATAGAACCTAAGAAGGTAGAAGAAGCCCTCATGAACAACAATTGGGTTGAAGCAACACAAGATGAGTTGCTTTAGTTCAAGAGGCAAAGGGTATGGAACCTATATCCATTGCAATCTTGCCAAGTCCCCATTGGCACTTGTAGGTGTTGAGAAATAAAATAGACGATAGAGGTTAGATCATCAAGATAAAAGAAAGACTTTTTGTTCAAGGATACACAAAGAAGGAAGGCATAGATTGCACTGATGTATTTGCACCAGTTGCATGACTTAAGGCGGTGCGAATCTTCCTTGCTTTTGTAGCATCCAAGAACTTCAAAGTCTATCAACTTGATATTAAATGTGAATTTCTATATGGGGATATTGATCAATGTGTCTATGTGTGTCAACTACCTAGATTTGAAGACCCACAATACCATAATAATGTGTACTAACCGGATAAAGCTCTTTATGGGTTACACAAGGAACCTAGGCTATAGTATGAGACACCGTCTTAGTTTTTTATGAGGAATGGCTATAAGAGAGGCACCATAGACAAGACCTTGTTCGTAAAGAACTCTGGGAAGGACATGTTGCTTGTACAAGTCTATGTCGATGACGTCATATTTGGTTCCTCAAATGACCAATTATGCAAAGAGTTTAAAAGCATCATGAGAAAGAAGTTTGAGATGAGTTGCATAGGAAAGATGGATTTTTTTCTTGGGTATCAAGTGGAGTAGATGGAAGAAGGGCTTATAAATCAATCTAGGTATGTCAAGGACATCTTAGAAAGATTTGAGGTAAAAGATTGTAAACCAGCCAAGACACCTATAGCCAGAAATCATGTTAGGACCGTTTACGTACGGAGTACCAACTAATTCTGTGCGTATACCAACTCAAATAGTGCGGAATCCTATTTGATTGTCGATCCAATCAGGGAGAACACAGTTTAGATCAATCCAACAATTAATGAAACATTAAGAATAATTAGAGAACAATCAACTGTGATCTATGAACTTGGTACAGGTTTTCTTGGTCTCTAGACGGCTAAGGTATGATTATATGCATAGGTATTCGAATTGTTATGTTTTTCCATGAATTAGGTGGTATTTATAGGTTAGGGTGTTCCTGACTAAACCATTAGCACGGTTCAGTCGTGCAACTGAATCATGCGATTGATTCATACGCATGACTGAAGATTCACTCGTGCGACTGAGCCAATCTCATGTCTTAATCGTGCGACTGATCCAATCTCCTGGTTTAGTCGTGCGACTGGTCTATTAGCATGAAGTATTCATGCGTATGGTCCATTCGTATGAGAACTTCACACGATTAAGTTTGAACATGATTCTTATTCATTATTGACTAAGAACTATGTACAATAACCTCAAACCTATGTAGTTAGTTTAATATACTTTATTACACAATAAACAATGAAATATAAAACATTATAAGCATCAACCACACTTTGTATTTCATTCATACCCATTTATTACATATATGTAAGACATGAGAGACATTTTACATTAAGCTCCTAAACTAGGTACACATGTGTCAACAAACTCCCCCTTGGACCTAGTTTACGTCATTGTCTAACATTCTACATTAGCTCTTCAAACTTCTTGTACTTTTCCTCTCTAGTAACCCCGGCATTTATTTGAAACATGAAATAGAGTCGTATAACATTTTGAAACTGGAGGGCTTGTACAATATCTTGCAAATCATGAAATAGTGGCCACTTGTATATGGTATATACATCATCAGCAGACAAGTTAGTCAGTCACATAGGGTCAAATACTCGGATAGTATCCATCTAGCTCTCCTTTTGTAAGACTATGACCGCTTCACCTATTCTCCAATCGTAGTACCACCACTTGAAGTGTGGAATGAAGTCCTGTGGCATTTCCCTTAGAGGAATTTTGGACATTGTACACGGAGGACTCCACTTTAGCACTACCTTAGGCTTTCCAGTAGTGGGATCAAGTTTAGACCGTTTGATGTACCTCTTCGCCTGTTGAGGTCTGAAGTTTACCCACCTGGTGTGGTATTCTTTCTTTAAAGCAGCCTCAAACCAGCCTGACATTTTTCTCGGGTCAGCATACAATAACTTAGGTGTGCCAGCTGGTTGAGCTCAAAACCAGGGAGAGTCTCTAGATCGTGTGGGAATCTAAAGTATCCTATGCCCTTTTCTCTCTTAACAACATATACATTCACATCCTCAAAATATGCCCATGCAATGATCTTGCCTGACACCATTAGGTGTTTCTTGACTTTGTATAGCTTGGTGTAGACATTAGGCTTTTGTGCAGTACGCATGGCTTGGATCTTAGCAAAACAGGTCACCCATTCAGCCTTTTTGATCTCAACATTAGCGTCTGAGGCTTGGGCTTGACCCTCATTCTTCTCAATCTCTTTCTCCAGCTGATCCAGCTTGTCAAATGTATCATTGCTGAGAGTATCACCCAAGTTGGGGACTACATTTCCCTCTCGGTCAGTATACTCTGGATAATGGTTAGCAATGACATCCTCTATCTTGATTTCATCTATGTCATTGAGGTCATCGTCACTTGTAACCTCAAAAGTAGGAGCATCCTTGACAATCTCGTCCGGGTTCAGCCTGAACATCTCAACAAGTTGCTCCTCAGTCAGGTCATGAATGATATCTCCTTCTTCGGGAGTATAGCTCACTTACCGTCTTACAATCCCTTGCAAATCAAGAATCATCATGCGTAGAGACTTGATTTGCTGAAGGGGAGCCACATCGTATTCATCTTGCTGAGATGTTTGATCTGCTTGATTTAAACATGTAACACTTCAATCATTAGTCAATAATCAAGACAGTTAAACACTAAATATATATATATATATATATATATATATATATATATACATTAAGTACAAAATTTTAATACATGATTTAGGTACAAAAGCTTTCAAATACATAAAATCTAATCATTAGTTTTGTCCTGAATAGCAGGCTCGTCAGCTGGAGGGGCTGAGGATGAGGCTCCCTGTTCTTGAGCCTTTTTTGACTGTTGCTCTCTAGGCTGTGTGAA
This sequence comes from Flaveria trinervia, assembly GCA_025506515.1. NCBI lineage: Eukaryota > Viridiplantae > Streptophyta > Magnoliopsida > Asterales > Asteraceae > Flaveria > Flaveria trinervia. Next base: position 31,259,852 of record CM046446.1, read on the forward strand.
TGGTGATGCAGCAACATCATCTCCTTTATCCTCATCTCCTTCCATCTCCTCTCCTTCCTCTCCATCAGCTTCTTCATCAGTCTCATCATCATCATCCTCATTATCATCTTCATCCTCATCATCATCATCATCACCATCATCATCCCCTTCTCTGATCTTGAGGGGCTCATCTTTGGAGCCTTTGAGTCGTAGCATCAACTTCTTGTTCTTCGCCTCTAGATCATCTATCCTCTTTACTGAAGAAGTCTACAGCTCATGAAGCTCAGCAATCTCCTGACTCTGACCTGCTATCTACTGAGCCTGAGCAGTATTGAGTTCCATCAACTGGTTTAGCTATGTAGCTCGTTGCTCATCAGTAGCAAGCAGCTTAAGCACAATTCGGTTTAGATTGGCCAGCTGCTCCTCTAACCCAACAGAGGGCAGAGAGGATCCAAAGCTCAGTGGGACCTGAGATGAAGTCCGGCTCGATGGGTGGTGGTAGTGGTGGTAGCTATGGTAAAGAAGGGTGATGGTATAGGTATAACTGGTGGAGGTATGGCTGTAGTAGTGGAGGTGGAGGTGTGGTAGTAATGGTGGGTGGTGTGGTAGTAGTGGTGGAGGGTGTGGTAGTAATAGTAGGTGGTGTTGTAGTAGTGGTGGAGGGTGTGGTAGTCATGGTGGTATCTATGGTGGTAGTGGTGGTAGTGGTGGTAGAGGTGGTGATCAAAGTGAATCTCCGTCTCTTACTCTTCGTCCCGTGTGGCTGAGCCATCCTCTTTTTCCTCGATCCCTTCAAGGAGGATGCTCCTCCTTGGCTGCTAGGCTGGTCTGGGTGTAAGATGTATCAGTATCAGCCTCCCCAGACTCACCCTGGCCTCCACCTACCATCCTAATCCCTCGCTTGGTGGCAACCACCTTGCTGCCTATCGTCCAAACTAATGGCTCCTCATCAGACTCCTCTTCATCAGGTTGGAAGTTCTGATGGAATCCTGCCATCTCAGCTCCTCCATGGGTGGATGATGGAGATGTAGCATCTATGGTAATGGCCCTAAATTGGGTAGGGCCAGTATCTCCACCATCACCACTATCATCATCATAAGAATTGTCAGATGGGAGCACAATCGGCTCAGAATCTGAGTCACTATCATCGTGACGCCACTTCCTTTTTGTTGGCGCCACGTAGTCCTGTCGGGCCAAATTCCCAAACAATCTCCTTACCGGGGACTTCACCTGCTTGCCCCGATAAACCTTCATCCTCCCTATGGTGGTATCATCCATCACCTCTAGTGTAACTGTATACTCTCTCTCCTTGGGTAGTGAAGGAAGATTCTAGTCGATGATCATTTGAATGAAACATGGGTACATGCAGAATCCTTCCTTGCCTTTGGGCTCTATGTTCTCCACCAAGTAGGTGAAGATCATCCTCGAAAAGCTGAACGGGTGGTTCAGCACCAGAGCTACATATGCGTTCTAGATCTGATCTGACATCTCATCAAATCCGCCCTTCCTCGAGGCTATACACTTTAGCAGCACATGGGCTAAGTATTTGAACTGGGGGCACATGTTGCTCTTGGTGAGCACACCTACGTTTATGTCCCCCTAGTACTTAGCCCGAAGAAAACATCCTCGAACTATCAACGGATGCAGTCTGGTAGGGCAATCACCATCATCTCCCAACCCTAAGACTGTCCTCAGATCCTCGTCACTGATCTTATTGTCCTGACCAAAGATGGAACTCCTAATACGGTGAGGCTCTGAGGACCTATCTACAATAGCGCTTTCCCATAGAGCCTGCTGTATCGATCTGTATGGTGTGCATGGAGTGGAGATAGCTCTGAAGATCCTCAATCCCCGTAGAAATGTAATAGTGCCCGCGAACTCAGACGCGTTCCGAGACGTAATGTCTAGATGAGCACGTATGTTGTGCTTTGTGCTCATCGTCCACCGACTCGGCATGCTGCTGTAACACAAGATAGATAAATGTTAGAGTGTGTGTAAATAAATGACATTTGAATTTATTGGACTTGAATCCTTTTGTTCGATCGTGCGAATGGATAATGCGACTGAGTCTGAGTCGTGCGATTAAGCCATTCGCCTAGCTCAGTCTTGCGATTGAGCCCATTCGTCCAGCTCAGTCATGTGATTGAAGTTCACCGGTATGTCCATTCGCATGACAGTCTGTTTTTTATTCAAAATCAAATCTTGAGCAATAGTTGATGTTAGACGTTATGGTTTGGCTCATTAGACTCGCAATCGTTCCAACTAACATCTAACACATTTTAAGTTTGCACTTTACTTAGTTTTATAGGTTTATTTTATGAACTAAGTGTCGGTTCTTGTTAAGGCTCAAATTAAGTCGATTTAGAGCACGATTTGATGACCATTTGAGTGGATAACATCGCACAATACCTATATAATTAAGAGAAATCATTACAAGCAACAATAATCAGTCTAGAACACTCGATCAAAATTTTGATAGCGTAACGGTACAATCGTGCGAAGAGAGAGCGATTGGGGGGTGATAAGTGTTTGTGACCGACTCCCCCTTATTTATACTAGGGTTTCTTTCAGTCATGCGACTGAACCTAATCGCACTGTTGATTCGTGCGACTGAAGCTCAGTCGTGCGACCGGCTCAGTCGGTCACCTTCAGTCGTGCGGCTAGGTTTCAGTCATGCGACTGTCTCATTCGGTCACCTCCTTTTGTGTGATTGGCTCATACGTATAGTCCAATCGTACGACTACTCCATACTCATTGTCCAGTCGTGTGAATGGCTCATACTTATGAGTTTGACCTTATGACCATTCATACACTTAGCCCTTTTACTTATTGATAAGACCTTTTGACCATTGATCATATCAGACATGACCCTTTTGAGGAGTGAATCCCATATTGACATTCGATGCGTAGTCTGATATTTAAGTACTAAAGTAACTGAAATTAATTAAATTAAACAACTAGACATAAAACAAAGATAAAACATATTATTGTATTTTTTTGTGAGGTTGAAATCCTAAGATAAGTATCTACCAGATTTTTCTTAGTGTATAGTATAGCGTCAAGTTTCTTTGATCATAACTGGAACGATTCATTATGGAATCATACAGATTATCAAATCATTCGGGACATTTTACCAAAGCCTTTTGATGCTAGATTCTTGTTTTCATCGAGAGTCAATTAGCAAGTTTAGGAAATCATACTGGAGCTACAAGATGCACACAGTGATTTTGACTTTCAAGAGTTGTAGCTCACGATGATTATCAGTATACTTGTCCTCTTAAATCCATACATAGATTTTTGACAAACATTGGTGATGATTTAAGGTTTAATTATTTCAACAAGCATTTGTGGATCCCACACTTATACGGAAATCAATGTTTCTTAAGAGATTTTTGAGCGGTCTACGGGTATTATACAAGAAGAAACTATTCTAGAGCTTTCAAAGAGATGCTAAGCCTCAATCAGTGCCACCGCACAACAGAGAGACACAAACAACAATGAATTATAGAATATTTAGGTTATGCTTATCCTCAGGTTAGTGCCACCACACAGTAGAGAGACACACAACCTATCTTCTTTTTTGAGCAATCATTTTCTTTTTGCACAGATCGCACCAACAACATAGGTTATTAGCTTGATTTCATTTTACATTTTTCATGTGCTTTGCTCATATTTTATGGTCATCCGCACATATTTATGGCGTTGATTTTGCTCGTCACCCCTTATTGGAACTTTGTTCATTGTGTTAACCAGGGATATGATGGGAACCCACAACTAGTTGAACGACTTAGTTTGAATTTAGATCACCAATTAGGTCTAATCATCTATTATGTTGAATCTACTAACACATCATGTAGTGGTCTAGCAACCTCGAGGTCTACTTTCTCTGTGTTACCTTAGTAACAACTAGTTTTACTACCATTTTTGCTTTTATGTTGCTTAGACTTCTCAGACTTATACTTCAAATTTTGCATCTTAATTAGTTAAATTCTTTTAAAGTCCCAAACTCTTTGTTCCTGTGTACTATCATTTACCATAAACAATGAATCAGTATCACAGATACGATCTCATTTCTATTAGCTAGACTCTCGTCCTCCCTTGTTTTTTAAGTACAGAAACTTAAAACAACTAATTTAATACTAATTTAACCTATTCTCCCCCTAAAATTCTAAAACCGAAAATGTTTTTGCATTTAGAATTTATTAGGCAAAGAAATAAAAATAAAATAAAATAAAGTAAAATAAAATAAAATAAAATGAAAATGGACTCTACTCGTCGGACTAGGTACTGTCGTCTTCTGGAATCACTTCACATTTCTTTTTCACCCTGTTGACCTCTAGCAGATATAAGAATCTTGGTTTATCGAAAGCTTTTGTGTAGAAGTCAGCACGTTGAAAGTCCGTAATAACTTTAACAACATTGATTAAATTCTTTTCAAACAATCACTTATAAAGTGATATTTAATTCTGATGTGTTTGGTCTTAGGATGTTGGACCGGATTTTTTAGTTATAGCTATAACAGCAGAATTATCAAAAAATATAAGAGTTTTAGAGAATTTCAAACCGTAGTCCTGCATTTGCTGTTGAATCAAGATGATTTATGAACAACAGCTTGCAGAAACAACATATTCAGCTTCACAAGTTGACAGAGCAATGGATGTCTGCTTCTTACACTACCACGTGACTAATCTTCTCCAAAAGAATTGACATCCTACTGATGTTGACTTGTAGTTCATTTTGCAACCGCCATAATCCGAATCGCTATACACTGTAAGCTCAAAGTCATCGTCATGAGGATACCACGACCCAAGTGTTGGAGTACCCTTTAGATAACGAAATATCCTTTTGATGGCTATGAGATAGTTGACTTTCAGTTTCGCCTGATATATGGAGCAGAGACACATCGCGTACATGATATCCGGTCGTGAGACAGTGAGGTACATGAGTGATCCGATCATTCCTCAGTACATGGTGGCATCCACCAGATCACCATTTTTGTCGGGTACCACATCGTGGTTTGTAGCAAGTGGAGTTCCTGTTGCGGAATCATTCTCCATATCAAACCGACTGAGAATATCACCAACATACTTTTCTGATGTAGAAATATCCCCTTTGGTGTCTGATCCACCTGTAACCCAAGAAATAACTTCATCTCTCCAATGACACTCATTTCAAATTCAGCTTTCATTACTGCTTCAATTTCTTTGCATAATGCTTCGTTTTTGGAACCGAAGATTGTGTCATCAACATAGATTTAAACTAATAGTAAGTCTCCATCCTTTTCTTTGATGAACAGTGAATAGTCAATCACTCCTCTGCGAAAGCCGTTTTTCACAAGATGAGTCGAGAGCTTTTTATACCATGCTCTAGGGGCTTGGTGGAGCCCGTAGAGAGCCTTATCCAGCTTGTAAACTCTATCCCGATGATACGAATCCTCAAATCCTTCGGGTTGACTGAGGTACACTGTCTCACGGATTTCACTATGACGGAATGCACTCTTTACATCTAATTGATAAACTTTGATCTTCATGTAAGATGCGTAGGCTAGGAAGATACGGATTGCTTCCATTCTAGCCATAGGTAAACACTTCATTGTAATCAATACCCTCGACTTGTTGAAATCCTTGAACTACAAGTCGAGCCTTGTTTCTTATTATGACCCCTTGATCATCTTTCTTTCATTTCAAGACCTATTGGGTACCAATGGCCTTAGCACCTTTAGGTCTATCCACTAATGTCCATACACCTAACTTCTTGAATTGAAGAAGTTCTTCTTGCATGGAACTCACCCATGCCTCGTCGTTTAGGGCTTCACTAACATATTTTGGCTCAAATTGAGACACAAAACAACGATACGCATCATCGTGAAGATATCCCTTTTCCATTACCGAGCCATAATCAGCTGAGTATAGCTGATTTCTTGTCTGTAATCCTGATCGAACATCTCCAGTGACATTGTACAAAGGATGATAAGCATTTAGTCGTGATCTAGGAGTAGTGGGAACAACTACCTTATTGTCTAGATTGTGAACAACAGGTTCAGTATCTGAGGTAGTGGGAGTGTGAGGTTCCGAAGTGTTAGAGGCATCCACATCTGTTGCTTGTGTACTTGCAGTAGTAGGAAAATGTTCCTCCTCATCCACCTGATCATTTGCCTCATCTTCATCAGAGGAGGAGGAGTCACTTACCTCAAGGGCTCCCCCTAAAGAACTAGAAGACTCACCTTATGACGTTGAGGTTGTCGGGTCCAGTGAAGGTGTAGTTATCAGACATTTGATTAGATTTTTCTTTCCATAAGCCAGTTTTGTGTAAGGTCTGTTTGTGATAAATAGACGACTGTCTTACGGTTTAAACTTTATGTTCACTAATTCTTCTTGGTGTAGTGATAGAACTCCTTTTAGAAGAGCTTGGTTTAGTGTCATGAAGTTCAATTTTCTTTCTTGGTATTTGACAATAAGGACATTTAGAAGCAATGTGTCCATACAATCCATAATTATAGCATGATCGACTTTCTACAAGTTGGGGGAATGGTTTCTGTGGGGAAGTGTGTGACACAGGTGTGACTTTTGTCTGTTTGGATTTTGACACTTCTTGTTTAGATGTTTTAGCTTCTTTAACAAAATTCATTGTTTAAACATTTTTAACATCTTTACCTTTTTTTTATTTGGACTAAGATATGGTGCATGTGGTTGGTTAATTTGTTTGGTCTTTTTGGGTTAAAAATTAGACATGTTAGAACCTGATTTGACATTAACCATTTCAAATTTCTCATCCAATTAACAATATGCATCTTACCATTAAAATGGCCTCCTTCTATTTAGCGAGATATTCCTGTTGGATCCTGTATGCCCAAGACACATAGAACACTGATGTGGTTAGTACGTCATGATCCAAGTCAGGTCATACCCAATAATAAGCTTAGAAAACACCAATAAATATTTGATTGATGATATGATCATGCAATTAAATATATGTACCTAATTAGAAAATGGGTTTTCTAATTTAAATAAATGAGAGATAGAACAAACTATATGGATAATTTGCTCATGAATTATTATTAATTACATTGTTAGTTAAATGGTTAAATAACAACAAATAATATGTGTACTTATGTTATATAATCAAAAGGGTTTTATTATATAACATGTTAACATCTTATTGTGTTAGTTGTTTTAATTATTTTAGATTGTATGAGTTATATAATTAAAAAATTAATTATATATCGTATCAATTAACTAATCACATTATACTGTATACTTATGTTATTTAACTAAAAGGCGTAGTTATATAACTTGAACACACCTTTTTAAATATGTAACATGACCTCACCACTTCTAATGTGTTACAAAGTAATTCAAATGGGAGGGAATGTGGTTTTGAATCCAGATTTTCGGTCCCTTTAGGTTGTATGGCCTTCCCCATTTGTCTCGAAAAGGTACACTCATTATGATAGTGGTTGACTGCAAGTCTCAACATCCTATCTCTCTCTCATTTTGCACAAATGAACTTCTAGAGAAAACTCCATATGCTCTCTATTTTCACAGCTGAAGAAGGTGTTTTAGAACTTCTTTTGGTCATTTCTTGGGTCCTCTCATGACTCAAGTTATGCTCCTTCATTTGTGCAAGAAAGGAAAAAGGATTTCCTCTCTTCTCCCAAAGTTCTCACGGCTGAAAACGGTTTTCAGCAGGCCTTTGGGCGTTTTTGGTGCTTGAAATCCTAGCAACCATGATGTTTGCTTAGAGGCTTGTGGTTATGGACACTTGAGGACTTCTACCCTTGAAGTCTTGGCCCTTTTCAGACTCATTTCTGCCTTCTCTTTGGTCGTTTTTGACAGCATCCCGAAAGGTAGTATTATGGTATGATAATGTCATGTTTTTGGGTGTTCTTTTTCATATTGTATGCTTGCTTTTCACATAATAAAGATCCTTTTGTCTATGGGTATGTTGGTTTTCACATGATAATGGTAATTTTCAGAAACTTTAACATGTTTAAAGTAGTATATTCCGCTGCGTTTCATATGTTAAATGGTTAAACAAGATGTAAATGGTCCAACAAACCCCTTCAATGGCATCAAGAGCCGGTTATGTGGAAACTAGCATCATTATCCTTGTAAAATTGGTTTTAAAGGATGTTTATCAACTCATTAGAGGCTGATTTTGGTTGATTTAATAAATCCCATGTCTTTCAAAGGTATATCTTCATGCTTATGATTAAACTTTGGAAGATAGGAATGTCAATTGGTTGATATGTTTTGGTTATTGTTTGTTTGGATAAACAAACCCTAATTTTCAGTTTATGTTAGCTGAAAATTTGGGGTCTGATGGGGTTTATTTTGTTTGTTGAATGATGTTTGAGATTGTTCATTTGATGGTGCATAACCTAGCTTAGACCTTGTGTTGTTTTGGTTTGGTTGCATGTTTGTTTTGGTTATTTTGTTCAATTGGGTTGTAAGTTTTGTGCTTGTAATTTATCTATTTATTCATTGGGATGTAATAATAGATTAGGAGCATTTCTCTTTTACTAGAAAATATGTATTAGGATATATATTATGTAAAAGAAGATGCTCGGGAAGGAAGCACAAAAGGAAGACACAAAGTGGACTTGAAGCATATGGATGCGACATCAAGTGAGAGATCCATTGTGATCTCAATTTTGTGTTGTTGCTAACCCTTAGGAAAGACCTAATGACTATACTTGTGATGGCAAACAAGTGTGGTCACAATAGTAGCTATGGTTATGCACATGTGGTTGTTTATATTATGCTTGTTTGATCGTGATTTTGTGAATGATTGTGTGATACTTGGATATGATAAACAATCTTAATAAAAATGATCTTAACAAGCTAATATAAAAATGGCTCTTAATCATTAAGTGTTAATAAATGGTTATTAAAAGGATTAATGATTTCATAATAAAATGGGTTTTATTAAAAGAACCATAGGGTACCAAGTATTTGTAAGCATGCAATTACAAGGTACATAGAGTTTTCAAAGTCTAGAATTAATGGAAACTTAAATCCCTTTGGTAACAAGTCTATCACCATCCTTTTACATGACACTCGAATCACTTGGAAACTATTTGTGGGATAAAGGTCACCTAACCACTTGTAGGGAACTTGTATCTTTGAGGTGAGTCTAACGTACTTGTGGGATAAAGGTCACCTAACCGCTTGTATGTGAAAACTCACACGTGTGTGTAAGTAGGACAACTTGAATTGGAAACCATGTGATTAGGGTCACCGAAGCATGGCGTACAATGGTTTTGATGGGATTAAACATGCCGACTAAACATATGATGTTTAACCGATCCCATAAGACTAGAAGTTGCAATAGGTTGCAATTGTCAATTGTTGACTACGTTGTTAATTTAAATAATGGGATAAAGGTCACCTAACCATCATTTAAATGTAATGTTGGATTCTAGATTTTAATTGTTAATTATCTATGAGACATTTAAGGGTATTAACGATTAAAATAAATTTATCAGAAATACTAAAATGAACTTTGTCATTTATTGTAGTGATGACCGCTAACTATAACGCTACCACCCCGATCGCCCCTTCCCTATCACTGAGATCTATTCTCGAGAGGGATCGTCCTAACCATAATTACCTTATGGACTCAATTTCTAAACTTGGGAATCGTTCTCAAGAATGAGTAAAGGCCTATGTCCTTGACGATCCCAACCAACGTTATTGATGTTAAGGCTTTTTGACGATTGGCACACTAAGGATTCTGTGCAAGTATCCTACCTCATGTTGGGAATATGATTCTTGAACTCCAAAAGGGTTTGGAGCATCATCGGGCATATGACATGATAATCTAGTTGAAGGAAATGTTCCTTCAACAAACTTTAGTAGATTGCTTCGAAACGGTTCGAGCACTTTATGCATGTCACATGGAAGAAACCCAATCGATATCATCTTATATATTCTTAAGATGAAAAGCCACATTGATAGCCTCAAGATGCTTAACTATCCTGTCTCAAAGTATTTGGCCAAGGATTTCATCCTTGATTGCCTAACTAAAGGTTTGAGACATTCATAATAAACTGTAATATGAACGGGTGGGACAAGAGCATCGGTGAACTTCACGCAATGCTAGAAGCAACCGAGGCATGGATGGGTAGAGAGGTTCTACCTATTCTCTCGATCAATGAGGGAGCCTATAAGAAATGGCCAATCCCGATCCTAAGGCAATTATTTGCAAAGGAAAGGAATACATCAAAGCAAAGGTTAAAGCGAAACCTCGAAAAACCTAAGCTTATGAAGCCTAAGGTAATGGAGAACGATCCATGCTTTGAGTATGGAGAGATAGGACAATGAAAAGGAATTGTCCCTCCTATCTCAAGGAGTTGAAAGACAAGAGGGATGTTGGGCAAACCTCAAATACAATTTCCATGATTCACACATTGTATTAAATGTCATTTCTTCAAGCACATGGGTATTGGATACTGGATGTGAGACTCATACTTGCAATTGTTGCAAAGGGGTTCAAAAGAAATGCGCGCTTCAAGGAGGGAAACTCTATTTTGAGACTTTCAAATGGTTTGGAAGTTGTTCTTAAAACATTTTGTATGCACCTAATTTGACTAGGAACATAATTAATGTTTCCTATTAAAACAATATGATTATGATTTAAAGTTTGTAAATAATGGTATTAAGTTTTATGGATGATGTATTTCATTTTAAGGATATGCCTTTTTAATGATATCCATGAATTGGTTCATGATAATTCGTCCTATAATAACTCATTATACACATTAAGCACCAAGAAACTTAAAATGGGTTAAGTTATTATTATCTTTGACATTGTCATCTTGGTCACATAAACAAGAATTGGATTCACACACTTCAAAAGAATGGTCTTTTGGAAACAAATGAAAATGTTTCATTTGATAAGTGTGAACCAAAAGACATATTAGGAATTATACATTTGGATGTATGTGGTCCTTTTAAGACAATGACAAAGATTGGTGAAAGATACTTCATTACTTTTACCGATGATTACAGTCGCTATTATTGTGTGCACTTGATGACACATAAGTATGAAGCTTTTGAAATGTTCAAAATCTTCAATAATGAAGTAGAAAATCAACTCTACATAACTATCTATGTTCTTCATTCTGATAAAAGAGAAACTGGACCCTATTTGGATATGGTTCAATTTATTATGGCCATGAGCTTACCATCTTTATCATTTTGGGTTTTCACATTGCTCTTTAAGGCTCATATTATGAATATGACCCGGACCAAGAACGTGTAGATTAGTTGAATATCCTAGAGACTGTATAGGACACTGTTTCTTCGACTCAACAGAGCAAAAGTATTTACTGCTTAAAAGGCTAAGTTATTGGAAACCGAGTTCCTTATCGAAGGAATGATATATAGAACTGTGGAACTTGATAAGGATTAAGATCCACAAGCCGATACACTTATGGTTGACACTAGCTATCAACTAGAGGTTGTTGATGATAATCAAGAGGTTGATCAATACACACAAAGCGTTCACAAATCTGGTAGAGTTAGTATTCCATCTAAGAGATATGGATATTCCAAGAATGGATGCTATGTGGTTGACCCCTGTAGGCTAACCATATACCAAGATGCTATGTCCAATTTGGATTGGGACAAATGGCTAGAAGCCATGAACGTAAGGATGAAATCCATGTATAATAACCAAGTTTGGGAATTGGTTGACCCTCCACTTAACTCCAAACCGGTTCGATACAAGTGGGTTTTCAAGATGAAAATAGATATTCATGGAGACTTGAATACTTATAAGTCAAGACTTATAGCATAAGGTTTCCATCAAACTCAATTGGTTGATTATGATGAAACTCTTACGCCCGTGGCAATGCTAAAGTCGATTAGGATATTATGTGCCATAACTGCATATTCTGAATATGAGTTTTGGCAAATGGATGTCAAAACCGCTTTTCTTAATGAACATCTCGAAGACTGTCCATATAGTTCAGCATGATGGTTTTGTCGATCCATGACATCCTAATAAAGTATATAAGTTAAAGTGATCAATCTGTGGATTGAAACGAGCATCGAGAAGGTTGTGTATATAAGAATCCCAGTGGGAGCATAGTTACATATTTGGGAATTGTATGTTGATGACATACTACAATTTGGAAATAATATTCCAACCTTGGAAGGTGTTAAAAGCTAGCTTGGAAGATGTTTTTCATATAAGATCTCATTTAAGCCACCCATATTTTGGAATAAGGATCTATAAGGATAGATCAAGGTGGTTGATAGGGTTAAACCAAAGTACATATATTGAAAAAATCTTAAAAAGGTTCAAGATGGAAAACTCTTAGAGAGGTATGGTACCTATTCAAAGAGGGACAATGTTGATTATGTCTCAGTGTCCAAGCTCATAGGATGAGCAAAATTAAATGAAGGATATCCCATACGCATCTGCTATAGGATCCATCATTTGTGTGATGATATGCACTTGACCGGACGAGTCATGCTTATTAAGTATGACAAAGTACATACCAATAGAAATAACCATTGGATGGCAGTTAAAAGTATATTGAAATACCTTAGTAGGACTAAGGATATGTTTCTAATATACGAATTTTTTGAAGAGGAAGTCGTTGTAAAGGTTTACACGGATGCAGGCTTCCAAAACTAATCGAGATGATTCTCGATCACAATCGGGGTATACTTCCATTATGAATGGAGAAGTGTACTTGAAAGCTTCAAAGCAGGACACGGTAGCATTGTTCACTACAAAATCCAAATACATAGCCGCTTCATTGGCATCTTGGGAAGCTACATGGATAATTTTGTCCATTGCTTATCTAGGGGTAGTCTCTACCATTCAAGACCCCTAGAATCTTTGGTAATTACATGGGTGCGATTGCTCAAATCAAGGAACCCTGTACTCATCAAAAGACTAAACACCTTGAGCGAAGATTCAACATCATAAGGGATGGAGTTGAAAAAGGGTAAAGACATGTATTCATAAAGTTCGTAAAGATCAAAACATTACGGATCCACTCACGAAGATTGTAGGATCCTGTATGCCCAAGACACATAGAACATTGATGTGGTTAGTACGTCATGATCCAAGTCGGGTCATACCCAATAACAAGCTTAGTAAACACCAATAAATATTTAAGTGATGATATGATCATGCAATTAAATATATGCACCTAATTAGAAAATGGGTTTTCTAATTTAAAGAAATGAGATATAGAACAAATTATATGGATAATTTGCTCATGAATTATTACTATTTACATTGTTATTTAAATGGTTAAATAACAACAAATAATATGTGTACTTATGTTATATAATCAAAAGGGTTTTATTATATAACATGTTAACATCTTAATGTGTTAGTTGTTTTAATTATTTTAGATTGTATGAGTTATATAATTAAAAGGTTAATTATATATCGTATCAATTAACTAATCACATTATAATGTATACTTATGTTATTTAACTAAAAGGCTTAGTTATATAACTTGTACACACCTTTTTAAATATATAACATGACCTCACCACATCTAATGTGTTACAAAGTAATTCAAATGGGAGGGAATGTGGTTTTGAATCCAGATTTTTGGCTCTTTTAGGTTGTATGGCCTTCCCCATTTGTCTTGAAAAGGTACACTCATTATGATAGTGGTTGAGTGCAAGTCTCAACATCCTATCTCTCTCTCATTTTGCACAAATGAACTTCTAGAGAAAACTCCATATGCTCTCTATTTTCACAGCTGAAGAAGGTGTTTTAGAACTCCTTTTGGTCGTTTCTTAGGTCCTCTTATGACTCAAGTTATGCTCCTTCATTTGTGCAAGAAAAGAAAAAGGATTTCCTCTCTTCTCCCAAAGTTCTCACGGCTGAAAACAGTTTTCAGCAGGCCTTAAGGCGTTTTTGATGCTTGAAATGCTAGCAACCATGATGTTTGCTTAGAGGCTTGTGGGTATGGACACTTGAGGACTTCTACCCTTGAAGTCTTGGCCCTTTTCCGACTCATTTCTGCCTTCTCTTTGGTCGTTTTTGACAGCATCCAGAAAGGTAGTATTATGGTATGATAATGTCATGTTTTTGGGTGTTCTTGTTCATATTGTATGCTTGCTTTTCACATAATAAAGATCCTTTTGTCTCTGGGTTTGTTGGTTTTCACATGATAATGGTAATTTTCAGAAACTTTAACATGTTTAAAGTAGTATATTCCGCTGCGTTTCATATGTTTAAATGGTTAACAAGATGTAAATGGTCCAACAAACCCCTTTAATTCCACCGATTTACTAGTGGAATCTGGATCACTAACTAGAGGAGTGGACACCACATGATCTTGATTGGGTTGTTGTTAATTGGTTTACATTTAGCATTCAACAAGGTCTCATATGGTGGTGGAACCACTTTGTAATCCAAACCCTCCCTGTGATGGGGTTTTAACATGTTTATCAAAGCTTCATACAACATGATTTATATGAAAACGCAGCGGAATAATATTTTAAAACATATTAAGATCTGATTATAAAACCCATTTTATAATAACCCCAAGCCATGGATCTTTATACATAATGCATACATAAGTAAAACAACAAATAATCAAGGAACTACAACCTTTGTAGCTTCCTAAACCCGAAAATGAGAAGATGAGGATGATGAGATTTGAGGCTGAAACTTCAAGCAAGAAATCCTCAAGAGGTTGTACCCCAAGCTTGTATAACACCCTTCCTTGCTAGGATTGCAACACCCACTTGAATGATCTCTTCAAAGTCGAATTTTCAGCCAAGAAAGCAGGTTTTGAAGGCTGAAAATCTTATTTTCTGCCTCTAAGTTCCGAAAATAGAGAGAGAATCTTTGGGAGAGAATTCTTGCTAAGTGTGTGTATGAAAGGTGTGTTAATGGAAGAGTAGAAAGGACCCTTCATTGCATGTTCTTAAAAACAACAAAAGGAGAGTTCCAAGACCAAGGGTGGCCGTATAAGGCACCCTTTGTCTTCACTTCTAATTTTAAAAAAAAATCCAATCTTCCATTCTTGTTTTATAAAAGTATAACCCATTTATCTTTTATAAAATCAATACACTTTTGTTATTATTACTTAACCAATTTAAGTAATAAAATAACTTATTTCAATGATCAAAATTATACATAATTTTGTTCATTCACAATAGCAATGATTCAGAAACCCGGTTTCTAAATTGGTGTTTAATATATATATTATTTGTTGTTGATCTAATCAACAATTAAATATTTGCCGGTGTTGTTTGGCTTGTTATTGGGTATGACCCGACTTGGATCATATCACACTAGCCACATCAATTTTATATGTATCTTGGGCAGATCAAATCTTTCAATCTCCCACTTGCACAAGATTCATAGAAGATTGATGCAAGCAGCAAATAACGCCTAGCAACGGTTTGCTACCCCTAATGTATATGACTAAGTGCCATTCAATAACATCATCCTTTTCAAGTACCTTACTTGAATATGTTTTAGGTGAACTAATCATTTATCCTTTTGTTCAGATGTCATGTTAAATCCAAGAGACACAGAATTGTCATTCTCTGATGATTTAACTTTAATAGGCCTTAGACATCTAACTCTCAACGAATAAGAGGAACAATCCCATCTTGACTACATACGTCTCTCACAATCACTTCGTATCATACCTGAACTCAGCCTTATGTACTGCCAATATTTCAGAACAGCAAAGAACTAAGTCAAAATACAATATTCGGTGAATATCAAGACCCAATATGTATCCAGGTCTGAGGATACTATGATATTCGCCTTTACTCAATATTTCTTATGACTAATCACAAAGATTCCATGCAGAAATATTGAATTGAGTGCGGTCATCCAATATCTATATCCCATAGATATCAATGAACCTTGCTAGCAACCTCTTGCTCTATATTCATACCTTATGAATATCAACCAATCGAAGTTCATTATAGTCTTACATTCATAATTGTTCCCACAAGTATGATCGACTACGAACGTTTAGAATAACTTATTTATTCACGGATTTAAACATGCTAAAGTAGAAGAACAAATGAATATTATAACCATGTAATTAAGTCAAATAACATAAGTTCTAATATTCAAATATAAAGTACAACATTAAACCCAGTCACTAGAATATCTAAGTCCCATGGCACAAGCATGACCTTCATGCTTTGCCTTTTCAAGGAGTTTTGTGAGTGGATCCGCAATGTTTTTATCAGTGTGGACTTTGCGAATACATATCTTTCTTTCTTCCCTTCAACTTCATCCCTTATGTAGTTGAATCTCCGTTCAATGTGCCGAGTCTTTTGATGAGCACGAGGTTCCTTGATTTGAGCAATCGCACCTTCGTTGTCACAAAAGATCTCTAGGGGATCCTGAATGGAAGGGACTACCCCTAGATCGGCTATGAATTTCTTCAGCCATGCAGCTTCCTGTGCTGCCATTGAAGCGGCGACGTATTCTGACTCTGTAGTGGACAACGCTACGACTTCTTGCTTTGAGCTTTTCCAAGAAACAGCTCCCCCATTCAGAATAAAGATGTACCCTGATTGAGATCGTGAATCATCTCGATCGGTTTGGAAACTCGCATCCGTGTAACCTTTTACAACGAGTTCCTCTTCACCAGACCCGTAGATCAAGAACATGTCCTTAGTCCTCCTTAGGTATTTCAGAATGTTCTTGACAGCCATCCAATGACTATCACCAGGATTTTGCTGGTATCTACTTGTCATGCTTAAAGCGCATGACACGTCCGGTCTAGTGCATATCATTGCATACATGATGGATCCAATAGCAGATGCATATGGGATTGCCTTCATCCTATTTTGCTCCTCCTTGGAGCTTGGACATTGAGTTGTACTCAATATTGTCCCTCTTTGAATAGGTACAGTACCTTTCTTAGAGTTTTCCATCTTGAACCTTTTCAAGATTTTGTCAATGTATGCACTTTGATTCAAACCAATCAGCCGCCTTGATCTATCCCTATAGATCTTTATTCCCAGAATATAGGCGGCTTCACCAAGATCCTTGATGGAAAAACAACTTCCAAGCCAGGTTTTTACACCTTCCATGGTTGGAATGTCATTTCCAAATAGTAGTATGTCATCAACATACAATACTAGGAAGTTATTGTGCTCCCACTAGCCCTTTTATACACACAAGCCTCATCAGCGTTTTTGATGAAGCCAAATTTCTTTACTTCATCATCAAAACGGTGATTCCAACTTCTCGATGCTTGTTTCAATCCATAGATTGATTTCTTTAATTTGCATACTTTGTTAGGATGTTTTGGATCAACAAAACCTTCAGGCTGAACCATATAGACATCTTCCTCAATATCCATTTAGGAAAGCGGTTTTGACATCCATTTGCCAAATCTCATAATCATAATGAGCTGCTATGGCAAACAATATCCTTATAGACTTAAGCATTGCAACACGGGTGAGAACATTCATCAAAATCAACCCCTTGAGTTTGAGTGAAACCCTTTGCTACAAGTCTAGCTTTGTAAGTATCCAAGTTTCCATGCATATCGGTTTTCTTCTTGAAAACCCATTTACTTCCAACTACTTTGGAATTAGGAGGTGGTACAACAAGTTCCCAAACTTGATTGTCATACATGGATTGCATCTCAACGTTCATGGCCTCAAGCCATTTGTCACAATCCAAATTGGACACTGCATCATGATATGTGGTTGGTTCATCGGAGTCAACCACGTAGCATCCTCCATAAAAAATCCATATCTTTCAGGTGGATTACTTGTTCTACCACTTCTGCGAATGTTTTGTGTGTATTGATCAACCGCTTGATCATCCTCAACATCCTTATGTTGAGTGCTAGTTTCAACCAAACGTGTATTAGGCTGTGGTTCTTGTTCCTCCTTAAGATCCACTGTTCTACTGCTAGCTCCTTCCATAAGGAACTTGGCTTCTAAGAACTCACCCTTTCTGGAAACAAACACCTTTTGTTCCAGTGGATCATAGAAATAATATCCCATAGAATCTCTAGGATATCCAACAAAGATACACTTGGTGGATCGGACTTCCAATTTGTTTGGGGTGGGAGTCTTAACATAAGCCTCACAACCCCAAACCCTTAAGTATGATAGGGATGGAACTCTTCCATGCCATATCTCAAAAGGTGTCCTTTCCACCTTCTTGTGGGGCCATATTCAGAATACGAGCCGCGGAGAGCAAAGCGAAACCCCAAAATTAGAGGCAATGTGCTTCTAGCCATCATAGATCGGACCATATCCAATAAGGTTCGATTCCTCCTCTCAGACACACCATTATGTTGTGGGTGTCCAGGTGGAGTGAGTTGTGAGACAATCCCACAACTCCTAAGATGATCTTGAAAAACATCACTTAGGTATTCACCACCCCTATCGGTGCGGAGAACTTTAATTGATTTGTTGAGTTGATTTTCTACTTCATTCTTGAAGATTTTGAACATTTCAAAAACTTCATCTTTGTGTCTTAATAAATACACGTACCCATAGCGACTATAATCGTCGGTAAAGGTAATGAAGTATCTTTCACCATTCCTAGTCATTGGCTTAAAGGACCACATACATCCGAATGTATGATACCTAATAAATCTTTTGCCCTTTCGTTAGTTCCACTAAAGGGTGCCTTAGTCATTTTTCCTTGTAAACAATTCACATACATCAAATGAATCACATTCATTTTTTTTTAAAAGACCATTCTTTTGAAGTGTTTGTATGCGTTTCTTGTTTATATGACCAAGACGACAATGCCAAAGGTAGGTATCACTCAAATCCAATTTAAGTTTTTTGGTGGTTGCTTGGTATATTGAGCTATCATATGTTGCGTTTTCATGAACCAATTCATAAATACCATTACAAGGTATAGCTTTGAAATAAAATACATGATTTAAAGAAACATGAATATCATTGTCAACAAACTTGAAATCATAATCATATTGTCTTAAACGGGAAACAGAAATTATGTTCCTAGTCAAACTAGGAGCATATATACATTACTTAAAATAACTTCCAAACCATTTGGAAGTTTCAAAATGTAGTCTCCTTGGGCTTCCACATGAACCTTTGCACCATTGCCCATGAAGAGACTTATTTCCCCTTTCTCATAATGCTCATTTCTTTTGAACCCCTGCAACAAATTGCAAATATGAGTTCCACATCCGGTATCTAATACCCATGTGTTAGAAGAAATAACATTTAATTCTATATGTATCATGTATATTATACCTGAGGTTTGCCCCGCATCCCTCTTTTCTCTCAACTCTTTGAGATAGACTGGACAATTTCTCATCCAATGCCCTATCTCACCACATTTGAAGCATGGGTCGTTCACAGCAACCTTTTGCTTCTTCTCCTTGGTTTTGGAGGTTCCGCCCTAACAACCATCTTCCCCTTCCCCAAACGTGCCCCCTTTCCTTTGGCAACAGTTGCCTTGGGAGGGGGTAGAGACCTTCTCCTTCTCCCACCTTCATTAATGGTGAGAACGGGTAAAACCCTTTTACCCATTCCCGCCTCAGCTGATTTGAGCATCGAATGAAGTTCATTTATGCTCTTGTCCCATCCGTTCATGTTGTAATTCATGACGAATGCCTCAAACCTTTTAGTTAGGCCATTAAGGATCAAATCCGTGGCCAACTCCTTTGAGACGGGACAGTTCAGCCTTTGAAGGCGGTCGATGTGGCTTTTCATCTTAAGAACATAAGATGAAACTGATTGGGATTCCTCCATCCGACATGCATGAAGCGCTCGAACCGTTTCGAAGCGCTCCACTCTAGCTTGTTGCTGGAACGTTTCCCGCAGCTGAGTGATCATGTCATAGGCTCCATGGAGCTCATACTCCTTTTGGAATTCGGGTGTCATACTTGCCAACATTAGACAAGAGACCTGGATGGAGTCCTCCACATATTTAACCCAATCATTATAGGCTTCCACATCCTCCTCGTTAGGTTCATCGGGGATGGGATCATCAAGGATATAGGCCCGCTTTTCTTGCTTGAGAACAATTCTCAAGTTGCGGTACCAATCCATGAAATTGTTAGGTGTAGACGATCCCTTGAAGAATTGCCCTTAGGGATTGGTTGTTTTGGTTTGGTACATCATTATTAGCGTTGTTGTTGTCGGCCATCTACAAGATGTTTACAAAGTCTATTTTGGTAATCGTTGATAATTATATTCATTATTAATACCCTTTATGTCTCATAGACTAAAAAAATTTTAGAATCAACGTTATATTTAATATTGGTTAGGTGACCTTTATCCCATTATTCAAATAAAACAAGGTAGTCATAAATGACAATTGCAACCTATTGCAACTTCTAGTGGCATGGGATCGTTTAAAAATCATATGTTTATCACGGCATGTTTATCCCATCAACACCTTTTATAAAACATATTTTAGGTGATCCATTCAATATATTTTACAAATCAAGTCGTCCTACTTACACACACGTGTGAGTTTACTATATAAGTGGTTAGGTGACCTTTATCCCACAAACATGGTATTCTCACTCAAATTACAAGTTCCCTCAAAGTGGTTAGGTGATCTTTATCCACTAAGAGTTTGCAAGTAACCTAAGTGTTGTGAAAAAGGATGGTGTTTAACTTGTTTAACAAAAGGGATATACGATTTCACAATCCTTTTTAGAAAAGTCTATGTACCATATGATGTATGCATTCACTATATGGTATCCTATTGGTTCTTATGAATAAAACTATTTTATTTTGCAAACCATTAATTCCTTTTGTAGAACCATTGTATTTTGCTTAATGATTTGAGAACCAATTACACGTTTATAGTTTGTTTTAGTTGATGGTGTTAATCACATCCAATATTCAAAACAAACATCATCATATGCATTCAACCAAACATTAACAAAACATTCAAATATGCATAACAAAGCATACTAAATTGAGCACACTTGTTTAGCCAAAACAAGTGTGTCAAATGGTCTTGTCCTAAGGGTAAAGAACATGACACATGGTTGACCCAAAAAGGACTCCCACTTGAATCCATAACTTCAAGCATCCTCTTTGTCCATCTTTTCTTCAAGTCTTGATCTTGAGCTTCCTTACAAGATATGTATCCTAATACATTTTACTAGTAAAGATAAACTCCTAATCTATTTATTACAAACCATGTGAATAAATAAATTACAAGACTAGACATGAAACAAAATAAATTATTACATGCCCAAATGAATACAACATGACAATCAATCATACAATCCAAGTGGTCTAGGCTTTGTTATGCATAAACAACAACAATATATCCAAAATATACATAAGAAGTCGATTTTTTTTGGCAGCCCCTTAAAACCCATGTTTTTGGCCAACATAAACCAAGAACAAATGGGTTTAGTCCAAGCAAACAATAATCTTATAACTAGAGTTTTAAAGATCCTAATATGCATAATGTAGCATCTTTAAAACATCAAAAAGGGGCACCAAAATAGCCCTTAAAACCACGGTTTGAGCTGTCCAAAAGAAAGCAAAGTGAAATACATGTATGCATATGTATAAGTGGCTCTTGATGCCATTGATGGGGTTTTAACATGTTTATCAAAGCTTCATACAACATGATTTATATGAAAACGCAGCGGAATAATTTTTAAAACATATTAAGATCTGATTATAAAACCCATTTTATAATAACCCCAAGCCATGGATCTTTATACATAATGCATACATAAGTAAAACAACAAATAATCAAGGAACTACAACCTTTGTAGCTTCCTAAACCCGAAAATGAGAAGATGAGGATGATGAGATTTGAGGCTGAAACTTCAAGCAAGAAATCCTCAAGAGGTTGTACCCCAAGCTTGTATAACACCCTTCCTTGCTAGGATTGCAACACCCACTTGAATGATCTCTTCAAAGTCGAATTTTCAGCCAAGAAAGCAGGTTTTGAAGGCTGAAAATCTTTATTTTTCTGCCTCTAAGTTCCGAAAATAGAGAGAGAGAGATCTTTGGGAGAGAATTCTTGCTAAGTGTGTGTAGTGAAGGTGTGTTAATGGAAGAGTAGAAAGGACCCTTCATTGCATGTTCTTAAAAACAACAAAAGGAGAGTTCCAAGACCAAGGGTGGCCGTATAAGGCACCCTTTGTCTTCACTTCTAATTTTTAAAAAAAATCCAATCTTCCATTCTTGTTTTATAAAAGTATAACCCATTTATCTTTTATAAAATCAATACACTTTTGTTTATTATTGCTTAACCAATTTAAGTAATAAAATAACTTATTTCAATGATCAAAATATACATATAATTTTGTTCATTCACAATAGCAATGATTCAGAACCCGGTTTCTAAATTGGTGTTTAAATATATATATTTATTTGTTTGATCTAATCAACAATTAAATATTTGCCGGTGTTTGTTTGGCTTGTTATTGGGTATGACCCGACTTGGATCATATCACACTAGCCATATCAATTTTATATGTATCTTGGGCAGATCAAATCTTTCACCCTGTTGTTGCGTTCTTTCATTAAGTGCTGGACTATGTGAGAAGAACTGGTCCAACTGTGTAGTTTTTGTTTTAATGAATTCACTTCAACTTCCAAAACTGCTTTTTCTTTCTTAGTTTCTTCTAGGGAGCTTAAATAGAAATTTATGTCATTTGCTTAGTTAAAAGCCACAACCTCAGTTTCCCATAATTCTTTGTTTAAAAGTTCTATCTTTTTTTATAACTATGCTCATTTTGTTTTAAAATCTGGTTAGGTTCTGTGCACAGTTGTAAGTCATTTACTAAGTTATCATTGTGATCTAATAACCTAGAAAATTTTGAATCTATGCTTTCTCTAAATTTATAACATTCATTACAAGCATGACTATCAAAAAGTTGGTCTTTGGTACTTACCTGGGAAGCTTCGATTGAATCAACCATCATAGCAGAGTTTGACTGTTCGGTGCTGGTGATTCTTAACATGTTGTTCTGAGGCCTTCTTCATTCAGGTGCTTGACCACATTCGCAGTTTCTTCATTATTAGACATCTCTAGTTCCACTGCGATTTCACCTTCGCTTGTATAGTCGTCATACAAACCCTCAACACAAGCAATGTTGGATTCCCGAGAGAGAGAGACAAACCGAAAGGTCCAATCTTGACCTTCGTCGTCTTGTGCAGTTAAAGCTTTAGTATCTTTGCTTGATGAAGCAACTTCACTTCTGGATTTGTCTTGACGGTTGAATGATGAGAAAGGATTTTTGTTACCTGTCTTCTTGGGCTTTACACATTCATGTTTGAAGTGCCCCTTTTCACCCCCATTAAATCAGGTAACTTTGGTTTTGTCGAAACCAAAAGTTGTATCCTTTGTGGCTATCAAGTACTGTCCAGTCTTCTTCATGAATTTCTTGGCTCTTCGAACAGCACTTGCCAACGCCCATATAATGTCCACTCTTTCCAATTCATTCTCATCCACCTGCTCGTAATCCTCATCAGCCAGATGGCAATTTCTAATCTTTCCTACAACTACACCATCATAAGGATGAACAACTGCAGCTAAGAGGTCCATATGCTCCTTTGCAACCTCCATAGTGATATTCCCGAGATTCTTGGTCTTTAACTTCGTAGCGTTTGATTCAGGTACTATATATTGGGTGCTAGACGACCCTGACATTTCAGATCCTGAAGTAGTGGCTTGGGGAGGAGCTGCTAAACTGGACACAAATGCAAATTGAAGTGGTCCTCCTGAGCTTTTTGAGGTGGGAGTTGAAATATATAGATACGGGTTCCGATCGTAAGATCCTTTCTGAGACCTGTACTTCATCCTCAGTTCCTCCTCACACAGTTTCAGGATGAAGTCGTTTATCTCTAATTTTGCCAGTAAATTGTTCTTTCTAAATTTAGACACAAACGAGTCCTACTTCTCTGGTAGACCATCGGAAAATCTTGATATCTTATCTTCCATTGTTGTTGTAAACCCATGAGTGTGCAGCTCACTCATTAAATGGTAGAATCGGTCTATGACATCATCCAAGCTCTCCTTACCCATCGATGAGAAGTTATCGAACTCCTTCATCAAATCCTTTGCCTTTAGAGCTTTTAACGATGCATTCCCGTCGTATCTTTTTTCCAGAGCCTCCCATAATTTCTTTGCCTATTTATTCTCAGAAAATTGGTGGAATATATCCTTAGGTATCAACTGAGTCAACAGGGATACACCTTTATCTCAGCATTGTACTTCACCTTCTTGCTATCAGTCATGCCGCCCAGAGTAAGTTCGACGCCATCAACACCAACCAGCATACTATAACCAGTCTCGATTCATTCCCACATATTGGGATCAACACCATTGAGATATATTTTGAACCTTTGCTTCCATTGTGGGTAATCGTCTAACGTGATAAGCTTAGGCGGCATTGACAGGATCAGCGATCAGAAGTTTGATGTATTAGAGTTCAAAGCAGCGGAATAAGAACAGGAATTAGACAAATTGTAGCAAGAAATCGATACTTGTATGCAATAAGAGCACATACGGCTATAGTGAGAGAATATATTTCTGATTCAAGGAATGTTTATAGATATGGTATATTTCTAATCAAATCATTCAAATCATTCATCATATTACAATAGGTTGTTACTCCTTATATAGAGTGCAACAACCACTGCCGTTATCACGGAAAGTGACAACTGGCAGATCTATTACAAAAATAACTAAATCTTAACAAACTACTGAAATGTTCACAACTACTGAGAACATATCAGAGTGTTAAGTACAGAATATAAAACTACTGATTAGAAACTACTGAAACTACAACGACTGAAGAACAAGCTCTTCAGTCGTTTTACAAAACTACTGAAACTAGAAATATAAAACTACTGATATCATAACTACTGAAGAAGTACTCTTCAGCAGTTGTGACAAACTACTGACGCTTCAGTACTTGATCTTCAGACTTTGACCTTCAGATGTTTCATCAGCTGATGACTTCAGTAGATATCATCAGCTGATGTCTTCAGTCTTTGTCTTCAGACTTTGTACATCAGTTGTTGATCTTCAGTACTTGTAAACTCTTCAGCTATTGTACTTCAGTACTTGGTCTTTCAGCTTCAGCACTTGTGTTCTTCAGCTGTTCAGCTTCAGTACTTGTGTTCTTCAGCTGTTTAGCTTCAGTACTTGTGTTCTTCAGCTGTTGTACTTCAGCACTTTAGTTCTTCAGCTGTTGAAGTCTTCAGCACTTGATCTTCAGCTGTTGAAGTCTTCAGCACTTGTCAAACTGCTGATAAGGCTTTCAGCAGTTGTTGTGATACCATGTGGGACTTAGAGGTTTTCTGATCTTGGCTCATTGGTTCTTTTGGTCCAACAAACTCCCCCTGAACCAATGCAGCCAAAACCTCTAAATTATTTAGTATCCCACTTATTGTTGGCAAAATGTTGGTCTTTTTCCTTCTTGATCAGTAGAGAAGATGACCCATGTAAGCTCCGGCCTGGGAAGAAATCTCAGATATTTGTTTGGCAGGGTATGAATGGGAACAATGTTTTGGGGAACTGGACACAGAGTTGTTATCCCATTCATGAGATTTACTTCCCCATAATGAGTCTGTACGACTCTCTTGTGTAGGCCTCAAGGAAGGTGATTTGTTCCTCCATGGTTAGCTCTTCAGCACCTCCTTCAAACAATGATTCAGGCCCATAATACTCAGACAGGTATTTGACCTGTTTCCCATTCTTTAGCTCCACATTTTTTATTATTCTATAAGCAAACTCATCCGGGTGATTACCCTCTAGGAACAACTGGAGCTCATTTTTCCTGACTTCCTCAAGCCTCTTGTAAACCAACCCCTTTTTCACTATTTTGTTTTCCAGCATCTTCTGAGGGGTTAGGTTAGCTTTGTAGGCTTTCTTGAAGTCCTCTAGGATTTCCCAGGGTGAAACTACAAAGACCAGAGAGATCACTTCATCTACGATCCTTTTCACCTGGCCAATGTATCTCTGAGGTATGTTTTTCTTATGAATTCTGTGAGAGACCCTGGGATCAGGCCAAATCCTCACTCTTTCCTTTTGATATTGAAAGGTATGCCTGAGAGTGTAAAGTCTGAGGGCTTGCTTCTTCATATGATGATAGAAGACTGGCTGCATAAGCTTTGTCAACTCTCTTCAGCAATTCCTCATCATGCTGTTTATGAAGCTCTTCTTCTTCTAGCTTCACTTTAACCATTTGTCTTTGGACTTCAGGAGTAATTGCTGAGGAGTGACTTGTGGCCTTAGGCAACTTAATCACAGCTGAGAGTGGCAGCCTATCTTCATCATCTTCTTCATCATCTTCTAGCCTCAATACCTTTCTCTTCTTCTTCAAGGGTATATCATCGGCTATGGGTTTTGAGGGTAAGGGAGTTGGTTTGGTGGGTTGTGATTTGGGTGGTTTTGGTGTGGGAATGTTGACAGGCTGTTCTAGCATTCTTGAGGTGAGTGTGGCTTTTGATTGCTTGGCTAGCTCAGTCCTGCTCCCAGCACCCGCTTCATTCAAAGCTTCAATAACAAGTCCCTTAGTATATGCTTTAGACGAACAGATCTTGGTGGTGATTGCCAAGATACTGTCCCTGGACCAAGCTTTGATTTCGATCATTGATCTTCCAAGATATTTTGCAATAAATCTAATCATGATCTCAAGCCTTTCTCTTTCTAACACTTCATAACTTGCCCATCTATTCTGGATTTCTTCAATCTCTAATCGTCAAATCTTAGAGTCAAGTTTATCGGTGTCATGGCCTTGCCTAAACAGCTGATCAATGATGTTGTCCATTGATCTGCTGTGTTCGGCATCAGCCTTTTTACCAGTAGCTCCAAGGCTTTGTCTTCAGCAATATGATCATCAGCACTTTTCTTTCTCTTGTAGGTGAGCAGTGGTTGCTGTTCTTTCTCCTCCTCTTGGGCTTGCTTCTCTTCCTTCTCTTCCTCTGTTCTTTTCCTCTTCTTTTCTTTCACTACAGTACTCTCTCCCTTTTTGGATGCATTGGTGGAAGGGGTTTGTACCGCAGAAAGTGTCTTTTTCACAGCAGTATCAATCAAGGTTGTAAAGTAGAGGAAAGCCTCTCATCAATGGCTTTAGTCACAATATCAGTGATTATGGGTGTGATGAGAGGGAGGGAATTTTGAAGTACAGCACCTATTTGCTCAGGAGGGTTCTGTTCATGAGAAATAGGGCCTGAAGCAGAGGTAGGTGGTTGAGTTTGGAGTGGCTCAGTGTTTGGGGAACCTTCAAGTGAAGGTGCCATCTGTGGGTTGGTAGAGGCAGATGGTCTTTCTCCTTGTGAGAGTTGGTCAGTAGGTTTTGCAGCCTACTGACTTTCTCTTCAAGGATTGTGTTCGGGGCAAGAACATCATAGAAAAAGCCCAGGTCATCATCAGCCGAAGCTGAGTCATCTGACCTCCTGCTTAGAGCAGGATTTACATGCACTGGGTGTAGACCAGTTGTTGCATGTGCCCCTTGTGCTTGGTACTGGGGACTTCCAGCCTCAGGACAATGTCCATCATCAGCTGTTGCCTCTAGTGAGGTCTTAGCAATGTTACCAGCCTCATTCTAATCATGTGCTGATTCAGAAGAGGTGGCAGCCACACTAGATATTCTAAGCTCCTTATCTACACCAGGAGATAGAAGTGGTAAACCCCTGTGCTGTGGGTTCTCAAGTGCACTGTGTTCCTCCCCCTCAATTGTAGAGGTGTTCCCAGTAGTAAGAGGTTTCTGGGGGGGGGTGAGGAGTGCAGTTGAGTCAGCACTTGTGCAACTATAAAGTTGGGCTGTGAGGGACGGTTGCATGGGGTGAAGGGATAGAAGCAGTGTGCACCTGGGGAGGTTGGTGCTCTTCAATGGCAATCCCCTCAAGTGAGAAAGATCCTAGATGTGTGGTACCCCTTGTGTGGTTGCTGCAGGCTCCTGTTGAGAGGAAGCCTGAGCGGCTATGGCTGGAAGAGTCATTGTATCCACTAGGGGTTTGGACTAGTGGATATATCTTGCGTTGTGTTGCAGGGGCATCCTCAGGGACTAATTCCCTGAGTAGCCGTTTTGGGTTTCTTTTTGGTGGGTTTGGTGGGGACTTTTGATTTGGAGGTGGTGGCTGTGGGTTCCAGCTGCGTGGGTTTGCGCAGCTTGGCAGCCAATTTGAGTGTATGGTCAGAGTTGTGCCGGGAGTATACTTCCGGCAGAACAGCCGTAGCAGGGACTTCCAGGCCAACAAGTCCCTCAGAATTAAGCTGGTTTGTAATGATGGCCATTATGAACTGTGGATATAGTATCCAACGGTTGGCAGTTAGTTTTTGAGCCATATCCTTGAGCTCCGAAAATATTATTTCTGAAAAGTTTAACGGTTGTTTCTCAAGAATAGAATACATTACCTGCTGCCACTTTGACGACATTTGATCCCAAGACGACGTCTTAGGAGCCAAACATACATTCACCATGTGAAAAATTAGACGTTCGGCGTCATGGAAGTGTTTCTTCATTATAGTGGAGGCACTGAGATTGCCTTGATATCCATGTTGGGCAAAGGATAGATCTGTGGTGCCCTTTGGATATCCAGCAGGAGAAATAGCATCATCCAGATGAAGAATTTGCGGATTATTGCAGGAGTGATGACTACTTCTTTGTTGTTACGACCGACTGGAGAGATGGTGTGTTGTTCTCCCCAGTGGTAATAGTAACGTTCATCCAAAACTGTTGAAGGGATTCGGCATGTAGTATGGGATTCAGAAGAAATGCCGTTTTGTATTGGGACTGAACCATAAGATCGATAGCAGTATCGAACTTAGCCCAGACAGGCGATTTGTAAGGTAGGAAACACAGTTGTGTCGCGGTTTAATTTGCATGGACGCCATTGAGAAGAGAGAAGTTTTGGAGAGGAACGTTAGGTTTGAAGAAGATGAAGCATTGAAGGCTTAGGTCAGGGATATTTATAGGATACGGGTAAGAAAACGACTGAAGGATGTGGTGTTAGTCATCAGTAGTTTTAACGACTGTTGACATGGTATTATCCTTTCAGACGTTGAAACAGCTGAAGTCGTGGTGTTAGGCATCAGAAGTTAGAAAACTACTGAAGACCGTGGTTTTGACTTCAGATGATTGAAACAACTGAGGACTTGGTGTTTGTCATTAGTAGTTATGAAACTACTGAAGACAGTGGTTTTGTCATCAGCTGTTGTAAACAACTGAAGACTTGGCATTAGTCATCAGTAGTTATAAAACTACTGAAGACATGGTTTTGCTTCAGTTGTTTAGAATGAAACAGCAGTTGTTAAAACAACTGAAGAGAAAGTTCTCTTCAGTAGTTGTCGTCAATTCATAGCCTTTCAGTGTTTCATGTTGTCCTCAACACTTACTCATCAGACTTTGGATCAGATTTTCAGGTGTTTCATAGGACATCAGTACTTATCTGTTTTACTGATTTCAATGGTTGTAACTACATCAGTAGTTTTAACTACATCAGTAGTTTGGAACAGATAAAGTACTTCAGTACTTATGAGGCATTTATCCATCAGTAGTTATAAAAGCTACTGAAGGAAAAGGACTCATCAGTACTTATATGTGACATGGGTACCAATGATCACCAGTAAGTATTACTAAGATCATCAGTAGTTGTCACTTATTCTAGCTGCAGCATACCAAGCTTAACATCAGGTTTTGGAAAGTTGAACTATCCAAAGGCTTGGTAAAAATGTCTGCAAGCTCATCAGCACTAGGCACAAACTTAGGATCAATCAGACCTTTTTCAAAACAATCCTTATAAAATGATGTCTGATCTCTATATGTTTGGTCCTAGAGTGCTGGACTGGATTTTTGACAATACACAGAGCTGAAGCACTATCCATTAACAATGGAGTCTTAGTCTCTGCAATGCCATAATCCAGAAGTTGGTTCTGAAGCCAGAGTACCTGAGAGGTGCAACTTGCAGCAGCAATGTACTCTGCTTCAGCAGTTGATGTAGCAACTGAGGTCTGTTTCTTGCTCTGTCAAGAAATCAAGCAGTTGCCTAGGAATTGACATCCACCAGAAGTTGATTTCCTGGTCAACTTACACCCTGCATAGTCACTGTCAGAAAAAGCAACTAATTTACCAGAATGTCTAGTAGAATACCATAAACCTAGAGATGGAGTGCCTTGCAGATATCTAAAGATCCTCTTGACTGCAATCAGATGAGACTCTTTAGGTGCAGCCTGAAATCTAGCACAAACACATGTAGCAAACATAATATATGGTCTAGAAGCTTTAAATACATCAAGGACCCAATCATACATCTGTAAAGTGTTTCATCAACCACTTTACCTTTCTGATCTGTATCCAGTTGTGTGGTGCTGCACATGGGGGTAGAACAAGGCTTACATTTTGTAAATCAAACTTTTGCAAAAGATCTTTTGTGTATTTGGACTGATGAATGAAAATTCCATCAGCCTTTTGTTTGATTTGCAACCCCAGAAAGAACTGTAACTCTCCCATGGCACTCATTTCAAACTTTTGTTGCATCAACTTTGTAAAGGCATCACACAACTTCGGATCAGAGGATGCAAAAATGATATCATCTACATAAATTTGAACAAGTAGATTATGCTGCCCACTTTCTTTATGAATAAAGTTTTATCTATGGAGCCTCTAGTGAAATTATTCCAGAAGAAAGTTTGATAATGTCTCATACCAGGCTCTAGGAGCTTGTTTTAACCCATAAAGAGCCTTATCAAGCTTATACACCCAATTAGGATGTTTATTGTCCTCAAAGCCTGGAGGTTGACATACATCTCTTCTTTAATTTTCCATACAAAAATGCACTTTTGACATCCATTGAAAAACTTTAAGGTTTTGATAAGCAGCATAAGCTAAAAAACATCGAATTGCTTCCAGTCTGGCTACAGGGCAAAGGTTTCATCATAATCAATACCTTCTTCTTGTGCAAACCCCTGAACACCAGTCTGGCCTTGTTCTTAACAATAAGCCCATTTTCATCAGTTTTGTTCCTAAACACCCATTTAGTGCCTATGCACACTTACCTGGAGGTAGAGGAACCAGTTCCCACACTTGCTGTTTCTTGAACTGAAGAAGCTCAAGCTGCATGGCATCAACCCATCCATTGTCCTTTAAAGCAATGTGATAATCTTTGGCTCTTGCTGACTGATGAAGAGAGCATAGACGCAGAAATTTGACAATTGACTTCTTGTTGATACTCCAGCAGTGATATCACCAATGATTTGAGACAAAGGGTGATTCTTCAGATCTTGATACACAATGAGATCTGTGCAAGGTTTGTAGCAGGCTCAGCAGTAACAGATGGTGATGGTGAATCATTCCTTGAAACCAATCAGTGGATGGTAATTCAAAGGAAGTTGAATTCGAAAGATCTCATCAGCATTTTTTGTGGATGGTGCTACTGGAGCTACAGGAAAACATCAGCTAGCTGAATCATGCAGTTGATCACTAAACCTAAAGAGGTGAATACTGCAATCATCATCATCATCAGCACCAGCAGTACCACCAGGTGGTGAACTGTTGACAGAGCAACAGCAGGAGTTTGATAAGGAGCATATTGCAGTATGTCCAAATCAAATAACTCCACAGGGCTTTGTGGAATCTTGTCCTTTGGAGATTCATTGAACTTAACATGTAGAGTTTCTTGAACCATCTTTGTTCTGGCAGTTGAAGACTCTGTATGCCTTGCAAGTAGATGAATAACCAACAAAATACCCTGCATCCACCTTAGGATCAAATTTGGAGTTGATCCTTTATGTTGAGAATAAAACAGGACACCCAAATGCTTTAAAAAATGAAATCAGAGGAGCCAAATGATGGAGAACTCTTCATATGGAGTCTTCATCAACCTCTGATTTACTAAAACTCTATTTTGCACATAGCAAGCTGTGTTGACAGCTTCAGCCCAAAAGGTCAGTGGCAAACCTGAGTCAGCCAGCATGGACCTTGCAGCTTCAATGAGGGTCCTGTTCTTTCTCTCCACTACTCCATTTTGTTCTGGAGTCCTTGGAATGCTAACTGCCTTTTGATTCCCTTTGAAAGATAGAAGTCATCAAGTGTATGATTTCTGAATTCAGTCCATTGTCATCCTAAACACTTGACTGGAAGGGAATACTGCTTCTCAATATACAACACAAAGTGAATAATCTTCTGAGCACCTCATCCTTTGAATGTAGAAAGAAAGTCCATACAATCTGGAGTAATCATCCATAATTACCAGACAGTATTTCTTCTTTGCCATGCTCATTACTCTCACATGACCAAATAGATCCATATGCAGTAATTGCAGCAGGCAGTGGTAGGCACTTCAATAGGAGGGAATGAGACTTTGTGCTGTTTTCCTTTTAAACAAGCAGTGCAGGTTTCATCACAGTGGAACTCCTTTATTGGTAAGCCTCTGACTAAACTATTGTGGGTAAGCTGATTCATGTTTTGAGATTAACATGACCAAGCCTTCTGTGCCACAGTTTAGATTCTTGAGAAGAGGCTTTGGAAAATAGGCAAGGATTGCCTTTGAGATCTATTTTCTTGGAAAGATCTAAGGCATACACTCTTCCTATCCTATTGGCTCTCAGGAGAGTGTGATCATCCAACACCTTGTCAATCAAGTGCAAACTTTGGATGACAGAATCCTACAGTTTTGACTGGTGAAAAGAGCAACATGGCCTTTATTACACATTTGACTGACACTCAAGAGATTGTACTTGAGATTTTCCACATGATTAACATCATCAAATTTGATTTCTCCATTGGAGACAAAGCCCTTACCAATGATGTAACCCCTAGCATCATTGCCAAAAGAAACAAATCCCTTCTTTCCTTGAGAGTAGTCATGAAGAAGAGAGCTGTTCCCAATCATGTGCATAGATCCCCCACTGTCTACATACCAGATGCTACTTTGGCATGTTGGAGAACCCTGCAAAAATAAACAATCAGTTAGTTTTAGAGACCCAAACTTTTTGGTTTTGGGCCTGGTCTCATCATAGATGGTAAACTAACAGGTTTATTTGAAACAACAGCCTGAGAGGAAGAAGATGGTGAAGAAGAGGAATCCTTTGGCTTGGATCTCCTTTTCTGTGGTTTCAACATAGGAGCATCCAGTTGGTTAACTCTACCCAACAGATGTTGAACCATCATAACCAGCTGTGTCTGATTTTGTGATAAAGCTTTCAGCTCATCAGACACATTGCCAGTGGAGTTTGATAAGTTCCTATGTTGCACCTTCTTCTTCTGAGCACTCTCAGCTGTCACCTGTTTAACCCCTTCCTTTTTGGATTTCTTTGAGGACTTAAGGGTTACAGGATTGGATGTTGCTGATACAAATGTGGTCTCAAACTCAGTTTTCATTTTTACCATTTTCTCTTTAATTTCTTCTTTTTGTTTGAGTTTGGAACCTCTTTTGTACCAGCAATCATCTGTAAGATGATTGAACAAACCACATACTTCACATGGTTTCTTCTTCATCTTAGGTTGATCATCAACTAAAGAGGGTGAAGCAACTGAAGACTTGTTCTTCAATGCTTTGGAAGCATTGTCTGCTTTCTTGACTGCCTCTTTAGTAGTCTTCAAACTCTTTCTACTGACAGTTTTCTTCTCTTCAGTACTGACAGCAGTTGGAGTTTGAACTTCAGGTTTTAAATCCTGCTCTCTAGTCCTTTCAGGACCTTCAGAATTAACTCCTGAGTTGATCAACTCATTGATCATGTGAGTGTCAGCATTTGAACCATCAACATCAGCTGATAGGTTCAGAGAGGGCTTGATGCTGACTGCTACTTCTGATTGTGCTGTATCAGAAAGTAGATCACATGATGTGATGGATTGGTTATCACTCTCACCATCAGATTCTACCTCTGCTCTTGGAGTAAAATCTGTAGGTGGAGCAGTGTGATTGTAACCAATGCCAAACTTCACATCGGAAGCAGATTGCTTACTAAGAAGCATTTCAAAACCTTTGCATGATTGTACCCATCTATCACACTCTACCTGGGTAACTGCAAGGGTTTCTTTGAGATATTTGTACTTCTCTAGAAGTACCTCTTCTCTAGCCTTATCATCAATTATTT
Organism: Flaveria trinervia; assembly: GCA_025506515.1. NCBI lineage: Eukaryota > Viridiplantae > Streptophyta > Magnoliopsida > Asterales > Asteraceae > Flaveria > Flaveria trinervia. The sequence goes on from CM046446.1 coordinate 31,293,830, forward strand.
GGCATTTCAGTTTATAAATCTCATCATTTGTATCTTTAAGCACAGACTCAAACTCAGCTTTACTTTTGGAAAAAAATTGTTCTAGCTTAATGTTCTTATTAATTAGAGCTACATTTGCTTCTCTAATGGAAGTAAATGCTGCTATGCATGGTTCAGAACATAATTGGCTTTTGCCTCAGAAGATACCTGTGATACCTGAGGTGTAGAAGCATTAGAAAATGAAGTATCAGCAGACTCCAAAGCCATAAGCTAGATTCCCAAAAGGACTGTCACCACCATGTTGACCAGCACCTGAGAACAGTTGTTCATGACCAGACATGTCATCTGGTAAACTGCTCCAGTCAACAACTCCTAGGGTGAAGAAGCTGTGTTGTTGAGGTTGAGTTTGTTGTTGAGATTAGGAGGGCTGAGGTTCTGGTAGTGCATGAGGTTGTGGTTCCATAGGAACTTGAACTTGATTTGACTGTGGCATGTAATAACAAGGGTAAGGATATGGCATTTGACCCTGAGGAACAAAATATGCCGGAGATTGTTGTTGAGGATGATGACTAGAAGTGACAGGATGTTGCCCTCTGTGTTGTTGACTATTGCCAGGAAAAGTCACAAAGGGTGCAGTGGAGTTAGATCCAGTTGATCTACACTCTCTTGCAAAGTGTCCAAGCCTTTGGCATTTGTGACACCTCAACTTGCTCTTGTCAAAACCAACTTTGGTTTTGCCAGAGAGTCCTGGAATTTTCTTCCAGTTCTTTTGTAGAACTTCTGAGATCTGATATTTATCAAGGCCATTTGGCTCAAATTATCCATCTCTTCTAAGTCGTCATCAGCAATCCCCTTGAGATCATCCATAATGAAGCATAAATTGTCATTATTACACCCAGTAAACTGACCATCAACACTCACAAATGCAGAATCAGAAGTGTTTGAAGATAAATTAATATGCTCATCATACTGGCATTCAGATGAAGATATTCTGACTCATGACCCACCAAGGCAGTGTTGCCTGGTACAAAGTCTTCAGTGAGCTTTCCAGATGAAGACAGCTTTCTCTTCTGTTCTATCTCTCTCTCAAAAACGTGAGCAGTTTCCCATGGAGTTGGGTGAGAGATAGTTTGTCCAAACTTGCACTGGAGCGTAGGACAATAGTATATGTGTCCCATCTCTCAGGTAGTGATCTGAGAAATCTGTTATTCATCTGAATATTTGTGTACTCAAGTTTGACCATTTTTAATTCAGAGATCAAACAAGAGAACCGCTCATATTATTGAGTCAGTGTCTCACCCTTTCTATGAGAGAATGTCTCATATTGTTGGGCAAGGATTTCTCTATTATTTGCCAAGACCTCATCTGTCCTCCAAATTGTTCTTTCAAGGCATTCCAGAGGTCATGGGCAGTTTCATGATGCATTAGCCCAGAATAGATTTCATTGGGCAGTGCCATGGCTAGAATTCCATGGGCTTTTGCATCAATTTCAAGCAACTTCTTATCCTCATCTGAGTATTGCTCCCTCCTCTTCGGAACCATTTGATTGGTTTCTGGGTTATTCACCATAGGCTTGTGTGGACCATGTACCACTGATGTCCAACAACCTGCGCTGTTAACACACAGGTGATGGAGCATTCGTCGTTGCCATATGTTATACTCATTCCTAACCAGCATTGGTGGCTTGGTTGAGGAACCAGTATTGTGAGGATCATTGGAGGGAGTAGTCATTTTCAGTTCAAAAACAATTTAATTCAAGCTTTTAAAAGTTTTACACAGACCACAACAAACTCAATGAAAACCAAGAAAAGATCTCAGGATGAATGACCAGAGATACAGAAAATTCAATCTCTATAACGTTTCTTGCAAAAACAAAAGCTAATTCAATCAAACTTAGATCTTGAATAGCAGTTTCAATGATCAATTATTAGATCGATCATGATTAACCGGCTCTGATACCATTTGACAGGATCAGCGATCACAAGTTTGATGTATTAGAGTTCAAAGCAGCGGAATAAGAACAGGAATTAGACAAATTGTAGCAAGAAATCTATACTTGTATGCAATAAGAGCACATACGGCTATAGTGAGAGAATATATTTCTGATTCAAGGAATGTTTATAGATATGGAATATTTCTAATCAAATCATTCAAATCATTCATCATATTACAATAGGTTGTTACTCCTTATATAGAGTGCAACAACACTGCCGTTATCACGGAAAGTGACAACTGGCAGATCTATTACAAAAATAACTAAATCTTAACAAACTACTGAAATGTTCACAACTACTGAGAACATATCAGAGTGTTAAGTACAGAATATAAAACTACTGATTAGAAACTACTGAAACTACAACGACTGAAGAACAAGCTCTTCAGTCGTTTTACAAAACTACTGAAACTAGAAATATAAAACCACTGATATCACAACTACTGAAGAAGTACTCTTCAGCAGTTGTGACAAACTACTGACCCTTCAGTACTTGATCTTCAGACTTTGACCTTCAGATGTTTCATCAGCTGATGACTTCAGTAGATATCATTAGCTGATGTCTTCAGTCTTTGTCTTCAAACTTTGTACATCAGTTGTTGATCTTCAGCACTTGTAAACTCTTCAGCTGTTGTACTTCAGTACTTTGGTCTTTCAGCTTCAGCACTTGTGTTCTTCAGCTGTTCAGCTTCAGTACTTGTGTTCTTCAGCTGTTCAGCTTCAGTACTTGTGTTCTTCAGCTGTTGTACTTCAGCACTTTAGTTCTTCAGCTGTTGAAGTCTTCAGCACTTGATCTTCAGCTGTTGAAGTCTTCAGCACTTGTCAAACTGCTGATGAGGCTTTCAGCAGTTGTTGTGATACCATGTGGACTTAGAGTTTTCTGATCTTGGCTCATTGGTTCTTTTGGTCCAACAGGCATATTGTAATTCCTAATCTCATTTTCCAGAAGTAACAGGTTCTGGATACGTGAGTCCCTACCTACAGTAAGCGTAGAGTACTGCTCTTCCAATTCTTAAACTTTGAGAGTTAGAACAAAACTATTTCACTGGTGCGAATGGAGAGATGCGGTTGGGTCAATAACGTGGATGGACTAATGCAGATGAATAAATCGTGCGATTGAACCAATAGGATGAGTCAATCATGCGATTGAACAGGTGCGGATGGACAATGCGAATGGGGTGTTCAGTCGTACGAATGGATGGGCGATTGAGTTCAATCGTGCGTATGGGAGGTGTGGTGGCTGCGGATAGTATATATATTTTAATAAAGATTTATCGCACGGATTCAGTTTTAATTGGTTGTTACTAATACTAAACCACACTCACAAAAGGCATGTGTACTTGTCGTGTGGTAATATAGTGTTGGTAAGAACCGAGTACCAATTCGTGGACACACCTAGCCTACTCAACAAACTTGACGATTCGACTATCATATTTGGTTTTGTAAGAAAATGATAAGTTGCATTGGAAAGATTTTTAGGGTTTAACAACAATGATAAAAATAAAGTAAACTAAGATTTTAAGTGTTTGGATTTAAAACCAGGGAATAAAAGTTATCATCCTAATTAGACTCTACTTATGTAATCGTGATGAATTGGTGGTGTGATTTAAAGATATGGATTAATGTAATTATGTTAATGTTTATAAAGATGAGCTGGTGCGATTTCTCATCTATCCTGCTGTCGTACTGACTAGGATCATGTTAGGTTGAGTTTTACTGCTTAGATCAAATCCCTAGTAATGTAGGTAAATCTTTTATGACCTATTTGACATATGATTTCTGAAAAACATAACTTAATGTTAAAAAGAGAGTTGATCAAGTTCCTTCCTAACATACCATTAATTTTAAAAAACCATAACCATTACTAGATTTCTAAAACTAATAAAAGGGAACCCGCAAATGATCAGAAAGTTAAGGTGATATGATTTCTAATAATCATTTCTAGTTCATTAGCCATGGATTTATTATGAAGATTGGTTTCACTAATGAAAGTTAATCATACAGTTTTCAACCTTGTATGACAATCACAATCACAAACCATATATTTATAACTTCCCGTTCAAACGTAGATGCTACCCATCAATAGTTTTCCCAAGACCGCCATAACATTAACATAATATTTATCACACCATTAGTTCATCACAAATTACATATGTTTCATCCGATTAGGATGATAGAAAGAGTTTAGCTTATAATGAGCTTGAACATAACAACATACAACAAAGAAGATAGATACGTAATCATCGGTGAAATGGAACAATCAAACCGATAATCTACAATGGATGCTGTGTAGACGATCCTGAGCTTCTTCTAAGTGTTCTACGCACCTCCCGAGCCTCCAAATGGCCTTGAAGTCTTGATTCCCGAGAGAGTTCTGCAGAGTAACTCTCCCACCAAGCTTACCAAAAATGGTGAACTTAGGCTTCTATATATCGGCTTTCTGTAGTGTTTAAGCATGGCCCTGTGCCTAAAAGGAACGATCCTGTGCTAGTACAATGCTTATGAAATTTGGTCGGCTCGTACATGCAGGATGTGTCGGGCACGGCCCCGAGCTAAATGGGGCACGACCTCGTGTTGGAGGTGGGGCACGACCCCGTGCCATATGGGCACACCCCGTGTCTACTTTTAGAGAACAATACTTTTTGTCCTGTCAGATGTCCAAACACGGGGGTGTGTTTCTGGCAAAGCATGGATGCGTGCTTAATGAGGCACGACCCCATGCTTGGACTCCAAAGCTCGGATTAGTTCAATTCTTGCTAAATATGCTTCTTTTGTCCAACTTGCCCTTTTAAACACCTGAAAACAGAATTTAACATTTTAAGTACATTTTCATCATTTTAAGGAGGGTATAAGGATAATTGATGTGCTTTTGATAGGATTATATGTATAATTTGGAGCACATCAACATCCCCAGACTTGAACTTTGCTTGTCCTCAAGCAAAAATCACTTAAAATGACAAATCCACCAAAAACCAAATAAATCAAATTATAAACATGGCTTTCGAGAAATACACAGGTAAACATTATTGTCATCCAAATATAAATATTCCAAGTATATGTAAAATGATATCCCAGCAAGCAATAGATTGGTTAGTAAAGATTATTATCATGTAAAAAACCACACTTCTCACAAGATGCACTCACACTCGGAAAAATATACGGAGTCATAATAAAGATTATGTATGTCTAGTACACTTAATTGCCTAGTATGAATACATGTGAAATCATGTGCTTGCTAAGGGATCAAATCTCCACCTACTTAGATATGTACTTGCATAAATCATTAGGTCTTGACAGGTTGTAACTTAGCTCGGGCTCGGGTAAGGATTATTTGGAAAAAGTGGCTAATTGTTAAAGACGACGGCCTTGGCTTATTTTGTTTCTAACATAAACTACAAGGAAAACAATAAAAGGTTCCCTATACAATACTTCAAGCTAGAAGGGATATGCTAACTTGAGGACTCGTTAAGGTCACATTGTCAAGACCGTATTTTTCTTTCAAGAATTGTACTTCATCTTTTACCCGAAGATATACAAAACTTTCCTTTCTCAAGGATCGTTCGGCTTGAAGCATAATAGCACCCAATCGGATTAGTTCTGTGTATTCGTATTGAGATTCAGTTTGATTCTTTTCGCATTTTCCATTATGAGACAAATTTCCACAATTCAAGCATCTTTCATATCTTTTTGCCTGTCTCTTTATAGCACTTTTTGAAATCCCACAAAATGGTGTAACTTGTTCCTTTTTTCGCCATTTCTTTCTTGCATCGAACGTGAGATTGAAAATTTGTTCATGGATTTCCGGGGGAAGTCCCGGTTTTGCGTGATGAAGGCAACAAAGCAAATTGAAATCAAAAGAATGCATTCTAGTTCTTTAAGGTCTGTCGGTAAAAGACCAATTTTTTAACAAGCCAAAAATGTGTCTTTAACGAAAACGGGTTTTGTTGAAGGCTTTTTTTGGTTAAGTGACATGGTGGTTCGGGTGATTGAAAGATAAAAATATTTAACCTCAACGGGGCTAACTAAAGTTGATGTCCGGGTAAGGAAAGTTAAAGAGAATGGTTGGGGCTCGAATGGTTATGGTCACCTATTGCCTAACTCATTTTTATGCAACAAATACTAATTAAGGTCTTGAAATACGTACGTTTAACATTTTAATCACTTGTTAATAATTCAAGATACTCAAATATATATATAGTGTTTAATACCACTTTGTAACTTGAACATGATTAACAAAGATTTCACCACGAATTATGAAGATAGTCTTGTTAACACTAAAAGAAAACAAACAAATTAACTAACTAAACAAACTAATTAAAATTAATCTACTTACAAGAATAAACATTAACAAGTAGGTTAAAAGCAATCATCATTCCATAATACGTTTAAGAACAAGTCTTTACACATAATGCTAGGATTTCGGTTGTTTAGAAACCTAATCACCTAATTACATGTAAATGACTATCATAATAATAGGAATTAGCATACAAACCTCTTGATCAAATACTCTAGAAAGAACTCTAAAAAGATGAAAGAAAAATTGCAAAGTAAGGTGAAAATGGAGGTAGATACTAACTGATGAGGCAATGAAGTTGGTATTTTTCATGCAAAATTAAAGGGGAACAAGACAAAAGGCTGAAACATGTCAGCTTGTGTCATTTTTTGTCGAACACGGGGGCATGCCTCCTTAGGCACGAGGCCGTGTTCATGTGTTGATGCTCGGTTTCAGTTTTTTGTTGTTCTGTTTTTTTAGTTTCGTGCGTTACGCAATTTTCCCGGTTAAGTTTTATCACGTTCAAATCATAAGAAAAGATACGAATAGAATTAAATAACACAAGCCAAATTGAAAATTACATTTCCTAATTAAATAACACAAGCCAAATTGAAAATTACATTTCCTAAGGTCCTACGGTTACATGATACGTTAAAAGCCGAGAATGTGAAACAGCAAAACCAGATTCTTTAACGCGCATCAACGCACTTAGCACATCATGAAATGCTTCTAAAAGAAACCTCCACACATTTCGTGTGGAAGGTTCGGGATGGGATAGTGAGAAGTGCGGTTTCTTAATTTTCCAAGCTGACGGTTAATGGAAATGAGTTCCTCGCTCATCTGTTTAACTTTTTGGATAAGTTCAGCTAAGTGTTGGGACCAACGAGGTTCATTTCAGTCAGTTGCTTGATAAGTTCATGTAGTTTGAAGAAATATTTTTGATTCGTTGCTCTCGTGTTTCAGAACGCGGTTACTTCGCAGGATTCTAGTTGGAACTTCCGTGACTTGATTAATTCATTTTTTAGATGTTTTTAAATAGGAATGAGTGTGATGAAAGAATGGAACAAGTGTGGTATTTATATACAGGTCGTGGAAAGTGAACACAGGGGCATGCTTGGCTAGGCACGATCCCGTGCTTGTCAGAATTCATCTTATATTTGACCTTCAACGTTCCAGAGTCGTCAGCGGAGATCGTAGAAAAAATTTTCAGAGACACGGGGGCGTGCTTCATGAAGTACGACCCCGTTCGGTGCTTGTGAGGTCCTAAAATTGTAAGAAAATCAAGGAAAACTTATGTACAGGTGCTGCGTTTAAGTTTCGGGTCTTCAGCACGATCCTTTCCCACAATTAGCTTTCGTCGGGTAGAGGTGTAGTTCCTCCGAGGGAATCTTGGTTGGTCCGTCATTATATGGTTTCAAATGATGACCATTTACTTTGAAACTTAAACCTTCGTGGTTATAAATTTCAATGTCACCATTTAGAAACACGTTTTTGATTGTATAAGGTCTAGACCAACATGATAGTTTTCTAGGAACAAACGTAAACGTGAGTTGTACGGTAAGACACGTTCTCCCACATGAAATTGTTTTGTGTTCTTTAATCGAGTGTCGTGGAATTTCCTTGTCTTTTCTTTGTAAACCCTAGAGTTTTCGTATGCTTGTTCTCTCAATTCCTCCAACTTATGAACCTGTAGGAATCGATTCTTTCCTGCAAGGTCTTGGTCCAGGTTTGATGCTTTAACTGCCCAAAAAGCCTTGTGCTCTAGTTCCACCGGTAGATGACACGACTTCCCATAGATTAGTTTGAATGATGTTGTGCCGATGGGAATCTTATAGGCTGTTCGAAAAGCCCATAATGCATCATCTAACTTTTTAGACCAGTCCTTGTGGTTTTGACCTACAATTTTCTCAAGGATTCATTTGATGCCTCGGTTAGTGACTTCGGCTTGCCCATTCGCTTTTGGATGGTAATCAGTTGTAAAGCAATGGTGAACTCCATAACATGTGCAGGACTGGTGAAGGGGTTAGTTACAACACAACAACACAAGGAGAAGGTTAACTAGGACTTAATCAAACAGTAAGACTGGATTAACCACATTAAGATACTAAGAACAAAAGTAATGTAAGAGACAGAACACAAGTGTTTAGTTTTCAAGAATGTAGTATATTGCTTTCTCTATGTTCTATTACAAATGTTACAAAGCATAATGGAAAGATACAAGAACATGAGATACTTATACTACATCCTACAGCCGGCTATACTTTGAAAGCTAGCTGGATACAATTGGCTAGACACAAAACAAAATCAATTGTAGAGTCAAAAGGCAGATTGCCTTTAGACTAGTGACTATGACATACCATAGCTCACATCCTTATCTATTACAAAAAGGATAAAGTATATGAAGTAGAAAGTTACAGATTCAAGACCTCAATGTATAGTTACCAAAAGCATGGACCTTTTCACCAACTCATGTAAGGTGGTGACCTTATAGAGGTGCATCGGAAATGTGTCCAGCTTTATGGAAAAGTACATCAGATAAAGCATGTGTTAAAAGTCTTCTGAAGAAATCTGTCTTCATGAGTTGAAGCTTAGGAAGACTTTGTCTCTGAGGCTTCGGAAGACTTCATCTTGGCTTTGGAAGATATTGGTGTTGGATTTGGAAAATTTCACACTTAGAGTATTTTTTGTTGCATGTGTGAAACTTCCTAAGTATTCTTCTTTAATGCACTTATGCAACATGTGGGATAGACTTTGGATGTTTAGGTTGCATCAGCCTATTCATTAATACTCTACAAACTCTCCCTAGGCTGATGCTACCAAAACACTTAGTAGACTTCAGATATCAACAGTTCCCATTAGGATGATCACCAATCTTTCTTGATAAGATGATCAGGATCCTTTAGAATGTCAGAATGTCTTCTCATATCAAAGAGGTCATCCAGAGGCAACTGAAACATATCTTGCCATGTGTAAATGTCTTCAGTGCCTTGATCTCTAATGACATGCTATCTTTTTGGATTTGTGGTGTATGTCCAAGACAAGATGGGTCTTCTTGATACTAGAGAAGCTGTTTGAATTGGAGTTGATGTAGCATCCTCTGGCTGCACAACCTCAAGATGTTCTGACTCATCTTGGGTTTAGAAGAAGGCGCAGTCTTTTTCTTCTTTGGCTTTGGTTTAGAAGCCATCCTCTTCTTTCTCTTTATAGGTTTGAACTGAGATGACTAGCTTGTAGTACCAGATTGATCTTCACTTTCTTTCTCAGTTGGGACTTCCTCTCTCTCAGGCTCAGAAGGAGATGGAGGTTGACCCTGTTGTGGATCAGAAGATGAAGCATGCTGAGTTTCAGCAGGAGGTCCAGGTTGTTGTCTCTAGTTGTTCAACCTTAACCTCCACTTCAGGTGGGGCTTGACTTGGAGTGGAGTGTAAGTCAATGCGCTCTCCACTTTTAATCTTCTGCTTGATCACCCTACTATGCTCATCCATAGTGGATAGAGACATGGGGCCAAGCCTCCTTCCGGAGAATCCATATAGCTTCAAGAAGCTCATCATCCTCTGCGTATCAGCAGACTTCTTCATGCTCTTTTGGATGATAGCTCTTGATTTTGTAGCTTCTTCCATTAGCTTCTTCTTAGTTGTCTTTCTGTCCTTGATTATCTCAAGTTCAAGCTGTTTTAAGTACTCAAACTTGTTAGTACCTGGTATTTGAATGAAATACCTAGTGATTAGCGTGTAAACCAGATCAAATAGTGCGAAATCCTATTTGATTGGTGATCCATCAGTGAGAACACACGAAGAATCAATAAAGAATTGAAACTAACGTTAGAAATCAATTGGAAATCGATCTAATGTGTTCTATGAACTTGGAGAACGAATTGGGAGGCTTCTGGACGGCTAGGGTACGTCTGGAATCGTAGGGAATGAATGCTCTCCGTTTTTCACGAATTAGATTGTATTTAAAGGTTAGTATTGTTCATTCGGGCCAATGGACCATAAGCATGGTTCAGTCGTGCGATTGAACCATGCGGTCGATCCATCCGCACGACTGAGTGTTCAGTCGTGTGACTGAGTCAATCTTGTGTGTCAATCATACGTTGATCCAGTCTCCTGGTTCAGTCGTGCGACTGAGTCAATCGTATGAAGTTATTCATGCGTGTGGTCCATTCATATGGGCCATTCGCATGAGAACTTCATTATGTTAAGTTTGAATGTATTAATTAATAAACATTATGTGTAACCATTCACAAAACTACTATCCTAATTAACCAATTCAATATCTACTCCTTAATGAAATATTAGTCATTACAAATCACAAACAATCAATATCATTTCATTAATCATATCAAATTACATCAAAATCAGATAAACAAGATCTATTACATTTCATATCATGATCTAGGGACATACATGTATCAACAAAACTCAACATAGTCATAGGACAAGGGAAGGAGTGCATCTGCCTGTTAGAAGCCTGTGGCACTCAGGTAGTTGATCATCTTGATCTTCTCTTCTTCTTTGTCTACCTAAGGTTCTTATTGAACCACATATTCTTATGCAGGACTTTCCTGAACTGGGGAGAGCGTAGGCATATCCTTATACAGTCTTTTTCTTCTTCTCTCTTCTTTTACTTGTACTAGAAGCTCTACATCTTCTAACTTCTTCTTCTCCTTTGAACTTTCTAGGTCAACCATTTCATTCAACTCATCTAAGGGGAGAGAGATGACACTGTCTATGTCATTGTTCCTTGTCTGCAGATAATTTATCCTGACTGCCCTTCACTCATCATTCTGAGTGTCTGATCTGGGGTGTTTGGATCAGTGATCTATGTTTGATTGATTGAAGAGTATATCAGCGGAATTCAAACAATGAATTAGTCAATTCACAAGAACAAAACGATATTCATTGAAGAACAAAGACGGTTATAGAGAGAGAGAATGTCTGCAAATATATTTCATTCAATATTCGCTTTCGTGGTAACAGGATGTCACAATTACAATTAGGTCGACACCTCTTATATAAGAGATGTGACGTCTGCTGATGTCACTTGATAGTGACATCTAACAGATTTATTACAACTGAAACACAACTACTGAAGATGTCAAAACAGCTGACATCTTCTTACAAAAAATGCTAAGTGTTATCAGTGTTATAACTACTGAAAAACATAAAACTACTGAAACTACAACGACTGAAGAACAAGCTCTTCGTCGTTTTACAAAACTACTGAAAGTAAAAATATAAAACTACTAATATCATAACTACTGAAGAAGTACTCTTCAGCAGTTGTAACAAACTACTGACGCTTCAGTACTTGATTTTCAGACTTTGAAGTTCGGATGTTTCATCAGCTGATGACTTCAGTAGATATCATCAGCTGATGTCTTCAGTCTTTGTCTTCAGACTTTGTACATCAGTTGTTGATCTTCAGCACTTGTAAACTCTTCAGCTGTTGTACTTCAGTACTTTGGTCTTTCAGCTTCAGCACTTGTGTTCTTCAGCTGTTCAGCTTCAGTACTTGTGTTCTTCAGCTGTTCAGCTTCAGTACTTGTGTTCTTCAGCTGTTGTACTTCAGTACTTTAGTTCTTCAGCTGTTGAAGTCTTCAGCACTTGATCTTCAGCTGTTGAAGTCTTCAGCACTTGTCAAACTGCTGATGAAGCATTCAGCAGTTGTTGTGATACCATGTGGGACTTAGAGGTTTTCTGATCTTGGCTCATTGGTTCTTTTGGTCCAACAAACTCCCCTTGAACCAATGCAGCCAAAACCTCTAAATTATTTATTATCCCACTTATTGTTGGCAAAAGATTGGTCTTTTTCCTTCTTGATCAGTAGAGAAGATGACCCATATAAGCTCCGGCCTGGGAAGAAATCTCAGATATTTGTTTGGCAAGGTATGAATGGGAACTCTGTTTTGGGGAACTGGACACAGAGTTGTTATCCCATTCATGAGATTTACTTCCCCATAATGAGTCTGTATGACTCTTGAACATAGGCTTCAAGGAGAACAACTTGTTCCTCCTTGGAGAGTTCTTCTACTCCTCCTTCAAACAAGAACTCTGGACCATAGCACTCAGATAAGTACTTCATGGTCCTGCCATTTTTCAGCTCCACGGTAGTTACCTCCCTATAGACAAATTCATCAGGATGGGTGCCTTCAAGGAGTAACTGGAGCTCATTCTTCTTGATGTCTTCAATCTTTTTATATAATAACCCCTTTTTGATCATCTTGTTTTCCAGTAAGGCTTGAGGGGTCATCTTTGATTGATGAGCTTTCTTGAATTCATCAATTATTTCCCAAGGTGAGACTACAATGGCCAACATGATGGTAGAATCTATTGTTTTTCTAACTTGGCCATTGTATCTATGTGGAATAGATCTTTTATGGATTCTAGAACTCACCTTGGGGTCTGGCCATACTCTCACTCTCTCCTTCTGATACTGAAATGTGTGCCTGAGAGTGTACAGCCTCTGAGCATGCCCTTTCATGGCTTGTATAGATGATGACTGAGGAAATTCCTTGTCAACCATCTTCAGTAGTTGCTCATCGTGCTGCTTCTGCTGTTCTTCATCTTCTATCTTGACTCTAACCATTTCCCTTGAGAGTCAGGTATGATCATGGGTTGACTCTGGGTTTTGGTAGCTTTAGAACAGCAGAGAGTGGCAGACTTTCATCTTCATCCTCTTCTTCTTCATCTTCTTCTATCCTCAGCACCCTTCTCCTCCTTCTAGGTGCATCACTGGATGATGGTTGGGTTGGTAAAGGAATTGGTTTTGAAGAATGAGGATGTTTGGATTTGGGCTTAGAGATTGGTTTGGAGATTTGAGGGGTAGGCTGTGTTTGAGTGGGTGGAAGGGAAGGTTGATCCAGCATCTTGTAGTGAGTTTGGTCTTTGTAAGTTTTGCCATTTCCAACCTTTTACCAGCCCCGGCCTCATCAAGGGCTTCAATGATAATCCCCTTGTGGAATTGCTCAGACAGACAGATTCTGGTGGCTATAGCCAGAATACTGTGTCTGGTCCACGCGCGAATCTCCATTAAAGATCTTCCTAAGTATTTTGCAATGAAGCGGATCATGATCTCCAATCTCTCTTTTTCAAGTGCATCATACCCAGCCCATCGGGTTTGAATCTCCTGCACTTCCAACCTCCTGATCTCACTATCCAATGTGGCTGTATCAAACCCTTGCCTGAAGAGTTGTTCAATTATTTTATCCATGGATCGGCTGTGTGTATTATCAGCATCTTTTACCAGCTCTTCCAAGGATTTGTCTTCAGCAGTAGGTTGATCATCAGCACTTTTCTTTCGTTTGTAAGTGATCAGTGGTTGCTTTTCTTTCTCCTCCTCTTGGGCTTGCTTTTGAGCCTTCTCTTCCTCTGTTCTTTTCCTCTTCTTTTCTTTCACTGCAGTAGTCTCCCCCTTTTTGGATGCATTGGTGGAAGGGGTTTGTACCGCAGAAAGTGTCTTTTGCACAGCAGCATCAATCAAGGGTTGTAAAGTTGAGGAAAGCCTCTCATCAATGGCTTTAGTCACAATGTCAGTGATTAAGGGTGTGATGAGAGGAAGGGAATTTTGAAGGACAGCAACTATTTGCTCAGGAGGTTTCTGTTCCTGAGAAATAGTGCCTGAAGCAGAGGCAGGTGGTGGAGTTTGGAGTGGCTCAGTGTTTGGGGAACCTTCAACTGAAGGTGCCATCTGTGGGTTGGTGGAGGCAGATGGTCTTTCTCCTTGTGAGAATTGGTCAAGTAGGTTTTGCAGCCTACTGACTTTCTCCTCAAGGATTGTGTTCTGGGCAAGAACATCGTAGAAAAAGCCCAGGTCATCATCAGCCGAAGCTGAATCACTTGACCTCGTGCTTGGTGCAGGATTTACATGCACTGGGCGTAGACCAGTTGTTGCATGTGCCCCTTTTTCTTGGTACTGGGGACTTCCAGTCTCAGGACTATGTCCATCATCAGCTGTTGCCTCTAGTGAGGTCTTAGCAATGTTACCAGACTCATTCTGATCATGTGCTGATTCAGAAGGGGTGGCAGCCTCACTAGATATTCTAATCTCCCTATCTACACCAGGAGATAGAAGTAGTAAACCCCTGTGCTGTGGGTTCTCAATTGCACTGTGTTCCTCCCCCTCAATGGTAGAGGTGTTCCAGTAGTAAGTGGTTTCTGGGGAGGGGGTGAGGAGTGCAGTTGAGTCAGCACGTGTGCAACTATTAAAGTTGGGCTGTGAGGGGCGGTTGCATGGGGTGAAGGGATAGAAGCAGTGTGCACCTGGGGAGGTTGGTGCTCTTCAATGGCATCCCCTCAAGTGAGAAAGATCCCAGATGTGTGGGTACCCCTTGTGTGGTTGCTGCAGGCTCCTGTTGAGAGGAATCCTGAGCGGCTATGGCGGGAAGAGTCCTTGTATCCACTAGGGGGTTTGGACCAGTGGATATCTCCTGCGTTTGTGTTGCAGGGGCATCCTCAGGGGACTCAATTCCCTGAGTAGCCGTTTTGGGTTTCTTTTTGGTGGGTTTGGTGGGGACTTTTGATTTGGAGGTGGTGGCTGTGGGTTCCAGCTGCGTGGGTTTGCGCAGCTTGGCAACAATTTGAGTGTATGGTCAGAGTTGTGCCGGGAGTATACTTCTGGCAGAACAGCCATAGCAGGGACTCCCAGCCAACAAGTCCCTCAGCATGAAGCTGGTTTGTAATGATGGCCATTATGAACCGTGGATATAGTATCCAACGGTTAGCAGTTAGTTTTTGAGCCATATCCTTGAGCTCCGAAAATATTATTTCTGAAAAATTTAATGGCTGTTGCTCAAGAATAGAATACAGTACTTGCTGCCACTTTGTCGACATTTGATCCCAAGACGACGTCTTAGGAGCCAAACATACATTCACCATGTGAAAAATTAGATGTTCGGCGTCATGGAAGTGTTTCTTCAGTATAGTGGAGGCACTGAGATTGCCTTGATATCCATGTTGGGCAAAGGATAGATCTGTGGTGCCCTTCGGATATCCAGCAGGAGAAATAGCATCATCCAGATGAAGAATTTGGCGGATTATTGCAGGAGTGATGACTACTTCTTTGTTGTTAACGACCGACTGGAGAGATGGTGTGTTGTTCTCCCCAGTGGTAATAGTAACGTTCATCCAAAATTGTTGAAGGGATTCGGCATGTAGTTGGGATTCAGAAGAAATGCCGTTTTGTTTGGGACTGAACCATAAGATCGATAGCAGTATCGAACTTAGCCCAGACAGGCGATTTAGTAAGGTAGGCGACACAGTTGTGTCGCGGTTTAATTTGCATGGACGCCATTGAGAAGAGAGAAGTTTTGGAGAGGAACGTTAGGTTTGAAGAAGATGAAGCTTTGAAGGATTAGATCAGGGATATTTATAGGGTACGGGTAAGAAAACGACTGAAGGATGTGGTGTTAGTCATCAGTAGTTTTAAACGACTGTTGACATGGTATTATCCTTTCAGACGTTGAAACAGCTGAAGTCGTGGTGTTAGGCATCAGGAGTTAGAAAACTACTGAAGACCGTGGTTTTGACTTCAGATGATTGAAACAACTGAGGACTTGGTGTTTGTCATCAGTAGTTGTGAAACTACTGAAGACAGTGGTTTTGTCATCAGTTGTTGTAAACAACTGAAGACTTGGTATTAGTCATCAGTGTTATAAAACTACTGAAGACATGGTTTTGCTTCAGTTGTTTAGAATGAAACAGCAGTTGTTGAAACAACTGAAGAGAAAGTTCTCTTCAGTAGTTGTCGTCAATTCATAGCCTTTCAGCTGTTTCATGCTGTCCTCAACACTTATCAGATTTTGCGTCTGACTTTCAGGTGTTTCATAGGACATTAGTACTTATCTGTTTATACTGATTTCAGTAGTTGTAACTACATCAGTAGTTTGGAACAGATAAAGTACTTCAGTACTTGTGAGGCATTTAGCCATCAGTAGTTATAAAAATTACTGAAGGGAAAAGGACTCATCAGTACTTATATGTGACATGGGTACCAATGATCACCAGTAATTACTACTGAAATCATCAGTAGTTGTCACTTATTCTAGCTGCAGCATACCAAGCCTTAACACAAGGTTTTCGAAAGTAGAACTATCCAAAGGCTTAGTAAAAATATCTGCAAGCTCATCAGCACTAGGCACAAACTTAGGATCAATAAGACCTTTTTCAAAGCAATCCCGAATAAAATGATGTCTGATCTCTATATGTTTGGTCCTAGAGTGCTGGACTGGATTTTTGACAATACACAGAGTTGAAGCACTATCCATTAACAATGGAGTCTTAGTCTCTGTAATGCCATAATCCAGAAGTTGGTTCTGAAGCCAGAGTACCTGAGAGGTGCAACTTGCAGCAGCAATGTACTCGGCCTCAGCAGTTGGTGTAGCAACAGATGTTTGTTTCTTACTCTGCCAAGAAATCAAACAGTTGCCTAGGAATTGAGAACCACCAGAAGTTGACTTTCTAGTTAACTTGCACCCTGCATAGTCACTATCTGAAAAAGCAACTAATTTGCAAGAGTGTCCAGTGGAATACCATAAACCCAGAGATTGTGTACCTTGCAAATATCTAAAGATTCTCTTGACTGCAATCAAATGAGACTCTTTAGGAGCAGCCTGAAATCTAGCACAAACACATGTAGCAAACATAATATCTGGTCTAGAAGCAGTTAGATACATCAAGGACCCAATCATACATCTGTAAAGCGTTTCATCAACAGCTTTACCTTTCTGATCAGCATCCAGTTGTGTGTGTTGCACATGGGAGTAGAACAGGGCTTACAGTTTTGTAAATCAAACTTATTCAAAAGATCTTTTGTATATTTTGACTAATGAATAAAAGTTCCATCAGCCTTTTGTTTGATTTGCAAGCCTAGAAAGAACTGTAATTCTCCCATTGCACTCATTTCAAACCTCTTTTTCATCAATGTTGTAAAATCATCACACAACTGGGGATCAGAGGATGCAAAAATAATATCATGAACATAAATCTGAACAAGTAGCTTATGCTGATCCACCTTCTTAATAAACAAAGTTTTATCAATGGAGCCTCTAGTGAATTATTCTTAAGAAGAAAAGTAGAGAGTGTCTCATACCAGGCTCTAGGAGCTTGTTTCAACCCATAAAGAGCCTTATCAAGTTTGTACACCCATTCAGGATGTTTATTATCCTCAAAGCCTGGTGGTTGACACACATAGACTGCTTCCTTTATTTTACCATATAAAAATGCACTTTTAACATCCATTTGAAAAACTTTAAGATTGTGGAATGCAGCATAGGCTAAGAACAATCTGATTGCCTCTAGTTTGGCTACAGGGGCAAAGGTTTCATCATAGTCAATACCTTCTTCTTGTGAAAACCCCTGTACAACCAGTCTAGCCTTGTTCTTAACAATAAGCCCATTCTCATCAGTTTTATTCCTAAACACCCATTTAGTGCCTATTGCACACTTACCTGGGGGAAGAGGAACCAGTTCCCACACTTGCTGTTTCTTGAACTGAAGTAGCTCAAGCTGCATAGCTTCAACCCATCCATTGTCTCACAAAGCAACATGGTAGTTCTTTGGCTCTAGCTGACTGATGAAGAGAGCATAGAAGCAGAAGTTAGACAATTGACTTCTGGTTGAAACACCAGCATTGATATCACCAATAATCTGAGTCATGGGGTGATTCTTCAGTTCTTGATAAACAATGAGATCTGTGCAAGTGTTTGTAGAACCTTCAGCAGCAGCAGATGTTGATGTAGACTCTTGAAACCAAGAATTTGATGGTAACTCAAAAGATGTAGAGGAAACAGAGATCTCATCAGTATTTGTTGTGGATGGAACTACTGAAGCTACAGGAACATCAAGTTTAGTAGACACAGGCAGTGGTCACTAACTTGAATAGGTGAGTATTGATATATCATCATCATCATCAATACCACCAGGTGGAAGACATGCTGCAGAAGATGATTTAGCCACAGGATCTGCAACAGCTGGAGGTTGATAAGAACATATTGCAGTATGTCCAAATCAAACAACTCCACAGGGTTTTGTGGAATCTTGTCCAAAGGAGATTCATTAAACTTCACATGCAGAGTCTCTTAAACTATCTTTGTTCTGCAGTTGAAGACACTGTATGCCTTGCAAGTAGATGAATAACCAACAAAATACCCAGCATCCACCTTAGGATCAAATTTATGGAGTTGATCCTTTGTGTTGAGAATAAAACAGGGACACCCAAATGCTTTGAAAAATGAAATTAGAGGAGCCAAATGATGGAGAACATCATATGGAGTCTTCATCAACCTCTGATTTACTAAAACTCTATTCTGCACATAGAAAGCTGTGTTGACAGCTTCAGCCCAAAAGGTCAGTGGCAAACCAGAGTCAGCCAGCATGGACCTTGCAGCTTCAATGAGGGTCCTGTTCTTTCTCTATGTACAGGAACATCAAGTTTAGTAGACACAGGCAGTTGGTCACTAAACTTGAATAGGTGAGTATTGATATTATCATCATCATATCAATACCACCAGGTGGAAGACATGCTGCAGAAGATGATTTAGCCACAGGATCTGCAACAGCTGGAGGTTGATAAGGAACATATTGCAGTATGTCCAAATCAAACAACTCCACAGGGTTTTGTGGAATCTTGTTCAAAGGGGATTCATTAAACTTCACATGCAGAGTCTCTTCAACTATCTTTGTTCTGCAGTTGAAGACTCTGTATGCCTTGCAAGTAGATGAATAACCAACAAAATACCCAGCATCCACCTTAGGATCAAATTTATTGAGTTGATCCTTTGTGTTGAGAATAAAACAGGGACACCCAAATGCTTTGAAAAATGAAATTAGAGGAGCCAATGATGGAGAACTTCATATGGAGTCTTCATCACCTCTGATTTACTAAAACTCTATTCTGCACATAGCAAGCTGTGTTGACAGCTTCAGCCCAAAAGGTCAGTGGCAAACCAGAGTCAGCCAGCATGGACCTTGCAGCTTCAATGAGGGTCATGTTCTTTCTCTCCACTACTCCATTTTGTTCTAGAGTCCTTGGGATGCTAAACTTCCTTTTGATTCCCTTTGAGAGATAGAAGTCATCAAGTGTATGATTCCTGAATTCAGTTCCATTATCACTCCTGATACATTTGACTGGAAGGGAATACTGCTTCTCAATATACAACACAAAGTTAATAACCTTCTGAGCAACCTCAACCTTTGAATATAGAAATAAAGTCCATACAAATCTGGAGTAATCATCCACAATTACCAGACAGTATTTCTTCTTGGCCATGCTCATCACTCTCACAGAACCAAATAGATCCATATGCAGTAATTGCAAGCAGGCAGTGGACTTAGGCTCTTCAATAGGAGGGAATGAGACTTTGTGCTGTTTTCCTTTTAACAAGCAGTGCAGGTTTCATCACAGTGGAACTCCTTTATTGGTAAGCCTCTGACTAAACTATTGTGGATAAGCTGATTCATGTTTTTGAAATTAACATGACCCAGCCTTCTGTGCCACAGTTTAGATTCTTGAGAAGAGGCTTTGGAAAATAGGCAAGGATTGCCTTTGAGATCTATTTTCTTGGAAAGATCTAAGGCATACACTCTTCCTGTCCTGTTGGCTCTCAGGAGAGTGTGATCATCCAACACCTTGTCAATCTAGTGCAAAACTTTGGATGACAGAATCCTACAGTTCTGACTGGTGAAAAGAGCAACATAGCCTTTATCACACATTTGACTGACACTCAAGAGATTGTACTTGAGATTTTCCACATGATTAACATCATCAAATTTGATTTCTCCATTGGAGAAAAAGCCATTACCAATGATGTAACCCCTAGCATCATTGCCAAAAGAAACAAATCCCTTCTTTCCTTGAGAGTAGTCATGAAGAAGAGAACTGTTCCCAGTCATGGGCATAGATCCCCACTGCCTACATACCAGATGCTACTTTGGCATGTTGGAGAACCCTGCAATAATAAACAATCAGTTAGTTTTAGAGACCCAAACCTTTTTGGTTTTGGGCCTAGTCTCATCAATAGATGGTAAACTAACAGGTTTATTTGAAACAACAGCCTGAGAGGAAGAAGATGGTGAAGAAGAGGAATCCTTTGGCTTGGATCTCCTTTTCTGTGGTTTCAACATAGGAGCATCTAGTTGGTTAACTCTACCCAACAGATGTTGAACCATCATAACAGCTGTGTCTATTTTGTGATAAAGCTTTCAGCTCATCAGACACATTGCCAGTGGAGTTTGATAAGTTCCTATGTTGCACCTTCTTCTTCTGAGCACTCTCAGCTGTCACCTGTTTAACCATTCCTTTTTGGATTTCGTTGAGGACTTAAGGGTTACAAGATTTGATGTTGCTGATACAAATGTGGTCTCAAACTCAGTTTTCATTTTTACCATTTTCTCTTTAATTTCTTCTTTTTGTTTGAGTTTGGAACCTCTTTTGTACAGCAATCATCTGTAAGATGATTGAACAAACCACATACTTCACATGGTTTCTTCTTCATCTTAGGTTGATCATTAACTAAAGAGGGTGAAGCAACTGGAGACTTTCTCTTCAATGCTTTGGAAGCATTGTTTGCTTTCTTGACTGCCTCTTTAGTAGTCTTCAAACTCTTTCTACTGGCAGTTTTCTTCTCTTCAGTACTGACAGTAGTTGGAGTTTGAACTTCAGGTGTTAAATCCTGCTCTTGAGTCCTTTCAGGACTTTTAGAATTAACTCCTGAGTTGATCAACTCATTGATCATGTGAGTATCAGCATTTGAACCATCACCATCAGCTGATAGGTTCAGAGAGGGCTTGATGCTGACTTCTACTTCTGATTGTGCTGTATCAGAAAGTAGATCACATGATGAGAATGGATTGGTTATTACTCTCTCACCGTCAGATTCTACCTCTGCTCTTGGAGTAAAATCTGTAGGTGGAGCAGTATGATTGTAACCAATGCCAAACTTCACATTGGAAGCAGATTGCTTACTAAGAAGCATTTCAAAACCTTTGCATGATTGTACCCAACTATCACACTCTACCTGGGTAACTGCAAGGGTTTCTTTGAGATCTTTATACTTCTCTAGAAGTATCTCTTCCCTAGCCTTA
The DNA here is from genome assembly GCA_025506515.1 of Flaveria trinervia. Lineage (NCBI taxonomy): Eukaryota > Viridiplantae > Streptophyta > Magnoliopsida > Asterales > Asteraceae > Flaveria > Flaveria trinervia. The sequence goes on from CM046446.1 coordinate 31,315,155, forward strand.
TCATCAGTTATTTGGCATTTCAATTTGTAAATCTCATCATTTTTATCATTAAGCACAGACTCAAATTCAGCTTTGTTTTTGGAAATAATTTGTTCTAGCTCAATGTTCTTGTTGATTAAAGCTACATTTGCTTCTCTAATAGATGCAAATGCTGTTATGCATGTGTCAGAACATAATTTGGCTTTTGCCTCAGAGGATACCTGTGATACCTTTGGTGTAGAGGCATTAGAGGATGAAGTATCAGCAGAATCCAAAGCCATAAGAGCTAGATTTCCAAATGGACTTTCACCACCATGTTGACCAGCACCTGAGAACAGTTGTTCATGACCAGACATGTCATCTGGTAAACTGCTCCAGTCAACAATCCTGGGGTGAAGAAGCTGTGTTGTTGAGGTTGAGTTTGTTGATGAGATTGGGAAGGCTGTGGTTCAGGCAATGCTTGTGGTTGTTGTGCAATTGGAGCTTGAACAGAATTTGGTTGAGGCACATAAGCAGGGATAAGGATGACATTTGACCCTGGGGAACAAAGTATGCAGGAGATCTAGGATGTGAATAATGACCAGAACCAGCAGGATGTTGCCCTCTGTTTTGTGGACTAGTACTAGGAAAAGTCACAAAGGGTGCAGAAGAGTTAGATCCAGTTGATCTACACTCTCTTGCAAAGTGTCCTAGCCTTTGGCATTTGTGACACCTCAACTTACTCTTGTCAAAACCAACTTTGGTTTTGCCAGAGAGTCCAGGAAATTTCCTGCCAGTTCTCTTATAGAACTTCTAAGATCTGATATTATCAGTGCCATCTGGCTCAGAATATCCATCTCTTCTAGATCATCATCACTATTCCTTTCAGATCATCCATGATGAAGCATAAATTGTCACTATTGCTGCCAGAATGACTCTCAATACCAACAAATGCATGATCAGAACTATTTGAAGAGAAATCAATATGCTCATCATAATTGCTTTCAGATGCAGCATATTCTGGCTCATGACCAACCAAGGCAGTGTTGCCTGGTATAAAGTCATCAGTGAGCTTTCCTGATGAGGACAGTTTCCTCTTCTTCTCTATCTCTCTTTCAAATGTAAGCAATTTCCCATGAAGTTGGGTGAGAGATAGGCCTTCTAGATTTGCACTGGAGCGTAGGACAATAGTGTATGTGTCCCATCTCTCAGGCAGTGATCTAAGGAATCTGTTGTTCATCTGGCTATTGGTGTATTCCTGTTTCACCATTTTCAGCTCAGATATCAAGCAGGAAAAGCGCTCAAACTGTTGAGTCAGTGTCTCACCCTTTCTATGAGAGAATGTCTCATATTGTTGGGCAAGGATTTCTCTATTGTTTGCTAAGACCTCATCTGTGCCACCGAATTGTTCCTTCAGGGCATTCCAGAGATCATGAGAGTTTCATGATGCATAAGCCCTGAATAGATTTCATTAGGCAGTGCCATGGCCAGAATTCCATGGGCTTTAGCATCAATCTCAAATAGTTTCCGATCTTTATCAGAGTATTGTTCCTTCTTCTTCGGAACCATTTGATTGGTTTCGGATTGTTCACCATAGGCTTATGTGGTCCATGTACCACAGATGTCCAACAACCTGAACTGTTAACAGACAGGTGATGAAGCATTCTTCGTTGCCATATGTTATACTCGGTCCTAACCAGCATCGGAGGCTTGGTTGAGGAACTGGTATTGTGAGGATCATTAGAAGGAGTCATCATCTCGGATTCAATCAAATTCGGTTAAGCTAAAACAGATTTAGAGCAAAAGACGCAACAACCAATTGAACCAGAAGATCTCAAAATAAATGAACGAAAGCGGCAGAAATTCAATAATCTATAACCAGTTCTTGCAAATGCGCTAATTCAATCAAACACAGAAATCAATTAGCAGTTTCAATGATCAATTGTTAGATCGATCAATGATTAACCATGCTCTGATACCACTTGTTAGGATCAGTGATCTATGCTTGATTGATTGAAGAGTATAGCAGCAGAATTCAAACAATGAATTAGTCAATTCACAAGAACAAAATGATATTCAATGAAGAACAAAGACGGTTATAGAGAGAGAGAATGTCTGCAAATATATTTCATTCAATATTCGCTTTCGTGGTAACAGGATGTCACAATTACAATTAGGTCGACACCTCTTATATAAGAGATGTGATGTCTGCTGATGTCACTTGATAGTGACATCTAACAGATTTATTACAACTGAAACACAACTACTGAAGATGTCAAAACAGCTGACATCTTCTTACAAAAATGCTAAGTGTTATCAGTTGTTATAACTACTGAAAAACATAAAACTACTGAAACTACAACGACTGAAGAACAAGCTCTTCAGTCATTTTACAAAACTACTGAAAGTAAAAATATAAAACTACTGATCAATTGAGTGTTGAGACTCAGAGTTCTATAATCAAGGTTGGGAATTGGTTGGTTGAGTTCTATAGGCTGGGGATGGTAACTGTCCCCTGAAGGTTGATCAACTGAGTGTTGAGACTCAGAGTGATGGCTTAAGGAAGTTGGGCTAATGAGCTCATTAGGCTGAGCATGAGGAACCTCATCACTGATTGTTGGAGAGATGGCCGTGGTCTGCTCTTCAGGAGAAATGGGAGCTCCAGTGTCCACTTCTTCCTATATGGGTGAGTATATGGGGGCTGCCACAGACTGAATAGTCTAAGAAGGGGTTCGTTTGTACTTTCTATGGTAAGTGAGAGTGATTTTAGGTTGTGTGGGTGGCTAGGAGGTAGCAGGTGTGGCTCAACACTTGCTTGTGCTGCTAGGTTGTCACCTTGAGCAATGAGCTCTAACATTTTTGGGACTAGGGTGTTCTACCCCAGAGAAACCAATAGTGGGCTTTCTCAGTATTTTAAAGATGTCGGGCTTCATCTGTCCCAATTCAAGAATGTTACCTGTTTCCCTCAACTGTGAGTTCACTTCACAGTTAAGAATGTATTGGACATATCTAGGAAACATGTAATATTCTAAGGAGTCTAAATTAGGAAGTAAATTGGAATAAACAAACTGAGAATACCTGAACTTGATCCCTTGAACCATTCCATGGATTATGAAGGAGAGATCCTCAGGAATCTGGTCCCATCCACCATGCTTGTTTGATAAGCTGTGAATGACCACATGGAGAAGAAATCTCCACTGGGATGAGACCTTCTCTTTCCTAAAGGTCTTTCCAGAGAAATTTTCCTCATATCCCATCTGCTCAAAGGAATGATTAATAGCTTCCTTTGGGAAGAACACCTCACCTTCTTCATCATCCAGCTGAAGATGCCTATTGATGATGGCCGGAGTGATGAGATTGTTCTCCCGTGCACTGTGGCATACAGTGCCTTCTCCCTATCCATAATGACCTATTGGCAAGTCTTCCAGAAATCATGCAGCTGATCCTCATAGAGAGGAGGATCAATGGTTAGGGAGGTGAAGTAGTTGGATAAAGCTAAGAATCAACAAACCTCTAAGAAATGAGGATCTTTCTCAGAGCTTAACATAGCAACTTGATTATGTTGCCTGTGTAGCTGCATGATAAAGTTGGGATCATTTTTGTGAGCAAGGTTGGCCATTGTGGGGTAGCTTAAGGATGAAGAAAGAAGGAAGAAAGAAATTTTAGAGAGATTTGGGTTTTTAGGTTTGGAGGAAGAACAGGTGATAGAATGAGGGGGAAACCATTGGGTTTATATGTGAGAGGGATTACAGATAAAGTTTAATGAAAGAGGATAAACTTTGAAATCCGGATGTCGGTCCCACCTCTGAAAAAGTAGTTTACTATAGCTCAAAATGTAGCTTTCTTGGAAGTCAAAAAGCTTCTGAAAGTTAATTATCTTCGGGTGTTTTGATTAAAAGGCTTCCGAAGCTAAAATGACTTCGGAAGATTTTCCTGAGAGTTTTGAAAATCTTGTTTCGGAAGAGAAATTAAAACTTGATTGCTTTGTATATAAAATTACAAAGCTTCCGAGAGTTAATTTTGCTTTGGAAGTAAATGGTCCTTGAAAATAGGTAAGTGTCTTAGACAAGTATTTAAGCTTCGGAAGATAGATCAAAAAACTCTTGCGAAGGTAAATTTCTTAGACAATTATTTATTTTAAGGCATGATTTACTTCTGAAGTTAAAAGCATAACTTCCGAAGTATCAGAAATTTTTCAAAAATCTAAGGAAAGTCTTCGAAAAGCAATTTTCATCCAAAGAAAACATGAGCTTGTGAAAGTGATGAGCTAGACAACTTAGGACACACATATTTTAAAAAATAATAAGAATTAGTTTTAAGAAAAACCTACTCAAAGTTATCATCCTAATAGCTGATATTAGATATTAAATCTCTGTTCATCAAAACCCTTTCTAAACAGATCAGCATATTGTTCATCTGTGTGAACTTTGACTAGTTTAATTAATCCTTTTCATAGTTATCTCTTATTAAATGATACCTGATATTGATGTGCTTTGTCCTTCAGTGCTGCACAGGGTTCTCTGTGATTGAGATAGCATTATTGTTGTCTATGTGAATGGGAGTCTCCTTGAAGTTTAACCCATAGTCCAACATCTGATTCTTAATCCAAAGCACTTGAGCACAGCAGCTTGCAGTAGCAATGTATTCAGCTTTAGCAATTGATACATAGACACAGAATTGTTTCTTGCATTGCCATGAGACAACCTTTCCACCAAGGAACCAACATCCCCTAGATGTAGACTTTGTAGTCATGTTGCAACCACCATAATCACTATTTGTATAAGCATACAGATTAAAGTCAGGATTCTTAGGGTAGCATAAACCAAGTGTTGAAGCACCCTTGAGGTATCTTAGAATCCTCTTGATAGTGATGAGGTGAGACATCTGAGGGTTGGCTTGATATCTTGCACAGATGCATGTAGCAAACATAATATAAGGTCTGCTAGTAGTGAGATACATAAAAGACCCAATCATAGCCCTGTATAAGTGCTCATCTACACACTCCCCCTCAAGATCAGGTCCAAGGGAGTGGTTTCTAGCTATAGGTGTCTTAGCAATCTTACAATCAGTCATGTTGAACCTCTTGATTATGTCCTAAACATACTTTGACTGACTTATGAAGATGCCATCTTCAACTTGCTTCACTTGAATTCCCAGAAAGAAATTAAGTTCCCCGATGGCACTCATTTCAATTCTGTCTTTCATCAGCTTCTCATGGTCTTTACAAAGCTTTTGATTAGCGGAACCAAAGATGATGTCAACCACATACACTTGAACTAGAAATATGTCATTTCCCTGTCCTTTGATGAAGAGAGTTCCATCTATAGTACCTCTCTTGTATTTATGTTTACAAAGATACTCAGATAGTGTCTCATACCACTTCCTGGGTGCCCGATGCAGCCCATAGAGAGCCTTGGCAAGCTAGTAGACATAATCAAGATGATCAGGATCTACAAAACCAGGTGGCTGTTTGACATATACCTCTTCATCAATCACTCCATACAAAAAGGCACACTTCACATCAAGTTGAAAGACCTTGAAGTTCTTGGATGCAACAAATGCCTGGAATATCCTAACAGCTTCTAATCTTGCTACTGGAGCAAAGACATCAGTGTAATCAATCCCTTTTTCTTGTGTGTATCCTTGAACAACTAGTCTAGCCTTGTTCTTGATGATGATGGCTCTATCATCTTTCCTGTTCCTAAACACCCATTTGGTTCTAATGGTAGTCTTCCCAGAAGGAAGAGGATAAAGGTTCCTAACTTTCTGCCTTTTGAATTGAAGCAGCTCTTGTTGCATAGCTTCAACCCAACTTCCATCCTTTAGAGCCTCATCAGCTTTCATTGGCTCTATCTGGGATAAGAAACAAGAGTGAAGACAAATATTTGCTTCATGGGTTTGTCCTCTTGTTCTTACCCCTGAGATAACATCTCCAATGATGTTTGTGGTGGGGTGAGACTTGTGGATCCTAAGCTAAGGAATCACAACAAGTTGCTGAGAAAGATCTAAATTAGAGAAATTTAGATCTGGCATGGATGTTTGTCCTACCACATCAACACACTTTTCAAGAGAATCTTGATCCAAGCAATGTGTGACATCATTAATGTTTTCATCTATGGTGTGGTTAGTGGCATCAAGAAATTCTTGGTCACTGTCACCACTACATTGTTGTCTTCCACAATTGAGATGTTCTTATCTGGTTGTGGAGCCTCTGAGCTGGAATTTGAAGGCACCCCAAATGTATCAGCTAAGTTTGTCATTGTAGTGCTAACAGAAACCTCATTAGCAGAAGTAGTTCCAACTAGAGCTGAAGATGTATGAATTGAAGGTCTTCTTAGCTCAAATCTTGGATCAAGATCACTTGTATTAAAATTTTCTACAGATCCTGAAACATTCTCACAAGATTTGTTAAAGTAGTTGGTAACTAAGTCAGGATCAAATAACCAATCTGGACCAGAACCAGCACACAAGGTGTGTGTTCATTGAATGTCACATTGGCTGACACCTCAACAACTCTAGTTCTGAGATTGTATACTCTATAAGTCTTAGCTTGAGAAGAGTATCCAAGAAAGTGTCCATCATTTGATTTCTTAGCAAACTTGCCAATTTGATCTTTGGTATTCAAGATGGTGCAAGGACAACCAAATGACCTGAGAAAACCAATGAAAAGTTTCCTCTTGTGCCAAAGTTCATAAGGAGTCTTGCCATGAGTCTTGACCATTAAAACTCTGTCCTGCACATAGCAGGCAGTGTTGACTGCCTCTGCCCCGAAGGTGATGGGCAACTTAGAGTCAGACATCATGGTTCTTGCAGCTTCAATCAGTGTCCTGTTCCGCTGAGGTGTCCTGGGAGCACTGTATTGTCTTGTAATACCCTTTTCATCACATAATGTATCAAGGATTTGGTTCTTAAATTCAGTTCCTTGATCACATCTTATGATCTTGAGCTTGTGATCAGATTGATTCTCAATCTTTAAGATGAAATTCTTTAGAATCTCAAGAGTCTCATCCTTAGTTCTAAGGAAGAAAACCCAAGTGAATCTTATAAAGTCATCTGTGATCACTAAACGGTAAGAGGTCCGTCCTAGACTCCTTACACTGGTGGGGCCAAAGAGATCCATACGTAACAAGTGTAGGGGTGTAGTGATGGAGTTCCTTTCCTTAGGCTTGTGAGATACCTTGTGTTGCTTCCCTTTCAGGCATGCAACACAATGGTCATCAATTGTAAACTCTTTCTTTGGTATTCTAGTAACCAAATCATTTTTAATTAATCTATTCATGTTCTTAAAGTTTACATGACACATTCTTTTATGCCATAGGAAAGACTCATCACTATTAGCTTTAGACAGAAAGCATAAAACTTCTCCAGAGGGAGATTTTCTTGCAAATCCATTTTGTACATGTTCCCTTTCCTGGGGGCTCTAAGCAGGATATGCTCATGAAGAATGACCACACCAGGTTTGAGAACAATGCACTCATGCTTAGTGAAGAGCAGTTATGACTCTAATCACAAAATTAGGATACACTCAGAAGATTGTACCAAAGCTCTTTGACAAAGTTTCTTATCAATGTTGAGCTTACCATTTGTGACCTTGCCCCTTCTAGAAATGTAACCCCTTCATCTCCTCCAAGGGCAACTGGTCCATCAATTCTTTCAAAGTTCTGGAGTAGTGACCTATTGCCTGTCATGTGCCTGGAACAACCACTATCAATGATCCAAACATTTTTGTTTGTCCTAAGCTATCCCTGTACAAAGAAGTTGATTAGTTACATTTGGAAACCCAAGCCTTGCTTGTCTTGGGTTTAGAAACAGAAGGTAATGCAACAGTAATAGATCCTATGATTGTGTTAAGAGGATCTTGAGCTATTGTTGATGGAGTATTCTTAGTCACTTGGTCTTTCTTAGACTTCCACACCACCTTTGGAGTCTTGGACTTGACCTTCAAAATTTCGGAACTTTTGGAACTTCGGAAGTTTTGATGACTGAACCTTCGAAATATTCAGCAGACAATGCAGCAGAGTTCAGTGCTTCGGAAGAAGTCCTTTCTCCGACACCAACTTCTCTTCCGAGGATAATTTTCCACTTCCCTTCTTCTTAGGCTTGGAGCATCCGAAGGAAATAGGTTTTCCTTTCGAAGCTTGAATCTTCTAGAACTCTTTGAATTTTTTGTCTTGGTCATATGGACAGTACCTTAAGGATTGTATGGACAATCCTTAGCAATGTGAGTGATACTTTCACACATGACACACATCATTTTCTTCTTCACAATAGTCATCACCTGGGAACAAGACTGTCTTTGGTCACATCCCTTCTCCACCTTCATCTTGGCAGATGCCGAGATAGTTCCTTTAGGCTGGGAATTGTTCTTAGAGTTTGATGGTCCAGGCTGTGCAGTAGTGGTACACAGCAGATCAGTCTTCTTCTTGTTACTAAGGTGAGTTGAACAAGAACCGGAACTCTTAGCAAAAGAGTTTTGGTTTATGTCTTCAGTCCTTACTACTTTGAATATTGCAGATATGAAAACTTGTTTCTACTTAGAGTCAAAAGTAGCCTTGATCTCTTGAGCCTTCCTTGCCTGTCTTTTTCTCTTTCTGATCAAGTTCTTTCTCATGGACTTGGTCATCATAGTCTTCTTCTTCTCCTCAGAAGGACAGTGGCCCTTCTAGGAATCCTCCTCTTCACTCTTCTTAGAGGAATTCTTCACTATCTCTTCTTCATCCTCTTCACTCATAGGATCTATGAGAGGAAGCTCATCTTCACAAGTTTCACACCTAGGAGATCTTACAGACAAGATTGTGTGTGGAGAAGCTATCTCATTTGATCCTAGTCCCTACCTGTTTTGATAACACACTTTGTTGTGCAGGGATGAGGATATCATGTTCTTGAAGGTCTCTTCTTCAAGAACACTCTTTTCTAGCCTGGCTTTGCTGATCACAAGCTTAGCCTGGCACTCAGTCAGCTTGGTTATGAGATCTTTTATTTGCGTCCTAAAATCTGTGTTCATGTTTTAGAACTGAAATGGTTTTCTCAATGTCCTCTATCTTTAGTTTATAATCTTTTCAGACTTTCTAATATCATATTTTAAAATGTTTTGAGGACTCAAGGTCAGACCTCATCTCCAAGTTATAGGACCTGTATCTATTGACTTTAGTAATGCATTTAGGAGTACAAAGATGTTCCAATGCGTGCTGCTTTGATTTTTCATTCTAGAGAGCTTTGTCAGTGTAGTTTGGTCTGGACTGTGTTTGGTCACCATTTGTTTTAGGTGCCTTACACTAAAGTGGCCCATCAAGTTATAGTTGTAACACTTGACTTTGCCTTTGTCCATGCCAAACTTTCCACTGGTTGCATTGCTCGGAAACTTCCTTCCAGTCCTCTTGTAGAACTTCTTGGTTCTGTGAGTGAGAAGAGCCATCTACTCGACTATTTCCATGTATTCCAGATCATTTGGATGAATATAGTCCAGGTCTTCAAGAGTGAAGGAGAGTTGCCACAGCTTTCATCAGAAGACACAAAAGCTTGAGAAGAGCTTATCTCTTGGAATAGGCTTCTTTGAGTGTAGTTCTCCCTTGGTGTCTCTAGGAAGTGATGAAAGGGCCCTTTGGTGAGTTTCAGGGTAGCATATGAATGATGTTTGGGTTCTATGCTATCCCTTTCAACCACATGTAGGGCTGAACCCATTTGATTGTTGGAGTTGCCAGATGAACCTTCCATGTTCATCTCTATCTGGTAGCTACTAAGAATCCCATATAACTCTGTCAGAGTGATAGTTTTGAGATTTTCAGTCCTTTTCATCACCACATAGTAGTGTGTCCACTACCTAGGAAGTGGGACATGAACTCCCTTATAATGTCCTGTTCTTAAGAGAAACTACTCGATCCACTAGGGTATCCATAATCTCAACATACCTGAAGTACTGTTGAGTCATGGTTCACCTGATTTGAAAGTGAAGTTTTCAAACTGCTACATCAGGAGATCCTTCTTATTCTCCTTGGCTTCAAAGGAACACTCATACATCAGTTTCAGTGCATCCCACAGCTGCTTGGCTGTTTTGCACTTCTTGAAACATCTGTACACAAAGTAGTTAGCCACATCCTCGGATCATACCAGCACTAGTAGAAGAAGGGGTGCTAGGTAGGAAAGGTCAATTCTCAATAGACTCCCACATTCTTGAATAAAGAGACCTCATGAAACCTTCCATTCTCAAACAACAAGTATCATCTCATCAAGAGTGATCAGTAGGGACTTGTTCATGGTTTCAGTTTCTATATCAGTCTTGCAAATCGCTGCCATTTGAAAAGTTTAGTATTTGTGTGTGTGAGGGATCTTAAGATGGTGAGATCTTATATCAAGAGCCTGGAATGCTCTGATACCAATGCAGCACCGGTGAAGGGGTTAGTTACACACACAACAACAAAGAGAGACTACCGCAAGAGTTCTTTTTTCGCTGGTGGTGTAATTTTCTTGTGTGTCGTTAAGGGTTTTGCTCACATAATGAATTGGGAGAAATTTCTTGTCTTTCCTTTGTCCTAATACGGCTCGTACCACGAAATCGCTTGCGTTGCACATGAGTTCAAATGAGCGTCCAATTGGGGAAACCATGAAAGGAGCGGTTACCAGCCTCTCTTTAAGCAATTTCATACACTAATGCATTGTCAGAAAATATGAATTGAGCGTCTTTCTTGAGAAGTTGAGTCATTGGTCGGCGCTTTTTGAAAAATCTTTGATGAAACGATGGTAGAATCCTGCATGACCTAGGAAACTTTTGATATCTTTGACGGTTGTGGAACGTGGAAGTTTAGAAATAGTGTCGACTTTGGCTTGATCTACTTCAGCCTTGCTCAAGAGATTTTGTGTCCTACACTATTCCCTCTGTACCATGAAGTGGCACTTTTCCCAGTTTAAAACAAGGTTAGAATCTTCACATCTGACCAGCATCTTTTCTAGATTTCCAGACATTGCTCAAATGAGTTTCCAAGATGGACAAATCATCCATGAATACTTCCATTGAGTGTTCATCATGTCATGTAAATTGCTACCATGCATCTTTGAAATGTAGCAGGAGCATTGCACAATCCAAGGGCATTCGCCGATAAGCAAATGTGCGATATGGATAGGTGAATGCCGTCTTCTCTTAATCTTCGGGAGCAATGGGGATTTAAAAATAACCTGGAAAACCGTCCAGGAAACAGTAAAACATTTTTCCAGATAATCGCTCAAGCTCTGGTCGATGAAAGGAAGAGGGAAGTGATCTTTCCTTGGGGCTCATTGAGTTTGCGATAGTCTATGCAAACTCTCCCATCCGGTAACCGTACGAGTGGGAATAGGCTCATTCTTCTCGTTAGTTACAACATTCATTCCTCCTTTCTTTGGAACAACTTGGACGGGACTGACCCAAGGTGAATCAGAAATAGGGTAAATCAAACCGACATCTAGCAGTTTGATTACTTCTTTCTTCACCACGTCTTGCATGCTCGGGTTTAAATGTCTTTAAGGTTGAATGACAGAATTGAAGTTCACCTCCATCAATATGTTATGTGTGCAAAGATAGATTGATTCCCTTGATGTCCATGATTTTCCATACAATTGCTTGTTTGTGTGCCTTCAGCACATTGAGCAACTTGTTCTTCTCATCAATTGATAAGGCGGATGAGATCATGACAGGAAGTTGAGATGTGTCTTCAAGAAAAGCATATTCAAGATGAGATGGAAGTTCTTTGAGCCCTAAATTGGAGGGTCTTCTATAGAAGCATATTCAATCGGGATATATTTTCATTCTGAATGGAGGAGCGGTCTCTTGGAAGAGCTCCAAATAGGATGTGGTAGCTCTATCAACTACAGAATCAGAATACGTCGCCGCCTCATTGCCAGCTCAAGAAGCTGCATGGTTGAAGAAATTCATTGCCGATCTAGGGGTTGTCCCTTCCATTCAGGACCCCCTAGAGATCTTTTGTGATAACGAGAGTGCGATTGCCCAAATCAAGGAACCTTGTGCTCATCAAAAGACTAGGCACATTCAGCGGAGATTCAACTACATACGAGATGAAGTTGAAAATGGAAGAAATGTATTCGAAAAGTTCACACGGATCAAAACATTGCAGATCCTCTCACGAAGCTCCTTGAGAAAGGCAAAGCATGAAGGTCATACTTGTGCCATGGGACTTCGATATTCTAGTGATTGGATTTGATCTGTAATTTTGTATTTGGATATGCGGAACTCTTTATTATTTGAATAAATTATTTGGTTATAATGTTTCAATTAATGTTCCAATTTGGCATGTTTATCCATGAGTAAATTGTTTACTCTAAATGTCCGTTGTCGTTCAGACTTGTGGGAACAATTGTGAGGGTAAGATTATTATGAACTTGGATTGGTTGACATTCATAAGGTTGAATATAGAGCATTGGGTTGCTACCAAGGTTCATAGATATTTGTGGGATACAAATATTGGACTAACCCGCATCTCAAATTTCACTACATGGAATCTTATTGATTGATCATAATAAACTCGAGTAAAGGGGAATATCATTTGGTATCCTTGGACCTGAGATACATATTGGGTTTTGATATTCACCAAGTGTCATACCTTGATCTGGTTATCCGCTGTTCTGAAATAATGGACAGTACATGAGACTATGTTCAGGTGTGACACAAGGTGATTGTGAGAAACATATGTAGTCAAGATGGGATTTGTTCCTCTTATTCGTTGAGAGTTAGATGTCTAAGGATTGATAAAGTTAAATCAATGGAGAATGATCACTCTGTGTCTCTAGGATTTAACATGACAACTGCGACAAAGGGATAGATGATTGATTCACGTAAAACATTTCAAGTATGGTACTTGAAGGAGATGATGTTATTGAATGGCATTCAGTCATACGTATTAAGGGTAGTAACTGTTGGTAGGCGGTATTTACTACTTGCATAAATCTTCTATGAATCTTGTGCAAGTGGGAGATTGTTGGTTCTTATATGCCCAAAACACATACAAGATTGATGTGGTTAGTACGTTATGATCCAAGTCGGGTCATACCCAATAACAAGCTATACAAACACACCAATAAATATTTGTTTGTTGATAAGATCATACAAATAAATATTGACACCAATTTAGAAAACGGGTTTTCTAAATTATTGTTTTTGTGATAGAACAACATTATATGGATAATTTGTTCATGAGATATTTATTTGTGTCATTATTTAAGTTGGTTAAATAATGACAAATAAATTGTGTTAATGTTATAAAATTAAAATAGGTTTTAATTTTATAAATTTAAGGGATTGAAAGAGTTAATTTTATAAAACTTGAAATGGGTGGGAAACCCATTTGAAATGGTTCATTTCCGCCGCCCTTGGCCTTGAAAAACACCCATTTGTTTTGTCTTGGTTCTTGAGTGACATTACTCACTTGAACACTCTTCTATCATCTCACCTTCTCTCACACACACTTAAGTAACAAAGCTCTCTACAAGGCCAGATTTTTCGTTTTTTCAGCTCAAAAGGGGGCTGAAAATTTCGTATTTTGAAGTTTCCTTCGTGTAGAACTTTGGTGTCAAGCTTCCTAACTAGTTAGGTGTTTGAAGACCTTGTGGGTTACAAGCTTGAGGTCTTCTCCTTTGAAGGCTAGCAACTCAAGAACATCATCATCTTCTTCATTCCTTTCATCCACAACATTGTGTCCTGAAAGGTAGATTTCTATGAACACCCTATGGGTGTTCTTGTTCCTTTTGTATGCTAGCTCTCACATAATAAAGATCCTTTGTCTATGGGTTTGTTGTTTTACACATGATAATGGTAATTTTGCAGAAACTTTAACATGTTTAAAGTAGTATATTTTGCTGCGTTTCATATGTTTAAATGGTTAAACATCTGTATATGGTATGACAAACCCCAACAAGATTTTCAATGATTCCCCTGGGATATTTGATAGAACGGTCAGCTAACTGGATGCTCATACGGGTAGGTCTAGGTTCACCTAAGTTTAATTTTACAAAAACCTCATAAGGCATAGGGTTAATGCTTGCACCTAAATCAGCTAACGTGTTACTGACAGAAAGATTTCCTATTAGGCAAGGTATAGTGAAACTTCCTGGATCAGACATCTTTTGAGGTAGTTTGTTTTGAAGAACTGCAGAGCATTCCTCATTCAAAACCATGTGTGATAACTCTTCCAGTTTCTTTTTGTTTGACAAGACACCTTTTAGAAACTTAGCGTAGTTTGGCATTTGTGCTAAGGCCTCCACCAAGGGCAGATTGATGTGGAGTTGCTTGAACAACCCAAGGAATTTGCGGTATTGTGCCTCCATTCTTTGTTGTCTCAAACGATCTGGATATGGAGGTGGTGGAACATAAGGTGGTGGTGGAACGTATTTCTTTGCTGGTTCTTCAATAACAATAGGTTGCTTTTGCTTATCACTCGCATTACTGGGAGTTTCAATCTCTACTTCTTCAAGGATGGGTTGTAATGCGGGTGCATCACCTTGAGTGGTTTTTCCACTCCTGGTGGTGATGGATTTGACTTGAGCATTAGTGTTTGTCACAGTGTTGCAAGGCAAAGCTCCTTGAGGTCTTTCAGATAGCTACTATGCTATTTGACCTACTTGGTGCTCTATTGTCTGCAATGATGCTTTGTTGCTTTTGGGGTGAGCTTTGTTTCTTTGGAACCTCTCCTCATTTCTTCGATCAGATTTCCAGATGTACTCATCTGTCGCTGGTGTGGTTAACAACAACTGTTGAAATAAGTCTTCCATTGATGATGCTCCATGGTCTTGGTTGCTTGGGCCTTGGTATGGTGGTTTATGTAGTTGGTAAGGTGGCCATCAGTTGAATCCAGATGATTGTTGGTTATTACCAACATCTCTGTAGTTCGAGATGCTTCTCCAATTTGAGTTGTTGTTGTATGAGTTGCTTGGGCCTCCTACGTAGTCAACATCTTCAACTACCCTAATGCCTTGTGGGCATTCGTTGGTCTTGTGTGAACTTCCACATGTGTTGCATCGCGTTAGGGTTTTCTTTAGCTCGCTTTGCAATTGTTCGAATTTTTTGGTTAGAGCTTCTAATTGGGCTGCAATTAGTGTTTCAGAGTCTACTTGATGGATACCTTTAGAACTGGGTTTGGTCCTTAAGGGATTGTAGGAAAAGCTCTTCTTAGCTGCTCTTTCTAAGGCTTGGTATGCTTTTGATGGTGTGCAACTTCCAAAATCTCTTCCCGCACTTTGGTCTACCACTTGCTAGTGGGCTCTGCTGATTACATCGTAAAAGGTTTGACATTGCAGCCACAGATCAAGTCCATGATATGGGCATCTCCGAAGGAGACTTTTATACCTCTCCCATGTTGTGTGTAATGATTCATCGCCGTCTTGGCAAAAACTTGTGATGCTGCAGTTTGGAAGTGCGATCGGGTGGAAAGTATTTCAAAAGGAATTGCTCAGCCATTTCTTCCCATGTTGTTAGGATCAGAGATCTACGTTTGATTGATTTGAGAGTATAGCAGCGGAAAACAAACAATGAATTAGCCAATTCACAAGAACGCAAAAGATATTCAAAGTAAGAACAAACGGTTATAGACAGAAAGAATTCTGCAAATATATTTCATTCAATATTCGTTGTCGTGGTAACAGAATGTCACACATACAATTAGGTCAACATCTCTTATATATGAGATGTGACGTCTGCTGATGTCACTTGATAGTGACATCTAACAGAATTTATTCAAACTACTGATAGTTAACACAACTACTGAAGATGTCAAACAGCTGACATCTTCTTACAAAAATGCTAAGTGTTAACTATTATTACAACTACTGAAAAGAAAACTACTGAAACTAGAATGACTGAAGAACATGCTCTTCAGTCGTTTTACAAATACTGAAACAAAAAGAAAACTACTGAAATGAAACCATCACAACAACTGAAGAATGCTTCTTCAGCTGTTGTAACAACTCTGAAAGCTTTAGTACTTGTACTTAAACTTCAGCTGTTGTCATCAGCTAATGTCTTCAGTCTTTGTACTTCAGCTGTTGATCTTTAGTACTTTTGTTCTTCAGCTGTTGATCTTTAGACTTTGGTCTTCAGCTGTTGAAGTCTTCAGTACTTTAGTCTTTAGCTGTTGAAGTCTTCAGTACTTAGTCTTCAGCTGTTGATCTTCAGTACTTTGTTCTTCGGCTGTTGATCTTCAGACTTTGGTCTTCAGCTTTTGAAGTCTTCAGTACTTTTGTTCTTCAGCTGTTTAAATCTTCAGACTTTGTCAAATAGCTGATCAAGTCTTCAGCAGTTGTTATGATGTCTGTGGACTTAGAGGTTTTTCTGATCAGGGTCATTGGTTCTTTTGTCCAACAAACTCCTTGAACCAATGCAGCCAAAACCTCTAAACTTATTGAAGATGTCCCACTTATTATGGCAAAAGGATTGGTCTTTTTGTCTTCTGATCAGCTCAAAAGTGACCCTTTTAAGCACAGGCTTGGAAGAAGTCTCAATGATCTGTTTGGCAAAGTATGAATGGGAACACTGTCTTAGGGAACTGGACACAGAGTTGTTACCCCATCCATGAGATCTACTTCCCCACTATGAGTCTATATGACTCTCTTGTGTAGGCCTCAAGGAAGGTAATTTGTTCCTCCATGGTCAGTTCTTCAGCACCTCCTTCAAATAATGATTCAGGCCCAGTACTCAGATAGGTACTTGACCTGTTTCCCATTCTTTAGCTCCACAGTTGTTATTATTCTATAAGCAAATTCATCAGGGTGATTACCCTCTAGGAACAACTGGAGCTCATTCCTTCTGACTTCTTCAAGCCTCTTATAAACTAACCCCTTTTTCACCATTTTATTTTCAAGCATCTTCTGTGGGGTTTGGTTAGCTTTATAAGTTTTCTTGAAGTCTTCTAGGATTTTCCAGGTGGATACTACAAAGAGCAGGGAGATCACTTCATCTACAATCTTTTTCACCTGGCCAATGTATCGCTGTGGTATGTTTTTCTTGTGAATCCGTGAGACACCCTGGGATCAGGCCAATCCTTACTCTCTCCTTTTGATATTGAAATGTATGCTTAAGAGTGTATAATCTGAGAGCTTGCTTCTTCATGTTGATGATAGAAGATGTGGCTACATATGCTTCGTCCCCTCCTCAACAATTCCTCATCGTGTTGTTTGTGAAGTTCTTCTTCTTCTAGCTTCACTTTCACAATTTGTCTTTGGGTTTCGGGAGTAATTGTTGGGGAGTGACTTGTGGCCTTCGGCAACTGTATACAGCTGAGAGTGGCAGCCTATCTTCATCATCATCTTCTAGCCTCGTACCCTTCTCTTCTTCTTCTGGGGTACATCATCGGCTATTGGTTTTGAGGGTAAGGGAGTTGGTTTGGTGGGTTGTTTTTTTGGTGGTTGTAGGTGTGGGAATGTTGACAGGCTGTTCTAGCATTTTGGAAGTGAGTGTGGCTTTAGATTGCTTGGCTAGTTCAGTCCTGCTCCCAGCACCAGCTTCATTTAAAGCTTCAATAACTAATCCTTTAGTGTATACTTCAGTGAACAGATCTTGGTGGTTATTGCCAAGATGCTGTCCCTGGACCAAGCCTTGATTTCGATCATTGATCTTCCAAGATATTTTGCTATAAATATGATCATGATCTCCATCCTTTCTCTTTCTAACACATCATAACTTGCCCATCTGTTTTGGATTTCTTCAATCTCTAATCTTCTAATCTCAGAGTCAAGTTTGTCAGTGTCATGGCCTTGCCTAAACAACTGATCAATGATGTTATCCATTGATCTGCTGTGTTCAGCATCAGCCTCTTTCACCATCAGCTCTAAGGCAGTCTCTTTCTCATTCTTTCTTTTCTTTGATTTCTCCATGTTAGCTTCTTTCTCCTTCTCTTTTTCCTTCTCCTTCTCTTTTTCAGTCTCCACTACCATCTCCTTCTCCTTTACCACTTCTGTCACTTCTGTTTCTTTCTCTTTCTCTTTCCCCTCTGCACTCCTCTTTCTTTTTTGCTTTCACTGACTGAATCTCCCCTTTTTAGTTGCATTGGTTGCAAGGGTTTGATTGTCAGAAAGCTTTTGCCCACAACTTCTTCTATCAAGGGTTGTATTACTGAGGAAAGCCTCTCATTAATGGCTTTGATCATTTATCAGTTATAGGTGTGATGAGAGGTAGGGAATTTTGGAAGATAGCAGCTATTTGCTCATGGGGGTTCTGTTCCTGAGAAATAGTGCCAGAAGCAGAGGCAGGTGGCTGAGAATTTGGGAGTGGCTCTGTGTTTAGGAGACCTTCGGATGAAGGTGCCATCTGTGGGGTTTGAAAGGCAGATGGTCTTGGATCCACAGAAGTTTTGGCAAGCAGCTCTTTGAGTCTGCTCACCTCCTCTTCCAGGATGGTGTTTTGGGCTAGACATCGTAAAAGAAGCCCAGGTCATCATCAGTGGGTACTGAATCACCTGACCTCCTGATAGAATCAGGATGAACATGCACTGAGTGTAGATCAGTTGTAGCATGTGCCCCTTTGTCTTGGAACTGGGGACTTCCTGCCTCAGGACTATGTCCTTCATCGCAGTTGCCTCTGGTAAGGTCTTAGTAATGGTACCAACTACATCCTGATCATATGCTGAAGCGGGATAAGTGGCAGCCTCACCAGAAGTTCTAATATCCTTTTCTACACTAGGAAATGGAACATTGTAACCCCTATGCTGTGGGTTATCAGAAGCACTTTGATCCTCCCCCTTAATGGTAGAGGTATGCCCAGTTGGAATTGGTATCTGGGGAGGGGGTGAGGAGTGCAACTGACTCAGCACTTGTGCAACAATTAATGTAGGACTTTGGGGGGCAGTTGCATGTGGTGATTGGGTAGAAGCAGATTGCACCCGGGGTGAATGGTGCGCTTCAATGGTAACCCTCTCAAGTGAGATAGGTTCCAGTAGTGTGGGTTCCCCAATATTGGTTGCAACAGGATCCTGTTGAGAGGATACCTGTGCGGCTTTGGCAGGTTGAGTCGTTGTCACAACTGGGGGTTAATACCAGTATCTGGTTCCTGTGTTTGTGGTACAGGGCATCCTCAGGGGACTCATCTCCCTGAGTAGCCGTTTTTGGCTTTTTGGATTTAGGTTTGGTGGGGACTCTGTTCTGGAGGTGGTGGCTTGGGGTTCCAACCACATGGGTTTTCGCAGTTTGGCAGTCTGTTTCAGTGTGTGGTCAGAGTTGTGCCTGGAGTATACTTCAGGCAATACAGTCGTTGCAGGGACTCCCAGGCCAACAAGTCCCTCAGCTTGCAGCTGATTCTCAATTATAGCCATAATGAATCGAGGATATAATATCCAGCGGTTAGAATAGATTTTGAGGCCATATCCTTAAGTTCAAGAAAATGATTTCAGAAAATTTAAGTCTTGTTGCTCAAGGATAGAGCATAATACCTGCTGCCACCTTATAGACATTTGATCCCAAGAGGAAGTCTTAGGAGCTAAGCAAATATTTACCATGTGAAATATAAGACGTTCTGCATCATGGAAATGTTTCTTCAGGATGGTAGAGCACTAAGGTTTCCCTGATATCCATGGTGGGCAAAGGATAAATCAGTTGTGCCCTTTGGATACCCAGCAGGAAAAGTGGCATCATCAAGGTTTAGGGTTTGGCGAAGTATATCAGGAGTGATGACCACTTGATGGTTATTGACGACCGACTGGAGAGACTCGATGTTGTTGTCCTCAGTGTTGAGGGTGACGTTCGTCCAAAACTGGTGAAGGGATTCGGCATGAATAATGGGATTTATAAGAAAGGCCGTCTTGTAGGGAGATTGGACCATTAGATCAATGGCGTTGTCGAACTTTGTCCAGAAAGGTGATTTTGTGAGGTAGGCAACACAGTTATGGCGTGGTTTGAGCTGCATGGTCGCCATTAATAAGAGAGAAGTTTTTGGAGATTTGAACATTAGGTTTGGAAAGGATGATGCGTTGAAGGCTTAGGTATTGGGTATTTATAGGGAAGGGTCAGAAAACACTGAAGGGTTTGTGTTAATCATCAGTAGTTATAAACGACTGATGACGAGGTATTACCCTTTCAGATGTTGAAACAACTGAAGTCTTGGTTTAGGCATCGCAGTTATAAAACTACTGAAAGCCATGGTTTTGACTTCAGATGTTTGAAAACAACTAAAGACTTGGTTTTAGTCATCAGTTTTTGTAAACAGCTGATGACTTGGTTTTAGTCATTAGTAGTTGTGAAACTACTGAAGACCTTGGTTTTGTCATCATTGTTGTAAACAGCTGATGACTGGTTTTAGTCATCAGTAGTTGTGAAACTACTGAAGACATGATTTGGTCATCAGTTGTTTAGGATGAAACAGCAGTTGTAGAAACAACTGAAGAGAAAATTCTCATCAGTAGTTTTCATCAATTCATAGCCTTTCAGCTGTTTCATACTGTCCTCAACACTTACTCATCAGCCTTTTAGCTATTTTCAGTTGTTTCATAGGACATCAGTACTTATTCTGTTTTTACTGACATCAGTAGTTATAACTACATCAGTAGTTGTAACTTTATCAGTTGTTTTAACAGAATCAGTACTATATGTGATATGGTACTAATGATCATCAGTACTTATATACTGAGATCATCAGTAGTTATCACTTATTCTAGCTGCAGCATACCAAACCTTAACACTAGGTTTTGGAAAGTTGAACTATCCAAAGGCTTAGTAAAAATGTCTGCAAGCTCATCAGCACTAGGCACAAACTTAGGATCAATCAGACCTTTTTCAAAACAATCCCTAATAAAATGATGTCTGATCTCTATATGTTTGGTCCTAGAGTGCTGGACTGGATTTTTGACAATGCACAGAGCTGAAGCACTATCCATTAATAATGGAGTCTTAGTCTCTGTAATGCCATAATCCAAAAGTTGGTTCTGAAGCCAGAGTACCTGAGAAGTACAACTTGCAGCTGCAATGTACTCTGCTTCAGCAGTGGATGTAGCAACAGATGTTTGTTTCTTACTCTGCCAAGAAATCAAACAGTTGCCTAGGAATTGACATCCACCAGATGTTGACTTTCTAGTTAACTTGCACCCTGCATAGTCACTATCTGAAAAAGCAACTAATTTGCAAGAGTGTCCAGTGGAATACCATAAACCTAGAGATTGTGTACCTTGCAAATATCTAAAGATCCTCTTGACTGCAATCAAATGAGACTCTTTAGGAGCAACCTGAAATCTAGCACATACATAAGTAGCAAACATGATATCTGGTCTAGAAGCTGTTAAGTACATCAAGGACCCAATCATACATCTGTAAAGTGTTTCATCAACTGCTTTACCTTTCTGATCTGCATCCAGTTGTGTGGTGTTGCACATGGGAGTAGAACAGGGCTTACATTTTGTAAATCAAACTTATTCAAAAGATCTTTTGTATATTTGGACTGATGAACAAAGGTTCCATCAGCCTTTTGTTTGATTTGCAAGCCTAGAAAGAACTATAATTCTCCCATTGCACTCATTTCAAACTCTTTTTCATTAATTTGGAAAAATCATCACATAACTGGGGATCAGAGGATGCAAAAATAATATCATCAACATAAATTTGAACAAGTAGCTTATGCTGATCCACCTTCTTAATAAACAAAGTTTTATCTATGGAGCCTCTAGTGAAATATTCTTGAGAAGAAAAGTGGAAAGTGTCTCATACCAGGCTCTAGGAGCTTGTTTCAACCCATAAAGTGCCTTATCAAGTTTATACACCCATTCAGGATGTTTATTGTCCTCAAAACCTGGTGGTTGACACACATAATTTTCTAGAAAGTCTCTAGAAAATTAGAAAGTGTTTCATACCAGGCTCTAGGAGCTTACTTCAACCCATAAAGAGCCTTATCAAGTCGATATACCGAATTAGGATGTTTATTGTCCTCAAAACTGGTGGTTGACACACATAAACCTCTTCTTTTATTTTACCATATAAAAATGCACTTTTGACATCCATTTGAAAAACTTTAAGATTGTGGAATGCAGCATAGGCTAAGAACAATCTGATTACCTCTAGTCTGGCTACAGGGGCAAAGGTTTCATCATAGTCAATACCTTCTTCTTGTGAAAACCCCTGTACAACCAGTCTAGCCTTGTTCTTAACAATAAGCCCATTTTCATCAGTTTTATTCCTAAACACCCATTTAGTGCCTATTGCACACTTACCGGGGGTAGAGGAACTAGTTCCCACACTTGTTGTTTCTTGAACTGAAGGAGCTCAAGCTGCATGGCTTCAACCCATCCATTGTCTCTTAAAGCAACATGATAGTTCTTTGGCTCTAGCTGACTGATGAAGAGAGCATAGAAGCAGAAGTTAGACAATTGACTTCTTGTTGAAACTCCAGCATCGATATCACCAATGATTTGAGACATTGGATGATTCTTCAGCTCTTGATAAACAATGATATATGTGCAAGTGTTTGTAGAACCTTCAGCAGCAGCAGATGTTGATGCAGACTCTTGAAACCAAGAATTTGATGGTAACTCAAAATATGTAGAGGAATCAGAAATCTCATCAGCATTTGTTGTGGATGGAACTGCTAAAGCTACAGGCAGTTGGTCACTAAACTTGAATAGGTGAGTATTGACATTATCATCATCATCATCAAGACCACCAGGTGGAAGACATGCTGCAAAAGATGATTCATCCACATGGTCTGCAACAACTGGAGGTTGATAAGGAACATATTGCAGTATGTCCAAATCAAACAACTCCACAGGGTTTTGTGGAACCTTATCCATTGGAGATTCATTAAACTTCACATGCAAAGTCTCTTCAACTATCTTTGTTTTGCAGTTGAAGACTCTGTATGCTTTGTAAGTAGATGAATAACCAACAAAATACCCTGCATCCACCATAGGATCAAATTTTTGGAGTTGATCCTTTGTGTTGAGAATAAAACAGGGACACCCAAATGCTTTGAAAAATGAAATTAGAGGAGCCAAGTGATGTAGAACTTCATATGGAGTCTTCATCAACCTCTGATTTACTAAGGCTCGATTCTGCACATAGCAAGCTGTGTTAACAGCTTCAGCCCAAAAGCTCAGTGGCAAACCAAAGTCAGCCAACATAGACCGTGCAGCTTCAATTAGGGTCCTGTTTTTTCTCTCCACTACTCCATTTTGTTCTGGAGTCCTTGGGATGCTACACTGCCTTTTGATTCCCTTTGAAAGATAAAATTCATCAAGTGTATGGTTTCTGAATTCAGTTCCATTGTCACTCTGTATACACTTGACTGAAAGGGAATACTGCTTTTCAACATACAACACAAAGTTGATAATCTTCTGAGCAACCTCATCCTTTGAATGTAGAAAGAAAGTCCATAAAAATCTGGAGTAATCATCAACAATTACCACACAGTACTTCTTCTTTGCCATGCTCATCACTCTCACAGGACCAAATAGATCCATATGCAGTAATTGCAAGCAGGCAGTGGACTTAGGCTCCTCAATAGGAAGGAATGAGACTTTGTGCTGTTTTCCTTTTAAACAAGCAGTGTAGGTTTCATCACAGTAGAACTCCTTTATTGGTAAGCCTCTCACTAAACTATTGTGGATCAATTGATTCATGTTTTTGAAATTAACATGACCCGACCTTCTGTGCCACAGTTTAGATTCCTGAGGAGACGCTTCGGAAAATAGGCAAGGATGGCCTCTGATATTAATTTTCTTGGAAAGATCTAAGGCATACACTCTTCCTATCCTGTTGGCCCTCAGGAGAGTGTGATCATCCAACACCTTATCAATCAAATTCAGAACTTTGGATGACAGAATCCTGCAGTTCTGACTGGTGAAAACAACAACATGGCCTTTATCACACATTTGACTGACACTCAAGAGATTGTACATGAGATTTTCCACATGATTAACATCGTCAAACTTTATTTCTCCATTGGAGACAAAGCCTTTTCCAATGATGTAAGCCTTAGCATCATTGCTAAAAGATACAAACCCCTTCTTTCCTTGAGACTAGTCATGAAGAAGAGAGCTGTTCCCTGTCATATGCATAGATCCCCCACTGTCTACATACCATATGCTACTTTGGCATGTTGAAGAACCCTGCAAGCATAAACAATTAGTTAGTTTTTAAGACCCAAACATTTTTTGGTTTTGGGTCCATTCACATCAACAGATGGTAAACTAACAGACTTGCTATGAATAACAGCCAGAGGGGATGGAGATGGTGAAGAAGAAGATTCCTTTACATTTGATTGATTTGAGAGTATAGTAGCGGAAAACAAACAATGAATTAGGCAATTCACAAGAACACAAAAGATATTCAAACTAAGAACAAACGGTTATAGACAGAAAGAATTCTGCAAATATATTTCATTCAATATTCGCTTTCGTGGTAACAGAATGTCACACATACAATTAGGTCAACATCTCTTATATAGGAGATGTGACGTCTGCTGATGTCACTTGATAGTGACATCTAACATAATTTATTCAAACTACTGATAGTTAACACAACTACTAAAGATGTCAAACAGCTGACATCTTCTTACAAAAATGCTAAGGGTTAACTATTATTACAACTACTGAAAAGAAAACTACTGAAACTACAACGAGTGAAGAACATGCTCTTCAGTCGTTTTACAAATACTGAAACGAAAAAGAAAACTACTGAAATGAAACCATCACAACAACTGAAGAATGCTTCTTCAGCTGTTGTAACAAACTCTGAAAGTTTCAGTACTTGTACTTAAACTTCAGCTGTTGTCATCAACTAATGTCTTCAGTCTTTGTACTTCAGCTGTTGATCCTCAGTACTTTGTTCTTCAGCTGTTGATCTTCAGACTTGGTCTTCAGCTGTTGATCTTTAGACTTTGGTCTTCACCTGTTGAAGTCTTCAGTACTTTAGTCTTCAGCTGTTGAAGTCTTCAGTACTTTAGTCTTCAACTGTTGATCTTTAGTACTTTGTTCTTCAGCTGTTGATCTTCAGACTTTGGTCTTCAGCTTTTGAAGTCTTCAGTACTTTAGTTCTTCAGCTGTTTAAATCTTCAGACTTTGTCAAATAGCTGATCAAGTCTTCAGCAGTTGTTATGATGTCTGTGGGACTTAGAGGTTTTTCTGATCAGGCTCATTGGTTCTTTTGGTCCAACACATGTGGTGATTGAACCAGACCGAAGTGAATCAAGCCAGTCGATGGCTCGGCCTCGAAGTGAAAATGGAAAAAGTTTTAGTCGAATGGTGTCGTCTGAACAGTTATTGATTTTGAAGGTAGCACAGATACAAAGGAATCATGAGATGTGAGCATTAGGATCTTCGTCTTGTAACCCATGAAACTGAACATAGTTTTCTACAAGTTGGATAATACTTGACTTAATCTCGAAATTGTTAGCCACTATTGCTAGTTGGACAACACTAAACTCATAACCATCTATTGACGGTGTGGCATAGTGTGTCATCTTCATTTCCTCATCTTGGTTAGCCATGTCTTCTTCGGATGGTGTATCTTCCAAAAAGTCTTCTTCAATGACTGGTGCTGCTTGGTGTGATCTTATGCGCAATCTTTGATGGAAAAGTCGTTCGGGTTCCGAAAGAGGCGGAACAAGTTCAGAACTAGACGAGTCGGGCATACACTAACTTAAAGATGCATAAACTAACTAAGGCTTAAAATGAAACAGGCAAAAGTAATAATATAACTAAGGCAAACTACCTAAAAATAAAAATGAAGTTTAAAGAAAAATATATTAACAAGTTATATACAAGATTGTCAAAAATTTAGTTTGTCTTTCAAACTGCCGTGTGTCCCCGACAACGGTGCCAAAACTTGATGCGGGCGGATAGTATATATATTTTAATAAAGATTTATCTCATAGATTTAGTTTAATTGGTTGTTACTAATACTAAACCACACACACAAAAGGCAAGTGTACCTGGCGTGTGGTAATATAGTGTTGGTAAGAACCGACTATCAATCTGTGGACACACCTAGCCTACTCAACAAACTTGACGATTTGACTATCAGATTTGGTTTTTGTTAAAGAAAATGATAAGTTGCATTGGAAAGATTTTTGAGGTTTAACAACAATGATAAAAATAAAGTAAACTAAGTTTTGAAGCATTTGGATTTAAAACCAGGGACTAAAAGTTATCATCCTAATTAGACTCCACTTATGTAATCGTGATGAATTGGTGGTATGATTTAAAGATATGGATTAATGTAATTATGTTAATGTTTATAAAGATGAGCTGGCGTGATTTCTCGTCTATCCTGCTGCTGTAGTGACTAGGATCATGTCAGGTTGAGTTTTACTGCTTAGATCAAAGCCCTAGTAATGTAGGTAAATCTTTTGTGACCTATTTGACATATGATTTCTGAAAACATAACTTAATGTTAAAAAGAGAGTTGATCAAGTTCATTCCTAACATACCATTAATTTTAGAAACCATAACAATTACTGAAGATTTCTCAAACATATAAAAGGGAACCCGTAAATGATCAGAAAGTTAAGGTGATATGATTTCTAATAACCATTTCTAGTTCATTAGCCATGGATTTATTATGAAGACCAGTTTCGCGAATGAAAGTTAATCATACGGTTTTCAACCTTGTCTGACAATCACAATCACAAACCATAAATTTATAACTTCCCATTCAAATGTAGATACTACCCATCAATACTTTTCCGAAGACCACCATAACATTAACATAATATTTATCACACCATTAGTTTATCACAAATTACATAAGTTTCATCTAATTAGGATGATAGAAAGAGTTTAGCTTATAATGAGCTTGAACATAACAACATAAAAAAGAAGATAGATATGTAATCATTGGTGAAATGGAACAATCAAACCGATAATCCACAATAGATGACGTTTAAATGATCCTGAGCTTCTTCTAAGTGTTGTACGCACCTCCCGAGCCTCCAAATGACCTTGAAGTCTTGATTCCCGAGACAGTTCTGCAGAGTAACTCTCCCACCAAAGCTTACCAAAAATAGTGAACTTAGGATTCTATTTATAGGCTTTCTATAGTGTTTAAGCATGGCCCCATGCCTAAAAGGCACGACCCCGTGCTAGTACAATGGTTATGAAAGTTGATCGGCTCGTACGTGTAGGATGTGTCAGGCACGGCCCGTGCTAAATGAGGCATGACCCCGTGTTGGAGGTGGGGCACAGTCCCGTGCCTTATGGGGCACGACCCCGTGTCTACTTTTAGAGAACATTACTTTTTGTCCTGTCAGATGTCCAAACACTGGGGTGTGTTAATTTAGCATGGGGGTGTGTTTCTGGCAAAGCATGGGTGCGTGCTTAATGAGGCACAGCCCCATGCTTGGACTCCAAAGCTTGGATTACTTCAATTTCTTGCTGAATATGCATCTTTTTTCCAACTTGCCCTTTTAAACACCTGAAAACACAATTTAACATTTTAAGTGCATTTTCTACATTTTAAGGAGGGTATTAAGGAATAATTGATGTGCTTTTGATAGGATTTATATGTATAATTTGGAGCACATCAAGGTGTGATTGAGTTCAGTCATGCTATTGAGCCAATCGTGCGACTGAGGCAACTGGATTTGAAAATTCGAGGGTTTTTGGTACTTTGACAAAAAAATATGATTTTTTGTGAACCCTAATCTGTCGTAAGCTGAAATCATGAACTTTTGGATCTTGAGTCATCGAAAACGTTGTTTTATTCAAAAAGATGGTGTTTTTGAATGAAACAACGTGATTTTTACACCAAAACGATCAAATCACACGCAAAGTCATAGCCAAAGCTCTGATACCACTTGTTAGGACCGTTTACGTATGGAGTACCACTGATTCTGCGCGTATACCAACTCAAATAGTGTGGAATCCTATTTGATTGGTGATCCGATAAGGGAGAACACAGTTTAGATCAATCTAGCGATTAATTAAACGTTAAGAATGATTAGAGAACAATCAATTGCGATCAATGAACATGGAACAAGTTTTCTTGAGTCTCTTGATGGCTAGGGTACGATTATGTGCATAGGTATTCGAATTGTTACATTTTTCCACCAATTAGGTGGTATTCATTGGTTAGGGTCTTCCAATCGTATGACTGAACCATTAGCATGGTTTAGTCGTGCGACTAAATCATGCCATTGATTCATACGCACGACTGAAGATTCAGTCGTACGATTGAGCCAATCTTATGTCTTAGTCGTGCAACTGATCTAGTCTCCTGGTTCAGTCGTGCGACTGGTCCATTAGCATGAAGTATTAATGCGTATGGTCCATTAGCATGATCCATTCGCATGATCCATTCGCATGAGAATTTCACACAATTAAGTTTGAATATATTTCCTAATCATTATTGACTAAGAACTATGTACAATAACCTTGAACCTATATAGTTAGTTCAATATACTTTATTACACAATAGACAATAAAATATTAAACATTATAAGCATCAACCACACTTTGTATTTCATTCAAACCCATTCAATTAAATATATGTAAGACATGATAGACATTTTACATTAAGCTCCTAAAGTAGGTACACATGTATCAACAAATCATCATCTTTTTCTTGATTCCAAGGAGGAGGAGACTAATCAGCATTAGTATAGGGCTATTATTGGACCCCTGGTGTATCTCACTACAAGCAGACCTAATATCACGTTTGCAACTTGCATCTGTGTAAGATATCAGGCTGCTCCTAAGGTGTCTCACCTAATTGCTATCAAGAGAATTCTTAGATACCTTAAAGCAGCTACCAAATAGGATCTTTCGTATCCTAAGATAAGGATTTCAATTTCTATGGTTATACTGATAGTGATTATGGTGGCTGCAACATTAACAATAAATCGCATCAGGAAGATGTCAATTTATTGGTGGAAGAATCATCTCTTGGTAATGCAAGAAGCAATCATGTGTCTTTATATCAACTGCTAAAGCTGAATACATTGTCGCTGCAAGTTGTTATACTTAGTTGCTATGGATTCAATTAGATGTTAGACTATGGTTTCAACCTCATAGAGACTCCTGTCTACATAGACAACAATAGTGCAATTTATATCATAGAAAATCCAGTCAAGCACTCCAAGAGAAAGTATATTGACTCAGGTACTATTTTATTAGAGATATTCATAAGAAACACTTAATTAAACTAGTGAAAGTCAATTCAAATGAACAATATGGTGACTTGTTCACCAAATCTTTTGATGAACAAGGATTCACGTATTTAACCATAACTATTGGGATGATTAACATTGACTAGTCAATCTCTTTTGAAAACCTTTAAAAAATATGTCTAATCTATGTTGTCTTTACACAATTTAAGCCCTGTTACAAAAAGTTTTTCATTAATATTTATAAGTATGAATTTTTCTGAAGTGAAATTTAATCTTGGAAGAGATCTTTATCTATCTTCTGAAGGCAAAATCCTCTTCACAAGTATTATCTTTCAAAAGCAAACTTGTCTTTGAGACATGGTTTGCCTTTGGAAGTAAAAGTGGCCTCGGAAGACACTATTGAGAAACACAAATGTTTTCTTTTTGAAGCAACTTTACTCTCGGTAGAAAGCTTTAACTGTGTAACTAAAATCTTTGGGCCCCACTCGGAATATTTAAATGGTCTATCTTACTGCCCCGTCAAATCGAAAACCAAACTATCATTTCTCCTTATCGGTTTAACCTTTTACGCCCCATTTAAAAAAACTTACGAGTCTCTTTATTTACTTTCTTTACCTCTGCAAAAGCCCCAAATTTCCATTATCTTTTGTAAGGCCCCGTTTCCGGGACGCTTACAGCTAGATCCTCATCGCTCATAAAACATAATATTACATTTCACTTTCATAAAACGTTGCAGCGGACACATGAAAAACAATATCTTCATTTAATCAAAATACTTTTGCAAAACATTACAACCGTTCATTTCACAATTTCTTTAACAAAAGCATTATAATATTGGATGCCCTCCATAATAAGCTGAGTAGCCACCCCAAGCCATCCTCAGCAACATACCTGCCAACTGGAAACACATCAAAGTCAGCGTTGCTGAGTGAGTTCTAGTTTTATAAATAAATCATACTTTTCTTTCGTATTCTTTTACTTTATTTCAAATTCATACTATACTTTACATTCGCTCATGATCATACATCATACGTACACATAGATCATATCATTATTATCTTCATCATTACGTTCTCTAACTTTCGTTCATTCAACGTACGTCATTATCTTTCACTTTTCTCGAGATCCGGTCAGACTTTACCCTCATCATGGCACTCACCCACGATTACTGAGGTCGAATAAAAAGGATCCGTATCGCACATTATTATGATAATTCATTAACGTTCGTTACATACATAGCGCACGTTCGCACACTTCATACATTTATTATCATTCATTTCTCATCTAGATCCTGTCAAGCTTTACCCTCCTCATGGCACTCAGCCATGATTACTGAGGTCAAATGACAACAATCCTGTTCATTCATTATCGCACTTTTGCTCAAATCGCACCTTCGCATCATTGTACCCGAAGTACATATCGCACGGATCGCACACATAAGGAAGCCAGAATCGCACACTATCTCATGGGTTAGCCAAGATCGCACGCTATAAAAACCACATGAGGCAGCCAAAATCGCACGCTACCCTTATGCCGTCCATCGTACATATCGCACCAATCGCACCATCGGAGTGGTCACCAAGACCAACTCCCCCTGTGTGTGTGAGAACTCTCGGGTTTAGCCAGAATCACACACTATATAAACCACATGAGGCAACGAAAATCGCATGCTACATAACACACGTTAAATACCACATCGCACGTATCAGAGCAATTTCTAAAACTGAACTCCAACTGTGTCTATTTCCCTTTGTGAGTAAGCCAAGATCGCACGCTATAATACACACACAGTTGAGCTAACAAGTCTCAATGAGTCGTGAACCTCCTTTCTTTCATTCGCAAGCCATCCTTACTCTCATTCATTCGTTTATGCTCGCATTCATTCATTACGTTACTCTTCTTATTATCTTCCACTTTACGTTACATAATACTTTCATTACATTCATTAACGTTCAACGCAAAGCCAAGGGAAGACATACATACATAATATGGAACATACACATAATCATAAACATACACCATGACCATACAAGCATCATCATACATACATAACACACATTTGACATACAATGCATCACCTGCACCGCCAGGCATACATCACACATAACATCATACACATCATTGTCGTCAACTCATTATCATACATCGTCTTGCATCATCCATGCCCATCTCATCATCTACAACCCCGAGGGTCCAAGTCTAAGTCCGCACTTTCCGAAAGTCGGACAATACTACGGTTATTCGGGCTTATGGACACCCTTCAGTCGCCTGGCCTCCATGCGACTGGCCTTTCATTCAGGCGACTGGTACTCCGTTCGGGTGACTGGACCTTCATACGGGTGACTGGACCTTCATTCGGGTGACTGGACCTTCATTCGGGAGACTGGACCTTCATTCGGGTAACTCGACCTTCATTCGGATGACTAGACCTTCATTCAGGTTACTAGACCTTCATTCTCCCTCCAGTCGGGTGACTGGACCTTCATTCTCCCTCCAGTCAGGTGAATGGCCTTTAGTCTCCCTCCAGTCGGCCGAATGGCCTTCAGTCTCCTCCAGTTAGCCGAATGGCCTTCAGTATTCCTCCAGTCGGTTCAGTGGGCTTTAGTCTCTCTCTAGTCGGGTGACTGGCCTTCAGTGTTCCTCCAATCGGCCGAATGGCCTTCAGTCTCCCTCCAGTCGGCCGAATGGTCTTCAGTCTCCCTCCAGTCAGGTGATTGGCCTTCAGTCTCCCTCCAGTCGGCCGAATGGCTTTCAGTCTCCCTCCAGTCGGTCGAATGGCCTTCAGTCTCCCTCCAGTTGGTAGCCTAGCCCTAGTTGATGCAGAATGCAGTTCATCCCGACGGCAGCCGAGGGTTTTCAGCCTCCAAACTCAGCTAAACTCATTTTAAGCCTAAATCGACTATCCTAAGCCTTAGCAAAACATACTACAACATCATTCAAGCATACACAATCCTGAAATCAAGCTCGAGACGAATCATACACATACAGAAATGCATATAAATGGGTTTACGCCCAAAAACACAAAAAAGGGTTTTCAGATGCGTTCCAGCCCCAAGATCATTCAAAAGCGTGTAAGAGATGGGTCTTAGAACTCACCTTAATGATCCCATCTAGTAGAGCTTCGATTTGACACGCTACATGTCGATTTTGGCCGCTCGAACCAACCCGAATCAACACTTCTTCTCCTTTTTCTCCTTCTCTTCTCCTCTCTTCTTGGCTGAAAAATGGTAAGAATGGGGTGTGTCCCCCTTTTTATACCCCCATTCATCAAAGTTTCTCTTGTTGGCGAGTTTGGTCCCTCGACTTTGGACTTTATTTCTTTTTCTTCTTTCGTCAGCTTCAAAGAAAATTTCCTAGCGTTACAAGTACACCCCCCTTAAATAGGTTTCGTCCCTGAAACCTGTTGTTCCTTGAACCATTGCGGGCAATATTGTCTCGTCTCTTTTCCAGCCTCTCACCTAAAATCCAATCGCTCTACGTCGTTTATCAACATATGACTTCTGGTCTATCTTTGGCTACTTCCATCAGGGCTTTGATCCTTTCGAGCTTCTCAGTCGTAGCCTCGGTCCATTCAATATTTCTCGTTCATCATTTGGTTCTCGGCCTTCACTTGTAGACAAGTAAGGCATTTACTCACTTACTTCATCATATCATGCTTCATACCTTACATCGGCCAAGTAGGCAATACATCAACGTCTCACGCGCTTTCCGCCACTGCCATCGAAATCACCTTCGGAATCGCTGTGACTTGATCACCTTAAACCGTCGTCATGATCCCATTGGGCGCTGTCAACTGTATCATCATTTTGCGACACACCATGTTCGCTCTATAGTCCACCAAACAATCCACTCCTAGGACTACATCGAAGGGTGTATCTATATTCTTACCGCTAACCGGAAACTTAGCACAGAAAGCAATAGGAATGGAACTTTTACCAGTGCCAAAATTGAATAACATAAAGGCTAAGAGTTGATTTACTAGAAACGTACCTGACACGACATCGGGGTCCGTCCTAGCTTCTTCCGATCTTCTTCACCCCCGAACCTTCTGCCCTTGGCTTCTTACAATCCCTGCTCATGTGGCCAATTTCTCCACAATTGTAACATCTCATAGTTCCACATTCTCTATCCACATGACCAGGCTTCCTACACTTGAAGCAAGTGTTTGGCCCCCTTTTGCATTCTCCCGAATGCTCCATCCCGCATTTACCACATCTGTTCGTCCCCGCACCAGGTGTGACCATACGGCGGTCATCCCCCAGGGCGTGCTTATTATTCATCTGGTCACCACCCCATCCAGTTCTCTTTCCCTTCCAGTTCCGGTATCCAACACCTTTCTCTCCGTCTTCAGCGATCACCACCACCATAGTTCTTTCGTCGTACAATCTCCCCACCAAATCAACTGCCGACCTAAACGTGCTCGGTCGGGCAGCGATCATGTGCCTACAGATGTCCGCTGGCAAGCCCCGAATATACCACTTGATCTTTCGCGAGGGGTGTCACCTCATCCGACACCAGACATGCCATCTCGTTGAATTTGGTGGTGTGTACTGCTGATGCGTCATTGTTCCCGCCTCTAACTGCAGGAACTCTTTTCAACCTTATCCATTTCATGGTAAGGACAGAACTCCTCAATTACCAACCTTTTCAAGTCTGGCCATCTCATCCTCCCGATAGCCCTGCTTCCCTCAACTTGGACTATGTTGTCCCACCAGCACAAAGCCGAGTCCACAAAAGAGTGGTAGCAAATTTTACTTTCTGATCTTCTCGGTACTCACTAATATTTAGAAAAACTTCCATTTCCCTCACCCATCGGTGAGCAGCAGCAGTAGTGCCATTACCTTAAAAAGTCAGGGGCTTGCATCGTTGAAACGCCCCATAGTTACAGCCTCGTGCCGCCTCCGGCGTAGGCTCTTCCTCTTCTTCCTCCTCTTTGTCATCGAAGAAAACCGTTTCAGTTTCGGGTCGTCTCCTTTCACCCGAAGGTCTACCCCTTTCCCGTCTCTCCCCATCTCTAACCGCCTTTATAACTTTGGTCACCACAGACGGTAGGATCGTCTGCATGACCTGATGCACTTCCTCCATGACCGCCTCTCTCATCGAGGCTCTCTGATTAACATTCTCATCACCGCCCTCCTGATGAGGGGTCTCGGGTTCTTTATGAACCACTCTTTCAGCCCTAGACCTTCCTTTCGTGACCCATGGTTCACCACCACGTCCACCTCCACCTTCACCTCGTGAAGCTTTCGAAGATCTACCACCAGCCATATTCTAACACACACTGAAAGATTCAAACACCAACACGGTCATTCAAGGAAACAGCTCAGTTTATGTCAAGTATAGTAAGTCCCTAGTTACAGTGGCTAGTTGTGATTAGCCACTTACGTTACTCTTCATACCCCAAGTATTACCTGTCCTGACTACATCAGTATGTAAATCTATCAGCAACACATAAACCACATAACATGCGCATGTAATACTGGTTAACTTTACAAAAATACCTGATGGCACGCACCTACTCAGCTTGGCATCCCTTCCCTTTCCGTCCCATACTCAGTTTAAGATTAGGTTTATTTTGAAAATATTCACCCAATTCACTTAAACTTTAGCTCTGATACCAACTTGTAAGGCCCCTTTTCTGGGACGCTTACAGCTCGATCCTCATTGTTCATAAAAACATAATATTACATTTCACTTTCATAAAACTTTATAGCAGAAACATTAAAAACAATATCTTCATTTCATCAAAATACTTTTGCAAAACATTACAACCATTCATTTCACAATTTCTTTTACAAAAGCATTATAATATTGGATGCCCTTCATAATAAGTTGAGTAGCCGCCCCATTCCATCCTCAGCAATATACCTGCCAACTGGAAACACATCAAAGTCAGCGTTGCTGAGTGAGTTCTAGTTTTATAAAGAAAACATACTTTTCTTTCATAAAACCGTTCTTTTACTATCTTTCAAATTCATACTATACTTTACATTCGCTCGTGATCATACATCATACGTACACATAGATAATATCATTATTATCTTCATCATTACGTTCGCTAACTTTCGTTCATTCAACGTACGTCATTATCTTTCACTTTTCTCGAGATACGGTCAGACTTTACCCTCATCATGGCACTCAACCATGATTACTGAGGTAGAATGACAAGGATCCGTATCGCACATTATTATGATAATTCATCAACGTTCGTTACATACAGAGCGCACATTCGCACATTTCATACTTTTATTATCATTCATTTCTCATCTAGATCTGTCAAGCTTTACTCTCCTCATGGCACTCACCCATGATTGCTGAGTTCCAATGACAAGGATCCCGTTCGTTCATTATCGCACTTTTGCTCAACTCGCACCTTCAAATCGTAGTACCCGAAGTACATATTGCACGGATCGCACACATAAGGAAGCCAGAATTGCACGCTATCTCATGGGTTAGCCAAAATCACACGCTATAAAAACCACATGAGGCAGCCAAAATCGCACTCTACCCTTATGCCGTCCATCGCATATATCGCACCAATCTCACCATCGGAGTGGTCACGAAGACCGACTCCCCCTGTGTGTGTGAGAACTCTCGAGGTTTAGCCAGAATCGCACGCCATCTCATGGGTTACCCAAGATCACACGCTATATAAACCACATGAGGTAGCCAAAATCACACGCTACATAGCACACGTTAAATACCAGATCGCACGTAGGAGCAGTTACTAAAACTGAACTCCCACTGTGTCTATGTCCCCTTGTTAGTAAGCCAAGATCGCACGCTATAATGAACACACATTTGAGCTAACAACTTTCAATGAGTCGTGAACCTGCTTTCTTTCTTTCGCAAGCCATGCTTACTCTCATTCATTCGTTTATGCGCGCATTCATTCATTACCTTTCTTTTTTCATTATCTTCCACTTAATGTTACATAATACTTTCATTACATTCATTAACATTCAATGCAAACTCAAGGGAAGACATACATACAATATAAGGAACATACACATAATCATAAACATACACCATGATCATACAAGCATCATCATACATACATAACACACATCTGACATACAATGTATCATAGGCACAGCTAGGCATACATCACACATAACATCATAAGCATCATCGTCGTCAACTCATTATCATACACCATCTTGCATCATCCTGCCCATCTCATCATCTACAACCCTGAGGGTCCGAGTCTAAGTCCGCACTTTTCGAAAGTCAGACGATACTACAATCATTCGGGCGTATGGACACCGTTCAGTCGCTGGCCTCCATGCGACTGGCCTTTCATCCGGGTGACTGACCCTCCGTTCGAGTGACTGGACCTTCATTCGGGTGACTAGACCTTCATTCAGGTGACTGGACCTTGATTCGGGTGACTGGACCTTCAATCGGGTGACTGGACCTTCATTCGGGTGACTGGAACTTCATTCGGGTGACTGGACCTTCATTCGGGTGACTGGACCTTCATTCGGCTGACTGGACCTTCATTCGGGTGACTGGACCTTCATTCGGCTGACTGGACCTTCATTCGGGTGACTAGACCTTCATTCGGGTGACTTGACCTTCATTCTCCCTCCAGTCGTGTGACTTGACCTTCATTATCCCTCCAGTTGGGTGACTGGACCTTCATTCTCCCTCCAGTCAGTTGAATGGCCTTCAGTCTCCCTCCAGTCGGTCGAATAGCCTCCAGTCTCCCTCCAGTCGGCCGAATGGCCTTCAGTTTCCCTCCAGTCCGGTGACTGGCCTTCAGTCTCCCTCCAGTCGGGTGACTGGCCTTCAGTCTCCCTCCAGTCGGGTGACTGGCCTTCAGTCTCCCTCTAGTCGGCCGAATGGCCTTCAGTCTCCCTCCAGTCGACCGAATGGCCTTTAGTCTCCCTCCAGTTGGCCGAATGGCCTTCAGTCTCCCTCTAGTCGGGTGACTGGCCTTCAGTCTCCCTCCAGTCGGCCGAATGGCGTTTAGTCTCCCTCCAGTCGGCCGAATGGCCTTTAGTCTCCCTCCAATTGGTCACCTAGCCCTAGCTGATGCAGAATGCAGTTTATCCCGACTGCAGCCGAGGGTTTTCAGCCACCGAACTCATCTAAACCCATTTTAAGCCCAAATCGACCATCCTAAGCCTTAGGGACACATACTACGACATCATTCAAGAACGAAATCAAGCCCGAAAAGAATCATACAAATACAAAAATGCTACGAGTTTACTCCCAAAATCTCGAAAAAGGGTTTTCAGATGCGTTCCAGCCCCAAAATCATTCAAAATCATGTAAGAGAGGGGTCCTAGAACTCACCATAACGATCCCGTCGTGTAGAGCTTCAATTTGACACGCTACATGTCGATTTTGGCCGCTCAAACAAACCCGAACCAGCACTTCTTCTCCTTTTTCTCCTTCTCTTCTCCTCTCTTCTTGGCTGAAAAATGGTAAGAATGGGGTGTCTCCCCCTTTTTATACCCCCATTCATCGAAGTTTCTCTCGTTGGCGATTTTGGTCCCTCGACTTTGGACTTTATTTCGTTTTCTTCTTTCGTCAGCTTCAAAGAAAATTTCTGGGCGTTACATCTTCTTATCCATTCACTCTCAAATTCCTTTAATCAAATAGTACTTTCAGAACAATGTCCTTGAATCCCCAACACAACCAAGTAACCATCCTTGATTCTTCAAGGGATGTTGATTTTTCCCCCATCGTTCAATTTCAATTATAATCCGTATACTTTACTACCCTTACTGTTAACACTACATCAAACTAAAAGCACATGGCCGAATTCTGGGCCAACGGTCTAAGCGAAATGCTCAAGGATTTGTGTACAAGAGATCGTCATCGGTGAAACCACCATCATGGAACATCTGGAACTCGATGATGAAGGAGCCCCCAAAGAATTCCCCAAGTCTGATTTTGATGATACATATATCCAAATGGGATATGGTAGAGATGTGAGCAAGTATATAATCTACAAGTTTAATTCACCTACAACTACAAGTTCTTACTACACATTGTCCTACACAAGCTATCCAACAAGTTATGGGGATAGGATCAAATCCTATATGATCTAGGCTGCCTAGTCCATGGGTTGGTCAAAGTCCATCAACTACTCTAGATTTATGCTAAATAATCCAAGACGTAATCTCACCAGGGATCCATTCTATATGTATCCCAAGTTTATTAAACACATAATCAACTATGAGCTTGACAAGGACACACTACAATGTCAAAATATTCTGCTGGTCCCTCACATGAGGCCAAGCATCTTCAAAACACTAAATAAGGTGTGCACCAATTTCAGTGGAAGGTTCACTGATCTCCTTCTAGGTATGCTTGAGCCAACGGCTCTTGGTGACATCCCCTGCACATCTAGTAGGTGATAAACAACACTAGACACAACAATTATAATGCCAATCACTTCTTCCCACCCAATCAAAATCATATAAAAAATGCACTAAACAAACCCTTGATCATTCTACTCTGATTGAATAAGTGTCCTTTGTTCAAACCAAAAAATCTAAAGTGGAACTCAAGCTCCCACTCAGCCAGAGGCCGAACCATCCTCCTTAATTGACCTGAATATCAATGTTGAGTCTTCTTATTCTTAACCTGATGAGCCCACAACCCAATCCATAAGACTTTAGGATAAGTCTTAACACTCCCCTAAGTAGCCGAAATAGGACAAAAACATCATGGGCTCAACTGCAATTTTAGAGGATCCATTTAGTACTAACCAAGGTCCAGAGTCATTAGATATAACCTCCGTATCCTTTCTTGACTATTTTACCCTACCTGATGAAGATATCATGTTTCATCAGGGGTATGATGTTGATCTATCTCACCACTCTCTAGATAAACTAAGCCATAGGGAACCTCGAATATCTAGCCCTCACCAGCTAGACCAAACTGAGGTGAGTCCAACTGGCGTGGAGGTGACTCATGTAGACTAAGCTGTCATTACTAAGAGTGTTTCACAGCCTTTAAGGATAGTGGTAGCATTAGTGAGACTGAGTCTACGAAAACCTTACCAGTTTATGCTTGTGGACGTTCGATGAACCTTCACATAACTTTGTTGTGGAAAGGGAGAATGGTCAAGTAAACAGATTTGATACATCATTTTAGCTACACACCAAATATTTGACATTATTAAGTTAGCAGATAAACCACTCTCCAATCCCTCTAACTCTCAAATTGCTGCTCACAACATAAATCATCTGAGCAATATTTATCTTTCTAAGCTTACAAAGAAAGACAAGACTAAAGAAGAGTTTAAAATAAGAGCAAAGGAAGTAAAAGAAGGTGTAATCACAAAAAGAAGATAAACTTGTGCTGTGAGATAAACTTGTGTTGTGAGACGTAGTTAGAGATTTTGTATGATCAACCAAGTGAGATTAAGTGAGTTTGTGAGATAAACTTGTGTTGTGAGACAAACATCAATCTTGCGGGAGGAGTGGTAGGTGGAATAGTAGGAAGAGATGTTGGAGTAGTAGGAGGAGGAGATAGTAGTAGTACAAGTAGGCATATAATAGTAGGAGTATGAGTATGAGGAGGAGGAGAAGAAGAAGTAGTAGTAGGAGTAGTAGGATGAATTATGGTAGGAATGATAGTAGTGATGCTATAAATCAAATTAGAGCCATTACACTATTGGAAAGATGAGTAGTGGTAGCAGTATCAATAGTTATAAATGGTACCACTCTAGGAAAATTCCACATCAACCATGGACAGGAAATATGTTGGGTTTATAAGGAACGTATTGCCTCAAATATCAAAAATGGATTTGGGCACTTTGTCGGTGGATGAAAGGAGAACTCCAAAGTTAAGCATACATAGATGGGAGCAATCTTGTGATGGGTGACCCTTTGAAATTTTTTTAGTTGGGCAACTGAACCATGTCCATAAGCTATAGGAAATGCATAAAATATTAATTGTATGAGCGTTTTGTAAGAGTTAACTTAGAGGCTGATGCAACGAAAGAGCTCTCAGCATGCACACTGAAATACATAGAAAGTTACTATGAAAGATTTGAGAGAAGCACTAAGAAATGCTCTAAGTGTTAAATCTTTCGAAGCCAAAAGACCATTTCTTCCAAAGCCAAAGATGAAGTTTTTTGAAGCTTCAAGAAAAAGTCTTTCAAAGCCAAGAGATTAATTTCTTCCAAAAACAGAGAACACATGCTCTTTCTGACATGCTTTTGACAAAAGTTGGACAACTATTTGCTGCCATCTCTAAAGACTCACCAACTTATACAAGTTGGTGATATCTTCATGCTTTTGTTAACTATAGATTAAGGACTTAGAGTCTATAACGCTCTACTTTGTACCTTATCCTTTTTGTAATAGATAAGGATATGAGCTATGGCATGTCAAGTCACTAGTCAAAATGCAATATGCCTTTTGAATTTACATTGAACTTGTTGTCAAGATTTGTGTTCCTGCTAGCCTTTAAATTATGGTCGTCTATAGGATGTAGTATAAAATATCTTAGGTACCGGTCATTAGTAGTAAGCCTTGCAACAATTGTAAACATTTGAGAGAAATATACATCATTCGTGAAACCATATACTTGTGTTCTGATTGTGATCTTAACTTTTGTTCATTATTTCATAAGCTAGTTCTCTATTTGGTCTATTAAGTGTTCTAGTTTCTTTCTTTCCAAAATTTCAAAAATGTTACATTGCTCCTTTTTACCAGTCCTGCA
This sequence comes from Flaveria trinervia, assembly GCA_025506515.1. Classification (NCBI taxonomy): domain Eukaryota; kingdom Viridiplantae; phylum Streptophyta; class Magnoliopsida; order Asterales; family Asteraceae; genus Flaveria; species Flaveria trinervia. Next base: position 31,355,851 of record CM046446.1, read on the forward strand.
ATTGGTATCAGAGTTCTTTTAGGCTCTTGATTGTAACATCTCAACATCTTAAATTCCTTCACTTTCACCAAACACTTACTAGCTCATAATGTAGCTCTCACTAAGGCTAACATGGAAACCCGTACTATGATAAAATCTCCATTAAACAACACTGATGAATTTGATACTTGGTGCTAAAAGAATGGAAGGCATTACCAAGTATCAAGACAACTAGATATGGGAATTTGTTGTCCTGGGACCTCATATCCAAGGTAGCTTTTCAACTACTGTTAGAGGTGGGATGATCCTAAAGGAAGTGGCTGACTTATATACAAATGCTTCAATAAGTGCCATGACCACTTTACATATGCTTTTCCTAATTCTATATATACATGCTTCAATAAGTGCAATACTATAAAGCAGCTCTAGGATGCATTGAAGCTTTTGATAGGTTTAAATGGATCAATCTATGATGATATTGTAATAAAATGATCAATTATCACTACAAAGTGATCAAACATGTAGGATCGATTATGGTCACTCAACACAAGTATTGTCTCTTGAACTCACTATATCACACTCGAATGATGAAGTAAAATCCTTTAAGAGTTAATAATAATATACTCAATAAGCAAGACCCAAAAAATGGTTTTCAAGATACTTGTATATATTACTTCTCAACTCAAAGATTACAAGACTCTTACAAGCATACTGTATGAGTTTACAATGAGAACTATATATACTGCTATTTACAGCCAGTTATACTTGGATTACTAGCTGGGAATTACTAGTAAACAAATACTACATTACTAGTAGTAAGGTATCTATGATAAAATACTATCCTTGATAAGTTAGTCATGATAAGTACATGACTTACCTTTTTGTCACCAACTAAAGTTAGTAACTATACGAACTGATAAAGAACAAATAGTAAACAAAGTATTGTCAACTACATGGGCGTGGGAAAAGGCCATGCAGTTTATCAGACGTTGCAACGACTCGTCAGAAGGACCATATTAATATCCACCGGTTCATAGTAGGTTGTTCCGAAGGTTAGCTGGCTTCAAAAGAACAAGTTCATCCAAAGCCACTTATACTTTGGAAGAGTCTACTTCTTTTGAGCTTTCTGCTCATCTTCAAGTCTTTATACTTCAGAAGTCTTTGTCTTGAAGTCTTCCAAGTGTTTGTCTTGGAAGATGGATTAACTTTGTCTTTTGAAGATAGGGTTTCTTCTTCAAAGGTTCTTCTACTCTAACTTTCATAAGTGCATGTTGCCTTTGGAAGTCTTTGTCAGTGCACCGAAAATTTATCTAAGAGTTGTTTTGGTTGCACCAGCCTTATCTGATCTTAAAAACTCTCACTACGCTGATGCTACCAAAACTTTATTGTCTTCTACTTCTCAAAACTTTTAACTGGAATGCCAAAGAAAGAGTTTACAAGTAATGACCATTGTATGGCATACATGAAAGGGAAGTAACACAAGGTATCTCAAAAGTCAAAGGAAAGAAACTCCATCACTACATCCTTACACTTGTTACATATGGATCTTTTTGGCCCTACCAGTGTAATGAGTCCAGGAAGGACCTCTTACTATTTAGTGATCACAGATGATTTTAGAAGATTCATATGGGTCTTCTTCCTTAGAACTAAGGATGAGACTCCTAATATTCTGAAGAACTTCATCTTAAAGATTGAGAATAAATGTGATCACAAGGTCAATACTATAAGATGTGATCAAGGAACTAAATTCAAGAACTAACTCCTTGATACATTTTGTGATTAAAAGGATATTGCAAGACAATATAGTTCTCAGAAGACTCCTTAAAATGGTGTTGTTGAGAGGAGAAACATGAAACTTATTGAAGCTGCAAGAACTATGATGGCTGACTCTAACTACCCATCACCATCTGGGCTGAGGCAGTCAACACTGCCTGCTATGTGCAAAACAAAGTTTTAGTGGTTAAGACTCATGGTAAGACTCCTTATGAACTTTGGCCCAAAGGAAACCTTTCATTGGTTGTCTCAAGTCGTTTGGATGTCCTTCTACCATCTTGAATAGCAAAGATCAAATTGCCAAGTTTACTGAGAAATCAGAAGATGAAAACATCATTGGATACTCTTCCCAAGCTAAGGCTTATAGAGTATACAATCCCAGAACTAGAGTAGTTGAAGAGTCATCCAATGTGACTTTCAATGAGCACACTCCCAGTGTGAAAGGTTCTAGTCATGATTGGCTGTTTGATCTTGATTTAGGTACCAACTATTTTAACAAATCTTATGAGCATGTTTCAGGATCTATTGACATACTACCTACAGGTGATCCTAATCCAAGATTTGAGCTAAGAAGACCTTCAAGCTACACATCTTCAGCTATAGTGGTGACAAATCCTTCAAATGAGGCTTCTACCAGCACATCAATGACAAATCCTGATGATGCCACTAGCATGCCTTCAAATTCCAACTTAGAGGTACACAACTCAGAGTTAGGAGCTTCAAATGTTGGAAAGTGTTGGGATCTCAGCCTCTTGGTTTAATCGATTGAACAGATATAGCAGCGGAATAGCTCAGAATTAGACAAATTCAAACAAGAACATTCGATATAAAGCGATAAAAGAATTTTGTTATAGAGAGAGAAATATCCGACAAAAAGATATTGCATTAAGATTGTCGGCCTCAAAGGCACGATTACAGGTGAGTCATCTTTCCTTATAAAGGAAAGAATGACGTAGGCTGATGTCACTTGAAAGTGACATGTAACCGTTTTATAACTACTGATGTTTAACAACTACTGAAGATGTCAACAACTGACATCTTCTTACAAAAGTTCCTAAGTGTAAACATCTTATTTACAACTACTGAAAAACATAAAACTACTGATACTACAACAACTGAAGAACAACCTCTTCAGTTGTTTACAAGTACTGAAAAGTAAACAAACTACTGTAAGGAAAAGAAAACTACTGAAGAAGAAAAACCATCACAACAACTGAAGAAGCCCTCTTCAGCTGTTGTCATCAGCTGTTACATCAGCTGATGTCTTCAGTACTTGAACATCAGACTTTGTCTTCAGCTGTTGATCTTCAGTCTTTGTCTTCAGTACTTGTTGAAGTCTTCAGACTTTAGATCTTCAGCTGTTGTCTCAGTCTTTGTCTTCAGTACTTCAGACGTACTTCAGCAGTTGTATTCTTCAGACTTTGTAGAACAGCTGATCAGGTCTTCTTCAGCTGTTGTGATGTCCTGTGGGACTTAGAGGTTTCTCTGATCAGGCTCATTGGTTCTTTTGGTCCAACAAACTCCCCCTGAACCAATGCAGCCAAAACCTCTAAGTTATTGACGAGTCCCACTTATTTTGGCAGATAGATGGTCTTTTTATCCTCTTGATCAGATGAGAAGTGACCCTTTTCAGCACGGCCTGGGAAGAAGTCTCTATGATCTGTTTGGCAGGATATGGTTGGGAGCTCTGTATTGGGGACTTGGACACCGAGCTGTTATCCCAACCATGAGATCTACTTCCCGTGTATTAGCCTATATGATTCCCTGGTGTAAGCCCTTAGAAACATGATTTGCTCATCCATTGTCAGCACCTCGGGCACACCATCAAATAATCCTTCTCGGCCATACACTTCAGATATGTACTTGGCCTGTTTTCCTTCTTGAGCTCAAACCGTGGTTATTTGTCTATAAGCAAACTCATCAGGATGAGTCCCTTCTAAGAGCAGGTTGAGCTCTTCTTGTTTGAAGTTTTCAAGTCTTTTGTAAACCAATCCTTCTTTATAATTTTGTTCTCTAACATCTTTTGAGGTGGTTGTTTGGCTTCATAGGCTTTCTTGAACTCTTCAACAATTTCCCAAGGGACACTACAAGAACCACAGTGATGTCTTCGTCGACAACCCTCTTCACTTGGCCCTTGTATTTGAAGGAATTTCTTTCTTGACAATCCGGTGTGCCACCCTAGGATCAGGCCATATCCTTACTCTTTCCCTTTGGTATTGAAAGGTAATAGCAAGGGTGTACAATCTTAATACTTCTTTCTTCATGCTAATGATGGAAGAAGATGTGGCATATGCTTTGTCAATGCTTTTCAGCATTTCCTCATCATGTCGTTGCATCTGTTCCTCTTCAATCTTTATCATTACATCATGCATTTGAGAAGCAGGAGTGATGGACATTGGTTTAGCCTTAGGCAAAGTAATAACTGCAGAGAGTGGCAGTCTGTCTTCATCCTCCTCTTCATCTTCATCAGGCCTCAGTACCTTTCTTTTCTTTGGCTAGGTACATCACTGGCAGTGGGTTTTGGGGGTAAAGGATTTGGTTTTGTGGGTTGGATGGTTGGTTTAGAGGGTAAAGGGGTTGTTTTAGTGGGTTGTGGAGATAGTGATTTTGAGGATTGAGGCTTTTCAGACTGTTTTAGCATTTTGGCTGTAAGGGAGGCTTTGGTAAATTTTGTCAGTTCTTTTCGATTCCCAACCCCAGCTTCATTCAATACCTCAATCACTAAACCTTTGGAGTATGCTTCAGACGAACAAATCTTGGTGGTTATTGCCAAGATGTTGTCCCTGGTCCAGGCCCTTATTTCAATGAGAGATCTTCCAAATATTTGGCTATAAATCTGATCATTATCTCCAGCCTTTCTCTTTCTAAGGCATCATAGCTAGCCCATCTTGAGTTGATCTCCTCTGTTTCCAACTTCTGATCTCGGAGTCTAGTTGTTTGATGTCAAAACCCTGCCTATATAACTGCTCAATGATTTTATCCATTGAACGGTTATGGTTGGCGTCAGCTTCTTTCACCATATCCTTCAGCTCCTTCTCCTTCTCAGACTCTCCTTTTCTCTTTTGATATGTGACATGAAAGTCTTTTTGACTTTCATTCACTTCAGCTCCCTTCTCACTCTCCTTCTCTGATTCTTTCTTCCTTCTCCCATCTATCCTCTTCCTTTTTCCTTAACTGACTGACTCTCCCCTTTTGGTTGCATGGGGGCAAGGGTTTGAGCAGTAGAAAGGGATTTAGTCACCAACTCCTCCACCAAGGGTTGTATTATTGTAGGAAGCCTCTCATCAATGGCTTTGATCACTATATCTGTGATCATGGGAGTGATGAGAGGTAGGGATTTTGAAGGTTAGCAACTGATTGATCAGGATGGTTCTGTTCCTGAGAATCAGTGCCGAAAGCAGAGGCTGGTGGCTTGGAAGTAGATATTGGCTCAGTGTGTAGGGGACCTTCAGAAGAAGGTGCCATCTGTGGGTCTTGAGTCTGCTAACCACATCCTGAGAATGGTGTTTTGAGCAACTACATCATAGAAGAAGCTCAGGTCATCATCAGTTGATACTGAATCACCTGACCTCCTGACAGAGTCAGAATGAACATGCCTTGAGTGTAGATCAATTATAGCATGTGCCCCTTGTTCTCGGTTCTGGGGACTTCCAGCCTCAGGACTATGTCCTTCATCAGCTGTTGCGCTGGTGAGGTCTTAGAGATGTTACCAACTGCATCCTGGTCATTGCTGAGTCAGGGGCAGTGGCAGCCTCACCAGAAGTTCGCACCTCCTTATCTACACTAGAAGATGGAACATGATAAACCCTGTGCTGTGGGTTGACAGAAGCATTGTGATCCTCCCCCTCAGGTGTTGAGGTTATCCCAGTAGTGATTGGTGTCTGGGTGGGGGGTGAGGAATGCAACTGCGTCAGCACTTTTGCAACAATGATGTAGGGCTTTGAGGGGCGGTTGCATCAGGAGAGGGTGTGGAAGCAGTGTGCACCGGGACAAGTGGTGCTCTTCAATGGTAATCCCCTCAAGTGAGGAGGATCCCAGCAGTGTGGCTTCTCTTTGAATGGTTGCTTCAGGTTCCTTTTGAGAGGAAACCTGAGCGGCTTCGGTTGGTGGAGTCATAGTCTCTACTGGGGGGTTATTTCCAGCTGAGATAACCTGCTTTGGTGCTGTAGGAGCATCACAGGGGACTCAACTCCCTGAGAAGCTTTCTTAGGCTTCTTCTTAGTGGGTTTGGAGGGGACTTTGGATGTGGAAGTGGAGGCTGTGGGTTCCAGCTGCGTGGGTTTGCGCAGCTTGGCAGCCTGTTTGAGAGTTTGGTCAGTGTTGTGTCGGGAGTATACCTCCGGCAATACAGCCAAAGCAGGGACTCCCAGACCAACTAGTCCCTCAGCATGAAGCTGATTCTCTATTATGGCCATTATAAACCGAGGATATAGTATCCAACGGTTAGAAAGTGGTTTTGTGGCCATATCCTGATTTCAAGAAAAATGATTTCAGAAAAGTTTAGTGGTTCTTGTTCAAGGATAGAGAACAGTACCTGTTGCCATCTGGAAGACAGTTGATCCAAGAGGAAGTCTTCGGGGCCAGGCAAACATTTACCATATGAAATATCAAGCGTTCAGCATCTGGAAAATGTTTCTTCAGGATTGTTGAAGCACTAAGATCACCCTGATATCCATGTTGTCCAAATAAGATCAAGTTGGCGCTTAGGATATCCAACAGGGTAGGCAGCATCATCTAACAGTAATATCTGGCGGATGGTGCAGTAGCAGTAGAGATGACCACCTTATGAGAGTTGATGGACGAATGGATAGATTCTCCATTAACGGTCGCATTCGTCCAAAACTGATGTAGCGAATCGGCATAAATGATTGGATTTAAGAGGAAAGCCGTTTTCAGTGGGGATTGGACCATAAGATCTATAGCATTATCAAATTTGGTCCAGAAGGGCGATTTTGTGAGGTACGCGACACAGTTGTGTCGAGGCTTGAGTTGCATGGTCGCCATTAATGAATGTGAAAGGTTTTCAGAGCTTTTGAAATTTTTAGGTTGTGAAAGAATGAAAAACTCTGAAAGAGGGATCAGGTATATATAGGGTACGGGTTATGAAACGACTGAAGGTTTTGGTGTTATTCATCAGTATTTGAAACAACTGATGACGTGGTATTAACTTTCAGAGGTTTGAAACGACGATGATGGTATTGGTGTGGTCAGCAGTTATAAAACAACTGAAGACATGGTGTTTACAATCAGACGTTGAAACAACTGAAGTCTCTGATTTAGGCATCAGTAGTTTTAAAAACTACTGAAGACAAGTTGGACTTCAGATGTTGAAACAACTGAGGACTTGGTATTAGTCATCAGTAGTTGTGAAACTACTGAAGACCGTGGTTTTGCCATCAGTTGTTGTAAACAACTGAAGACTTGGTGTTAGTCATAAGTAGTTGTGAAACTACTGAAGACATGGTATTGCTTCAGTTGTTTATGAAGAAACAGCAGTTTGTGAACTACTGAAGAGAGAGTACTCATCAGTAGTTGTCGTCAATTCAAGCCTTTCAGCTATTTCATACTGTCCTTTACACTTACTCATTAGCCTTTTTGCTGTTTTCAGGTGTTTCATAGGACATCAGTACTTATCTGTTTCTACTGATTTCAGTAGTTGTAACTACATCAGTAGTTTAGAACAGATAAAGTACAGTACTTAAAGCATTTGGCCTTCAGTAGTTATAAAAATACTGACGGTAAAATAACTAAACAGTACTTATATGTGACATGGTTACCAATGATCATCAGTAAGTACTGAGATCATCAGTAGTTGTCACTTATTCTAGCTGCAGCATACCAAGCCTTAACACCAGGTTGTGGAAAGTTGAACTATCCAAAGGCTTAGTAAAAATGTCTGCAAGCTCATCAGCACTAGGCACAAACATAGGATTAATTAGACCCTTTTCAAAATATCTCTTATAAAATGATGTCTAATTTCTATATGTTTAGTCCTAGAGTGCTGGACTGGATTTTTGACAATGCAAAGAGCTGAAGCACTATCCATTAATAATGGAGTCTTAGTCTCTGTAATGCCATAATCCAAAAGTTGATTCTGAAGCCAGAGTATTTGGGATGTACAACTTGCAGCAGCAATGTACTCGGCTTCAGCAGTAGATGTAGCAACTGATGTTTGTTTCTTACTCTGCCAAGAAATCAAACAGTTGCCTAGGAATTGGCATCCACCAGAAGTTGATTTCCTGGTCAACTTACACCCTGCATAGTCACTATCAGAGAAAGCAACTAATTTGCAAGAATGTCCAGTGGAATACCATAAGCCTAGAGATTGTGTACCTTGCAGATATCTAAAGATCCTCTTGACTGCAATCAGATGAGACTCCTTAGGTGCAACCTGAAATCTAGCACAAACACATGTAGCAAACATAATATCTGGTCTAGAAGCTGTTAAATACATCAAGGAACCAATCATACATCTGTAAAGGGTTTCATCAACACCTTTACCTTTCTGATCAACATCCAATTGTGTGGTGTTGCACATGGGAGTAGAACAGGGTTTACAGTTTTGTAAATCAAACTTATTCAAAAGATCTTTTGTGTATTTAGACTGATGAATGAAAATTCCATCAGCTTTTTGTTTGATTTGCAAACCTAGAAAGAACTGTAATTCTCCCATTGCACTCATTTCAAACTTCTGTTGCATTAAGGTTTGGAAATCCTCACACAATTGGGAATCAGAGGATGCAAATAATATCATCAACATAAATTTGAACAAGTAGCTTATGCTGATCCACCTTCTTAATAAATAAAGTTGTATCTATGGAGCCTCTAGTGAAATTATTCTGTAGAAGAAAGTTTGATAAGGTCTCATACCAGGCTCTAGGTGCTTGTTTCAACCCATAAAGAGCTTTATCAAGCTTATATACCCATTATGGGTGCTTATCCTCAAAGCCTAGTGGTTGACACACATAAACTTCTTCTTTTATTGTACCATATAGAAAAGCACTTTTGACATCCATTTGAAAAACTTTAAGATTGTGGAGTGCAGCATAGGCTAAAAACAATCTAATTGCCTCCAGTCTGGCTACAGGGGCAAAGGTTTCATCATAATCAATACCTTCTTCTTGTGCAAACCCCTGCACAACCAGTCTGGCCTTGTTCTTAACAATTAGCCCATTTTCATCAGTTTTATTCCTAAGCACCCATTTAGTGCCTATTGCACACTTACCTGGGGGTAGAGGAACAAGCTCCCACACTTGCTGTTTCTTGAACTGAAGAAGCTCAAGCTGCATGGCTTCAACCATCCATTGTCTCTCAAAGCTACATGATAGTTCTTCGGCTTGCTATGACTGATGAAGAGAGCATAGAAGCAGAAATTGGACAACTAGCTTCTGGTTGAAACACCAGCATTGATATCACCAAGGATTTGAGACATTGGGTGATTTTTCAGCTCTTGGTAAACAATCAAATCTGTGCAAGTGTTTGTAGGATCTTCAGCAGCAGCAGATGTTGATGCAGATTCTTGAAACCATGAAGATGGTGGCAACTCAAATGAAGTTGAGGATGCAGAAATCTCATCAGCATTGTTGTGGATGTGCTGCTGGAGCTACAGGAGCATCAGGTTTAGAGGACTCAGGCAGTGGTCACTAAACCTGAAGAGGTGATTACTACTATCATCATCATCTTCAGTAGTAACACCAGGTGGTGAACTGTTGATAGGAGCAACAGCAGGAGATTGATAAGGAACATATTGCAGTATGTCCAAATCAAAGAGCTCCACAGGGCTTTGTGGAATCTTGTCCTTTGGAGATTCATTGAACTTGACATGTAGAGTCTCTTCAACCATCTTTGTTCTACAGTTGAAGACTCTGTATGCCTTGCAAGTTGATGAATAACCAACAAAGTACCCTGCATCCACCTTAGGATCAAATTTCTGGAGCTGATCCTTTGTGTTGAGAATGAAATAGGGACACCCAAATGCTCTAAAGAATGAAATGAGAGGGGCCAAATGATGTAGAACTTCATATGGAGTCTTCATCAACCTCTGATTATTAGCACTCTATTCTGCACATAGCATGCTGTGTTGACAGCTTCAGCCCAAAAGGTCAATGGCAGTCCAGAATCAGCCAACATAGACCTTGCAGCTTCACTGAGGGTCCTGTTCTTTCTCTCCACAACTCCATTCTGTTCAGGAGTTCTTGGAATACTAAACTGTCTCTTTATTCCCTTGGAAAGGTAGAACTCATCAAGTGTATGTTCCTGAATTTGTTCCATTATCACTTCTAATACACTTGACTGAGAGGGAATACTGCTTCTCAGCATACAACACAAAGTTTATGATCTTCTGTGCAGCTTCATCCTTTGAATGTAGAAAGAAAGTCCATACAAATCTGGAGAAATCATCCACAATTACCAGACAGTATTTCTTCTGTGCCATGCTCATCACTCTCATAGGACCAAAGAGATCCATGTGAAGGAGTTGTAAGCAGGCAGTGGACTTTGGTTCTTCAATAGGTGGAAATGAAACCTTGTGCTGTTTTCCTTTCAAACAAGCAGTGCAGTTGTTTTCACACTTGAACTCCTTCATAGGCACTCCCCTTACTAAACTGGTGTATCAGCTGATTCATGTTCTTGAAGTTAACATGTCCCAGCCTTCTATGCCATAGATTAGATTCTTGAGGAGAGGCCTTGGAAAATAGGCAAGGATGACCTTTGAGATCTATTTTCTTGGAAAGATCTAAGGCATACACTCTTCCTGTCCTGTTGGCCTTCAGGAGAGTGTGAGCATCCAATACCTTGTCAATCAAACTCAGAACTTTGGATGACAGAATCCTGCAGTTTGGCTTGTGAAAAGGGCAACATGGCCTTTGTCACACAATTGACTGGCACTCAAGAGGTTATACTTGAGATTTTCCACATGGTTGACATCATCAAACTTTATTTCCCCATTGGAAACAAAGCCCTTCCCGATGATGTAACCTCTTGCATCATTGCCAAAGGAAACAAAACCCTTCCTTCCTGGAGAGTAGTCATTAAGAAGTGAGTTGTTCCCAGTCATATGCATAGATCCCCCACTGTCTACATACCAGATGCTACTTTGGCATGTTGAAGAGACCTGCATTAATAAACAATCAGTTAGTTTTGGAGACCCAAACCTTTTTGGTTTTGGGCCTGGTCTCATCAATAGATGGTAAACTAACAGGTTTATTGGACACAACAGCTTGAGGTGAAGGAGATGGTGTAGAAGAGGAATCCTTTGGCTTGGATCTCCTTTTCTGGGGTTTCAACACAGGGCCATCAAGTTGGTTAACTCTTCCCAACAGATGTTGAACCATCATTACCAGCTGTGTCTGATTCTGGGAAAGAGCTTTCAGCTCTTCAGACACTTTGGTATTGGTGTTTGATGATGAGTTCTTGTGTTGCACCATCTTCTTTTGAGCAACCTCAGCTATTGCCTGTTGCACTCCTTCCCTTTTAGATTTCTTTTTGGACATAGGAGTAACAGGATTTGATGCTGCTGGTACAAACTTGGACTCAAACTCAGTTTTCATTTTAGCCAAGTTCTCTTTAATTTTCTCCTTTTGTTTGAGTTTGGATCCCTTTTTGTACCAACAATCATCTGTGAGATGATTGAATAGACCACATATTTCACATGGTTTCTTCTTCATCTTTGTGATCATCAACTGAAGAAGATGAAACTACTGAAGACTTGCTCTTCAGCAGTTTAGAAGCACTTTTTGCTTCTTGTCAACTTCCTTAGTAGGCTTCAAATCCTTCCTACTGACAGTTTTCTTCTCTTCAGTGCTGTCAGTCATTAGGATTTGAACTCCAGATGTTATCCCCTGCTCTCCAGTACCCTTAGTACTTCTAGGGATAACACTTGGGTTGATCAAGTCATTGATCATGTGAGTGTCAGTAGTTGAACCATCAATATCAGCTGATAGGTTCACAGAGGGATTACTACTGACTTCAACCACTGATGGTGCTTTATCAAGTAGTGAATCACATGATGAGGTGGATTGGTCATTACTTTCTCCATCAGATTCTGCTCTGCTCTTGAAGCAAAAACTGTAGGAGGAGCAGTGTGATTATAACCAATTCCAAACTTCACATTGGAAGCTGTTTGCTTACTAAGAAGCATTTCAAAGCCCTTGCAAGATTGTACCCATCGATCACACTCTACCTGGGTGACAACAAGAGTATCTTGAGGTCTTTGTACTTCTCTAAGAGTACATCCTCCCTAGCCTTATCATCAGAAATTGGCATTTTAATTTGTAAATCTCATCAGTTTTCTCTTTTAGCACAGACTCAAACTCAGCTTTATTTTTGGAAATTATTTGTTCTAGCTCTACATTTTTATTGATTAAAGCCACATTTGCTTCTCTAATAGAGGCAAATGCTGCTATGCAAGTTTCAGAACATAATTTGGCCTTAGCCTCAGAGGATACCTGTGATACCTTTGTTGAAGAGGTACTTGAAGATGATCCATCAGAGGATTCCAAAGCCATGAGAGCTAGATTTCCAAAAGGATGCTCACCACCATGTTGACCAGCACCTGAGAATAGTTGTTCATTACCAGATACATCATCTGGTAAACTGCTCAAGTCAACAACTCCTGGTGTGAAGAAGCTGTGTTGTTGATGTTGATTAGGTTGATGAGATTGGGATGGTTGAGGCTCAGGGAGTGCATGTGGTTGCTGAGCAGTGGGTGCTTGAACCTGGCCTGGTTGTGGCATGTAATAGCAGGGGTATGGATATGGCATTGGCCCCTGTGGAACAAAATATGCAGAAGATTGTGGTTGATGATGATAACCAGAATTGACAGGTTGTTGCCCTCTGTTTTGTTGACTATTGCCAGGAAAAGTCACAAAAGGTGCAGGAGAGTTAGATCCAGATGATCTACATTCTCTTGCAAAGTGCCCAAGCCTGTGGCATTTATGGCACTTCAACTTACTCTTGTCAAAACCAACTTTGGTTTTGCCAGAGAGTCCTGGGAATTTCCTTCCAGTTCTTTTGTAGAACTTCTGAGATCTGATATTTATCAAGGCCATTTGGCTCAAAATATCCATCTCTTCTAAGTCATCATCAGCAATCCCCTTGAGATCATCCATGATGAAACATAGATTGTCACTATTACTACCAACAGAATGACTATCAACACTCATAAAGGCAGGCTCAGAAGTGTTTGTAGAGAAATCAATATGCTCATCATACTGGCTTTCAGATGACGCATATTCTGACTCTTGATGTCCAATCAGGGCAGTGTTCCCTTGGACAAAATCCTCAGTGAGCTTGCCAGATGAAACCAATTTCCTTTTCTGCTCTATCTCTCTCTTGAATGTAAGCAGTTTCCCATGAAGTTGGGTGAGAGATAGGCGATCAACATCAGCATTTGAGTGTAGAACAATGGTATATGTGTTCCATCTCTCAGGCAGTGATCTTAAGAATCTATGGTTCATCTGACTCCTGGTATATTCATGTTTAACCATTTTCAATTCAGAGATTAAACATGAAAACCGCTCAAATTGTTGAGTCAGAGTCTCACCCTTTCTATGAGAGAAAGTCTCATATTGTTGGGCGAGGATTTCCCTGTTGTTTGCTAAAACCTCATCAGTACCACCAAATTGTTCTTTGATGGCATTCCAGAGGTCATGAGCAGACTCACAATGCAGAAGCCCAGAGTAAATCTCATTAGGAATAGCCATAGCCAAAATTCCATGGGCTTTTGCATCGATTTCAAACAACTTCTTGTCCTCATCGGAGTATTGCTCCTTCTTCTTTGGAACCAACTGGTTTGTTTCCGGATCATTCACCATTGGCTTATGTGGTCCATGTACCACAGATGTCCAACAACCTGAGCTATTGACAGACAGGTGATGGAGCAATCTTCTCTGCCAAATGTTATACTCACTCCTCACCATGATCGGAGGCTTGGTAGAGGATCCAGTATTGAAAGGATCATTCGAAGAAGTAGTCATTGTGGAAAATCAGACATATTCAAGTAAAATCACAATAAATTTAGCTCAAAACCACGCAGAACCTCAAATAAAACGGCCAGAAGCGATACACTCTCAATCTCTATAACAGATCCTTGCGAATTTGCTAATTCGATTAAACTTAGAGCGATTGAACAGTTTCAATGATCAATTGTTAGATCGATCAATGATTAACCTGCTCTAGGATCTCAGCCTCTTGGTTTAATCGATTGAACAGATATAGCAGCGGAATAGCTCAGAATTAGACAAATTCAAACAAGAACATTCGATATAAAGCGATAAAAGAATTTTGTTATAGAGAGAGAAATATCCGACAAAAAGAATATTGCATTAAGATTGTCGGCCTCAAAGGCACGATTACAGGTGAGTCATCTTTCCTTATAAAGGAAAGAATGACGTAGGCTGATGTCACTTGAAAGTGACATGTAACCGTTTTATAACTACTGATGTTTAACAACTACTGAAGATGTCAACAACTGACATCTTCTTACAAAAGTTCCTAAGTGTTAAACATCTTATTACAACTACTGAAAAACATAAAACTACTGATACTACAACAACTGAAGAACAACCTCTTCAGTTGTTTACAAGTACTGAAAAGTAAACAAACTACTGTAAGGAAAAGAAAACTACTGAAGAAGAAAAACCATCACAACAACTGAAGAAGCCCTCTTCAGCTGTTGTCATCAGCTGTTAACATCAGCTGATGTCTTCAGTACTTGAACATCAGACTTTGTCTTTCAGCTGTTGATCTTCAGTCTTTGTCTTCAGTACTTGTTGAAGTCTTCAGACTTTAGATCTTCAGCTGTTGTCTCAGTCTTTGTCTTCAGTACTTCAGACGTACTTCAGCAGTTGTATTCTTCAGACATTGTAGAACAGCTGATCAGGTCTTCTTTAGCTGTTGTGATGTCCTGTGGGACTTAGAGGTTTCTCTGATCAGGCTCATTGGTTCTTTTGGTCCAACAGAAAGCATGGTGGTGGTGATAGTGATCAGGAATTTCTTGATGCTGAAAATCACTCTATTGATGAAAACATCAATGATGTAACACACTCATTGGATCAAGTCAATCTTGATATGTGTGATGATGTGGAGAGTGAGTCCTCCTTGCTAGATCAAAATTTCTCTAGTTTAGATTGGTCCAAGCAACTTGCTATGATTCCTCAGCTATGGATCCATGAGTCTCACCCTTCCACAAACATCATTGGAGATGTTGATATAGGGGTAAGAAAAAGAGGACAAACCCACAATGCAAATATTTGTCTTCACTCTTGGCTTTTGTCCCGGATAGAGCTAAATAAAATTGATGAGGCTCTAACGAATGGAAGTTGGGTTGAAGCTATGCAAGAGGAGTTGCTTCAATTCAAAAGGAAAAAGGTTTGGAACCTATGTCCTCTTCCTCATAGTTAGACTACTATAGGAACCAAATGGGTGTTCAGAAATAAGAAAGATGATAGAGGAATTGTCATCTAGAACAAAGCTAGACAAGTTGTTCAAGGATATACCCAAGAAGAAAGAGTTGACTACAAAATGTCTTTGCTCCTGTAGCAAGATTTGAAGCTGTTATGATATTCTTGTCTTTTGCTGCATCCAAGAACTTCAAGGTCTACCAGCTTGATGTTAATTGTGCTTTTCTTTATGGGGTGAATGATGAAGAGGTGTATGTCAATCAACCACCTGGGTTTGCAGAACCTGATCATCCTAATTATGTCTCCAAGCTTGATAAGGCTCTTTATGGGTTGCACCAAGCACCAAGAAAGTGGTATGAGACCCTATCACAGTATCTCTATCGACATGGCTACAAGAGAGGTAATATGGATTGAATTCTCTTCATCAAAGGAACATGAGATGACATTATGCAAGTTCAAGTATATGTGGACGACATTATCTTTGGGTCAACTAATTCAAAGCCCTACAAAGACTTTGAAATGCTGATGAAAGACAAGTTTGAGATGAGTGCCATGGGGGAAGTTAATTTCTTTCTAGGAATTCAAGTGAAGCAAGTTGAAAATGGCATCTTCATAAGTCACTCTAAGTATGTTCAAGAGATACTTCAAATGTTCAACATGACTGATTGTAAGGTTGCTAAGACATCCATAGCTAGAAACCACTCCTTTGGACCTAATCTTGAGGGAGAGTATGTTGATGAACATCTCTTCATGGCAATCATTGGGTCACTTATGTACCTCATAGCTAGCAGGCTTGATATCATGTTTTCTACATGCATCTATGCAAGATATCAAGCCAACCCCAAGATGTCACACCTAATCACTGTCAAAAGAATTCTAAGACATCACAAATATGCTCCATCACTTGACCTTGGTATCCAAAACACTCTGACTTCAATCTATATGCTTATACAGATAGAGACTATAGTGGCAGCAACATGACTACAAAGTCTGCATCAGGGGAATGTCAATTTCTTGGTGTAAGGATAGTCTCTTGGCAATGTAAGAAATAATCTTGTGTATCTGTATCAACTGTTGAGGCTGAATATATTGCTACTGCAAGCTGCTGTGCTTAAGTACTTTGGATTCAAAATTACATGTTGGACTATGGATTCAACTTCAAGGGGATTCCCATCCACATAGACAATAATAGTGCTATCTCAATCACAAAAAATCCTGTGTAGCACTCAAGAACAAAGCACATCAATATCAGGTATCATTTGATTAAAGATATCTTTGAAAAGGGATTAATCAAACTAGTCAAGGTTAACACAAATGAACAATATGCTAATTTCTTCACCATAGCTTTTGATGAACAAAGATTCATATATCTTGCATCAGCTATTAGGATGATTAACTTTGAGTAGCTTATCTTAAAACTTAATCATATTATGTCTAAAACATATTTGTTCTAAGTTGTCTATTTTATCACCTTCATAAGCCCCTTGTTCTCTTTGGAAGTAAAATCTTTTAAAAAGTTATTCCTTAGATTTTAAAAAATTTTGATCTTATTATCCTTCAGAAGATTTAAAATTACCTTCGGAAGAAACTTTTGACTTCGAAAAGAAATATCTACTTAAGTAGTTTTGCCTTCCCAAGAAATTTTTGAAATATCTTCCGAAGCTTAAAATCAACTTAATTAGTTGTATGTTTTACAAGAACAAGTTTTCTTCCGAAATAAATTTCTCTTCGAAAGTATTAATTCTTCATAGAATAAAAAATCTCTGACTTCTAAATTGCTTCCAAAGAAAAATTCTCAAAAATCTTTGAAATATCTTCTGAAGTCAATTTTCCTTCAAAAGTTTTTCTTCAAGAACTTCCGAAGCAAAATAACCTTTTGAAGATTTCTCGACTTCCAAGAAAACTACTTTTTGGGCAAAAGTAAAACTACTTTTCAGAGGTGGGACCGAGTTCCAGATTTTAGAGTTTATCCTCTTTCATTAACTTTGTCTCATATCCTTTTCACATATAAACCCACCGGTTCCCCATCTTTCACTATCTTCTTCATCTGCAATTCTTCTTTAACCTAAATTCTCCAAACCTCTTTTGTTCTTCATCTTCCTTCACCCTTAAGCTTCTCAAAATGACCAATCTAATTCTCCGAAACAACCCTGATTTCTCCATGCAAATTCACAGGCAATACAACTAGGTTGCTCTGTTGAACTTTGAGAAAGATGATAGTTTCTCAGAGATTTGCCATTTTCTGGCTCTATCAAACTACTTCACCTCCCTTAACATTGATCTTGCTCTGTATGAGGATATTTTGATTGAATTTTGGAAGACCTGCCGAGAGGTCATTATGGATAGGGAGAAGGCACTGTCTGCCACAATGCAGGGGAGGACAATCTTTATCACTCCAGCCATCATCAACAATCTTCTTCAGCTAGATAATGAAGAAGGCGATGTGTTCTTCCCAAAAGAAGCTATTAATGATTCTTTTAAGCAGATGGACTATGAGGGAGATTTCTTTGTAAAGACCTTCAGGAAAGGGAAGGTATCATCTCAATGGAAATACCTATATGTTGTTATCTACAGCTTGTCCAACAAGCATGGGGTGGGACTAGATTCCTGAAGATCTCTCCTATACAGTGCATGGAATGGTTAAGGGCGTCAATTTTGGATACTCTCAGTTTGTTTATATAAATTTACTTGCTAACTTGGACTCCTTAGAGTATTACATGTTTCCTAGATATGTTCAATACATTCTCAACTGTGAACTCAGCTTACAGTTGAGGGAAACAGGTAATATCCTTAAATTGGCATAGATGAAGCCCAACATCTTCAAAATTTTGAAGAAGCCAATTGTTGGCATCTCAGGGGTAGAAACAGCCCTTGTCCCCAAAATGTTAGAGCTCATTGCTCAAGGTGACAACCTAGCAACACAAGCTAGTGTTGAACCCACACCATCTACTTCCCAACCACTAACAATACTCCAAATCACCCCACTTACCAAAGAAAATGCAAACAAACCCCTGCTCAAGCTATTAAGTCTGTGTAGGCTCCCATACAATCACCCATACAGGAGGAAGTGGATACTAGAGCACCCACTTCCCCCAAGGAGCAAACCACTCCGATCTGTTCAAGGATCAGTGTTGAGGTTCCTCATGCTCAGCCCGATGAGCTCACAAGCCAAACTACCTTAAGCCTTCACTCTGAGTCTCAACACTCAAGTGAACAACCTTCAGGGGATAGTTACCATCCCCAATCTATAGACTTAAATCCACCAATCCTAACCCTTGACTTCTATACTAATGAATATTTAGGTTTTAGTGAGTACCATGAGTCTCTTTACTCCTCCCCTACTCAAAGAGAGATGAGTGCTCCTGAGTCACCTATGTCTAGCCCACATTAGTCACCTATCATTGAGGTGAATACTTCTGAACCTGTTTAAGATATCCATATGGAAAAGTCTCTCACTTCAGCAAGTGATTACATCATTAAGACCTCAACCATGGCAACTCAGCCAATTGACACTTCAACTGAAGTTGTCATTGAGAAGACGAAAACCAGTAGCCAAGAATCTCATTCTGGTGGTGAGAGAGAAGACTTTTGTCCAATTCTCTTACCCCCATTATTCTTCTAATGGAGATAAGGGGAATCTGAGGCTAAGGGTGCAAAAAATGTCAAAAATATGCACTTACCTAGTCTCCAAGGTCAGTCATCTTGAATCTTATGTGACTACCTTACAAAACAGGGTCAATGATCAGCAACTTGAGATATCCTTTCTTAAGAAAAAACTAGTTAGGAGACCTTTAAGAAGAGCTCAACGAGAAACACAACAACCTGTGAATGTGGTTGATCTAACATCTAGCTCACTTATGCAAGTGGGTGATGCTACCAAATAGGGGGAAAATGTTACCACATACACAAAGCCTAGGAGTTCTTCACAGAGCATGGACATTGAGGACTTGTTGGGTTCAACAATTGAATAAACTGAAGCTTACCAAATCATAATTACATCCAACTGAAGATCTCATTGTACAAGTTCAGTGACTAAGTTGATTACAACAAAATAAGACAGTTCAACATAACAATGTCAACATCAAGACAATTAGAAAGTCAAAATTAGGGCATGTTTTAATATTAGTATAAATAGACCCACTAGTGCATTATGCAGGTGCGGCTTATGTGTGTGTGTTTCTCACGGTGTGAATCACCATCCAAGGAGAAATCCTCTCCTTTGGGTGAGTTTGATTTCACCAGCCACCAATGATTCTCTTTGTAACTTGTTTATCAACATCAATGAAATCATAACATTATTATTATCCATCTCTTTGTTCTTTGATTCACACACGTCCAGCCATCTTAATTTTGATTTCTAGATCTGAACTAGATGAATCCTAAGATCCAAGCTCAATGAATCTGAAATATTGATTTAGCAAAATGGTATCAGAGCTGTTAGTGCTGGATTTTTCTAGTTTTCAAATCTGATTTCAGCTTTAATGATGTCAAAAACAATGAAGAAAAGAAGAAAAATGAAAAACAAAGTCTCCGTTCATCAAAAACCCACCTGTTCATACCCAAAATCAGAAGCAAAACCAACAAATCTGTTCAACTATGGTACGATTTGAAGAATCTTGAACATGCTCATGATTATTCTTTCAAAATTCGATGCAATTGAACAAGATTAACAAAAAAAACACATTTGTTCATCTCAAAAATCAAGAAGAAAAATCATAGATCTGTTCTAATATGGTACAATTTGAAGAAATATAATCATTCAGTGGATTATTCCTTCAAAATTCGATGCAATTGAACACGATCATCATTAAAAACAAAGAAAAGATGAAGAAATGGAAGCTAGTGCTGATTTCCCGACCTGCACTGCAGTGTGAAATCGTTTTTGTTCAAGTCTGAAAACAAATGCGGATGAACAAAAACAAATGCGGATGAAGCTTCATCAAATGCGGATGAGTTGTCATCAAATGCGGATGAGTTGTCACCAAATGCGGATGACTTGGCAACAAATGCGGATGACTTGGCAACAAATGCGGATGACTTGTCACAAATGCGGATGACTTGTCACAAATGCGGATGACTTGTCACCAAATGCGGATGACTTGGCAACAAATGCGGATGACTTGTCACAAATGCGGATGACTTGTCACAAATGCGGATGACTTGTCACCAAATGCGGATGACTTGGCAACAAATGCGGATGACTTGTCACAAATGCGGATGACTTGTCACAAATGCGGATGACTTGTCACCAAATGCGGATGCCTTGACACCAAATGCGGTTAACTTATAAACAAATGCGGGTACTCTAAGCACAATGCGGATGCTTTGAACTTAAATGCGGATGCATTGAAATCAAATGCGGAGGCCTTGCAAACAAATGCGGATGCTTTGCAAACAAATGCGGATTGGCAAAGAAATGAGGATGTGTTGCAAGAAATGCTTATGAACAGTTGATGAATAAGACTTCAAAAAGAATAGAAAAACATGAAAAGGACACGTCCATTGTGATCATGAACATGGATGATTGAAACGAACAGACACGTCATAGAGCATGGACATTGAGGACTTGTTGGGTTCAACAATTGAATAAACTGAAGCTTACCAAAGCATAATTACATCCAACTGAAGATCTCATTGTACAAGTTTAGTGACCAAGTTGATTACAACAAAACAAGACAATTCAACATAACAATGTCAACATCAAGACAATTAGAAAGTCAAAATTAGGGCATGTTGTAATATTAGTATAAATAGACCCACTAGTGCATTTATGCAGGTGTAGCTTATGTGTGTGTGTTTCTCATGGTGTGAATCACCATCCAAGGAGAAATCCTCTCCTTTGGGTGAGTTTGATTTCACCAGCCATCAATGATTCTCATTGTAAGTTGTTTATCAACATCAATGAAATCATAACATTATTATTATCCATCTCTTTGTTCTTTGATTCACACACGTCCACCCATCTTAATTTTGATTTCTAGATCTGAACTAGATGAATCCTACGATCCAAGCTCAATGAATCTGAAATATTGATTTAGCAGGACTCACCATCTTCACTTGCAACTGTCCATACTCAGCAACTCCCTCAAGTTCACATTGATGTGGATTCAATAGACTCTTACATTCAGAGACTTTTTCAGGAAGACATACCAAGGGTTGTATCATATCCACCTCAAGGAACTTCTAACTACATCATTGGGTGGATGTATGATGCAAATAGAAGAGCCCTTATTCTTCAAAGAGTTCTAGGGCAACAAGAAGTCTTTAATTTTCTGAGCTTGAACTTGTCAACATGCCACTTATCAATCCAAGCCAGTCTAGACAAGCTGATAGGTTGGTACGAATGATTCAAGACAGGATTACTCAAGAGTTCAGTCTTAGAAGGAGACAAAGGCAATTAGGTGTTATTATTGGTCAACCGCATGTTGAGGCAGACCCTAAGATTAGCTTTGATGGGGAAAGCTTGACTGAAGGCCCAATGGTAGAGTCTAAGAGCCCTGTCACACCTATAACTAATTCAGCAATTCATTCCCTCAGTGAAGCACCTGCTGGTGAAGGTGTATAACAACCTCTCTCTAGCCAGAGCTTGGAGGCTAAACCAAGCAATGAAGGACACAGTTCTCTCCACCCTGAGTCACAAAGGTCAATGAGTGACAAATGGAAAAGGAAAATGACTTCTGAGGAGATTGAGGAGGAGAGAGAGAGAGGAGGAGGAAGCTAAGGGGAGAAAGTTCCTCTGGGTCTACAGGATTCATGGAAGCTGCAATCAGGGCTGCCCCCAGACCAAACACTCAAATGATGAGTTGAGGGCAGTCAATATTACCTACCTGCAAACCAGGAACTATGACATTGATGAGATTATATCTCCCCCTTAGAGGAACTTAATGAACTAGTTGACATGGAAGTGTCAAGAAAGAGGAAGCAAGCAAAGGATGCAAAGTTACTTCTCCAAATCAAAGAGGAAAGGAGACAAAAGAGATTATACAAGCATGTTCCCACTCTCCCCCCAATTCTAGAAAGTCCTGCACAAGAGGTTGTGGCTCCACAAGAACCTCAAGTAGATAAATAGACTGATAGGATCAATATGATCAACTACTTGAGTGCCACAGGCCTATACCAAGCGTTTGCACTTCTTCCCTTGTCCTTTGAGTACATAGAGTTTGAGTATCTCAAACAACTTGAGCTTGAAGTACTCAAAGAACATAAGGCAACAAAGAGAAAAATAAGGGAAGATGCTGTAAAGTCAAGGGCCACCATTCAAAAGAGCATGAAGAAGTCTGCTGACAGATAGAGAATGGTAAGCTTTATGATGCTGTATGAATTCTCAGGAAGGAGACTTGGTCATATGTCTCTATCTATTATGGATGAGCATATTAGGATGATCAAGCAGAAGATCAAAAGAGGACAACTTGTTTACTTACACTCCCCACCAAGTCAGGTCCCTCAAGAAGTGCATGTTAAGGTTGAAACTTTTAAGATAACACAACCTGGACCACCTACTAAGCCTTAGCAAGCTTCATCTTCTAATCAATAGCTGGGTCAAACTCCCTCTCCTTCTGAATCTGTGAGGGAGGAACACCCAACTAAGCAAGACAAGACTGATCAACAAGGTGCTACAAACCAGTCTTCTCAGTTAAAGTCTTCAAAGAGGAGGAAGAGGATGGCTTCTAGACCAAAGTCAAAGAAGAAGAATAAGTCTAAACCATCTACCTCCATACCATAGGGTGAGTCAGATCAACTTGAGGAAGTGCGTGATGAGGCAGCCCAATCAACTCCAATCCAAATGGCTCCTCTTACATCTTAGAGACCCATCTTATCCTAGACCTTCACAAATAATCAAGAAAGATGGCATGTGATTATAGATCAAGGTGGTGAGAATGTCTACACATAGCAAGACTTATTCAATCTACCTCTACATGATCTATTTGACATGAAAAGATAATACACATGTCTTAGTGATCCTGACTATCTAATGAAGAAGGGCCTGGTGATCATCATGATGAGGACTGTCAACTGATGAAGAGCTTCAAATGTTTTGGTAGCATCAGTCTAGGGGGAGTTTGTAAGAATTCCAGCAAGTCTGATGCAGTCAAAACATTCAAAGCATCCAAAGTCTCTCTGCATGCATGAACATAGTTACTGAAGTAGAAATGCTTTGGAAGTTTTACACCTCACATCAGAAATTCTATAAGTGTAATATCTTCCGAAGCCAAGACCAATATCTTTCCAAGGTATATAAGATGTCTTTCGAAGCTTCAAAGATAAAGTCTTCCCAAGCTAATTTTAGGAAGACAAATTTAGTCCGAAGACTTATATGTACATGCTATTATCTGATGTACTTTTCCATAAAGCTGGACCACCTTCCGTTGCAACTCTGTTTGCGCACTAACTTTCACAAGTTGGTGAAAAGGTCCATTCTTTTTGAATATTGTACATTGAGGTCTTGAGACTGAGCTTTCTACTTTATATACTTTATCCTTTTTGTATTATATTAGGATGTGAGCTAACGCTTGTCATACTCACATTGAGGTCTTATGTACTTTATCCAGCTGGCTTTCAAGTATAGCCGGCTATAGGATGTAGTATATATATCTCAAGTACTTATTACATTAAGGGGATGCTTTATAACACTTTGTAATAGAACATGAGAAGCAATATATTGCAGTCTTGAAAACCAAAAACTTGCATTATTCTCTTTTTCTGTCTCTGTTTTACTTGTGTCTTAGTATCTCCTATAATAGTTAAAACCAGTTCCTTATTTTATATGTTAAGTGTTCTAAAGAAACTCTTCTCACTTGTGTTGTTGTGTTGTAAAAGTGCATCACCCCTTCTAAAAAATCCTACATGTAGTCATACTCCCATCTAACTATTGGTTCCAAGTGAGGGCCTTCAACCATTTGTAAGAAAGTCTTTCCTTTTCATTGACCCTTCCTTTTCTTCATGTTTCAATCCTCTTCCATCTTTGCTCATGCTATCAACTCATGAAGGTTGCTTAGATGATTCCGAATATGAACAACTATCTAAGAGTTGGAGGGATCAGAGTCTTCTAACTTAGCAATATCAAACCTGCTTGAGTGTATCAATGATGGACTGTTGAGTTTGTTAACCTCACCATTCTCTCTTTTCATAACGGAGTTGTGAGAAGAGTCTTGAACCTCCGTTGGAAAATCTTCTTCCTAGGAATGAGAGGGTGAGATGGTAGCTTGTTCCCCTTCTTGGTGTCCAAGAGAGTCACTAATATTATTCTCAGCTTCTTTCCTTCTTCATTGACTTAATAAGAGTTAGTTGCCAAGAGCTGAAGTGCTTGGTCCAAGGTTTGCCTAGGCAAATCAAGAAATGTTTCTCATATGAGGGAATAGAAAGAGCTATCAATGAATGTTAGTTTGATAGACTCCTGCTCACAAGTGATTTTTCTTATAGTAGTACAATTAATGACCTTTTATTGATTTCCTTAAATTCTTCCAAGGTTAGAGGTTTACATGGTTTAGAGGGTGGCTTGGGTGATGGATGGATGATTGATTATTGAGTAGAAGATGGTTAAGTTTGAGGTTTAGTTTTGATTGGGAAGGGAAAAGGTGTTGATTCAAGTTTAGTTTGAGGTTGAGATGCCAGTTTGGGTGTCATCCTTTGTGTACTTAGGTAAACCTCCTTCCTTCTTCCTAAGCGAATGTCAACCTTGATGTCACTAACATGTCGTTGTAGGGTCTTTTCTAACATGGGCCCAACTTGTTTAACAGAGAAGCCATGGCCTGAGATATGCTTTCATTCCGGCTTTTTCTCCCACCCTCTTAACAGCCACAAGTTTAGCCATATGATCTTGTTTCTTGTGGAAGAGCCACAAGATTATATCATTATTATGTGAATCATTTCTTCATGAGAATATCCCTTGGAGCATAAGAAACCAATCCTCTCACTCTTAAATTGTTGCTCTTCTTCTTCTTTCTTTATTTTCTTCTCCTCCTCTAAGGCCAACCTTATTGCTTCCTCTTGTTCTTTCAATAGTACGTTTGCCTTGTCCAACTCCATTAATTTCTCTCGTGATAGGAGAAGCAGTTCTTCACTTTCTACTCCTAAATTGACACGTCTGTCAATAACTTCCACCTCTTCTTGTTGTTGATAGCTTCCTGGGCTGCTACAGCTGCTTTGCTACGTGCAGCAAGTAGTTTCGCAATGGTGAGCTTACCTTTCTTTTTGAGATTTTCAATCTTTTCCTCCTCTAACATTTCTTCTAAGTCATCTTCCTCTTTCCTTTGATGTCTTGGAAGCTTAAGATTTTGGAGATGCTGGTTTAGTGGGTTCAAGTTGGTGAGTGGGAAGTTGAGCTTGTGGTGATAAAGGTGTTTGAAAGAGAGGAGTTTTAAAAAACACTTCACTATTTATCTCAAAGGCTAATTCAGGAATATTCTTTGTGATAATAATATCATTTGACAACAAAGATTACCCAATGATTCCTTACGCAGCTTGAATCTCTACCTCGAAAGATTGGATCATTGCTTTAGAAGATAGTGGGATTGCACTACCTATCCTAACTAATTCAATTGCTAGGTCATTAGTCCCTACATACCCTTAGATATTAATCTCAGATTTAATGTGAACATTATGTTGACCAACTCCTTCCTTAGTGGTGGGTGGTGCATTCAATGTCTAAAGCTCTTGAGCTCCAAAGTACGCCACAACAACATCTGGTAAGGGTTATTCAAGTGAGAATGTCATTAGGAAGTTAGTTAAGAATGTATTTAGATCAAATAGCATCCTTGGGTCCACTTGTACCGTAATTGGAGGAGGCTTAGGGAAAACAGTTGTTTGTTGAACATGGTATTTAGAAGATAGGGTTGCAAGGGCAGCTAGGCTTTGCTCCATGTGTTCTTCACTCTGTACATTCTCCCCCCTTTTGGTAGCATCATCTTGAGAGGTAGATGAGCTGGAGGAAGAGGTCAGAGAGACTTGAATTGGTATATGCCTAACATATTTCTCAATCTATGTTTCAGCTAGTTGAGCCTTGAGATTTTCAATATCAAGTTGTTGAGTGGTAGACCTATCTTTAAAAGTCTTAACCTTTGATTCAAGGATTGAGACATTAGAAAGTAGGTCTCTTATGATGACTTGTAGACTTCCTTTAGCTTCTTCAGAAGAATCATTGGGAGATGTGATAACATACCTCGTATGTTCATATTCACCACCAGATGTGGTTTATTGGCACCCCGGTATCCTCTACGAGGTGATGTCTATTTCACATTCATCAATAGGTAGGGTTGCTATAGACTCATTCCTAGAGATGTTACACTGTCCTGAGTGTCCAATGAGACACTCTCAGTAGTGTCAACAAAATCTACATGAGTCCCCTCCACATCAATGGGAGTCACCTTAGTTTGGCTTTTTTGATAGGGGCTAGAAGTCAAGGGTTTCTCTAGGCTTAGTTGATCTTTAGATGGGTGTCGTAGATCAATATCATGGCCTTAAAGGAACATGAAATCTTCATCAAAATTGGTTAGTACGTTAAAAGGATATGGAAGTTATACCTAATGACCCGAAAGCTTGATCAATATCGAGAGGCATTAAGCTTATAATTTGTGTATCCTTTTGGTGCTCAAGGGAGTATAGTGACTCACTTTAAGAGCTTAAGGTTGGGGTTTGTGGCTTATGGGGTTGAGTCTAAGGAGAGTCAATACCTATATTGAGGTCAAATAGGAGAATGGTTGGACCTCAGGCTGAGTGGGAGCCCATTTTTTCACTCTAGCCTTTTTGTGTTGAACATGGGAAACTTTTTCAATTAGAGTAGATTGAACAAGGGTTCATTTGGAGCATCTCTGGTATCTATACTTGATAGGATGGGTAGGAAGAATTGGCATTAAAGTGGTTGTATCTGGTGTGGGTTCATTACCTATGGGGTTTATAGGGATGTCAACAGGAGCCACTGACTCAATCATACCTGGAAAAAGCTCAATGTGTCTTCCGTGAATTTGGTGAAAACCCTCCTCAGAACCTTGAAGATGCCCGACCGCATGTGACGGACAATAAGGGGGTCTGCACAAACAAACTTGTCTTGGTCTAGCTCATAATTAATGATGTGATGAATAAACCTAGGATACATGTAGAATGTTCCCTTTGAAGGTTTCCTTTGAGGTTGTTTCACACAAACTTGGAGTAGTTGAAATGAAGGCCATTTACCAACCCCTGAACTAGGCATCCAAAATCATATGGAATTTGATCCCAACCTCCTAATTTGTTTGATAGACAATGGAGCACTATGTGAAATATGAATTTCTAGTTGTAGGAAAATTTGAATTTGTAGACCGTTGACCTGCTTACATCTCCACCATATCCCATCTATGCATATGTGTCCTCTAAGTCAGATTTGGGGAATTCAATAGGAGAGCCCTCATCATGAAGTTTCAAGTGCTCCGAGATGGCCTATTTTGATATGACTAACTCCTAGACATAAATCCTTTACTTGATAACCCTAACTCCATTTATAGTGTCATTTTGACCATTTGCCTAGAATTCGAACACATGGTTGGAGTAAACAACAGTGAGGGCGGTGTAGTAGGTGGATTGGGTTAGAAAATGGATGATTTCAGAGAAGTCAACATCCTTTGAAAAGTCAAGTAGCGTGACTTGGTTGTGCTGGGGATTCAGAGCCAATGTGGAAAAGTTTAGAGAAAATGAGGTAATGTGGGAGAGTAAAAGTGAAGATGAAGGAAACTTAGGGTTGTGGGTGAAAGGAGTAAGGAGAGAGTTCGGAAGTATCTAAATGGGGTAAAATGGAGGATGGATAAGGTGAAATGATAGTTTTGGGTATGATTTGATAGGGGTGGTAAGGATAAGTTATTTAAATATTCCCACATCATAAAGAAAATCTTTACCTTCTTAAAAAGTGGGGCCCAAATACTTCCGTTATATAGTAACGCTTTCTTCCGAGAGTATGAGTTTTCCAAGAGTAATTTTTTCTGAATCTAAAATTACTTCTGAAGGTACAATAATCCTACTTTTGAGAGTAATAAATCTTCTGAATGAAGAAGTTTTAACACTTTGGAAATAGATTTGAAATAGCATCAAATGCTCTTTTGAGGCTTAAAGGTTTTCTGAAGATAATACTTACTTAGAGAAAGTTTCTTTCGAAAGACAAATAAAATATCTTCAAGGGGAAAGTTTTGCTTTGGAAGAACTTATACTTAGCAAATTTGAAAAATATACTTTTGTAGTTGGGCTTAATTTGTATGACATAGATAAAAAAACATTTTAAAGAGGTTTTTCAATGGAGATAAGCTAGTCAGTGTTAATCATCCCAATAGCTATGATTAGATATTTCAATCTTTGTTCATCAAATGCTTTGATGAACAAATCAACATATGGTCATTCGAGTAAACTTTGAATAGTTTGATGAGATATTTTTCATGAATATCTCTAATCAAATGATACATGATGTTCTATAATGAAAATGGCACTCTTGTTGTCAATATGGATAGGAGTCTCCATGAAATTGAAACCATAGTTCAACATCAGATTATGAATCCACAACAGCTGAGCACAACAACTAGCAGCTGCAATGTATTCAACTTAAATAGTTGATGTTGAAACACATGATTGCTTCTTGCATTGAGAGGAGATGATCCCTCCAACAAGAAGTTGACATCCTCCTAATGTTGATTTCTTGTTGATATTGCAGTCACCATAGTCATAAACACTGTAGCCATAGAGATTGAAGTCATGATTCCTAGGATACTAGAGACCTAGCTTGGGAGCTCCCTTAAGGTATCTAACGATTCTCTTGGTAGCAACTAGGTGAGACACCTTTGTGGAAGCCTGATATCTTGCACAAATGCAGGTTGTAAACATAATATCAGATCTACTTGCTATGAGATTCATCAGAGATTCAATAATTGCCCTATACTGATGTTGATGAGTATCCTCCCCCTTAGCGTTAAGACAAAGATTATGATTTTAGGGTACAGGGGTCTTTGCTAGCTTACAATATTTCATTTCAAATCTTTCTAAAATGGCATTGACTTATTTAGATTGATTGATAAAAAACCCATCCTTCATCCACTTATTTGAATCCCAAGAAAAAATTCCATTTTCCTATGGAACTCATCTCAAACTTCTTTTTCATAATCCTTTCAAAGTCTTTACACATTTGGTCTTTGGGGAACCAAATATGATGTCATCAACATAGACTAGTATTAGCAAAATCCCTTTTCTTGGACTATCTTGTGAATGATGTCTTGTTAATGGTTTTTCTGGTGTAACCATTCTTGAGGAGAAACTAAGAGAAAGGCTCATACCACAGTCTATGTGTTTGGTGCAACCCATAAAAAGATTTATCCAATTTGCACACATAGTTGGGATGCTATTTGTGTTCAAATCGTGACACACATAGACTTCTCTGTCTATATTTCCATATAGAAATGCAAACTTGACATGAAGCTGGTAAACTGTAAAATTCTTTGATGGAGCATAAGCAAGAGAGATCATCACTGCCTCAAGTCTTGCAACAGGTGCAAAGACATTAATGTAATCAATTCCTTCCTCTTGTGTGTACCTGAGTGGGTATGAGAATGATATTCTCTATTAAGGTGAATCAACAGGGATCGATTATGTAGATACATGTTGCTGCTAGTTTATATGCTTAAATGTAAAAGTATTTCATGTCTTACATATTTGTAATGTTACGAAGTAATGAAAAATGATTAATGCTTTGATGTTTATTTATCTTTAATTCATATGTATGAACTTCTTATATAGGTTTGAGGTTGTTGTACACAGTTCTAAGTCACTAATTATTATGTAATGTGTTCAACCTAGTTGGATGAGTTTTATGCTAATGGCCCATACTTATGGACCATACGAATGAATATATCATGCTTATGGACCGGTCGCACGACTGAACCTGGAGACTAGATCAGTCGTATGATTAAGACATAAGATTGACTCGGTCGCATGACTGAACCTTCAGTCGTGCGTATGACTCAATCGCAAGATTTAGTTGCACGACTGAACCATGCTAATGGTTCTGTCGTATGAATGGAAACCACTAACCTATAAATACCACCTAATTCGTGGAAAAATGAAAAAAAACACTTTGAGAAATACTTCGAATACACATAAACCCTAGCCGTCCAGACCGTCCCAAACAGCCTGTCCTAGTTCATAGTTCGTTCCTGATTGATTCCTACTCGTTTATAATGTTTAGTTCATTCTCACTTATTGGATCGCCAATAAAATTGGATTCCGCATTATTTGATCTCATTTAAATGTGTTGATCCATATGTACCTAGTTTACGATCTTAATGTAATATGTTTGTCATGTCCTAAACATAATAAAACAAATGAGTTGAATGAAACATAATATGTGGTTGTTGATCTTAATGTTAATGTTTTGGTGTATGTTTTAATGTTTATCATTTATTAACGCATATTGAACCAACTATATAGGTTTATGGTTATTTGAATAAATCTTTGTCAAGTAATGATTGAGAAACATATTCAAACTTAGTCGTATGAAGGTTTCATGTGAATGGACCATGCTAATGGTTCATACGCATGAATACTTCATGCCAATTGACCAGTCACACGACTGAACCAGGAAACTGGATCAGTCGCATGACTGAGACATACAGATGACTCAGTCGCTTGACTAAACCTTCAGTCGGGTTATTGACTCAGTCGCATGCTTTAGTCACACGACTGAACCATGCTAATGGTCCAGTCGTACGATTGACTAAACCTAACCTATAAATACCACATAATTCGTGGAAAAATGTAACACTTTGAAGAATTCGACTCCTACTTGTACCCTAGCCTCTAGAACGTCCAAGAAAGCCAGTCCAACTTCATAGATCATTCTTGATCGATTCCTATTTGTTCTTAATGTTTAGTTTAGTGTTATATCGATCGGTTTAACGTTCTCACTGATTGGATCGCCAATCAAATAGGATTCCACACTATTTGAGTTGGTATACATGTAAATCAGTTAGTACTCTGTCTAGTACATTGTCCCTAACAAGTGGTATTAGAGCTTTCCCTCTTGATTTACATGTTAGTCAATGGATTTTGATATAAAAATCGTATTTTTCACGCAAAATGCAATCTTTTTGTGTCTAACAGTGTTTTGGACGTCTCCAGGTCAAAACGTTAACGTTTTCCGGCATACGACAATTAGGGTTAGTGAGAAAGTCGTGTTTTTTCGTCAAAATACCTTAAACCCTCAAATTCTGAAAATTCAGCAGCTTCAATCGCACAATTGACTCAATCGCACGACTGAATCCATACGCATCTCTCATACGCACGATTGGACTCAGTCGTTCATCCATATGTATGACTGAATTGCCAAATCGTATTGTTCATTCGCACCTGTCCATTCGCACGAGTGAGCCATCCACATTGGTTCATTGGCACGTCTAAGCCATCCGCATTGGTTAATCGCACGAATTGTCCAATCGCACTTCTTCATTCGCACAAGTAAAACAGTTTTAGTCCTAAGACCAAAGTCAATAGTAATGGTGGATCAATATTTAGCGTTCACCGCATGAAGGGATTCTAGGATTCAAAATATATTGCTTCTAGAAAATGAAGTGGGAAATCATAACAAGCCCCCTAAGCTCATAATGTTAGATGATTACCCCCAATGGAAGCAAAGATGAGTAGATCCCAATCTGTGGGAATCGATAGAGACAGGATATAGCATGCCTGTAGGTACAGATGGAGTCAAACTTACCTTAGGTGGTATGATTGATGGCCAAATGGTAAAGTACAATGCAGAGAAGAAAGTATATGCATTGCTAACTCAGTCAATTCTTAAGGACATCTTCCATCAATTTTCTGAGAACAAGCAAGCTAAGAAGCTATGGGATGCATTGCAAAAGAGGTATGATGGAAATGCATTGTTAAAAGCTCTAAAGGCTAAAGCGTAGAAGAAGGAGTTTGACAACTTCTCGTCAATGGGAAAGGAGAGCTTGGATGATGTCATTGATCGGTTCTACCACTTAATGAGTTAGTTGCACACTCATGGAGTCACCACGTCTATGGAAGACAAAGTTTCAAACTTTGCAGATGGGTTGCAGAGAAGTGGGTTTCCTTTGTATCCAACTTTGGACAGAATGATTTGCTAGTGAAGTTAGATATCAACGACTTCATTCTAAAGCTGAGAGAGGAAGAGTTTAGGATGAAGTACAGGTCCTAAAAGTCTTCATATGATTAGAATCTGACACTATACAACTCAACTCCACAAGCCAAAATGTTTGGAGTGCTACTTCAAACGGAATTTGTGTCGAGTTCAGCTAGTCTATCTCAAGCTACCACTTCAGGATCTGACACGTCAGGGTCGTCTTGTACCTAATACATAGCACCTGAAACCAATGCTACAAAACTGAAGACTGAGAGTCTCAGGAATGTTACAGTGGAGGTAGCAAAAGAGCACATGGATCTCTTAGCAGTTGTCGTTCACTCCTATGATGGACTACTTGCTAGGAAGATTGGGAACTGCCATCTGACAAAGGAGGACTACGAGCAGGTAGACGAGACATAGCTGGAGAGAATGGACATCCGGTGGGCCTTAGTAAGTGTTGTTTGGAGAGCTAAGAAGTTTGTCAAGAAGACTGGATAGAATTTGATTGCTACTAAGGACACAACTTTTGGTTTTGACAAGACCAAAGTTACCTGCTTCAACCGTGAGGAGAAGGGGCACTTCAAACGTGAGTGTGTGAAGCCCAAGAAGACAGGAAATGGAAATCCATTTTCATCCTTCAATCATCAGGATAAACCCACAAGCAGTCCTACTTCATCAAGCAAGGATCCTAAAGCCTTGACTGCTCACGACGATGAAGGACAAGATTGGAGCTTTCGTTTTGTGTCTTCGGGAGAATCCAACATTGCTAGAGTTGAGGATCTAGATGACGACTCAGCAAGTGAAAGTGATATTGTAGTGGAACTCGCGATGTCAAATATTGAAGAAACTACAACTGTGGTTGATCACCTGCCTGAAGAAGGAACAAGTTCAACAAGTCCAGAATCACTAGAACCAGCAAAGTCAGACTTTGCTTTGATGGCTAACGCAACCACACCCTCTCAGGTAAGTTCCACTACTCAACTTTTCACTAATCATGCTTGTTCTGATTGTAATAAATTTAGGTAAAGCATTGATTTAAAATTTGCTAGGTTATTAGACCATAATTATAACTTAGTAAAGGACTTGCAACTATGCACAGAAGCGAATAGAGTCTTAAAACAAAATGAGCACAGTTATAAAGAAAAGATAGACTTTTGAATAAACAACATAGGGAAACTGAAGTTGTAGCTTTTAACCAAGCTAATGACATTAAGTTCTATCTAAACTCCCTAGAAGACACTAAGAAACAAAAAGCAGGTTAGGAAGTAGAAGTAAATTCATTAAAACAAAAACTGCATAGTTGGACAAGTTCTTCTCACATTGTCCAACACTTAGTGAGAGAACACAACAATGGGGAGGGTTTGGGATATAAAGTGGTTCCACCACCACATGAGACCTTGATGAATGCCAAAGTAAACCAATAAATAATAACCAAATCAAGGATCATGTGGTGTCCACTCCTCTTGTAAGTGATCCAGATTCCACATGTAAACAAAATGAATATGGCACTAAACAAAAGGATGCCATTTTAAAATCAAAAGGTAAAATGCCTTGGTAAATCTAGATGAACAATATGAGAAGGTTAAAGTAATATCTGGTTCAACCAAGTTTAATTCTGAACCTAAATAGGCCAAACACGTTAACCAATCACGCATATCATGTCTAAGTGCAGGTAAACAAAAGATTAAAGATGTAAATAACATTCAAACAATTAATTTTCTTAAACAAGTTAAACCATTAAAACAGGAAGTGATTAATCCCAAATTGAATAAAGTCACACAAGTTTCACATACTTCTCCACAGAAACAGTTAAATCGTCAAGTCGAAAGTAGATCATGCTACAACTATGGAAAGTATGGTCACATCGCGTTTTACTATTCTTATTATCAGACACCAAAGAAAAGGTTGAACTTTATGGCACCAAAGCAAGCTCTTCCAAAAGAACCTCCATGACTCCACCAAAAAGAGTCAGTGAACCTAAAGTTCAACCTATTAGCTAGTCGTCTGTTTAGCACAACCAGGCCTTACACAAAGCTGGCTTATGGAAAGAAAAGTCTATGTATGGTAATAAGAACAAGAAGACAAATGATCTTCCCTCACCCTCTAATGTACAATGGGTAGAATTTATGATGTGTGGTGCCTCTGGGTCACCTAAGCCAGTAAGGCTTGGGTCCCTAACCTTAAGTAATGTTTTCAACTGAATGTGCAAGGTGTTTGCTATAGTGCTGAAACAAACACTTGGATTGTAGATAGCAGAGCATCAAGGCACATGACTGGAAACCGGGCACTCCTATCAAACGTCAAACACATCAAAGGAGGTCATGTTTCATATGCTGGAAACAAAGGAGGATACATCACAGCTCAAGGGGAAGTGGGGAATCAGAAAGTAAAGTTTGACAAGGTAAACTATGTTCAACTACTTCAAAATAATTTGCATTCTGTTTCCCAATTATGTGACAAAGTATTTAAGGTAGTTTTCGACAATAAGAAGTGCTATGTCCTAAAAAGGGACTATGTGATTCCAGAGGACCAAGTCTTAATGTCAGCCTCAAGATATAATGACCTTTACGTCTTGGATCTATCAAAGGCCTCCACAACGGATCATCAAGTTCTGTGCTTTTTGTCAAAAGCTACTGAGAAGGATTCTATCTCCTGGCATAGTAGAATGGGGCACATTAATCCATGGAAGATGAACCACTTGATCCAGAATGATCTATTGCGAGGTGTAAATTTCAAAAACTTTCAACTCCTAGATTTTTGTGTCGCCTGCAAGAAAGGAAAATAGACAAAGAAGTCTTATAAGGCAAAGAAAGTTAATTCCATAGAACTGCCTCTTGAGCTTCTTCACATGGATCTGTTGGGTCCAGTCAGTACAAGAAGCATGGCAGGCGCTTGTACTGCTATGTAGTTACAGATGACTACTCAAGATTCTCTTGGGTGATGTTTTGAAAATCAAAATCAGAAACATTTGAGTCATTCAAAGAGTTAGTAACTACACTGGAGTCACTCTACAAGCTGAATGTAAGACAAGTACGCTCAGACAACAGAACCGAGTTCAAAACCAATGGATGGAGGCTTTCTGCAAAGAAAAGGGAATTGTGCACCAGGTCACTTCTGCCTACATTCCTCAGATGAACGGATTTACTGAGAGAAAGAATCGCACCTTCATAGAGACAACACGGACAATGCTAGCAGACTCGAAACTGCATATCAAATTTTGGAATAAGGCAGTTGCCAATGCATGTTACACATTAAATCGAGTTCTGGTGGTTAAACGACATGGAAAAACGTGTTACTAGCTGCTACAACGACGTAAACTTAATCTAGAGTACCTCGAACCATTTGGAGTATCATGTACATTGTTGAAGAAAACTCAAGAAGGCAAGTTTAGTGAGAAGGCTGAAGAGGGAATCTTTCTAGGATACAACATACCGAATAAAAGAGTGTACAACAACTCAACGGGTCAACTAGAAGTGTGGTGTAATGTCGACGTTCAGAGATACACCACTCCTCCTGCTGGAAAAGGACCCGCATTCTTTTTGACTATGATGGATTCTTCAAGTCCTTCAAAATTCCTCTCTCCACTTCTGACGATGAGTTAGCAGCAAAATGATGTATGATGTCTTAAACACACCATCACAAGACTCAACATCATCTGGTTCGCAAGGTGAATTGTCTAACCACTCAGGGGGAGCACTCGAGGTAAGTGACTCCTCCTCTGACAATGAAGCCGTGGAAATTGATCAGAACAATCACGAGCAACTGGTTCCAACTACTGTATGTTCACACACATCTGACTTAGATGCCTTTGAGTCTTTGGAACCTCACACTCCTACAGCCTCAGATACGAAACCAAACGTTCATAAGCTTGATTTTGAGGTAGTTTTTCCCACCAATCCGGATCACACCTAAATGTCTATCATCCTCTGGACAATGTCATTGGGGATGTCAAATCAGGAGTTCAGATAAGAAATCAACTGTATTTATCTTATTATGCCTCAGTAATGGAGAAAGGGTATCTTCACGATGGTGCTTATCGTTGTTTTGTGTCTCAGTTTGAGCTATAATACGTCAGTGAAGCCCTAAATGATGAGGCATGGGTGAGTGCCATGCAAGAAGAACTTCTTCAGTTCAAGAAGTTAGGTGTATGGACACTAGTAGATAGACCTAAAGGTGCTAAGGTCATAGGCAACAATGGGTCTTGAAATGTAAGAAGAAGACCAAGGTGTTATCATCAGCAACAAGGCTCGACTGGTAGTTCAAGGATTTCAGCAACTCGTGGGAATTGATTAGAATGAAGTATTTCCACCAGTGGCGAGAATGGAAGCCATCCGTATCTTCCTAGCCTATGCCTCTTACATGAAGAGTAAAGTTTATAATTTGGATGTAAAGAGTGCATTTCTTCATGGTGAAATACGGGAAACAGTGTATGTCAGTCAACCCGAAGGATTTGAGGATCCATATCATGAGGACAGAGTTTACAAACTGGATAAGGCTCTCTACAGGCTTCACCAAGCCTCGAGAGCATGGTATGAAAAACTCTCAACTCACCTTGTGAAACACGGATTTTGCAAAGGTGTAATTGACTGTACACTGTTCATGAAAGAAAAGGATGGTGATCTACTGCTTGTTCAGATTTATGTTGATGACATAATATTCGGTTCCAAGAATGAAGACTTATGTAAAGAATTTGAAGCAGTAATGAAGGCAGAATTTGAAATGAGTGCCATGGGAGAGATGAAGTTCTTTCTCAGGTTACAGGTGGATCAACACCAAAGAGGATATTTCTACATTAGACAATGTATGTAGGGGATATTCTCTGTCGGTTTGACATGGAGAATGCTTCCGCAACTGGCACTCCACTTGCTACAAACCATGATGTAGCACCCACCAAGATGGTGATCTAGTTGATGCCACCATGTACTGAGGTGTTAGGACTCTAGAAATATTGACATGTTGTCTTTATATGTCTTTTTACTTTTTGTAATAGTATAGGGACTAGTTTGTAATTAGTTAGTTCCTGTGTTTCATTATAAATAGCTTAGACAGTTAGTTAGTAAGAGAGAACGAACCGCTGCTTATTACTTTGTAATTGTCTTTGCTTGATATTAATGAAACTATGAATTTTGTTCATATCTTGCTTGAATTCGATTACTTTGTTTGTGTTTTCTTTGAATTGTGCTCATACATCATCACAGATTATCTCAATTGATCCTATCACAACTTCATGCACAATGTCCGGGGTATAGCATATGACATTGATCCGGAATGAAAGAGGAAAGATAAGTGATGAGTATACTTGCCCTATGTACTGGAGTCAGCTTCGTGCATAATGTTTGAGGTCTACGATAGACCTCAGGCCTAGTATACAGCTTTGTGCATAATGTTGGAGGTAATGTACATGTCATCGGAAGTAATAAATGTATGAAAGATAAGTAAGGAAGTTTTTGAATGAAAGTGAATGATAATGATGTACGAGGAATGAACAAAAGTTAACGAACGAGTGATGAAGATAATAATGATATTATCTATTTGTACTATGATGTTTGAACGCGTAAGAATAGAAAGAATGGTTTTGAAAGAAAGTAATGTTATTTTATTTTAAAACTAGAACTCACTTAGCTACGTTGACTTTTATGTGTTTCTAGTTTGGAGGTGATTGTTGTTGAGGATGACACGGGTGGGCTACTTGTCTCATTGTGGATGGCATTCTTTTGTATAATGTTTTGGCATTGTAATGCGAATAAACAATGTTTTGTAATGAATGTTGTATTATTTTGCAAAAACGATTATTATAATGAAATGAAATGTTGTTTAAATATTTCAGCTGCAATGTTTTATTGAAGTTAATGTAAATATATGTTTTATATGCAATGATCGACCAGTTGTGAGCATACCGGGTGTTGGATCCTATATGCCCAAGACACATACAAGATTGATCTGGTTAGTACGTTATGATCCAAGTCAGGTCATACCCAATAACAAGCTACGTAAACACCAATTAATATTTATTGTTGATGAGATCAAACAAATAAATATTGACACCAATTAGAAAATTGGTTTTCTAAAACTATACTTTTGTAAAAGAACAACATTATATAGATAATTTGTTCAAGAGAAATTATTTGTTTCATTATTTAAGTTGGTTAAATAACATCAAATAAAAGTGTGTTATTGTTATAAAATTAAAAGAGGTTTTAGTTTTATAAAATTAAGGGCTAACACTGTAACATTTTTTATAAAACTAAAATGGGGGAAACCATTTTTGATAAGACCATTCGGCCGCCCTTAGTGGTTGTGGGTTTTGTGTTGTCTTGTCTTGTGGAAGACTTACGGACTCTCACACTTGCTCTCTCCCACATAATACACTTTTCTCTACACACACAAAACACGTTTCTCTCTAAAATAAGCTGGAATTTTCCGATTAAAGAAGCTAAAGGGAGCTGAAAGTTTCATTTTTCTTGGCTGCCCTTCAAGAACTTCTTGAAGATTTCGCATTGTACAAGAGGGTTTGATCTTGGTGTTTAACTTTCTACCATGTTGTGATGACAAACAAGTGTGGTCAACTTAGTGGCTATGGTTATGCACTCATGTTTGTATGTTTATGCTTGTTTGGATGATTGTTGTTTGATTGTTTGGTTGATATTTGGATATGCATTACAAACTCATTAACAATTTTACAAGCTGAAAATTGATGGTTCTTTATCATTAAGTGGTTAATAAAAGGTTATTAAAAGGATTAATGGTTTTAATAAAAGAGGTTTTATTAAAAGTGAACCATAGGGTACCTTGTATTTGAAAGCATGCAATTATAAGCTACATAGAGTTTTCTAAACTTAGATTATGAAAACTTAAAATTTCTTTTATAAAAAAAGTTTAACACCATCCTTTTGCACAACACTTGAGTCATTTGGAAACTCATAATGGGACAAAGGTCACCTAACCGTGTTAAGGGAACTTGTGATATGAGGTAGGGATGCCATATTTGTGGGATAAACGTCACCTAACCACTTATGTTGGAAAACTCACATGTGTGTGCAAGTAGGGTAACTTGATTTGCAAACCATGTTAAATGGATCACCTACAATATGGTTTACAAAGGTGTTGATGGGATAAACATGCCGACTATACATATGATGTTTTAAAGTCGATCCCATACCCTAGAAGTTGCAAGGGGTTGGCATTGTCAAAACGTTTACTACCTTGTTAATTTAATAATGGGATAAAGGTCACCTAACCACTATTTAAATGTAACGTTGGATTCAAGATTTTAAAATTGTGTAAGACACTTAAAAGGGGTTTTAATTATTAAAATATGAACAATATCGAAAATACTAATACTGTACTTTGTATATTTTGTAGATGGCCACTAACAATAATGAAAACAATGAAATCCCGTCCGCTCACTTACTATCACTAAGGACCATTCTCCAAAAGGAGTGTATAAACCATAATAATTTTATTGATTGGTTTCGGAACTTGAGAATTGTTCTCTAGAAAGAGAAACAATTATACATATTAGACGCTCCGATTCCCGATCAACCTAATGAGGATGATGAGGAGGCCTACAATAATTGGTTAAATACACTGAGGACTCAGTCCAAGTATCTTGCCTCATGTTGGCAAGTATGACTCCAGATCTCCAAAAGGAGTATGAACATCATGGAGCATACGACATGATAACACAGTTGAATGAAACGTTCCAACAACAAGCACGGGTTGAGCGCTCCGAAACAGTAGCACTCCATGCGTGTCGTATGGACGACACCCAATTTGTTTCATCTTATGTACTTAAGATGAAAAGCCACATCGACCGCCTCGAAAGGCTAAATTGTCCTGTCTCGAAAGAGTTGGCTACGGATTTGATCCTCAACTCTTTGTCAAAAAGGTTTAACAACTTTGTCATGAATGTTGCACCCTGAAAGGATCATACATGCCAACTCAATGGGTGAATTGATGATTGTTCAGCTGGAATCCCTCAAGTCCAAGATGCAATGCGGATGAAGATATGCAAGAAAAATATCAAGTGTTATCTTCCGCATTAGTCAATGCGGAAGACAAAAATTTGATGCGGACAAGTGTTTACTCTTCTGCATTAACTAATGCGGAAGACATAATACTTATGCAGAAGAACAAGTTACTCTTCCGCATTGACTAATTCGGAAGAACAACAGATGATGCAGACAAGACTTTGATCATCCGCATTGACAAATGCGGATGACCAACCAAATGCGCACAAGTATTTGTTCATCCGCATTAACCAATGCGGAAGACCAACATCCTAATGTTGATGATCAAGTGGAAATGCTGATCAAGATTAACTCATCCGCATTTGTCAATGCGGATGAACAAGTAGAGATGCGGATCAAGACTTAGACTAGTTTCTGATGTAATAGGTCAGGGGTAGTTTAGTCATTTTGTAAAGGCATCTTGTCTTGTCTATAAATAGAATAGTTAACCTCGTACTGACGTGACGGTTGATAGACAGAGGATTTTTGTTGTAATTATTCTCAGTAATTTGTCTCACAACGCGAAGAAAAGGAAACAGACCAAGAAGTCTCACAAGGCGAAGAAAGTGAATTCTATTGATTTGCCTCTCGAGCTTCTACACATGGATCTGTTTCGCCCTGTCAGTATAAAGAGCATTGCTGGAGATCTATATTGCTTTGTAGTAATGGATGATTACTCAAGATTTTCTTGGGTGATGCTTCTGAAAGCCAAATTAGAAACTTTTGAATCATTCAAATATCTAGTAACTACTCTGGAATCACACTACAAGCTGAAAGTAAGGCAGATTCGATAAGACAACAGCATAGAGTTTAAGAATCAGTGGATGGAGGCATGCTGTAGAGAGAGAGGTATTGTACATCAATTTACTTCTGCCCACACACCACAAATGAATGGTGTTGCTGAAAGGAAAAATAGGAACTTCATAGAGACAGCCAAGACAATGCTAGCAGACTGGAAACTGCATATTCAATTCTGGAATGAGGCAGTAGTTAATGCATGTTACACACTCAATAGAGTCTTAGTGGTCAAACGACATGGGAAAACATATTATGAACTGCTCCAGTGACGTAAACCCAACCTGGAGTATGTACAACGGTTTGGCTCACCATGCATGCTGTTAAAGAAGACTCAAACTAGGAAGTTTAGTGAAAAGGCAGAAGAAGGCATCTTCCTTCGATATAACATACCACACAAGAGAGTTTACAACAACTCAATGGGTCAGGTAGAGGTATGGTGCAATGTTGTTGTTCAAAGATACACCACCCCCTTGCTAGAAAAGGACCTTATTTCTTCTTTGACTATGATGGATTCTTTAAATCCTTCAATCTACCGCCATCTCCTACTGATGATGAGCTGTCTACCACGATGATGTACGATGTTCTGAACACTCAACAACCAGACTCAACGTCAATAGCTCCATTTGATGATACTTTTAGCCCTTTAGGGGAGAGCTTGAAGTAAGTGATTCTTCCTCTGATGATGAAGTCGTTGAGACTGAAAATGTGAACTAGGAGAACAGGTTCCCACCAATGAAAGTATACAAGAATCAAATCTTGATGCCTCTAACACTTCTGAACCTCATACTCCAACAACTACAGATACTAAACCTGGGTTTTAAAATCTGGATACTGAGGTAGTTGTTCCCTTCTCCCGGATCTTGGATTAATGTTTATCATCCCTTGTACAACGTCATTAGGGATGTTTGATCAGGAGTACAGACACGTAATCAGCTATACCCAGCTGATTATGCATCAGTCATGGAACAAGGTTATCTTCACGATGGTGCATATCGATGTTTTGTGTCTGAATTTGAGCCAAAATATGTGAGTGAAGCCTTAAACGATGAGGCATGGGTTAGTGCAATACAAGAAGATCTCCTGCAGTTCAAGAAGTTAGGAGTATGGACCTTGTGGATAGACCAAAAGGTGCTAAGGTTATTGGCACTAAATGGGTGCTGAAGTGTAAGAAAGATGACCAAGGGGTCATAAGCAGGAATAAGGCTAGACTTGTAGTTCAAGGATTTCGACAAGTCGAAGGAATCTATTACAATGAAGTGTTTGCACCAGTGGCACAGATGGATGCTATTCTTATCTTTCTAGCCTATGCCTCCTACCTGAAGATTAAAGTTTATCAATTGGATGTGAAAAGTGCATTCCTTCATGGTGAAATCTGTGAAATAGTCTATGTCAGTCAACCCGAAGGATTTGAGGATCCTTATCATCGGGATAGAGTTTACAAACTGGAAAAGGCTCTTTATGGGCTCCATCAAGCCCCTAGAGCCTGGTATGAGAAACTCTCAACTCATATTGTGAAACATAGTTTTCACAAGGAGTTGTTGACTGTACATTGTTCATCATAGAAAAGGATGGAGATTTACTACTGGTACAGATATATGTGGTTGACATAATCTTCAGTTCCAAAAATGAAGAATTTTGTAAAGAATTCGAATCTCTAATGAAAGAAGTGTTTGAGATGAGTGCCATGAGGGAGATAATGTTCTTTCTTAGTTTACAGGTGGATTAGACAACAAAACGAATCTTCCTGCATCAGACCAAATATGTATGAGATATCCTCAATAGATTTGACATGGAGAATGCTTCAGCTGCTAGAACTCCACTTGCCATAAACCATGATGTGGCACCTAATGAAAATGGTGATCTGGTTGATGCCACCATGTACGGAGGAATAATCGGATCCCTAATGTACCTCACAGCCTCTCATCCTTATATTATGTACGCCACGTGTTTATGTTCCAGATATCAGGCAAAACCGAAAGTAAATCATCTCATCATAGTTAAAAGGATATTTCGCTATCTGAAGGGTACTCCAACACTCGGGTTGTAGTATCCTCATGGCAATGACTTTGAGCTTACAACGTATAGTGACTCGGACTATGGTGGTTGCAAAATGAATTACAAGTCAACATCAGCAGGATGTCAGTTCTTTGTTAGATAGTTAGTCAGCTGGCAGTGCAAGAAGCAGACATCAGTTGCTCTGTCAACATGTGAAGCTGAATACGTTGCTGCTGCAAGTTCCTGTTAGCAAATCTGTTGGATTCAATAGCAAATGCGTGATTACGGTTTGCAATTTTCTAACACCCCTATTTTTGTTGGTAATTCTCCTGCAATTGCTGTCACCAAAAATCCGGTCCAACACCCTAAAACAAAACACATCGGCATTAAATAATACTTTATACGTGACTGTTTTGAAAACCAATTAATCATGTTGTTAAAATTAATACTGATTTTCACGCGTCGACCTCTACACAAAAGCATTTGACAAACCACAGTTTTTAAATCTTTTAGAGGTCAATGTCGTGAAAAAGAAAAGTGATGTGATTCAAGAAGACTACAGTTCTAAGTCCGACAATTAGGTTCTTAGTTTATTATTTATATTCTATTATTTTATTTTTATTTTCCTGTCTATTAAATCCAATAATACAAAAAATTTTCGGTTTTAGATTTTTAGGGGGGAATAGTTTTGTCTAGTATTTAATTCGTTGTAGTTGTTAGTTACTTATAAAAAACCAGGGGGAGGGCAGGTTAGCTGAAAGAAATGAAATCAAATATGTGATTTTGCTTCAAAGCTTGTGGAAAATGATAGTACACTAGGAACAAATTGGTTGGGACTTCAAAAGTAATTTGTTCAAAATGCGAAATTCAAATTACAAGTCTGAGAAGTCTAAGCACAACAAAAAAATGATATTAAGCTAGTCTGCTACTGAGGTAACATAGAGAAAGTAGACCTAGCGGTTCCTAGTTCATTATATGATGTGTCGATAGATTCAACATAATAGATGAGTAGACTTCATTGGTGAACTAAAATTCAAACTAATTTGTTCAACTAGCTATTGATTCTCATCTTATTCCAGGTTAACACAATCAACGTACTTCTAATAAGGGGTGACGAGCAAAAGAAACGCCACAAATGTGTGTGGATGACCATAAAGATGAGCAAACACATGAAAAAAGGGCTAAAAGCAATCAAGCTAATGACTAATGTCCTTGGTGCTTAATGTGCAAAAGAAACAAATACTATTACAAGAAGATTCGTTGTGTGCCTCTCTACTATACGATGGCACTAACCTGAGGAAAAACATAACCTAAATATTCTAGATTTTATTGTTATTTCCGCCTCTCTGCTGTGCGATGGCACTAACCTGAGGCTTGGCATCTCTTTGAAAGCTCTTCGAATAGTTTCTTCTTGTCAAATACTCGTAGACCGTTCAAAACTCCTAAGAAATGTTGATTACCATATGTGTTGAAAGTGAGATACCTGTATGATTCCATAATGATCTTTATAGAACCTAACTAATCACCAATGTGAGTCAAAAATCTGTGTATGGATTTAAGTGGACAAAATACTGACGATCATCGTGGTTGTAACTCTTGAAAGTCAAAATCATTGTGTGCATCTTATAGCACTAGTATGATTTCTTGAAAGTGATATTGACTCTCAGAGAAAATACGAATCTTGCATCAAAGTGCATGAAAGTGATATACTTGTATAATTCCATAATGAATCTTTATAGATATGATTAAATTAAGTTGAAGTTGTTCTGCTCAAACCCAAAACTACAAAAATATGTCTTGTTTCTTTTAAATTTCAATTTGTTTTTCTATTTTCTATTTTTGTTGCGTAGATGTTGAACTAGACAACTAGATGAATTATGTGAATCACTCACTAAAAGGGGTAACGTC
Organism: Flaveria trinervia; assembly: GCA_025506515.1. NCBI lineage: Eukaryota > Viridiplantae > Streptophyta > Magnoliopsida > Asterales > Asteraceae > Flaveria > Flaveria trinervia. The sequence continues at coordinate 31,400,817 of CM046446.1, forward strand.
TGAGGTGACCAATCGGTTCCAAACTAAATGGATCACATCTGAGGTGATCAAATGGTGTTAAATTAAATACTCATGTCTGAGATGATCAAAGGTCATAATTTATATTTCAAAAGTTCAAATTTTAAGTGTTTGAAAGTGTATGAGTTAAGCTCATAAGTATGAGCCAATCGCAGATTGGATCATAAGTATGAGCCAATCATACGATTAAATCATAAGGATGAGCCAATCACACGTTTGAACCATAAGTAAGAGCCAGTCACATGATTGGACCATGAGTATAGGACACACCATGGCTATTGGACCACAAGACTGAGCCAATCGTACGAATGGATGAAGTAGTATGAGCCCGTCGCACGACTGATATCCATTCAAACGGCTGAAATCTAGTCGCACGAATGAAGCATGCGTATGGGTTCAGTCCCACGACTGAAATTTAAAATAGTATAAATAAGGGGTGAGTCGGTCGTAACCCTTACCACCGTTCAAAGCACTCTAAAATCGCGCATACACACAGATACTCTGCCAAAATTTCGTTTGACTGATATAACCTACTAACTGTGATTCTAACATGTCTTCTACTCATCTACAGGTACTATGCGACTAAAATCGATCCAAATGAATGTCTTAATCTCATCTTAAGGACTGATTATGCTAAAACCTAGAACCGAGACTAAACCCTAAAAATAGACCGCTTAAATAAACATTAAAGTTGATTTAAAGGACATTAAGTGCTATTTAGAGTCTCTGCGGTCCAAATGATTTAAACACGAAGTCTGATACAAAGTTTTGACAAAGATTCAAATCTAGGGTGTTCAACAGTCTAGGATGGGAATGGACATGCTAATGAACTTTAGTCGCACGATTGAGCCATGCGCATGATTTAATCACATGAATGAATCATGAGTATGGGTTCAGTCACTTGACTGACTCAACCACATGGTGTAGTATATGACTAAGTTAGGTCGCAGGCTCAATCACATGACTGAACTCAGCCGCAGGCTCAAGCATACGACTGAACTCAATCATACGACTAAATCTCACTCGTATGGTTCAGTCGCACCACTGAACCAGGTTGATCAAAACAGTTTAAGTTTCCAACTATCTTTTGTTTTACACAAATCTAATGTATATCTTTCTTGTGTTTCAGCAACATGGCTGATAGATGGACGATGAGCACCAAGCATAATAGCTATGCTCACTTAGATGCTACCTCTCAGAATGCTTCCAAGTTTGTTGGGATCATAAGCTTTCTACGTAGATCGAGCATCTACAAGGCTATCTCTACTCCGTGCACACCGTACCGATCTATACAGCAGGCCTTCTGTGAAGGAGCTTTGGTTGATAGATCCTTTGAGCCCCACAGTATTCGGAGCTCGTTCTTCGGACGATCTAAGGCGAGTCCTGGATCTGGGTGAGGATGGTGCCCACCTAACCAAGCTACACTCTCTAACTGCTCGAGGATGCTTCCAGAGGATGATGTACACTAGGGACATCAAAGCAGGTGTGCTCAATAAGAGCAACTTTTTCCCTCAGTTCAAGTACTTGGCTCATGTCATCCTTAAGTGCATAGCATCAAGGAGAGGAGGATTCGATGAGATGTCAGATCAAATCCATAATGCATAAGTTGCTCTGGTGCTGAACCACCCGTTTAGTTTCTCCCACATGCTATTCTCCAAGATGATAGAATATCAAGGCAAGGGCAAGGAAGGCTTCTATATGTAACTAAGGTTTCTATAGATGATTATTGACGAGAAGCTTCCTCTACTGCTGAAAGAGATAGACCATGCCATTGTTATGGAGGTTATGGATCACACTAAAATGGGTAGGATGAACGTCTACCGGGGGAAGCAGGTGAAGCCCCCGATCAGGAGTTTGTTCCGGTATTTGACCAGTGAAGATTATGTGGCGCACTCTCGTAAGAAGTGGCGTCACGATGATAACGACTCTTATGTAAAGCCAATTGAGCTACCCACTGATGACAAGACGACGATGATGACGACCATGATGATGGTCAAGGTGGTGATGCACCTGGTGGAACAGAGAAGTTTGTCTTCCACCAAGACTTCCTGCTCGATTAAGAGGAAGAGTTTGATGATGAGCCACTGGTTAGGACAGTTGTTAACCGGGTTGTGACCACTGACAAAGGGAAAGAGGCGGTTGGAGACGCTAGGCTGGGTCGAAGGGTGTTTTTACAAATGTCACTGATCCTACTTACACCCCAGACCAATCACTCATCTCAAGGGAGCCTATGTCTCCAAGGGCTCTGGAAGAAGAGGATGGCCCATCCCGTTGGGAAAAAGAGTAAGAGACCAAGGTTTACTTTGACATATCTTCTACTACCACTGCCACAGCTACTACCACCACTACCACAGCTACTACCACCACTACCACTGCCACCACCACTACCACACCACTACCACCACTACCACAGTCACCACCACCACTACCACACCCACTAACACAACGACATCTCCATCCACTACTCATACACCTACTTCTCCGTAATCCATTCCCATCCCTCCTCCCATCTTCACCACATCTACCACTACCATAACCACTCACTAAGTGGGTCCCTCCAACCAATCAACATTCACACCCGGACCTATTCTACCCATGGTCGGGTTAGAGGAGCAGCTGGCTAGCCTGAACCGGATGGTGCTAAAGCTTATTGCTACCGATGATCTGAGGGCTACTCAGATCAATTAGCTGATGGCGGTGAATGCGGCTCAAGAAAAGCAAATCGCTCAGCTGAGTGAAAAGAACGCTCAGTATGAGGGTGTGTTAGGCCGAGCTCACCATGAACTAAAAATTCAAAATGAGCTGGTGTTGGCATCGGTAAAGAGGATTGAAGGTCTTGAGAAGAAGAACAAAAGGATCTTGCTAAAACTAAAGGGAACAAAGAGTTATCCGTTAAAGATTAAGGATGGTGATGATGAGGATGATGATGATGATGAGGATGACGATGAATCTGAGGAAGATGATGATGATGACAATGTAGCAGGAGGAAATGGAAAATGAAAAGAGAGTGATGATAATGAGGAGGAAGATCAAGAAGGTGATGCATCTACGTCAGCCTCAAATCCATTAGCGAAAGAGAGGCATACCAAGAGAAATCAAGATCAAGGAGCCTTGTCCTCAGCTTCTCCAGCTAAGGAGACTACAGATCAAGACAAAAGTAATGATTAGATGTTTATGTATTTGAACCTTTTGTACTTGAAATGTGTATTACATTAATGTAATTAATGATTATTTATGTTTAAATGTCTTGTCTAATGATTTGCGTGTGATGTGTTCAATGTTTAACCAAACAGATGAAGCTCAATCACAAATACAAATGATGATGTCGCCCCCTTGAGAAAGTTAAGACTCAACTTCCTATGATTCTTTATTTGCAAGGGATCATCCGAAGATCTGTGAGCTACACTCCGGAGGAGGAGGGATCATCCATGATCTAACAGACGAGCAAGTCACTGAAATGTTTAGAATGATCATGCTAAGATTGTTAAATATGCTCCAGAAGTTGATGTCGTGAGTGATGATGAGCTAAAAGATGAGGATGAGATAGAGATAGAGGATGTCACTGTAGATTGCTATCCACAGTACACTGACCCAGAAGGACATGTTATCCCCAACTTGGGTGAAATATTTGGCAGTGGTACTTTTGATAAGTTACAGGAGATGGAGAAAGAGAAAGAGAAAGATGAAAGCACAACCCAAGCTTTGGATGCTAATGTTGATATTAAGAAATCATAATGGGCAGCTTGTTCTACTGAGATGAAAGCCCAATGCGCACCCCAAAGCAAAATGTCTACACCAATCTTTATGGAGTCAAAAGACATCAGAAAGTGCCTAGCAAGATTATAGTGTGGGCATATTTTGAAGACTTGGAAGTATATGATTTGAAAAGGTAGAAAGGGATTGAGTACTTCAGATATCCACATGATCCGAAGACTCTTCCTAGTTTTGAGCTCAACCGACTAGTATGCTTAGATTTGTTGTATGCAAACATAAGATAGATTCCAGGATGGTTTCACGCTACATTGAAGAAGGAATACCACACAAGATAGATAAACTACAACTTTATCAACATATGTGTGTCATTCATAAGTTTAAAGTTGATCATATATCTGGAAAGCCTAAAGTAGTGCTGAAGTGGAGTCCTCCATGCACAATGTCCAAGATTCCTTTACGGGAAATGCCTCAGGACTTCACTTCACATTTCAAATGGTGGTATTATGACTGCAGGACAGGGGAAGCAGTCATAGTTTTGAACAAACATGGAATGATAGAGAGTATGATGGTATTCGTCCCAATGTGGCTTACTACCTTGTCGGCTGAAGATGTATATACTTTATACAAGTGGCCACTATTCTATGACATGCAAGACATGGTACAAGCTCTTCAATTCCAACACATTATGCGGCCCTGCTTTGCATTCGAGATACATGCGGGAGTCACAAGAGAAGAGAACTACAAGAAGTTCCAAGAACATGTGAAGAATTTTAGACAATAAAGTAAACTAGGTCCAAGGGGGAGTTTGTAGATATATGTTGTTCCTAGTTTATGTGCTTAAATGTAAAAGTATTTCATGTCTTACATATGTCTAATATAATGAAGTGATGAAATATGATATATGATTTGATGCTTATTTATATTTAATTCATATGTATGAACTTCTTGTACACGTTTGAGGTTGTTGTACAAAATTCTAAGTCAGTAATGATTAAGTAATGTGTTCAACATAGTCGGTGGGGTATTCATGCTAGTGAACCATACATATGGACCATACGCATGAATATATCATGACTATGGACTAGTCTCACGACTGAACCAGGAGACTATATCAGTCGTATGATTGAGACATACGATTGACTAAATCGCACGACTGAACCTTCAGTCATGCGTATGACTCAATCGCATGATTCTGTCAAATGACTGAACCATGCTAATGGTTTATTCGTACTAGTGAAAACCACTAGCCTATAAATACCACCAAATTAGTGGAAAAACATAGCACTTTGACAGATACTTCGAATACACATAAACCCTAGCTGTCCAGAGCGTCCCAAACAGCCTGTCCAAGTTCATAGTTCATTTCTGATCGATTCCAACTCATTCTTAGCGTTTAGTTCATTCTTATTTTGATTGAGTTATTGTTCTCATTAATTGGATCACCAATAAAATAGGATTCCACACTATTTCATCTGGTTCAAACGCAGAATCAGTTAGAACTCCGTACGTACACGGTCCTAATATTAAATAATAACAAATAAAGTGTGGTTAAGTTATAAAATAAAAAGGGATTTAATTATATAAACTTATACTTTAAAATCCATGTGAAAAAATTAAATGGGAGGGAACCCATTTTTTACTTTTTCGGCTGCCGTTTGGTGGTCGTTCTTGGGATTCTTTGTCCTGATTAATTACAAAAGCATTACTTCTCTTAACACTCAACAAAAGACCACTCTCTCTCTCACACATTTGCAGCTCTCTCTCTTGCCTATTTTTGGCTGAAAATTCAGATTTGAAAGAGGAACAACAAGAAGTGGGTTTTGGTTATCAACAACCTAACAAGTTAGGTGTGTTTGCAAGAAGCTTGTGGGTGTAGAAGCTTGAGGTATTCTTCTTTGGATGCTTCCATTCAAGAACATCATCTTCTTCATCTAACATCCATCTGTAATATCTTTGTTCTTCGAAAGGTAGCATTCTATGAATAGTCTATGGTTGGTGTTGTTTGATGGCATTTCTTCTCACATACATGACCCTCATTCTTGGGTTTGATTTGTTAGTAAATAAATGACTTATTTCAGCAACTAAAACACGGTTTTTAGCTCTATATATCAGCTGCGTTTTTTATTTAAATGGTTAAACAATGTTTGATAAACTTGTTAAAAACCCAACATTAACGACTGTAATTATATCATTTCCCGAAAGTATAAGACACAAGCTTTAGAAAAATGTTTTCTTTTTAAAATGTGTGATAATTATTTGAATGTTTTTGTAATTTACAAGTTTACTCAAGGTTAATCATGCCAATTTATTTAAATAGGAATTCAAATCTACTAGGTTCAAATGCCTTGGTAAATAAATCAGCTAATTGATTATCAGTATGAACTTGAATGTTAATACATTATGTTCCTAGTCTATGTTCTTAATGTAAAAGTCTTTCATTTCTTACACATGTGTAACATAATTATTCAAAGAAATATGATACGCGTTTGATATTTATTTATCTTTGATTATATCATATTATTATTGTGTTAAGTATAAGACATATGTATGAACTTAATATATAGGTTTGAGATTGTTGTACTCAATTTTAAGTCAATGATAATTGGGAGATGTGTTCAACTTAGTCAGGTGATTATTCATGCTAATCGACCATACTTATGGACCATACGCATGAATGAATCATACTAATGAATCAGTAGCACGATTGAACAAGGAGATTAAATCAGTCGTATGATTGAGGCATAAGATTGACTCAGTTGCATGACTAAATCTTTAGTCGTACATATGACTCAATTGCATGAGTCAGTCCCACGACTGAACCATGCTAATGGTTCAGTCATACGAATGGCAGCTGCAAACCTATAAATACCACTTAATTCATGGATAAACATAACACTTTGAGAGAAACTTGGAATATACATAAACCCTTGCCGTCCAGAGCTTCCAGAACACCTAATCCAACTACATAGCTCCTTCTTGATCGATCTCTACTCATTCTTAACGTTTGTTAAATCGTTAGATTGATCGGGTTATCATTCTCACTGATTAGATCGCCAATCAAATAGGATTCTGCACTATTTGATCTGGTTTCAAGCAGAATCCGTTAATACTCCATACGTACACGATCCAAAGAAGTGGTATCACAGCCTTGGCTTGTGATTTTGCATGGATTCAATTGGTTTTTGGTGTTAAAACTCACGTTTTCAATCAAAAGAGTCACCACTTTGCTTCAAAAGGTGTTTTCTACATCTGCATGCATTAAAGTTTCAGTTTTTTGTCATACGGAAAATTAGGGTTCCTGGAAAGTCATATTTTGTGTCAAAGTGTCAAAATATTCGATTTTACAAACACAGCAGCCTTCAGTCGCACGATTAGCCCATTCGTATGATTGAAGTCATTGGTATACTCCATTCGCATGACTGAACTTAGTTGCATCTCTCATTCGCACGACTGAACCACTCCAGTCAGTTGAGTCTAATCGCCTTTTTCATATGCACGAGTGAATCCAATCGCACGATTGAATTCATTCGCATCCTTCATTCACACGAGTGACCCATTCGCATAGCCCATTTGCATGAGTGAAACTGTCCTATTCTATGTTTACCAAGTTTAAAGCAATGGAAGACCAATTTGCGTCTTTTACTGCTCGAAAGGACTCACGCATCCAGAATCTTCTACTTCTAGAGAATGAGATTGGAAACCATAACAAACCGCCAAAGTTGTTAACGTTGGATGAATACCCACAATGGAAGCAGCGGTTTGAAATCTACTTAAATAGAGTTGACCAAATCTTTGGACATCCATTGAGACTGGTTAGACGGTACCAGTCAGTGGTAATGGAGCCAAGTTGACCTTGGGAGGAATGAGCGATGCCCAGAAGATTCTATTCAATGCTGAAAAGAAAGAGTATGCCTTGTCGACTCAGTTCATACCTAAGGATATCTTTTATCAGTTCTATGAGAACAAGCAGGCTAAGAAATTATGGGAGGCATTGGAAAAGATATATGATGGAAATGCAACTCTGAAAGCACCAAAGGCAAAAGCTTTTAAAAAGGAACTTGATAACTTTTCTTCGATTCGGAATGAGAGCTTGGATGATATCATTGACAGATTGTATCATCTAATGAGTGAGTTACACACTCATTGCATGACTACATCTATGGAAGATAAAGTTTCTAGCTTTGTTGATGGTCTGCCACACAAATGGGATTCATTTGTGTCTAATCTGAGACAAAACAAAATTCTTGCTACTTTAGACATAAATGATTTCATTTTGAAGTTAAGGGAGGAGGAACTACATATGAAATACAAGTCAAATAAAGGATCCTATGTTCAGAATCCTTCACTTTACAATTCCGTTCCAACCCTAGCAGCTACGGGCGCACCACTACAAACGGCATTTATGTCGAGCTCTTTTGTTTCTTCTTCTGCACCTTCCCAAAGTAGTGCATCAGGAACCGAAATGTTAGGGTCATCTGGAACCCAATACATTGTTCCTGAGGCAAATACTACAAAGTTAAAGACCAAGAATCTCAGAAATGTCACAGTGGAAGTTGCTAAAGGGCCCATGGATCTTCTAGTGGCTGTTGTACAATCTTATGATGCTTTAGTTGCAGGTAAGATTGGAAATTATCATCTCGCTCATGAGGACTACGAGCAAGTTGATGAAGTTGAGCTAGAAAGAATGGATATAATGTGGGCATTGGCTAGTGCAGTCAGAAGAGCAAAGAAGTTTGTTAAAAAGATGGGGCAAAATCTAGTTGCCACCAAAGATATGAATTTCGTTTTTGACAAAACCAAAGTCACATGCTTCAACTGTGGTGAAAATGGGCATTTTAAACGTGAGTGTGTAAAGCCAAAGAAAACTACAAATGGAAATTCATTTCTTACGTTCAACCACCAAGACAAGGATAAGATTGGAACTTCCTCTTCAAGTAAAGAGACAAAGGCTTTGACTGCTGAAGGTGATGAAGGTCAAGACTGGTCTTTCCGATTTGTTTCTGAGGGTGATCTAAACATTGCTTTAGTAGATGCATTAGATGATGGTTCTGCAAGTGAAGGAGACATCATACCTGAGCAAGTTCCAGATATCGAATAAGCTATGGATGTTGTTGATCATCTGGTTGATGAAGAGCTTAGAGCTTCAAATTCAAAATCTCTAGTCACCAAAGGATCTAACTCTGCTTGATGGCTGATTCGTCTCATTCCACACAGGTAAGTTCTAAAGATCAATTATTTGAAAAACATGCTTCTACAGAATGTGACAAATTTAGGGAAAGCATTGATGTTAAATTTACTTGGTTTTAGGACATAATGATAATCTAGAAAATGATTTACAACCCTGCACTGAAGCAAATCGTGTTTTAAAACAAAATGAGTGTAGCTTCAAATAAAAGATAACACTTTTAGGATAAAAACTAAGGGAAACCGAGGTTGTTGCCTTAAATCAATCTAATGACATCAAGTTTTATTTAAATTCTTTGGAGGAAACTAAAAAGGAAAAAGTAGTTTTGGAAGTCGAGGTTGAATCATTAAATCAAAAACTGCACACTTTGGCTAGTTCTTCTCACGTAGTTCAAAACATGGTGAAAGAACGAAATAACAGAGATGGTCTGGGGTATGAGGGTGTACGAATGCCACATGCAATCCTTTTGAACACTAAATCTAGACCAATCAATAATAACCCAGTAAATGAGCATGTGGTGTCTACTCCTCAGGTTAGTGATCCTGATTCTATAGGTAAACCTGTGAAATCTGTCACTACACAGAAGGATTCTACATTTAAACCAAAAGAGAAGATTCCTGTTGAACATTTGGATGATAAAATTGAAAAATTAATTTAGGGTCAGGTTCACAAACGTCCATTTCAGAACCCAAAATGACTAATCCAATTAACAATAAATGTGTTAATCATCAAAGTCCAAATAAAATCAAAGTGAAAGATGTTCAAAATGTTAAAACAAATAATTTTGTTAAAAAAAGGGGAAACATCTAAAGGAGAAGTACCCACCAGGACACATCTCAAGCCTCTACAAAACTCAACCTCATATCAAAATGTTTCTCAATCTGTAGAAGGGATATCATGCTACGGTTATGGAAAACGAGGACATATCTCTCCTAATTGTCCTTATTATCAGACACCCAAAAAGAAAATTGAACTTTTTAATAAAAAACCAAGATTTTCTAAACTTAGATCTAATACGCCACCTAAGAGTATTAGTGAACCTAAAGTTCAAAAGATAAGCCAGTCGCATGTTTACCACAAACAGACCTTACACAAAACTGGTTTATGGAAAGAAAAATCATGTAATGTGTCTAATAGTGAAGACAAGAAGAAGAAAGATATGCTCTCATCCTCTAAAAGATAGTGGGTTGAATTCATGATGTGTGATTCCTCTGGGACACCCAAGCTAGTTACGGCTTGGATCCCAAAACTGAACTAATCAATTCCTTTCTATGTGCAAGGTGTCCGCTACAACTCTATCACTAATACTGGGATTATTGATAGTGGGGTGTCCAGGCACATGGCTAGGAATTCGTCTCTCCTTTTCAACGTCAAACAAATTAATGGGGGACATGTATCATTCGCAGGCAATAAATGAGGTTACATGACCGCTCAAGGCAAAGTGGGAAATGAGAAAGTGAAGTTTGTCAAGGTCAACTACTTTTAACAATTGTAAAACAACGTGCTTTCTGTCTCCCAAATCTATGATAAGGGATACAATGTTGTGTTTAACAACAATAAGTGCTACATGTTGAAGAAGGATTATGTTATCGAGGAGGATGAAGTTCTAATTTCAGCTTCAATATATAATGATCTGTATATCTTGGATCTATCAATATCCTCCATAACTGAGTCCACATTCCAATGCTTCTTGTCAAAGGCAACAAAGAGGGATTCAATCTCCTGCCATTGGATAATAGGACACATTAATCCCAAAAAGATGAATCATTTGATTCAGAATGATGTGATGAATGGAGTTACAGTTAAGAATTTCTACCTCCCAGATTTGTGTGTAGCATGTAAGAAAAGAAAACCGACTAAGAAGTTTCACAAGGCAAAGAAAGTTAATTCTATCAATATTCCTCTCGAACTTTTACACATGGATCTCTTTGGCCCAGTCAGCACAGAGAGCATTGCTAGAGATCTGTACTGCTTTGTAGTGACTGGTGATTACTTAAGATTCTATTACGTGATGTTTCTGAAAGCCAAGTCAGAGACATTTGATTCATTCTAGCATCTAGTCACTACATTGGGATCACTCTACAAGCTAAAAGTACGAAAGATTCAATCAAAAAATGTAACAGAGTTCAAGAAACAGTGGATGGAGGCCTACTGTATAGAGAAAGGAATTGTACATCAATTTACTTCTACGTAAACTTCTCAGATGAAGGGGGTTGCTAAAAGAAAGAATCAGAGCTTGATTGAGATGCTTAGGACAATGTTAGCCGACTCTAAACTACCAATTCAATTCTGGAATGAGGCAGTGGCTAATGCATGCTGCACTTTCAATCGAGTCTTAGTGGTCAAACGTAATGGGAAAACATGTTATGAACTGCTCCAGCGACGTAACCCAACTTGGAGTATCTACAACCATTTGGAGCACCGTGCATGCTGTTAAAGAAGACTCAAACCGAGAAGTTTTGTGGGAAGGCAGAAGAAGGTATCTTCTTCTAATATATTATACTAGACAATAGAGTTTATAATAACTCAACAAGTCAAGTAGTAGTGTGGTGCAATGTTGATGCCCAAAGATGCACTACCCCCTTGCTGGAAAATGACCTTCCCTCTTCTTTGACAATGATGGATTTTTTAAGTCCTTCAATCTACTTCCTTATCATCCTGGTGTTGAGTTATCTGCTACAGTGATTATGTTGTTCTGAACACTCCTCCACCAAACTCGACATCATCGGCTCCATTAGATGAAGCAGTTGAGGTAAGTGACTCATCCTTCTAGCCCTTCAGGGGGAGAGCTTGAGGTAAGTCACTTGTCCTTTAAAGATGAAGCAGTTGAGACTGTAAATGTGGACAAGGAGGAACAGGTTCCCACTAATGAAAGTACACAAGCATCTGATCTTGATACCACTAACACTTCTGAATCTCATACTCCAACAACCACAGAAACTGAACAAGGGATTCCAAATTTAGATAATGAGGTAGTTGTTCCCACCACTCCCGGAACTCGAGTTAATATGCATCATCCCTTTGACAATGTTATCAGGGATATTCTATCAGAAGTTCAGACACGAAATCAACTCTACTATGCCGATTATGCCATAATAGTGGAAAAAGGATATCTTTATGATGGTGCTTATCGATGTTTTGTGTCTCAATTTGAGCAAAAATATGTATGTGACACCTTACCCAATGAGGCATGGGTTAGTGCTATGCAAGAAGAACTCCTTCACTTTATGTAGTTAGGAGTATGGACTCTGGTGGATAAACCCAAAGGTGCTAAAGTGATTGGTACTAAATGGGTTCTTAAGTGCAAGAAAGATGACCAAGTGGTTATAATCATAAACAAGGCTAGGTTTGTCATGCAAGGGTTTAGACAAGTGAGGGCATTGACTACAATGAAGTGTTCGCACCTATGGCAAGGATGTAAGTAATACGTATATTCTTAGCCTATGCATCCTACATGAAATCAATGTTTACCAATTCGATGTGAAAAGTGCATTCCTTCATAGTGAAATCCATGAAACTATGTATGTCAGACAACTCGAAGGATTCGAGGTCCTTATCATCGGGATAGAGTTTATAAACTGCACAAGGCGCTTTACGGTATTCATCAAGCTCCACGAGCCTAGTATGAGAAACTCTCTACTCATTTGGTGAAACATGGATTTCGCAGAAGGGTTATTGACTGCATGTTGTTCATCAAAGAAAAGGATGGTGATTTACTACTAGTACAGATATATGTGGATGACATAATCTTCGGTTCCAAAATTGAGCCTTGTGTAAGGAATTTGAATCTGTGATGAAAGCTGAGTTCGAGATGAGTGCTATGGGAGAGATGAAGTCCTTTCTTGGGTTAAAGGTGGATGAGACACCAAATGCAATTTTTCTACATCATTCCAAATATGTAGGGGATATCCTCAGTCGGTTCGACATGGAGAATGCAACGGCTGCTCGAACTCCATTTGCCACGAACCACGATGTGGTTCCCGATGAAAATGGTGACCTGGTAGATGCCACTATGTACAGAGGAATGATCGGACCTCTAATGTACCTCACAGCCTCTCGTCCCGATAATATGTATGCCACGTGTCTCTCTTCCAAATATAAGGCTAAATCAAAAGTAAATCATTTAATTGGGGTTAAAAGGATCTTTCGTTATGTGAAGGGTACTCCAACACTTGGATAGTGGTATCCTCATGATGATGACTTTGAGCTTACAGCGTATAGTGACTTGGATTATGGTGGTTGCAAGATGAATTACAAGTCAACATTAGCGGGATGTCAGTTCTTTGGAAGACGATTAGTCACCTAGTATTGTAAGAAGCAGACATCGGTTGTTCTGTCAACATGTGAAGCTGAATAGGTTTTCATGATAAGCTACTGCTTCCAAATCATTTGGATTCAACAGAAAATGCGAGACTACTTTTTGAAAATTTCTAACACCATTATATTTGTTGATAATTCTGCTGCAATTGTTGTCACTAAAAATTCGGTTGAACACCCAAAAACTAAACACATCGATATTAAATATCACTTTATACGTGACTGTTTTGAAAAGAAATTAATTGATATTGTTAAAATTAATACGGATTTTCAACGCGCCAACCTCTTCACAAAAGCATTTGACAAACCTCTGTTTTTATATATTTTTTAGGTTAATGGTGTGAAAATGAAAAGAGATGAAGAAGAATAGAGTTCTTAGTCTCACAAGTTTTTCTTATTTATCTTTCATTTTGTGTTTTTTATCTTATTTTCATGTCATTTAAAAAAAATCCAAAAACACAAAAAGGTTTTAGAATTTTAGGGGGAGAATAGTTAAGTTTCAGTATTTAATTACTTAAAATAAAAAAAAGAGGGGGAAAGGCAGATAAGCTGAAAGCAAAGAAATCAAATCTGTGATTTTGATTTAAAATTTATGGAAAATGATTGTACACAGGGAACAATTGATTGGGAAATCCAAAGGATTTAAATGTTCAAAATGCTGTGTTCAAATTACAAGTCTGAGAAGTCTAAACAAAATTAAGGAAAAATGATTCTATACTAGTATGCTACTAAGGTAACACAGAGAAAATAGACCTAGGGTTGGTAGTTCATTATATGATATGTTGGTAGATTCAACACAATAGATAGTAGACTTCACTCGTGATCAAATCTAAACTATTTGTTCAACTTGCTATGGGTTCTCATCTTATCCTTGGTTAACACAATCAACGAATTTCCAATAAGGGGTGATGAGCAAATTAAACGCCACAAATGTGTGTGGATGACCATAAAAATTGGCAAAGCACATGAAAACAAATGGTTAAGCACAATCAAGCTAATGACTAATGTTGTTGGTGCCTTATGTGCAAAAGAAAAAATATATGATCTAACAAGATGATAGGTTGTGTGCCTCTCTGTTTTGCAATGGCACTAACCTAAGGTTAAGCATAACCTAAATATTCTAGAATTTATTGTTATTTGTGCTTATCTGCTATGTGATGGCACTGACCTAAGGCTTGACATCTCTTTGAAAGCTCTGAGAATAGTTTCTTCTTGTCAAATACCCATAGAGTGCTCAAAAATCTCCTGAGGAATGTTGATTACCATATAAGTGTGAGATCCACAAATGCTTGGTGAAATAATATAACCTAACTCATCGCCAATGTGAGTCAAAAATCTGTGTATGGATTTAATAGTACAAATATACTGACAATCATCGTGGCTGCATCTCTCGACAGTCAAAATCATTGTGTTTTATACCTCTAGTATGATTTCCTCAAAGTGCTATTGACTCTCAAAAAAAATGAGAATCTAGTATGAAAGTATTATAAAAGGGTCCGAAATGATTAGGATATATTGTATGATTCTATATGAATCTTTCCAGAGATGATACAATTATTTGAAGTTGTTCTGCTAAGGAGGAAAAACAGTTAGATGATGTCTAAAAGGTTTAAATCCCCCTCAAACAAAAACCACAAAAATATGTTCTTTTGTTTTTATTAAAATTGTTTTTGTTTTTGTTTTTTGCATTGCGTAAAGGTCGGACTATGTAACTAGATGAACACTGTGAATCACAAGTTCAAGGATCACGTCTGAGGTGATCAAATGTTTTTAAATTAAAAGCATGACGTCTGAGGTGATCAAATGATGTTAAGTTAAAAAGTTCATGTCTAAGATGATTGTTGTTCATAATGTTTATAAATGTGTTAAATTTTAAGTGTTTGGAAGTGTATGATGTCAAACTCATAAGTATGAGCCAAGGTGCACGACTGAATCATAAGTATGAGCCAATCGTGCATATGAACCATAAGTATGAACCAATCACACGATTGGACCTTGAGTATGGATTATCTATGCGATTAGATAACAAGAATGAACCAATCGTATGACTGGTTGAGTGAGTATGTGTCATTCGCATGATTGAACCCCAGTTGCACGAATGTGTTGGAGCATATATAGTCATATATAGTGTGTCTGTCGCTTGTCTAATAGTCTAAGCTTAATGTAATACACCTGATATTTTGTAAACACATGAAACTGGGTCTTCGCAGGAGCATATGCGAATGAGACTCAGTCGTACGACTAAGCCATGCTAATGGACCAGCGTGCGACTGAGAGATGCGATTGGGACATTCGTAAGACTGAACCATAAGCATGGTGTAGTAATACGATTGGACCATACGCATGGTCCAATCGCACGAATGGGCCTAGTCGCATCTAATATGGGCTGAGGCCTATATATACCAGTTTCAATGTGTATAGAGATTAAGGATTTGAGAGGGAGTTACCCGGGAGCCTAAGGCTACCGGATGAGAGGGGAGATCATGCTCGATCTTCCCCTTGCAAGAGTCTTGATTCTTATGTTGTAACGAGCTTGTAACCATTAGGTTTTATCAATGAAAACCATTCAATTATAGTTCGTATTATTGTTGACTTTTTGGTTTGTGCTGTTGTTTTCCTTCCGTCAAGAACATGTTCAGATGTTTACCGATCCAGCCGACTTCATAGAATGAATCATGCGTATGGGTCTAGTCGTATGACTGAACTCAAAACAGTATAAATAAAGGGGTTATTTGGTTGTATCCTTTACCACCCTTCTAAAACTCTCTGAAACTGCCCATACACACACACTCTGCCAAAACTCTTGATCATTGTGATTACTCTTCATTTGTGCTTCTAACTGTCATTCCATTTATCTGTTGGTACTTGGAAACAAAAATCAGTTCTAATGAATGGTTAATCGAACCCTAAATGACCGCAAAGGTTAAGATCAATAATGGGGACTATACTTTTAAAATACACCACTAAAATGGACACAAATGTTGATTTAAATGAAACTAAATGTTTTTTAGTCTCTGCGGTCCAAGTGAATCCAAACACGAAGTGTAATGTCACATTTTGACAAATATTCAAATTTATGGTATTCAACAGTAAAAGATGCGAATGGAAATGCTGATGAACTTCAGTTGCACGATTAAGCTAGGCGCATGATTCAATCACACGAATGAATCATGCCTATGGGTCCAGTCACACGACTGACTCAACCGCATGGCATAGCATACGACTAAGCTCAATAGCATGCTCAATCGTACGACTGAACTCAATCATATGACTGAACTCATTCGTATGGTTTAATCACACGATTGAAGGATTTGATCAAGTCAGCCAAAATTAAATTGTTATCTCTTACAAACAATCTAATGTATTGTTTCTTCTGTTGCAGCAATATGGCTGATAGATGGACTATGAGCACCTAGCACAACATCTGTGCTCATCTTGATGCTACATCGAGGAATGTGTCTGAGTTCACAGGGATTATCACCTTCTTGCGCAGATCGAGGATCTTCAAGGCCATCTATGTCCCATGCACACCTTACAAATCCCTATAGTAGGCTCTCTGGGAAAGCTCCATGGTTGATAGGTCCCTTGAGCCCCATCGTATTCGGAGATTCATCTTTGGACAACAGATTGAGATTACTGAAGATGATTTAACGCGGATCTTAGATCTGGGTGAGGAAGGAGCCTACCAAACTAAGTTGCATCCCCTAACGGTTCGAGGATGCTTTCTGAGGATCAAGCATGTCGTTGACATCAATGTCGGTGTGCTGAACAAGAACAACATGTGCTCACAATTCAAGTGTTTGGCACACATAATCCTAAAGTGTACAGCCTCCAAGCGTGGAGGGTTTGACAAGATGTCCGACCAAATCCAAAATGCATATGTTGCACTGGTACTGAACCACTTGTTAAGTGTCTTGCATGCTCTTCTCCTATCTGATCGAGAACATGAGGCCAAAGGCCAGGAAGGCTTCTGCATGTACCCACGTTTTTGCAGATGATTATAGATGAGAAGTTTCCTATGCTACCTAAGGAGAATGATGATGTAGTGGTGCTTGAAGTAATGGATGATACCACCTTGGGCAGAGAAGGTATACCGGGGGAATCGGGTGAAGCCCTCAGTCAGGAGACTTTTGGGCATCTTGCCATGAGGACTATGTGGCGCCATCTTGCAAGAAATGGCATCACGATGATAGTGATTCAGATGTGGAGCCCATTATGGTTCTTGTTGATGAAGACAATGATGATGATGATGACTTGATGACGACAAGTTGGTGGAGATGTTGGTCCCACTCAATCAAGGGCCAAAGACTCGTCTATTATATCTCCACCAACTCCACATGGTACTTCTGGTGCACCTGGTAGATCTAAACATGCTATGTTCCACCAAGACTTTCTGTTAGATGAAGAGAAGAGAGTCAGATGATGAGCTTTTTCTCAGCCAAGTCGAGAGCCGTGTTGTGGCTACAGAAAAAGGGAAGGAGGCGGTTGGTAGATGCCAAGCTGGTATTACAGGTGATGACCTGATGTCATGAATCCAACTTACACACCCGCCCAGCCTATTAAGGCAAGGGGAGCCCTAGTTGCCAAGGGCTCAAGGAAGAAGAGGATGGCTTAACCCCATGGAAAGAAGAGTAAGAGACCAAGGTTTCCATTGATCACATCTTCCACCACCACTACCACACCCACTACCATCTCCACTGCTACCACAACTCCCACCACCACTCATACACCTACATCCACCTCACCCACAATACCCAACACAACTCCACCACAAGCCATTTCCATTCCTCATCCCATCTTCACCACATCCATCATTACACCCACCACTCATCGAGCAAGAACATCCACTCAATTCCATTTACACCTGGCTCTACTCTACCCACTATGAGGTTAGAGGAACAGCTGGCGAGCCTAAACAGACTTGTGCTAAAGCTTCTAGTGACAGATGCATCAACCTGAAGTCAAGCGGCACGGGAGAGGCACTCAAAAAGAGCCTCATCGTCTGTAGAGCCAGCTGAAGAACCTCTGGAACAGGGAAAGAGTGATGCTCAATAGCCTAAGGACAATGATGTTATACCCCTTCAGCAAGTCAAGACTCAACTCATTATGATTCATGATTTGCAAGGGATTGTAGAAGGTCTGTGAGCTATGCACCTAAAGAAAGAGAGATCATTCATAATCTAACAAATGAGCAGCTGGCTGATAGATTTAGATTAAATCCAGATGAAATTGTTAAATATGCTCCAGAAGTTGAAGTCTTAAGTGATGAGGAGCTTCAGGATATGGATGAAATAGAGATTGAACATGTCACAGCTGACCACTATCTTGAGTACACTGACCTTGAGGGCAATATTATCCCCAACTTGGGTGAAACTTTTGGCAATGATACTTTTGATAAGTTGGAGGAGATGGAGAAAGAGAAAGAGGAAGATGAAAATAAAGCCCAAGCTTCAGATGCAATTGTTGATATTAAGAAAGCTGAATGAGCAGCTTGTTTTGTTGAAATGAAAGCCTAACATGCACCTCTAAAGCAAAATTCCTACACCAAACATTACAGAATCAAGAGACAACAGAAAGTATCAGGCAAGATCACGTGGGCCAATTTTAAAGACTTGGATGTCTATGCTGTGAAAAGAGAGAAGGGGATTGAGTACTTCAGATATCTACATGATTTGAAAACTCTTCCTGGTTTGGAGCTAAACAGATTGGCATGTCTAAACCTATTGTATGCCAACTCGAGGAAGATGTTGGGATGGTTTGAGATGGCGCTGAAGAAAGAATACCATACCAGATGGGTCAACTTCAGACCTCAACAACCTAAGTGGTTCATACATAAGACTGAAGTTGATCCTATATCTGGAAGGCCTAAAGTAGTGTTGAAGTGGAGTCCCCCATGCCCAATGTCTAAGATTCCGTTACAGGAATGCCTCAGGACTTTACTCCACACTTCAAATGGTGGTATTATGATTGGAGGACGGGTGAAGCGGTCATAGTTTTAAACAGAGATGGGAAGATAGAGACTATCAGGGTATTTGACCAATGTGGCTTACTAACTTGTTTGCTGATGATGTTACACCTTAGACAAGTTGCCACTATTTTATGACACGCAAGATATTGTACAAGCTCTACAGTTCCAACATGTTATACGCCTCTGGTTTGCATTTGAGATACACATAGGAGTCACCAGAGAAGATAAGTACAAGAAATTTCTAGAGCATGTGAAGAAAGTTAGAAAATAGGCTAAAGGTATTCGATTCAAGGAAGATCACCCTAGCTTATGAATAGTAGATTGATCCACAACAGAGCCAAAAGGTTTTTGAAGAAGTAATAATGATCCTAGAAGAAGGTGATGATCGTGAAGTCAAAATTGAGCTCATGTTGCATCTACAGTTTGATAAATTCAGCCTGATAAAGTATCTTTTAAAGAACCTATTGAATATTGTGTGGTGTACATGTTTGGCAAGAGCTGAAGACCAAGAACAAAGGAAGCAAATTAAAGAAAAAAATGATGGAACTGGAGCCTGATTTGGTTTCAATATTGGAGCAATTGCATACCACGAGAGCAACAGCAAAAGAGAGACAGAAGAACATGGAGAAAAGTATGTCAGGCAATAGCATAAACAAGGTCCAAGGCGGTGTTTGTTGATACATTATGTTCCTAGTTTATGTTCTTAATGTAAAACTCTTACACATGTGTAATGTAATTATTCAAGAAATATGATATGCGTTTGATGTTTATTTATATTTGATTATTTCATATTATTATCGTGTTAAGTATAAGTCATATGTATGAACTTCAAATATAGTGTTGAGATTGTTATACACAATTCTAAGTCAATGATAATTAGGAATGTGTTCAACTTAGTCGAGTGATTATTCATGCTAATGGACCATACTTATGGACCATACACATGAATTAATCATACTAATGAATCACTCGCAGGACTGAACCAGGAGACTCGATTAGTCGTATGATTGAGGTATAAGATTGACTCAGTCGCACGACTGAATCTTCAGTCGTGCATATGACTCAATCGCATGAGTCAGTCGCATGACATAGCCATGCTAATGGTTCAGTCATACGAATGGCAGTTGCAAACCTATAAATACCACTAATTCGTGGAAAAACATAACATTTCGAGAGAAAGTTCGAATATACATAAACCCTAGTCGTCTAGAGCTTCCAGAACACCTAATCCAACTTCATAGTTCTTTTTTGATCGATTTCTACTCATTCTTAACGTTAGTTTCATTGTCAGATTGATCGGGTTATCGTTCTCATTGATTGCATTGCCAATCAAATAGGATTCCGCGCAATTTGATGTAGTTTCATGCAAAATCCCTTAGTACTCCCTACGTAAATGGTCGAAACATTGAATCAATTTGATTAACCCCTTTCAGCACAATCTATCAAAAAGTGATATACAATCTTAATGTATTTTGTTTTTGAGTGCTGAACTGGATTATTTTTATGAATATTGCACTTGTGTTACAATGTGAATTGCGGTGTGCAAGAACTTTAAACTATAGTCAAGTATCTAGATTTAAATCTTGAGAACTTTAGAGCAACGAGCAGATGTTGCTATGTAGTCAGCTTCTGATGTTGAAGCAGATACATTAGTCTACTTCTTACACTGCCAGGATACAATGTAGGACCAAGAAACTAACAATCGCTAGAGTAGACTTCCCATTGAAGTTGCATCCCCCATAATGACTGTTAGTTAGGCATAGAGATTAAAATCTCCTTTCGTTGGATACCACAATCCAAGAGCAGGTTTGCCCTTAAGATATCTAAATATCATCTTGACAACATTTACATGAGACTCATTGGGATCTGCTTGATACCTCGCACACATACAAACACCAAACATAATGATAGGCTAACTCGCTGTTAGATACATAAGTGAACCTATCATAGACTGATAGTGAGTCTGATCCACTGATTTTCCTTCTGGATCTGGACCAATCTTCACTTTAGTATCAATAGAAGTTCTGATGGATTGACAATCAGCACACTAGAATTTCTTCAACATTCTTTGCACGTATTTGGATTGATTAATGAAGATTTCATCTACTATCTGTTGGACTTGTACTTCAAGAAAGAATGTGAGTTCCCCCATAGCACTTATTTTTAATTTTGAATGCATAAGGTCTTAAAAATCTTTGTAGAGTAGCTTGTTTGTTGAGCCAAAAATGATATCATCCATAGATATCTGGACTAGCAACATGTCTTTGGCTCTTCTTTTTCTGAATAAAGTCTGATCAATCGTTCCACTTTCATACATGTTTTCTAGAAGAAAATATGATAGGGTCTCGTACCACTTCCTTGGAGCTTGATGAAGACCATAGAAGGCTTTGTCAAGTTTGTACACCCGGTGTGGGAAATTTGGGTCTTCCAATCTAGGGGGTTGACTCACATAGACTTCTTCAACAATCTTCCATAAAGAAAAGCACATTTCACATCCATTTGATAAACAGTGAACTTCATGGATGTTAAAATGCTGGAAAGAGGATTATTGGTTCTAATCTGGCTACTGGAGCAAACAACAAATCATAATCAATTCCTTCTTCTTTTGTATACCCTGAGCCACTAGTCTTGCTTTATTTTTATGACGATTCCCATGTCATCAATTTTGTTCGTGTATAGCCACCTGGTACCCATAGGGTATTGTCCTTCGGGAAAATCTACAAGTTGCCATACTTCTTGTTTCTTAAATTGTAGCAATTCTTCATGCATTGCTTCAATCAAACTATTGTCTTGAAGAGCCTCTTTAATGTTTTTGCATACTGTTTGACATAAAAAAGCAAGAGAACAAACAAATGTTTGCTATGATTGACTTGTTTCTTGTCACCCTTGCATTGAGTTCACCAATAATGATTTCCACTAGATGATTCTTGTGTATTCTAGTAGTTGGAAGAGATTCACCAGCAATGGTTACATCAAGATTGGAGACATTCAGATCATCTTGGTGAGAGGCACCTTCATCTTGAACTGTGCGAGAATTGTGGAAATAATCAAAGTCAGTTACTGTTCCTCCTGCGTCAACATCAACAGCGCATTGATTACTCCCATCATTTGATGTTCTTTCAGTTTCAATCAGAGGAGAAGCTTGATTTTCAGTTCTGACTTTAGTTGAAGGTTCTTCGGAAGGTGATGAAAATATGCTGGGAGCAGCTTAAGTTGAAACACTTTGATGTTGAGATGGTTGTCTCATAGGATCAGCTTGTAGTTGAACATCTTCATTCAGTTTCTTAGTAGAAGTTGAAGGGATCATTGGAAAGTATTCTCTTCTTTCTACTCCTAAAGAGTGTTTAGCTGAATGTATGTTTTCTACATCAAACAAGTGAAATTGATCAAAAGATTGGGTGAATGAGTAAATATCAAACAACCAGGTGGGACAATTTGTTGATTTGGGAAATGAGTGTTCCATTAGTTGAACATTTGAAGATCAACAATGATCTTTAATCTAGGCTTAAAAACTCTGTAAGCCTTTGAAATAGAAGAATAACCAACAAAAATTCCTTCACCAGACTTAGATGAAAATTTTCTCTAATAGTCTCGGGTGTTAATATTGAGACAAGATTACCTTAAAAATCCAATAAATGGTTTTCTATGAAAGAGAATTTTATAAGGACTCTTGTTGCTTTCTTTTACTAGTAGAGTTCTATTTTGCAAAAAGTACGATGTGTTAATTGCTTTTGCCCAAAAGGTGATTGGCAGTTTAGCATCGACTAGCATTGTTCGTGCTGCTTCAATTAGTGTTCCATTTCACCTTTTAGCTACCCCATTTTGTTGAGGAGTTCTAGCTGCATTAAATTGATGAGCGATGCCATTGGGTGTACACAATAAACTCATACCCTTATTTGTTAAATTCAGTCCCACTATTACTTCTTACTATTTTAACTTTGTGATCAAGTTGGTTTTCAATTCTTGTGATAAAATCTTTTATTAATCAGGACGCTTTTTTATGAAGTAAGAAGAAGACCCATGTGACTTTGGAATAGTCATCAATGATTACCAAACAATAATGTTTCTTTCAACTCATAAATGAGTTGGTCCAAAAAGATCCCTATGAAGTAGTTTCAATAAGGAATTGTTTGTGTTCACCAGCTTTGACTTGTGGGAAGACTTTTGTTGTGTCTCTTTGAGACACACTAAACAGTGGTCAATAAAATGAAATTCTTTTTAGGGTAAAGCAATCACATAGACTTTCTTAATGAATCTGTTCATGTTTATGAAATTAGTGTGTCCTAAACATCTATGCCAAAGCTGTGACTCATCAACAGATGCTTTTGATAGAAGACATGTTTCTTCTTTTGGTGTAGCATAATTAAGGTTTAGGACATAGGTGTTATTGTTCCTCGGGGTCTTCAAGACAACCCATTCTATAGGAATTTGAAATCCTAGTTTCAGAATATAGCAATGAGTGTCACTAAAGTAAGATAAATATATCTTGTCATAGATCTGAGGCACACTAAGCAGATTGAAATTCAGCTGTTCATAGTAGTTCACTCTATCAAAGCTTAGTATCCCATTTGTCATAGGTCCTTCATGAGTAATTATGCCACCTGTGAATCTCCTTCGAATTCCATAGTAGTTCCTTGTATATGCTTAAAGTCATGAAGGAGGGAACACTCTCTAGTCATGTGTCGGGAACATCCACAGTCCATATACCATAAGCTATTGGACCTATATGAATGACCTTGCAAGCATAAGAAAAGAAATTAGAATATGAAACCCAGCCATTATGGTCTTGTGCCTCTCGTTTCTATCAATGTTAGTTACTTCTTGGTACTTTCCTCTAAACTATGACTTAAAAGGAGGTGTTCTTGGTGATTTCTGATGATATCTTGCATGTCTCATCTCATTAATTTCAGTTGAAGAGTCAGAGGAATATTGACACCTTTAGTCTTAGTTTCTTTTAAGAAATTTGATCCATTTTTTACTATCAAACATAATCTATGATTTATGAAGATCATGTGTTTGTTTGATGTTGTGAGATTTATTTCTTTTATTTTTCCCCAACTCTTTTATACTTTGCAATCATTAGCAGAACTAGAAGTCCTCGATTGATATTTGTGAAATTGATTTCTGATTTTAGGTTTCGCAGATGAAATAGGTGGGATGGGCTTGTTTTGGGGACTCCTCAACCCTTTATGCTTGAAGAAACAATTAGATTTATTATGGTCGGTCATATCACAGACTAATCAATATTTGTTAAAATAGCAGTTTTTGGTGGAATGATTGTTCATGTCATAGATTGAGCAGTATTGATTGAAATAACACTCATTTGTACTATGATTGGACATTTCACACACGTCATAATAAATGTGTTTGTTTATTGATGTTGATCTTGACGTTGAGGCCTAAGTAGATTTACATGTTTTCAACTGAGACTCAATCTTTGATGTAGGTGAGGAAGCAAGAACATCTATTTCCTAGATTGTTTCTGCTTCTTTACCATTCTTCTTACATCCCTTTCCAATTACATTGTCTTTATTACAAATTTCAAAACAAACTCCTTGCTTTGGTTTTGAAAATTGTGGGTCAGACTTGTTTTTGTTTTTGCAACCAATGAAATTTTGTTTTTATTTGGCAATGAAACATTGTTTGATTTTATTGAATTCATTGGAGATATGATCTCACCATAAGAACTGCATTTGGCAGAAAGTTTCATTGAGACTTCTATTTTCTTCTTTTCTTTGAAAATTACATGAACAAATTTCACAAAAGCCACTATTGCTTTGACAGGACTTTTTGGTTTAATCACATTCATTATCTTGTCCGAGTATTCTTTGATTTTGATAGGATAACCTAACTTAATTTTCTCCTCATTTGTTTCAATATAAACACTTGGTTTATTTTGAGGATTAGTGATTGGAGTTACTATTGATTTACGTTCAATAGTTTTAGGTTAAATTTTATCAGACCGAGTGATAGACTACGGCATGACAGTGTAATTGTTACTATATGGTGGGAGACATTAATTGTATCCAATCCCACGTTGTGCTCCTTTTGGGAATCAAGCATCTTTTGCTGCTTAAATAATGATAGTTGAAAATTTTCAAGTTTCACTTTAGTAACTGATTGCTAAGCTTTGGATTGGGCTAACTTTTTAGTTAACTATTCATTTTCAGCTTCAAGAGTGTACTTTTCTCCATGTAGTTTTTCAATGTCAGAGATGAGAGATTTGATTTTAATTTCAAAGCATTTGATTTCTTTTTTAAACATCTCAGATCTTACTTTTTCTTCTTTGATTTTAGCCACCAATTTGTGATTATGCTCATTATAACCTGTAGTTCAGCAATGCATTTATCACTACATAGATTAGATTTTACCTCAGGTGGCATTGGAGTTGGATCATCATTGTTATGAGCCATGAGATCATGATCCTGAAATTGAGGTTTTACTTCCTCAACATATAAGCTCCAGTCACATACAATATCTTGTCTAATGACTAGAGCATTTGAGGTACATTGGCTGCTTCCATGACTTTGGTTGGTTAGTTATGGCTGACTCTGATGGGGTTGTTGGTGGTGTTATTGGTGATGATACTACTTTTGATGATTGTTGGATTGATAGCTTGATCTTGGTTGTGTGGAAGATTGTCCTTGAGAATTCCTTTGAAAATTGTTGTTGTTTCCTCATGAAGCATTACATTCTCTTGAAAAATGGCCAGTCATACCACAATTGAAGCATTTGACTTTGGATTTCTTAAATCCAAGTTTTGTGTTTTCATTCAAGCTAAGCTTTCTCCCTTTTCTAAAAAAATTCTTGGCTCTCATTGCTATCATAGTCATTTGCCATTGCAGATCCAATTATTCAACATCATCTGGATCCATTTCTTCAATTTCTTCTTGGATCAAGTGGCCAGAATTGAGTCTTCCTCCCAGTTATGCTTCAAAGCTAGCAATAAAGGCATTGTAAGTAGCCTTTTTCTCTTCAGACTTTTGATCTTCAACAGACCTATAGGAGTGGTTGTGAACCCAATTGGTTGGGATGAAGTTGATGGCTTGGTTGATGATGGAGCAGCAATGAAACCAGTTGTCTTCATTTGATATTTTGATGAGAGAAAATCATCATCTTCATTGACGAATGCACTTTCCATAGAGTGAGTGTCTGATGGAAATTTATATGCTTTAATAACTCGAGGTCCACTAAGGTTCCTACTTCTTTCTTCAAGTTCTAGAGCTTCAATTTTGGAAATCATTATGTCCAAGGTGATACTATCTAGATCAAGAGTATTTTTTATCATGGTAACATTTTGTTTCTAGCTTTCAAGAAGATTGTGAAACATTTTTGTTCAGCTCCTTAACTTTATATGTAGTCCCCATAATCTCTAAATCAATCACCAAGTGCACAAATCTATGCAATTGTTTAGAGATTGACTCCCTCTTAGAGTGATGAAAGCTTTCATATTGATCATCAAGCTTATCCTTGTTAATTTCAACTACTTCACTGTTGTCTTCACACATTATTAGTAGTGCATCGCACACAGCTTTAGCTTTCCATACTTCTCAAGCCTTTTTAACACATCCATTTTCAATGCTTGAGTCAGAATGGAATATGCTTTGAGATCTATTGTTATCTTCTTGTAGTCATCATCATCAAGAGTGAGACCCTCAATATTTATTCTTGAGGTTCTATATAGAGCAGTCTGTCGACAGAAAGAGTTACTGGAATGTGACCTCATTTACATATGAAAATCTAGTAGTCAGGATCTACACCTGTAATGTAATTCATGAACCTTATTTTCCATTGATTAAACTCAAATTTGTGTTTAAGCATAGAAGGTTTAGAATTATGACCAAGTTCAAAGAAATTATGTCAATCCATTTTTAATAAGCTTATTTTAACTTGTTTGAATATAGATTAGTTTGATTGTTAAGTCCAACTAGTCCAAATAGTCCAAAACATGCTTATGTAATTAGATCTGGTGAGTGTAGACAAATGTTTGTTAGAGATTCTTCTATATTTTTTGAAGTTTTATGTCCTTGTTAAGATTTTTTATGGTTGAGTAACCGTTCATAGCTTGGTTCTTGAGGGTGAGTATGGATGAATAGTGATTGTTGAAGTATTCCAGCAGATATTCAACATGTGTACTGAATATTGGTAGTCGAACACTCTACCAGCAACTCAATCACTAGATCAATCGAGTTCACCTCAGATCTAGGCACATCTGAAGATGAACCGAGATCCAAAGCTCTGATACCAATTGACTGGGTGTGAGAATGATATTCTCTATTTATATGAATCTACAAGGATTGAATAGGATGATTGAGTCAAGGATTGTATGGCGGAATCAAACAATAATATAACATTGAATGCAAGAAATACTCACAAATGCTCTTTGTATTAATTAAGGTGAAAAACGGTTACAATGAATGCTAGTGTTTTTCCATTAAACACTAACAATACACCTTGTCAAATATTCTAATGTCTAATATCTATCAACTGTCACCTCACATACGAGGATTTCTATTATATTTATAGCTGACACATGCCTGTACAAAAAGACTAAACTACCCTTGACATATACATGAGAGAACTAGTCTAAGTACAAATGTCTTCATCAGCATTTCTTCTGTTCATCCGCATTAATAATGCGGATGTTGTAATCTCATCAACATTTCTTTGCCTTCTTCAGCATTGGTGTTTGGTAATCAATATTAACAAATACGGGTGAACAAACACTTATTCGTATTTGCTGTTGAACATCAGCATTAGTAAATGCTGATGTATAAAGTACGTGTTAGCATTTGTTTGGCTATGTGCATTTTATAATGCGGAAGAACAAACACCTATCAACATTTGTTTTATAGTCATCCACATGTACAAATATGGGTTGTCGGCACTTGTCATCTTTTCTTATTGCAAATTCTTCATCCGCATTGGTTGTTGGACTTAGGGAGTTTCCGGTAGAATAACCATCAACCCACCACTTGAGTTGGCTTGTATGATCCTTTTAGGGTCCAATAGTACCCTTGAACTACTAGTCTTCCATTGTTCTTGATATTCAGCCCCTATCATATCTTTTGTTTCTGAATACCCACTTTGTGCTAATGGGTACTTGACTAGATGGTATTGGACATAGGTTCTAAACCTTTTGTCTTTTGAATTGAAGCAACTCCTATTGCATTGATTCAACCTGACTACTATCCTTCAAGGCTTCCTCTACATTCCTTGATTTCATTTGAGAAAGGAAACATGAGTACAAGTTGCAAGATCGGTTTTTGTCAGACAACACTATTTTAGTCACTCAAACTATGAGTTGATTATAGTATACTAAGTAAAGCAAACACAACACAAGGGAATAGTTTTCAAGATACTTGAATATATTAATTCTCTACTCAAAGTATTACAAGACTCTTACAAGCATGTTTACTAAGTGTACAAGGAGAACTATATATGCTACTATCTATGGCCAGTTATACTTTGATACTAGGTAGAACTTACAACTAAACAAATACTATAATTCTTGAATTAAGGTATCCTAGATAAAAAATATCTAACGTTTGGTAGTCATGACATCTCCATGACTTACCTTTTGTCACCGACTAAAGTTGTTAACTATACTAACTGATAAGGAATAAACAATGGAATAGAGTATGGTCAACTACATGGGCATGAGAAAGCACCATGCATTATATCAGAGGTTGCAGCGGAGTGTCAGAAGGACCATACTTATGTCCACTAGTTAGTAGTAGGTTCTTCCGAAGGTTAACTGGCTTCAAAAGAAAAAGTTCTTCCAAAGTTACTTATTCTTCGGAAGAGGCTACTTCTTCCGATGCTTCATTTGATATTTAGCTTTTCATTCATCGAAAGTCATTGTCTTGAATTCTTCTAAGAGTTTAAACTTTTGTAGGGGGAAGACTTTGTCTTCAGAAGATAGAGTTCCTCTTCAAAAGCTCTTTCATACTTGGCTTCACAAGATCAACATTTTCCTTCGGATGTTCTTCATTAGTTGCACTAAAATGGTCTATGTTTTTGTTTCGGTTGCACCTGCCTTACTTGATCAAACAAACTTCCCCTAGGCTGATGCTGCCAAAACTTCACTTGTTTCTTCTTTTTAAAACTTTTCGCAACAATGAAAGAAGATACATATCTATCTCCCTTGTTCTTTGAAGAAATAGTGCTAAGAAGTTTGGACAAATCATTCGTAGACAGGAGATCTAGTCTGTCACTTTGAATAATATGTACCATTTGTTTTGGCTGTCTGAAGAGAGTTAGTCAACGGGAATTGTAGTTATACTCCTATATAACTATGGATTCTAGTTTAGTGCCTTCAACCATTTGTAAAAAGGCTTTGTCTTTGGTATTTTGCCCTTCCTTTTCCACTTTCTCTCTCAACTTCAAACCTTTTTCAATCATGGCTCTTGCAGTCAGTTTAGCTGATTGTAAGAAGGCTGCTCAACATTTGTAATAAGGCTACTCAGAGGATTCTTGATGTGGGCAGCTATCTTAGAGTTGGAGGGATTGTTCAATTTTAACACCCGGTTATTTTTAAAGACACGAAACTCTAGCTTGTGTGTTATTTGATTCTGATGCGAGTAAAAGCTTCATTTCTGCTGCATTCTGTGCTAAATTGTCTGTTAGTCTACTAGAATTTCTGAGATGATAGAAGGTTGTGATATAGAATTAGAAGGTCACAAGTTTCCTATTAGACCATTCGGAATGACCTTAGGCGGGTTTGATGTAGTCCTATGAATGGATTGTTTGGTGCTCTACGAGGCGAACATTGTGTGTCGCAAGAAGATGATTCGGTTGACAACGCCTGGCGAGAGCTCAATGATAGTTTATGGTGATCAAGTCACGGCGATCTCGAAAGTGATTTTGATGGTGCTGGCGAGAAGGTGCATGACGCGTGGATGTAGTGCCTATATCGCCTATGTAAATGATATGGATATGCCAACGCCATAATTATCTGATGTACCGATTTTGTGTGACTTCTCAGATGTGTTTCCTAAATACTTACCAGGAGTGCCACTGGACCGCAAGATCAAGTTCCAGATTGACTTGATATCGGGTGCCCAACTAGCTGCTAAGGCGTCGAATCGGTTAGCTTTGACTGAGATGAAGGAGATGATGGAGCAATTGCAAGAGTTGCTTGATAAGGGGTTCATTAGACCAAGTATTTTTCCTTAGGGTGCTCCGGTCTTGTTTGTGAAGAAGAAATACGGTAGTATGAGGATGTGTATAGACTACCTTGAACTAAGTAAGTTGACAGTGAAGAATCGGTACCCCTTACCGAGAATTGATTGTTTGTTTGATCCGCTCCAAGGTGCCAGTTGGTTGTCGAGGATAGACATTCGTTCTGGTTA
Organism: Flaveria trinervia; assembly: GCA_025506515.1. Lineage (NCBI taxonomy): Eukaryota > Viridiplantae > Streptophyta > Magnoliopsida > Asterales > Asteraceae > Flaveria > Flaveria trinervia. The sequence goes on from CM046446.1 coordinate 31,431,373, forward strand.
TCATCAGTTGCCGGTGAAGGAGCAGGATATTCCTAAAACAGCTTTTCGCACATGTTATGGACACTACGAGCTTATGTATTTTGGTTTAACCAACGCACCAGCTGCTTTTATAGACATATTAAAGAGCAAGGAGGAGCATGCAGGCCATATTCGAGTGGCGTTGGAGACGTTGAGAAAAGAGAAGTTGTATGCTAAGTTCTCCATTGTGCGTTCTTGTTGCGTGAAGTTCAAATTTTGGGTCACGTAGTGAATCCCGAGGGGATTATGGTTGACCTGACAAAGGTGGAGGCGGTGATGCAATGGAAGTCTCCGAAGACGCCATACAAGATTCGTAGTTTCTGGGTTTGGCGGGCTATTAAAGAAGATTCATCCAAGACTTCTCTAAGATAGCTTTTCCATTGACTAAGTTGACCCGTAAGGATGTGAAGTTTGTATGGGGTCAAAATCATGAGAAGGCTTTTGAGGAGTCAATGGCGAGTTAACTCAAGCTCCTGTCTTGTCATTACACAAAGGAAGCGAGGATTTGGTGGTTACTCAGATGCTTCCTACTCGGGGTTGAGATGTATGTTGATGCAAAGGGGAAAGGATATAGCCTATGCATCCCGACAACTGGCGTTTCATGGGATCAATTATCCTAGTCATGATTTACAGCTAGCAGATATGGTCTTTGTGTTAAAGATTTGGAGGCACTACCTATACCGGACGAAGTGCACCATATTAACTGACCACAAGAGTTGTAAGTACTTCTTCGAGCATATAGACTTGAACATGAGGCAGAAGAGATGGTTGGAGCTCATAAAGGATTATGAGTGCGAGATCCATTACCATCCGGCAAAGCGTACGTGGTAGCGGTTACCCGTAGCCGAAAGGAGACATCCGAGCTAATTTGGGTGAAGGCTTATTAGATGGTTATGACCTCTCATGCGATGAAACAAGTCAAGGAGTTTCAAGATGAGGCATTGAAGGAAAATCATCTTAACTATGAAAGAATGAGAGGTCTTGTCGTGGAGTTGGGTGAAATAATAGTCGTTGTTCGAAGCCGATTCGGACGAATATGGGTTCCTGATTTTAGGGATCGATGTGGAAAGATTATGGATGAGGCTCATATGACTCGATACTCCATTCGTCCTAGTGCCACGAAGATGTATCAAAAAGATGAAGATAACTTATTAGTGGCCGAAAATGAAACACGATGCAGAGGAGTATGTGTGTATGTGCCTTACTTGTTGTTGGAACCCTAGAAAGATTAGAATTTTAGTCATTAGATTAGTTTTTGTCATAGTGTAGGGACTTATTATGTAAATATATGTACCTTTTGTTTCTTGTTATTAGTATAAATAGGATCGCTTGTTTTTGTGCATGGTAGACATTGAATGGACATTGAAACTGTTGTTAGTTCTCTCATTTTCCTTGCACATTGTAATCCATACTAATATCAATTGAAACTCTATGAATTCTTCTGATAATTGTCAATTGCAGGATAACAAACACAGATCGATCCATTTGAACCTATGAAATGGTATCATAGCTTTCAGTTCAGTTATTGGAAGTTCAAAATTGACTTTTGAACACTTTTGAATTACTTGAATCTATGTTGTGATCGTAATTGTTCAATTAATTGTTGATTTAGTTGTGTTTCATCACTAAAAACCTGATTTGAATCACAATTGAGTGAATTGACATCTTCAAATCTGATTTTGTTTGGCAAATTTGAGTTGGAACTGTTCTTCAAAATTGGAGCACTAATATTGTAAAATTGAGGATTAAATTGTTTTTAATTGAAAGAAATGATGCTAAAGAATTGGTTATTGGTGTATTAGTCACTTGATTGAAGAGTTTCATATTGTTTTATCAAGTTTGAAAAATTTGTTAAGATCAAGTTGTTACAAAGAAGATGAATTAGGCGTTTGAGGTGTTGAAATCATCTAAAAAATCACCTAAGTGTTCAGGCACATGAACACTATTCAGACACTTCAACACTATTTAGGCATTTCAGAGTAGTGGTTTTGACACTGTGTGTTAGTCCCTGAGAGGATCATACATGCCAATTGAATTAGTGAGTTGATGGTTGTTCTGCTGGAAACTCCCTAAGTCCAAGAAGTAATACGGATGAAGAATCTGCTAAGAAGAACCAAGTGTTGACTAACCGCATTTGTAAATGTAGAAGACATAGAACAAATGTTGACAAGTGTTTGTTCTTCTGCATTAACAAATGCTGATAGACAAAAAAGATATGCAGACAAGACATGTTCATCCGCATTTGCAAATGCAAATGACGAGCAATAAATGTGCATAAGTATTTGTTCATCCGTATTACCCAATGCGAATGACGAACTACTAATGCAGATAAGAAGAGAAGAAATGCTGATCAAGTTCAAGTCATTAGTATTTGTCAATGCGAATGAAGAGAAGAAATGATGATGAAGACATAGACTAGTTCTTACGTATAGGTCAGGGGTAGTTTAGTCATTTTGTATTAAATGCATCTTGTCAGCCTATAAGTAGAATAGAAAACCTTGTACATGAGGTGACGATTGATAGACAATTACAATATTTTGTATTAAACATTATCAAGGTGTATTATTACTATTTAATGCTAAAATCTTAGCATTTATTGTAATCAATCACCTTCATCAATATATACAAGCATTTATGCGTATCTTCTTGCACTGAATGTTTACTGATTGTTTGTTTCCGTCATTTAATCTCTCACTCAATCACTAAGTTCGATCCTAATGAGAATCTCAATCTCACCACCCAGTCAATTGGTATCAGAGCATTGGCTCTCGGTTCTTTTTTAGTTCTACCCAAGATCTGAATAGAACTTTATTGATATAGTGATCTAGTTGCTAATAGAGTGTTCTATCACCTGTACTTAGTAAACAACAGAATATACTCTGACATTGAAAAACTACATGGTGAAACGTACACTCTTGCAGGTGAGAATGAACTACTGACTAAGAAGTTAGCTCAATCTAAAGTTGAACGTACACTTTCTAAAGTGAAACTAGAAAAGTTTCAACTGTCTTCAGTCAAGCTGCAAGAGATGCTTGATTCTCAAAAGGATCCCAAAGATATGTCCGGGATCATCTATAACTCTTGTCCTCTACCATACAATGACAAATACACTGTCATGCCTGACTCTGTTACACTCAATGAGAAAAATGAACCTAACACTATTGAACCAAAACACAGTAAAGCAAAACACAAATCCTCTAAACCAACCAATGTTTACATTGAAACAAATGAGGATAAAATCAGATTAGTACACCTAATTAAAATCAAAGAGTGTTCAGACAAGGCAGTGAGTGTCATCAACATTACAAGCCCAATCAAAGCAATTGTTCCATTTGTGAAATTCATACCTGTTGTTTCAAGAGGAAAAAGAAATTTGTGAAGTTAGTGAAACCCTTTGCTGAAAACAGTTCTGATAATGAGATTATATCTCCAAACAACTAAAGCAAATCAGACAAGGTTTCACTACAAAAGAAACATAAGAGCTCACTGATTTCAACATTTAAAATTTTTTCAGACCCTCAATCTTCAAAATTAAGATTGGTAGTCGGTTTTGACATATGCAACAAGGAGCACGTTGTAAGTTCGATAAAGAGGTAAACAAAGCGTTGAGGAAACAAAAACAACCCAGAAAATTAACAAAAGTAATGTTGTGAAGCAAGCTACAGAAAGGGCAGATTTTGATTCCTCCCTTAAGCAAAAGAAAGTGACTCGGCTGAAAATGGGAAAATCAACTGAGTCTCCTAAATCAAAATCAGATTCAAGAAACAAACATACGTATTATGACATATGTTATATGTTTAATCACAAACATAAGAGTGCTTTTACAATCAATATTGCTCTATCTGTGACATGTAGAACCACTCCACTAAAAACTACTATTTTAACAAATACTGTTCAGTGTGTGATATGAACAATGACAATACATCTGATTGTTACATCAATTAGAAGGGAGTGAGAATTACTCAGAACAAACCCATCTCAAAAAATTCATCTGTGAAACCCCATGTCAAGAGTCGTTTGTCCACCAATCAATCTAGGACATCCAGATCAAACAATGATAGGAGTAACATGAATGAATTATGGAAGAGTCAAAGAAACAAACATCACATCATTAAGCAAAAGTTTGATCTTCCCCAACCTAAAATTATCTTTGATAATCAAAAAAGGTTTAAATTTCTTTAAAATAATAGAGACCAAAGGTTTCATTACTCTTCTGACTCTTTAGTAATGTTGGTGAGATGACACCAACGAAATATCACAAGCATCTCTAAGGTCACCTCTAAATAGATCACAATTTAGAGGAAAGTATCAAGAGATCAACATAATGGATAGGAACAGGAAACCCAAGACCATCATGGCTTGGGTTCCACATTCTAATTAGTTTTTGTGTTTGCAGGGTCATCCATATAGGTCTAATAGCCTATGGTACGTGGATAGTGGATGTTCCTAACATGACTAGAGACCGTTCCTTCCTTCATGACTTCAAGCAAATACAAGGAACTACTCTGGCCTTTAGAGGAGATTCATAAGGTAGAAGAATTACTGGTGAAGGATCTGTAACAAATAGGATGCTGAGCTTTGATAGAGTGAACCAATGTGAACAACTAAACTTAAATCTTCTAAGCGTGTCTCAGATCTGTGACAAGAAATATTCAACTAACTTTACTGACACTTATTGCTACATTCTAAAACCAGGATTTCAGATCTCTGAAGAATGGGTTGTCTTTAAGACTCTGAGGAAGAATAACACCTATGTCTTAAACCTAAATTCTACAACACCAATAGAAGAAACATGTCTTTTGTCAAAAGAATGAGTTGATGAGTCCTAGCTTTGGCATAGACATTTGGGGCACACAAACATTAAAAAGATGAATAGATTGGTCAAAGGAAACCATGTCATTGGTCTTCCTCAAAAAGAATTTCATTTTGTTGATCACTGTTTAGCGTGCCTCAAAGGAAAACAACATAAATCTTCTCACAAATCCAAGCTGGTAAACACAAACAATACTTCATTGAAGCTACTTCATATGGATCAGTTCGGACCAACTCATGTTATGAGCATTGGAAAGAAACAATATTGTTTGGTGATCATTGATGAATTTTCAAGATTTACATGGGTTTTCTCCTTACTTCATAAATATAAGGCATCTCATAGAATAAAGACTTTATCATATGGTCAAAACAATAAGAAGCGATAATAGAACTGAGATTAAAAATGAAGACATGAGTTCATTTTGTACAACCAAAGGCATTCTTCATCAATTCAGGGCAACAAGAACTCCTCAACAAAATAGGGTAGCTAAAAAGAAAATGTAACACTAATTGAAGGAGCAAGAACAATGCTAGCCTATGCTAAACTGCTTATTACCTTTTGGGTAGAGGCAGTTAACACATCGCTCCTTGTGCAAAATCGAACTATGATTGCAAAAGAAAGTAACATGACACCATATGAACTCTTGTTTCACAGAAAACCATTTATTGGATTTTTTAAGTCATTTGGTAGTCCTGTCTCAATATTAATCCCCTGAGACTATTGAAAGAGGAAAGATTGACCAGACTCTCTTGAGAAAGAAAAGAGGAAAAGACATGTTGTTGGTCCACATTTTTGTGAATGTTATTATATTTGGCTTAACAAACAAGCAACTCTGTAAAGACATTGAACACCTTATGCATTCAAAATTTCAAATGAGTGCAATGGGGGAACTCACTTTCATTCTAGGGGTGCAAGTCCAACAAACGGCATATAGAATCTTCATAAATCAACCAAAATATGTGGAAACAATGTTGAAGAAATTCCACTTTGCCGATTGTCCGTCTATCAGAACTCATGTGACTCAAGTGAAGATTGGACCTGATCCAGAAGGCAAATCAGTGGATCAGACTCACTATCGATCTATGATCGGTTCACTTATGTATCGAATAGCCAGTAGGCCTGACATTATGTTTGGTGTTTGTGTGTGTGCCAGATATCAAGCTGATCCCAAGGAATCTCATGTAAATGTTGTCAAGAGGATATTTAGATATCTTAAGGGCAAACCAGCTCTTGGGTTATGGTATCCAAAGGAAAGAGACTTCAATCTCTATGCCTTCACTGACAGTGACTATGGAGGATGCAACTTGAATAGGAAATCCCTTTCAGCGGTTGTCAATTTCTTGGTCCCAGACTGGTGTCACAACAGTGCAAGAAGCAGACAAACGTATCTGTTTCAATGGTAGAAGCTGAGTATATTGCTGCATTTGCTTGTTGCTCTCAAGTCCTCTTGATTCAAAACTAGATGCTCGATTATGGTTTTAACTTCTTGCACACATTCATTGACATTGACAACACAACAACTATTTTCATTACAAATAATACAGTTCAGCACTCAAAAACAAAACACATTGAAATCAAATATCACTTTTTGAGAGATTGTACTGAAAAGGGGTTAATCAAATTGATTCAAGTACTCACTCAAAATCAATTTGCTTATTTATTTACCAAGGCATTTGAACCTAGTAGGTTTGAATTCCTAGTTCAATCAATTGGCATGATTAACCTTGAGTAAAACAAATCAAAACATCAAAAAAATTATTAAAATTTATCAGAAAATCACAAAAGAAATCTATTTTGATGAAGAAAAGAATATATGGGAATGATATAAATACAGTCTTTATATCATTCACTATGCTTAATTTCAAAATTTGAAAGACTATCATGACTTACAAGATATGTTAGTTGGCTCAACTTGGAAAAGAAGATACATGCAGTGATGAATTAAAATCTTATTCAATGGTGAAACACTTATCTCAAAGTACAGGTATGTATTGGCTTATGTGAGTGTATGTGTGTGTAGTAACCTAAACTCACGGGTAATGATACTTCATAAAAATATTTGACCTACATCAAGTTTCATCTTTGTTTTGCTAAGTAATGACCTGATTAAACAAGCACATAGTGCATATGTACTAATCCAAAAGATCCCCAATGAGGAACACATCCAAATTGGATGAATCTAGAAAAGCAATATATTCCATGTGAACGAGCAAAATAAACCAATCATGGATCACGTTCTAAAGTGAAGTGAAAAGAATCCCAATGTGGGTCATCATGAAAAAGATCAATGTAAAAGAATCCCAATGAGGATTAGTGAAATGAGTTCTCATAACTTAAGTAACCTAGTCATAAAGTTGTGAAAAAGTTCTACCATGCATTAAATAAGAACGGTTGATCATTCCATACTTCTATGTATGAGGTACATATTGAATAGTTAAATCAACCAAGACATGATAAATGTCACATGCATTAAAATATCAACCTGGTCTGAGTTTAAGAGGACAAACATACCTTCAATCAACAAGTTCATAAACATGTCCATATTATCTTAAAGGATGCACATATGTAATGCAAGATTGATATGATCCCAACAGAAGATATACTTCTCTTCATTATTAATAATCAAAATCAATTTATATTCAAAAGGTTCTAAATCTTTAAAGTTTCTATCTAGATATGGATATAAACTTTAGAGGGAGTAATTTAAAAATTTTGTATAGACATTTACTTTCGTAAATGTCTTTCTTAAAACCTTAAAATAAAACAAAGAGAAAATGTCTATGTTGGTGCATAAGTTATACCATAGTATCTCAGCTTAGGCAAATTCTTGGAACATAAGAAGTCCAAGATCAGTCAAACAATGGGAAACTTGTATCACCTCTAGCATACACCAAGCAAGAATTCATAACCCCAACAACAGTCAACAACATCATAAGAGAATTCAATGAAGGACAGTTCTTCATAACAAGAAAAACCAAAACAGAAACATTAATCTTTGATCAAGTACAAAAGTTAATGCAGGTAAGTACATTGGTTAATGCAGTTGAAGGTAACCCATGCATATAACTAATCTGGGTAACTGTTTATGTCAAAGTGAAACTTATACGGACAAAGAGTTTACTCTACCGCATTGGAGTCTAACAAGTATACAAGAAAAGTTTGAAGTGTTAAAACCTATGCGGAACAAAAGTGTTCTACCACATTTGTTAATGCGGATGATAATTTCACTTTCGCATTTGTTTTACTCATCCGCACTTATGGATATGTGTAACTTCAACACTTTACATGCACATTCAAAAGGAAAAAAAAGTGCTTAATCTCTTCTGTCACCATGGATGATGATCAACTTAATATGGAAATTTTACTCTACCGCTTTCGCTACAGTGAGCAAATGCTGAACAAGTGTGATCTACCATATTTGCTAGAGTGAGCAAATGCTGGACAAGTGTGATCTATCGCATTTGCTACAGTGTGCAAATGTTGAACACATTTAATCAGTCGTATTTGCTACAGTGAGCAAATGCTGAACAAGTTTGATCAATTGCATTTGCTACAATATGCAAATGCTAAACAAGTTTGATCAACCTCATTTGCTACGGTGCACAAATGCTAATGAACTTTGTTTTTCTACATTTGCAATAGTGCACAAATGCAGATAGGTGAAAATTTAAGTATCTAAACTTCTGCATTTGCTACAGTACACAAATGTGGATGTCTGAACTCTTAAGTTTTACTCTTCCGCAATTTGCAATAGTAAACAAAATGCACATGTCTAAAACCTTTCCGCATTTTCTACAGTGTGAACTAAAAATTTAGCGCATTTGTTCTGAAACTTATGAAAAACTTTTAAATGTTATTATTTGACTATTTAAAGCTCCTTAAAAAGGTCATTTAATACTTTTCAAATTTGAGTGATTCTAAAGTGTGACGAGCGAAAAACACATTGTTCATCTTCATCAATCATCATCATCTTTAACAATCAAAGATCATAGTTTCATTTCATCTTTTCAGTCCTCATCTTCGATTCTACTCAACAATACTATCAAACAAAAGGTGAAACATTTAACATTTTGTAACCAAAAATGTTGGACACTTGGACTGATAATGAACTTAGAACCTAGGTAATGAAGAACACTCAAAATCAGATTTATTCTATGAAAAGATGAACATTTTCAACTATAATGAGTATGTAAACTAAGAAGGGTATCAACCAACAAGTAAAATTCATAACCATGTTCATCATATGAATAGAGTATGATGAACTCGAAAAATGTCAAAATCAATTCTTGAAAAAAATCCGATTAATGGTCAAACAACATCAAAAATCATCTCTTCTAACATGAAAATCAAAAATAACAATGAATAATTCTTGAAAACATCAAAATTTGAAGTGATTCCTATAGAACATTACCTTTAAATACTCATCTTTGATAATAAAAAGTCAAACTGATGAAGTATGCATAATGTAAAACATATACTTTCATGAATCTAACTCATATGCCTCTAATGCAGGGTACATGCCTAATGTTACTTGGAGCAATATCCACAATGCCAGTGGTTATCTTGACCCTAATGTACCTAAGGCAGAAGGGCTCACATATATGACCACCTTCATCTCTACTACAAGAGTAGCTTATGCCATCACAGTCAGAACTATTATATATGAAAGATTCATAAGGTCATTCTAGAACACTACTGAAGTGACAGAGGTTCATGGTGAAAAGACTCTGTCTAGGAGAATTGATGATGCACATACTTTGATTATCACTGAGCAAACTATGAGAAAATGTCTACAGTTTGGTGACGATGCAAACACACCCACAGAGCTAGAAGATGATAAGATCACTAGCTTCTTTGCCAACATTGGCTTTCAATGAGGATATGAAGGAAAGCAGAATGTGAAAGGACCGGTGGACTTACCATGGAGGTTGTTGGGATTCAACAATGGAATAAACTGAAGCTTACCAAATCATAATTACATCCAACTGAATATCTCATTGTACAAGTTCAGAGACCAAGTTTATTACAACAAAACAAGACAATTCAACATGACAAACTCAACATCAAGACAATTAGAAAGTCAAAATTAGGTCATGTTGTAATATTAGTATAAATAGACCCACCAGTGCATTTATGCAAGTGTGGCTTTTGTGTGTGTGTTTCTCATGGTGTAAATCACCATCCAAGGAGAAATCCTCTCCTTTGGGTGGGTTTGATTTCACCAGCCATCTATGATTGTCATTGTAACTTGTTTATCAACATCAATGAAATCATAACATTATTATTATCCATCTCTTTGTTCTTTGACTCACACACGTCCACCCATCTTAATTTTGATTTTTAGATCTGAACGAGATGAATCCTAAGATCCAAGCTCAATGAATCTGAAATATTGATTTAGCAAAATGGTATTAGAGTTGTTGGTTGTTCGATTTATCTAGTTTTAGATCTGATTTCATCTTTAATGATGTCAAGAATATGAAGAAAAGAAGAAAAATGAAGAACCAAGTCCCTATTCATCAAAAACACATCTGTTCTTACCCAAATTCAGAAGAAAAACCAACAAATTTGTTCTAATATGGTACGATTTGATGAATCGTGAACATGTTCATGATCATTCCTTCAAAACTTCACGCAATTGAACAAGATTAACATAAAAAAATACATTTGTTCATCTCAAAATCAAGAAGAGAAATCATTATATATGTTCTAATATGGTACGATTTGAAGATATATAATCATTTATTGGAATATTCCTTCAAAATTTGATGCAATTGAACATGATTATCATTAAAAAGAAAGAGAAGATGAAGAAATGGAAGTTACTGCTGATTTCCTGACCTGCACTACAGTGTGAAATCATTTTTGTTCAAGTCTAAAAACAAATGCGGATGGAGATTCATCAAATACGGATGTGTTATACACAAATGCGGATGTGTTATACATAAATGCGGATGAATTGTCACCAAATGCGGATGACTTGTCACAATGAGATGACTTGTCACCAAATACGGATGACTTGGCAACAAATGCGGATGAGTTGTCACAAATGCGGATGACTTGTCACCAAATGCCGATGCCTTGACACCAAATGCGGTTGACTTATAAACAAATACGGGTACTCTAAGCACAAATGCAGATGCATTGAAGTCAAATGCGGATGCGTTGAAATCAAATGCGGATGCTTTGTAAACAAATGTGGATGCTTTGCAAAAAAATGTGGATTAGCAAAGAAATACGGATATGTTGCAAGAAATACATATGAACAGGACTTCAAAAAGAATAGAAAAACATGAACAAGGATGATTGCAACCAACAGGAACGTCCATTAAGATGATAAAAGCAAGAAGAAGTACAGAAATCAACTTTGGTCACTTTTTCACAAATTCATCTAGGGACTTGTGTTAGGATCAGTGATCTATGTTTGATCGATTTAAGAGTATAGCAGCGGAATTCAAACAATGAATTAGTCGATTCACAAAAACAAAACGATATTCAAAAAGAACAAAGACGGTTATAGGGGAGAATTTCTGCAAATATATTTCATTCAATATTTGCTTTCGTGGTAACAGAATGTCACAATTACAATTAGGTCGACATCTCTTATATAAGAGATGTGACGTCTGCTGATGTCACTTGATAGTGACATCTAACAGATTTATTACAACTGAAACACAAACTACGGAAGATGTCAAAACAACTGACATCTCCTTACAAAAATGCTAAGTGTTATCAGTTGTGATAACTACTGAAAAACATAAAACTACTGAAACTACAATGACTGAAGAACAAGCTCTTCAGTCGTTTTACAAAACTACTGAAAGTAAAAATATAAAACTACTGACATCACAACTACTGAAGAAGTACTCTTCAGTGTTGTGAGAAACTACTGAAACTTCAGTAGTTGGTCTTCAGACTTAAACTTCAGATGTTTCATCAGCTGATGACTTCAGTAGATATCATCAGCTGATGTCTTCAATCTTGTCTTCAGACTTTGTACATCAGTTGTTGATCTTCAGCACTTGTAAACTCTTCAGCTGTTGTACTTCAGTACTTGATCTTTCAGTTCATCACAGCACTTGTGTTCTTCAGCTGTTCGCTTCAGTACTTGTGTTCTTCAGCTGTTCAGCTTCAGTACTTGTGTTCTTCAGCTGTTCAGCTTCAGTACTTGTGTTCTTCAGCCTGTTGTACTCAGCACTTTAGTTCTTCAGCTGTTTAAGTCTTCAGCACTTGATCTTCAGCTATTGAAGTCTTCAGCACTTGTCAAACTGCTGATGAAGCTTTCAGCAGTTGTAGTGATACCTTGTGGGACTTAGAGGTTTTCTGATCTTGGCTCATTGGTTCTTTTTGTCCAACAAACTCCCCCTGAACCAATGCAGCCAAAACCTCTAATTTATTTATTATCCCACTTATTGTTGGCAAAAGGTTGGTTTTTTTCCTTCTTGATCAGTAGAGAAGATGACCCATATAAGCTCCGGCCTGGGAAGAAGTCTCTGATATTTGTTTGGCAAGATATGAATGGGAACTCTGTTTTGGGGAACTGGACACAGAGTTGTTATCCCATTCATGAGATCTACTTCCCGTGTATGAGCCTGTAGGATTCTCTGGTGTAGCTCTGAGAAACATGATTTGTTCTTCCATGGTCAGGTTCTCAGCTTCACCATCAACAATCCTTCTCGCCATACAGCTCTGAGATGTACTTGGCCTGTTTGCCGTTCTTGAGCTCAACTGTTGTAATTTGTCTATATGCAAACTCATCAGGATGATTCCCTTCGAGTAGCAAACTGAGCTCATTCTGTTTGAAGTTTTCAAGCCTCTTGTAGACTAACCCCTTTTTGATAATTCTGTTCTCTAGCATCTTCTGGGTGGTTGTTTAGTCTCGTAGGCCTTCTTGAAATCTTCGACAATCTCCCAGGGTGCTACTACAAGGGCCACTGTGATCTCTTCATCTACGATCTCTTGACTTGACCCTTGTATCTCGAAGAATGTCTTTCTTTACAATCCTGTGAGCCACCCTCGATCAGGCCATACTCTAACCCTTTCCTTCTGATATTGAAATGTGTTGGCGAGAGTATACAATCTCAGAGCTTCTTTCTTCATGCTGATAATGATGAGGAGGCCGCATAGGTTTGTCAATGCTTTTCAGCATTTCATCATCATGAAGCTTTGCGCGCCTTTCTTCAATTTTTACTCTCACAAAATCCATCTGTGAGGTGGGAGTGACGGGCATAGGTTTGGCTTTCGCTAGTGTTAGGACTGCAGACAAGGCACCTATCTTCTTCACATCATCCTCTTTCTTCTTTCTTCTTCTGCCCAAAACCCTTCTCTTCTTTTCTTAGGTGTATCATCGGCTGTTGGTTTAGATGGTGAGGGAGTTGGTTTTGTGGTTGTGATTGTGGTTGTTGGATTTGGGCTTTGAGATTGGTTTGGAGATTTGAGGGGTAGGCTGTTTTTTGAGTGGGTGGAAGGGAAGGTTTTTCCAGCATCTTTGTTGTGAGTTTAGCCTTTGTAAGTTTTGCCATTTCAAACCTTTTACCAGCCCCAGCCTCATCAAGGGTTAATGATAATCCCCTTGTGGAATTGCTCAGACAGACAGATTCTGGTGGCTATAGCCAGAATACTGTCTCTGGTCCACGCGCGAATCTCCATCAAAGATCTTCCTAAGTATTGGCAATAAAACGGATCATGATCTCCAATCTCTCCTTTTCAAGTGCATCATACCAGCCATCGGGTTTGAATCTCTTGCACTTCCAACCTCCTAATTTCACTATCCAATGTTGGCTATATCAAAACCTTGCCTGAAGAGTTTGCTTAATGATTGTATCCATGGATCGGCTGTGTGTATCATCAGCATCTTTTACCAGCTCTTCCAAGGATTTTTCTTCAGCAAGTAGGTTGATCATCAACACTTTTCTTCGTTTATAGGTGATCAGTTGTTTGCTTTTCTTTTCCCAACTCCTGGCTTGCTCTTGGGCCTTCTCATCCTCTGTTCTTTTCCTCTTCTTTCTTCACTGCAGTACTTCCCCTTTTTGGATGCATCGGTGGTAGGGGTTTGTACCGCAGAAAGTGTCTTTTGCCACAGCAGCATCAATCAATGGTTGTAAAGTTGAGGAAAGCCTCTCATCAATGGCTTTAGTCACAATGTCAGTGATTATGGGTGTATGAGAGGAGGGATTTTGAAGAACAGCAACTATTTGCTCAGGAGGGTTCTGTCCTGAGAAATAGGCCAGAAGCAGAGGCAGGTGGCTGAGTTGTTGGGATTGGCTCAGTGTTTGGGGAACCTTCAACTGAAGGTGCCATCTGTGGGTTGGTGGAGGCAGATGGTCTTTCTCCCTGTGAGAGTTGGTCAAGTAGGTTTTGCAGCCTACTGACTTCCTCCTCAAGGATTGTGTTCTGGGCAAGAACATCGTAGAAAAAGCCCAGGTCATCATCAGCAGAAGCTGAATCACCTGTCCTCCTGCTTGGAGCAGGATGTACATGCACTGGGTGTAGACCAGTTGTAGCATGTGCCCCTTGTCTTGGTACTGGGGACTTCTAGCCTCAGGACTATGTCCATCATCAGCTGTTGCCTCTAGTGAGGTCTTAGCAATGTTACCAGCCTCAATCTGATCATGTGCTGATTCAGAAGAGTGGCAGCCTCACTAGATATTCTAATCTCCCTATCTACACCAGGAGATAGAAGTGGTAAACCCCTGTGCTAGGGTTCTCAATTATACTTTGTCCTCCCCCTTAATGGTAGGGGTGTTCCCAGTAGTAAGTGGTATCTGGGGAGGGGGTGAGGAGTGCAATTGAGTCAGCACTTGTGCAACTATCAATGTTGGCTGTGAGGGGCGGTTGCATGGGGTGAAGGGATAGAAGCAGTGTGCACCTTGGGAGGAAGGTTCTCTTCAATGGCAATACCCTCAAGTGAGGAAGATCCAAGATGTGTGGGTACCCCTTGTGTGGTTGCTGCAGGCTCCTGTTGAGAGGATCCTAAGTGGCTATGGCTGGAAGAGTCCTTATATCCTAGGGGGTTTTGACCAGTGGATATCTCCTGCGTTTGTGTTGCAGGGGCATCCTCAGGGGACTCAATTCCCTGAGTAGCCGTTTTGGGTTTCTTTTTGGTGGGTTTGGTAGGGACTTTTGATTGGAGGTTGTGGCTGTGGGTTCCAGCTGCGTGGGTTTGCGCAGCTTGGCAGCCAATTGAGTGTGTGGTCAGAGTTGTGCCGGAGTATACTTCAGCAGAACAGCACCGTAGCAGGGACTCCCAGGCCAACAAGTCCCTCAGCTTGAAGCTGGTTTGTATGATGGCCATTATGAACCGGGGATATAATATCCAACGGTTAGCAGTTAGTTTTTGAGCCATATCCTTGAGCTCGGAAAATATTATTCTGAAAAATTTAACGGCTGTTGCTCAAGAATAGAATACATTACCTGCTGCCACTTTGTCGACATTTGATCCCAAGACGAAGTCTTAGGAGCCAAACATACATTTACCATGTGAAAAATTAGGCGTTCAGCGTCATGGAAATGTTTCTTCATTATAGTGGAGGCACTCAGATTGCCCTGATATCCATGATGGGCAAAGGATAGATCAGTTATGCCCTTGGGATATCCAGCAGGAGAAATGGCATCATCCAGATGTAAAGTTTGGCGAAGTATTTCGGGAGTGATGACCACTTCTTTGTTGTTGACGACCGACTGGAGAGATGGTGTGTTGTTCTCCCTAGTGGTAATGGTGACGTTCATCCAAAACTGTTGGAGGGATTCAGCATGTAGTATGGGATTGAGAAGAAATGCCGTTTTGTATTGTGACTGAACCATAAGATCGATAGCAGTATCGAACTTAGCCCAGACAGGCGATTTAGTAAGGTAGGCTACACAGTTGTGTCGCGGTTTGATTTGCATGGATGCCATTTAGAAGAGAGAAGTTTTGGAGAGGACGTTAGGTTTGAAGAAGATGAAGCTTTGAAGGATTAGGTCAGGGATATTTATAGGGTACGGGTAAGAAAACGACTGAAGGATTTGGTGTTAGTCATCAGTAGTTTTAAACGACTGTTGACATGGTATTATCCTTTCAGACGTTGAAACAGCTGAAGTCGTGGTGTTAGGCATCAGTAGTTAGAAAACTACTGAAGCCGTAGTTTGACTTCAGATGATGAAACAACTGAGGACTTGGGTTTGTCATCAGTAGTTGTGAAACTACTGAAGACAGTGGTTTTGTCATCAGTTGTTGTAAACAGCTGAAGACTTGGTATTAGTCATCAGTAGTTATAAAAACTACTGAAGACATGGTTTTGCTTCAGTTGTTTAGAATGAAACAGCAGTTGTTGAAACAACTGAAGAGAAAGTTCTCTTCAGTAGTTTTCGTCAATTCATAGCCTTTCAGCTGTTTCATACTGTCTCAACACTTACTCATCAGACTTTGCATCTGATTTTCAGGTGTTTCATAGGACGTCAGTACTTATCTGTTTGTACTGATTTCAGTAGTTGTAACTACATCAGTAGTTGTAACTCCATCAGTATTTTGGAACAGATAAAGTACTTCAGTACTTGTGAGGCATTTAGCCATCAGTAGTTATAAAAACTACTGAAGGTGAAAGGACTCATCAGTACTTATATGTGACATGAGTACCAATGATCACCAGTAATTACTACTGAAATCATCAGTAGTTGTCACTTATTCTAGCTGCAGCATACCAAACCTTAACACAAGGTTTTGGAAAGTAGAACTATCCAAAGGCTTAGTAAAAATATCTGCAAGCTCATCAGCACTAGGCACAAACTTAGGATCAATCAGACCTTTTTCAAAGCAATCCCGAATAAAATGATGTCTGATCTCTATATGTTTGGTCCTAGAGTGCTGGACTGGATTTTTGACAATACACAGAGCTGAAGCACTATCCATTAATAATGGAGTCTTAGTCTCTGTAATGCCATAACCAGAAGTTGGTTCTGAAGCCAGAGTACCTGAGAGGTGCAACTTGCAGCAGCAATGTACTCGGCCTCAGCAGTTGATGTAGCAACAGATGTTTGTTTCTTACTCTGCCAAGAAATCAAACAGTTGCCTAGGAATTGACAACCACCAGAAGTTGACTTTCTAGTTAACTTGCACCCTGCATAGTCACTATCTGAAAAAGCAACTAATTTGCAAGAGTGTCCAGTGGAATACCATAAACCAGAGATTGTGTACCTTGCAAATATCTAAAGATTCTCTTGACTGCAATCAAATGAGACTCTTTAGGAGCAGCCTGAAATCTAGCACAACACATGTAGCAAACATAATATCTGGTCTAGAAGCTGTTAAATACATCAAGGACCCAATCATACATCTGTAAAGCGTTTCATCAACAGCTTTACCTTTCTGATCAGCATCCAGTTGTGTGGTGTTGCACATGGGAGTAGAACAAGGCTTACAGTTTTGTAAATCAAACTTATTCAAAAGATCTTTTGTATATTTTGACTGATGAATAAAGGTTCCATCAGCCTTTTGTTTGATTTGCAAGCCTAGAAAGAACTGTAATTCTCCCATTGCACTCATTTCAAACCTCTTTTCATTAATGTTGTAAAATCATCACACAACTGGGGATCAGAGGATGCAAAAATAATATCATCAACATAAATCTGAACAAGTAGCTTATGCTGATCCACCTTCTTAATAAACAAAGTTTTATCAATGGAGCCTCTAGTGAAATTATTCTTAGAAGAAAAGTAGAGAGTGTCTCATACCAGGCTCTAGGAGCTTGTTTCAACCCATAAAGAGCCTTATCAAGTTTGTACACCCATCAGGATGTTATTATCTCAAAGCCTGGTGGTTGACACACATAAACTTCTTCCTTTATTTAACCATATAAAAATGCACTTTTGACATCCATTTGAAAAACTTTAAGATTGTGGAATGCAGCATAGGCTAAGAACAATCTGATTGCCTCTAGTCTGGCTACAGGGGCAAAGGTTCATCATAGTCAATACCTTCTTCTTGTGAAAACCCCTGTACAACCAGTCTAGCCTTGTTCTTAACAATAAGCCCATTTTCATCACTTTTATTCCTAAACACCATTTAGTGCCTATTGCACACTTACCTGGGGGAAGAGGAACAAGTTCCCACACTTGCTGTTTCTTGAACTGAAGTAGCTCAAGCTGCATAGCTTCAACCCATCCATTGTCTCTCAAAGCAACATGGTAGTTCTTTGGCTCTAGCTGACTGATGAAGTGAGCATAGAAGCAGAAGTTAGACAATTGACTTCTGGTTGAAACACCAGCATTGATATCACCAATAATCTGAGACATGGGGTGATTCTTCAGTTCTTGATAAACAATGAGATCTGTGCAAGTGTTTGTAGAACCTTCAGCAGCAGCAGATGTTGATGTAGACTCTTGAAACCAAGAATTAGATGGTAACTCGAAAGATGTAGAGGAAACAGAAATCTCATCAGCATTTGTTGTGGATGGAACTGCTGAAGCTACAGGAACATCAAATTTAGCAGACACAGGCAGTTGGTCACTAAACTTGAATAGGTGAGTATTGATATTATCATCATCATCATCAATACCACCAGGTGGAAGACATGCTGCAGAAGATGATTTATCACAGGATCTGCAACAGCTGGAGGTTGATAAGGAACATATTGCAGTATGTCCAAATCAAACAACTCCACAGGGTTTTGTGGAATCTTGTCCAAAGGAGATTCATTAAACTTCACATGCAAGTCTCTTCAACTATCTTTGTTCTGCAGTTGAAGACTCTGTATGCCTTGCAAGTAGATGAATAACCAACAAAATACCCTGCATCCACCTTAGGATCAAATTTATGGAGTTGATCCTTTGTGTTGAGAATAAAACAGGGACACCCAAATGCTTTGAAAAATGAAATTAGAGGAGCCAAGTGATGGAGAACTTCATATGGAGTCTTCATCAACCTCTGATTTACTAAAACTCTATTTTGCACATAGCAAGCTGTGTTGACAGCTTCAGCCCAAAAGGTCAGTGGCAAACCAGAGTCAGCCAACATGGACCTTGCAGCTTCAATAAGGGTCCTGTTCTTTCTCTCCACTACTCCATTTTGTTCTGGAGTCCTTGGGATGCTAAACTGCCTTTTGATTCCCTTTGAGAGATAGAAGTCATCAAGTGTATGGTTTCTGAATTCAGTTCCATTATCACTCCTGATACACTTGACTGGAAGGGAAAACTGCTTCCAATAACAACACAAAGTAATAACCTTCTGAGCAACCTCATCCTTTGAATGTAGAAAGAAAGTCCATAATCTGGAGTAATCATCCACAATTACCAGACAGTATTTCTTCTTTGCCATGCTCATCACTCTCACAGGACCAAATAGATCCATATGCAGTAATTGCAAGCAGGCAGTGGACTTAGGCTCTTCAATAGGAGGGAATGAGACTTTGTGTTTTTCTTTTTAAAAAAGCAGTGCAGGTTTCATCACAGTGGAACTCCTTTATTGGTAAGCCTCTGACTAACTATTGTGGATAAGCTGATTCATGTTTTGAAATTAACATGACCCAGCCTTCTGTGCCACAGTTAGATTCTTGAGAAGAGGCTTTGGAAAATAGGCAAGGATTGCCTTGAGATCTATTTTCTTGGAAAGATCTAAGGCATACACTCTTCCTGTCCTGTTGGCTCTCAGGAGAGTGTGATCATCCAACACCTTATCAATCAAATGCAAAACTTTGGATGACAGAATCCTACAGTTCTGACTGGTGAAAAGAGCAACATGGCCTTTATCACACATTTGACTGACACTCAAGAGATTGTACTTGAGATTTTCCACATGATTAACATCATCAAATTGATTTCTCCATTGGAGACAAAGCCATTACCAATGATGTAACCCCTAGCATCATTGCCAAAAGAAACAAATCCCTTCTTTCCTTGAGAGTAGTCATGAAGAAGAGAGTTGTTCCCAGTCATGTGCATAGATCCCCCACTGTCTACATACCAGATGCTACTTTGGCATGTTAGAGAACCTGCAATTAAACAATCAGTTAGTTTTGGAGACCCAAACCTTTTTGGTTTTGGGCCTGGTCTCATCAATAGATGGTAAACTAACAGGTTATTTGAAACAACAGCCTGAGAGGAAAAAGATGGGTGAAGAAGAGGAATCCTTTGGCTTGGATCTCCTTTTCTGTGGTTCAACATAGGAGCATCTAGTTGTTAACTCTACCCAACAGATGTTGAACCATCATAACCAGTTGTGTCTGATTTTGTGATAAAGCTTTCAGCTCATCAGACACATTGCCAGTGGAGTTGATAAGTTCCTATGTTGCACCTTCTTCTTCTGAGCACTCTCAGCTTGTCACCTGTTAACCCCTTCCTTTTTGGATTTCTTTGAGGACTTAAGGGTTACAGGATTTGATGTACTGATACAAATGTGGTCTCTGTTGGACCAAAAGAACCAATGAGCAAGATCAGAAAACCTCTAAGTCCCACATGGTATCACAACAACTGCTGAAAGCCTCATCAGTAGTTTGACAAGTGCTAAGACTTCAAAAGCTAAAGATCAAGTGCTGAAGACTTCAACAGCTGAAGAACTAAAGTGCTGAAGTACAACAGCTGAAGAACACAGTACTGAAGCTGAACAGCTGAAGAACACAAGTGTTGAAGCTGAAAGACCAAAGTACTGAAGTACAACAGCTGAAGAGTTTACAAGTGCTGAAGATCAACAACTGATGTACAAAGTTAAAGACAAGACTGAAGACATCAGCTGATGATATTACTGAAGTCATCAGCTGATGAAACATCTGAAGGTCAAAGTCTGAAGATCAAGTACTGAAGCATCAGTAGGTGTTCACAACTGAGAGAGTACTTCTTCAGTAGTTGTGATATCAGTAGTTTTATATTTCTAGTTTCAGTAGTTTTGTAACGACTGAAGAGCTTGTTCTTCAGTCGTTGTAGTTTCAGTAGTTTCTAATCAGTAGTTTATATTCTGTACTTAACACTTGATATGTTCTCAGTAGTTGTGAACATTTCAGCAGTTTGTTAAGATTTAGTTATTTTGTAATTTCTGCCAGTTGTCACTTCCGTGATAACAGCAGTGGTGTTGCACTTATATAAGGAGTAACAACCTATTGTAATATGTGGAATGACTTGAATGATTTGATCAGAAACATTCCATATCTATAAACATTCCTTGAATCAGAAATATATTCTCTCACTATAACCGTATGTGCTCTTAATGCATACAAGTATCGATTCTTGCTACAATTGTCTAATTCCTGTTCTTATTCCGCTGCTTTGAACTCTAATACATCAAATTGTGATCGCTGATCTTGTCAAATGGTATCAGAGCAGGATAATCATTGATCGATCTAATA
The DNA here is from genome assembly GCA_025506515.1 of Flaveria trinervia. NCBI lineage: Eukaryota > Viridiplantae > Streptophyta > Magnoliopsida > Asterales > Asteraceae > Flaveria > Flaveria trinervia. The sequence goes on from CM046446.1 coordinate 31,452,514, forward strand.
ATTGATCATTGAACTGCTATTCAAGATCCATAGTTTGATTGAATTAGCTTTTGTTTTTGCAAGAAACGGTTATAGAGATTGAATTTTCTGTATTTATGGTCATTCATCCTGAGATCTTTTCTTGGTTTTCATTGAGTTGTTGTGGTCTGTGTAAAACTTTTAAAAGCTTGAATTAAATTGTTTTTGAACTGAAAATGACTACTCCCTCCAATGATCCACACAATACTGGTTCCTCAACCAAGCCACCAATGCTGGTTGGAATGAGATAACATATGGCAACGACGAATGCTCCATCACCTGTCTGTTAACAGCGCAGGTTGTTGGACATCAGTGGTACATGGTCCACACAAGCCTATGGTGAATAACCGAAAACCAATCAAATGGTTCCGAAGAGGAGGGAGCAATACTCAGATGAGGATAAGAAGTTGTTTGAAATTGATGCAAAAGCCCATGCAATTCTGGCCATGGCACTACCCAATGAAATCTATTCTGGGCTAATGACTCATGAAAGTGCCCATGACCTCTGGAATGCCTTGAAAGAACAATTTGGAGGAATAGATGAGGTCTTGGCAAATAATAGAGAAATCCTTGCCCAACAATATGAGACATTCTCTCATAGAAAGGGTGAGACACTGACTCAACAATATGAGCGGTTCTCTTGTTTGATCTCTGAATTAAAAATGGTCAAACTTGAGTACACAAATATTCAGATGAACAACACGTTTCTCAGAATCACTGCCTGAGAGATGGGACACATATACTATTGTCCTACGCTCCAGTGCAAGTTTGGACAAACTATCTCTCACCCAACTCCATGGGAAACTGCACACGTTGAGAGAGAGATAGGACAAAAGAGAAAGTTGTCTTCATCTGGAAAGCTCACTGAAGACTTTGTACCAGGCAACACTGCCTGGTGGTCATGAGTCAGAATATGCTTCATTGAATGCCAGTATGATGAGCATATTAATTTCTCTTCAAACACTTATGATTCTGCATTTGTGAGTGTTGATGGTCAGTTTATGGGTGTAATAATGACAATTTATGCTTCATTATGGATGATCTCAAGGGGATTGCTGATGACTACTTAGAAGAGATGGATATTTTGAGCCAAATGGCCCTGATAATATAGATCTCAGAAGTTATATAAAAGAACTAGAAGAAAATTCCCAGGACTCTCTGGCAAAACCAAGTTGGTTTTGACAAGAGCAAGTTGAGGTGTCACAAATGCCAAAGGCTTGGACACTTTGCAAGAGAGTGTAGATCAACTGGATCTAACTCCACTGCACCCTTTGTGACTTTTCCTGGTAATAGTCAACAACACAGAGGGCAACATCCTGTCACTTCTAGTCATCATCCTCAACAACAATCTCTGGAATATTTGTTCCTCGGGTCAAATGCCATATCCTTACCCTTGTTATTACATGCCACAGTCAAATCAAGTTCAAGTTCCTATGGCACCACAACCTCATGCACTACCAAAACCTCAGCCATCCCAATCTCATCAACAAACTCAACCTCAACAACACAGCTTCTTCACCCAGGAGTTGTTGACTGGAGCAGTTTACCAGATGACATGTCTGGTCATGAACAACTGTTCTCAGGTGCTGTCAACATGGTGGTGACAGTCCTTTTGGGAATCTAGCTCTTATGGCTTTGGAGTCTCCTGATACTTCATTTTCTAATGCCTCTACACCTCAGGTATCACAGGTATCCTCTGAGGCAAAAGCCCAATTATGTTCTGAACCATGCATAGCAGTATTTGCTTCCATTAGAGAAGCAAATGTAGCTTTAATTAATAAGAACATGAGCTAGAACAAATAATTTCCAAAAACAAAGCTGAATTTGAGTCTGTGCTTAAAGATAAAAATGATGAGATTTACAAACTGAAATGCCAAATAATTGATGATAAGGCTAGAGAAGAGGTACTTTAGAGAAGTACAAAGATCTCAAAGAAACCCTTGCAGTTACCCAGGTAGAGTGTGATAGATGGTACAATCATGCAAAGGTTTTGAAATGCTTCTTAGTAAGCAATCTGCTTCCAATGTGAAGTTTGGCATTGGTTACAATCACATGCTCCACTACAGATTTTACTCCAAGAGCAGAGGTAGAATCTGATGGTGAGAGTGATAACCAATCCATCAATCATGTGATCTACTTTCTGATACAGCACAATCAGAAGTAGCAGTCAGCATGAAGCCCTCTTGAACCTATCAGCTGATGTTGATGGTTCAAATGCTGACACTCACATGATAATGGGTTGATCAACTCAGGAGTTAATTCTGAAGGTCCTGAAAGGACTAGAGAGCAGGATTGAAACACTGAAGTTCAAACTCAACTGCTGTCAGTACTGAAGAGAAGAAAACTATCAGTAGAAAGAGTTTGAAGACTACTAAAGAGGCAGTCCCTCAAGAAGCAAACAATGTTTCCAAAGCATTTAAGAACAAGTCTTCAGTTGCTTCACCCTCTTTAGTTGATGATCACCTAAGATGAGAAGAAACCATGTGAAGTATGTGGTTTGTTCAGTCATCTTACAGTTGATTGTTGGTACAAAAGAGGTCTCAAACTCAACAAAAAGAAGAAACTAAAGAGAAAATGGTAAAAATGAAAACTGAGTTTGAGACCACATTTGTATCAGCAACCATCTAATCCTGTAACCCTTAAGTCCTCAAGAAATCCAAAAAGGAAGGGGTTAAACAGGTGACAGCTGAGAGTGCTCAGAAGAAGAAGGTGCAACATAGGAAATTATCAAACTCTACTGTGGCAATGTGTCTGATGAGCTGAAAGCTTTATCATAAATCAGACACAGCTGGTCATGATGGTTCAACATCTGTTGGGTAGAGTTAACCACTAGATGCTCCTATGTTGAAACCACAGAAAAGAGGTCCAAGCCAAAGGATCCTCTTCTTCACCATCTTCTTCCTCTCAGGCTGTTGTTCCAAATAAACCTGTTATTACCATCTATTGATGAGACCAGCCCAAACCAAAAAGGTTTGGGTCTCCAAAACTAACTGATTGTTTATTATTGCAGGGTTCTTCAACATGCCAAAGTAGCATCTGGTATGTAGACAGTGGGGGATCTATGCACATGACTGGGAACTGCTCTCTTCTTCTTCATGACTACTCTCAAGGAAAGAAGGGATTTGTTTCTTTTGGCGATAATGCAGGGTTACATCATTGGTAAGGGCTTTGTCTCCAATGGAGAAATCAAATTTGATGATGTTAATCATGTGGAAAATCTCAAGTACAATCTCTTGATGTTTTAGTCAATGTGTGATAAAGGCCATGTTGCTCTTTTCACCAGTCAGAACTATAGGATTCTTGTCATCCAAAGTTCTGCATTTGATTGATAAGGTGTTGGATGATCACACTCTCCTGAAAGCCAACAGGACAGGAAGAGTGTATGCCTTAGATCTTTCCAAGAAAATAGATCTAAGAGGCAATCCTTGCCTATTTTCCAAAGCCTCTTCTCAAGAATCTAAACTGTGGCACAGAAGCTTGGTCATGTTAATCTCAAAAACATGAATCAGCTTACCCACAATAGTTTGTAGTCAGAGGCTTACCAATAAGGAGTTCCACTGTGATGAAACCTACACTGCTTGTTTAAAAGGAAAACAGCGCAAAGTCTCATTCCCTCCTATTGAAGTGCCTAAGTCCACTGCCTGCTTGCAATTACTGCATATGGATCTATTTGGTCTTGTGAGAGTAATGAGCATGGCAAAGAAGAAATACTGTCTGGTATTGTGGATGATTACTCTAGATTTGTATGGACTTTCGTTCTACATTCAAAGGATGAGGTTGCTCAGAAGACTATTCACTTGTGTTGTATATTGAGAAGCAGTATTCCCTTCCAGTCAAGTGTATTAGGAGTGACAATGGAACTGAATTCAGAAATCATACACTTGATGACTTCTTTCTTTCCCAAGGACTCCATAACAAAATGGAGTAGTGGAGAGAAAGAACAGGACCCTCATTGAAGCTGCAAGGTCCATGCTGACTGACTCTGTTTGCCACTGACCTTTTGCGCTGACGCTGTCAACACAGCTTGCTATGTGCAAAATAGAGTTTTAGTAAATCAGAGGTTGATGAAGACTCCATATGAAGTTCTCCATCACTTGGCTCCTCTGATTTCATTTTCAAAAAGCATTTGGTTTCCCTGTGTTATTCTCAACACAAAGGATCAACTCCATAAATTTGATCCTAAGGTGGATGCAGGGTATTTTGTTGGTTATTCATCTACTTGCAAGGCATACAGAGTCTTCACTGCAGAACAAAGATGGTTGAAGAAACTCTACATGTTAAGTTCAATGAATCTCCAAAGGACAGATTCCACAAAGCCCTGTGGAGTTATTGATTGGGACATACTGCAATATGTTCCTTATCAAACTCCTGCTGTTGCTCCTGTCAACAGTTCACCACCTGGTGGTACTGCTGGTGCTGATGATGATGATGATTGCCGTACTCACCTCTTCCGGTTTAGTGATCAACTTCCTGATTCAGCTAGACCTGATTTCCTGTAGCTCCAGTAGCACCATCGACAACAAATGCTGATGAGATCTCTTCGAATCAACTTCCTTTGAATTACCATCCACTGATTGGTTTCAAGGAATGATTCACCATCAACATCTGTTACTGCTGAGCCTGCTACAAACACTTGCACAGATCTCATGTGTTATCAAGATCTGAAGATCATACTGTCTCAAATCATTGGTGATATCACTGCTGGAGTATCAACAAGAAGTCAATTGTCAAATTTCTGCTTCTATGCTCTCTTCATCAGTCAGCAAGAGCCAAAGAATTATCACATTGCTTTAAAGGACAATGGATGGGTTGATGCCATGCAGCTTGAGCTTCTTCAGTTCAAGAAACAGCAAGGTGGGAACTGGTTCCTCTACCTCCAGTTAAGTGTGCAATAGGCACTAAATGGGTGTTTAGGAACAAAACTGATGAAAATGGGCTTATTGTTAGAACAAGGCCAGACTGGTTGTTCAGGGGTTTGCACAAGAAGAAGGTATTGATTATGGTGAAACCTTTGCCCCTGTAGCCAGACTGGAAGCAATTCGATTGTTTTTAGCTTATGCTGCTTATCAAAACCTTAAAGTTTTTCAAATGGATGTCAAAAGTGCATTTTTTGTATGGAAAAATTAAAGAAGAGGGTTATGTATGTCAACCTCCAGGCTTTGAGGACAATAAACATCCTAATTGGTGTTATACGCTTGATAAGGCTCTTTATGGGTTAAAACAAGCTCCTAGAGCCTGGTATAGACATTATCAAACTTTCTTCTAGAAAATAATTTCACTAGAGGCTCCATAGATAAGACTTTATTCATAAAGAAAGCTGGGCAACATAATCTACTTGTTCAAATTTATGTAGATGATATCATTTTTGCATCCTTTGATCCAAGTTGTGTGATGCCTTTACAAAGTTGATGCAACAGAAGTTTGAAATGATGCCATGGGAGAGTTACAGTTCTTTCTGGGGTTGCAAATCAAACAAAAGGCTGATGGAATTTTCATTCATCAGTCCAAATACACAAAAGATCTTTTGCAAAAGTTTGATTTACAAAACTGTAAGCCTTGTTCTACTCCCATGTGCAGCACCACACAACTGGATACAGATCAGAAAGGTAAAGTGGTTGATGAAACACTTTACAGATGTATGATTGGGTCCTTGATGTATTTAACAGCTTCTAGACCAGATATTATGTTTGCTACATGTGTTTGTGCTAGATTTCAGGCTGCACCTAAAGAGTCTCATCTGATTGCAGTCAAGAGAATCTTTAGATATCTGCAAGGCACTCCATCTCTAGGTTTATGGTATTCTACTGGACATTCTGGTAAATTAGTTGCTTTTTCTGACAGTGACTATGCAGGGTGTAAGTGACCAGGAATCAACTTCTGGTGGATGTCAATTCCTAGGCAACTGCTTGATTTCTTGGCAGAGCAAGAAACAGACCTCAGTTGCTATATCAACTGCTGAAGCAGAGTACATTGCTGCTGCAAGTTGCACCTCCAGGTACTCTGGCTTCAGAACCAACTTCTGGATTATGGCATTACAGAGACTAAGACTCCATTGTTAATGGATAGTGCTTCAGCTCTGTGTATTGTCAAAAATCCAGTCCAGCACTCTAGGACCAAACATATAGAGATCAGACATCATTTTATAAGGGATTGTTTTGAAAAAGGTCTGATTGATCCTAAGTTTGTGCCTAGTGTTGATGAGCTTGCAGACATTTTTACTAAGCCTTTGGATAGTTCAACTTTCCAAAACCTGGTGTTAAGGCTTGGTATGCTGCAGCTAGAATAAGTGACAACTACTGATGATCTTAGTAATAAGTACTGATGATCATTGGTAACCATGTCACATATAAGTACTGATGAGTTCTTTTACCCTCAGTAGTTTTTATAACTACTGAAGGCTAAATGTCTCACAAGTACTGAAGTACTTCATCTGTTCTAAACTACTGATGTAGTTACAACTACTGATGCAGTTACAACTACTGAAATTAGTAAAAACAGATAAGTACTGATGTCCTATGAAACAACTGAAATCAGCCAAAAAGGCTGATGAATGTGTTGAGGACAATATGAAACAGGTGAAAAGCTAAGAATTGACGACAACAGGTGATGAGAAATTTCTCTTCAGTCGTTTGTACAACTGCTGTTTCATTTTAAACAACTGAAGGAATACCATGTCTTCAGTATTTTCTAACTACTGATGACTAATACCAAGTCTTCAGTTGTTTACAACAGCTGATGACAAAACCACTGTCTTCAGTAGTTTCACAACTACTGATGACAAACACAAGTCTTCAGTTGTTTCAATCATCTGAAGTCAAAACCACGGTCTTCAGTAATTTTCTAACTTCTAATGCCTAACACCACGACTTCAGCTGTTTCAACGTCTGAAAGGATAATACCATGTCAACGGTCGATTAAAACTACTGATGACTAACACCACATCCTTCAGTCGTTTTCTTACCCGTACCCTATATATATCCCTGACCTAATCCTTCAATGCTTCATCTTCAAACCTAACGTTCCTCTCCAAAACTTCTCTCTTCTCAATGGCGTCCATGCAACTTAAACCGCGACACAACTGTGTTGCCTACCTTACTAAATCGCCTGTCTGGGCTAAGTTCGATACTGCTATCGATCTTATGGTTCAGTCCCAATATAAAACGGCATTTCTTCTGAATCCCATACTACATGCAGAATCCCTTCAACAATTTTGGATGAACGTTACTATTACCACTGGGGAGAACAACACACCATCTCTCCAGTCGGTCGTCAACAACAAAGAAGTAGTTATCACTCCTGTAGTTATCCGCCAAATTCTTCATCTGGATGATGCTATTTCTCCTGCTGGATATCCTAAGGGCACCACAGATCTATCCTTTGCCCAACATGGATATCAAGGCAATCTCAGTGCCTCCACTATCATGAAGAAACACTTCCATGACGCCGAACGCCTAATTTTTCACATGGTGAATGTATGTTTGGCTCCTAAGACGTCGTCTTGGGATCAAATGTCGACTAAGTGGCAGCAGGTAATGTATTCTATTCTTGAGCAACAACCGTTAAACTTTTCAGAAATAATATTTTCGGAGCTCAAGGATATGGCTCAAAAACTAACTGTTAACCGTTGGATACTATATCCACGGTTCATAATGGCCATCATTACAAACCAGCTTAATGTTGAGGGACTTGTTGGCTTGGGAGTCCCTGCTACGGCTGTTCTACCGGAAGTATACTCCCGGCACAACTCTGACCAGACACTCAAATTGGCTGCCAAGCTGCGAAAACCCACGCAGCTGGAACCCACAGCCACCACCTCCAAATCAAAAGTCCCCACCAAACCCACCAAAAAGAAACCCAAAACCGCTACTCAGGGAGTTGAGTCCCCTGAGGATGCCCCTGCAACACAAACGCAGGATATATCCACTAGTCCAAACCCCCTAGTGGATACAATGACTCTTCCAGCCATAGCCGCTCAGGCTTCCTCTCAACAGGAGCCTGCAGCAACCACAACAGGGGTACCTACATATCTGGGATCTTCCTCACTTGAGGGGATTGCCATTGAAGAGCACCAACCTCCCCAGGTGCACACTGCTTCTATCCCTTCACCCCGTACAACCGCCCCTCACAGCCCAACTTTAATAGTTGCACAAGTGCTGACTCAACTGCACTCCTCACCCCTCCCCAGAAACCTCTTACTACTGGGAACACCTCTACAATTGAGGGGGAGGAACACAGTGCACTTGAGAACCCACAGCACAGGGGTTTACCACTTCTATCTCCTGGTGTAGATAAGGAGCTTAGAATATCTAGTGAGGCTGCCACCTCTTCTGAATCAGCACATGATCAGAATGAGGCTGGTAACATTGCTAAGACCTCACTAGAGGCAACAGCTGATGATGGACATTGTCCTGAGGCTGGAAGTCCCCAGTACCAAGCACAAGGGGCACATGCAACAACTGGTCTACACCCAGTGCATGTAAATCCTACTCTAAGCAGGAGGTCAGATGATTCAGCTTCGGCTGATGATGACCTGGGCTTTTTCTACGATGTTCTTGCCCAGAACACAATCCTTGAAGAGAAAGTCAGTAGGCTGCAAAACCTACTTGACCAACTCTCACAAGGAGAAAGACCATATGCCTCCACCAACCCACAGATGGCACCTTCAGTTAAAGGTTCCCCAAACACTGAGCCACTCCAAACTCAGCCACCTGCCTCTGCTTCAGGCCCTATTTCTCAGGAACAGAACCCTCCTGAGCAAATAGGTGCTGTACTTCAAAATTCCCTCCCTCTCATCACACCATAATCACTGATATTATGACTAAAGCCATTGATGAGAGGCTTTCCTCTACTTTACAACCCTTGATTGATGTTGCTGTGAAAAAGACACTTTCTGCGGTACAAACCCCTTCCTCCAATGCATCCAAAAAGGGGGAGAGTGCTGCAGTGAAAGAAAAGAAGAGGAAAAGAACAGAGAAAGAGAAGGAAGAGAAGCAAGCCCAAGAGGAGGAGAAAGAACAGCAACCACTGCTCACCTACAAGCGAAAGAAAGGTGCTGATGATCATATTGCTGAAGATAAAGCCTTGGAGCTGCTGATAAAAGAGGCTGATGCCGAACACAGCAGATCAATGGACAACATCATTGATCAGCTGTTTAGGCAAGGCCATGACACTAATAACTTGACTCTAAGATTCGACGATTAGAGATTGAAGAAATCCAGAATAGATGGGCAAGTTATGAAGTGTTAGAAAGAGAAAGGCTTGAGATCATGATTATATTTATTGCAAAATATCTTGGAAGATCAATGATCGAAATCAAAGCTTGGTCCAGGGACAATATCTTGGCAATCACCACCAAGATCTGTTCGTCTGAAGCATATACTAAGGGACTTGTTATTGAAGCTTTGAATGAAGCGGTGCTGGGAGCAGGACTGAGCTAGCCAACCAATCAAAAGCCACACTCACCTCAAGAATGCTAGAACAACCTGTCAACATTCCCACACCAAAACCACCCAAATCACAACCCACCAAACCAACTCCCTTACCCTCAAAACCCATAGCCGATGATATACCCTTGAAGAAGAAGAGAAGGGTATTGAGGCTAGAAGATGATGAAGAATATGATGAAGATAGGCTGCCACTCTCAGCTGTGATTCAGTTGCCTAAGGCCACAAGTCACTCCTCAGCAATTACTCCTGAAGTCCAAAGACAAATGGTTAAAGTGAAGCTAGAAGAAGAAGAGCTTCATAAACAGCATGATGAGGAACTGCTGAAGAGAGTTGACAAAGCTTATGCAACCACATCTTCTATCATCAATATGAAGAAGCAAGCCCTCAGACTCTACACTCTCAGGCATACCTTTCAATATCAAAAGGAAAGAGTGAGGATTTGGCCTGATCCCAGGGTCTCTCACAGAATTCATAAGAAAAACATACCTCAGAGATACATTGGCCAGGTGAAAAAGATCGTAGATGAAGTGATCTCTCTGGTCTTTGTAGTTTCACCCTGGGAAATCCTAGAGGACCTCAAGAAAGCCTACAAAGCTAATCTAATCCCTCAGAAGATGCTAAACAAAATAGTGAAAAAGGGGTTAGTTTACAAGAGGCTTGAGGAAGTCAGGAAAAATGAGCTCCAGTTGTTCCTAGAGGGTAATCACGCGGATGAGTTTGCTTACAGAATAATAACAACTGTGGAGCTAAAGAGTGGGAAACAGGCCAAATACCTGTCTGAGTATTATGGGCCTGAATCATTGTTTGAAGGAGGTGCTGAAGAGCTAACCATGGAGGAACAAATCACCTTCCTTGAGGCCTACACAAGAGAGTCGTACAGACTCATTATGGGGAAGTAAATCTCATGAATGGGATAACAACTCTGTGTCCAGTTCCCCAAAACAGAGTTCCCATTCATACCCAGCCAAACAAATATCTGAGATTTCTTCCAGCCGGAGCTTACATGGGTCATCTTCTCTACTGATCAAGAAGGAAAAAGACCAACATTTTGCCAACAATGAGTGGGATAATAAATAATTTAGAGGTTTTGGGTGCATTGGTTTAGGGGGAGTTTGTTGGACCAAAAGAACCAATGAGCCAAGATCAGAAAACCTCTAAGTCCCACATGGTATCACAACAACTGCTGAAAGCCTCATCAGCAGTTTGACAAGTGCTGAAGACTTCAACAGCTGAAGATCAAGTGCTGAAGACTTCAACAGCTGAAGAACTAAAGTGCTGAAGTACAACAGCTGAAGAACACAAGTACTAAAGCTGAACAGCTGAAGAACACAAGCACTGAAGCTGAACAGCTGAAGAACACAAGTGCTGAAGCTGAAAGACCAAAGTACTGAAGTATAACAGCTGAAGAGTTTACAAGTGCTGAAGATCAACAACTGATGTACAAAGTCTAAAGACAAAGACTGAAGACATCAGCTGATGATATCTACTAAAGTCATCAGCTGATGAAACATCTGAAGGTCAAAGTCTGAAGATCAAGTACTGAAGCGTCAGTAGTTTGTCACAACTGCTGAAGAGTACTTCTTCAGTAGTTGTGATATCAGTAGTTTTATATTTCTAGTTTCAGTAGTTTTGTAAAACGACTGAAGAGCTTGTTCTTCAGTCGTTGTAGTTTCAGTAGTTTCTAATCAGTAGTTTTATATTCTGTACTTAACACTCTGATATGTTCTCAGTAGTTGTGAACATTTCAGCAGTTTGTTAAGATTTAGTTATTTTTGTAATTGATCTGCCAGTTGTCACTTTCCGTGATAACAGCAGTGGTTGTTGCACTCTATATAAGGAGTAACAACCTATTGTAATATGTGGAATGATTTGAATGATTTGATCAGAAACATTCCATATCTATAAACATTCCTTGAATCAGAAATATATTCTCTCACTATAACCGTATGTGCTCTTAATGCATACAAGTATCGATTTCTTGCTACAATTTGTCTAATTCCTGTTCTTATTCCGCTGCTTTGAACTCTAATACATCAAACTTGTGATCGCTGATCTTGTCAGTCTCAAACTCAGTTTTCATTTTTACCATTTTCTCTTTAATTTCTTCTTTTTGTTTGAGTTTGGAACCTCTTTTGTACCAGCAATCATCTGTAAGATGATTGAACAAACCACATACTCACATGGTTTCTTCTTCATCTTAGGTTGATCATCAACTAAAGAGGGTGAAGCAACTGAAGACTTGTCTTCAGTGCTTTGGAAGCATTGTTTGCTTTCTTGACTGCCTCTTTAGTAGTCTTCAAACTCTTTCTACTGACAGTTTTCTTCTCTTCAGTACTGGCAGTAGTTGGAGTTTGAACTTCAGGTGTTAAATCCTGCTCTCTAGTCCTTTCAGGACTTTCAGAATTAACTCCTGAGTTGATCAACTCATTGATCATGTGAGTGTGAGCATTTGAACCGTCAACATCAGCTGATAGGTTCTGAGAGGGCTTGATGCTGACTTCTACTTCTGATTGTGCTGTATCAGAAAGTAGATCACATGATGAGATGGATTGGTTATTACTCTCACCATCAGATTCTACCTCTGCTCTTGGAGTAAAATCTGTAGGTGGAGCGGTGTGATTGTAACCAATGCCAAACTTCACATTGGAAGCAGATTGCTTACTAAGAAGCATTTCAAAACCTTTGCATGATTGTACCCATCTATCACACTCTACCTGGGTAACTGCAAGGGTTTCTTTGAGATCTTTATACTTCTCTAGAAGCATCTCTTCCCTAGCCTTATCATCAGTTATTTGGCATTTCAGTTTGTAAATCTCATCATTTTTATCATTAAGCACAGACTCAAATTCAGCTTTGTTTTTGGAAATTATTTGTTCTAGCTCAATGTTCTTGTTGATTAAAGCTACATTTGCTTCTCTAATAGATGCAAATGTTGCTATGCATGTGTCAGAACATAATTTGGCTTTTGCCTCAGAGGATACCTGTGATACCTTTGGTGTAGAGGCATTAGAGGATGAAGTATCAGCAGAATCCAAAGCCATAAGAGCTAGATTTCCAAATGGACTTTAACCACCATGTTGACCAGCACCTGAGAACAGTTGTTCATGACCAGACAAGTCATCTGGTAAACTGCTCCAGTTAACAACTCCTGGGGTGAAGAAGCTGTGTTGTTGAGGTTGAGTTTGTTGATGAGATTGGGAAGGCTGTGGTTCAGGCAATGCTTGTGGTTGTTGTGCAATTGGAGCTTGAACAGGATTTGGTTGAGGCACATAATAGCAGGGATAAGGATATGACATTTGACCCTGGGGAACAAAGTATGCAGGAGATCTAGGATGTGAATAATGACCAGAACCAGTAGGATGTTGCCCTCTGTTTTGTGGACTAGTACTAGGAAAAGTCACAAAGGGTGCAGAAGAGTTAGATCCAGTTGATCTACACTCTCTTGCAAAGTGTCCTAGCCTTTGGCATTTGTGACACCTCAACTTACTCTTGTCAAAACCAACTTTGGTTTTGCCAGAGAGTCCAGGAAATTTCCTGCCAGTTCTCTTATAGAACTTCTGAGATCTGATATTAATCAGTGTCATTTGGCTCAGAATATCCATCTCTTCTAGATCATCATCAGCTATTCCTTTCAGATCATCCATGATGAAGCATAAATTGTCACTATTACTGCCAGAATGACTCTCAATACCAACAAATGCATGATCAGAACTATTTGAAGAGAAATCTATATGCTCATCATAATTGCTTTCAGATGCAGCATATTCTGACTCATGACCAACCAAGGCAGTATTCCCTGGTACAAAGTCATCTGTGAGCTTTCCTGATGACGACAGTGTCCTCTTCTGCTCTATCTCTCTTTCGAGTGTAAGCAGTTTCCCATGAAGTTGGGTGAGAGATAGACCATCCAGATTTGCACTGGAGCGTAGGACAATAGTGTATGTGTCCCATCTCTCAGGCAGTGATCTGAGGAATCTGTTTTTCATCTGGCTATTGGTGTATTCCTGTTTCACCATTTTCAACTCAGATATCAAGCAGGAAAAGCGCTCAAACTGTTGAGTCAGTGTCTCACCCTTCCTATGAGAGAATGTCTCATATTGTTGGGCAACGATTTCTCTATTGTTTGCTAAGACCTCATCTGTGCCACCGAATTGTTCCTTCAGGGCATTCCAGAGATCATGAGCAGTTTCATGATGCATAAGCCCAGAATAGATTTCATTAGGCAGTGCCATGGCCAAAATTCCATGGGCTTTAGCATCAATCTCAAATAGTTTCCGATCTTCATCATAGTATTGTTCTTCTTCTTCGGAACCATTTGATTGGTTTCCAGATTGTTCACCATAGGCTTATGTGGTCCATGTACCACAGATGTCCAATAACCTGAACTGTTAACAGACAGGTGATGAAGCATTCTTCGTTGACATATGTTATACTCGGTCCTAACCAGCATCGGAGGCTTGGTTGAGGAACTGGTATTGTGAGGATCATTAGAAGGAGTCGTCATCTCAGATTCAATCAAATTCGATTAAGCTAAACCAATTTTAGAACAAAACACAACAACCAATTGAACCAGAAGATCTCAAAATAAACGAACGAAAGCGACAGAAATTCAATAATCTATAACCAGTTCTTGCGAATACACTAATTCAATCAAAACACAGATATCAATTAGCAGTTTCAATGATCAATTGTTAGATCGGTCAATGATTAACCATGCTCTGATACCACTTGTTAGGATCAGTGATCTATGTTTGATTGATTTAAGAGTATAGCAGCGGAATTCAAACAATGAATTAGTCGATTCACAAGAACAAAACGATATTCAATGAAGAACAAAGACGGTTATAGAGAGAGAATTTCTGCAAATATATTTCATTCAATATTCGCTTTCGTGGTAACAGAATGTCACAATTACAATTAGGTCGACATATCTTATATAAGAGATGTGACGTCTGCTAATGTCACTTGATAGTGACATCTAACAGATTTATTACAACTGAAACACAACTACTGAAGATGTCAAAACAGCTGACATCTCCTTACAAAAATGCTAAGTGTTATCAGTTGTTATAACTACTGAAAACATAAAACTACTGAAACTACAACGACTGAAGAACAAGCTCTTCAGTCATTTTACAAAACTACTGAAAGTAAAAATATAAAACTACTGATATCACAACTACTGAAGAAGTACTCTTCAGCTGTTGTGACAAACTACTGAAAGTTCAGTAGTTGGTCTTCAGACTTGAACTTTAGATGTTTCATCAGCTGATGACTTCAGTAGATATCATCAGCTGATGTCTTCAGTCTTTGTCTTCAGACTTTGTACATCAGTTGTTGATCTTCAGCACTTGTAAACTCTTCAGCTGTTGTACTTCAGTACTTTGATCTTTCAGCTTCAGCACTTGTGTTCTTCAGCTGTTCAGCTTTAGTACTTGTGTTCTTCAGCTGTTCAACTTCAGTACTTGTGTTCTTCAGCTGTTCAGCTTCAGTACTTGTGTTCTTCAGCTGTTGTACTTCAGCACTTTAGTTCTTCAGCTGTTGAAGTCTTCAGCACTTCATCTTCAGCTGTTGAAGTCTTCAGCACTTGTCAAACTGCTGATGAAGCTTTCAGCAGTTGTAGTGATACCATGTGGGACTTAGAGGTTTTCTGATCCTGGCTCATTGGTTCTTTTGGTCCAACAACTTGTACAACTATGAGATGCCCTTTTTGAAGTACTTGCGCTCACATTTTTTTTATGTTTTACACCCGTGTCTGACTACTGAGTGGATAGTTAGCCGGACTTTAATAAAAGGAGTACTCATTATCTGAAAATGTCATTTATCAAGTTTTTTCAAAAGAGTGGAAGTGTGTTCAACACTGATTCATGTTCCTAATGCTATTTATTGAAGTTCAAAGCCTCACCATATGCCTAATACATTCTAATCCTTGAGTTGTGATATGAACTGTAATCCAAAAGTGATACAACCCATATCCAATACCAAGAAGTATTCTCAAGAGATTCTAACCTTTTTCAGAAATATATTAGGAGGAGATTAATCTGAGGGGGAGAACATCAATGAATTGTGCGAGAACATCAATTGATCAAGAAGACGTGTGATAGAGAAGATCTTCAAATTCAATGTTTGCCAAGCATCATTTTAGGAGGAGTATTGTTGGGATTCAACAATAGAATAAACAAAAGCTTACCAAACCATAATTACATCCAACTAAAGATCTTATTGTACAAGTTCAGAGACCAAGTTGATTACAACAAAACAAGACAATTCAACATGACAAAGTCAACATCAAGACAATTAGAAAGTCAAAATTAGGTCATGTTGTAATATTAGTATACATAGACCCACTAGTGCATTTATGCAAGTGTGTCTTTTATGTGTGTGTTTCTCATGGTGTAAATCACCATCCAAGGAGAAATCCTCTCCTTTGGGTGGGTTTGATTTCACCAGTCATCTATGATTCTCATTGTAACATATTTATCAACATCAATGAAATCATAATATTATTATTATCCATCTCTTTGTTTTTTGATTCACAGACGTCACCCATCTTAATTTTGATTTTTAGATCTGAACGAGATGAATCCTAAGATCCAAGCTCAATGAATCTAAAATAATGATTTAGCAAAAATAATCCACGACTATCATTAACACACGTGCCTCTAACCATAATGAACTGAATGACTCAAATCTTGATGTAACTATTGCTGGTGACACCATTCCAACCATAAGAATACACAAGAATCATCCAGTTGAAACCATTATGGTGATCTTAATGAGAGGGTGACAAGAAGCAAATCCAGTATTGCAAACATATGTTTGTTCTCATGCTTTCTATGTCAAACAGTACCAAAAAACATCAAGAGGCTCTTCAAGACAATAGATGGATTGAGGCAATGAATGAAGAATTGCTCCAATTCAAGAAGCACGAAGTATGGCAACTGGTACATCTTCCTGAAGGACAGTACCCTATTGGTACCAAATGGTTGTACAGGAGGAAGACTGATGATAGAGGGATCGTCATCAGAAACAAAGCAAGACTAGGGGCATAGGGATACACTCAAGAAGAAGGAATCGACTACGATGAAGTGTTTGCACCTGTTGCTAGACTAGAAGCAATCAAAATATTTCTTGAATATTCTACGTCCATCAAAATTACTGTTTAGCAAATGGATGTAATGTGTGCCTTCCTGTGTGGAAAGATTGCTGAGGAGGTCTATGTGAGTCAACCAACTGCCTTTGAAGATCCAGATTTCCCTCACAGAGTTTACAAGCTTGACAAAGCTCTGTATGCTCTTCATCAAGCACCAAGAAAGTGGTATGAGACACTATCATCCTTTCTTCTTGAACATGGGTATGAAAGAGGAAAGATTGATCAGACTCTCTTCAGAAGAAAAATAGGAAAATATATGCTATTAGTCCAGATCTACGTGGATGACATTATATTTGGCTTGAAAAACAAGCAACTCTGCAAAGAATTTGAAGACCTTATGCATTCAAAGATCCAAATGAGTGCTATGGAGGAACTCACCTTCTTTCTAGGGGTGCAAGTCCAACAGACAGCAAATGGAATCTTCATCAATCTATCAAAATATGTAGAAACCATGTTGAAGGAATTTAACTTTGCTGATTGCCAGTCTATCAGAACTCCTGTGGATACTAAAGTGAAGATTGGACCTGACCCTGAAGGCAAATCAGTGGATCAGACTCACTATCGATCAATGATCGGTTCACTTATGTATCTAAGAGCCAATAGGCCTGACATTATGTTTGGTATTTGTGTGTGTGCCAGATATCAAGCAGATCCAAAAGAATCACATGTGAACGTAGTTAAGAGGATATTCAGATATCTGAAGGGCAAACCAGCTCTTGGGTTATGGTATCCAAAGGAAGGAGAATTTCATCTCTATGCCTACACAGACACTGATTATGGAGGATGAAACTTCAACAGAAAATCCACCTCTGGCGGTGGTCAATTTCTTAGTCCCAGACTGGTATCTTGCTAATGCAAGAAGTAGACAAATGTATCTGTGTCCATTGCAGAAGCTGAGTATATTGTTGCATCAGCATGTTGCTCTAAAGTACTCTGGATTTAAAGCTAGATGATTGAGTATGCTTTTAACTTCTTGCACACACCAATTTCTATTAACAACACATCAGCTATTTTTATAACTAATAATCCGGTTCAGCACTCAAAAACAAAACATATTGAGATTCAATATTACTTTTTGAGAGACTGTGCTGAAAAAGGTTTAATCAAATTGATTCGAGTACCAACTGAAAATCAATTAGCTGAATTGTTTAGTAAGGCATTTGAATCTAGTAGGTTTGAATTCTTGGTTCAGTCAATTGGCATGATTAACCTTCTAGTAACAACCATGAAAAACATTAAAAAACAATTAAAAACATCAGAAAACCACAAAAAGGAATCAAGTTTGATGAAGAAAAGAATTCTATGGGAAATGATATAATTACAGTCGTTATATCATTCACTGTGCTTAATTTGAAAATGTGAAAGACTGACATGACTTACCAGATATTTTGGTAGGCTCAACTTGGAAGAAAAGATACATGCATTGATGAATTAAAGATCTATTCAATTGTGAAACACTCATCACAAAGTACAACTATGTATTGGCTTATCTGAATGCATGTGTGTAGTAGCCTAAACACACCAGATAATGACACTTTATGAATCTCTTTCACCACATCATGTTCCATCTTTGTTTTGCTGAGCAATGACCTAATGAAACTTGCACATTGTGTAGATGTTATGATCTAAATGATTCTTCACGTGGAACACATCCAAAATTGGATGAATCAACAAAGTAATACATTCCAAGTGAATGAACAAAAGAATCCTATCATGGATCACCTTCTAAAATGAAGTGAAAAGAATCCCAATATGGATCATTATGAAAAAGGGTCAAAGTAAAAGAATCCCAATGAGGATCAGTGAACATGAGATTTCATAACTTAAGTGACCTGGTAAGAAAAGCTGTGAAAAACATTTACAGTGCATTGTATAAGGAGGGTTGATCATTCCACGCTTATGTGTGTAAGGTACACATTGAAAAAATAAATCCACCAAAACATGATAAAAGTCATTTGCATCAAAATATCAACCAGGTATGAGTTTAAGAGGACAAACATACATTCAATCTTCATGTTCATGAACATGTCCATTTAATTATAAAGGATACACAAGTGTAATGTAAGACTGATATGATCCCAACAAAATAGATAATTCTCTTCATTATTAATAATCAAAATAATATCCAAAAGGTTTAAAATTTTTAAAGTTTCTATCCAAATGTGGATATAAACTTTAGGGGGAGTAATTTAAAATTTTTGAGTAAGTCCAAATTTTTGTTTATTAACTTAACTTTGAAAACAAAACAAAAGGATTTTGGTTGGTGTTGTTGCAAAAAGTCATACCATTATATCTCAGCTTATGTAGAATCTTAGAAGCATGATAAGTCCAAGATCTATCAAAATTGGGAAACTTGTATCACTTGTCACATACAAGTCAATCCAAGCAAGAATTAACAACTTCAACAGTCAACTTCATAAGAAAAATCAATCAAGGACAAATCCTCATAAGATGAATAATCAATTCAATCATATTAACTTTTGATTAAGTTCCAAAGTTAATGTAGGTAAGTGCATTGGTTAATGCTGGTGAAGGTAACCCATGCATGTAACTAATGCGGGTAACAGTATATTTTCAAGTGCAACTAATGCGGACAATGATTTTACTCTACCGCATTAGTGTGTTAAGTAAATGTGACTTTGTTCTATCACATTTGCTACAGTGCAATGTTGACCGTGTTGTCAACCGCATTTGGTGTAGTCGCACAAATGCTGATTGAATTTGTTCTATCGCATTTGCTACAGTGCAATGTTGACCGTGTTGTCAACCGCATTTGGTGTAGTCGCACAAATGCTGATTGAATTTGTTCTATCGCATTTGCTACAGGGTACAAATACAAATAAGATGAAACAACAACACTACCGCATTTGCTACAGTCTGTCAATGCTCGTGAACAAAATCACAAGTTATTCTTCCGCATTTACTACAGCACAAATGCGGATAGTCAAAGGTTTCAAGTTTTAACTTCTACATTTGCAACAGTACACAAATGCGGAAAGAATAAATAATAAGCAACAAAACTTCCGCATTTACAACAGTAGCCAAATGCGAATAGTCTAAGTCCAAAGTTTGTCTTCCGTATTTGCTACAGTTAACAAATGCGGATGACGAAAAGTCAAAAAAATTAATTAACCCTTCCGCATTTGCTACAGTGGTGACAGCATTTGCTCTTAAACTTGTAAAATCTTTCAAAATGCATTATTGGACTATTTAAAGGAATTTAAACGGGTCATTTAATACTTTTCAAATTTGAGAGACTTTATAGTGAGACAAGCGCAAATACACAGTACACCATCTGCAATCATCTTCATCATAAACAATCAATGATTTTCATGTGATTCTACTCAATCTACTCTTGTTATCCATTCTGAAACCACATTTGTATCAGAAACAGGTGAAATATCCATAAAAATCTTAATCCAGACCTAAGTTTCAGAATGTTAAACCTAAATCAATCATTGAACCAACCGATAATGAAGAACACAAAAACATGTCCTGTTGATGTAACATAATACACCTTTTCGACTTCAATGAGCATGCAAACCAACAAAAATTCTTGTCAGATTGAAAACCTTGATATTCATGGTTGTTGTAAGAATAGAGCATGATAATACACAAGTCAATGAAACAATATCTCATTAATGGTTCAAACATAGAAACTATGATTGTTGAATAAACTCACCATTTGCTATGACAACAATGCAACAAAAATGACAAGCATTCGTCCTTGTCCATTTAAAGTCAAATTGATAACTAACACACATATCTCTTGTGCAGATTACATGGAAAACCTTACATGGAGCAAGCTCCATAATGTCAGTGGTTATTTAAACCCTCATGTGCCTGAAGCTGATGGACTTAGAGATATCACTGATGATTCTGTTAGAAGATGCTTAAAATTTGGTGACGATGCTAATGCACCTCTGGAGTTAGATGATGAAGAAATAACCACATTTTTTGCTTCAATTCGTTATGAAGGAGGACATGAAGCAAAACAAATTGTTAAAGGATTGGTTGATCTACCTTGGAGATTCCTAATTCATATGTTTCAACATTGTCTGTCCAAGAGAAAGACAGGATGGAATGACATTCCAGTCATCACATCCTCTGCAATATGTGCTCTTTGCAGTAACAAGCCATTCAACATGTCTGCCTATGTGACAAGGTCATGTTGAAAGTCTCACCTTAGAAGGGAGAAGATACAAGTTCTTGATGTATCCAAGATTTCTTGAATGCCTCATCAATGATCGTTCGCGAATATTGCTAACGAGGGACAAGTACTTGATATTCCTTATTATGATGCAATATCCTACAAATACATTAAGAAGAGGGACCTAAGAAGCTTTTACAGTGGTGCTCACTCACCTCTTCTTCCATGGATGATTAAGCAAATAAAT
Organism: Flaveria trinervia; assembly: GCA_025506515.1. Taxonomy (NCBI): domain Eukaryota; kingdom Viridiplantae; phylum Streptophyta; class Magnoliopsida; order Asterales; family Asteraceae; genus Flaveria; species Flaveria trinervia. The sequence continues at coordinate 31,473,528 of CM046446.1, forward strand.
CAAGAAGATCAAGCACAAGAACAAGCTGCACCACAACCATCACCATAACCATCACCATAACCATCACCATAACCATCACCACAATCATCACCACAACCATCACCACAACCATCACCACATCCATCACCACAACCAACACCACAACCATCACCACAACCATCACCACAACCATCACCACAACCATCACCACAATCATCACCACAACCATCACCACAACCAATACCATAACCATCACCACAACCATCACCACAACCATCACCACAACCAATACCACAACCATCACCACAACCATCACCACAACCATCACCACAACTTCTGAGACTGCTCCCTCAGAGAGCTTTGTTGCATCAAATGTAAATAGGCCTCATGAAAAAGATTAGTTGATATCTAAACTGTTGCAAAAGGTTGAAAGAATGAAGAGAATACTGAATAGGAGGGCTAGAATAATTGATGATAGAATCCTAGAGCTTGATGAAAAGGAGCAGGAACTGAAAGATCTCAAAGAAAACCATGAAGCTGAAATGAAGGAGAAAGATAAAGAAATTGAAACTTTAAAAGCTGCACTCAATCATTCAAGAGAAGAAGTCAGTGGTCATGTTAACACTCTTGCCATTCAAACTATAGCAATGGAAGAACAAGAGAACATTATAGAAGAACAAGCTAAAATCATCTCTAATCTTGAAAAAGTAATTCATAGCAAAAAAAATGATCTTTGAACTTGAGCTGATAATTAAGATTCAAAGAAGTGAAGTGGCTGATGAAAAGAAAGATGAACAAGAAGAGGTTGATGATGAAGAACAAGAAAAAGTTGATAATGATGAGAACAAGTCTGTTTCTGACAATGAAGAATAAGAAGGTGATACAAGTCAAACACAGCCTGAGGAACAAAGTCTAGAGATGGTGATATACTCTGAAAAAACAGATGCTGCTCATACTAAGAAAGCTGAATTTGAGGAACTTTTTAGTGCTTTAGACAGCTTTACATCTGAAGAATTCAGTGTTGATGATGACTTTTGGGAATTTGTGAACAATCAAAGGACTGATTCTGACCCTATTGCATTCATCCTCAAATCTCTAGTTCCTTTGGAGAAAGAGCTGAGCATGTAGATTGTCCCTGCAGTGTCATTGACCGAAGAATAAAAAGAAAAGATAAGAGAAATGTGTGAAAAGGAAAAAAGAAAAAGAAAAGGAAACAGAAAAAGAGATGGAAGAAATGGAAGTGAATGATCAAGAACAAACCACTCCTAAGAAAATGTCTGAAGTGATTGAAAAGGCTGAAACTTCATGTCCACAACTTCAAACATATTGAAGAAAGAGAAAATATCTAGCTGAAAAGACTAAGGGTAAAAGACCAATGATTGAAGAAGAAAGTGTTAAGAAGCAGAATGATGATCCAAGAAGCCTGGCAGGAATTGCTGAATTTCGTGATGAACATGAGCAGGCCGAAGCTCAATTAAAGAAACAATCGTTATCATTGATCTAGAAGAAGGAGAGATAACTGGTGGATATGATGTGGAAAAGGATGTTCATATGGATAGTCCTATTAAAACAGAACAAGCAGTGGAAGAAATGGTGTCAAAAGCCCAAACTGATGACTTACTGATCAAAGCAATTTTTGTGATCAATCAAGGGTATGATCCAGATGAAGTATTTGGGATGACCTATAAAGGAATGAAGCAAGAGGAAGATAAAGTGAAAAATCTGCTAGATCCAAATGTTGAAACAGAATATGAATAAGCAATCACCAAAGATGCTCCAATGCATAAAGAGTCTTCTATGAAGAAACCAACTGGGTATGAAAGACTATTGTCAAGAAAGTTTCCCCTACCAAGCTGTCTTCAATGAAGAAATCATCCCCAACTCACGAACCACTATTTCCTCATCCTTATAGTATGTCAGATAAGGAAATGAAGGATTACCTCACCAGTCAAGGCTTCACCAAAAGAAAATTGGCAAACATGAAGACTAATTCACTAAAACCTGCAATACTTAGGTTGATAAATGATAAGAAAGAAAAGTTAAAGCAACTAGAAGAAGAAGTGCTCAATAAGAAACCAAGATCAAGAGTTTCTACACATGACATGAATCTTACTCATAAAGATCAAGACTATCTTGCACTTGTTATTCATAAATATCCAGAGTGGTTTGCTGAACCCTCCCAACTGAAACTTCAGGAAGGGTTGACCACTGCTGAGATGATTAGAGGAGTATCTACTCCAAAAGGCAAAACTGACCAAAAAATTATTGCTTGGAAGTATGATAGTTCATGGAATATGTTTAGGGTTAAAAGGATCTCTGGTCTAGTGCAATTTTTAGAGAGTACTCTGCTCTGGTAAATGCACTTGAGATTCATGACGTAAAAGAGCTAGCTAATTTGGAGCTGATAAACCATAATGCCATGTTTAGAGGATATGAATTTGAAAGAATACTCTAAATGTTCAAGAGAACCAACAAATTCAATTCATTGAAAGCAACATGTATGATAAAAGACAAAACATTCAAGAACCCTCTGGAAATGAAACAGACAAATCAGCTAAAGAAGTAATGTTTCCAGAACTCAGAGTGAAACCTACTGAATCATTGAAAAAAGAAAAATGGTAACTGGTACACATTCCTCAACACTAATATCAAATGTTTATTATGATGAGAAGATCTATGAATTGGTGATTGAGAGGAAGTGGGGAGGCAAAAAAGGTGCTGAAATCAGATTATTCACTTGCTATGAAGTGAGACTACTAGATCAATCATACATTCAATACATATACACAAGCCACTTCAGAGAGATATCAACAAATTGGGTAAAGAAGATCTATATTCTTTCTAAAGTGTATTAAAATATTGATGATGGCTTATGATCAGATTAGTGCAAAGATGGAGAAAAGGAAGAAGAAGAAGATACCTTTACAGTTGGGCAACATTGTCAAACTTGAAGTTGATGTAGATGGTTCTCTCTTGATTCACATGGATGGGCTATCAATAGTGTCTATTCGGGAACCAATTTCTCTAAAGAAATTACCACTTGAAGCCATTCATGATATGAGCAGAATGAATATTCGTGTACTAAGCAAGGACAAAATGTCAGATGCTCAATATTTTGTCAACATGATCAAGGCAATTTTGGATCCAAGACAAGCAGCACCTTTTACACCCCTAGAAGACCCAGCTGAATCATCACAACATCAATCACCTCCTAAACATTAAGGAAAACTAGGCTGTATAATCCTTAGGGGGAGTATTGTTGCACCCTGAAAGGATCATACATGCCAAGTCAATGGGTCATTTGATGATTGCTCTGCTAGAATCCCTTAAGTCCAAGAAGAAATGCGGATGAAAATCCTGCTAAGGAAAAGAACAAGTGTTGTCTTCCGCATTTGTCAATGTGGAAGACATAATGCTAATACGGACAAGTATTTGCTCTTCCGCATCGACAAATGCGGAAGACTAAAAGTTAATGCGGACAAGACTTTGCTCATCCGCATTAGAAAAATGCGGATGACCGAACAAATGCACATAAGTATTTGTTCGTCGGTATTAACCAATGCGGATGAGCAACATACTAATGTGGATGATCAAGTGAAGAAATGCGGATCAAGTGAGGAAATCCTGATCATGTTAACTCATCCGCATTTGTCAATGCGGATGAACAAGCAAAGATGCGGATAAAGACTTAGACTAGTTCTGATGTAATAGTTCAGGGGTAGTTTAGTCATTTTGTAAAAGGAATCTTGTCTGCCTATGAATAGAATAGATAACCTCGTACTTAAGGTGACAACTGATAGATAGAGAATTTTTGTTGTAATTATTCTCTGTAATTTATCAACTTTCATATATACAATACAAAGCATTTATGAGTAATTTTCTTCCATTGAATGTTCTTTGATTGTTTGTTTCAGCCGTTCATTCACTGACCTGATTAGCATATTCGATTCACAGTAAGAATCTCACTCTTACTCAACTCCAGTCAGAGGTTTCTGATCCAACTCTATGAGCATTGTTTGCCTAAAAGGAAGACTGGTACATGTGACCATATGTATTCAATGGTCTAGTATCCCTATGATCACTTCTTCAACTCCATATTCAATTCACAGTAATAATCTCATTCTTACTCAACTCCAGATAGAGAATTTTTGTTGTAATTATTCCTTGTGATCACTTCTTCTGTACTATGTGCTATATGCGTTAATAGCCTATTCAACATGTGACCATATGTATTCAATGGTCTAGTATCCAATGTCCAGGAAGGAAGAAGGTACATGTTCCTGATGTACCAAGGTTCATTAAAAGTTTAACTAATGAAGCATTCCAGATATAGTAGCTGAAGGACCTATGCTGAATATCCTTCACTATGATGCAAAGCCCTACAAGTATATCAAGAAGATGGATCCCAATAACATCTACAGTGGAGCTCACTCTCCTCTTTTACCTTCGATGCTTCAACAAATTAACCTTGATCAACAAGGTGAAGAATAATATGCTCCAGCTGATGAGCAAATTCAAGAACCAGTTGCTCATGTTCAGCAAGCTGCCAATGACCAAGTTAAGGAAAGAGAGGAAGGACATAGGTCAGTGTCAACCATGTGGATGTAGGGGATGATCTTCACACTAAACCTCATGTTCATGACATGCCATTAACTTTTGTTCCATCACCAATACCATCTCACCAAAGAAACCCATTACCTTCACCTCAAAGATCACTAATACCATCTCCCCAAACACAACCTATCAGTTCCACACATATATCTCCATTTCATCATTCACCCATTCTATCTACCCAAACGTCTCCTATTTCTACAGAACTTGTTGAGTTTGGTGATTCTGCCAACTCTTCAAAAAGATCCAAATCATCATATGATGAGGAGGATAACCCAAGCCTAATGCCTATTAAGAAAGTTACTTCTGAAGCTGCTCCTTCAGAAAGCTATGCTGAATCTGTTGTGAATAAACCAAATGAGAACGATGAGCTAATCTCTAAACTTATGCAAAAAGTAGCAAAGACAGAAGGATTATTGATAGAAGATCAAGCATCATTCAAGATAGACTGTTGGAGCTTGATGAGAAGGAGGTTAAGTTGAAAGAAATGAAAGAAAGGTATGACTTAGAGAAGAAAGACAAAGAGAAGGAGATTGATAAACTAAAAGTTGCTCTTCAATAATCAAGAGAAGAAATAAGTGGTCATGTGTACACTTTAGCAATATAGACAATTGTTATGGAAGAGCAAGAAGAGTCAATAGAAAAAGAGGCTGTAATCATTCTTAATTTGCAAAATTGGAATGAAAGCCTAAGCAAAAGAGTCTTTGAGTTTGAAATTAGGGGTGTTCATTTTCGGATATCCAAAAATTTTGGATAGTGGATTTCGCTATCCGAATCCGAATCTGAAATTTCGGATATCCGATTTTCGGATATCCGAATTTTCGGATTCGGATTAGGATATTGTAAGGCCCCATACCCGGGACGCTCACAACTGGTCAATCATTGCACATAAAACATATAATTACATTTAACTTTCATAAAACATGGGGAACATTAAAATAACTTTTCATTTCATTAAAAATGATTTTGCAAGTTAATACAATCATTCAACACACATTTTCATTTGTTCGTATTACAATTCAAAAACATTAACAACAGAATGCTATCCAAAATGCCAAATAGCTGCCCCGCGTCATCCTCAACAACTTTTACCTGCCAACTGGAAAATGCATAAAAGTCAACGTTGCTGAGTGAGTTCTAGTTTTAACATAAAATGTACTTTACATTCATTAAAACCATTCTCTACTTTAGCATGCGATCACACATCATACATAAAATAGATAATATCATTTTATCTTCATCATTCGTTCGTTAACTTTCATTCTTTCATCATACGTCATTATCATTAACTTTCGTTACTTTCATTCATACGTTCATCATTACCTCTTTTCATTCCGTCAAAAACCATGAATTTTACCCCACCGTCATGCATAAAGCGGGTACTGGGCCGAAGTTTATCATAGACCTTCCGTTATCGTGCACAACTGCCCGGCCACAGCCCGGCCAAAGTCTATCATAGACCTTTCATCATGGTGCACGGCAGCCTGGTGACAGTATCTAGGGTAAGCAACAAAGGTTCTATACAAATGCTTGGTCCTAAAGACGGACTCCGATGTGCATCCTTCTGGGGTAGCTAACCCACACACCGTTGAACTAACACCCTACATTGGGGCGTGTTCCGACATACAAGGCTTGCAAGCCTCACTTTACTTTCCGTCGTTCATTAATGCATGCATTCATTCATCATGTTCCCCTTTTCATTATCTTCCACTTTGCGTTACATAATACTTTCATTTCATTCATTAACATTCAACATAAAGCCAAGGTAGAATGAACATACAATATAAGGAACATCAACGTACATAGTCAACATCATCATACAGGGCATCATACATACATAACATACATCATACACATCATGCCAAAGCATCAAACATACATCATAATATCATGTCCATCACATCATCTATGACCTCAAAAGTCAACTTATATGCCCCCGGGAACCCCCAAGTCAAAGCCTAAATTTTACTTTTTCCCCAAAAGTCAGAAAAATATTCTAAGTGTTCATCCGCATTTGCCTTTTTGTTCATCCGCATTTCTTTTACTTCATCTGCATTTCCCACTACTCATCCATATTGATCTTACTTAGTGGTTATTGCTCATCCGCATTGATTGTTCATCCACATTTCCCCAATACTCATCCGCATTAACTTACTTAGTGATCAATGCTCATTTGTATTGACTGTTCTTCTGCATTTCCCAATACTCATCTGCATTAACTTTCTTAGTGGTCAATGCTCATCCGCATGACTGTTCATCTGCATTTCTTTTGAACACTTTGGTAGATTCTAAAACATAGACATATGAGCCCTAAGCATTAGGTTTCAGTTCCTCAAACACCATCTATGAGGTTCTTAGCTTAAATCATACATTATAAGCCTTAGAAACACAATCATAACATCGCCAAGCAGGAACACAGTGCAGAATCACACCATAACCTCATCATTCACACATTCAAACATACGGGAATAAAACCGAGTTTTATAAAAACACACATTCATGAATTCCTAGCCCCAAGATCAGTTAAAACATATAAAAGAGGGGTTCTAGAACTTACCTTTGTAGCTCTTGAGTATGGCTTCTTCTAAACTTGTTTGAAATTGAGTTCAACCGCCTAGAAACCTACTAAAAACATACCCAAACACAAACAGCCACACATAAGCATAAACCTGAGGATATGACCAGTCAAGAACATAATAAACACACAAATTCTTACCTTGAATTGGCACTTTTATTCTTGTTCTTCTTCAAAACCCAAAAACTCAGCACTTTCTCTCTCTAGAATCCGTAAGCAGAAAGGTGATGTGCAAGAGTGGGCGGCCATCACCTTTATTCACCAACATTTCAAAGATTTTGTCCATTTTGTCACTTTTAAACCCATGACTTGGGTTTTATTTCTTTTCCTTCTTTTTCTTCACTTTATTCTTTCCTTTTTTGTCTTTAAAAATAACCCGGCGTTACAAGTCCACCCTCTTATATAAGTTTCTTCCCCAAAACTTGTTATTCCTCAAACAGTCGTGGGTAATGTTGTGTTATCTTTTGTTCAGTCTCCCACATAGATTTGGATCCCTTCCTATGCTTCCACTGTACACAAACAAGAGGAACCACTTTATTCCTCAACCTCTTCTCTTTTCAATCAATGATCGCCATTGGTTGCTCCACATAATTGAGTAGTTCATCTACCTCGATATCTTCTAGTGGAACCATCATATACTTGTTTGCTAAACATTTCCTCTGATGAGATACATGGAATGTCGGGTGAATTCCACTTAACACATCTGTTAACTCCAACCAATAGGCCACTTCTCCTACTCTAGCAATGATACGAAAATGCCCTATATATCTCGGGATCCATTTGCCCCGCTTTCAAAACCGAATGATGTCCTTCCAAGGTGAGACTTTCAACATGACCTTGTCACCCACCTGGAACTCAATCGGTCTGCATGGTTTATCAACATATGACTTTTGTCTTTCTTTGGCTGTGTTCCTGAAGGGCTTGATCTTTTCAAGCTTCTCAGTCATAGCCTCGATCACCTCGACGCTTCCTAACTCTTTCTGACCAATATCACCTAAACCGAAGGGTGTCCTGCATCTCCTACCATATAGCATCTCATAAGGGGGCATATTAATGCTCTCATGATAACTATTGTTATATGAGAACTCAGCTAACGGTAAGTGGTTACCCAAGTTCCACCAAAATCAATGATGCATGCTCGAAGCATATCCTCCAATGTCTGAATGGTCCTTTCTGACTGACCATATGTTTAGGGATGATAAGCCATGCTAATATGTAACCTTGTCCCTATCGCGTCGTCGAATTTCATCTAATGTAAACGGGGTGTCACAATCAGACACAATAGATACCGGCACACCATGATGAGTCACAATTTCCTTGATGAATAGATTCGCCAACTTCTCAGATGAATAGGTCTCGTAGATGGGTAGGAAGTGAGCACTCTTCATCAAACGGTCAACTATCACCCATATGGCATCATATCCTCGTGTGGTACGCAGTAGCTTCGTAATAAAATCTATGGTGATGTGCTCCAACTTCCACTCTGGTATCTCCAAAGGTTGGATCTTTCCATACGCCTTTTGATGCTCATCCTTCACTTGCAAGCAAGTAAGGCACTTAGTCATATACTCCATCACATCACGCTTCATACCCGGCCACCAATAGTCTTTCTTCATGTCTTGGTACATCTTCGTAGCACCGAGATGAATAGAGTATCGAGTCTTGGGAACTTCATCCATGATCTTCAAGCGTAGTTCCCCAAAACAAGGAATCCACATTAATCCAAATCAGGTTCTAACACCAAGTGTGTTTTCACCCAATTCCGCAACCAACTCTTTCATTCTCTCAGAGTTAAGATGATCTTCTTCTAGTGCCTCATCTGGAAACTCTTTGACTTGCTTCATCACATCGGAGGTCATGATAAATTGGTAAGCTTTCACCTGAATCGGCTCGGGTCTTTCCTTTCGACTAAGGGCATCGGCCACCACGTTGGCTTTCCCCGGATGGTAATGGATCTCGTAATCATAGTCTTTTACGAGCTTCAACCATCTCCTTTGCCTCATGTTCAGGTCCTTCTGCACGAAGAAGTACTTCAGGCTCCTGGAGTTAGTGAATGTGGTGCACTTCATCCCGTAAAGGTAATACCTCCAAATCTTTAATGCAAAGACCAGGACTGCTAGCTCCAAGTCATGTGTAAGATAATTGACCCCATGAACCTTCAACTGTCAGGATGCATAGGCTATAACCTTTCCTCTCTGCATTAACACACACCCCAACCCCGAGTAGGAAGCATCACAATAAACCACCAGATATTCACTTCCATCGGGAACTGACAGAACAGGAGCTTGAGTCAGCCTTGCTTTCAATTCCTTAAACGCCTTCTCTTGAGCTTGACCCCATACAAACTTTACATCTTTTCGGGTCAACTTGGTCAGTGGAGAAGCGATCTTAGTGAAGTCTTGAATGAATCTATTTTAGTAGCCTGCCAAACCAAAGAAACTACGGATCTCCGATGGCGTCTTTGGAGACTTCTATTGCATCACTGCCTCGACCTTTACCAGGTCCACCATAATCCCCTCAGGATTCACCACGTGACCCAAAGAACTGAACTTCGCGCTTCCAAAATACGTACTTGGAGAAGTTGGCGTACAACTTCTCCTATCTCAACGTCTCCAGAACCTCCCGAATGTGACCGGCATGCTCTATCTCGCTCTTCAAATAAATCAGGATATCATCAATAAACACAATCACTAATTTATCTAACATCGGTCGACACACTTGATTCAACAGATCCATAAAAGTAGATGGTGCGTTGGTCAAACCAAATGACAAAATGAGGAACTCGTAGTTACCATAACGCGTGCAAGAAGCTGTTTTAGGAATATCCTGCTCTTTCACCTTTAACTGATGGTAGCCGATCAAAGATCTATCCTTGAAAGCCAACTGGCACCTTGAAGCTGATCAATTAAATCATCAATTTTCAATATGGGGCATTGGTTCTTTATCATCAACTTATTCAACTCACGGTAGTCAATATACATCCTCATACTACCGTCTTTCTTCTTCTCATACAGGACCCGAGTGCCCCAAGGGGAGACACTCAGTCTAATAAACCCCTTGTCAACAAGCTCTTGCAATTGCTCCTTCAACTCTTTCATCTCAGTCGGAGCCAATCAATACGGTGCCTTAGCAACAAGTTGCGCACATGGTATCAAATCAATCTGGAACTCGATCTCGCGGTCAGGTGGCGCTCTTGGTAAGTCTTGTGGGAACACGTCTGGAAAGTCATGCACAATCGGTACATCAGACAGTTGTGGTGTTGGTGTTTCTACATCCTTCACATAAGCCAAGTAGGCGCTACATCCACGCCTCATGTAGTTTCCCACCACCACCATTGAAATTACTTTCGCAATCGTCGTGACCCGATCCCCATAAACCATCACAATACTCCCGTTAGACACTGTTAAATGAATCATCTTCTTGTGACACACAATGTTCGCTTCGTATTCCGCTAACCAATCCATTCCAAGAACCACATAGAAACCACCTAAGGTCATCATGAACGGTCTAATAGGAAATTTATGACCTTCTAGTTCCACATCACATCCTTCTATCACCTTAGAAATCTTGGTAGACTTACCTATGGCAGTTTCTACATCAAAGGTGCATCTATATTCTTACTACTAACAAGAAATTTAGCACGGAAAGAAGTAGAAATGAAAATTTTACGAGCACCCGAATCGAATAACACAGAGGCTAAAATTTGGTTTACTAGAAACGTACCTGACTCAACATCAGGGTCCGTTCTAGCCTCCTCCTACGTCATCGTAAATGCTCTGGCTCTCGCCCTCGGTCCTTCACTTCCAGTCTTCTTCACCCCAGAAGCCTCAGCCCTCGACTTCTCATAGTCTCTACTCATGTGGCCCTCCACGCCATAATTAAAACATCTGCCCGCACGACAGTCCTTTGCTATGTGTCCCATCCTCCCAGACTTGAATCACAAGTTCAATCCCAACCTACATTCTCCAATATGTTCCTTTCCACATCTACCACACTTCTTCGACCCCGCACCAGATATGACTACACGGTGGTCTCTACCCGTGCCATCTTGTTACTCGTCGGGGCACCACCTTGACAAAACCTGTTGTCATTCCAATTCCAGTCACCACTCCCTTTCTTGATACCATCAGCCATCACCACCACATCTCTCTCATCATACAACCTCCCTGCCAAATCCACCGCCGACCTAAACGTGCTTAGTCGGGTAGCAATCATGTGTCTGCGAATATCCGCTGGCAAGCCTTGGATGTACCTCTTGATTTTTTGTGACAGAGGTGTCACCTCATCACGCACTAATCATGCCATCTTGTTAAACTTGGTGGTGTACAACTGATGTGTCATCGTCCCTGCCTACAACTGCAGGAACTCCCTCTCAACCTTGTCCTTCTCTCTTTCTCCATTAGATACTGCTCTTTGTTGTAGAGCTAAAGGATTGTTTCATTGTCGTGTGGAGAGATTTCTTGAAGATTGAAGCCTTTGGAGATTAGGAAATCTATCCTAACTCTCCTCTACTGCAAGTCAGCCTCCTTCTGTTTTGTTGGACCCTGAAAGGATCATACATGCCAATTCAAGTGGTGGATAGTTGCTGTGCTGGAATCCCTCATGTCCAAGAACAAATGCGGATCAAGACAAGTATCTGCTGAATAAGAAGAAAAATACAAGTGTTGGTCATCCGCATTTGTCAATGCGGATGACAAGTTAATAAATGCGGATATACATTTGTTCATCTGCATTGACCAATGCGGATTACCAAAGAAATGCGGACAAGTGTTTTGTTCATCCGCATTTACCAATGCGGATGACCAAACTTCAATGCGGTTAAAGAAATGCTGATGAAGTCAACTCATCCGCATTTGTCAATGCGGATGATCAACAGCCAATGCTGATGAAGACTTAGACTAGCTTTAGTAAGGGTAGTTTAGTCTTTTGTAATGGCAACGTGTCTGCCTATAAATAGAATAGTATACCTCATACATGGGCTAACTTTTGTCTGTAATTTGATTTGATTCTTAGTTCCTAGAATGTTCTGTTTGCATTGAATGTTCTTGTAATCAATCAATCAAAGTATTCAATATATACAAACATATTTATGAGTATCATGTGTATTCAATGTTCATTGATTGTCTGATTCCGCCTCTCAATCTTTGACTCAATCACTATATTCGGTCCTTATTGATTCACATCAACTGAGATTATCTTTCTCAAATCTTATCCAGTCAATTGGTATCAGAGCCACGGCTCTCAGTTCTTACTCAGATCTGCACAGATCTGGTCTGAACCCGATAGATCTGGTGATTGAGTAGCTGAACAGAGTATTTATACATCTCTAATCAGTTTACACACTGAATACTACCTGAAATACTCATCAACAGCCCCTCATTCAACCAATCAGTCGAACACAGAACATCTTACAGACTACAAGTCCGACAACCTACAACAATACAAAGACACTCCTGATTACAGACATCATAGTCATCAGATCTGAATCTACTGGACGTTTTTAATGATTATTTGAACTAAACCCACTGAATAGACTTAAAAACTCACTAATCCATACTAAAAATCAACTGATAAAATGGATTCTCACAGTTATTGAGAACTTGGGCATACCCCAAAACCACCAATGCTGAAACATAAATCTGAGTTCAAACAATGGAAAATAAGATTTATAAATTATATTACAGGTGTAGATCCTGACTACTAGATTTCGATATGTAAAGGTCCCCACATCCCAATAACACTGTCAGCTGATTAGGCAGCTCTCTACAGAACAACCAGGATTCCCATTGAAGATCTTACTCTAGATGATGACGATTATAAGAAGATCAAGATTGACCTTAAAGCATATTCCATCCTCACTCAAGCACTTAAGATGGATGTGCTTAAAAGGCTGGAGAAGTATGGAACTGCAAAAGCAGTTTGGGATGCTTTGCAAATTATGTGTGAAGGAAGTGGTGAGGTTGCTAAAATAAACCGAGACAAACTGATAAATCAGTATGAAACCTTCCATCATTTCAAAGGGAAATCAATCTCTAAACAATTGCACAGATTCGTGCAGTTAGTAAATGATTTGGAGATAATGGGAGTGACTTACAAATCAAAAGACCTCAACAAGAAAATGTTACATAGTCTTCCAGAGCATTGGAAACAAAACGTAACAATGCTGAAAAATACTCTTGATTTGGAGAGTACCACTCTTGACATAATGATTGCAAAAATTGAAGCACTGGAACTTGATGAAAGAAGCAGGAATCTTGGAGGACCAAAAGTTGTTGAAGCTTATAAGTTTCCATCTGAAACATTCTATTGAGAATGCCTTCATCACTGAAGAGGATGACTTTCTGTCATCTGGAGATCAACAAAAAACCACTGGATTCTTTGCAGCACACTCAATTAACAGACCATCAGCATAAGCATCAACATCAACCAATCAATCAACAGGGTTCTCTTCTGTCTCTACCAACCCTACTGATGATCAAAAAACAGAAGAAAAGAAGGCTACATATAATGCCTTTGTAGCAAGTTTTGAGGCATATTTGGGAGGAAGACTGACTTCTGCACATCTAATCCAAGAAGATCTGGAGGAAATGGATCCAGATGATGTAGAAGAGATGGATTTACAATGGCAAATGGCTATGATTGCCATGAGAGCTAAAATGTTTTTCAAGAAAGGCAAAAAACTCAGCCTGAGTGAAAATACTAAGCTCGGATACGACAAATCCAAAGTCAAATGCTTCAATTGTGGAATGGCCGGGCACTTCTCTAGAGAATGTAATGCTCCAAAAAGAAACAACAATACTCCACGACATTCTCAGAGTCAGTCATCATATCAACCGTCTTCAAGCATTCCCTCCCTCAATCATCAGCAACAATATCATCATCAACAACAACAATCTTCTCAAGCTCAACCTCAACTGGCCAATCAAGCTTTTGGGAGCAACCAACCTTGAGCAAATGCACTTGTGATCAGACAAGACGGAGTGTGTGACGGAGCATGTATGCTGAGAGGTCTAGCCACAATTCCAGAACCATACACTGATGGCACACATTAATGATGGACCATCCCCCATGCCATCTGAGGTAAAATCCAATCTTTGTTCTGATAAGTGCATAAATGAACTTCAAGGTATAGAGAGCATAACCACAAATTGGCTGAGAAAATAAAAGAGGAGAAAGTAAAGTTAGAGATGATGAAGAGAGAAATAAAAAGTTTTGAAATTAAAATTAAATCTCTCATCTCTGACGTAGAAAAACTTCATGGTGAGAAGTATTCTCTTGCAGCTGAGAATGAGCTATTATCTGAAAAATTAGCTCAATCTAAAGCTGACCAAGCCCTTACTGAAATGAAACTTGAAAAGTTTCAACAATCTTCAGTAAAGCTGCAAGAGATGCTGGATTCTCAAAAGGATCCAAAGGACATGTCAGGGATTGGGTATATTCATGTCCTCCACCATACAATGACAACTATACTGTCATGCCTGAATCTGTCACACTCAATAATCAAACTGAACCTAACACTATTAAAACCCACACGATAGTAAAACAAATCACAAATCCTCAAAATGAACCAAGTGTTTACATTGAAACTAGTGAGATAAAATCAAGTTAGGTCACCCAATAAAAATAAAAGAGTGTTCAGACAAGACAATAAGTGTTGTCAAACTAGTCAGCCCCATTAAAGCTATTGTTCCATTCATAAAATTCATACCTGCTATAGCTAATGGGAAAAAGGAGTTTGTGCAAAAGATTAAACCCTCTGCTAAAAGTAGTTATGATAATGAGATCAATACTCATCAAAATTCAAGCATATCAGATGAAGGTTCATTAAAAGGAAATAACAAAAAATCGCTGAGTTCAAAATCACACAGTCAACCTGATCCTCAAACATCAAAATCAAGAAATGGAGTAGGATTTGACATATGCAATAAAGATCATGTTGAACAGTTTGAGAAAGAGCTACAGAAAAGGATGAGGAAACGAAAACAGCCTCAAAAGACAATCAAATTCAGTGCACTAAAGGAAACTGCACAAAAGGCTGAATTTGATTCTTCTTCGAGCAAAAAGAATGATACTAAGTTAAAAAAGGGAAAATCAACTGAGTCAAGACCAGTAAAATCTGAGAAAATTAAAAAGCATATGTATTGTGACATATGTGATATGTTTAACCACAAAATAGAGGAGTGCTTTTTCAATCAATATTGCTCCATCTGTGACATGAACAATCATTCAACAAAAACATGTTATTTCAACAAATATTGTTCAGTCTGTGACTTAAACAATCACAATACAAATGACTGTTATTACAAGCAATCGAGAGTGAGAATTCCTCAAAACAAGCCTATCTCACCAACATCATCTGACAAAACAACTGTTAAGAGTCACATTTATAATAACAAATCAAGGACGTATAAACCAACAAAGGATGAAAATATGAAAGACTCAGGTAAAAATCAAAGAAACAAATATATCAATAACAAACAAAATTTTGATTTTTCCAACTCAAAGTCAACAGTTGATAATAAAAAACAAGTCAATTTTCTCAAAAAAAACAGAGATCAATGATTTCATAATTTTTCTGATTTCTCAAATGATGGTGATGAAATAGCTCATTCATATTCTCACAGAAAATCTCAAAGACCACCTCTAATTAGGTCACATGTTAGAGGAAAACTTCAAGAGGTCACCATTATACATTGAAACGGGAACCCAAGACCGTGGTGGCTTGGGTTCCATATTCTAACTAGTTCTTTTTGTGCTTACAGTGGATGCTCCCGACACATGACTGGAGATCGTTCCCTCCTTCATGATTTCAAGAAAATTAAAGGAACATCTGTGGCATTTGGAGGAGATTCACAAGGTGGTAGGATTACAGGAGAAGGATCTGTGACAAACGGGATGCTCAGCTTTGATAAAGTGAATTATTGTGAACAGCTCAATTTCAATCTTCTAAGCGTGTCTCAGATCTGCGACAAGAGATATTCGACTCACTTTACCGACACCCACTGTTATATTCTAAAGTCAGGATTTCATATCCCTGAAGAATGGGTTGTATTAAAGACTCCGAGAAAGAATAATACTTATGTCTTAAACCTTAATTCTACTGCACTAAGAGAAGAACATGTCTCTTGTCAAAACCATCATTTGATGAATCACAGCTTTGGCACCGACGTTTGGGGCACACAAATTTCAAAAACATGAATAGATTAGTAAAAGGAAACCATGTCATTGGATTGCCTCAAAAAGAATTTCATTTATTTGATCACTGTTCAGCATGCCTCAAAGGAAAACAACATAAATCTTCACATAAACTAAAACTTGTGAACTCAAACAATACTCCATTGAAACTACTTCATATGGATCTCTTTGGCCCAACACATGTCATGAGTATGGGAAAGAAACTATGTTTTGGTTATCATCGATGACTTTTCACGATTCACATGGGTTTTCTTCCTACTTCATAAAAATGAAGCATCCTCAATAATCAAAGAGTTTATCAATAAAATTGAGAACCAACTTGACTATAAGGTCAAAAGCATAAGAAGTGATAATGGGACAGAATTTAAAAATGAAGACATGAGCTCATTTTGCATAATTAAAGGCATAGCTCATCAATTTAGTGCGGCTAGAACTCCTCAACAAAATGGGGTAGCTAAAAGGAGAAATAGAACACTAATTGAAGAAGCAAGAACTATGCTAGCTGATGCTAAATTGCCAATAACCTTTTGGGCAGAGGCAGTTAACACATCATGCTTTGTACAAAATCGAACTATGATTGTCAAAGAAAGAAACATGACTCCATATGAACTACTGTTTCAAAGAAAACCATTTATTGGATTTCATAAGTCATTTGGTAGTCCAGTCTCAATATTAAATACCCGTGACCATTTGGGAAAATTTTCAGCTAAGTCTGATGAAGGATTCTTTGTAGGTTATTCTTCTGTGTCAAAGGCTTACATAGTGTTTAATCCTCGATTAAAAATTGTTGATGAACCAGTAATGTTCAATTTAAGGAACATTCATTTCCCAAATCTACAAATGGTCCTGATTGGTTATTTGATATTGACTCTTTTACAAAATCTTTTGATCAATTTTATTTCTGATGCAGGTAACCTACTTTCAGGTAGTTCATCTTCAAGCATAGAAAGGAGAATTGACTTTCCATTAATTCCTCCTACTCACACTGAAGAACCAAATGAAGATGTACCTCTGCAAGCTGACCCCATCAGACAATCAACCACAAATCAAATCATTTCAAATGCAGGAGGACCCAGCTTGTTACCATCTAATTCAGAAGATCATCTATAGCAATTAGAAATGAAAAACAAGCGTTGCCTTCAGCTGAAGTGGAAAGAAGATCAAATGATAGATACAATGAAAGTGCTGCTAATGCTGAAGCAGACATTGAGACAGGGTCTGACAACCTTCATAATTCTCCAACAGTTCAAAGTGATGATGCCTCTGACCATAATGAACTGAATGTCTCCAATCTTGATGTAACAATACTGGTGACTCAATTCCACCCACCAGAATACACAAGAATCATCCAGTTGAAACCATTATTGGTGATCTTCATGAAAGAGTGACAAGAAGCAAGTCAAGCACTGCAAACATCTGTTTGTTCTCATGCTTTTTTGTCAAACAGTACCCAAAAACATCAAAGAGGCACTTCAAGACAACAGCTGGATTGAAGCAATGCAGGAAGAGTTGCTACAATTCAAGAAACAAGAAGTATGGTAACTGGTGGATCTTCCTGAAGGACAATATCCTATTAGTACCAGATGGCTATACAGAAATAAAACCGATGACAGGGGAATCGTCATTAGAAACAAAGCAAGATTGGTAGCTCAAGGGTACACTCAAGAAGAAGGAATAGATTATGATGAAGTATTGCCCCTGTAGCTCGGCTAGAAGCCATTAGAATCTTTCTAGCATATTCTGCATCCATGAAGTTACTGTTTACCAAATGGATGTGAAATGTGCATTTCTGTATGGAAAGATTACTAAAGAGGTCTATGTGAGTCAACCACCTGGATTTGAAGATCCTGATTTTCCTCACAGAGTTTACAAGCTTGACAAAGCTCTGTATGGTCTTCATCAAGCTCCCAGGAAGTGGTACGAGACTCTATCATCAATTCTACTTAACAACGGATATGAAAGAGGTAGAATTGATCAGACTCTCTTTAGAAAGAGAAAAGGAAAAGACATGTTGCTAGTACAGATATATGTGGACAACATCATATTTGGCTTTACAAAACAGGCAACTCTGTAAAGAATTTGAAGATCTCATGCATTCAAAATTTCAGATGAGTGCTATGGGAGAACTCACTTCTTTTTAGGGGTGCAAGTTCTACAAACAGCAGATGGAATTTTTATCAATCAATCAAAATACGTGGAAACATGCTGAAGAAATTCCACCTTGCTGATTGTCAGTCTATCAGAACTCCTGTAGATCCTAAAGTGAAGATAGGTCCCGATCCAGATGGAAAATCAGTAGATCAGACCCTCTATCGATCCATGATAGGCTCACTCATGTATCTTACAGCTAGTAGACCGACATTATGCCAGATATCAAGCAGATCCTAAGGAATCACATGTCAATGCTGTCAAACGAATATTCAGATATCTGAAGGGCAACCAGCTCTGGATTATGGTATCCAAAGGAAGGAGACTTCAATCTCTATTCCTACACTGACAGTGACTACGGAGGATGCAACTTCAACAAAAAATCCACGTCTGGCGGTTGTCAATTTCTGGTCCCACATTGGTCTCATGGCAATGCAAGAAGCAAACAAATGTATCTATGTCAACAGCAGAAGCTGAGTATATCGCAACATCTGCTTGTTGCTCTCAAGTACTCTGGATACAAAACCAGATGCTTGATTATGGTTATAACTTCTTGCATACCCCAATTTATATTGACAATACTGCAGCTGTCTTTATTACAAATAATCCAGTTCAGCACTCAAAAACGAAACATATTGAAATTAGATATCACTTTTTCAGAGACTGTGCTGAAAAGGGTTTAATCAAATTGATTCAAGTACCAACTGAAAATCAATTGGCTGATTTGTTTACTAAGGCATTTGAACCGAGTAGATTCGAATTCTTAGTTCAATCAATTGGTATGATTAACCTTGAATAAAGTCCATCAAAACATCAAAAACAATGTATAAATTATTCAAAAAAAAAATCCCAAAAAGAAGAAATTTTTGATGAAGAAAAGATTGGGAAATGATATAATTATAGTCATTATATATTCACTGTGCTTTATTTCCCAATTTGAAAGACTGTCATGACTTACCTGATATGTAGGTAGGCTCAACTTGGAAGAGAAGATACATGCAGTGATAAACTAAAGATATATTCAATGGTGAAACACTCATCACAGAGTATTGTATGTATCAATTTATTCAAGTGAATGTAAGTGTAGTAACAAACACACACAGGGAATGATACTTTATGAATCTTTTCACCACATCAGATTCATCTCTGTTTTGCTGAGCAAAGACCTGATGAATCATGCACAAAGTGCAGATGTAATGATCCAAAATATTCCCAATGAGGATACATCCAAATAGGATGAATCAACAAAAGCAATACATTCCAAAGGATGAACAAAAGAATCCGTTTATGGATCACCTTCCAAAGTGAGTGAAAAGAATCCCAATGTGGATCATCATGATAAGGATCAAAGTAAAAGAATCCCAATGTGGATCCGTGAAAATAAGATCTCATAACTTAAGTAACCTGGTCCTGTAAGTTGTGAAATAGTTCTACCATACAATTCATAAGGATGGTTGATCATTCCATGTATGGTGTGTGAGGTACATATTGAATATCTAAATCAATCTAAACATGATAAATGTCACTGGCATCAAAATATCAACCCGGTATGAGTTTAAGAGGACAATCATACCTTCAATCAATAATGTTATAAACATGTCAATCTTATCACAAAATATGCACTTGTGTAATGCAAGACTGATATGATCCCAACAAAAAGATATACTTCTCTTCATCAATTATAAGTACATTCAAAAAGCTTTTTTAATACTTAAAGTTTTCACACAAATGGATCAAAACTTTAGGGGGAGTACTTTAAAGTTTTTGATCAGTATATATATATTTACATTTCTTAAATTACTTTCCTAAAATCAAAACAAAGAGAAAAATGTTTGTGTCAATGCAGAAGTTATACCATAGTATCTCAACTTATGCAGATGTAGATTCTTGGAAACCCCTCAAGCCCAAGATCAGTCAAACAATGGGAAACTTGTATCACTCTGATATACAAGTCAATCCAAGCAAGAATTGACAACTTCAACAGTAACCATGTCACAAGACATACTTCATAAGCCATATCTTCATAACAAGTTCATCAAAATCAAGATTCATTAAATTTTGATTATCTCAAAGTAAATGCAGGTAAGTGCATTGGTTAATGAGGGTGAAGGTAACCCAAACACATAACCAATGCAAGTAACAACTTATTTCAAAGTTAAACCTAATGCGGACAATGATTTTACTCTCTACCGCATTGGTGTGCATCAAGAATTCATAAAATTTGAAGTGTTTAAACCTATGCGGAACTAAAGTATTCTACCGCATTTGTTAATGCGGATGAAAATTTTACTAAGTGTTCAGCCGCATTTGTTAATGCGGATAAGTTTACTCTCCCGCATTTGTTTAACTCTTCCGCATTTGATACAGTGTACAAATGCGGATGTACAAATACAAGTGTTTCACTTCCGCATTTGCTACAGTGTACAAATGCTGATTACATTCAAAGTTTCGCATTTGCTACAGTACACAAATGCGAATGCTCTCATCAAGTTTTGTTCTACCACATTTGCTACAGTACACAAATGCGGATGAAAGGATGAATGTGAATAGTCGGTCAAAAATGTTATACCGCATTTGCTACAGTACACAAATGCGGATGTCTAAAAATATCAACATTACACTTCCGCATTTCTATAGTAGTGACCGCATTTGAAATTGACTATTAAGAAAATTGTGAATTCTATTATCTGACTATTTAAAGAAAACCAACAGAGTCATTTAATACTTTTCAAATTTGAGCGACTTCATAGTGAGACGAGCGCCACCAAATACTGTTCATCACATCTTCACCATTTAAACCTAGTTTCCCAATCGATTCAACAAAACTTGGGCATTGATTCTTAACCAAAAGGATTCTGAGAAAAGGTGAATAATCACAAATGTCGAACATTCATTTGTACGATGATGTTAGTGACCTAGGTTAGGAATGTTCACACTAAATCAGAAAAAATATTCATTAACATGGAAGGATTTCGACTCATTCTTAAGTGTATCTTCAAGCTTCAAACATGTATTCAATGCTAAAGTGCACTTTTGAACCGTTGAGACTAAAATCAGAACAATTATGAAATCAAAAAACTATGAATCTGATTATCCTATGTTAAAGATTAAGTAATGTTGGTGCTCATATTTACAAATAACAAAAAACAAATAATCATGAATCACAAAATTCGAATAGGTCAAATCAGGTGTACTATTTTATATGATTAATTTTGACCTATGAAAGTCAAAATGTGATGAACATTGGTTTAATTAATAAAGTGATTCTAATGCATATGTCTTGAATGCAGATTATAATGGCAAATCTCTCATGGAGCAAGCTCCATATGTCAGTTGTTTCTCAACCCTGATGTACCAGAAGCAGAAGAATTGAGAGACATGATCAGATTCATTTCTACTACAAGGGTAGCTTATGCCATGACAGTAAGACCCACCATTTGAAAGCTGCATAGAAACTTTTGGGAGTCAGCTGAAGTTGTTGAGGATGATGGAATAAGATCACTGACGGGGAGAATTGAAGTGACAGTGAGCATACACTGATTGTTACTGAAGAAAGAAAGTGTTAGAAGATGCTTGAGGTTGGTGATGATCTGAAGCACCATTGGAACTTGAAGAAGATACCATAACCTCTTTCTTTGCAGAAATTGGTTATGAAGGTGGATTTGAAGCTAAACAGATAGTCAAGGGTGGTAGATTTACAATGGAGATTCTGATTCATTTGTATCAACACTGTTTGTCCAAAAGGAAAACAGGATGGAATGATATTCCCATCACAACATCATCAGCAATATGTGCTCTCTGCACCAACCAACCCTTCAACATGTCTGCCTATGTCTTCAATGGCATGACATCCAATGTCCAAGAAGGAAGGAGATATAAATTCTGATGTACCCAAGATTCCTCCAATGCCTAATCAATGAAACATTCCCAAATGTGGTCATTCAGGGACCAGTACTGATATCCCCACTAATCAAAATCATACAAGTACATAAAGAAAAGGGATCCTAGGAACTTCTACAGTGGAGCTCATTCACCACTTCTTCCTTGGATGATTCAACAGATTGAACTAGAATAGCCTGTTGCTTCACCATCTCACAACATCACCAACCATCTCATCACTCACCTCAACCATCTCCACAACACTCACTCAACCATCTCCATAACACTCACCTCAACCATCACTACATCATACTCCTACACAATTACCACCTCCATCACCACAACCTATACCTCAGCCTCACCTCAAAATATACCACCCCAATCACCACTACAAACACCTCACCAATCTCCACTCAAATCACCAGTACATATATCTGAACCAATCACCTCATCTTTCTTATTTCCAATTCAACCACCTCATACATCTCCCATTCAATCATCACACCAAACACAGAACCTGTAAACCTTGATGACTCCACTGGTTCTTCAAGAAAATCCAAATCATCTTCAGATGAGGAGGATCATCATCAGAAAAGAAAAACAATCTGAAGCTACTCCTTCAGAAAGTTGTACTGAATCAATGTCTTAAAACCTGATGAAAAAGATGAGATGATTTCTCAACTGTGGAAAAGAATTGAAAACTGGAGAAAATACTCAACAGAAGAGCTAGCATAATTCAAGACAGATTGATGGAGTTAGATGAAAAAGATGCAGATTGAAAGCCTTAAAAGAAAAGTATGAGACTGAAAAGAAGAAGAAGGATGGTGAGATTGAGAATTTAAAGGCTGCTCTTCAACTGTCCAAGGATGAAATAAGTGGTCATGTTGACACTTTAACCATCCAGACTGTAGCCATGGCTGAACAAGAAGAAATTATAGAGGAGCAGAATGAAACAATCAGCAATCTACAATCTCAGAATAAAGCTCTCATTCAAAGAATAGCTGAACTTGAATAATCCTTGAACTAAGGAGAGAGTCTGAGAGAGTGAATGAGCAAACTTGTACTGCGATCAAGAAGAAGAAAACATGGGATCCAGACAAGAAGGATCCAACATGGAGTTAGTGATTTACTCAGGTGAAGCAGAAGCTCCAGTACTAAAGAAGAGGCTGAATTCAATGACATGATCAAGGCACTTGACATGTTTTCATCAGAAGAATTTATGATGATGACAAAATCTGGGACTTCATAAATGATCAAACAAGCTCATTGAGACTATAGTTGAAATTCCTCAATATCCTGTCCCGTAGAGAAGGAATTGAGTTTACAAATTGTACCTGCTGTATCACTGTCTCATGATCAGAAAGAATTAATCAGAAAAATCTGTGAGGATCAAAGAATAATAAATGAAAAGGATGAAACAATCAAAGAGGCTGAAAGAGTGCCTGATGAAACTAAAATTCCACAAACCTCTTCTTCTACTCAATTCAAACCTACACCCGAAAAAGAAAGTATCTTGCTGAAAAAGCTAAGGGTAAAAGACCTATGGTGGAAGAAGAACCAATCAAAAAGACTAAAAGGATGATCCCCGCAGTCTTGTAGCCATGCTGAATTTCTTGAAGAGCATGAAAAGGCTGAAGCTCAACTGAAAGCAATGACTGATTGTATTGATCTGGAAGAGGGAGAAATTGAAGAAGAATATACTCATGAGGATCAATTGTCAAAGATAGCCCTGTCAAAGAAAAATCAATGTGCATGATATGATTGAGAAAGCCAAAACTGATGATTTGATGTCAAAAGCTTTATTTCTTATTGACCACGGCTATGATCCTGATGAGGTATTCAAGCTAACTTATGAGGGTATGATAGCAGAAGAAGAAAAAGTAAACAAGCTGCTTGACCCTATGGTTGAAGCAGAGTATGAGAAATCCTTGTCCCCCAAACCTTCAAAGACAAAGTCTGTCCTGAAATCCAAACCTGCTGAAACTTCATAGACTACCCTTCATGATCCATATAGCATGTCTGATAAGGAGATGAAAGAATATTTGTCTTCCCAAGGATTTAAGGAGAAAACTTGCTAATATGAAGACAAACTCTCTCAGCGTTGCTATACTTAGAGTAATCAATGAGAAGAAGGAAAGAATGAAAAAGATGGAGGAGGAGATTGTCAGTCAAGAGCCCAGAATAAGAGTATCTGCTCAAGACATGCAACTCACTCAAAAAGATCAAGACTATCTGGCACCTATTCTGGATAAATACCCTGAATGGCTTGCTGAACCATCTCAAGTACTTTACAAGAAGGTTAACCACATCAGAGCTAATAAGAGGTGTCTCCACTCCAAAAGGCAAAGTTGATCGGAAAATAATCGCCTGGAAGTATGATAGTTCATGGAACATGTTTATGGTGAAAAGGATCTCAGGGCTTGTTCAATTTTTCACTGAATACTCAGCCCTAATAAGTCCTGGAGATGCATGACTTAAAAGAACTAGCTCAATTGGAATTGATTAATCATACATCTATGTTCAAAGGTTATGAGTTTGAAGATATTTTGAGAATGTTCAAAAGAACCAACAACTTCAATTCACTGAAAACCATTTGCATGAGAAAAGACGGATCTTTTGTAAACCCTCTTGACAAGAAGGAAAAGAAATCAGCAGAAGAGGTGATCTTTCCTGAACTTAAAGTCAAACCCACAAATCACTAAAAAGAAAAAAGCATTGCTGGTACACATTCCTCACTGCCTATATCCAATGTGTATATGATGAGAAATATTATGAATTAGTGATTGAAAGAAAATGGGGAGGAAAAGAGGGATCTGAAATTAGATTGTTTAGTGGATATGAGGTAAGATTGCTAGATGAATCATATATCCACTACATCTATACAAGCACTTTAGAGAAATAAGGAACAGACTTAGGGAAACTGACATGTACTTCTTCCTCAAATGCATCAAACTTCTGAAGTTGGCTTATGACATCAACAACAAAAAGAAGGAGATAAGAAAAAGAAAAGGACTCCATTGCAGTTTGGCAACATTGTTAAACTAGAAGTTGATGTGGATGGTGCTCTTCTTATTCATAGAAATGGATTGTCTACTGTATCAATTTGGGAGCCCATCTCACTAAGGAATATGCCAATCAATGCCATTCATGATATGAGTCAAATGAAGATACATGTGCTCAAAAGGGAATGATTGACTGATGCTAAAGAGTTCTCAAACATGATCAAAGCAGTCTTGGACCCTTCATTCACTCATCCTCCTTCATCAACAGCACTAGAACCAGCAGAATCTTCACAACCCAATCCACCCTCTGATCCTTGAAGTACATAGGCTGTATAATCCTTAGGGGGAGTATTGTTGGACCCTGAAAGGATCATACATGCCAATTCAAGTGGTGGATGGTTGCTCTGCTGGAATCCTCATGTCCAAGAACAAATGCGGATCAAGACAAGTATCTACTGCATAAGAAGAAAAATACAAGTGTTGGTCATCCGCATTGTCAATGCGAATGACAAGTTAATAAATGCAGATATACATTTGTTCATCCGCATTGACCAATGCGGATTACCAAAGAAATGCGGACAAGTGTTTTGTTCATCCGCATTTACCAATGCGGATGACCAAACTTCAATGCGGTTGAAGAAATGCTGATGAAGTCAACTCATCCGCATTTTTCAATGCGGATGATCAACAACCAATGCTGATGAAGACTTAGACTAGCTTTAGTAAGGGTAGTTTAGTCTTTTGTAATGGCAACGTGTCTGCCTATAAATAGAATAGTGTACCTCATACATGGGGTAACTTTTGTCTGTAATTTGATTTGATTCTTAGTTCCTAGAATATTCTGTTTGCATTGAATGTTCTTGTAATCAATCAATCAAAGTATTCAATATATACAAACATATTTATGAGTATCATGTGTATTCAATGTTCATTGATTGTCTGATTCCGCCTCTCAATCTTTGACTCAATCACTATATTCGGTCCTTATTGATTCACATCAACTGAGATTATCTTTCTCAAGTCTTATCTAGTCATGTTCTTCTTCTTTCTCTTTCTCTAAGGCTAACCTGGCTGCTTCTTGTTATTCTCAAGTTGCAGTTTGGTTGCCTTTTCCAGTTCCACCAACTCCTCTACTTGTAGCAGGAGAGTGTTTCTTATTGGAAGCTCCCAATTGGAAAAGCTGATCAATTATCTCTTCTTTCCTTTTATTGTTGACAGCCTCTTGATTAGCTGCAGCTGCTTTTGTACTAGCGACTAGCAGCTTTTCCGTTGGAAGTCTTCCTTTCTTCTTTAGTTTCTCAATCTTCTCCTCTTCCTGAACCTCTTCGGTAGTCATCTTCCTTTTCCATTTGTTATCTTTGAAGAGCCTGACTATGGTGGTTGTTGGATAGTGGATACTGATTGTGAGAGAGGCAGAGGGGTGTCTGGGATAGAGTTAGATTTAGAAAGTCCTCACCGTTCATCTCAGGGCCATTTCTTGGATTGCATCTATGATGATCAGTTCCTTGGACATCTTGAACAGTCCTTCCGCAGCTTCCATTTCATCTTCAGAAGACTCAGCTTGTTCTTTCGAGGTTTTAACTTCAGCTTCGAAAGTTTGAGGAAATGCAGATTCTGTCCCGGTTGTTTCAGTTGTTGGGACATTAGTCCCCATTTCCCCTTCGAAATGAATCTTAGGTTCCATGTGGACCTTAGGTTTCCTAACTTCTTCCAAAGTTGTAGAAGGTGCAGTTAGCCTCTGAAGTTCTTCAGCACCAAAGTAATCATTGCAGCATTTGGGCTTGGCTTATCAGTAGAGGATCTCAACAGAAACTTTGTGAAGAGTCTGTAGAGATCTCTTAGCATCTTTGGGTCGATTTGAAATACAACTTGATATGGCTCAGACAAAGTGATGACATGAGTAGAAGATGTTGAGGTTGAAGTATTAGTCTGTGGGTCCTCAAGTGTTTATCTCTGAACATTCTCCCCCTTTTTCGTAACATCATCTTGAGAGCTAGATGAGCTAGAGGAAGAAGTCAGTGAGACCTTTTGTACTTTGATATAATACTACCAAAAACCATATATGGGTCACTTAATAGTTAGTTTTCTCTTAACCTTACTTGAACAACACTCGGATGAAGATAGAGTCAATAAGAGTTGATCATAATATAGTAAGCAATATCAAACACAGAAAGTAATTTTCAAGGTACTTGCATATATTGCTTATCAACTCAAATATTACAAGACTCTTACAAGCTTATCTTTTGAGTTACGATGAGAGAAAACTACATAGATACTACCTATAGTCGGATACACTTTGATACAAGCTGGGATCCTATAACTAAAGCCTATACTACAAGACTATAGTTTAAGGTATCTCGGATAAAGTCTTATGTGAGATTTGGTAGTCAGGACATGTCCCTGACTTACCTTTTCTCATCAACTAAAGTTGGTAACATGTACTAACATAAAAGGTAAACAGTGGAATAAAGTATGGTCAACTACATGGCTCTTTGAGAAAACACCATGCAGTATCAGAGGTCTGCAGCGGAGTGTCAGAGACCATACTTATGTCCACTGGTTGATAGCAGTGCCTTACGAAGGTTAAATGGCTTTGGAAGAAGAAGTATTTCCAAAGCCACTTATACTTCGGAAGAGGCTGCTTCTTCTAAGGCTTGGGAACTTATTCTTTTCTTCATACTTCAGAAGTAGTCTTCTGATTTCTCTTCTAAGACTTATCCTTCTGAAGTATGTACTTGACTACGGAAGTAGAGTTTTGTCTTTAGAAGCTGATCTTTTACTTTATCTTTAGAAGAACTCCACAACATTTGGAAGTTCCATGCTAAGCTTCGAAAGCCTTTGCATGTAGCACCAAAATTATCTAAGTGATTTGGTTTTGGTTACACCAGCCATCTTCTTGATCTAACAAACTCCCCCTAGGCTGATGCTACCAAAACTTCACTTGTTTCTGCTTCTCAAAACTTTCAGCACCAAGGAGAGTAGATATTTATCTGTTTCCTTGTTCTTCCCTGATGTGGTGCTATGAAGTTTGTACAAATCCTTAGTAGAGAGGAAGTCCAGCCTTTCACCTTGGATGATATTGTTGGACCAAAAGAACCAATGAGCCAAGATCAGAAAACCTCTAAGTCCCACATGATGTCACAACAACTGCTGAAGGCTTCATCAGCAGTTCGACAAGTGCTGAAGACTTCAACAGCTGAAGATCAAGTACTGAAGACTTCAACAGCTGAAGAACACAAGTGCTGAAGCTGAAGACTAAAGTGCTGAAGCTCAACAGCTGAAGAACACAAGTGCTGAAGCTGAATACCACAGTACTGAAGGTAAACAGGTGAAGAATACGAGTACTAAAGTTTCAGTAGTTTGTCACAACAGCTGAAGAGTACTTCTTTAGTAGTTGTGTTTACCAGTATTTTTACGTTTTTACTTTCAGTAGTTTTGTAAAACGACTGTAGAGCTTGTTCTTCAGTCATTGTAGTTTCAGTAGTTTCTTATCAGTAGTTTTGTAATAAGTAAACACTTAGCTTCTTGTAAGAAGATGTCAGCTCCTTGACATCTTCAGTAGTTTTAGTGTTTCAGTAGTTTGTTAAATAACAGTTAGATGTCACTATGAAGTGACATCAGCCTACGTCATCTTTCCTTATATAAGGAAGAATGAGCTAAATTGTAATTCTGCGAATGCCATGCCAAAGCGTGTGATTGAATGAAATATTCCTTTTGCAGAAACTTTCTCTCTCTATAACTAATTCTGTTCATTGCTATATCTTTGGTGTTCTTGCTCGAATTGTGCTAGTTGGAACTCTATTCCGCTGCTGAAATCATTCAAATCGATCAAACTAGATGCTGAGATCCTATCAAATGGTATCAGAGCAGGTTAACCATTGATTGATCTAACAATTGATCATTGAAACTGCTCATTTGCTCTAAGTTTGATCGAACTAGCAAATTCGCAGGAATCTGTTATAGAGATTGAAGTTATGTCGCTTTTGGCTATTTTAATTGAGGTTCGTAGTAGTTTTGAGCTAAATTTGTTTTGCTTATCTTGAATTTGTCTGAATTTTCAAAAATGACTACACCTTCTAATGATCCACACAATACTGGTTCCTCAACCAAGCCTCCGATGCTGGTTAGGAATGAGTATAACATTTGGCAACAAAGAATGCTCCATCACCTGTCTGTCAATAGTGCAGGTTGTTGGACATTCGTGGTACATGGACTACATAAGCCAATGGTGAATCATCTGGAAACAAATCAGTTGATTCCGAAGAAGAAGGAACAATACTCTGATGAGGACAAGAAGTTGTTTAAGATTGATGCTAAAGCCCATGGAATTCTGGACATGGCACTGCCTAATGAAATCTATTCCGGGCTTATGCATCATGAAACTGCTCATGACCTTTGGAATGCACTGAAAGAACAATTCGGTGGCACAGATGAGGTCTTAGGAAACACAGGGAAATCCTCGCCCAATAGTATGAGTCTTTTGCTCATAGAAAGGGTGAGACTCTGACTCAGCAGTTTGAGCGGTTTTCATGTTTAATCTTTGAGTTGAAAATGGTTAAACACGAATATACCAAAAGCCAAATGAACCACAGATTCCTCAGATCACTGCCTGAGAGATGGCACACATATACAATTGTCCTACGCTCCAGTGCAAATCTGGCTAGTCTATCTCTCACCCAACTTCATGGGAAACTGCTTAGATTCAAAAGAGAGATAGAGCAGAAAAGGAAACTGGCTTCATCTGGTAAGCTCACTAAAGACTTTGTACCAGGCAACACTGCCTTGGTTGGTCATGAGTCAGAATATGCTTCATCTGAATGCCAGTATGATGAGCATATTGATTTCTCTTCAAACACTTCTGATTCTGCATTTGTGAGTGTTGATAGTCAGTTTACTAGGTGTAATAATGACAATCTATGCTTCATCATGGATGATCTCAAGGGGATTGCTAATGATGACTTAGAAGAGATGGATATTTTTAGCCAAATGGCGTTGATAAATATAATATCTCAGAAGTTCTACAAAAGAACTGGAAGAAAGTTCCCAGGACTCTCTGGGAAAACCAAAGTTGGTTTTGACAAGAGTAAGTTGAGGTGTCACAAATGCCACAGGCTTGGACACTTTGCTAGAGAATGTAGATCATCTGGATCTAATTCTTCTGCACCCTTTGTGACTTTCCCTGGCAATAGTCAACAACACAGAGGGAAACATCCTGTCAATTCTGGTCATCATTCTCAACCACAATCTCCTGCATATTTTGTTCCTCAGGGTCCAATGCCATATCCTTACCCATGTTATTACATGCCACAAACCAGTCAGGTTCAAGAACCCATTGCTCAACAACCACATGCACTTCCTGAGCCTCAACCATCTCAATCTCATCAACCTCCTCAACCTCAACAACACAAATTCTTCACCCCTGGAGTTGTTGACTGGAGCAGTTTACCAGATGACATGTCTGGTCATGAACAACTGCTCACAGGTGCTGGTCAACATGGTGGTGACAGTCCTTTTGGGAATTTGGCACTTATGGCTCTGGAGTCTGCAGATGGATCATCCTCAAATGCCTCTTCATCACAGGTATCACAGGTATCCCTTGAGGCTAAGGCCAAATTATGTTCTAAAACATGCATAGCAGCATTTGCCTCTATTAGAGAAGCAAATGTAGCTTTAATTAATAAGAACATAGAGCTAGAAAAGATCATTTCCAAAAGAAAAGCTAAGTTTGAGTCTATGCTTAAGAGAAAAATGATGAGATTTATAAACTTAAATGCCAAATCACTGATGATAAGGCTAGGGAAGATGTACTTTTAGAAAAGTACAAAGACCTCAAAGAAACCCTTGCAGTCACCCAAGTAGAGTGTGATCGATGGGTACAATCATGCAAAGGTTTTGAAATGCTTCTTAGTAACAATCAGCTTCCAATATGAAGTTTGGCATTGGTTATAATCACACTTCTCCTCCTACAGATTTTGCTTCAAGGGCAGAAGTGAAATCTGATGGAGAAAGCAATAACCAATCCACCTCATCATGTGATTCACTTTCTGATAGAGCACCATCAGAAGTTGAAGTTAGTATTATTCCCTCGTTGAACGTATTAGCTGATCTTGATGTTTCAAATACTGACACTCACATGATCAAAGAGTTGATCAACTCAGGAGTTATTTCTGGAAGTCCTGAAAGGACTGGAGAGCAAGATTTAACACCTGAAGTTCAAACTCCAACTACTGTCAGCACTGAAGAGAAGAAAACTGTCAGTAGAAAGGGTTTGAAGACTACTAAAGAGGAAGTCACGAAAGCAAATAGTGCTTCCGAAGTGCTGAAGAACAAGTCTTCAGTAGTTTCATTCTCTTTAGTTGATGATCAACATAAGATGAAGAAGAAACCATGCGAAATATGTGGTTTGTTCAATCATCTTACAGATGATTGTTGGTACAAAAGAGGATCCAAACTCAAACATAAAGAGGAAATTAAAGAGAAAATGGTTAAAATGAAAACTTAGTTTGAAGCCATATTTGTACCAGCAACATCAAATCCTGTAACCCTTAAGTCCAAAAAGAAATCCAAAAAGGAAGGGATTAAACAGGTAACAACTGAGATTGCTCAAAAGAAGAAGGTGCAACATAGGAACTTATCAAACTCCAATGCCAATGTGTCTGAAGAGCTGAAAGCTTTATCACAAAATCAAACTCAGCTAGTAATGATGGTTCAACATCTATTGGGAAGAGTTAACCATTAGATGTTCCTATGTTGAAACCACAGAAAAGGAGGTCCAAGCCAAAGGATTCCTCTTCTTCACCAACTTCTTCCTCTCAGGCTGTTGTTTCCAACAAACCTGTTAGTTTACCATCTGTTGATGAGAACAGGCCCAAAACCAAAAAGGTTTGGGTCTCAAATTCAAACTAATTTGTTGTGTTTTGCAGGGTTCTTCAACATGCCACAGAGACTGTTGGACCAAAAGAACCAATGAGCCAAGATCAGAAAACCTCTAAGTCCCACATGGTATCACAACAACTGCTGAAAGCCTCAGCAGCAGTTTGACAAGTGCTGAAGACTTCAACAGCTGAAGATCAAGTGCTGAAGACTTCAACAGCTGAAGAACTAAAGTGCTGAAGTACAACAGCTGAAGAACACAAGTGCTGAAGCTGAAAGACCAAAGTACTAAAGTACAACAGCTGAAGAGTTTACAAGTGCTGAAGATCAACAACTGATGTACAAAGTCTGAAGACAAAGACTGAAGAATCAGCTGATGATATCTACTGAAGTCATCAGCTGATGAAACATCTGAAGGTCAAAGTCTGAAGATCAAGTACTAAAGTCTTAGTAGTTGTCACAACTGCTGAAGAGTACTTCTTCAGTAGTTGTGATATCAGTAGTTTTATATTTCTAGTTTCAGTAGTTTTGTAAAACGATTGAAGAGCTTGTTCTTCGGTCGTTGTAGTTTCAGTAGTTTCTAATCAGTAGTTTTATATTCTGTACTTAACACTCTGATATGTTCTCAGTAGTTGTGAACATTTCAGTAGTTTGTTAAGAGTTAGTTATTTTTGTATTAGATCTGCCAGTTGTCACTTTCCGTGATAACAGCAGTGATTGTTGCACTCTATATAAGGAGTGACAACCTATTGTAATTGTATGAATGAATGATTTGAATGATTTGATTAGAAACATTCCATATCTATAAACATTCCTTGAATCAGAAATATATTCTCTCGCTATAACCGTATGTGCTCTTAATGCATACAAGCATCGACTTCTTGCTACAATTTGTCTAATTCCTGTTCGTATTCCGCTGCTTTGAACTCTAATACATCAAACTTGTGATCGCTGATCCTGTCAAATGGTATCAGAGCAGGTTAATCATTGATCGATCTAATAATTGTTCATTGAAACTGCTATTCAAGATCTAAGTTTGATTGAATTAGCTTTTGTTTTTGCAAGAAACGGTTATAGAGATTGAATTTTCTGTATTTCTGGTCATTCATCCTGAGATCTTTTCTTGGTTTTCATTGAGTTGTTGTGGTGTGTGTAAAACTTTTAAAAGCTTGAATTAAATTGTTTCTGAACTGAAAATGACTACTCCTCCAATGATCCTCACAATACTGATTCCTCAACCAAGCCACCAATGCTGGTTAGGAATGAGTATAACATATGGCAACGACGAATGCTCCATCACCTGTCTGTTAACAGCGCAGGTTGTTGGACATCAGTGGTACATGGTCCACACAAGCCTATGGTGAATAACCCGGAAACTAATCAAATGGTTCCGAAGAGGAGGGAGCAATACTCAGATGAGGATAAGAAGTTGCTTGAAATTAATGCAAAAGCCCATGGAATTCTGGCCATGGCATTGCCAAATGAAATATACTCTGGGCTAATGCATCATGAAACTGCCCATGACCTCTGGAATGCCTTGAAAGAACAATTTAGAGGAACAGATGAGGTCTTGGCAAATAATAGAGAAATTCTTGCCCAACAATATGAGACATTTTCTCATAGAAAGGGTGAGACACTGACTCAACAATATGAGCGGTTCTCTTGTCTGATCTCTGAATTAAAAATGGTCAAACTTGAGTACACAAATATCCAGATGAATAACAGATTTCTCAGATCACTGCCTGAGAGATGGGACACATATACTATTGTCCTACACTCCAGTGCAAGTTTGGACAAACTATCTCTCACCCAACTCCATGGGAAACTACTCACGTTTGAGAGAGAGATAGAACAGAAGAGAAAGCTGTCTTCATCTGGAAAGCTCACTGAAGACTTTGTACCAGGCAACACTGCCTTGGTGGGTCATGAGTCAGAATATGCTTCATCTGAATGCCAGTATGATGAGCATATTAATTTCTCTTCAAGCACTTCTGAGTCTGCATTTGTGAGTGTTGATGGTCAGTTTACTAGTGTAATAATGACAATCTATGCTTCATTATGGATGATCTCAAGGGGATTGCTGATGATGACTTAGAGGAGATGGATATATTGAGCCAAATGGCCCTGATAAATATCAGATCTCAGAAGTTCTATAAAAGAACTGGAAGAAAATTCCCAGGACTCTCTGGCAAAACCAAAGTGGTTTTGACAAGAGCAACTTGAGGTGTCACAAATGCCAAAGGCTTGGACACTTTGCAAGAGAGTGTAGATCAACTGGATCTAACTCCACTGCACCTTTGTGACTTTTCCTGGCAATAGTCAACAACACAGAGGGCAACATCCTGTCACTTCTAGTCATCATCCTCAACAACAATCTCCGGCATATTTTGTTCCTCAGGGTCAAATGCCATATCCGTACCCTTGTTATTACATGCCACAGTCAAATCAAGTTCAAGTTCCTATGGCACCACAACCTCATGCACTACCAGAACCTCAGCCATCCCAATCTCATCAACAAACTCAACCTCAACAACACAGCTTCTTCACCCCAGGAGTTGTTGACTGGAGTAGTTTACCAGATGACATGTCTGGTCATGACCAACTGTTCTCAGGTGCTGGTCAACATGGTGGTGACAGTCCTTTTGGGAATCTAGCTCTTATGGCTTTGGAGTCTGCTGATACTTCATTTTCTAATGCCTCTACACCTAAGGTATCACAGGTATCCTCTGAGGCAAAAGCCAAATTATGTTCTGAACCATGCATAGCAGCATTTGCTTCCATTAGAGAAGCAAATGTAGCTCTAATTAATAAGAACATTAAGCTAGAACAGATAATTTCCAAAAACAAAGCTGAGTTTGAGTCTGTGCTTAAAGATAAAAATGATGAGATTTATAAACTGAAATGCCAAATAATTGATGATAAGGCTAGAGAAGAGGTACTTCTAGAGAAGTACAAAGATCTCAAAGAAACCCTTGCAGTTACCCAGGTAGAGTGTGATAGATGGGTACAATCATGCAAAGGTTTTGAAATGCTTCTTAGTAAGCAATCTGCTTCAAATGTGAAGTTTGGAATTGGTTATAATCACACTGCTCCACCTACAGATTTTACCCCAAGAGCAAAGGTATAATCTGATGGTGAGAGTGATAACCAATCCATCACATCATGTGATCTACCTTCTGATACAGCACAATCAGAAGTAGCAGTCAGCATCAAGCCCTCTTTGAACTTATCAGCTGATGTTGATGGTTCAAATGCTGACACTCACATGATTCATGAGTTGATCAATCAGGAGTTAAATCTGAAGGTCCTGAGAGGACTAGAGAGCAGGATTTAACACCTGAAGTTCAAACTTCAACTGCTGTCAGTACTAAAGAGAAGAAAACTGCCAGTAGAAAGAGTTTGAAGACCACTAAAGAGGCAGTCAAGAAAGCAAACAATGCTTCCAAAGCATTGAAGAACAAGTCTTCAGTTGCTTCACCCTCTTTAGTTGATGATCAACCTAAGATGAAGAAGAAACCATGTGAAGTATGTGGTTTGTTCAATCATCTTACAGATGATTGTTGGTACAAAAGAGGTTCCAAACTCAAACAAAAAGAAGAAATTAATGAGAAAATGGTAAAAATGAAAACTGAGTTTGAGACCACCTTTGTATCAGCAACATGAAATCCTGTAACCCTTAAGTCCTCAAAGAAATCCAAAAAGGAAGGGGTTAAACAGGTGACAACTGAGAATGCTCAGAAGAAGAAGGGGCAACATAGGAACTTATCAAACTCCACTGGCAATGTGTCTGATGAGCTGAAAGCTTTATCACAAAATCAGACACTGCTGGTAATGATGGTTCAACATCTGTTGGATAGAGTTAACCAACTAGATACTCCTATGTTGAAACCACAGAAAAGGAGGTCCAAGCCAAAGGACTCCTCTTCTACACCATCTTCTTCCTCTCAGGCTGTTGTTTCAGATAAACATGTTAGTTTACCATCTATTGATGAGACCAGGCCCAAAACCAAAAAGGTTTGGGTCTCTAAAACTAACTGATTGTTTATTATTGCAGGGTTCTTCAACATGCCAAAGTAGCATCTGGTATGTAGACAGTGGGGGATCTATGCACATGACTGGGAACAACTCTCTTCTTCATGACTACTCTCAAGGAAAGAAGGGATTTGTTTCTTTTGGCAATGATGCTAGGGGTTACATCATTGGTAAGGGTTTTGTCTCCAATGGAGAAATCAAATTTGATGATGTTAATCATGTGGAAAATCTCAAGTACAATCTCTTGAGTGTGAGTCAAATGTGTGATAAAGGCCATGTTGCTCTTTTCACCAGTCAAAACTGTAGGATTCTGTCATCCAAAGTTTTGCACTTGATTGACAAGGTGTTGGATGATCACACTCTCCTGAGAGCCAATAGGACAGGAAGAGTGTATGCCTTAGATCTTTCTAAGAAAATAGATCTCAAAGGCAATCCTTGCCTATTTTCCAAAGCCTCTTCTCAAGAATCTAAACTGTGGCACAGAAGACTTGGTCATGTTAATCTCAAAAACATGAATCAGCTTACCCACAATAGTTTAGTCAGAGGCTTACCAATAAAGGAGTTCCACTGTGATGAAACCTGCACTGCTTGCTTAAAAGGAAAACATCACAAAGTCTCATTCCCTCCTATTGAAGTGCCTAAGTCCACTGCCTGCTTGCAATTACTGCATATGGATCTATTTGGTCCTGTGAGAGTAATGAGCATGGCAAAGAAGAAATACTGTCTGGTAATTGTGGATGATTACTCCAGATTTGTATGGACTTTCTTTCTACATTCAAAGGATGAGGCTGCTCAGAAGATTATTCACTTTGTGTTGTATATTGAGAAGCAGTATTCCCTTCCAGTCAAGTGTATTAGGAGTGAAAATGGAACTGAATTCAGAAATCATACACTTGATGACTTCTATCTTTCAAAGGGAATAAAAAGGCAGTTTAGCATTCCAAGGACTCCATAACAAAATGGAGTAGTGGAGAGAAAGAACAGGACCCTCATTGAAGCTGCAAGGTCCATGCTGGCTGACTCTGGTTTGCCACTGACCTTTTGGGCTGAAGCTGTCAACACAGCTTGCTATGTGCAAAATAGAGTTTTAGTAAATCAGAGGTTGATGAAGACTCCATATGAAGTTTTCCATCATTTGGCTCCTCTGATTTCATTTTTCAAAGCATTTGGTGTCCCTGTTTTATTCTCAACACAAAGGATCAACTCCATAATTTGATCCTAAGGTGGATGCAGGTATTTTGTTGGTTATTCATCTACTTGCAAGGCATACAAAGTCTTCAACTGCAGAACAAAGATGGTTGAAGAAACTCTACCTGTTAAGTTCAATGAATCTCCAAAGGACAAGATTCCACAAAGCCCTGTGGAGTTATTTGATTTGGACATACTGCAATATGTTCCTTATCAAACTCCTGTTGTTGCTCCTGTCAACAGTTCACCACCTGGTGGTACTGCTGATGATGATGATGATTGCAGTACTCACCTCTTCAGGTTTAGTGATCAGCTACCTGATTCAGCTAGACCTGATGTTCCTGTAGCTCCAGTAGCACCATCCACAACAAATGCTGATGAGATCTCTTCGAATTCAACTTCCATTGAATTACCATCCACTGATTGGTTTCAAGGAAATGATTCACCATCACCATCTGTTACTGCTGAGCCTGCTACAAACACTTGCACAGATCGCATTGTGTATCAAGATCTGAAGAATCACCCTATGTCTCAAATCATTGGTGATATCACTGCTGGAGTATCAACAAGAAGTCAATTGTCAAATTTCTGCTTCTATGCTCTCTTCATCAGTCAGCAAGAGCCAAAGAATTATCACATTGCTTTAAAGGACAATGGATGGGTTGATGCCATGCAGCTTGAGCTTCTTCAGTTCAAGAAACAGCAAGTGTGGGAACTGGTTCCTCTACCTCCAGGTAAGTGTGCAATAGGCACTAAATGGGTGTTTAGGAACAAAACTGATGAAAATGGGCTTATTGTTAAGAACAAGGCCAGACTGCTTGTTCAGGGGTTTGCACAAGAAGAAGGTATTGATTATGATGAAACCTTTGCCCATGTAGCCAGACTGGAAGCAATTTGATTGTTTTTAGCTTATGCTGCTTATCAAAACCTTAAAGTTTTTCAAATGGATGTCAAAAGTGCATTTTTGCATGGAAAAATTAAAGAAGAGGTTTATGTATGTCAACCTCCAGGCTTTGAGGACAATAAACATCCTAATTGGGTGTATAAGCTTGATAAGGCTCTTTATGGGTTAAAACAAGCTCCTAGAGCCTGGTATGAGACATTATCAACTTTCTTCTGGAAAATAATTTCACTAGAGGCTCCATAGATAAGACTTTATTCATAAGAAAGCTGGGCAGCATAATCTACTTGTTCAAATTTATGTAGATGATATCATTTTTGCATCCTCTGATCCAAAGTTGTGTGATGCCTTTACAAAGTTGATGCAACAGAAGTTTGAAATGAGTGCCATGGGAGAATTACAGTTCTTTCTGGGGTTGCAAATCAAACAAAAGGCTGATGGAATTTTCATTCATCAGTCCAAATACACAAAAGATCTTTTGCAAAAGTTTGATTTACAAAACTGTAAGCCTTGTTCTACCCCCAAGTGCAGCACACACACAACTGGATACAGATCAGAAAGGTAAAGTGGTTGATGAAACACTTTACAGATGTATGATTGGGCCTTGATGTATTTAACAACTTCTAGACCAGATATTATGTTTGCTACATGTGTTTGTGCTAGATTTCAAGCTGCACCTAAAGAGTCTTCTGATTGCAGTCAAGAGGATCTTTAGATATCTGCAAGGCACTCCATCACTAGGTTTATGGTATTCTACTGGACATTCTGGTAAATTAGTTGCTTTTTCTGACAGTGACTATGCAGGGTGTAAGTTGACAAGGAAATCAACTTCTGGTGGATGTCAATTCTAGGCAACTGCTTGATTTCTTGGCAGAGCAAGAGATAGACCTTAGTTGCTACATCAACTGCTGAAGCAGAGTACATTGCTGCTGCAAGCTGCACCTCTCAGGTACTCTGGCTTCAGAACCAACTTTTGGATTATGGCATTACAGAGACTAAGACTCCATTGTTAATGGATAGTCCTTCAGCTCTTTGCATTGTCAAAAATCCAGTCCAACACTCTAGGACCAAACATATAGAGATCAGACATCATTTTATAAGGGATTGTTTTGAAAAAGGTCTGATTGATCCTAAGTTTGTGCCTAGTGCTGATGAGCTTGCAGACATTTTTACTAAGCCTTTGGATAGTTCGACTTTCCAAAAGCTGGTGTTAAGGCTTGGTATGCTGCAGCTAGAATAAGTGACAACTACTGATGATCTTAGTAATAAGTACTGATGATCATTAGTAACTATGTCCCATATAAGTACTGATGAGCTCTTTTACCCTCAGCAGTTTTTATAACTACTGAAGGCTAAATGTCTCACAAGTACTGAAGTACTTCATCTGTTCTAAACTACTGATGTAGTTACAACTACTGATGCAGCTACAACTACTGCAATCAGTAAAAACAGATAAGTACTGATGTCCTATGAAACAACTGAAATCAGCCAAAAAGGTTTATGAATGTGTTGAGGACAGTATGAAACAGCTGATAAGCTAAGAATTGACGAAAACAGCTGAAGAGAACATTCTCTTCAGTCGTTTGTACAACTGCTGTTTCTAAACACTCTAAACAAACAAAACCATGCCTTCAGTAGTTTTATAACTATTGATGACTAATACCAAGTCTTCAGTTGTTTACAACAGCTGATGACAAAACCACTGTCTTCAGTAGTTTCATAACTACTGATGACAAACACAAGTCCTCAGTTGTTTCAATCATCTGAAGTCAAAACCACGGTCTTCAGTAGTTTTCTAACTACTGATGCCTAACACCACGACTTCAGCTGTTTCAACGTCTGAAAGGATAATACCATGTCAACGGTCGTTTAAAACTACTGATGACTAACACCACATCCTTCAGTCGTTTTATTTCCCGCACCCTATAAATACCCCTGACCTAATCCTTCAATGCTTCATCTTCTTCAAACCTAACCTGTTGCCTACCTCACTAAATCGCCTATCTGGACTAAGTTCGATACTGCTATCGATCTTATGGTTCAGTCCCAATACAATACGGCATTTCTTCTGAATCCCATACTACATGCCGAATCCCTTCAACAATTTTGGATGAACGTTACTATTACCACTGGGGAGAACAACACACCATCTTTCCAGTCGGTCGTCAATAACAAAGAAGTAGTCATCACTCCTGCAATAATCCGCCAAATTCTTCATCTGAATGATGCTAGTTCTCCTGCTGGATATCCGAAGGGCACCACAGATCTATCCTTTGCCCAACATGGATATCAAGGCGATCTCAGTGCCTCCACTATCATGAAGAAACACTTTCCTGACGCTGAACGCCTAATTTTTCACATGGTGAATGTATGTTTGGCTCCTAAGACGTCGTCTTGGGATCAAATGTCGACAAAATGGCAGCAGGTAATGTATTCTATTCTTGAGCAACAACCGCTAAACTTTTCAGAAATAATTTTCGGAGCTCAAGGATATGGCTCAAAAACTAACTGCCAACCGTTGGATACTATATCCACGTTCATAATGGCCATCATTACAAACCAGCTTAATGCTGAGGGACTTGTTAGCTTGGGAGTCCCTGCTACGGCTGTTCTGCCGGAAGTATACTCCCGGCACAACTCTGACCAGACACTAAAAATGGCTGCCAAGCTGCGAAAACCCACGCAGCTGGAACCCACAGCCACCACATCCAAATCAAAAGTCCCCACCAAACCCACCAAAAAGAAACCCAAAACGGCTACTCAGGGAATTGAGTCCCCTGAGGATGCCCCTGCAACACAAACGCAGGATATATCCACTAGTCCAAACCCCTAGTGGATACAATGACTCTTCCAGCCATAGCCGCTCAGGCTTCCTCTCAACAGGAGCCTGCAGCAACCACACAAGGGGTACCTACATATCTGGGATCTTCCTCACTTGAGGGGATTGCCATTGAAGCGCACCAACCTCCCCAGGTGCACACTGCTTCTATCCCTTCAGCCCAAACAACCGCCCCTCACAGCCTAACTTTAATAGTTGCACAAGTGCTGACTCAACTGCACTCCTCACCCCTTCCCCAGAAACCACTTACTACTACTGGGAACACCTCTACAATTGAGGGGGAGGAACACAGTGCACTTGAGAACCCACAGCACAGGCGTTTACCACTTCTATCTCCTGGTGTAGACAAGGAGCCTAGAATATCTAGTGAGGCTGCCACCTCCTCTGACTCAGCACATGATCAGACTGAGGCTGGTAATATTGCTAAGACCTCACTAGAGGCAACAGCTGATGATGGACACTGTCCTGAGGCTGGAAGTCCCCAGTACCAAGCACAAGGGGCACATGCATCAACTGGTCTACACCCAGTGCATGTAAATCCTGCTCCAAGCAGGAGGTCAGATGATTCAGCTTCGGCTGATGATGACCTGGGCTCTTTCTATGATGTTCTTGCCCAGAACACAATCCTTGAAGAGAAAGTCAGTAGGCTGCAAACTCTACTTGACCAACTCTCACAAGGAGAAAGACCATCTGCCTCTACCAACCCACAGATGGCACCTTCACTTGAAGGTTCCCCAAACACTGAGCCACTCCAAACTC
Source organism: Flaveria trinervia (assembly GCA_025506515.1). NCBI lineage: Eukaryota > Viridiplantae > Streptophyta > Magnoliopsida > Asterales > Asteraceae > Flaveria > Flaveria trinervia. Next base: position 31,515,509 of record CM046446.1, read on the forward strand.
AACCACCTGCGTCTGCTTCAGGCCCTATTTCTCAGGAACAGAACCCTCCTGAGCAAATAGGTGTTGTACTTCAAAATTCCCTCCCTCTCATCACACCCATAATCACTGATATTGTGACTAAAGCCATTGATGAGAGGCTTTCCTCAACTTTACAGCCCTTGATTGATGCTGCTGTACAAAAGACTCTTTCTGCGGTCCAAACCCCTTCCTCCAATGCATCCAAAAAGGGGGAGAGTACTGCAGTGAAAGAAAAGAAGAGGAAAAGAACAGAGGAAAAGAAGGAAGAGAAGCAAGCCCAAGAGGAGGAGAAAGAAAAGCAACCTCTGCTCACTTACAAGCGAAAGAAAAGTGCTGATGATCATACGGCTGAAGACAAATCCTTGGAGGAGCTGGTAAAAGAAGCTGACACTACACACAGCCGATCCATGGATAATATAATTGAACAAACTTCAGGCAGGGGTTTGACACAGCCACACTGGATAGTGAGATCAGAAGGTTGGAAGTGCAAGAGATACAAACCCGATGGGCAGGGTATGATGCTCTTGAAAAAGAGAGATTGGAAATAATGATCCGCTTCATTGCAAAATACTTAGGAAGATCGTTAATGGAGATTCGAGCGTGGACCAGGGACAGCATTCTGGCTATAGCCACCAGAATCTGTCTGTCTGAGCAATTCAACAAAGGGATTATTGTGGAAGCCCTTAATGAGGCTGGGGCTGGTAAAAGGTTAGAGATGGCTAAACTCACAAAGGCGAAACTAACTACAAAGATGCTGGATCAACCTTCCCTTCCACCACTCAAACAGAGCCTATCCCTCAAATCTCCTAACCAATCTCTAAGCCAAAATCCAAACATCTTCATTCTCCAAAACCAATTCTTTCACCAACCCAACCATCATCCAGTGATGCACCCAGAAGGAGGAGAAGGGTGCTGAGGATGGAAGAAGAAGAAGAGGAGGTGGATGAAGATGATAGTCTGCCACTCTCTGTTGTTCTGAAGCTACCAAAACCCCGAAGTCAACCCATGATCACACCTGACTCTCAAAGGGAAATGGTCAGAGTCAAGATAGAAGAAGAAGAACAGCAGAAACAGCACGATGAGCAACTGTTGAAGATGGTTGACAAGGAATTTCCTCAGTCATCATCTATTCAAGCCATGAAAGGGCATGCTCAAAGGCTGTACACTCTCAGGCACACTTTTCAGTATCAGAAGGAGAGAGTGAGAGTATGGCCAGACCCCAGGGTGAGTTCTAGAATCCATAAAAGAACTATTCCACACAGATACAATGGCCAGGTACGAAAAACCATAGATTCTACCATCATGTTGGCCATTGTAGTCTCACCTTGGGAAATCATTGATGAATTCAAGAAAGCTCACCAAGCAAAGAAGACCCCTCAAGCTTTACTAGAAAACAAGATGATTAAGAAGGGGTTGTTATATAAAAGCTTGAAGACATCCAGAAGAATGAACTCCAGTTACTCCTTGAAGGCAACCATCCTGATGAATTTGTATATAGGGAGGTAACTACGGTGGAGCTGAAAAATGGCAGGACCATGAAGTACTTATCAGAGTACTATGGTCCAGAGTTCTTCTTCGAAGGAGGAGTAGAAGAACTCTCTCAGGAGGAACAAGTTGTTCTCCTTGAGGCCTATGTTCGAGAGTCATACAGACTCATTATAGGGAACTAAATCTCATGAATGGGATAACAACTCTGTGTCCAGTTCCCCAAAACAGAGTTCCCATTCATACCCTGCTAAACAAATATCTGAGATTTCTTCCCAGGCCGGAGCTTACATGGGTCATCTTATCTACTGATCAGAAGGAAAAAGACCAACACTTTGCCAACAATAAGTGGGATGATAAATAATTTAGAGGTTTTGGCTGCATTGGTTCAGGGGGAGTTTGTTGGACCAAAAGAACCAATGAGCCAAGATCAGAAAACCTCTAAGTCCCACATGGTATCACAACAACTGCCGAAAGCCTTAGCAGCAGTTTGACAAGTGCTGAAGACTTCAATAGCTGAAGATCAAGTGCTGAAGACTTCAACAGCTGAAGAACTATAGTGCTGAAGTACAACAGCTGAAGAACACAAGTGCTGAAGCTGAAAGACCAAAGTACTGAAGTACAACAGCTGAAGAGTTTACAAGTGCTGAAGATCAACAACTGATGTACAAAGTCTGAAGACAAAGACTGAAGACATCAGCTGATGATATCTACTGAAGTCATCAGCTGATGAAACATCTGAAGGTCAAAGTCTGAAGATCAAGTACTGAAGCCTCAGTAGTTTGTCACAACTGCTGAAGGGTACTTCTTCAATAGTTGTGATATCAGTAGTTTTATATTCTAGTTTCAGTAGTTTTATGTTTCAGTAGTTTTGTAAAACGACTGAAGAGCTTGTTCTTCAGTCGTTGTAGTTTCAATAGTTTCTAATCAGTAGTTTTATATTCTGTACTTAACACTCTGATATGTTCTCAGTAGTTGTGAACATTTCAGTAGTTTGTTAAGAGTTAGTTATTTTGTATTAGATCTGCCAGTTGTCACTTTCCGTGATAACAGCAGTGATTGTTGCACTCTATATAAGGAGTGACAACCTATTGTAATAGTATGAATGAATGATTGAATGATTTGATTAGAAACATTCCATATCTATAAACATTCCTTGAATCAGAAATATATTCTCTCGATATAACCGTATGTGTTCTTAATTCATACAAGCATCGACTTCTTGCTACAATTTGTCTAATTCCTGTTCGTATTCCGCTGCTTTGAACTCTAATACATCAAACTTGTGATCGCTGATCCTGTCAGAGACATCTGGTATGTAGATAGTGGAGGATCCATGCATATGACAGGAAACAGATCACTTCTTAATGACTACTCTCAAGGAAGGAAGGGGTTTGTGTTATTTGGCAATGATGCAAAGGGTTACATCATCGGCAAAGGCTTTGTTTCCAATGGGGAAATAAAGTTTGATGATGTTAACCATGTGGAAAATCTCAAGTACAACCTCTTGAGTGTCAGTTAAATGTGTGACAAAGGCCATGTTGCTCTTTTCACCAGTCAGAACTGTCGGATTCTGTCATCCAAAGTTCTAAGTTTGATTGATAAGGTGTTGGATGAATACACTCTTCTGAAGGCCAATAGGACAGGAAGAGTGTATGCCTTAGATCTTTCCAAGAAAATAGATCTCAAAGGCCATCCTTGCCTATTTTCCAAGGCTTCCCCTCAAGAATCTACTCTATGGCATAGAAGGCTGGGTCATGTTAATCTCAAAAACATAAATCAGCTGATAAACCATGGTTTAGTAAGGGGACTGCCTATGAAGGAGTTCAAATGTGAAGATAACTGCACTGCTTGTTTAAAAGGAAAACAACACAAAGCTTCATTTCCCTCCATAAAAGAACCTAAGTCTACTGCCTGCTTACAGCTTCTTCACATGGATCTCTTTGGTCCTGTGAGAGTGATGATTATGGCTAAGAAGAAATACTGTTTGGTAATTGTGGATGATTACTCCAGATTTGTATGGACTTTCTTCTTGCATTCAAAGGATGAGGCAGCTCAGAAGATTATCAACTTTGTGTTGTATGTTGAGAAGCAGTATTCCCTCTCAGTCAAGTGTATTAGAAGTGATAATGGAACAGAATTAAGAAACAATACACTTGATGAGTTCTACCTCTCAAAGGGAATCAAGAGGCAGTTTAGCATTCCAAGAACTCCTGAACAAAATGGAGTAGTGGAGAGAAAGAACAGGACCCTTATTGAAGCTACAAGGTCCATGTTGGCTGATTCTGGACTGCCAATGACTTTTTGGGCTGAAGCTGTCAATACAGCTTGCTATGTACAGAATAGAGTTCTAGTAAATCAGAGGTTGATGAAGACTCCATATGAAGTTCTTCATCATTTGGCCCCTATAATTTCATTCTTCAGAGCTTTTGGGTGTCCTTGTTTCATTTCAACACACGGGATCAACTCCAAAAATTTGATCCTAAGGTGGATGCAAGGTACTTTGTTGGTTATTCATCAACTTGCAAAGCATGCAGAGTCTTCAATTGTAGAACAAAGATGGTTGAAGAGACTCTACATGTTAAGTTTAATGAATCTCCAAAGGACAAGATTCCACAAAGCCCTGTGGAGCTATTTGATTTGGACATACTGCAATATGTTCCTTATCGAACTCCTGCTGTTGCTCCTGTCAACAGTTCACCACCTGGTGGTACTGCTGGTGCTGATGATGATGATGATAGCAGTACTCACCTCTTCAGGTTTAGTGACCAACTTCCTGTGTCCTCTAAACCTGATGCTCCTGTAGCTTTAGTAGCTTCATCCACAACAAGTGCTCATGAGATTTCTGCATCTTTAACTTCATTTGAGTTGCCACTATCTACATGGTTTCAAGAGTCTACATCAACATCTGTTGCTGCTGAAGGTTCTACAACACTTGCACTGATCTTATTATTTACCAAGAGCTGAAGAATCACTCAATGTCTCAAATCATTGGTGATATCAATGCTGGAGTCTCAACCAGAAGTCAACTGTCCAATTTCTGCTTCTATGCTCTCTTCATCAGTCAGCTAGAGCCAAAGAATTATCATGTTGCACTTAGAGAGAATGGCTGGGTTGAAGCAATGCAGCTTGAGCTTCTTCAGTTCAAAAAGCAGCAAGTGTGGGAGCTTGTTCCTCTTCCCCCAGGTAAGTGTGCAATAGGCACTAAATGGGTGTTTAGGAATAAAACAGATGAAAATGGGCTTATTGTTAAGAACAAGGCCAGACTGGTTGTTCAGGGGTTTGCACAAGAAGAAGGTATTGATTATGATGAAACCTTTGCCCTTGTAGCCAGACTGGAGGCAATTAGATTCTTCTTAGCCTATGTGGCACTCCACAATCTTAAAGTTTTTCAAATGGATGTTAAAAGTGCATTTTTATATGGTAAAATAAAAGAAGAAGTTTATGTGTGTTAACCACCAGGTTTTGAGGATAATAAACACCCAGAATGGGTATACAAGCTTGATAAGGCTCTTTATGGGTTGAAACAAGCTCCTAGAGCCTGGTATGAGACATTATCTAACTTTCTTCTGCAAAATAATTTCATTAGAGGCTCCATAGATAAAACCTTATTTATTAAGAAGGTGGATCAGCATAAGCTACTTGTTCAAATTTATGTTGATGATATTATATTTGCATCCTCTGATCCCTAGTTGTGTGATGATTTTACAAAATTAATGCAAAGGAAGTTTGAAATGAGTGCAATGGGAGAATTATAGTTCTTTCTAGGCTTGCAAATCAAACAAAAAGCTGATGGAATTTTCATTCATCAGTCTAAATATACAAAAGATCTTTTAAATAAGTTTGATTTACAAAACTGTAAGCCCTGTTCTACTCCCATGTGCAACACCACACAATTGGATGTTGATCAGAAAGGTAAAGCTGTTGATGAAACGCTTTACAGATGTATGATTGGGTCCTTGATGTATTTAACAGCTTCTAGACCAGATATTATGTTTGCTACATGTGTTTGTGCTAGATTTCAGGCTGCACCTAAAGAGTCTCATCTGAATGCAGTCAAGAGGATCTTTAGATATTTGCAAGGTACACAATCTCTAGGTTTATGGTATTCCACTGGGCGCTCTTGCAAATTAGTTGCTTTCTCTGATAGTGACTATGCAGGGTGTAAGTTAACCAGGAAATCAACTTCTGGTGGATGTCAATTCCTAGACAACTGTTTGATTTCTTGGCAGAGTAAGAAACAACATCTGTTGCTACATCCACTGCTGAAGCCGAGTACATTGCTGCTGCAAGTTGTACATCCCAAGTACTCTGGCTTCAGAATCAACTTTTGGATTATGGCATTACAGAGACTAAGACTCCGTTATTAATGGATAGTGCTTCAGCTCTTTGCATTGTCAAAAATCCAGTCCAGCACTCTAGGACCAAACATATAGAAATTAGACATCATTTTATAAGAGATTGTTTTGAAAAGGGTCTAATTAATCCTATGTTTGTGCCTAGTGCTGATGAGCTTGCAGACATTTTTACTAAGCCTTTGGATAGTCCAACTTTCCACAACCTGGTGTTAAGGCTTGGTATGCTGCAGCTAGAATAAGTGACAACTACTGATGATCTCAGTAATAAGAACTGATGATCATTGGTAACCATGTCACATATAAGTACTGATGAGTTCTTTTACCCTCAGTAGTTTTTATAACTACTGAAGGCTAAACGCCTCACAAGTACTGAAGTACTTTATCTGTTCTAAACTACTGATGTAGTTGCAACTACTGATGTAGTTACAACTACTGAAATTAGTAAAAACAGATAAGTACTGACGTCCTATGAAACACCTGAAAAGCAGATGAAAAGTCTGATGAGTAAGTGTTGAGGACAGTATGAAACAGCTGAAAAGCTAAGAATTGACGAAAATAGCTGATGAGTAATTTCTCTTCAGTTGTTTCTACAACTACTGTTTCTAAACAACTGAAGCAAGACCACAGTCTTCAGTAGTTTCACAACTACTGATAACTAATACCAAGTCTTCAGTTTTTTACAACAACTGATGGCAAAACCACTGTCCTCAGTAGTTTCACAACTACTGATGACAAACACCAAGTCCTCAGTTGTTTACATCATATGAAGTCAAAGGCACGACCTTCAGTAGTTTCATAAAAACTGATGGTTAACACCAAGACTTCAGTTGTTTCAACGTCTGATGGTCAAAACCAAGTATTCAGTTGTTTTATAACACCTGATGACAACACCACCACTGCCAGTCGTTTTAAACCTCTGAAGGTTAATACCACGTCATCAGTAGTTTCAAACAGCTGATGACCACACCAAAACCTTCAGTAGTTTTCTTTCAGCCTTTTCCTATCCCTACCCTATAAATACCTGTCTTCTTCTCAAACATTCCATTAGCCGTTCTTCTGACCTTCATACTTTCAAAAATGGCAACCATGAGTCTAAAACCCAGACATAATTGCGTCGCCTACCTCACGAAATCGGCCTTCTGGACAAAGTTTGATCACGCCATAGACCTAGTGGCTGATTCTCAGTATAGTACTGCTCTGCTCTTAAACCCGACCATCTACCCAGAGTCACTAAGTCAGTTTTGGTTCAATGCCTATGTTCACACTGATGTGCCTTCCAGCCAAATTTCTGTCCGGTCATTGGTCAACCAAAAACAAGTAGAGGTTACACCTGATAGCATTCGTCGAGTGCTAAATTTACAAGATGCTACTACTGTGACTGAGTACCCAAAGGGCACAACTAATATGTCCTTCATCAACAAGGGGTACAATGGAAATCTTCGAGCTACTACCATACTGAAGAAGAACTTCCCTCATGCTGAAAGACTGATATTTCATATTGTGAATGTTTTCTTAGCCTCGAAGACATCCTCATGGGAACAAATGTCTTCCTGATGGAAACAGGTATTACATTCAATTCTAGAACACCAACCTTTAAATTTTTCACAAATTGTGTTTCTAGAAATCAATGATCTGGCACAGAAACCTGTGGGAAACAGATGGCTATTATATCCCAGGTTTCTGATGGCCATAATTTTAAATGAATTACAAACTGATGGCCTTGTTGGCCTTGGAGTCTCTGCACCAGCTGTTCTAGCTAAGGTATGCTCCAGGATAACTCCGACCAATCTCTCAAAGAAGCTGCCCGTTTGCTCAAACCCAAGCGAAGGGAACCCACAACTTCAACTGCCAGATCCAAGGTCCCCACCAAGCCAAAATCCAAACCCAAACAAGCTAATCAGGGAGATGAGTCACCTGATGATGCTCTTGTACCACCCAAACAGGATAAACCTACTGGTTCAAACCCTCCAGTAGTATTAAAGACTCAACCAGCAACAGCCGCACAGGTATCCTCTCAAAAGGATCCTGTTGCAACCACTTCAGGGGAAACCACATTACTGAGACCTCTCTCACTTGAGGAGGTTATCATTGAAGAGCATCCCTCTCCCCGGATGCAATCAGCTTCTATCCCCTCTCCCCATGCAAGTGCCCCCCAAAGTCCAACCATTATAATTGCTAATGTGCTGACTCAGCTGTATGCCTCTCCTCCTCCCCTACAACCACCAACAAGGGGAGAACAACAACAATTAAGGAAGAGGATACACATGCTTCTGACAACCCACAGCACCGGGGTTTAAGGTTCTATCTTCTGGTGTGGATATGGAGATCAGAACATCTGGTGAGGCTGCCACCTCTTCTGGATCAGCATATGATCAGACTGAGGTTGGTAACATAACTAAGACCTCACCAGAGGCAACAGCTAATGAAGGACAAAGTCCTGACGCTGGAAGTCCCCAGTTCCAAGACAAAGGGGCACATGCTACATCTGGTCTACATCCAGTGCATGTACATCCTGCTACAAGCAGGAGGTCAGGTGATTCAGCATCTGCTGATGATGACCTAGGCTTCTTTTATGATGTTCTTGCCCAGAACATAATCCTAGAGGAGGAAGTCAGTAGGCTGCAAAAACTACTTGACCAACTCTCTCAGGGAGAAAGACCATCTGCCACCACATCAACCCAACTGATGGCACCTTCCTCTGAAGGTCACTTAAACACACAGCCACTCAAAGAATCTCAGCCACCTGCCTCTGTTTCTGGCACCATTTCTCAGGACCAAAACCCCTCTGATCAAATGGATCCTATCCCTCAAAATCCCCTATCTCTCATCACGCCGCAGATAACTGAACTTGTCATTAAAACTGTTGATGAGAGACTTTCTTCTGTCTTACAACCTATGGTGGAGGATGTACTGAGCCAAAAGCTTTCTGCTGATCAAACCCTAAACACCAATGCACCAAAAAGGGGGAGATTCCAGCAGTGAAAGCTAAAAGAAAGAGGATGGAGAAGGAGAAAGAGAAAGAGAAGGACAAAGAAGTGGAAATAGAGAAGGACTGTGTGTATGAGACCGAGAAAGAGAAGGAAAATGAGAATGAGAAGGGAGCTGAAAAGGAGAAAGTACATGAAAGTCAAAAGGACTTTCATGTCACATATAAGAAAAAGAAAAGTGCTGAAAAATAGAAAAACTTGAATGAATGGTTAAAGAGGCTGATGCTGAACACAGCAGATCAATGGACAATATCATTGATCAGCTGTTTAGGCAAGGTTTCAATACTGAAAAGCTGGACTCTGAAATAAGAAGATTAGAGATCGAAGAGATTCAACAAAGATGGGTCAGCTATAGCACAATGGATAGAGAATGACTTGAGATCGTGATCAGATTTATCAGCAAATACCTTGGGAGATCATTGATCGAAATAAAATCATGGACTAGGGACAGCATCTTGGCCATAACCTCCAAGATCTGTTCGTCTGAGGCATATACTAAGGGATTAGTAATAGAAGCTTTGAATGAAGCAGGAGCAGGGAGCAGGACTGAGCTAGCTAAACACTCCAAAGCCACACTCACCTCCAAAATGCTAACTCAGCCTGTCAACATTCCCTCTCCAAAACAACCACAACCACAACCCACAAAACCAACTCCTTTACCCTCAAAACCAACAGCCGATGATGCACCTAAGCAGAAGAAGAGAAGGTGTTGAGGCTGGAAGAAGAAGATGATGATGATGAAGACAGGCTGCCGATCTCAGCTGTTCTGCAGTTGCCTAAGGCCAAAGATCTCTCTCTTGCAATAACTCCTAAGCAACAAAGAGATGCAATCAAAGTGAATTTGGAAGAAGAAGAACAACACAGATTGCACAATGAAGAGTTATTGAGGAAAGTAGATAAAGCATATGCAGCCACTTCCTCCATCATTAATATGAAAAAACAAGCTCAGAGGATTTATACTCTTAGACATAATTTTCAGTATGTGAAAGAAAGAGTAAGAATTTGGCCTGATCCCAGGGTGGCTCATAGAATACAAAAGAAAAATATCCCTTAGAGATACAATGGGCAAGTGAAAAAGATTGTAGATGAAGTGATCTCCTTAGCCCTTGTAGTCTCACCCTGGGAAATCCTGGAAGATTTCAAAAAGGCCTACACCTCAAACATGCCCTCACAAAAGATGCTGGAGAACAGAATGATCAAAAAGGGGCTGGTGTATAAGAGGCTGAATGAGATCAGAAAGGATGAGTTACCACTGCTGTTAGAAGGTCATCATCCTGATGAATTTGCTTACAGACAGATTACAACAGTGGTACTCAAAAATGGAAAACATGTCAAATTCCTGTCTGAGTACTATGGCCAGAAGGATTCTTCGATGGTGAGGCAGAGGAGCTCACCATGGAGGACAAATTGTATTTTTGGAGGCCTACACCAGGGAATCCTACAAGCTCATAGTTGGGAAGTGAGTCTCATGGATGGGGGAACAGCTCAGTGTCCAATTCCCGAATACAAAGCTCCCATCCATACATTGCCAACCAAATCATCAAAGACTCATTCCCAGGCCAGTGCTATATGGGTCATCTTCTCAACTGATCAAGAAGGAAAAAGACCAACCATTCTGCCAACAATAAGTGGGAAAATAAATCAATTAGAGGTTTTGGCTGCATTGGTTCAGGGGGAGTTTGTTGGACCAAAAGAACCAATGAGCCAAGATCAAAAAACCTCTAAGTCCCACATGATATCACAACAACTACTGAAGGCTTCATCAGCAGTTCGACAAGTGCTGAAGACTTCAAAAGTTGAAGATCAAGTACTGAAGACTTCAACAGCTGAAGAACACAAGTGCTGAAGCTGAAGACTAAAGTGCTGAAGCTCAACAGCTGAAGAACACAAGTGCTGAAGCTGAAGACCAAAGTACTAAAGGTAAACAACTGAAGAATACAAGTGCTGAAGTTTCAGTAGTTTGTCACAACAGCTGAAGAGTACTTCTTCAGTAGTTGTGTTTATCAGTAGTTTTATGTTTTTACTTTCAGTAGTTTTGTAAAACGACTAAAGAGCTTGTTCTTCAGTCGTTGTAGTTTCAGTAGTTTCTTATCAGTAGTTTTGTAATAAGTAACACTTAGCTTCTTGTAAGAAGATGTCAGCTGCTTGACATCTTCAGTAGTTTTAGTGTTTCAGTAGTTTGTTAAATAACGGTTAGATGTCACTATCAAGTGACATCAGCCTACGTCATCTTTCCTTATATAAGGAAGAATGACCTAAATTGTAATTCTGTGAATGCCATGCCAAAGCGTGTGATTGAATGAAATATTCCTTTTGCACAAACTTTCTCTCTCTATAACTAATTCTGTTCATTGCTATATCTTTGGTATTCTTGCTCGAATTGTGCTAGTTCGTACTCTATTCCGCTGCTGAAATCATTCGAAACAATCAAACTAGATGCTGAGATCCTATCAGATATGTACCCTCTGTTGTTGCCCTCTGGAAAGAGTTAGTTGATGGGAAGTGTAATCATATTCCTATCTAAGTATAGGTTCCAATTCAGGACCCTCTACCATCTTTAGAAATTCAGTGCCTTTGGTAGGAGGTGTTTCCTTGTCTTCCTGTCCTCTCATTCTCAACGCTTGTTTAATCTTCGCTTTGCAGTTAGGTCAGCTAGATGAAGACTGTGGAGATGATTTCTGATCAGTGCAGGAGCTTCAGAGTTGGAGGGGTTGGAGAATGGCTTCTCTGCTAATTCAGAATATCAAATCTACTCGAGTGTAACAGAGAGGTTGCATTAAGTTTGTAACTTCACCATTCTCTCTCTCAACAATAAAATTATGAGAAGTTTAATCGAACCTCCACCAGATTATTCCTTTTCAAGGCACAAGAGACTGACTGGGAATCTTGTCCTCTTTCTTAGTATCCAGCAGAGTCACCAGTTTCCTTCTAAGCTTCTTCTCTTCATCATCAGTGAATCTGAGTTGAGACCTAGAAGTCTAGCTGCTTAGTCCATGTTCCTCTAGGTAAATAGAGGAATTGATCACTTGTGAGGGAACAAGAAGATCGATCAACATAGGTAGTGTTGACAAAATCTTCATCACATGAGACTTCGCACAAATTTGTGCAATTGATGAGCTTGGTTTTGATTAACTTGAACTCCTCAAGAGAGAGATGTTGAGAAGTCTAAGGGGAGGGTTGTTGGGAAGGTTGTGGTTCAGAGGTTCCGGGAAGTGTTTTAGTTTGAAGGACGGGAAGTTTAGATGGTTGAGGTGATGAGACGGGTGAGGGTAAGGATGTGGGTTTAGGGGTGATGGGGTCAGTTTTGATGGTGAAGGGTAAGGGTGAGGGATGAGGTTGAGGTTGAGTATTTATAGTGAGGGTCATCCCCTTTACCCTTCTGTACATCTCTTTTCTCTTTCCCAAGCGGATGTCAGCCTTGATTTTGTTGGATTCGATCTGCCCAAGATACATATTAAATTGATGTGGCTAGTGTGATATGATCCAAGCCTGGTCATACCCAATAACAAGCCAAACAACATCGATAAATATTTATTTGTTGATAAGATCACACAAATAAATATAAGCACCAATTTAGAAACTGGGTTTTCTAAATCATTACTTTTGTAAATAAACAGATTATATAGATAATTTGTTCATGAGAGATTATTTGTTTCATTGCTTAAATTGGTTAAACAATGCTTAAATGGATTTAATAATCATCACATTAACATGTTTTAAAACTTATTATCCGCTGCGTTTTTCATATAAACAAGATTATATGAACTTTGATAAACTTGTTACAACCCCACATATGGCATCAAGAGCCACTTATACGAATGCATACATGTTTTTTCCCTGCTTGTTCACGGTTTTGTGGTGTTTGACACCACATACCCGTGAGTAAGTGAGCTGGAATATGCCCCCCCCCCTTTGATTTCTTAAAGATATTACATATGCATGTAAGGATCTTTAAAATTCTAGGTCATTAGATGTTTGTTTGTATTGATAAAACCCATTTGTTCTTGGTTTATGTTGGCCAAGAACATGGGCTAAAAAGGGGCTGCCATATTTCGATCATGGGTGCATATTTGGATATGTTGTTTTGGTTATGCATAACAAAGCGTTGACCTTATGGATTGATTGATTAGTTGTCATGTTATTTCCGTTTGGTTATGTAATAATTTATTTTTTTTTATATTTCAAGTCTTGTTTTGTAATCTATTCATTCATATGCTTTGTAATAAATAGATTAGGAGTTTTTTTCTTTACTAGAAAAATTGTATTTGGATACATACTTTGTAAGGATGCTCTAGATCAAGATTTGAAGAAAATGGACAAAGAGGATGCTTGAAGATATGGATTCAAGTGGGAGTCCTTTTGCCTACCTTGTGTTATGTTCTCAACCTATGACAAGACCTTTTGACACACTTGTTTGGCTAAACAAGTGTGCTCAACTTAGTATGCTTTGTTATGCATATATGTATGTTTGGTTGAATGCTCGTGATGATGTTTGTTTTGATGTTTGGTATGATTAACAAACCGAATATGAATACAAGCTATTAACAAATTATTGGTTCTCCATCATTAAGCATAAATAGAATGGTTCTATAAAAGGAGTTAATGGTTTGCAAAATAAAATGGGTGTTATTTAAAAGAACCAATAGGGTACCATATGGTTGAATGCATACAATCATATGGTACATAGGTTTTTCTTAAACATGAATGTTAAATTGTAAATCCCTTTTGTAAACAAGTTATACACCATCCTTTTACAGAACACTTAGGTTACTTGCAAACTCTTAGTGGGATAAAGGTCACCTAACCACCTTGAGGGAACTTGTAACTTGAGGTGAGAATACCATGTTAGTGGGATAAGGTCACCTAACCACTTATGATGTAAACTCACACGTGTGTGTAAGTAGGACGACTTGATTTGTAAAATATATTGAATGGATCACCTAAAATATGTTTTACAAAAGGTGTTGATGGGATAAACATGCCGTTATAGACATAAGATGTTCAAACGATCCCATACCACTAGAAGTTGCAATAGGTTGCAATTGTCATTCATGACTACCTTGTTATTTAAATAATGGGATAAAGGTCACCTAACCAATATTTAAATATAACATTGGATTCTAAAATTTTATTTATTAACTGTCTATGAGACATAAAGGGTATTAATAAATGAAATATAATTATACCAACGATTACTAAAATGGAACTTTGTAAAATCTTGCAGATGGCCGACAACAACAACGCAAATAATGATGTACCAAACCAAAACAACCAATCCCTAAGGGCGATCCTTCAAAGGGATCGTCTAACACCTAACAACTTCATGGATTGGTATCGTAACTTGAGAATCATTCTCAAGCAAGAAAAGCGAGCCTACATCCTTGATGATCCCATCCCCGATGAACCTAACGAGGAGGATGTAGAGGCCTATAATGATTGGTTAAATATGTGGAAGACTCCATCCAAGTCTCTTGCCTAATGTTTGCAAGTATGACACCCGAACTCCAAAAGGAGTATGAGCTCCATCGAGCTTATGACATGATCACTCAATTGCGGGAAACGTTCCAGCAACAAGCTAGAGTGGAGCGCTTCGAAACGGTTCGAGCGCTTCATGCATGTCGGATGGAGGAATCCCAATCAGTTTCATCTTATGTTCTTAAGATGAAAAGCCACATTGACCACCTTCAAAGGCTAAATTGTCCAGTCTCAAAGGAGTTAGCCATGGATTTGATCCTTAATGGTCTAACGAAAAAATTTGAGGCATTTGTTCTGAATTACAACATGAACGGATGGGACAAGAGCATAAATGAACTTCATTCAATGCTCAAATCAGCCGAGGCGGGAATGGGTAAAAGGGTTTTACCCGTTCTCACCATTAATGAAAGTGGGAGAAGAAGAAGGTCTCTACCCCCTCCCAAGGCAACAGTTGCCAAAAGAAAGGGGCACGTTGGGGGAAAGGGGAAGATGGTTGTTAGGGCGGAACCTCCGAAGCCCAAGGAGAAGAAGCAAAAGGTTGCTGTAAACGACCCATGCTTCAAATTTTGTGAGATAGGGCATTGGATGAGAATTGTCCAGTCTATCTCAAAGAGCTGAGAGAAAAGAGGGATGCAGGGCAAACATCAGGTATATTTACATGATACATGTTGAGCTAAATGTTATTTCTTCTAACACATGGGTATTAGATACCGGATGTGGAACTCACATTTGCAATTTGTTGCAGGGGTTCAAAAGAAATGAGCATTATGCAAAAGGGGAAATAAGTCTCTTCATGGGCAATGGTGCAAAGGTCCACGTGGAAGCCCAAGAGACTACATTTTGAAGATTCCAAGTGGTTTGGAAGTCATTTTATATAATGTATTATATGCTCCTAGTTTGACTAGGAACATAATTTCTGTTTTCCGTTTAAGACAATATGATTATGATTTCAAGTTTGTTGGCAATGATATTCATGTTTCTTTAAATTATATGTTTTATTTTAAGGCAATACCTTGTAATGGTATTATGAATTGGTTCATGAAAACACAACATGATAGCTCAATATACCAAGCAACCACCAAAAGGCTCAAATTAGATTTGAGTGATACCTACCTTTGGCATTGTCGTCTTGGTCATATAGACAAGAAACGTATACAAACACTTCAAAAGAATGGTCTTTCAAAAACAAATGAATGTGATTCATATGATGTATGTGAATCTTGTTTACAAGGAAAAATGACTAAGGCACCCTTTAGTGGAACTAACGAAAGGGCAAAAGATTTATTAGGTATCATACATTCAGATGTATGTGGTCTTTTAAGCCAATGACTAGGAATGGTGAAAGATACTTCATTACCTTTACCCGATTATAGTCGCTATGGGTATGTGTACTTATTAAGGCACAAAGATGAAGCTTTTGAAATGTTCAAAATCTTCAAGAATGAAATAGAAAATCAGCTCAACAAATCTATTAAAGTTCTCCGCACCAATAGGGGTGGTGAATACCTAAGTGATGTTTTTCAAAATCATCTTAGGAGTAGTGGGATTGTCTCACAACTCACTCCACCTGGAACACCACAACATAATGGTGTGTCTGAGAGAAGGAATCGAACCTTATTGGATATGGTCCGATCTATGATGGCTAGAAGCACATTACCTCTATCATTTTGGGGTTTTGCTTTGCTCTCCGTGGCCCGTATTTTAAATATGGCCCCAACCAAAAAGGTGGAAAGGACACCTTTTGAGATATGGAATGGAAGAGTTCCATCCCTATCATACTTAAGGATTTAGGGTTGTGAGGCTTATGTTAAGACTCCCACCCAAACAAATTGGAAGTCCGATCCACCAAGTGCTTTTTTGTAGGATACCCTAGAGATTCTATGGGATATTATTTCTATGATCCACTGGAACAAAAGGTTTTGTTGCCAGAAAGGGTGAGTTCTTAGAAGCAAAGTTCCTTATGGAAGGAACTAGCAGTAGAACAGTGGATCTTGAGGAGGATCAAGAACCACAACCCAGTGCACATTTGGTTGAAACCAGCACTCAACATGAGGATGTTGAAAATGATCAAGTGATTGATCGATACACACAAAACGTTCGCAGAAATGGCAGAACTAGTAATCCACCTGAAAGATACGGATCCTTCATGGATGGATGCTATGTTGTAGAATCAAGTGAACCAACCACATACCATGATGCAGCGTCCAATTCGGATTGTGACAAATGGCTTGAAGCCATGAACGTTGAGATGCAATCCATGCATGACAATCAAGTTTGGGAACTTGTTGTACCACCTCCCAACTCCAAAGTAGTTGGAAGTAAGTGGATTTTCAAGAAGAAAACTGACATGCATGGAAACTTGGATACTTATAAGGCTAGACTTGTAGCAAAGGGTTTTACTCAAACTCATGGAGTTGATTATGATGAAACTTTCTCACCTGTTGCGATGCTAAAGTCAATAAGGATATTGTTTGCCATAGCTGCTCATTATGATTATGAAATTTGGCAAATGGATGTCAAAACCGCTTTCCTGAATGGATATCTTGAAGAAGATGTCTATATGGTTCAGCCTGAAGGGTTTATTAATCCAAAAGATCCTAATAAAGTATGCAAGTTAAAGAAATCAATCTATGGATTGAAACAAGCGTCAAGAAGCTGGAATCACCGTTTTGATGAGGAAGCCAAGAAATTTGGCTTCATCAAAAACGCTAATGAGGCTTGTGTGTATAAGAAGGCTAGTGGGAGCATTATAACTTTCCTAGTATTATATGTCGATGACATTCTACTGTTTGGGAATGACGTTCCAACAATGGAAGGTGTAAAAGCCTGGCTTGGAAGCTGCTTTTCCATTAAGGATCTTGGTGAAGCCGCCTATATTCTGGGAATAGAGATCTATAGGGATAGATCGAGGCGGCTGATTGGTTTGAATCAAAGTGCATACATTGACAAAATCTTGAAAAGGTTCAAGATGGAAAACTCTAAGAAGGTACTGTACCTATTCAGAGAGGGACAATATTGAGTACGACTCAATGTCCAAGCTCAAAGGAGGAGCAGAATAAAATGAAGGCAGTCCCATATGCATCTGCTATAGGATCCATCATGTATGCAATGATATGCACTAGACCGGACGTGTCATACGCTTTAAGCATGACAAGTAGATACCAGCAAAACCCTGGTGATAGTCATTGGATGGCTGTCAAGAACATCCTAAAGTACCTAAGGAGGACTAAGGACATGTTCTTAATCTACGGGTCTGGTGAAGAGGAACTCGTTGTAAAGGGATACACGGATGCAAGTTTCCAAACCGATCGAGATGATTCACGATCTCAATCGGGGTACATCTTTATCCTGAATGGGGGAGCTGTTTCTTGGAAAAACTCAAAGCAAGAAGTCGTAGCATTGTCCACTACAGAGTCAGAATACATCGCCGCTTTATTGGCAGCACAGGAAGCTGCATGGTTGAAGAAATTCATAGCCGATCTAGGGGTAATCCCTTCCATTCAGGATCCTCTGGAGATTCTTTGTGATAACGAGGGTGCGATTGCACAAATCAAGGAACCCTGTGCACATCAGAAAACAAGGCACATTGAGCGGAGATTCAACTACATAAGGGATGAAGTTGAAAAGGGAAAGATATGTACTCGTAAAGTTCACACTGATAAAAACATTGCGGATCCACTCACAAAACTCCTTGAAAAGGCAAAGCATGAAGGTCATGTTTCTGCCATGGGACTTAGATATTCTAGTGACTGGATTTGATTTTATATTTGGTATTTGGATATTGGAACTTATGTTTTTGGGCTTATTATATGGCTATAACTTTCATTTGTTCTTCTATTTTAGCTTGTTTTAAATCCGTGAATAAATAAGTTATTCTAAACGCCCGTAGTCGATCATGCTTGTGGGAACAACGGTGAATGTAAGACTATAATAAACTTGGATTGGTTGATATTCATAAGGTATGAATATAAAGCAAGAGGTTGCTACCAAAGTTCATTGATATCTAAGGGATATAGGTATAGGACTGACCCGCTCTCAATTATTTCTTCATAGAATCCTTGATTAGTCATAAGAGATATTGAGTAAAGGCGAATATCATTTTATCCTCAGACTTGAGATACATATTGGGTCTTGATATTCACCAAGTATTGTACTTTGACTTAGTTCTTTGCTGTTCTGAAATATTGGCAGTACATAAGGCTGAGTTCGGGTATGACATGAGGTGATTGTGAGAGACGTATGTAGTCAAGATGGAATTTGTTCCTCTTATTTGTTGAGAGTTAGATGTCTAAGACCTGTTAAAATTAAATCATCGGAGGATGACCATTCTGTGTCTCTTGGATTTAAATATGACATCTGTAACAAAAGGATAGATGATTAATTCACCTAAATCATATCAAATAAGGTACTTGAAAGGGATGATGTTAGAATGGCACTTAGTCATATACATTAGGGGTAGCAAACCGATGCTAGGCGTCATTTGCTGCTTGCATCAATCTCCTATGAATCTTGTGCAAGTGGGAGATTGTTGGATTCGATCTGCCCAAGATACATATTAAATTGATGTGGCTAGTGTGATATGATCCAAGCCGGGTCATACCCAATAACAAGCCAAACAACACCGATAAATATTTATTTGTTGATAAGATCACACAAATAAATATAAGCACCAATTTAGAAACCGGGTTTTCTAAATCATTACTTTTGTAAATAAACAGATTATATATATAATTTGTTCATGAGAGATTATTTGTTTCATTGCTTAAATTGGTTAAACAATGACAAATAATAGTGTGTGTTAGTGCTATAAAATTAAAATGGTTTAATTTTATAAAAACTTCAAGTGCAAGAGTGTATTTTTTTATAAAATTTAAAAGAGAGGGAAAACCAAAAGGGACCAAAATCGGCCGCCCCTTTTGGCCTTGGGAGTCCCCTTGTCTTGTTCCAAGGACATACAAGTCTTCATGATTAGAAAACCAACCACACACTCTTGTCTTGGTGACTTAACACACACAACACACAAAAGAAAAAACTCTCTCATCTCTCTCTAAATATTCTCGTTTGGAGCTGGATGAACAAGATTTTTCAGCATTCAAGAAGTGTTCTTGGCAGAAAGTCTAACTTGAAGAGGGTTCTACAAGTTGGTGTTGAAAAACCTAGCAAGTGGGTGTTTGTACAAGCTTGGGGTATCATCTCTTGAGGTCTTCTCTCTTGAAGATTCAGCCCACACTCATCATTTTTCATTTCACCTCTATCATTGCGTTTTCCTGCAGCTCCAAAGGTTGTTTATTACATTTGTTTTGTATCTATTTCGTATAATGATCCATGGTTTGGGGTTTGCTTATTAAATGGATTTAATAATCATCATATTAACATGTTTTAAAACTTATTATCCGCTGCGTTTTTCATATAAACAAGATTATATGAACTTTGATAAACTTGTTAAAACCCCACAGATTTCGCGGATAATCCGTTGGATTGTCCTCTCTGACATGGAACCCACTTGCCTTCTAGAGAAGCCAAATGAGCCTGGAGATAGTCCTTCATCCGGCCTTTTCACTGAGCTTCCTGGTTGTAGTGGTCTTTGCTTTCCTCCTTCTTCTTTTCTTTCCTTTAGCTTTTCTCTTGTAGCCTTCCTTCTCTCTTTCTCCATTTGATCCTGCTCTTTGTTGTAGAGCCAAAGGATTGTTTCACTGTTGTGTGGAGAGTTCTTGAAGATTTAAGCCTCTAGAGATTAGGAACTCTATCCTAACTCTCCTCTGCTGCAAGTCTACCTCCTTCTATTCTTCTTCTTTCTCTTTTTCTAAGGCCAACCTGGCTGCTTCTTGTTGTTTCTCAAGTTGCAGTCTTGTTGCCTTTTCCAGTTCCACCAACTCCTCTAGTCATAGCAGGAATGTTTCTTCATTGGTAGCTCCCAATTGGATGAGCTGATCTATTATCTCTTCTCTCCTTTTATTGTTGACAGCCTCCTGATTGGCTACAACTGTTTTTGTACTAGCGGCTAGCAGCTTTTTAGTTGGAAGTCTTCCTTTCTTTTTTAGGTTCTCAATCTTCTCCTCTTCTTGAAGCTCTTCCGCAGTCATATTCCTTTTCCCTTTGTTATCTTTTGAAGAGCCTGACTGTGGTGGTTCTTGGATAGTGGATACTGATTATGAGAGAGGTAGAGAGGTGTCTGGGATAGAGGTAGATCCAGAAAGTCCTCACTGTTCACCTCAGATGCCATTTCTAGGATTGCATCTGTGATGATCAGTTCCTCGGACATCTTGAATAGTCCTTCCGCAACTTCCATTCAGCTTCGGAAGACTCAGCTTGTTCTTTCAAGGCTTTAACTTCAGCTTCGGAAGTTGAGGAAGTCAAGATTTTGTCCCGTGGTTTCAGTTGCTGGGCCATCAGTCCCCATTTCCCCTTCGAAATGAATCTTAGGTTCCATGTGGATTTAGGTTGACCAAGTTTCTTCCACGGTAGGTTGACCAAGTCTCTTCCGAAGTAAATCATTGCAGCATCTAGGCTTGGCTGATTAGTAGAGGATCTCAACAAAAACTGTGTGAAGAGTTTGTAGAGATGTCTGAGCATCTTTGGGTCAATTTGAAATACAACTTGAGATGGCTCAGACAAATTGATGATAGGAGTATAAGATGTTGAGGTTAAAGTATTAGTCTGTGGGTCCTCAAGTGTTTGTCTCTAAACATTCTCCCTTTTTTTGGTAGCATCATCTTGAGAGCTAGATGAGCTAGAGGAAGAAATCAATGAGACCTGAACAAGTACATGCCTAAGAGATCTCTTGGTCTGTTTCTCAGGTAGTTGAGCCTTGAGATTGTCAATCTCAAGTGGCTTAGTGGCGAACCTTTCTTCTAATGTCCTAACCAAGGATTCAAGGTTTGAGACTTTAGACAGAAGGTCTTTTATGAGGAGTTGCATGCTTCCCTCACTTCTTTTAAAGAATCACAGGGAGATGAGGTGACATACCTAGTATGTTTAGGCTCACCACCAGATGTGGTTTCTTCGCATCATGTTTTCCCTGCTGAATGATGTCTCTTTCAGAGTCATCAAACGGCATGGTTGCCACAGATTCAGTCTCAGATATGTTACCAATGTCCATAGGGTCAATTGAGGCACCTTTTGTAGTTGCAGTTGAATCTATATGAGTCCCTTCCACATCAATGGGACTCACCTCAGTTGTGGCTACTGATGGGGGCTAGAGATAAGGGTCTCTCTTGGCTTTGTTGATCTTGGAAAGGGTGTTGTAGATCAATTTCATTGCCATAGAGAGATGTTATCTCTTCATCAGTTTAAAAGAAGGTCAGTGAAGGATAGAGATGTTAAGCCTACTAACCCGGGACCTTGGTTAATGTCTACATGCATTGAGCCTTTGGTGAGCTGTCCCTTGTTGGCTGCTCAGAAGAGTGTAGATACTCATCCTGAGGGCTGTTGATTTGGGTGTCGGGCTCATGGATTTGAGACTGAGGAGATTCAAAACCCAAATTGAGGTCGAATGACAAAGATGATGAGACCTCAGACTGAGTGGGAGCCCATGTTTCCACTCTAGTCTTTTTGGATTGAACAGGAGGTGCTTGCTCAATCAGAGTAGATTGAACAAGGTTTCGTTTAGGGCGTCTTTGGTATGTGATGGTGATGGGTAGACAAGGCAGTGTTGGCATTGTGGAGGTGGTTGCTGGTGTGGGTTCATCACCTGTGGGGTGAACAGGGATGTCACCAAGAGCTATGCGCTCAATCATACCTGGAAGTAGAGAAGTGTACCTTCTTATGAAGTTGGTGGACACCTTATTCAAAGTCTTGAAGATGGTAGGCCTCATGTGAGGGACAGTCAGAGCAGCTGTATAGACAAGCATACTCTGTTCCAACTCACAATTGATTATGTTTGAATGAATCGGGATACATAAAGAATGTCTCCCTTTGAAGATTCCCAATGAGATTGGTGAACACAAATCTTGAATAATTGAAGCGGAAGCCTCTCACCAGTCCATGAACTAAGCATCCTAGTTAATAAGGGATTTGATCCCATCCCCTAGATTTGTTGGACAGACAGTGAAGAAAAACATGCAGGAGGAACTTCCAATTGTAGGAGAAGTTGTACTTGTAGACTTTCAACCTGCTCACGTCTCCACCATATCCCACGAGGATATAAGTGTTGTCTAAATCTTCTTTGGGGAATTCAGTAGGAGCTCCTTCATCATGAAGCTTGAGATGCTCCCTCATGAGTTGTTCAGTAATGACCAACTCTTGTCCCTAAATGCTCGACCTTAGTACACAAACCCCGTTTGGGGTTTCGACATGACCATTTTCCCAAAATTCAGCCATTTGATTGGAGTAAACAATGAGTTTAATGATAAGGGCTGTGTAGTAAGATGATTGGGTGAGAAAGGAGATGATTTCAAAAAAGTTAGCATCTCTTGAAGAATCAAGAAGAGCGAATTCGTTGTGTTGAGGGTTAAGTGCCATTAGAGAAAGGTGAATGAGGATGAACTTGAGCTTGGGTAAAGTTGGAGTAGAGAAAATTTCTAGGACAGTAAAATTTTCAAGTAAGAAGATGAAATTGAGTAGTCGGGATTATTTAAAGAGGGTCGAAAGGCGGCAATGGGGGTTAGGATAAGGTGATGTGATGTTTTAGTGGAAAAAATGCGAGTGGCGGTAAGGTTAAAATTAGCTAAATAATCCGACATCATTAACAAAATCTTTTCTTTTTACAGTGTGGGGCCCAAAAGATTTCTATTACATAGTAAAATCTCTCTTCCGAATATAAAACATTTCTCAAGGTAATTTGTCTTCCGAAGGCAGTTCTTACTTCCAAAGCAAAGACTTTGCTTCCGAAGGTCAGGATTGCTTTCCGAATGGAGAGTGTGTAAGTCTCGGAAGTAGATTTGATATGAAATCAATCGCTTATTCCGAGACAAAAAACTCTTCCGAGAAGAAAATTATCCTTTGAGAAATTTGCTTCAAATGATATAAAAACAACTTCCGAGGTTAATTTCTCTTCGGAAGAAATTTATACTTAGAAAATTTCAGAGAGACCTTTTGTAACAGAGCTTAAATTGTATTGACATAGAACATTACATATTAAAAGGTTTTCAAAATAGGTAATCTAATCAATGTTTATCACCCAATAGCTATAATGAGATACTTAAATATTTGTTCATAAAAAGCTTTGGTGAACAAATTAGCATATTGTTCATATGAGTCAACTTCGATTAGTTTAAACAGATTTTTCTCATGAATATCTCTAATGAAATGGTACCTGATATCAATAGGCTTTGTCTTGGAATGCGTCACCGGATTTTCAGTAATGGAGATAGCACTGTTGTTGTTAGTATGGATAGGAGTACTCATAAATATGAATCCATAGTCTATCATTTGATTCTGAATCCATAGCAGTTGAGCACAACAACTAGTAGTAGCAATGCATTCAGCTTCAGTAGTTGATGTAGAGACACTGGATTGCTTCTTCCATTGCCATGAGATGATCATTCCACCAAGAAATTGACATCCTCCTGTTGTGGATTTCTTGTCAATGTTGCAGCCGCCATAGTAACTGTCAGAGTATCCATAGAGATTGAAATCCTTGTTTCTAGGATACCAGAGACCTAGTTTAGGTGCTCCTTTGAGGTATGTGAGGATTCTCTTAATAGTTGCTAGATGAGACACATTTGGAGCACCCTGATATCTTGCACAGATGCAGGTAGGAAATATGATATCAGGTCTACTGGCTTTGAGATACATTTGAGAAACAATAATTTCCCTATGCTGATGTTGATCAGTATGCTCCCCCTCAAGGTCAAGACAAAGATAGTGGTTTCTAGGTATGGGTGTATTGGCAGGCTTACAATCTTTCATCTCAAATCTTTCTAAGATGTCACAAACATACTTAGATTGATTATTGAAAACCCTTCCTTCATTTGTTTCACTAGAATTCCAAGGAAAAAGTCTATTTTCCCATGGAACTCATCTCAAAATTTTTCTTCATAATACTTTCAAAGTCCTTACACATTTGATCATTTGAAGAACCAATATGACATCATAGAAAATGACTTGAACAAGCAAAATGTCCTTTTGAAATTTTCTGATGAAGAGAGTCTTGTCAATGGTACCTCTAGTGTAGCCATTCTTCAGAAGCAACTGAGACAAAGTCTCATAGCACAGCCTAGGTGCTTAGTGCAGCCCATATAGAGCTTTATTCAATTTGCACACATAGTTGGGGTGTTGTGGGTCTTCAAATCCTGGAGGTTGGCACACATAGACTTCCCTATTTATATCCCCATATAGAAAGGCACACTTGATATCAAGCTGGTAAACAGCGAAATCTTTGGATACATCATAAGCAAGGAAGATTCTAACTGCCTCAAGTGTTGCAACAGGTGCAAAGACATCAGTATAATCGATTCTTTCCTCTTGGGTGTATCCTTGAACTACAAGTCTAGCTTTGATCTTGATGATAAAGCCTCTATCATCTCTCTTGTTTCTAAAAACCCATTAGTGTCTATAGGTACTTGACTAGATGGTAGCGGACATAGGTTCCATACCTTATGTCTCTTGAATTGAAGCAACTCCTCTTGCATTGATTCAAGCCAGTACTATCTTTCAAGGCATCTTCCACGTTCTGGGGTTCCATATGGGATAAAAAGCACGAGTACAAGCAGACATTCCCATGATGAGTCTGCCCTCTTGTTCTCACACCTTGAGAGACATCCCCTATGATGTTCTCAGTTGGATGAGTGTTATGAATCCTAAGATGAGGAATCACTTCCAGCTTCAAAGATAGATCCAGGTTGGACATGTTCTACTCAGGAGCTGGTACACTCTCTCCAACTGTTGTTTCAAAGTCATTCAATGAGGACTGATTGAATGAATGAGAAACATCATTAATGGTTAGCAGTGAGGTAGTATTAAGAGTTGGTTGTTCCTTCAAAATACTACTTTCTTCTGCCTGGTGTTGTGGTGGATCTCCTGATGTGTTTTGAGGCTCAGCAAGTGATTCACTTCTTGATGAAGGGATTTTAACATGTTTATCAAAGTGTTTAACCCTTTAAACATAAAACGCACCGGATAATCATTTTAACATCTTGTTAGAAGTTTATATAAAACATTTTATGTTGATAAAACCCTTTTAGATGGATCTATTTGCATGAACAAGTAACTAACAAAACAAGCAATGAAAGATAATGAAAACTACATTTCAAAGCTTTCTTTGAGATGAGAAGGATGATATTCTTGAAGGCAAGACTCCAAATAGCAATCCTCAAGAAGTAATACCCCAAGCTCCTCCAAAAACCCACTTTCTAGGTTGTGTTGCACCACTTAAAAGAACCTCTCTTCCAAGTCGATTTCCAGCCAAGAATCCCTGCTTGAAGGCTAAAAATGAGCTTGTTTGCAGCCCTAAAAACCGAGTTCTATAGAGAGAGATGAGAGGATTTCAATTTCTTTGTGTGTGTGAGAGAAAGGTGTGTTTTCTTTTGGAACAGTGTTGAGAGTTGGTTGCTTAGAACAACAACAAAAAGGATAGTTCCAAAGCCCCTTAGGGGCGGCCGAAATTATTCCCAGAAGGGGAGTTTCCCTCTCATTTTTATTTTATAAAAGTACACTTTCAACCTTATGTTTTTTTATAAAATTAAACCCCTTTCTAATTTTATAATAATAACACACTATTATTTGTCATTGTTTAACTAATTTAAATAATGAAACAAATATTTCTCATAAACAAATTATCTATATAATCATGTTCATTTACAAAAGCAATGTTTTTAGAAAACCCGGTTCTAAATAGGTGCTAATATTTATTCGTATGATCACATCGACGGACAAATAATTATTGGTGTTGTTTGTCTTGTTATTGGGTATGACCCGACTTGGATCATATCACACTAGCCACATCAATTTAATATGTGTCTTGGGCAGATCACTTCTTTTCAATCTCCACTTGCACAAGATCATAGTAGATTGATGCAAGCAGCAATAACGCCTAGCAACGGTTTGCTACCCCTAGTGTATATGATTAAGTGCCATTCAATAACATCATCCTCTTCAAGTGCCTTACTTGAAATGTTTTAGGTGAATCAATCATCTATCCTTTTGTTTCACATGTCATGTTGAATCCAGAGACACAGGATTGTCATATCCGATGATTCAACTTTAACAGGCCTTAGACATCTAACTCTCAACGAATAAGAGGAACAAATTCCATCTTGACTACAAATATCTCTCACAATCACCTTATATCATACCTGAACCTAGCCTTATGTACTGCCAATCTTTCATAACAGTAAGTAACTAAGTCAAAGTACAATACTTGGTGAATATCAATGTTGGACCAAAAGAACCAATAAGCCTGATCAGAAAAACCTCTAAGTCCTACAGACATCACAACAACTGCTGAAGACTTGATCAGCTGTTTTGACAAAGTCTGAAGACTTCAACAGCTGAAGACTAAAATACTGAAGACTCAATAGCTGAAGACTAAAGTACTGAAGACTTCAACAGCTGAAGACCAAAGTCTGAAGATCAACAGTGAAGAACAATGTACTGAAGATGAACAGCTGAAGTACAAACACTGAAGACATCAGCTGATGACAACAGCTGGAGTTCAAGTACAATACTGAAGCCTTCAGAGCTTGTTACAACAGCTTAAGAAGCATTCTTCAGTTGTTGTGATGGTTTCCTTTTATTAGTTTTCTTTTTGTTCAGTATTGTAAAACGACTCAAGAGCATGTTCTTCAGTCGTTGTAGTTTCAGTAGTTTCTTTTCAGTAGTTGTAGTGACAGTTAACACTTAGTATATTTGTAAGAAGATGTTAGCTGTTTTGACATCTTCAGTAGTTGTGTTAACTTTCAGTAGTTTGAATAAATCTATTAGATGTCACTATCAAGTGACATCAGCAGACGTCACATCTCCTATATAAGGAATGCTCCACCATGACATTCCTATATAAGGATGATTGACCTGATTTTAAGTGTGACATTTTGCCACCACGAAAGCGCGTATTGAATGAAATCTTTGATTTGCAGAATTCTTTCTATAATCGTTTGTTCTTACTTTGAATATCAATTGTATTCTTGTGAATTGTCTAAATTCATTGTTCGATTTCCGCTGCAATACTCTCTAATCAATCAAACGTAGATCATTGATCCTAATAATTGGTAACAGAGCGGGTTAATCATTGATCGATCTAACAATTGATCATTGAAACTACTAATCGATATCTGCATTTGATTGAACTGGCATATTTGCAAGAATCGGTCATAGTTAAATTGAATTTCTGCTATTTTTGTTTTATTGCTTTCAGTTTTCTCTTGGTTCAATTTGGTTGTTATGTTCTATTCTGAATCTGTTAAAACTTAATTGATTTTGGTTGAATCTGAGAATGACTACTCCTTCTAATGACCCTCACAATACCGTTCTTCATCCAAGCCTCCGATGCTGTTAGGACTGCGTATAACATATGGCAACGAAGAATGCTTCATCACCTGTCTGTTAATAGTTCAGTTTGTGGACATAAGTGGTACATGGTCCACATAAGCCTATGGTGAACAATCCGAAAACCTATCAAATGGTTCCGAAGAAGAAGGAACAATACTCAGATAAAGATCGGAACTGTTTGAGATTGATGCTAAACCCATGGAATTCTGGCCATGACACTGCCGAATGAAATCTATTCAGGGCTTATGCATCATGAAACTGCTTATGACCTCTGGAACGCACTGAAGGAACAATTCGGTGGAACTGATGAGGTCTTAGCAAAAAACAGAGAAATCCTTGCCCTAACAATATGAAACATTCTCTCATAGGAAGGGTGAGACACTGACTCAACAGTTTGAGCATTTTTCCTGTTTGATCTCTGAGCTAAGAATGGTCAAACATGAATATACCAATAGCCAGATGAACAACAGATTCCTTAGATCACTGCTTGAGAGATGGGACACATACACTATTGTCCTACGCTCCAGTGCAAATCTAGATGAACTATCTCTCACCCAACTTCATGGGAAACTGCATACATTTGAAAGAGAGATAGAGCAGAAAAGGAAACTGACATCATCAGGAAAGCTCACTGATGACTTTGTACCAGGGAACACTGCCTTGGTTGTCATGAGTCAGAATATGCTGCATCTGAAAGTAATTATGATGAGCATATAGATTTCTCTTCAAATAGTTCAGATCATGCATTTGTTGGTGTTGATAGTCACCCAAGCTGTAATAGTGACAATTTATGTTTTATCATGCATGATTTGAAAGGAATAGCTGATGATGATCTAGAAGAGATGGATATTCTGAGCCAAATGGCCTTGATTAATATCAGATCTCAGAAGTTCTACAAGAGGACTGGCAGAAATTTCCAGGACTCTCTCGCAAAACCAAAGTTGGTTTTGATAAGAGTAAGTTGAGGGTCACAAATGCCAAAGGCTTGGACACTTTGCAAGAGAGTGTAGATCATCTGGATCTAACTCCTCTGCACCCTTTGTGACTTTTCCAAGCACTAGTCCACAAAACAGGGGCAATAACCTGCTAGTTCTGGTCATCATCACAACCTGTTTCACCTGCATATCTTGTCCCTCAGGGTCAAATGTCATATCAGTATCCCTGCTATTACATGCCCCAGCCAAATCCAATTCAAATTCCTACTGCACAACAACAACAAGCATTACCTGAGCCTCTACCATCTCATTCACAACCTCATCACAGCTTCTTCACCCCTAGTAATGTTGACTGGAGCAGTTTACCAGATGATCTCTCTGGTACTGAGCAGTTATTTACTGGTGATGGTCAACATGGTGGTGAACATCCTTTTGGGAATCTAGCTCTCATGGCCATGGAATCTACTGAGGGTTCTTGCTCCAATGCATCTCTTCACAGGTAACCCAGGTATCTTCTGAGGCTAAGGCCAAGCTTTGTTCTGAATCTTGCATAGATGCATTTGTCTCTATTAGAGAAGCAAATGTAGCTGTAATTAATCAAAATCTAGAGCTTGAGCAAACTATTTCCAAAAGAAAAGCGGAATACGAGTCTGTCCTTAAGGACAAAGATGATGAGATTTATAAGCTTAAATGCCAATTAAATGATTGATAAGGCTCTTTATGGGTTGAAACAAGCTCCTAGAGCCTGGTATGAGACATTATCAAATTTTCTTCTTCAAAATAATTTCACTAGAGGCTCCATACATAAAACTTTATTCATTAAGAAGGTGAATCAGCATAAGTTACTTGTTCAAATTTATGTTGATGATATTATTTTTGCATCCTCTGATCCCCAGTTGTGTGATGACTTTACCAATTTAATGCATAAGAAGTTTGAAATGAGTGCAATGGGAGAATTACAGTTCTTTCTAGGATTGCAAATAAAGCAAAAGGCTGATGGGACTTTCATTCATCAGTCTAAATATACAAAAGATCTTTTGAATAAGTTTGATTTACAAAATTGTAAGCCCTGTTCTACTCCCATGTGCAACACCACACAACTGGATGCAGATTAGAAAGGTAAGGCTGTTGATGAAACACTTTACACATGTATGATTGGGTCCTTGATGTACTTAACACCTTCAAGACCAGATATCATGTTTGCAACGTGTGTTTGTGCTAGATTTCAGGCTGCTCCTAAAGAGTCTCACATGATTGCAGTCAAAAGGATCTTTAGATATCTGCAAGGTACACAACCTCTAGGTTTATGGTATTCCACTGGACACTCTTGCAAATTGGTTGCTTTTTCTGACAGTGACTATGCAGGGTGTATGTTAACCAGAAAGTCAACTTCTGGTGGATGTTAATTTCTAGGCAACTATTTGATTTCTTGGCAGAATAAGAAACAAACATCTGTTGCTACATCCACTGCTGAAGCAAAGTACATTACTGCTGCAAGCTGTACTTCTCAGATACTCTGGCTTCAGAACCAACTTTTGGATTATGGCATTACAGAGACTAAGACTCCATTATTAATGGACAGTGCTTCAGCTCTTTGCATTGTCAAGAATCTTGTCCAGCACTCTAGGACCAAACATATAGAGATCAGACATCATTTTATTAGGGACTGTTTTGAAAAAAGTCTGATTTATCCAAAGTTTGTGCCTAGTGCTGATGAGCTTTCACACATTTTTACTAAGCTGTTGGATAGTTCGACTTTCCAAAACCTAGTGTTAAGGCTTGGTATGCTGCAGCTAGAATAAGTGATAACTACTGATGATCTCTGTAAATAAGTACTGATGATCATTTGTAACCATATCACAAATAAGTACTGATTCTGTTACAAGAACCGACACAGTCATAACTACTGATATAAGTACAAACAGATAAGTACTGACGTCCTATGAAACAACTGAAAAAAGCCAAAAAGACTGATGAGTAAGTGTTGAGGACAGTATGGAACAGCTAAAAAGCTAGGAATTGACGAAAACTACTGATGAGAATTTCTCTTCAGTTGTTTCTAAAACTGCTGCTTCATCTTAAACAACTGATGACAAAACCACGTCTTCGGTAGTTTCACAACTACTGATGACTAACACCACGTCGTCAGCTGTTTACAACAACTGATGACAAAACTATGTCTTCAGTAGTTTCACAACTACTAATGACTAACACCACGTCGTCAGCTGTTTCCAACATCTGAAGCTACAACCATGGTCTTCAGTAGTTTTATAACTACTGATGCCTACAACCAAGACTTCAGTTGTTTCAACCTCTGAAGGTTAATACCACGTCATCAGTCACTTAAAACTACTGATGACTCATACCAAACCCTTCAGTTGCTTTATAACCCATACCCTATAAATACCTTGTCTTACAGAGCTTCATCATCTCAAACCTAACATTAAAAAACTCAGAACCCTCTCTCACATCAATGGCGAACATGAAGCTTAAACCATGACACAACTGTGTAGCTTACCTTACCAAATCATCCTTTGGACAAAGTTTGACAATGCCATTGATCTAATGATCAACTCTCCATACAAAACGGCTTTCCTTCTAAATCCTACCATTCATGCCGAATCCCTCCAGCAGTTCTGGACGAACATCACCCTCGTCACTGGGAAGAATGACATCGACTCTCTCCAGTAGTTCGTCAACAATCGTCAGGTGGTCATCACTCCAGAAATCCTTCGACAAACCCTACAACTGGATGATGCCACTTTTCCCACTGGGTATCCAAAGGGCACCACTGATCTATCATTTGCCCAACATGGATACCAGGGTAACCTTAGTGCCTCTACCATCCTGAAGAAACATTTCCATGATGCGGAATGACTAATTTTTCATATGGTGAATGTATGATTAGCTCCTAAGACTTCTTCTTGGGATCAAATGTCAACGAGGTGGCAGCAGGTATTATTCTCTATCCTTGACCAACAACACTTAAATTTTTCTGCAATATTATTTCTTGAACTCAAGGATATGGCCTCCAAGCCTATAGATAACTGATGGATATTATATCCTCGGTTCCTAATGGCCATTATAGTAGACCAGCTGAAAGCTGACGTACTTGTTGGCCTTGGAGTCCCTGCCACGGCTGTATTGCCTGAAGTATACTCTAGGCACAACTCAGACCAGTCACTCAAACAGGCTGCCAAACTGTGAAAACCCACGCAGCTGGAACCCACAGCCACCACCTCCAAATCCTTTGTCCCCACCAAACCCAAACACAAGAAAGCCAAAAAGGCTACTCAGGGAAATGAGTACCCTGAGGATGCCCCTGCAACACAAACGCAAGTTATATCTACTGGTCATAACCCCCAGTAGATACACGTACTCACTCACCCTCAACCGCTCAGGTTTCCTCTCAACAGGAGCCTGTAGCAACCATCTCTAGGGCACTGTACATCTGGAACCTTCCTCACTTGAGGAGGTTGCCATTGAAACGCACCATTCTCCACGGGTGCATACTGCCTTCACACCCTCTCCCACTGCAACCGCCCCCCAAAGTCCTACCATCATAATTACCAAGTGCTGACTCAGTTGTACTCCTCACCCCCTCCCCAGATACCAATCAAAACTAGGATAGCCCCAACCATTGAGGGGGAGGACCAAAGTGCTTCTGACACCCACAGCACAGGGGTTACCATATTCAATCTCCAGGCGTAGAAACGGAGATTCGAATTTCTAGTGAGGCTGCCACTTCTCCTGCTTCAGCATATGATCAGGCTGAAGTTGGTAACATTCATAAGACCTCACCAGAGGCAACTGCTGATGAAGGACATGGTCCTGAGGCAGGAAGTCCCCAGTACCATGACCAAGGGGCACATGCTACTACTGATCTACACTCAGAGCATGTTCATCCTGATTCTATCAGGAGGTTAGGTGATTCAGTAAACACTGATGATGACCTGGGCTTCTTTTATGATGTTTTAGCCCAAAACACCATCCTCAAGGATGAGGTGACAGACTCAAAGAGCTGCTTGCCAACATTTCTCAGGTTCAAAGACCATCTACCCCTCACAACCCACAGATGGCACCTTCCTCTGAAGGTCTCCCATACACTGAGCCACTCCAAAACACTCAGCCACCTGCCTCTGCTTCTGGCACTATTTCTCAGGGACAGAACCCCCCTAAGCAAATAGCTGGTATCTTTCAACATTCCTTACCTCTTATCACATCAACTATCACTGATATGGTTCTTAAAACCCTTGATGAGAGGCTTCCCTTAGTTATACAACCCATGATAGAGGATGCTATGAGCAAAACGCTTTTGACAATCAAACCCTTACAACCAATGCAACCAAAAAGGGGGAGATTCAGTCAGTGAAAGCAAAAAGAAAGAGGATGGCAGATAGGAAAGAAACTGAAAAGGAGAAGGTGAAGGATGCTGACATGGAGAAAGTGACTGAAAGTACTAAAGACTTTCATGTCACATACAAGAAAAGGAAGAATGAGAATGAGACTGACTTGGAGACAATGGTGAAGAAGGCTGATGTTGAACACAGCCGATCAATGGATAACATCATTGATCAGTTGTTTAGGCAAGGCCACGACACTGAAAAACTTGACTCAGAAATCAGAAGACTAGAGATTGAAGAAATCCAAGCTAGATGGGCAAGTTATGATGTGTTGGAAAGGGAAGGTTAGAGATCATGATCAGGCTGAACTAGTCAAGCAATCTAAAGCCGACCTCATATCCAGAATGCTAGAATAGCCTGTCAACATTCCCACACCAAAAAAACCACAACCACAACCCACCAAACCAACTCCTCTACCCTCAAAACCAGTAGCCGATGAAGTACCCCGAAGAGGAAGAGAAGGTACTGAGGCTAGAAGAAGATGATGAAGATAATGATGAGATGAAGACAGGCTGCCACTCTCAGCTGTTATACAGTTTCCGAAGGCCACAAGTCACTCTCCAACAATTACTCCTGAAACTCAAAGAAAAATTATGAAAGTGAAGCTAGAAGAAGAAGAGCTTCACAAACAACATGATGAGGAATTGTTGTTGACAAAGCATATGCTGCCACATCTTCAATCATCAACATGAAGAAGCATGCTCTCAGATTATACACTCTTAAACATACATTTCAATATCAAAAGGAGAGAGTGAGGATTTGGCCTAATCCCATGGTGTCTCATAGGATTCACAAGAAAAACATTCCACAGAGATACATTGGCCAAGTGAAGAAGATTGTAGATGAAGTGATCTCACTGGTCTTTGTAGTATCACCCTGGGAAATCCTAGATGACTTCAAGAAAGCCTATAAAGCTAACCTGACCCCACAGAAGATGCTGGAAAATAAAATGGTGAAGAAGGGGTTAGTATATAGAGGCTTGAGGAAGTCAGAAAGAATGAGCTCCAGTTGTTTTTAGAGGTTAATCACCCTGATGAATTTGCTTATAGAGTAATAACAACTGTGCAACTCAAAAATGGGAAACAGGTCAAATACCTATCTGAATATTATGGGCCAGAATCACTTTTTGAAGCAGGAGCTGAAGAACTTACCATGGAGGAACATATAACCTTTCTTGAGGCCTATACAAGGGAGTCATACAGACTCATTGTTGGGAAGTAGATCTCATGGATGGGGTAACAGCCTGTGCTTATATGGGTTACTTCTGAGCTGATCTAGAATACAAAAAGCCCAAATCTCTCTGCCATAATAAGTGGCACATCTTCAATAAGTTTAGAGGTTTTGGCTGCATTGGTTGAGGGGGAGTTTGTTGGACCAAAAGAACCAATGAGCCTGATCAGAAAAACCTCTAAGTCCTACAGACATCACAACAACTGCTGAAGACTTGATCAGCTGTTTTGACAAAGTCTAAAGACTTCAACAGCTGAACACTAAAGTACTGAAGACTTCAACAGCTGATAACCAAAGTCTGAAGATCAACAGCTGAAGAACAATGTACTAAAGATCAACAGCTGAAGTACAAAGACTGAAGACATCAGCTGATGACAACAACCGAAGTTCAAGTACAAGTACTGAAGCCTTCAGAGCTTGTTACAACAGCTGAAGAAGCATTCTTCAGTTGTTGTGATGGTTTCCTTTCAGTAGTTTTATTTTTGTTTCAGTATTTGTAAAATGACTGAAGAGCATGTTCTTCAGTCGTTGTAGTTTCAGTAATTTCTTTTCAGTAGTTGTAGTGACAGTTAACACTTAGTATTTTTGTAAGAAGATGTCAGTTGTTTTTGACATCTTCAGTAGTTGTGTTAACTTTCAGTAGTTAGAATAAATCTGTTAGATGTCACTATCAAGTGACATCAGCAGATGTCACATCTCCTATATTAGGAATGCTCCACCACGACATTCCTATATAAGGATGATTGACCTGATTGTAAGTGTGACATTTTGCCACCACGAAAGCGTGTATTGAATGAAATCTTTGATTTGCAGAATTCTTTCTATAATCGTTTGTTCTTACTTTGAATATCAATTGTATTCTTGTGAATTGTCTAAATTCATTGTTCGATTTCCGCTGCAATACTCTCTAATCAATCAAACGTAGATCACTAATCCTAACAATCAAGACCCAATATGTATCTCAGGTCTGAGGATGCAATGATATTCGCCTTTACTCAATATCTCTTATGACTAATCAAAAGGATTCCATGCAGAAATAATTGAGAGCGGGTCAGTCCTATATCTATATCCCATAGATATCAATGAACTTTGGTAGCAACCTCTTGCTCTATATTCATACCTTATGAATATCAACCAATCCAAGTTCATTATAGTCTTACATTCATAGTTGTTCTCACAAGTATGATGGACTATGGACGTTTAAAATAACTTACTTATTCACGGATTTAAAACATGCTAAAATAGAAGAACAAATGAAAGTTATAACTAAATAATTAAGTTAAATAACATAAGTTCCAATAATAATAAAAAAAAATAAAATCAAATCCAGTTATTAGAATATCGACGTCCCATGGCACAAACATGACCTTCATGCTTTGCCTTTTCAAGGAGCTTTGTGAGTGGATCCACAATGTTTTTATCACTGTGAACCTTGTGAATACATATCTTTCCCTTTTCAACTTCATCCCTTATGTAGTTGAATCTCCGCTCAACGTGCCTTGTTTTCTTATGTGCACGGGGTTCCTTGATTTGTGCAATCGCACCCTCGTTATCACAAAGAATCTCCAGAGGATCCTGAATGGAAGGGACTACCCCTAGATCGGCTATGAATTTCTTCACCATGCAGCTTCCTGTGCTGCCAATGAAGCGGTGATGTATTCTGACTATGTAGTGGACAACGCTACGACATCTTGCTTTGAGCTTTTCCAAGAAATAGCTCCCCCATTCAGGATAAAGATGTACCCCAATTGAGATCGTGAATCATCTCGATCAGTTTGGAAACTCGCATCTGTGTAACCCTTTACAATGAGTTCCTCTTCACCAGTCCCGTAGATCAAGAACATGTCCTTAGTCCTCCTTAGGTATTTTAGAATGTTCTTGACAGCCATCCAATGACTATCAGCAGGATTTTACTGGTATCTACTTGTCATGCTTAAAGCGCATGACACGTCCAGTCTATTGCATATCATTGCATACATGATGGATCCTATAGCAGATGCATATGGGATTGCCTTCATTCTATTCTGCTCCTCCTTTGAGCTTGGACATTGAGTCGTACTTAATATTGTCCCTCTCTGAATAGGTATACTACCTTTCTTAGAGTTTTCCATCTTGAACCTTTTCAAGATTTTGTCAATGTATGCACTTTGATTTAAACCAATCAGCCGCCTTGATCTATCCCTATAGATCTTTATTCCCAAAATATTGGCGGCTTCACCAACATCCTTAATGGAAAAGCAGCTTCCAAGCCAGGCTTTTACACCTTCCATTGTTGGAACGTCATTCCCACAGTAGAATGTCATCGACATATAATACTAGGAAGGTTATTGTGCTCCCACTAGCCTTTTTATACACACAAGCCTCATCAGTGTTTTTTGATGAAGCCAAATTTCTTGATCTCCTCATCAAAACGGTGATTCCAGCTTCTTGATGCTTGTTTCAATCCCTAGATTGATTTCTTTAACTTGCATACTTTATTAGGGTGTTTTGGATTGACAAATCCTTCAGGCTGAACCATATAGACATCTTCCTCAAGATATCTATTCAGGAAAGCGGGTTTGACATCCATTTGCCAAATCTCATAATCATAATGAGCAGCTACGGCAAACAATATCCTTATGAACTTTAGCATGACAACAGGTGAGAAAGTTTCATCATAATCAACCCCTTGAGTTTGAGTGAAACCCTTTGCTACAAGTCTAGCCTTATAAGAATCCAAGTTTCCATGCATATCGGTTTTCTTCTTGAAAACCCATTTGCTACCAACTACTTTGGAGTTAAGAGGTGGTACAACCAAGTCCCATACTTGATTGTCATGCATGGATTGCATCTCAACGCTCATGGCCTCGAGCCATTTGTCATAATCCGAATTGGACATTGCATCATGGTATGTGGTTGGTTCATCTGAATCTACCACATAGCATCCATCCATGAAAAATCCGTATCTTTCAGGTGGATTACTAGTTCTACCACTTCTGCGAACGTTTTGTGTGTATTGATCAACCACTTGATCATCGTCAACATCCTCATGTTGAGTGCTGGTTTCAACCTGGTGCACACCATACGTGCACCGGGTTGTGGTTCTTGATCCTCCTCAAGATCCACCGTTCTACTGCTAGTTCCCTCCATAAGGAACTTTACTTCTAAGAACTCACCCTTTCTGGCAACAACACCTTTTGTTCCAGTGGATCATAGAAATAATATCCCATAGAATCTCTAGGTATCCTACAAAATACACTTGGTGGATCGGACTTCTAATTTGTTTGGGGTGGGAGTCTTAACATAAGCCTCACAACCCCAAATCCTTAAGTATGATAGGGATGGAACTCTTCCATGCCATATCTCAAAAGGTGTCCTTTCCACCTTTTTGGTTGGGGCCATATTTAAAATACGGGCCGCGGAGAGCAAAGCGAAACCCCAAAATGATAGAGGTAATATGCTTCTAGAAATCATAGATCGGACCATATCCAATAAGGTTCGATTCCTCCTTTCAGACACACCATTATGTTATGGTGTTCCAGGTGGAGTAAGTTGTGAGACAATCCCACAACTCTTAAGATGATCTTGAAAAGCATCACTTAGGTATTCACCTCCTCTATCTGTGCGGAGAACTTTAATCGACTTGTTGAGTTGATTTTCTACTTCATTATTGAAGATTTTGAATGTTTCAAAAGCTTCATCTTTGTGCCTTAATAAGTACACGTACCCATAGCGACTATAATCGTCGGTAAAGGTAATGAAGTATCTTTCACCATTCCTAGTCATTGGCTTAAAAGGACCACATACATCCGAATGTATGATACCTAATAAGTCTTTTGCCCTTTCGTTAGTTCCACTAAAGGGTGCATTAGTAATTTTTCCTTGTAAACAAGATTCACATACATCAAATGAATCACATTCGTTTGTTTTTAAAAGACCGTTCTTTTGAAGTGTTTGTATACGTTTCTTGTTTATATGACCAAGACGACAATGCCAAAGATAGGTATCACTCAAATCCAACTTGAGTTTCTTGGTGTTAGTTTGGTACAATGAACTATTTAAAGTATTTTCATGAACCAATTCATAAATACCATTAATGGGAATAACTTTAAAATAGAACATATCATTTAAAGAAACATGAATATCATTTTCAACAAAAGATAATACATAACCATAATGTCTTAACTGGGAAACAGAAATAATATTCCTAGTCAAACTAGGAGCATACAAAACATTCTTCAAGGTTACTTCCAAACCACTTGGAAGTTTTAGGATGTACTCCCCACAAGCTTCAACATTGACTTTGGTTCCATTGCCCATGAAGAGGCTAACATCCCCTTGATTGAAGTCCCTACTTCTTTTGAACTCCTGCAACAAATTGCAAATATGAGTTCCACATCCGGTATCTAATACCCATGTGTTAGAAGATAAGCAATCAACCATATTCAAATATTCAAAAAAAATATCAACATAAGCAATCAACCAAGCATAAACAATCCATCCACATATGCATAACAAAAGCATACTAAATTGAGCACACTTATTAGCCAAGACAAGTGTGTCAAAAGGTCTTGTCCTAAGGGTTAAGAACATGACACAAGGATGGCAAAAGGACTCCCACTTGAAACCACATCTTCAAGCATCCTCTTTGTCCATCTTTTCTTTAAATCTTGATCTTGAGCATCCTTACAAAATATGTATCCTAATACAATTTTCTAGTAAAGGAAAAACTCCTAATCTATTTGTTACAAACCAAATTAATAAATAAATTACAAAACAAGACTTACAACATATAATAAGATTATTACATAACCAAATGAATAAAACATGACAATCAATCCATCAATCCATAAGGTCAAGGCTTTTTTTAAAACATGACAATCAATCCATCAATAAAACATGTATAACCAAACAACATATCCCAAAAGGAAATCATCCAACTCAAGCATGGGTTCATTTAATTAAAAAATCCAACAAAAAATAGTTTTTTTTAAACACACTGTTGTCGCACAGCAGCAACATGAAAAAAAATTGGATTTTTCAATTTTTAACAAAATTAAAACCACAAGATTCAAGCCATCTCAATGCATATAAGATTAACCAACTTGAATCAAGAGAAACCAAGCTAAATTTTGAGTTCTAGGGTTTCTAATAACCCAAGAAAAGACACAAAACGATCTAAAGAAGTTAGTGTCCATGCAACCGGCTCTAGATGCCATTGAAGGGATTTTAACAAGTTTATCAAAGTTGTTTAACCCTTTAAACATAAAACGCACCGGATAATCATTTTAACATCTTGTTAGAAGTTTATATAAAACATTTTATGTTGATAAAACCCTTTTAGATGGATCTATTTGCATGAACAAGTAACTAACAAAACAAGCAATGAAAGATAATGAAAACTACATTTCAAAGCTTTCTTTGAGATGAGAAGGATAATGTTCTTGAAGGCAAGACTCCAAATAGCAATCCTCAAGAAGTAATACCCCAAGCTCCTCCAAAAACCCACTTGCTAGGTTGTGTTGCACAACTTAAAAGAACCTCTCTTCCAAGTCGATTTCCAGCCAAGAATCCCTGCTTGAAGGCTGAAAATGAGCTTGTTTGCAGCCCTAAAAACCAAGTTCTAGAGAGAGAGATGAGAGGATTTCAATTGCTTTGTGTGTGAGAGAGAAAAGTGTGTTTTCTTTTGGAAGAGTGTTGAGAGTTGGTTGCTTGGAACAACAACAAAAGGGAGAGTTCCAAAGCCCCTTAGGGGCGGCCGAAATTATTCCCAAAAGGGGAGTTTCCCTCTCATTTTTATTTTATAAAAGTACACTTTCAACCTTATGTTTTTTTTATAAATTAAACCCCTTTTTAATTTTATAATAATAACACACTATTATTTGTCATTGTTTAACTAATTTAAATAATGAAACAAATATTTCTCATGAACAAATGATCTATA
Organism: Flaveria trinervia; assembly: GCA_025506515.1. NCBI lineage: Eukaryota > Viridiplantae > Streptophyta > Magnoliopsida > Asterales > Asteraceae > Flaveria > Flaveria trinervia. The sequence goes on from CM046446.1 coordinate 31,555,748, forward strand.
TAATCATGTTCATTTACAAAAGCAATGTTTTTAGAAAACCCGGTTTCTAAATAGGTGCTAATATTTATTCGTATGATCACATCGACGGACAAATAATTATTGGTGTTGTTTGGCTTGTTATTGGGTATGACCCGACTTGGATCATATCACACTAGCCACATCAATTTAATATGTGTCTTGGGCAGATCACTTCTTTTCAGTTGAAGCTTCACTATTCCTTGATATGGTTAAGCTGTCAGATCTGTGAATGGTGGAAACTTCATTTATTGTAGCTCTTGGGGAATTTGGAAGAGGTCTGGGTAGCTCAAAAAGTTGATCATCAATAGCAGTATGAGCATCATTTTGAGCACATGTTCCAGCTGAAACATTCTCACAAGATGGTTTAGAGTAGTTTGGAAACAATTCTAAATCAAAGATATGATGAGGACCATTCCCCCTAACACAAGGAGTGTGCTCATCAACAACTATATTGGATGACTCCTCAAATTGTTGATTCTTAATGTTGTATACCCTATAAGCTTTGGAGCTAGAAGAGTATCCAACAAAGATAGCATCATCCGACTTTTAGCAAATTTTGCTAAATTGTCTTTTGTGTCAAGTATGGTACACCTGTTGCCAAAAGACCTTAGAAAGACAATGAATGGTGGCCTCTTGTTCCATAACTAATAAAGGGTTTTACATGTGGCTTAACTACAAGAACTCTCTTCTACACATAGCATGCAGTGCTAACTGCCTCTGCCCAAAATGTAAGAGGTAGTTTTGAATTAGCTAACATAGTTCGAGCAACCTCAATAAGTGTCATGTTTTTCCTCTTAGCAACATCATTTTATTGTGGAGTTCAGGGAGCAGTGTATTGTCTGGCAATCCCTTTTGAGTTATAGATGAGTCAAGAACAAAGTTCTTAAACTCAGTCCCTTGATCACTTCTAGTAATTTTAACCTTGTGATCAATTTGATTTTCTATTTTAAGAAAAAAATATTTTAATGTTTCAGCGGTTTCATCTTTAGTTCTTAAAAAGAATACCAATGTAATCTTGTAAAATAATCAACTATCATAACGCAGTATGATTTCCTTCCAATGCTCATCATACTTGTGGGACCAAAAAGATCTATTTGCAATAAGTGTAATGGAGTAGTGATAGAGTTAACAAATTTGGATTTATGAGAGGTCCTGTGTTGCTTCCCTTTCACGCATGCAACACAATTATCTTTGCAGAGAAAAACTTCTATTTAGGCAAGCCATGTACCAACTTATTTTTAGCCAATTTACTCATTGCCTTAAAATTTACATCACACATACATTTATACAACAGTGTTGACTCATCACTATCAGATTTGGAAAGAAAGCATGATACTTCACCCATTGGGAAAGCATTGTTCACATCCAGCTTGTACATATCCCCTTTCCTAGGAGATCTAAGAAGCACTAATTTCGGAGCTCATCCCTGGTTTGAGGATAACGCACTCATGTTCTGTGAAAAGCATCTGGTGCTTTGATCACATAATTGAGAAACGCTTACAGATTGTGTTCAAGCTATTTGACAAAGTTAAATTTGTCAACTTTTAACTTACCATTGGATATGCTCCCTCTCCCAGAAATATATCCTCCGGCCTCACCTCCAAATTGGACAGGAACTCTATCATAGTGTTGAAACTATTGAAGGAGAGATCTGTTTCCTGTCATGTGCCTGGAGCATCCACTGTCCACAATCCAGACATTGTTGTTCTTATCATATGGATGTCCCTACTCATAAGATGAGATTGTTAGTTTTGACCGGAAGGCCAAGCCTTGGTGGTCTTGGGTTCTTCCAAGGATAGTGACATAATTGAACCAAAAGATATGCATGGGGGTTCAATAGATGTCTTTGAAGAACAGGTTTGGGCTGCAACATCTTCCTTGATCTTCCAGTCCATCCTTTGGTCAATCTTGGAGGATGAGCCTATAGAGGCTTTTGCAGCATGGCCTTCTTCCGAAGCTTCTTTCTTTTCAGAAGAAGTCTTCACCACCTTTTCTTCTGAAGCAATATTCTTCTGGGATGGTTTCAAGGGAATCTTCTTGTTCTTCCGAACTTTAATAGCAATTGCTACCGAGGCCACTTTCCCTTCGGAAGAAACAGTTTCTTCCGAAAGCAACATTGCTTCGGAAACCAGCTTTCCCTTTTCATCACTTGAATCGTTTGAAAAGGTCCAAATGTGAAACCTTCCCTGACTCCTTCTTTCCTAACATTATTTGCATAATGTGTGCTTGTAGGATTGTAGTAACAATCTTTTGCCATATGGTTGTGCAGACCACACATTATGCATGCAATGTTAGTCTTTTGGGATTGTGAAGGTTGCTGTTTCTTGGACTTCTTCTCTTCATTAGCAACCTTTCCCTTTAACTTCAAAGGAGTGCTAGTATCACACTCCTTTCTTGAATCAGAAGTACCTAACACTTGGAATCCAGCTGGGAAAAAGACACCTTTGTGCTTTGGGTCAATCTTCATCTTAGACTCAGCCACTTTCTTGGCAATTCTTCTAGCAGCTTTAACTCTGCTTCTTCTCGCCTTAGTGGTTAGGATTTGATCTTCACAGGAGGCGATGGATACTTCTACATGTTCCCCTGTGGTGGCCACTATTGTTGTTTCATCCTTTAACTCTGGTGAGGAAGGGTTAGGAGTTGGAACATCTTGCTCTTCAGTACCACATCTAGGTTATCTAATAGACTCATAAGAATGTGGTGGAGCAATTTCATTTGTTCCCGACCCTCCTTTGTTCTGATAACAGAGTTTGGAGTGGGAGGATAATGCAAGAATAGCTTGGAAGTTCTGCTCAAAAATAGCATGCTTCCTGGCCTGAGCCTCAGCATTGACAAGCTGGGCTTGAGCCTCAAACAATTTGAATATCAGATCCTTGAGTTGAGTCTTCTTGTTGGTGTGTTCATATTTTTAAAAAGACACAGTTTTCTCTAACTACTCAATTTTCTTTTGATAGTCAGATTCAGCTCTCTTAAACTCAGATTTTAAAATATTTAAAGACTCAATATCAAATCTGATTTCCATATTGTAATCATGATAAAGTTTAACTTTAGCTACACAGGCTGGAGTATAGAGATGTTCATATACCTAAGTATCATCTGTTCCTGCCATGAGAGCTTGAGTAGGGGTCACATCCTATACCATGAAGCTCCAATCAACTTTTTGAGCCATTGCGGCTGTTTCAGTTGACTTTCCAGTGGGCTTTGAGGTTGAGGGATGTGTGGAGGCCTTTGGGTTCCGGGATTGGTCTTGGGAGCCTTGCATTCCCTTGCAAAGTGACCGAGTTACTTATAGTTGTAACACTTTGCTTTCGTCTTGTCAAACCCAAACTTGCTGGTAGTTGGGTTTTGAGGGAGTTGCCTTCCAATTCTATTAAAGAACTTCTTTGCTATATAAGTTAAAAGAGCCATGTGTTGGACAATGTCCATATACTCTAGATCATCTGGATTGAAACACTCGAGATCATCAAAACAGTATTGAAAATCACCGGAGTGTCCACTACCTGAGACAAAGGCAAAACTTTCTTGGAAGGAATTGTGTTGAGCTTGTTGAGACCTTGGAGTCTAAGGAAAAGTGATGTAAGGTCCAGATGAGCAGGATGGCTACTAGAAAGTCAGGTAGTGCTGAGGTTGTGGGGGTGTTGAGCCTTCTGCAACCATTAAAGCGTTGCTAGCAGGAAGACTCAGAGGACAGCTTGCTTGGTGGCCCTTCTTACTTTCCATCTCTAAACGTTATCCATCCAGGATGCCGTAAAGTTCAGTCATAGTGAGAGTGTTCAAATTCTTTGTCCTCTTGATAGAGACACAGTAACATGTCTACTCGTTTGGAAGAGCACTCATGAACTTTCTTGGAATTCTCTAAGTTCAGGAGTGATCTTCACAAACTGAAGAGAGGAGATAAGATCCATACCTGAAATACTGCTAGCTGAGGGTCTCTCCAGCAATATAAATGAAGTTCTCAAACTGCTGCTTTAGTGAGTCCTTCTTCGAGTCGTTGGAGCTTGAGTACATCTGAGAAAGAGCATCAAACAATTCCTTTGCAGACTTACAATGCTCAAACCCCACCATGATGGAGTTCGGTATTGCAGTCATGAGAATTGTCATAGCATTGCTGTCGATGTCTATCTTCTTTCGATCTATGTTAGAATAGTCTTCAAAACCCTTTTCAATCATGGCACGGTTTGCACTAGGTGATGCCACCTTTGGCTTATATGGACCGTTGACAAAGGAGTTCCACATCTTGCTGTCTTGGTATCTGATGAAGCCTTCCATTCTTCTACTCCAAGACCTAAAAATTTTAGGAGTAATGATGGGAGCCTTTGTCATGGTTCCCATCTCTACTTCGGACTTGTTAAGGGCCATTTTTAGTGAGTGAGTTGTAGGGTGGAGTGAAAAAAAAGAACATTTGGATGGTAAAATCATGCAATCAAGAGCCTGAAAAGCTCTGATAACAATTGCAGGATCAGTTAAGGGTCACCTAACAGTTACTTTTTCTCTCAAACTCACTTGAACAACACTCGGATGAAGATAGAGTCAATAAGAGTTGATCACAATATAGTATGTAATACAGAATATATAAAGTAATTTTCAAGGTACTTGGATATATTGCTTCTCAAGTCAAATATTACAAGACTCTTAGAAGCTTATCTTTTCGAGTTGCAATGAGAAACTATATATAATACTACCTACAGTCGGATAAACTTTCATACCAGCTGGGATCCTATAACTAAAGCCTATACTACAAGACTATAGTTTAAGGTATCTCGGAAAAAGTCTTATCTGAGATTTGGTAGTCAGTCAATGTCCCTGACTTACCTTTTGTCATCAACTAAAGTTGGTAACATGTACAATCATAAAAGATAAACAGTTGAATAAAGAATGGTCAATTGCATGGCTCTTTGAGAAAATGCCATGCAGTATCAGAGGTCTGCAGCAGAGTGTCAAACACCATACTTATGTCCACTGGTTTATAGTCGTGTCTTCCGAAGGTTAAATGGATTCAGAAGAACAAGTACTTCTGAAGCCACTTATACTTCGGAAGAAGCTGCTTCTTCTAAGGCTTGGGAACTTCTTCTTTTCTTCATACTTCGGAAGTAGTCTTCTGATTGCTCTTCTAAGACTAATCCTTTAGAAGTATGCACTTGACTTGGGAATTAGAGTTCTGTCTTGAGAAGCTGATCTTTTACTATGTCTTCGGAAGAACTCTACAACCATCGAAAGTTCCATGCTAAGCTTCGGAAGCCTTTGCATGTAGCACCAAAATTATCTAAGTGATTTGGTTTTGGTTGCACCATCCTTCTTCTTGATCTAACAAGTGCTATTACCATCAAAAGTACGGGGGCTTAGACCTCTGGAATGCCCCATAGTTATAGCCTCGTGCTGCCTCCGGCACATGCTCTTCTACTTCCTCTTCTTCTTCGTCATTAGACAAAACTGTCTCAGTCTCGGCCTGTCTTCTTTCGCCCGTAGGTCTCCTCCATTCCTTCCTTTCTCCTTCCCTCACATCCTTAATAACTTCGGTCACCACAGACGGTAAGATTGTGTGCATGACCTGGTGCACCTCTTCGACAACAGCCTCCTTCACTAAGGACCTTAAATTGGCACTCTCATCACCACCCTCTGGATGAGGAGTCTCTAGTTCTTCATGAACCATCTTTTTGGCTCTAGGCCTTCCTCTCGTGAGTTCAGCACCACGTCCTCCACCATGAGAAGCTTTAGATGATCTATCACCAACCATCCTCTAACACACACACACTAAAAGATTCAAACACTAACACGGTCATTCAAGGGAACAACTTAGTTTATGTCAACTATACTAAGTCCCTAATTATAGTGGCTAGTTGTGATTAACCACTTACTTTACCCATCATACCCTGAGTATTACCTATCCTGACTACATCCGTATCTAAATCTACCAGCAACACATAACCACATAACATGCGCACATAATACCGGTTAACATTAAGAAAATACCTCATGGCACGCAGCTACTCGGACTAGCATCCCTTCCCTTTCCGTCCCACTTTCAGTTTAAGTTTAGGTTTATTTTTAAAATTTACTCGTTTCACTTAAACTTTGGCTCTGATACCAACTTGTATGGCCCCGTACCCGAGACACTCACAGCTAGTCAATCATTGCACATAAAACATATAATTACATTTAGCTTTCATAAAATATCACCACGGAACATTAAAATAAGTTTTCATTTCATTAAAAATGATTTTGCAAGTTAGTACAATCATTCATTAAGCGTTTTCATTTGTTTGCATTACAATGCAAAAACATTAACAAAAGAATGCCATCCAAAATGCCATGTAGCTACCCCGCGCCATCCTCAACAACTTTACCTACCAACTAGAAAATGCATAAAAGTCAGCATTGCTGAGTGAGTTCTTGTTTTAACATAAAACGTACTTTACATTCATTAAAATCATTCTTTACTTTAGCATGCGATCACACATTATACGTACAAATAGATAATATCATTATTATCTTCATCATTTGTTCGTTAACTTTCGTTCATTCATCATACGTCATTTTCATTCACTTTTGTTATTTTCATTCATACGTTCATCATTACCTCTTTTCATTCCATCAAAAGCCATGAATTTTACCCCACCGTCATCCATAAAGCGGGTACTAGGCCAAAGTCTATCCTAGTCCTTCCATCATGACGCATAACAACTTGGCCACAGTACCTATGAGTAAATTCAGGTGTACCATTGTCATGTGCTATACCCATCTTCATGCATTATGTGGATACTGGGTCGCAGTCTATCATTGACCTTCCGTCATGGCGCATAGCAGCCTAGCCATAGTATCTAGGGTAAGTGACAAAGGTTCTATACAAATGATCGGTCATAAAGACGGTGTTGATACATGTATGTCCCTAGATCATGATATGAATGTAATAGATCTTGTTTGTTTGATTCTGATGTAATGTTTGGAATGATTAATGAAATGATATAGGTTGTTTGTTATTTATAATGTTTAATATTTCATTAATGAGTCGATGTTAAATTGGTTAATTAGGTTTGTGGTTGTTTGAATTGTTACACATAATGTTATATTAATTAATACATTCAAACTTAACAAAATGAAGTACTCATGTGAATGGCCCATGCGAATGGACCATACGCATGAATAACTTCATACGAATGACTCAGTCGCACGACTGAACCAGGAGACTAGATCAGTCGTATGATTGTAACATAAGATTGGCTCAGTCGCACGACAGAACACTCAAGTGTGCGGATGAATCAACCGCATGCTTCAATCGCACGACTGAACCATACTAATGGTTCAGTCACACGAATGAACAATACTAACCTATAAATACAACCCAATTCGTGGGAAAACGAGGGCATTCATTCTATTTCGACTCCAGACGTACCCTAGCCGTCCAGAAGCCTCCAAGTTGATACTTCAAGTTCATAGAATGCTATAGATCGATTCCTGATTGATTATTAACGTTTGATTCAATACTTTATTGATTCTACGTGCGTTCTCACTGATTGGATCGCCAATCAAATAGGATTCCGCACTATTTGTTTTGGTTTACACGTTAATCATTTGGAATTTTGTTCAAATAACAGGTCCTAAGAATTGGTATCAGAGCTTTGGCTCTTGATTACGTGTGATTCAATCAAGATTGATAAAAAGTTTGCGTTTTTACACTAAAAAACGCAATCTTTTGTGTCGAAAGTTGTCTTGGACGTTCCCTGCTTATCAAGTTTCAGTTTCTACGGCCTTAGGCGATTAGGGTTTGCGAAAATTCGAATTTTTACGGCTAAAACACGTTTAACCTAGAAATTTTCGCAAAACAGCAGCTTCAGTCGCACGAGTGAGCCATTCGCATGACTGGACTTCATTCGCATACACTAGACGCACGATTGGACTGAGTCGCATCTCCATTCGTACGACTGAACCATCCGTTCGCAGTGTTCATACGCATCAGCTTCATTCGCACGACTGAACCAATCGCTTAGTTCAGCCGGACGATTAAACCAATTGCATAGTTCATTCGCACGGATAGCCCATTCGCATCACCCAGTCGCACCAGTTTGACAGTTTGTTTAGTACACTTAAAAGTTAATCGAGATGGAAGAACAGATGTTAGAGTTTACTGTCGGCAAGGACTCAAGGATCCAGAACCTACTGTTGCTTGAGAGTGAGGTGGGGAATCATAATAAACCACCAAAACTCTTAACGTTAGATGAGTTTCCCCACTGGAAACTACGTTTTGATATCTACCTCAATGGAGTGGATCCAAATTTGTGGGAAGCTATCGAGATTGGGTATAGTATGCCGGTGGGAGCAGATGGGGTGAATCTTACTCTCGGAGGGATGACTGATGCTCAGAAAGTTAAGTATAACACCGAGAAGAGAGTTTATGTATTGATTACACAGTCTATTCCTAAAGATATTTTCCACCAGTACTCGGAGAATAAGCAGGCCAAGAAATTGTGGGATGAGCTGGAAAAGAGATACGACGGGAATGCTGAATGCAATTAAAGCTAAGGAACTGAAGAAAGAATTCGACAACTTCTCATCAATGGGAAACGAGAGTTTGGATGATGTTATTAATAGATTCTACCATCTGATGAGTGAATTGCATACACATGGTGTTGCTACTACGATGGAAGAAAAGGTGTCAAATTTCACAGACGGATGTCGGAAAAGTGGGATTCATTTGTGTGAAATCCTGAGACAGAATGAGATGCTGGCAAAGTTGGATATCAATGACTGCATTCTAAAGCTGCGAGAAGAAGCACTTAGGATGAAGTACAGAACTCAGAAGTCTTCGTACACTCAGAATCCAGCTTTGTACAATGCCACGCCTCAAGCTAAGACGTCTGGAGCACCTCTTCAGACTGCTTTTGTGTCAAGCTCATCTGGTCCTTCACAAGTCTCTCCTTCAGGATCAAAAACGTCAGGGTCTTCTAGTACCCAATATATCGGATCCGAAGCAAATGCTACGAGACTGAAGACTAAGAATCTTGGAAACGTCACAGTAGAAGTAGCTCGAGAGCACATGGATCTCTGGCAGCAGTGGTCTATTCCTATGATGGACACATTGCTGGAAAAATTGGAAACTGCCATCTGGAAGATGAGGACTACGAGCAGGTTGATGAGACTAAACTGGAAAGGATGGATATTATGTGGGCCTTAGCAAGTGCGGTCCGGAGAGCAAAGAAGTTCATGAAGAAGACGAGACAAAACTTGGTTGCTACTAAGGACACTACCTTTGGTTTTGACAAGAGCAAGGTGACCTACTTCAACTGTGGAGAAAAGGGGCACTTCAAAAGAGAATGTGTGAAGCCAAAGAAGACTAGGAACAGGAACCATTCTCATCCTTCACTTGTCAAGACAAACAAGCTAGCAGTTCTACTTCATCAAGCAAGGATCCAAAAGCCTTGACTGCTCATGATGATGAAGGACAGGACTGGAGCTTTCGGTTTGTATCTCTAGGGGAATCTAATATTGCCAGTGCAGAAGATTTAGATGATGATTCCGCGAGTGAGGGAGATATTGCAGTTGAGATAGCGATGTCAAATATTGAAGAGACACCTGCAACTGAGGTCAGCTACAAGCCTGAAGAAGGGATTTCAACAGCAAAGACAGAATCACCAGAATCAGAGACATCTGATGTTGCATTGATGGCTAACTCTTCTCAACCTCCTCAGGTAAGTACCACTGACCAACTGTTTAAAAATCATGCTTGTTCTGATTGTGATAGTTTTAGAGATAGCATAGATGAGAAATTTGCTAGGTTATTAGATCATAATGATAACTTAGTAAAGGATTTGCAACTGTGCACTGAGGCTAATAGAGTTTTAAAACAAAATTAGCATAGTTACAAAGAAAATATAGACCTTTTGACTAAACAGCTTAGGGAAACGGAAGTAGTTGCATTTAACCAAGCTAATGACATTAGGTACTATCTTAACTCCCTAGAAGACACTAAGAAGCAAAAGTCAGTTTTAGAAGTAGAAGTAAACTCATTAAAGCAAAAACTGCACAGTTGGACAAGTTCATCAAATATTGTCCAACACTTAGTGAGAGAAAGAAACAACAGGGAGGGTTTTGGTTATAAAGTGGTTCCACCACCACCTGAGACCTTGATGAACACTAAGAGTATACCAATAAATAACAACCCCATCAAGGATCATGTGGTGTCTACTCCTCTTGTTAGTGATCCAGATTCCTCATGTTCATCAATTGAATATGGAACAAAACAAAAGAAGGTCACTTCAAAGGCAAAGGGTAAAATGCCTCGTGTTAATCTGGAAAAAGATTTTAAAAAGCTTAATATAAAGTCCAAGTCAAACAAAGTCAAATCTGACTCTAAAAGGACTGCTAATGTTAATCTTTCACACGTTTCATGTCAAAACCAGTCAACCAAAAGGAAAAAGATGTTAAAAATGTTAAAACAATTGATTTTGTCAAACAAAAGAAAACATCAAAAGAAACAGAGTCAAAACCCAAACTAAGTGATGTTAATAGGGTGTCACACACATCTTCACAAAGAAAGTTTAATCATAAAGTTAATAGCAGGTGGTGCTACAACTGTGGAGAGTGTGGACACATTGCTTCCTTTTGTCCTTACTATCAGACACCTAGGAAGAAGATTGAACTTCAGGATTCAAAACCTAGGTATTCTAAGAGGAGTTCTTTAACTCCACCTAGAAGAACTAGTGAACCTAACGTTCAACCTATTAGCTAGTCGACTGTTTATCATAAACAGTCATTGCACAAATCTGGCTTATGGAAAGAGAAGTCATCCTCTGTGTCTGATAATGATGACAAGAAGGAACCTGAGCTACCCTCACCCTCTAAGGGTCAATGGGTTGAATTCATGATGTGTGATGCCGCTGGGAAATCCAAGCCAGTAAAGGCTTGGGTTCCTAACCTAAACTAATGTTTTACATTGTATGTGCAGGGTGTTCGCTACAGTGCTGAAACCAACACATGGATTGTAGACAGCGGAGCATCCAGGCACTTGACACGAAACAGGGCTCTTTTATCAATCGTCAAGCAAATAAAAGGAGGGCATGTTTCGTTTGCTGGAAACAAGGGAGGTTATATCATAGCTCAGGGAGAAGTTCGAAATCAGAAAGTTAAGTTTGATAAGGTGAACTACGTTCAACAACTTCAAAACAACTTACTTTCTATTTCCTAAACCTGTGATAAAGGGTTTAAAGTCATATTTGACAACAAGAAATGTTACATCCTAAAGAAAGACTATGTGATTCCGGAGGACCAAGTTCTAATGACAGCTTCAAGATATAAAGACCTTTATGTTTTGGATCTCTCAACGGCTTCTACAACGGATCATGAAGTTTAGTGCTTCCTATCAAAAGCTACTGAGAAGGACTCCATTTCCTGGCACAGGAGAATGGGACACATAAATCAACGGAAGATGAATCACTTGATTCAGAAGGATCTAGTGCGAGGTGTTAACGTCAAAAATTTCCAACTTCCTAATTTCTGTGTAGCATGCAAGAAAGGCAAACAAACAAAGAAGACTCATTAAGAAAAGAAAGTTCATTCTATCGAGCTTCCTCTTGAACTTTTTCACATGGATCTGTTTTGTCCAGTCAGTACAAGAGCATTGCAAGCGACTTGTACTGTTTTGTGGATACTGATGACTATACATGATTCTCTTGGGTAATGTTTTTGAAGTCCAAATCAGAAAATTTGAGTCATTCAAGGAGTTAGTAACCACACTGGAATCTCTCTACAAGCTGAAGGTGAGACAAGTACGCTTAGACAATGGGACTGAATTCAAGAATCAGTGGATGGAGGCTTACTGCCAGGAAAATGGAATTGTGCATCAATTCACTTCTGGCTACACGCCTCAGATGAATGGTGTTGCTGAAAGAAAGAACAGAATCTTGATAGAGACAGCACGGACAATGCTGGCAGACTCGAAACTGCCTATCCAATTCTGGAATAGGGCAGTGGCTATTGCATGTTATACACTGAATCGAGTTCTGATAGTCAAGCGCCACGGAAAGACATGTTACGAGCTACTACAACGACGTAAACCAAATCTGGAGTATCTCGAACCATTTGGCGCGCCGTGTACACTTCTGAAGAAGACTCAAGAAGGTAAATTCAGCGAGAAGGCTGATGAAGGAATGTTCCTAGGATACAACATACCGAACAAGAGAGTTTACAATAACTTAACGGGTCTAGTAGAAGTGTGGTTTAATGTTGATGTTCAGAGATATACCACACCACCACTGGCAAAGGACCCGCCTATTTTTTCGACTATGATGGACTCTTTAAGTCCTTCAACATCCCTATCACTCCTTCTGATGATGACTTAGCTACTCAAATGATGTATGATATCTTGAATACACCATCTCTTGATTCAACATCATCGAGTTCACAGGGAGAATCATCGACTCAATCAGGGGGAGTAGTCGATGACAATGACTCCTCCTCTGAAGATGAAGTTGAAGACGATGACCAGAATAGTTAGGAGGAACAGGTTCCAGTTCCTAAAAGTCCATAAGCATCTAACGATGATGCACCTTCGACTTCAGAACCTCAAACTCCTTCTACCTCAGATGCAGAACCAAATGTTCATAATCTTGGCTCTAAGGTAGCTGTTCCTACTACTCCAGGATCACGTCTAAACGTCTATCATCCGTTAGACAATGTCATTGGGGATGTCAGATCAGGAGTACAAACCCGAAATCAGCTGTACTCAGCTGATTATGCCTCTGTTATGGAAAAGGGATACATTCATGATGGTGCTTATCGATGTTTTGTCTCGTAGTTTGAGCCAAAATACGTCAATGATGCACTAAACAATGAGGCATGGGTGAGTGCCATGCAAGAAGAACTTCTTCAGTTCAAGAAGTTAGGAGTATGGAATCTGGTAGATAGACCTAAAGGTGCTAAGGTCATTGGCACCAAATGGGTCTTGAAATGCAAGAAGGATGACCAAGGGGTCATTATCAGGAACAAGGCTCGACTGGTTGTTCAGGGATTTCGACAAGTCGAGGGGATTGACTACAATGAAGTGTTTGCACCCGTGGCAAGGATGGAAGCCATCCGTATCTTCCTTGCCTATGCATCGTATATGAAGATTAAAGTCTATCAATTAGATGTGAAGAGTGCATTCCTTCATGGGGAAATTCAAGAGACAGTGTATGTCAGTCAACCTGAGGGATTTGAAGATCCTTATCATCGGGACAGAGTTTACAATCTCGACAACGCCTTATACGGGCTTCATCAAGCTCTAAGGGCCTGGTATGAGAAACTCTCAACTCATCTTGTGAAAGACGGCTTTCGCAGGAGAGTCATTGACTGCACATTGTTCATCAAAGAAAAAGATGGAGACCTACTGCTAGTACAAATCTATGTCGATGACATAATCTTCAGTTCAAAGAACGAAGAATTATGCAAAGAGTTTGAAGCAGTTATGAAGAAAGAGTTTGAGATGACTGCTATGGGGGAGATGAAATTCTTTCTCGGGTTACAGGTGGATCAGACACCAAATGGGATCTTTCTACATCAGACCAAGTATGTGGGAGACATTCTCAATCGGTTTATCGTGGAGAATGCTTTTGCTGCTAGGACTCCACTTGCTACAAATCATGATATAGCACCTGACGAAAATGGAGATCTGGTAGATGCCACAATGTATCGAGGAATGATTGGATCCCTCATCTATCTCACTACCACAAGACCTGATATCATGTATGCTACATGTTTATGTTCTAGATATCAGGCTAAGCCTAAGGTTAACCATCTGATCGGGGTACACCCACACTGGGGTTGTGGTGTACTCATGATGATGACTTTGAGCTCACGGCGTATAGTGACTCGAATTACGGGGGCTGCAAGATGAACTACAAGTCTACATTAGTTGGGTGTCAATTCTTTGGGAGGAGATTAGTTACATGGCAGTGTAAGAAGCACACCTCGATTGCATTGTCAACCTGTGAAGCCGAATACGTTGCTGCTGCAAGTTGCTGTTCACAAATCATCTGGATTCAACAGCAAATGCGGGATTACGGTTTACAGTTTTCTTCTACTCCTATCCTTGTTGATAACTCTGCTGCAATCGCAGTAACTAAAAATCCGGTACAACATCCAAAGACCAAACACACCAGTATTAAATACCATTTCATAAGAGATTGTTTTGAAAAGAACTTAATCGATGTGGTAAAAATTAATACTGACTTTCAACGCGCTGACCTCTATACAAAAGCCTTTGATAAACCACGTTTTCTATATCTGTTAGAGGTCAACGGCGTTAAAAAGAAAAGTGATGTTATTCCTGATGATGATCATGTGTAGTCCGATGCATTGTAGTTATATTTGTTTATTTTTCCTTATTTATTTTATTCTGTTTAAATTAAATTCATGTTATTTAGCTGTCTGTTAAAATTCTAAAATAATTAAATCCAGTATGCTGTTAGAATTTTAGGGGAGAGTAGGTCAGCTAGTAATATTAAAAAAAACGAGGGAGAAGGAGTGGATAACTGATATAAGGTAAATCGTATCTGTGATACCGATTCAAACCTTTTGGAAAATGATAGTAAACAGAAACAGCTCAAAAGGGACTTTAAAATTTTTAATTTAGAAAAGATGCAAAATTCAAAGTATAAGTCTGTGTAGTCTAAGCAATATAAAAGGGAAGATGATAGAAAAACTGGTAACTAGATAATATCATTAGCATGCGATCACACATCAAAATATAAATAGATATTATCATTATTATCTTCATCATTCGTTCGTTAACTTTCATTCATACATCGTACGTCATTATCATTAACTTTCGTTACTTTCATTCATACGTTCATCATTACCTCTTTTCATTCCATCAAAAACCATGAATGTTACCCCACCATCATGCATAAAGTGGGTACTAGGCCGAAGTTTATCATAGACCTTCCGTTATCGTGCACAACAGCCCGGCCACAGCCCGGCCAAAGTCTATCATAGACATTTCGTCATGGTGCACAGCAACGTGGTGACAGTATCTAGGGTAAGCAACAAAGGTTCTATACAAATGCTTGGTCATAAAGACAGACTCCGATGTACATCCTTCTAGGGTAGCTAACCCACACACCGTTGAACTAACACCCTACATTGGGGCGTGATCTGACATACAAGGCTTGCAAGCCTCACTTTACTTTCCATCGTTCATTAATGCATGCATTCATTCATCATGTTCCCCTTTTCATTATCTTCCACTTTGCGTTACATAATACTTTCGTTTCATTCATTAACATTCAACATAAAGCCAAGGGAGAATAAACATACAATATGAGGAACATCAACGTACATAATCAACATCATCATACAGGGCATCATACATACATACCATACATCATACACATCATGCCAAAGCATCAAACATACATCATAATATCATGTCCATCACATCATCTATGACCTCAAAAGTCAACTTATATAGCCCCCGGGAACCTCCCAAGTCAAAGCCTAAATTTTACTTTTTCCCCAAAATTCATAAAAATATTCTAAGTGTTCATCCGCATTTGCCTTTTTGTTCATTCGCATTTCTTTTACTTCATCTGTATTTCCCACTACTCATCCATATTGATCTTACTTAGTGGTTATTGCTCATCCGCATTGACTGTTCATCCACATTTCCCCAATACTCATCCGCATTAACTTACTTAGTGATCAATGCTTATTCGTATTGACTGTTCTTCTGCATTTCCCAATACTCATCTGCATTAACTTTCTTAGTGGTCAATGCTCATCCGCATGACTGTTCATCTGCATTTCTTTTGAACACTTTGGTAGATTCTAAAACATACACATATGAGCCCTAAACATTAGGTTTCAGTTCCTCAAACACCATCTATGAGGTTCTTAGCTTAAATCATGCATTATAAGCCTTAGAAACACAATCATAACATCGCCAAGCAGGAACACAGTGCAGAATCACACCATAACCTCATCATTCACACATTCAAACATACGGGAATAAAACCGAGTTTTATAAAAACATACATTCATGAATTCCTAGCCCCAAGATCAGTTAAAACATATAAAAGAGGGGTTCTAGAACTTACCTTTGTAGCTCTTGAGTATGGCTTCTTCTAAACTCGTTTGAAATTGAGTTCAACCGCCTAGAAACCTACTAAAAACATACCCAAACACAAACAACCACACATAAGCATAAACCTGAGGATATGACCAGTCAAGAACATAATAAACACACAAATCTTAACTTGAATTGGCACTTTTATTCTTGTTCTTCTTCAAAACCCGAAAACTCAGCACTTTCTCTCTCTAGAATCCGTAAGCAGAAAGGTGATGTGCAAGAGTGGGCGGCCATCACCTTATTCACCAACATTTCAAAGATTTTGTCCTTTTTGTCACTTTTAAACCCATGACTTGGGTTTTATTTATTTTCCTTCTTTTTCTTCACTTTATTCTTTCCTTCTTTGTCTTTAAAAATAACCCGGCATTACAAGTCCACCCCCTTATATAAGTTTCTTCCCCAAAACTTGTTATTCCTCAAACAGTCATGGGTAATGTTGTCTCATCTTTTCTTCAGTCTCCTACATAGATTTGGATCCCTTCCTATGCTTCCACTGTACACACACAAGAGGAACCACTTTATTCCTCAACCTCTTATCTTTTCAATCAAAGATCGCCATGGTTGCTCCACATAAGTGAGTAGTTCATCTACCTCGATATCTTCTAGTGGAACCATCATATCCTTGTCTGCTAAACATTTCCTGAGATCAGATACATGGAATGTCGGGTGAATTCCACTTAACTCATCTGTTAAATCCAACCAATAGGCCACTTCTCCTACTCTAGCAATGATATGAAAAGCCCTGTATATCTCGGGCTCCATTTGCCCCACTTTCAAAACCGAATGATGTCCTTCCAAGGTGAGACTTTCAACATGACCTTGTCACCCACCTGGAACTCAATCGGTCTGTATCGTTTATCAACATATGACTTTTGTCTTTCTTTGGCTGCCTTCATGAACGGCTTGATCTTGTCAAGCTTCTCAGTCATAGCCTCGATCACCTTGACTCTTCCTAACTCTTTCTGACCAATATCACCTAAACAGAAGGGTGTCCTGCATCTCCTACCATATAGCATCTCATAAGGGGGCATATTAATGCTCGCATGATAACTATTGTTATATGAGAACTCAGCTAACGGTAAGTGGTTACCCAACTTCCACCAAAATCAATGACGCATGCTCGAAGCATATCCTTTTGTAATATATTAGGATGTTAAGTCTATTTCTTTCTACTTTATGTACTTTTATCCTTTTGTAATATATTAGGATGTTAACTATTGCATGTCAAAGTCACTAGTCAAAAGGTAATATGCCTTTTGACTCTACGTTGATTTTGTTGTTTTCTAGATCATGTATCTAGCTGGCCTTCAAATTATGGCCAGTTGTAGGATGTAGTTGTAAATCCAGGATGATCAAACTTGAATCAAATCATTAAAAAGTAGATCAAAATAATGATAAACACCATAAAACCCCAAATTGATCTAATAATGACAATTAACCTATTTATAGTCTAGACTAATATTCACTAATCGCACTTAACTCCCTAGACTTAGGCTAGTTAATGCAAAATTACATATTAAGCATAAACATGACTAAAAACAAGATCAAATATATTTTGTTCACACAAAATATATTTATTACAGTATAACTTCTAGTCATCTAAATCTTCAATGTCTCGTCTCGGTTCCTCGTCTTGAATATGTCGGGGTTGACTTTTGTTGACTTTGACCATGACATTGACTTTTGTTGACTTTCATTGTGTTGATAATATAGACTATCTTTTACAGCTCTAACAATACTCCCCCTTAGTCTATCATTATCAACGTCTTCAAACGAAATCAACACCGAGAAGTCAACAATAGAAAGATCTTCAAATTGAAGCTTTCCGAATCTGGTTGGAAAGATTATTCATCTCATAACTCCCCCTATTTATATGCTCCCCCTTTTCAAGTGCAAGCTTTACAAGGATATTGGAACAGCTTTCCAAAATCTCTAATGTTGAGTGCTTCAGAAGCTGTAGGAGGAGGATTCCTAGCTTGGTATCTTCCGCAAACTTGAGAAACAGGTTCTCTGATCAAGTACACCGCTCAACTGAAGATCGGCCATAACTTAATTTTAAAATAATAAACAAAATAGTCAAAAACAATCTCGTTAGAGGACTCCCTTTAAAAGATTTATCTGTGAACAAAAAATGTATGGCTTGTGCCAAGGGCAAACAACACAAGAAACCACATAAGCCCAAACTTGAAAAC
This sequence comes from Flaveria trinervia, assembly GCA_025506515.1. Lineage (NCBI taxonomy): Eukaryota > Viridiplantae > Streptophyta > Magnoliopsida > Asterales > Asteraceae > Flaveria > Flaveria trinervia. The sequence goes on from CM046446.1 coordinate 31,574,054, forward strand.
AACATATATTGTCCTCTCGAGTTATTACATACTGATTTGTTTGGCCCAATCAGCGTTAAATCTATTGCTAAAAAATCTTTTTGCCTGGTTGTTACAGATGATTTCTCAAGATACTCATGGGTGAGATTTCTTGCACACAAAGGAGAGGTTGTTGAAAAATTGCAGAAGTTAATTCTTTCTATCGAGACAATCGGCAAGAGAAAGGTTCTGGGTCTGAGAAGTGATAACGACACTGAATTCAAAAATTAGATTCTTGATTCATTCTTTGCTCAATAGGGAATTGTGATACAATTTAGTGCTGCCAGGACACCTCAACAGAATGGTGTAGCTGAACGAAAGATTTGCACTCTCATTGAAGCCGCACGTGCAATGCTGATAGAATCTTAGTTACCCGTTATTTTTTGGGTTGAAGCCGTGAATTGTGCTTCATATGTTCTAAACCGAGTGTCGATTGTCAAGGACAAAATGAAGACTCCATATGAACTTTTTCATAAGAGGAAACCCCTAATTGATTCTTTCAACCATTTGGTTGCTCTTGCACTCTTCTGAATACTCAATCTCAAAAGACAAAGTTCGGTGCGGTGTCTGACAAGTGTTATTTTGTTGGTTACTCTTCTTCTCAAAAGGCCTATCGCGTATATAACAAGAGAACACGTATCGTTCAAGAGTCGTTCTATGTTGATTGGAAAGAGTCTAACTCTTCTAATGTTCGATCTGAACCAGGATGGTTCTTGACTACTATACCGTGATTAATTTTTTTAATCTTCCAGTTTTCGACGATGATGTGTCCATTCCAAATGTTCAAACAAATATTATTTCCTTAACCCCATCTCCTGCTCATTCCACCTCTTTAGCAAATGATGTCACTTTAGCTGATGTTGGATCATCTTCTCCATCACTTGATCTATCATCAACACCTGTTTCTACTTCACCAACATCAGTTTCTCCAACAACATCTCTTCCTTCATCACCTACATCTATCACATCATAACTTGTTCCATCCCTCTCATCCTCATCTAATCATTCATAATCTTTGAACAAAACTTCTCCAAACACCTTTCCTTTAGACACAGACTTCAAAACTTTGAAAGATCATCCTCTTGATAGTGTTATTGCTGGACCAAAAGACCAATGAGCCTGATCAGAAAAACCTCTAAGTCCTACAGACATCACAACAAATGCTGAAGACTTGATCAGCTGTTTGACAAAGTCTGAAGACTTCAACAGACTTCAACTGCTGAAGACCAAAGTCTGAAAATCAACAGCTGAAGACTAAAGTACTGAAGACTTCAACAGCTGAAGACTAAAGTACTGAAGACTTCAACAGCTGAAGACCAAAGTCTGAAGATCAACAACTGAAGAACAAAGTACTGAAGATCAATAGCTGAAGTACAAAGACTGAAGACATCAGCTGAAGACAACAGCTGAAGTTCAAGTACAAGTACTGAAGCCTTCAGAGTTTTTTACAACAGCTGAAGAAGCATTCTTCAGTTGTTGTGATGGTTTCCTTTCAGTAGTTTTCTTTTTGTTTAAGTATTTGTAAAATGACTGAAGAGCATGTTCTTCAGTCGTTGTAGTTTCAGTAGTTTCTTTTTAGTAGTTGTAGTGATAGTTAACATTTAGTATTTTTGTAAGAAGATGTCAGCTGTTTTGACATCTTCAGTAGTTGTGGTAACTCTCAGTAGTTTGAATAATTCTGTTAGATGTCACTATCAAGTGACATCGGCTGACGTCACATCTCCTATATAAGGAATGTTCCACCACGACATTCCTATATAAGGGATGATTGTCCTGATTGTAAGTGTGACATTTTGCCACCACGAAAGCGCGTATTGAATGAAATCTTTGATTTGTAGAATTCTTTCTATAATCGTTTGTTCTTACTTTGAATATCAACTGTATTCTTGTGAATTGTCTAAATTCATTATTTGATTTCCGCTGCAATACTCCCTAATCAATCAAACGTAGATCACTGATCCTAACAATTGGTATCAGAGCCGGTTAATCATTGATCGATCTAACAATTGATCATTGAAACTGCTAATCGATATCTGCATTTTATTGAATTGGCATATTTGCAAGAATTGGTTATAGTTAAATTGAATTACTGCTACTTTCGTTTTATTGCTTTTTGTTTTCTCTTGGTTCAATTTGGTCTGTTGTGTTCTGTTCTAAATCTGTTAAAACTTAATTGATTTTGGTTGAATCTGAGAATGACTACTCCTTCTAATGACCCTCACAATACCGGTTCCTCAACCAAGCCTCCGATGCTGGTTAGGACTGAGTATAACATATGGCAACGAAGAATGCTTCATCACCTGTCTGTTAACAGTTCAGGTTGTTGGACATCAGTGGTACATGGTCCACATAAGCCTATTGTGAACAATCCGGAAACCAATCAAATGGTTCCGAAGAAGATGGAACAATACTCAGATGAAGATCGGAAACTGTTTGAGATTGATGCTAAAGCCCATGGAATTCTGGCCATGGCACTGCCGAATGAAATCTATTCAGGGCTTATGCATCATGAAACTGCTCATGACCTCTGGAATGCACTGAAGGAACAATTCGGTGGAACTGATGAGGTCTTAGCAAACAACAGAGAAATCCTTGCCCAAGAATATGAAACATTCTCTCATAGGAAGAGTGAGACACTGACTAAACAGTTTGAGTGTTTTTCCTGTTTGATCTCTGAGCTAAAAATAGTCAAACATGAATGTACCAATAGCCAGATGAACAACAGATTCCTTAGATCACTGCCTGAGAGATGGGACACATACATTATTGTCCTACGCTCCCGCAAATCTGGATAAACTATCTCTCACCCAACTTCATGGGAAATGCTTACATTTGAGAGAGAGATAGAGCAGAAAAGGAAACTGGCATCATCAGGAAAGCTCACTGATGACTTTGTACCAGGGAACACTTCCTTGGTTGGTCATGAGTCAGAATATGCTGCATCTGAAAGTAATTATGATGAGCATATAGATTTCTCTTCAAACAGTTGACATCATGCATTTGTTGGTGTTGATAGTCACTCAAGCTGTAATAGTGACAATTTATGTTTTATCATGGATGATTCGAAAGGAATAGCTGATGATGATCTTGAAGAGATGGATATTCTAAGCCAAATGGCCTTGATAATATCAGATCTCAAAAGTTCTACAAGAGGACTGGCAGGAAATTTCCAGGACTCTCTGGCAAAACCAAAGTTGGTTTTGACAAGAGTAAGTTGAGGTGTCACAAATGCCAAAGGCTTGGACACTTTGCAAGAGAGTGTAGATCATCTGGATCTAACTCCTCTGCACCCTTTGTGACTTTTCAAGCACTAGTCAACAAAACAGGGGGCAACAACCTGCTAGTTCTGGTCATCATTCACAACCTGTTTCACCTGCATATTTTGTCCCTCAGGGTCCAATGTCATATCCGTATCCCTGCTATTACATGCCTCAGCCAAATCCAGTTCAAGTTCCTACTGCACAACAACCACAAGCATTACCTGAGCCTATACTATCTCATTCACAACCTCAGCACAGCTTTTTCACCCCTGGTAATGTTGACTGGAGCAGTTTACCAGATGATCTCTCTGGTACTGAGCAATTATTTACTGGTGATGGTCAACATGGTGGTGAACATCCTTTTGGGAATCTAGCTCTAATGGCCCTGGAATCTACTGAGGGTTCTTGCTCCAATGCAACTTCTTCACAGGTAACCCAGGTATCTTCTGAGGCTAAGGGCAAGCTTTGTTCTAAATCTTGCATAGATGCATTTGTCTCTATTAGAGAAGCAAATGTAGCTGTAATTAATCAAAATCTAGAGCTTGAGCAAACTATTTCCAAAGAAAAGTTGAATACGAGTCTGTCCTTAAGAACAAAGATGATGAGATTTATAAGCTTAAATGCAATTAATGATGAAAAGGCTAAGCTAGAGGTCATTCTTGAGAACCATAAGGAACTCAAAGAAAAACTTGCAGTTACCCAAGTTGAGTGTGACCCCTGGGTGTCATCCTGCAAGGGATTTGAAATGCTGCCCAGTAAGCAATCTGCTTCGAATGTGAAGTTTGGAATTGGTTATAACCATATTGCACCTCCAACAGATTTTACTCCAAAACCAATAGTAAAATCTGAAAGTGAAAGCAATCTCCAAACCATATTATCATGTGCATCATTCACAAGTGATCTTCCAAAATCACAAGATGAAATAAGGGTTGATACCTCAGCAAGTCAATTGGCTGATGGGTTAACTACTGATAAGCACATGAAGCTGAGTATTTCAGATGTTGTCCCTCAAAAGTAACTTAAGTACTGAAGGGCAAGTTACAACAACTGAAAAGCATTTCAAATCTGCTGAAATAAATGGATTAACAACTGCTGACAATAAACAGCTGAAGAACAACTCTTAAGTTGTTACAGATTCTTCAGTACTGAACAAAATTACTGAAAGGAGGAAAGTACTAAAGAGCACACCTTCAGTAGTTTCCTCATCAGCAGTTGATCAATCCAAGATGAAGAATAAGCCATGTGAAATATGTGGTAAATTCAATCATCTTTTCATGAATGTTGGTACAGAAAGGGTTCCAAACTCAACGGAGATAAGCTCATAAAATCCAGATGGATGAAATAAAAACTGAGTTTGAGACCAAGTTTGTACCGCAATCATTCCATTGTGATAAACCCAAGCCTTTAACCAAATTCAAAAAGAAGGATAAGGTTAATCACAAAACAACTGATGGTGCTCCTCATGATAAACATCAGACTAAGTCTGTTAATTTTAAGGAGGAAATGGTGGATCACAGGAACTCATCAAACACAAGTACTGATATGTCACAAGAGCTGAAAGCTTTGGCTACAAATCAGACACAACTTGTTATGATGGTTCAGCATTTGTTGGGGAGAGTTAACCAATTAGATGCACCTGTGATCAAATCACTGAAAAGGCATTCCAAGCCCAAATCCAAGGAATCCATTTCACCACCATCTCCTTCTTCAGCTTTTAATCATAAGAAACAAGTTATGGTTGCATCTGTTGATGAAAACAGACCCAAAACCAAAAAGGTTTGGGTCTCAAAATCTAACTAGTTTTGTTTTTCATGTAGGGTTCTTCAACATGCCAAAGGAGCATCTGGTATGTGGATAGTGGAGGATCTATGCATATGATGGGAGTAGTTCTCTTCTTAATGACTACTCTCAAGGAAAGAAGGGATTGTTTCATTTGGAAATGATGCCAGAGGTTACATCATTGGGAAAGGATATGTGTCTAATGGACAAATCAGGTTTGATGATGTCAACCATGTGGAGAAGCTCAAGTACAATCTGCTGAGTGTCAGTCAGATGTGTGATAAAGGGCATGTTGCACTTTTCACAAGCCAGAACTGCAGGATTCTGTCTTCCCAAGTTTTGAGGCTGATTGACAAGGTAATGGATGAACATACTCTCCTGAAGGCCAACAGGATTGGAAGAGTGTATGCCTTGGATTTGTCAAAGAAGATTGATTTGAAGGGTCATCCATTCTATTCTCCAAAGCCTCTCTTCAGGAATCTAAACTATGGCATAGAAGGCTGGGTCATGTAATCTCAAAAACATGAACCAGCTGATCCAAATCGTTTAGTGAGAGGTTTATCAATAAAGGAGTTCCACTGTGATGAAGCCTGCACTGCTTGCTTGAAAGGAAAACAGCACAAAGTCTCATTCCCTCCCATTGAAGAACCTAAGTCCACTGCCTGCTTGCAGTTACTGCATATGGATCTATTTGGTCCTGTGAGAGTGATGAGCATGGCAAAGAAGAAATACTGTCTAGTAATTGTGGATGATTACTCCAGATTCGTATGGACTTTCTTTTTATATTCAAAGGATGAGGTTGCTCAGAAGATTACAAACTTTGTGCTGTATGTTGAGAAGCAGTATTCCCAATCAGTCAAGTGTATAAGGAGTGACAATGGTACTGAATTCAGAAATCATGCACTTGATGATTTTATCTTTCAAAAGGAATCAAAATGCAGTTTAGCATCCCAAGGACTCCAGAACAAAATGGAGTAGTGGAGAGAAAGAACAGGACTTTAATTGAAGCCGCAAGGTCCATGTTGGCTGACTCTGGTTTGCCGTTGACCTTTTGGGCTGAAGCTGTCAATACAGCTTGCTATGTGCAGAATAGAGTGTTAGTAAATCAGAGGTTGATGAAGACTCCATATGAAGCTCTACATCATTTGGCTCCTTTGATTTCATTCTTCAGAGCCTTTGGATGTCCTTGTTTCATCTCAACACAAAGGGTCAACTCCACAAATTTGATCCTAAGGTGGATGCAGGGTATTTTGTAGGTTATTCATCCAACTGCAAGGCTTACAGAGTCTTCAACTGCAGAACAAAGATAGTTGAAGAAACCTTGCATGTGAAATTTAATGAATCTCCTAAGGATAAAATTCCACAAAACCCTGTGGAGTTGTTTGATCTGGACATACTGCAATATGCTCCTTATCTAACTCCAGCTGTTGCAGATCATGTGGATAAATCATCTTCTACAGCAAGTCTTCCACGTGGTGGTACTGAAGATGATGATGATATCAGTACTCACCTTTTCATGTTCAGTGACCAACTGCCTGAGTCTGCTAAACTTGATATTCCTGTACCTTGAGCAGCTCCATCCACAACAAATGCTGATGAGATTTCTGATTCCTGTACATCGTTTGATTTGCCATCAAATACTTGGTTTCAAGAATCTGAATCAACATCTGCTGATGCTGAACCGGCTACAAACACTTGCACTGATCTTATTGTGCACCAGGAGCTGAAGGATCACCCCATGTCTCAAATCATTGGTGGTATCAATGTTGGCGTGTCAACTAGAAGTCAATTGTCTAACTTGTGCTTCTATGCTCTCTTCATCAGTCAGCAAGAGCCAAAGAACTATCATGTTGCTCTGAGAGACAATGGATGGGTGGAAGCCTTGCAGCTTGAGCTACTTCAGTTCAAGAAACAGCAAGTGTGGGAACCGGTTCCTCTACCCCCAGGTAAGTGTGCAATAGGCACTAAATGGGTGTTTAGGAACAAAACAGATGAAAATGGACTTATTGTTAAGAACAAGGCCAGACTGGTTGTTCAGGGGTTTTCACAAGAAGAAGGTATTGATTATGATGAGACCTTTGCCTCCTGTAGCCAGACTGGAGGCAATTAGATTGTTCTTAGCCTATGCTGCATTTCACAATTTCAAGTTTTTCAAATGGATGTTAAAAGTGCATTTTTATATGGTAAAATAAAAGAAGAAGTTTATGTATGTCAACCACCAGGTTTTGAGGATAATAAACATCCAGATTGGGTATACAAGCTTGATAAGGCTCTTTATGGGTTGAAACAAGCTCCTAGAGCCTGGTATGAGACATTATCAAATTTTCTTCTTCAAAATAATTTCACTAGAGGCTCCATAGATAAAACTTATTCATTAAGAAAGGGGATCAGCATAAGCTACTTGTTCAAATTTATGTTGATGATATTATTTTTGCATCCTCTGATCCCCAATTGTGTGATGACTTTACCAATTTAATGCATATGAAGTTTGAAATGAGTGCAATGGGAGAATTACAGTTCTTTCTAGGATTGCAAATCAAACAAAAGGCTGATGGGACTTTCATTCATCAGTCTAAATATACAAAAGATCTTTTGAATAAGTTTGATTTACAAAATTGTAAGCCCTGTTCTACTCCCATGTGCAACACCACACAACTGGATGCAGATCAGAAAGGTAAAGCTGTTGATGAAACACTTTACACATGTATGATTGGGTCCTTGATGTACTTAATAGCTTCTAGACCAGATATTATGTTGCAACGTGTGTTTGTGCTAGATTTCAGGCTGCTCCTGAAGAGTCTCACTTGATTGCAGTCAAACGGATCTTTAGATATCTACAAGGTACACAATCTCTAGGTTTATGGTATTCCACTGGACACTCTTGCAAATTGGTTGCTTTTTCTGATAGTGACTATGCAGGGTGTAAGTTAACAGAAAGTCAACTTCTGGTGGATGTCAATTCCTAGGCAACTGTTTGATTTCTTGGCAGAGTAAGAAACAAACATCTGTTGCTACATCCACTGCTGAAGCAGAGTACATTGCTGCTGCAAGCTGTACTTCTCAGGTACTCTGGCTTCAGAACCAACTTTGGATTATGACATTATAGAGACTAAGACTCCATTATTAATGGATAGTGCTTCAGCTCTTTGCATTGTCAAGAATCCTGTCCAGCACTCTAGGACCAAACATATAGAGATCAGACATCATTTTATTAGGGACTGTTTTGAAAAAGGTCTGGTTGATCCAAAGTTTGTGCTAGTGCTGATGAGCTTGTAGACATTTTACTAAGCCTTTGGATAGTTCGACTTTCCAAAACCTAGTGTTAAGGCTTGGTATGCTGCAGCTAGAATAAGTGATAACTACTGATGATCTCAGTAAATAAGTATTGATGATCATTTGTAACCATCTCACAAATAACTACTGATTCTGTTACAAGAATGGATACAGTCATAACTACTAATATAAGTACAAACAGATAAGTACTGACGTCCTATGAAACAACTGAAAAACAGCCAAAAAGACTGATGAGTAAGTGTTGAGGACAGTATGAAACAGCTGAAAAGCTATGAATTGACGAAAACTACTAATGAGAATTTTCTCTTCAGTTGTTTCTAAAACGCTGCTTCATCTTAAACAACTAATGACAAAACCACGTCTTCAATAGTTTCACAACTACTAATGACTAATGCCACGTCGTTAGTTGTTTAAAACAACTCATGACAAAACCACGTCTTTAGTAGTTTTCAACTACTGATGACTAATACCACGTCGTCAGCTGTTTTAAACAACTGATGACAAAACCACGTCTTCAGTAGTTTCACAACTACTGATGACTAACACCACGCCGTCAACTGTTTCCAACATCTGAAGCTAAAACCATGGTCTTCAGTAGTTTTATAACTACGGACTACAACCAAGACTTCAGTTTTCAACCTCTGAAGGTTAATACCATGTCATCAGTCGCTTAAAACTACTGATGACTCATACCAACCCCTCAGTTGCTTTATAACCCATACCCTATAATTACCTTGTCTTACAGAGCTTCATCATCTCAAACCTAACGTTCAAAAACTCAGAACCTTCTCTCACATCAATGGCGAACATGAAGCTTAAACCATGACATAACTGTGTTGCTTACCTTACTAAATCACCTTCTGGACAAAATTTGATAATGCCATTGATCTAATGATCAACTCTCCATAGAAAACGGCTTTCCTTCTAAATCCTACCATTCATGCCGAATCCCTCCAGCAGTTCTGGACGAACGTCACCTCGTCACTAGGGAGAATGACACCGACTCTCTCCAGTCGTTCGTCAACAATCGTCAGGTGGTCATCACTCCAGAAATCCTTCGACAAACCCTACAACTGGATGATGCCACTTTCCCCACTGGGTATCCAAAGGGCACCACTGATCTATCATTTGCCTAACATGGATACCAGGGTAACCTTAGTGCCTCTACCATCCTGAAGAAACATTTCCATGATGCGGAACGACTAATTTTTCATATGGGGAATGTATGCTTAGCTCCTAAGACTTCTTCTTGGGATCAAATGTCGACGAGGTGGCAGCAGGTATTATTCTCTATCCTTGACCAACAACACTTAAATTGTTCTGAAATATTATTTCTTGAACTCAAGGATATGGCCTCCAAGCCTATAGCTAACCGATGGATATTATATCCTCGGTTCCTAATGGCCATTATAGTAAACCAACTGAAAGCTGACGGACTTGTTGGCCTTGGAGTCCCTGCCACGGCTGTATTGCCTGAAGTATACTCTAGGCACAACTCAGACCAGTCACTCAAACTGGCTGCCAAACTGTGAAAACCCACGCAGTTGGAACCCACAGCCACCACCTCCAAATCCTTTGTCCCCACCAAACCCAAACACAAGAAAGCCAAAAAGGCTCCTCAGGGAAATGAGTCCCCTGAGGATACCCCTGCAACACAAACGCAGGTTATATCTACTGGTCATAACCCCCCAGTAGATACACGGACTCACTCACCCTCAACCGGTCAGGTTTCCTCTCAACAGGAGCCTGTAGCAACCATCTCTGGGGCACCTATACATCTGGAACCTTCCTCACTTGAGGAGGTTGCCATTGAAACGCACCACTCTCCCCGGGTGCATACTGCCTTCACACCCTCTCCTACTGCAACCGCCCCCCAAAGTCCTACCATCATGATTGCCAAAGTGCTGACTCAGTTGCACTCCTCACCCCCTCCCCAGATACCAATCACATTTGGGATAGCCCCAACCATTAAGGGGGAGGACCAAAGTTCTTCTGACACCCCATAGCACAGGGGTTACCATATTCAATCTCCAGGTGTAGAAACGGAGATTCGAATTTTTGGTGAGGCTGCCACTTCTCCTGCTTCAGCAAATGATCAGGATGAATTTGGTACTGTCCATAAGACCTCACCAGAGGCAACTGCCGATGAAGGAATGGTCCTGAGGCAGGAAGTCCCCAGTACCATGACCAAGGGGCACATGCTACTACTAATCTACACTCAGAGCATGTTTAACCTAATTCTATCAGGAGGTCAGGTGATTCAGTAAACACTGATGATGACCTGGGCTTCTTTTATGATGTTTTAGCCCAAAACACCATCCTCGAGGATGAGGTGAGCAGTCTCAAAGAGCTGCTTGCCAACATTTCTCAGGATCAAAGACCATCTATCCCTCACAACCATAGATGGCACCTTCCTCTGAAGGTCTCCCATACACTGAGCCACTCCAAAACATTCAGCCACCTGCCTCTGCTTCTGGCACTATTTCTCACGGACAGAACCCCCCTGAGCAAATAGCTACTATCTTTCAATATTCCTTACCTCTCATCACATCAACTATTACTGATATGGTCCTTAAAACCCTTGATGAGAGGCTTCCCTCAGTTATACAACCCATGATAGAGGATGCTGTGAGCAAAAGGCTTTCTGACAATCAAACCCTTGCAACCAATGCAACCAAAAAGGGGGAGATTCAGTTAGTGAAAGCAAAAAGAAAGTGGATGGCAGATAGGAAAGAAACTGAAAAGGAAAAGGTGAAGGATGCTGACATGGAGAAAGTGACTGAAAGTACTAAAGACTTTCATGTCACATACAAGAAAAGGAAGAATGAGAAGGAGACTGACTTGGAGACAATGGTGAGAAGGCTGATGCTGAACATAGCCGATCAATGGATAACATCATTGATCAGTTGTTTAGGCAAGGCCACGACACCGAAAAACTTGACTCAGAAATCAGAAGACTAGAGATTGAAGAAATCCAAGCTAGATGGGCAAGTTATGATGTGTTGGAAAGGGAAAGGTTAGAGATCATGATCAGGTTCATAGCGAAATATCTGGGTAGATCAGATTGAGATCAAGGCATGGTCCAGGGACAGCATCTTGGCAATAACCACCAAGATCTGTTCGTCTGAAGTATACACAAAAGGATTGGTTATTGAAGCCTTAAACGAAGCTGGTGCTGGGAGCAGGACTGAACTAGTCAAGCAATCTAAAGCCGACCTCACATCCAGAATGCTAGAACAGCCTGTCAACATTCCCACACCAAAACACCCACAACCACAACCAACCAAACCCAACTCCTCTACCCTCAAAACCAGTAGCCGATGAAGTACCCCAGAAGAGGAAAAGAAGGGTACTGAGGCTAGAAGAAGATGACGAAGATAATGATAAAGATGAAGATAGGCTGCCACTCTCAGCTGTTATACAGTTGCCGAAGGCCACAAGTCACTCTCCAACAATTACTCGTGAAACTCAAAGACAAATTGTTAAAGTGAAGCTAGAAGAAGAAGAGCTTCACAAACAACATGATGAGGAATTGTTGAGGAGGGTTGACAAAGCATATGCTGCCACATCTTCAATCATCAACATGAAAAAGCATGCTCTCAGATTATACACTCTTAAACATACATTTCAATATCAAAAGGAGAGAGTGAGGATTTGGCCTGATCCCAGGGTGTCTCATAGGATTCACAAGAAAAACATACCACAGAGATACATTGGCCAAGTGAAGAAGATTGTAGATGAAGTGATCTCACTGGTCTTTGTAGTATCACCCTGGGAAATCCTAGATGACTTCAAGAAAGCCTATAAAGCCAACTTGACCCCACAAAAGATGCTGGAAAAGAAAATGGTGAAAAAGGGGTTAGTATATAAGAGGCTTGAGGAAGTTAGAAAGAATGAGCTCCAGTTGTTCTTAGAGGGTAATCACCCTGATGAATTTGCTTATAGAGTAATAACAACCGTGGAACTCAAAAATGGGAAACATGTCAAATACCTATCTGAATATTATGGGCCAAAATCACTTTTTGAAGGAGGAGCTGAAGAACTTACCATGGAGGAACAGATAACTTCCTTGAGGCCTATAAAAGGGAGTCATACAGACTCATTGTTCGGAAGTAGATCTCATGGATGGGGTAACAGCTCTGTGTCCAGTTCCCTAAGACAGAGTTCCCATTCATTCATTCTTTGCCAAACAGATCATTGAGACTTCTTCCCAGGCCTGTGCTTATATGGGTCACTTCTGAGCTGATCTAGAAGACAAAAATACCAAATCTTTCTGCCATAATAAGTGGGACATCTTCAATAAGTTTAGAGGTTTTGGCTGCATTGGTTCAGGGGGAGTTTGTTGGACCAAAAGAACCAATGAGCCTGATCAAAAAATCCTCTAAGTCCCACAGACATCACAACACATGCTGAAGACTTGATCAGCTGTTTGACAAAGTCTGAAGACTTCAACAGCTGAAGACTAAAGTACTGAAGACTTCAACAGCTGAAGACTAAAGTACTGAAGACTTCAACAGCTGAAGACCAAAGTCTGAAAATCAATAACTGAAGACTAAAGTACTGAAGACTTCAACAGCTGAAGACTAAAGTACTGAAGACTTCAATAGCGGAAGACCAAATTCTGAAGATCAACAACTGTAGAACAAAGTACTGAAGATCAACAGCTAAAGTACAAAGACTGAAGACATCAGCTGATGACAACAGCTGAAGTTCAAGTACAAGTACTGAAGCCTTCAGAATTTGTTACAAAAGCTGAAGAAGCATTCTTCAGTTGTTGTGATGGTTCCTTTCAGTAGTTTTCTTTTTGTTTCAGTATTTGTAAAACGACTGAAGAACATGTTCTTCAGTCGTTGTAGTTTCAGTAGTTGTAGTGATAGTTAACATTTAGTATTTTTGTAAGAAGATGTCAGCTATTTTGACATCTTTAGTAGTTGTGTTAGCTCTCAGTAGTTTGAATAATTCTCTTAGATGTCACTATCAAGTGACATCAGCAGACGTCACATCTCCTATGTAAGGAATGTTCCACCACGACATTCCTATATAAGGGATGATTTTCCTGATTGTAAGTGTGACATTTTGCCACCACGAAAGCGCGAATTGAATGAAATCTTTGATTTGCATAATTCTTTCTATAATGGTTTGTTCTTACTTTGAATATCAACTGTATTCTTGTGAATTGTCTAAATGCATTGTTTTATTTCCGCTGCAATACTCCCTAATCAATCAAACGTAGATCACTGATCCTAACAGTTATTGGATATATCACTGATGGTGTTCGGACGTGGAGTTAATCTGGTTTGATTAACATATGCCTCTTCTCTTGCTTCATCTCTCAAATTGTCTTGAAAAATGTGCATGCCGCTCTACAGGACCCATGCTCGATGGAGTCAATGCAATTGGAGCTTCAACAATTCAGAAAACTCAAAGTTTTGACCTTGGTTGACTTACCTCCCAACAAATGCCCAATTGGTACAAAATGGGTGTTCAAGAACAAACCTGATGATCGGGGTATAGTGGTGCATAACAAGTCTAGACCAGTTGTGCAGGGTTTTGCTCAACAATAAGGGATTGACTATATTGAAGTCTTCGCTCCAGTCACCCGTCTTGAAGCAATCATGATTTTTTTCGCTCATGCTGCTAATAAACAGTTCAAGGTCTATCAGATGGGTGTCAATGTGCTTTACTTTATGGAGACATTGATGAGGAGATATATGTGTGTCAACCACTGGGTTTGAGGATCTTGACTTCCCCAATAAAGTTTATAAGCATGACAAGTCTCTGTATGGTCTTCATCAGGCACCTAGGATCTGGTATGAGACACTGACTCAGTATCTCTTAAGTAATGGTTCTCTCGTGGGGCCATCGATATGACTCTTTTCAAAAAGGAAGTGAATGGTGAAGTACTGTTTGTCCAAGTTTATGTCGATGATATATTTTTGGCTCCACCAATTCACTGTTATATCGGGAGTTCGAAGAAGTGATGCGTAATCGTTTTGAAATGAGTATGATGGGAGAAATGTGTTATTTTCTTTGATTACAAGTAGAACAAAAGGATGAAGGCATTGTAATTCATGAGGAAAAGTATGTTAAAGAAATCTTGAAGAAATTCAAGATGGATGACGCTTCTCCTGAAATGACTCCTTTACTGCTCAGACATGTCTCACTCCTGATGTGAACAGGAAATCTGTTGATCCTCATCTCTATAGATCTATGATTCTTTCTCTCATGTATCTTACGGCAAGTCGAATGATATCACTTTTGCTATTGGATATTGTGCTTGATATCAGTCGGCCCCAAAGGAGTCTCATGAGAAAGCTGTCAAGAGAATTTTTTGTTATCTCAAAGGCTCATCTCGTTTAGGTCTATGGTATCCATATGGAGGGAATTTTGATTTACATGCTTTTTCTGACAGTGATTTTAAAGGTTGCAAGTAAAACAGAAAATCAGTGTTTGGAGGGTGTCAATACCTAGGTAATTATTTGGTGTCTTGGCAGAGAAAGAAACAGACCACTTGTAAGGCCCTGTTCCCGGAGACCTCATAGTTGGTCATTCACAGCATTAAATGCATTAAACATTATAAATTTTACAAGCTTAAGCAGCGGAATTATTTTAGCAAAAGCCATTCATTTCATTAAAAACACAGTTGTTGAGCAATACACTATTGTTTAACCGAATACAAAAGGATTGTTTAATTGCATTACAAAACAACAACAATAAGAAGTATGAATGGATGTCAGTCTTTCCCTGCCGAGTAGCTTCACCCTCGTGCCATCCTCAACAATATTTACCTGTCAACTGAAAATGTATAAAAGTCAGCGTTGTTGAGTGAGTTCTAGATTTAAAAGTAATAAAATACTTTCTGTAAGGTATACATATGAAAATACTCTTTTTATGAAAACTTCATCTCTTTATACGTGAGCACGCGTTAACTATACAATCAGATAATGCTTTTCTCTTTACTGTATACCTTGTTTATTCTGTACTCTTTTATCTTATCTTTCACTATCTATGTGGACCAATGAGCAATGCCCTAAACTATATGCGCGGGGGAAATGGTGCTGGGCCCTCTGTTCCCACAAGGGGCTCTAAATATTGTATACAAGGCTAGCCCAGTCACCTAGGGTACGCTGCAAAGGTCCGCCAATCTCACTTGACTGGCCCCGTGTGCGTCATAGGGTAGCTAACCCACATCACAGTTGAGCTAACAACAACATGGTCGTCCACCTCCTATAAGCTTGCAAGACTTGTTAAAATTTTAAATTAAGTTCCACTTCTCTTCTTAATTGCCCTTTCACTTTATTATTAGTAATACTTTATGTTACGATAATAAACACACCACGTAAAGTTACACATTAGTAATAATAATATAATAATAATAATAATAATAATAAAGGAACAGTTATAAGGCAATCATAATAATGCATGAAACCAAGCATTAATAAGCCCAGTCAAACCTCGGTCAAAACCCTAAAGGCACAGACTCCCAAAAATTTCATAATAAATTCTAAGTGTTAGGCACATCGATACTATTTGGGCGCATGAGCCTGTTTAGGCGCTTCATCACTATGCAAGCGCATCAGCCAACACTTAACTGCTTTAATACTTAGGCGCATGAACCATTCAAACGCATGGACACTATTCGAGCGTATGGTCCATTCGGCCGCATGGACACTTAGGCGAGGCGCATGGGCTATTCAGGCGTATGGAAACTTAGGCGCATGGGCTATTAGGGCGTATGGACACTATTGGGGTGCATGGCCCTACACTTAGTCGTCTAACTAATATTCTAGGCGCATGGACCACTGTTCAGGCGCATGAATTACACTTAACATTCTAAGGCATTTCCAGCCACATGGTGTTGCACCCTGAAAGGATCATACATGCCAACTCAATGGGTGATTTGATGATTGTTCAGTTGGAATCCCACAAGTCCAAGATGCAATGCGGATGAAGATCTGCAAGAAAAATAACAAGTGTCATCTTCCGCATTAGTCAATGCGGAAGAAAAAAATCTGATGCGGACAAGTGTTTACTCTTCCGCATTAACTGATGTAATAGGTCAGGGGTAGTTTAGTCATTTTGTAAAGGCATCTTGTCTTGTCTATAAATAGAATAGTTAACCTTGTACTGAGGTGACGGTTGATAGAGAGAGGATTTTTGTTGTAATTATTCTCTATAATTTGTCAACTTTCATATCAATACAAATAGCATTTATGAGTAATTTTCTTGCTTGAATGTTCTCTGATTGTTTGTTTCCGCCACTCAATGATTGACTTGATTATCATTTTCGATTCTCAGTAAGAATATCAGTCTTACTCAAACCTAGTCAATTGGTATAAGAGCTTTGGCTCTCGATTCTCTTTCAGATCTACGCACAGACTGAATAGAACTCGATTGATCTGATAATCAAGTTGCTAGTAGTAGATATTATCATCTCTACTTAGCAAACAGCAAGAATACTCCTGTCAAACAGCAAGAACACTCATTCTGAACCTCAACAAAACTGCTTGAACAAGTCGGACTCATAAAACAAAATCAATCTTAAAATCAACTAAATCTATACTTACACAAATCAACATGGATTCTAACAGTTACTCTGAATTAGGTCATACACCTAAACCTCCCATGCTTAAACACAAATTTTAGTTTAAACAATGGAGAATACGGTTTAGAAATTATATCACAGGTGTAGATCCTGACTTTTGGATCTCAATATGTAAGGGTCCACATATTCCTGTTACTTTATCAACAGCTCAAGCTGGACTGTACAAGACTGCTAGAATACCAATTGAAGACTTAAATCTGGATGAAGATGACTATAAGAAAATCAAAATTGATCTTAAAGCATACTCTATTTTGACTCAAGCACTCAAAATAGATGTGCTGAAAAGATTGGAAAAATATGGAACTGCTAAAGCTATTTGGGATGCTCTCAAAATTATGTGTGAAGGTAGCATGAAGTTGCTAAAATTAACAAAGACAAGCTGGTCAATCAGTATGAAACCTTCCATCACACAAAAGGAGAATCCATATCAAAACAACTACACAGATTTGTACAGTTGGTCAATGACTTGGAAATTATGGGTGTTTCATACAAAATTAAAGAACTCAACAAGAAAATTCTTCACAGTCTACCTGAAAGCTGGAAGCAAAATGTCACAATGTTGAAAAATACTCTTGATCTTGAGAGTACCACTCTAGACATTATGATAGCAAAGATTGAGGCTTTGGAACTTGATGAACGAAGCAGAAATATGAGTGGGCCAAGAGTGACTGAAGCCTACAAATTCCCTTCAGAATCACATTCTGCTGAAAATGCTTTCATCACAGAGGAAGATGACTTCATCTCATCAAGAGATCAAATGAACAATACTGGGT
The DNA here is from genome assembly GCA_025506515.1 of Flaveria trinervia. Lineage (NCBI taxonomy): Eukaryota > Viridiplantae > Streptophyta > Magnoliopsida > Asterales > Asteraceae > Flaveria > Flaveria trinervia. The sequence continues at coordinate 31,591,783 of CM046446.1, forward strand.
TCATTGCATCTCCACCATTCAATCACCATTCAACTTCAGCACAAGCACCAAAAGTCTCCACTGCACCTCCAATCTCTCCAAAAGACTTAAAATCAGAAGAGCAAAAGGCAACCTACAATGCCTTTGTTGCAAGTTTTGAAGCATATCTTGGGGGAAGACTCACTTCTGCCATTTAATACAGGAAGATTTAGAAGAATTAGATCCTGATGATGTTGACGAGATGGATCTACAGTGGCAAATGGCAATGATTGCCATGAGAGCAAAGAAATTCTTCAGAAAAGGAAGAAAATTGAGCCTGAATGAGAACACAAAGCTTGGATATGACAAATCCAAGGTAAAATGCTTCAACTGTAGCATGACTGGCCATTTCTCAAGAGAGTGCAATGCTCCTAAAAGAACCAACCATTCAAGGAACTCTCCTGGTCAATCATCCTCATAGCCAATTCAAGCTATCACTTAAACAATCAACAACAGCAGTACCATCCTTCTCATCATCAATAAACATACCAGAATCAACCACAGCTGACAAATCAAGCCCATGCAAGCAGTCAGCCTTCTTCCAGTGCCCTTGTGATCAAACAAGATGGGGTATATGACTAGAGTGTGTATGCTGAGGAAGTCAAGCCTCAATTCCAGAATCATGCTCTCATGGCTCATATCAATGATGGACCATCTGTAATGCGTAATGAGGTAAAAACTAACCTTTGTAGTGAGAAATGCATAAATGAATTACAAGAGTATAGGGAACACAATCATAAACTGGTAGATAAAATTAAAGAAGAAAAGGTGAAGTCAGAAATGATGAAGAGAGAACTAAAAAGTTTTGAAATCAAAATCAAATCTCTCATTTCTGACATAGAAAAATTGCATGGTGAGAAATACAATCTTGCAGCTGAAAATGAGCTACTTACTGAAAAGTTAGCTCAAGCTAAAGCTCAACAATTTATGACTAAAGTGAAACTTGAAAAGTTTCAAATGTCTTCAGTCAAGCTGCAAGAAATGCTGGATTCACAAAAGGATCCAAAGGACATGTCAGGGATTGGGTACAATTCATGTCCACCACCATACAATGACAATTACACTGTCATGCCTGACTCCGTATCACTCTCTAATCAATTGAACCTAAAATTATGAACCTAAATCAGTAGTGAAACAAGTGACAAATCCTCAAAACAAACTGATGTTTATTTTGAAACCAATGAGGACAAAATCAAGTTAGGACACCCAATCAAAATCAAAGAGTGTTCTGACAAGACAGTGATTGTCAAAAAACCATCAAGCCCTGTAAAAGCAATTGTACCTTTTATAAAATTCATACCATCTGTTTTACATGGGAAAAAGAAATATGTCAAAACAGTGAAATCCACTACTGAGAGTAGTTCTGATAATGAGATTGTATCTCCATAGAATTCAAGCAAATTAGAAAAGGTTTCACTCAAAAAGAAACCAACTGTAAAACTAAGTTCAACACATAAAACTTCATTAGACCCTCAGTCATCAAAATTAAGGCAGGGAGTTGGGTTTGATATCTGTAACAAAGAACATGTTGACCAGTTTGAGAAAGAGGTGAGAAGTAGGTTGAAGAAACAGAAACAACCCAGACAACTGAATAAGAGTAGTATTGTGAAACAATCTACAAAAAGGGCTGATTCTGATTCATCACTTAAAGAAAAGAAAGTGACTCATCAAAAGAAAGTATCAGTTGAGTCACTCAAAGAAAAATCTGATTCGAGAAACAAACAAATGTATTGTGATATTTGTGACATGTTCAATCACAAGACAGATAAATGCTTTTTCAACCAATATTGTTCTATTTGTGATATGAACAATCACTCCACCAAAAATTTCTATTTCAACAAGTATTGTTCAATCTGTTACATGAACAATCACAATACATCTGATTGTTACTTCAATCAGAAGGGGTTGAGAATTCCACAACACAAGCCCATCTCAAAAACATCTAATGTGATGCATTCTGTCAAACCTCATCTTCATAATACTCAATCTAGGACTCCTAGATCAACAAATGACAGAAATAACTCAAAGGATTTCAGAAGGGTCAAAGAAATCATCTCACAATGAAACACAAACTTGACCTTCCTAAGCAAAAACCAACTTTTGATAATGAAACTCGGGCTAAATGTTTACAAAGAAATAGAGACCAACGATTTCATTATTCATCTGAATCCTAAGTAGATGTAGATGAGATGACTCGGCCAATTCATTACCAAAAATCTCCCAAATCACCTTCATCTAAATCACCATTCAGAGGGAAATACCACGAGGTGACTATCATGAATAGGAACGGGAAACCCAAGACCATCATGGCTTGGGTTCCTTATTCTAATTAGTTCTTTTTGTTTGTAGGTTCATCCACACAGGTCTAATGGCCTATGGTATGTAGACAGTGGATGCTCCCGACACATGACTGGAGATCGTTCCCTCCTTCATGAGTTCAACTACATACAAGGAACTATTGTGGCATTCGGTGGAGATTCAGAAGGTGACAGGATTACAGGAGAAGGATCTGTGACAAATGGGATACTAAGCTTTGACAGAGTGAATTACTGTGAACAACTGAATTTCAATCTGCTAAGCGTATCTCAGATCTGCGACAAAAAATATTCCACTCACTTTATAGACACTCACTGCTACATTCTGAAACCTAGATTTCAGATTCCTGAAGAATGGGTTGTCTTAAAGACTCCGAGGAAGAATAATACATATGTCTTAAACCTGTGTTCTGCGTCACCTAAGGGAGAAACATGTCTTTTGTCTAAAGCATCATTTGATGAGTCAGAGCTTTGGCATAGACATTTGGGGCACACTAACTTTAAAAATATGAACAAGTTAGTCAAAGGAAACCATGTAATTGGTCTTCCTCAAAAGGAATTCAATTTTATTGATCAATGCTCAGTGTGCCTCAAAGGAAAACAACATAAATCGTCTCACAAAACCAAGCTGGTGAACACTAACAATACTCCATTGAAGTTACTTCACATGGATCTGTTTGGACCAACTCATGTAATGAGTATGGGAAAGAAACAATATTGTTTAGTGATCACTGATGACTTTTCTCGATTCACATGGGTGTTCTTCCAACTTCATAAAAATGAAGCATCCCAAATCATTCAAGAATTTATCATTAAAATTGAAAATCAACTTGATCTCAAAGTCAAAATAATGAGAAGTGGTAATGGTACAGAGTTCAAAAATGAAAATATGAGTTCCTTTTGTGCAACCAAAGGCATTGCTCATCAATTCAGTGCAGCTAGAACTCCACAAAATGGGGTAGCTGAAAGGCGAAATAGAACACTGATTGAAGCAGCACGAACTATGCTAGCCGATGCTAAACTGCCAATCACCTTCTGGGCTGAAGCAGTTAACACATCGTGCTTTGTGCAAAATTGAACTTTGATTGTTAAAGAAAGTAACATGACACCTTATGAACTGATATTTCAAAGGAAACCATCTATTGGATTCTTCAAATCATTTGGTTGTCCAGTCTCAATATTAAACACTGGTAATCATTTGCGAAAATTTTCATCTAAGTCTGTTGAAGGATTTTTTGTAGGTTATTCTTCCGTCTCAAAGGCTTATAGAGTGTTCAATCCTAGACTGAACATTATTGATGAATCCACAAATGTTCAATTCAAGGAAAATTTGTTTCCCAAATCTACAAATGGTCCTGATTGGTTGTTTGATATTGGCACTTTTACTAAATCATTTGACCAATTTCACTTGTCTGATGCAGGAAATATGCATTCAGGTGATACTTCATCAACTGTATAAAGAAGAGAAAATTATCCATTAATTCCACTTACATCTGATGAACATATGAATGAAGATGTTCCTCTTCAAGCTGATCCCATCAGACACTTGTCATAAAACCTTATTGTTTCTTCTGACAAAGGTCCCAGCCTAGTACCATCTCACTCAGATGACTTGTCACATGAGATCAGAAATCAAAAACAGGCTTCTGATCCGGAAGAAACTGAAGGTACTTCAAATGATGCAAGCAACCTTAGTGCTGATAAAGATGTAGCAGTTACTGAAATAGAAATTGACAATCTTCATAATTCAATAACAATACAAGACGATTGTGCCTCTGACCATAATGAACTGAATGTCTCCAATCTTGATGTAACTATTGCTGGTGACATCATTCCCACCACAAGAATACACAAGAATCATCCAGTTGAAACCATTATTGGTGATCTTAATGAGAGGGTGATAAGAAGCAAGTCAAGTATTGCAAACATCTATTTTTTCTCATGCTTTCTATGTCTAACAATACCCAAAAACAACAAAGAGGCACTTCAAGACAATAGTTGGATTGAAGCAATGCAGGAAGAATTGCTCCAATTCAAGAAACAAGAAGTATGGAAGCTGGTAGATCTTCCCGAAGGACAATACCCTATCGGTACCGGATGGCTGTACAGGAACAAGACTGATGATAGAGGGATAGTCATCAGAAATAAAGCAAGACTAGTGGCACAGGGATCACTCAGGAAGAAGGAATTGACTACGATGAGGTGTTTGCTCCTGTTGCTAGACTATAAGCAATCAGAATCTTTCTCGCATATTTTGCATCCATGAAATTTACTGTTTATCAAATGGATGTAAAGTGTGCCTTCTTGTACGGAAAGATTGCTGAAGAAATCTATGTAAGTCAACCACCTGGCTTTGAAGATCTAGATTTCCCTCATAGAGTGTACAAGCTTGACAAAGCTCTGTATGGTCTTCATCAAGCTCCAAGAAAGTGGTATGAGACTATATCATCCTTTCTTCTTGAACATGGGTATGAAAGAGGAAAGATTGATCAAACTCTCTTCAAAAGAATAAGAGGAAAAGAGACATGCTGTTAGTCCAGATCTACGTGGATGACATTATATTTGGCTAGACAAACAAACAACTTTGCAAATAATTTGAAGATCTTATTCATTCAAAGTTTCAAATGAGTGCTATGGGGGAACTCACATTTTTTTTGGGGGTGGAAGTCCAACAAACAGCAGATGGAATCTTCATCAATCAATCAAAATATGTAGAAACCATGCTGAAGAAATTCCACTTTGATGACTGTCAGTCTATCAGAACTCCTGTAGATACTAAAGTGAAGATTGGACCTGACCCTGAAGGTAAATTAGTGGATCAAACTCACTATCGATCAATGATAGGTTCACTTATGTATCTAACAGCCAGTAGACCTGACATTATGTTTGGTGTTTGTGTGTGTGCTAGAAATCAAGCTGATCCAAAAGAATCACATATGAACGCAGTCAAGAGGATATTTAGATATCTGAAGGGCAAACCAGCTCTCGGATTATGGTATCCAAAAGAAGGAGAATTTAATCTCTATGCCTACACAGACAGTGATTATGGAGGATGCAACTTCAACTGAAAATCCACTTCTGGCGGTTGTCAATTTCTTGGTCCCAGACTAGTATCCTGGCAATGCAAGAAGCAGACAAATGTGTCTGTATCCACAGCCGAAGCTGAGTATATTGCTTCTTCAGCATGTTGCTCTCAAGTTCTCTGGATTCAAAACCAGATGCTTGATCATGGTTTTAACTTTATGCATACACCAATTTCTATTGACAACACAGTTGCTGTCTTTATAACTAATAATCCAGTTCAGCACTCAAAAACAAAACATATTGAAATTAGATATCATTTTTTGAGAGACTGTGCTAAAAAGGGTTTAATCAAATTGATTCAAGTACCAACAGAAAATCAATTAGGTGATTTGTTTACCAAGGCATTTGAACCTAGTATGTTTGAATTTCCAGTTCAGTCAATTGTCATGATTAACCTTGATTAAAAACTATGAAAAACACCAAAAACTATTTAAAACATTAGAAAAACCACAAAAAGAAATTAAGTCTTATGATGAAAAGAATCTAGGGAAATGATATAATTACAATCGTTATATCATTCACTGTGCTTAATTTTAAAATGTAAAAGACTGAAATGACTTACCAAATATGTTGGTAGGCTCAACTTGGAAGAAAAGATACATGTAGTGATGAATTAAAGACATATTCAATTGTGAAACACTGATCACAAAGTACAGGTATGTATTGGCTTATCTGAATGCATGTGTGTGCTCTAACCTAAACACACCAGGTAATGATACTTTATGAATCTCTTTCACCACATCATGTTTCATCTTTGTTTTGATGAGCAAAGACCTGATGAAACTTGCACATAGTGCAGATGTCATGATCCAAAAGATTCCCAATGTGGAACACATCCAAAATTGGATGAATCAACAAAGTAATACATTCCAAGTGAATGAACAAAAGAATCCTATCATGGATCACCTTCCAAAGTGAAGTGAAAAGAATCCCAATGAGGATCAACATGAAAAAGGATCAAATTAAAAGAATCCCGATGAGGATCAGTGAACATGAGATTTCATGACTTAAGTAACCTGGTAAGAAAAGTTGTGAAAAAATTCTACCATGCATTGTATAAGGAGGGTTGATCATTTCATGCTTATGTGTGTGAGGTACACATTGAATAATAAATCAACCAAAACATGATAAAAGTCATTTGCATCAAAATATCAACCAGGTATGAGTTTAAGAGGACAAACATACCTTCAATCTTCAAGTTCATAATCATATCCATTTAATCATAAAGGATGCACATGTGTAATGTAAGATTGATATGATCCCTACAACGAGATTTTATCTTCATTAGTAATATTAATCAAAATAGCATTCAAAACTTTTAAAATCTTTAAAGTTTCTCTCCAAATATGGACATAAACTTTAGGGGGAGTAATTTAAAATTTTTGAGTAAGTTCAAATTTTAGTTTATCAACTCAATTTTGAAAAACAAAACAAAAGGAATTTTAGTTGGTGTTGTTGCAATAAGTCAACCATTATATCTCAGCTTATGTAGATTCTTAGAAGCATGATAAGCCCAAGATCTATCAAAATTGGGAAACTTGTATTAGTTGTAATATAAAAATCAATCCAAGCAAAAATTGACAACTCCAACAGCCAACTTCATAAGAAAAATCAATCAAGGACACCTCTTCATAAGATGAATATAATTCAATCATATTAACTTTTGATTAAGTTCAAAAGGTAATGCAGGTAAGTGCATTAGTTAATGCGGGTGAAGGTAACCCATGCATATAACTAATGCGGGTAACAACAATTTTTGAAGTGCAACTAATGCAGACAATGATTGACGCTACCGCATTAGTGTGTGAAGTGAATGTGAAGTTTACTCTACCGCATTTGATACAGTTAACAAATGCGTATGAACAAGTCTATCGCATTTGATACAGTGATGTTTGACTTGTCAACCGCATTTGTAGTTGTACACATGGAATTTGTTCTATCGCATTTGTTACTGTACATATTTGGATATGGTAAAACAAGTTTAACCGCATTTGTTACAATGTTATTCCGCATTTACTACAACCCAAATGCGGACAGCCAAAATTTCAAGTTTAACTTCTGCATTTGCAACAGTATACAATGCGGATAGCCAAAATTTCAAGTTTAACTTCCGTATCTGCAACAGTGCACAAATGCGGATATAATAAAATCAAGAAACAAAACCTCCGCATTTGTAAGAGTAGAGTAATGCGGACAATCAATGAAAATTAGCCTTCCGCATTAGCTACAGCCACAAATGCGGATGACCAAAAGTAGTCAAATGCGGACTGTCAATGTCAAAAGTTCGTCTTCTGCATCTGCTACATTTAACAAATGCGGATCACCAAAATCAAACAAATTGACCTTCAGCATTTGCTATAGTGTTGACTGTATCTGCTTGTAAACTTGTAAATTTTTTCAAATTGTATTATTTGACTATTTAAAGGAATTCAAACAGGTCATTTAATACTTTTCAAATTTGAGAGAACTTATAGTAAGACGAGCGCAAAACTACAGTACACCACCATCAATCATCATCATCATCACAAACATTCAATGATATGGTTATGTTTCATCTTTAAACATTCTTGTCATCGAATCAGAACAGCAGTCGTTTCGAAGATAAGGTATAACTTCAACGGATTTTGAAACCAAAACCTAAGTCTCGAACTGTTACCCTAAATCGAACGATGAACCAGAAAATTATTGAAGATCACCAAAATCAAACTCATTATGTGATGTAATACACATTTTCGATGTCAATAAACATGTAAATTGATAGGAATTCAACTAATATTGAAAACCATGATAACCATGTTTACTGAGAAAAACAAAGCAATGTGAAAAAGAAAAGTGTGAAACAAATCAAAGTCACATTAACAAATCAAAGAAAAATTAAAGTCAAAATTGTGAACTAACACACATGTCTCTTGTGCAGATTACATGGCAAACCTTACATGGAGCAAGCTCCATAACATCAGTGGTTATCTAAACCCTGATGTGCCTGAAGCAGAAGGTCTCACAGATATGATAAGATTCTATCTACCACAAGGGTAGCATATGCCATAACAGTAAGACCAACAATCTATGAGAATCCCATCAGGTCTTTCTGGGAATCAGCTGAAGTGGTTAAAGAAAATGGAGTGAAAACTCTAACTGGCAAGATCAACACTGAACTCACTCTGAGGATCACAGAAGAATCAGTTAGAAGATGTCTGCAATTCAATGATAATGCAGATGATCCTCTTGAATTGGATGATGAGGAGATAACCACATTTTTCTCTGAAATTGGTTATGAAGGGAGCTATGAAGCCAAATAGATAGTCAAAGGATTAGTGGATCTGCCTTGGAGATTCCTAATTCATATGTTCCAACATTGTTTGTCTAAAAGGAAAACAGGATGGAATGACATTCCAGTCCTCGCATCTTGTGCAATCTGTGCTCTCTGCACCAACAAAAGATTTAACATGTCCGTATATGTATTCAATGGCCTAATCTCGACATTCAAGAAGGGTTGAGATACAAGTTTCTAATGTACCCCAGATTATTCAATGTCTAATCAATGAATCATTTCATGACATTGTTAATGACGGACCAGTACTTAACATTCCTCATTATGATGCAAGATCCTATAAGTACATCAAGAAGAAGGACCCAAGGAACTTCTACAGTGGTGCCCCTTCACCCCTTCTTCCTTGGATGTTTCAACAAATACACCAAGCAGGTCAAGCACAACCACCTCCACAACTAATAGCACAACCACCTCCATAACCAATAGCTCAACCATCACCAATACCATCACCAATACCATCACCACTACCATCCCCAATAACATCACCAATGCCATCTCACCACAAATACCACAACCTTCTACACAACCATCTCTTCAAACATTACCTCAACCATCATCACTTCCATCACCACAACAAACACCACCAATGACCACTCAACCTATATCACCACATCATCAATCTCTAATATCATCACACCAACCACCTATTCCTCCTTACCAACCTTTACCATCATCATTTGATCACCCTGCTGAACCAGAAGGATCAACAAGTGCATCTAAATCATCCAAATCAGCTTTTGATGAGGAGGATCACCATGATCAAACCAAAGCTGTGAAAGAACTTCTGAGGCTGCTCCTTCTGAGAGCTATGCTGAATTAAACATCAATAGGCCTGATGAAAAAGACGAATTAATAACTGAGTTGTTACTCAAAGTAGAAAGGATGGAAAGAACATTAAACAAGAGAGCAGGAATTATAAATGACAAAATCCTGGAACTTGATGAGAAAGAAGGTGAATCGAAAGATCTTAAAGAAAAATATGCAGTTGAAAGAATGGAACAAGCCAAAGAGATTGAAATTTAAAAGCTGCACTGAAACACTCAAAAGAAGAAGTGAGTGGGCATATAGATACTCTTGAAATACAAACTATTGCCATGGAGGAACAAGAAAACATCATAGAGGAACAAGCTGATATCATCTCTAAACTAGAAAAGGAATTGAGAGCAAGAACAAAAGAATATCCGAGCTTGAAATGATGATTAAAACTGATGTGAAGGATGATGATGAGAAAGAAGAACAAAAGAATGATGATGAGAATGAAGAACAAGTGGATGATGAAAGTCAAACTGAGATCAAAGACCAGAGCCTAGACATGGTAGTGTATTCTGGGAACACTGGTCATTCAGACTCAGAAAAGGCTGAATTTGAAGAACTCTTCAGTGCTTTGGATAGTTTTGCTTCTGAATAATTCAACATTGATGATGATTTCTGGGAATTCATAAACAATCAAAGAACTGAGGCGGAGCCTATTGTATTTATTCCCAAATCATCAGTGCCATTGGAAAATGAATTAACTCTGCAAATTGTCTCTGCCGTATCATTAACTAAAGAACAAAAAGATTAACTAAAAGAAAGATATGAACAAGAAAGGAAAGAAGAAATGTACTGAACAAAGTGAAATGAAGGATCAAGAGCCAAGTACACCTGAAAAGGTCCCTGAACCAGAAGAAACTGAAACCTCTAGCCCTCAACTTCAAACTTACTCATGAAAAAGGAAGTATCCGGCTGAAAAAGCTAAAGGCAAGAGACCAATAACTGAAGAAGAACCATCAAAGAAACAAAAAGATGAGCCAAGAAGTCTAGCAGCAATTGCTGAATTTTTGGAAGAACATGAGCAGACAGAAGCTCAGTTGAAACAGTTGGCCAGAGCAATTGACTTAGAAGAAGGAGAAATTGCTAATGAAGATGAAGTTAAAAAGGATGTTCTCATGGAGAGTCCTATTAGATTAGAACATGAGTAGAATATGTGGTAACCAAAGCTCAAACTGATGACTTGATGATTAAAGCCATGTTTTTGATCAATCAACGCTATGATCCTGATGAAGTGTTTGCAATGACTTATGAGAAAATGAAAGAGGAGGAAGAGAAGTGACAAAGGACACTCCAAAAACACAAGACTCATCCTTGAAGAAACTCACAAGATATGAAATTCCACTGCCAAGAAAGGGTCCTCTACAAAAACTGTCACAAATGAAGAAATCAACCTCATCCTATGAATCATTATTTCATGATCCTTATAAAATGTCTGATAAGGAAATGAAGGAATATCTCTCAAGTCAGGGATTCACAAAAAGAAAAATTGCCAACATGAAGACAAATTCTTTAAGGGCTACAACACTTCAATTGATAAATGAAAAGAAAGATAAACTCAAGAAACTAGAAGAAGAATTGACAAAGACCAAACCCAGAAACAGAATGTCAGCTGAAGATATGTTGTTAAACATAAAAGACCAAGAACTACTTGCCCAGTACTCCATAAATACCCTGAATGGCTTGCAGAACCATCTCAGTTGAAGCTGCAAGAAGGACTGACCACTGCTGAACTGATAAGAGGGGTGTCTACTCCCAAGGGGAAGATAGATCAGAAGATAATAGCATGGAAGTATGATAGAACATGGAACATGTTCATGGTGAAGAGAATCTCAGGGCTAGTACAATTCTTTACAGAGTACTCAGCTCTAGTAAATGCCGTTGAGATTCATGTTTTAAAGGAGCTAGCTCAACTTGAACTGATCAATCATGCAGCTATGTTCAGGGGATATGAATTTGAGAATATACTTTAGATGTTCAAAAGGACAAACAACTTCAATTCATTAAAGACAATTTGCTTAAGAAAAGATAAAACTTTTGTCAATCCCCTAGATAAGAAGAAAAAGGTGGAAGCAGAAGAAATATTATTCCCTGAGTTGAAGGTAAAGCCAACTGAGTCATTAAAGAGGAAATTAGTGTATGGTATTCATTCCTCCACTCCCATATCAAATGTGTACTATGATGAGAAAACCTATGAGCTGGTGATAGAAACGAAGTGGGGAGGAAAAGAAGGAGCTAACATCAGACTTTTTAGTGGATATGAAGTAAGACTACTCGATGAATCATACATTCACTACATTCATACCAGGCACTTCAGGGAATTAAACAACAAATTGGGTGAACAAGACATGCACTTCTTTTTGAAATGCATCAAGCTGTTGAAACTGGCCTATGATAGAATAAAGATTAAAAGAGACAAAAGAAAGAAGAAGAAAACACCACTGCAACTTGAAAACATTGTTAAGCTTGAAGTGGATGTGGGAGGGAGTTTATTGATTCATAGAGATGGTCTTTCAGCAATCTCCATATGGGAACCAATTTCTCTGAAAAAGTTACCAATGGAAGCCATCTACAACATGAGCAGAATGAAAATACATGTGCTGAGTAGAGACAGGATGTCAGAAGCAACTGATTTTGTAAATATGATCAAGGCCATTCTAGATCCCACCAAAGCAGCACTCATACTACCTCCTGAACACCAAGCTAAATCTTCACAACATCAATCACCTCCTAAACATTGAGGAAAACTATGTTGTATAATCCTTAGGGGGAGTATTGTTGCACCCTAAAAGGATCATACATGCAACTCAATGGGTGAATCCCACAAGTCCAAGATGCAACGCGGATGAAGATCTACAAGAAAAATAACAAGTGTCATCCTCCGCATTAGTCAATACGGAAGACAAAAATCTGATGCGGACAAGTGTTTACTCTTCCGCATTAACTGATGCGGAAGACATAATACTTATGCTGAAGAAGTTACTCTTCGGCATCGACTAATGCGGAAGAACAATAGATGATGCGGACAAGACTTTGATCATCCGCATTGACAAATGCGGATGACCAACCAAATGCGCACAAGTATTTGTTCATCCGCATTAACCAATGCGGATGACCAACTTACTAATGCTGATCATCAAGTGGAAATGTTTATCAAGATTAACTCATCCGCATTTGTCAATGTGGATGAACAAGCAGAGATGCGGATCAAGACTTAGACTAGTTTCTAATGTAATAGGTCAGGGGTAGTTTAGTCATTTTGTAAAGGCATCTTGTCTTGTCTATAAATAGAATAGTTAACCTCGTACTGAGGTGACGGTTGATAGAGAGAGGATTTTTGTTGTAATTATTCTCTATAATTTGTCAACTTTCATATATCAATACAAATAGCATTTATGAGTAATTTTCTTGCTTGAATGTTCTCTGATTGTTTGTTTCCACTACACAATCATTGACTTGATTATCATATTCGATTCTCAGTAAGAATATCACTCTTACTCAAACCAGTCACATGGGCCTTACTTAGGCGCATGAACCTTCTGCTCAACATGTTTCTAGGATATTTCCGAATCCAAACATCAAGCTTATTTGTTCTAAGCTTAACAAGGCTATTCTAAACATGAACGACCTATGAACACCTAAGGAACATCATCAAACATGCATAATACATATGGGTATACATACATAAACATCATAAAATCGTTTAAATACATTTTCAGCCCAAAGAGGGTTTAAAACAAGTAAAACCGGGGTCTAGAAACTCACCTAATGCAACTTTGGGTGTTTCTTCCTTCTAACTTGTATGCAAATGAGTTCAAACACCTAGAAACCACCAAACACACACACACACGGACACACACAAACATATAAGCACATAACCAAGACAAAACCCAACACAAACACTTAAAAACTTCGAATTCTTACCTTGAATTCAACCTCTTCTTCTTCTTCTTCAAACCCTTAGTTTTCTGCTCTCACTCTCTCTAGAACCGAATGAAAAGTGATCTGAAAAGAGGGTGGGCGGCCATGCCCACCTTTACACCAACTTTTTGTACTTTGTTCCCCTTTTACATTTTTAACCCCTCAACTTGGGTTTATTGATGTTTCCTTCTTTTATTCTTCATTTCTTATCTTTCTTTTCGTTTTTTAAAGAATAACCGGGTGTTACACTACTGTCTCCCTTTCTACAGGAGAAGCAAAATACATTGATGCTTCTAGTTATTGTTCCTAAGTCCTTTAGATACAACACCAGATGATTGACTATAGAATTAATTTTCTCCACACGCCGTTGTTTTGTGACAACGAAGCTCCCATCGGGATCGCTAAAAATCCTATTCATTATTCCCAAACCAAGCACATTGAAACATGGATTCATACAATTCGTGATGCACAAGAAAAGGGTTTTATCGATATTATTCCTATTGATACGAAACATCAAAAGGTAGATCTTTTCACGAAAACTTTTGATAAACCTCGATTTTATGAGTTGATCTCTATGATAGGGTTAATATCCTTTTAAATCTCTTTTCTTTTCTTCTATTAATAATAATAATAATAATAAATAATATTAAAGAAAATAATATATAATAATAATAATTTTAATAATATTAACCTTTTAAAATAAAATTATGGTGGAGCAACTAAATAATCTGGGTGTTGATTTTGAAATGACGTGAAATGAGTTTATATCTTCTGGATATGTTCGTTTTTGCATGACTGGTACTTAAAATGAGAAATGATAGTAACTGATGGTGTTATCTGATTCACATCTTATTTTTAAGTGCATATAATGGTCAAACAAATAGATTCTTTAATGATATGCATGGTAGACTGTTGGACCAAAAGAACCAATGAGCTTGATCAGAAAAACCTCTAAGTCCCACAGGCATTACAACTGCTGAAGAAGATCACAACAGCTGAAGACATTAGCTGATTACAAGGTCTGAAGACAAAGTCTGAAGATAAGATCTGAAGATTTCTACTGAAGACAAAGTCTGAAAGTAAAGCACTGAAGACAAAGTCTGAAAGTGAAGTACTGAAGACAAAGTCTGAAGCTATCAGCTGAAGACAACGTCTAAAGTAAAAGTCTGAAGAACAAAGACTGAAGACAAAGACTGAAGACCAGAGTGATCAGTAGTTGTCACAACAGCTAAAGTTATTAACTTTAGTGGTTGTGATGGTTTTCCTTTTCAGTACTTGTAATTACCTTTTCAGTAGTTTATACTTCAGTAGTTTTTAGTTCAGTAGTTTTATGGTCTTGTACTTAGCATTCTCTAAGATGTGATGAGTTGTTGAGAACATTCTCAGTAGTTTGCATAGTTTCAGTTGTTTGTATAATTCTGTTAGATGTCACTATCAAGTGACATTAGCAGACATCACATTCCTTTTATAAGGAATGTTGACCTAATTGTAACGTGTGACATTCAGCCACCACGAAAGTATTTAAATGAAATATTCCTTTTGCAGAATTCTCTCTCTCTATAACTGTGTGCTTTTCTATTGAATATCAATTGAGTTCTTGCTAAATTGTCTAATTCATTGTTAGAATTCCGCTGCAATCTACTCTAATTGATCAAACTTAGATCACTGATCCTAACAAATAGTATCAGAGCTGGTTAATCATTGATCGATCTAACAATGATTATTGAAACTGCTATTTCGATATCTAAGTTTGATCGAATTAGTATATTTGCAAGAATTGGTTATAGAGATTGAATTTCTCTGCTTTCGGCTATTTGCTTTGAGATTTCTCTTTGTTCGTATTGAGTTTGTTGTGTTTTGTGCTAAATCGGTAAAAACATAATTGAATTTGATTGAATCTAAGAATGACTACTCCTTCTAATGACCCTCACAATACTGGTTCCTCAACCAAGCCTCCAATGCTGGTTAGGAATGAGTATAACATATGGCAACGAAGAATGCTCCATCACCTGTCTGTTAATAGTTCAGGTTGTTGGACATCTGTGGTACATGGTCCACATAAGCCTATGGTGAACAATCTGGAAACCAACCAAATGGTTTCGAAGAAGAAGGAACAATACTCAGATGAGGATCGAAAACTGTTTGAGATTGATGCTAAAGCACATGGAATTCTGGCCATGGCACAACCGAATGAAATCTATTCTGGGCTTATATATCATGAAATTGCTCATGACCTCTAGAATGCATTGAAAGAACAATTTGGTGGAACAGATGAAGTCTTAGCAAACAACAGAGAAATCCTTGCCGAACAATATGAGACATTCTCTCATAGGAAGGGTGAGACACTCACTCAACAGTTTGAGCATTTTTCCTGTTTGATCTCTGAGCTGAAAATGGTCAAACATGAATACACTAATAGCGATATGAACAACAGATTCCTCAGCTCACTACCTGAGAGATGGGATACATATACCATTGTCCTACGCTCCAGTGCAAATCTGGATAGCCTATATCTTACCCAACTCCATTTGAAACTGCTTACATTTGAAAGAGAGATAGAGCAGAAAAGGAAACTGGCATCATCATGAAAGCTCACTGATGACTTTGTACCAGGGAACACTGCCTTGGTTGGTCATGAGTCAGAATATGCTACATCTGAAAGCAATTATGATGAGCATTTTGATTTCTCTTCAAACAGTTCTGATCATGCATTTGTTAGTGTTGATAGTCAGTCCGGCTATAATAGTGACAATCTGTGCTTCATTATGGATGATTTGAAAGGTATTGCTGATGATGACCTAGAAGAGATGGATATTCTAAGCCAAATGGCCTTGATTAATATCAGATCTCAAAATTTCTACAAGAGAACTGGCAGGAAATTTTCAGGACTCTCTGGCAAAACCAAAGTTGGTTTTGACAAGACTAAGTTGAGGTGTCACAAATGCCACAGGCTTGGGCACTTTGCAAGAGAGTGTAGATCAACTGGATCTAACTCCTCTGCACCCTTTGTGACTGTTCCAAGCAATAGTTCACAAAACAAAGGGCAACATCCTGCTAGTTCTGGTCATCACTCACAACCTATATCTCCTGCATATTTTGTCCCTCAAGGTCTAATGCCATATCCATATCCCTGCTATTACATGCCACAGCCAAATCAAGTTCAAGTTCCTATTGCACAACAACCTCAAGCCTTACCTGAGCCTCAACCATCTCAACCATCTCAACCATCTCAATCACAACCTCATCACAGCTTCTTCACCCCTGGTGCTGTTGACTGGAGCAGTTTACCAGATGATCTTTCTGGTAATGATCAATTACTTGCTTGTGATGGTCAACACGATGGTGAACATCCTTTTGGGAATCTTGCTCTCATGGCCCTGGAGTCTACTGAGAGTTCATGCTCCAATGCATCTCCATCACAAGTAACCCAGGTATCCTCTGAGGCTAAGGCCAAGCTATGTTCTGAATCTTGCATAGCTGCATTTATCTCTATTAGAGAGGAAAATGTAGCTTTGTTAAATCAAAATCTTGAGCTTGAGCAAACCCTTTCCAAAAGAAAAGCTGAGTATGAGTCTGTCCTTAAAGAAAAAGATGATGAGATTTATAAGCTTAAATTCCAATTAAATGATGAAAAGGCTAAGCTAGAGGTCATTCTTGAGAACCACAGAGATCTCAAAGAAACACTTGCAGCTACCCAAGTTGAGTGTGACTATTGGGTATCATCCTGCAAGGGATTTGAAATGCTTCTCAGCAAGCAAACAGCTTCGAATGTGAAATTTGGAATAGGTTACAATCACATTGCACCACCTACAGATTTCACTCCAAAATCAATAGTAAAATCTGAAGGTGAAAGTAACTTCCAATCCACATCATCATGTGTATCATCCTCAAGTGATCACCCAAGCTCAGAAGATGAAATCAGTGTTGATACCTTAGCAAATCAATTGCCTGATGGGTTAACTACTAATAAGCACATGAAGCTGAGTACTTCAGATGTTGTCCCTCAAAGTACCTCAAGACTGAAGGGCAAGTCACAACATCTGAAAAGCATTTCAAATCAACTGAAATAAAAGGATTAACAACTACTGAGGAATCTATCATACGGTCTTTCAGGACGGATAGAGAACAGCTGAAGAACAAGTCTTCAGTTGTTACAGATCCTTCTGCACATAACATAAGTACTGTAAGGAGGAAAGTACTGAAGATCACACCTTCAGTAGTTTCCACTTCAGCAGTTGATCAATCAAAGATGAAGAATAAGCCATGTGAAATATGTGGTAAATTCAATCATCTTTCTGATGAATGTTGGTACAAAAAGGGTTCCAAACTCAACAGAGATAAGCTCATTAAAATTCAGATGGATGAAATGAAAAATGAATTTGAGACCAAGTTTGTACCACAGTCATCCCATATTGATAAACCCAAGGCTTCACCCAGTGATGCACCCAGAAGGAGGAGAAGGGTGTTGAGGGTAGAAGAAGAAGAAGAAGAGGATGAGAATGAAGATAGTCTGCCAATCTCTGATGTTCTCAAACTTAAAGCACCTGAGCCCAGAAGTCAACAGATGATCACACCTGACTTGCAAATGCAAATGGTGAAAGTGAAGATTGAAAAAGGAGAACAACAGAAGCAGCATGATGAGAAATTTCTCAAAGTGGTTGACAAGGACTTCCTCAGTCCTCATCCATTCAAGAAATGAAGAAACAAGCTCTAAGGCTGTACACTCTTAGGCATACATTCCAACATCAAAGAGAAAGAGTGAGGATTTGGCCAGACCCCAGGGTAAGTTCTAGAATTCATAAGAAGAACATACCAAGTAGATATCATGGCCAAGTGAAAAAGACTTTGAATGCTGCAATTATGTTGGCCATGGTAGTCTCACCCTGGGAGATTATAGAAGAATTCAAGAGAGCACACAACTCAAAGACAACCCCTAAATCTATAATTGAGAAAAAAATGATCAAGAAGGGGTTGTTATACAAGAGACTTGAAGATCTTCAAAAGAGTGAACTCCAGTTGTTGCTAGAAGGCTCTCATCCAGATGAATTCGCATACAGAGAGATCACAACTGTTGAGTTAAAAAATGGGAAGACAGTAAGATATCTGTCTGAATATTATGGCCGAGAGTTTTCTTTGAGGGAGAAGCAGAAGAACTCACCAAGGAGGAACAAGTTGTTCTCCTTGAGGCCTATGCAAGAGAGTCTTACAGACTCATTAATGGGAATTAGGTTTCATGGTTGGGACAAGACTTTGTGTCCAGTTTCCCCAAGACAGAGTTCCCTTCCATACATAGCCAATCAAAAGATCAGAAACCTTTTCCCGGCTTGTGCTTACATGATTACCTCTGAAGTTGATCAAGAGGGTGTTCCTGCCAAAGAATAAGTGGGATCATCAATAAACTTAGAGGTTTTGGCTGCATTGGTTCAGGGGGAGTTTGTTGGACCAAAAGAACCAATGAGCCTGATTAGAAAAACCTCTAAGTCCCATAGACATTACAACTGCTGAAGAAGATCACAACAGCTGAAGACATCAGCTGATTACAAGGTCTGAAGACAAAGTCTGAAGAAAAGATCTGAAGATTTCTACTGAAGACAAAGTCTAAAAGTAAAGTACTGAAGACAAAGTCTGAAAGTGAAGTACTGAAGACAAAGTCTGAAGCTATCACCTGAAGACAACGTCTGAAGTAAAAGTCTGAAGAACAAAGACTGAAGACAAAGACTGAAGACCGAGTGATGAGTAGTTGTCACAACAACTGAAGTTATTAACAACAACTAAAGTTATTAACTTCAGTAGTTGTGATGGTTTTCATTTGTAGTACTTGTAATTTACCTTTTCAGTAGTTTATAGTTTCAGTAGTTTTTAGTTTAGTAGTTTTATGGTCTTGTACTTAGCATTCTCTCAAATGGGATCAGTTGGTAAGAACATTCTCAGTAGTTTGCATAGTTTCAGTTGTTTGTATAATTCTGTTAGATGTCACTATCAAGTGACATCAGCAGACATCACATTCCATATATAAGGAATGTTGACCTAATTGTAACATGTGACATTCAGCCACCATGAATGTATTTAAATGAAATATTCCTTTTGTAGAATTCTCTCTCTCTCTATAACCGTGTGCTTTTCTATTGAATATCAATTGAGTTCTTGCTAAATTGTCTAATTCATTGTTCGAATTCCACTGCAATATACTCTAATTGATCAAACTTAGATCACTGATCCTAACATAGACTCGGCCTGAAAAATAAACTAAACAGAAGCATTTTGATTTAGATTAAATCTATGCTTAAGGTGTGTGGATTTTCACGATCATTTTGGCCTGCACGGAAACTGAGTCTTGACAAAAAGTAGATTTAGAATTGATCTTTGGCTCATGTCCTGTACATCTGTGTCTTGTACTTGTGCTAATCTCCACTGATGTATGGTGGTACTGACCTGGAGTGATGATCCCCTCTGCTGTAGGGTGGTACTAACCTGGAACTCTCATTGGCACATGATTAAATGGTCATCTCCTTTGTTATACGTGAGTATAGACCTAGAGCTCTCACCAATTTGATCTAAGTTGAATCAAATCATCTAGCGATGATTTCATATTTGAATGCAATACTCTGATAATAATCAATTGCACACTAATGCACATGCCTTGCTCTCAAAAAAATCGTTTCAAAATTCAAGAAATCCTAAGGTTGGGTGAGGGTTTTTGCCAAAATGATTGTGGGGTTCTAACATTCTAAAGCATTTAATCAAACCTTAACGAATCATCTGCTGCTTGTTGAAAATGATAGGGCTTGAGTTTAAGCAGACAAACATATCAGCAATCATTATTGGTTTGTTTAAGAATTTCAAAATCATTTAAGACTACGATTCGTTTCAGTCATCGGTATGATCTCATTGCTGGTCAGTGATCTAATCAATTTTGATCTTAGTTACATTTAAAAAAAGGGTGATGTCGGCGAAACTATATCTACGCTACTTCTTTCGCTTGACGAAATTGCAATTGCGCTCAGCTTTTTCATCCAATAAGATGTCTTGGGAAATTACAAACTTGCTAGCGAAACTGTTCTTTTATCTCGCAAAACTATTTGCTATTTATGTCATTTTGCGAAAATATAATCTCACACTTTCTAACATTCATATATTTTACACTCTTAGGGCTTTACCATGACCATCTCTACGAAATCGTGATATTGAGTTGTTGTTTATGATTGTTGGTTGGTTTCTATTCGCAAGTGAGTTTCGAACTCAGGACTTTCTTTTAATCTTGTTAATAATAACACATTTTCAGTTTATTTCATTGTGTCTCTTTGGTGTCTTCGCTGTTCATCCAGCGAAACTACTATTATCTGGCGAAACTAAACAAAAGTTCTTAATATTTCAGCGAAACTGTGAGGTTATTCTATCCAAGCGAACTTGACAGTTTCGCAGACCAAGCTTTAGTTTCACCCTCATGAATGGAAGTTCTTATAGTTTCGCCCAGTCGAAACTACCTTTCTATTTTAGTGAATCTGATATGTTTTAGCTAGCGAAACTACACTTTTGCCCGTCGAAACTATATCTCTTTCTGCGAAACTATACTTTCGACTAGCAAATTTATCTGTTTTATTTCATTCTTTTTTATATTTTTTATTAATTATTCTTTATACTTTTCTTAATTCTTTGAATTCATATTCATAATTTATTCTAATTTAACTTATTTGGCCTCTTTCTTAGGTTCAAATGACTAACTTAAAGTTCGATGAGAGGAATAACATCACTGCTATTCTGGATGATACACATCCTAAAGCTGCTGGGTTTAGAGACTGTATTAGATGGCTGCAAAGATCACCTATAGCTTATGCTGTATCTCATTCCACCACCATATATGGTCTTCATATCAGAGATTTTGGAGATCTGCTGAGTATGATACACGAGGAAATACACAAAGAATTACTACCAAAGTCTTAGATCATGAGGTCACCATTACTTCAGAGATTGATTGAAGTATTTTGAGGCTAGAGGAGGATTCTGGTGAAGAGATGTCTATGTCTGATTCAGAGGTATTCAAGGCATTCAAAAGCATGGGCTATGAGGGGCCAGCTTTTGGTTCCTGAAAGGAGATCAAGAAGTCATTTCTGTCCAATGAATGGAGATTTACTGCTCATGTCTTCATCATGTGTCTTGATCATGGTAAAGATGGATCAGACCGCCTAAATATTGACTTGGCAAAAGCGATGGTGTTGTGTTGCAGAGGAGAGAAGGTGAACATTGCTAAATTGATATTTGCCTGCATGGCTGAGAATGGGATGGCCTTGAAGAAGGATAAATGGCTGTTGTATACTCATTTTCTTCAATGATCTGATGACCTAATACCAAATGTACCAAGACATGGAGAGGTGAAAAGGCTAGTACAAATGAATCCCCGTTTCTTTGCTAACTGATGTTCTATTCGCCACGCTTTTAGTGGGAGATCACCCATCACTGGGAAAACATGTACCCTCCAGAGAGATGGAATTACATTAGATGGGTGGATGAATCTGAGAATAAAAGAGCTGAAGAAACCATGGCACAACAATGAGATGCAACAAAGAAGAGAAAGAGATATGCTAAGGAGAAAGATTATGAATTTGAAGAAGACATAAATGAAAGAGCTGAAGAGATAAGGATAGAGAAGGAAAAGAGATCAAAGAAGAAAGCTGATACAACAGATTCAGAGAGGCGAACTAAACATAGACATCAAGCATTCACTGAGAGGAGGGAAGAAAGAGGAAATCTAGATGAAGATATGATCCATAATCTTAACAGTTCTTTGGCAAATGAACTGAGTATGATAAAGACAAAGCTCACCAACCAAGAGATACGGGAGAAACAAAATATTAGATGATAGATAGAATGAAGAAGATGCTTTTGATCAAAACCGTCTGCTGAAGAAGTTGTTTAAAAAGATTGGCCAACTGAAAGCTGTAGCCGGCCTGCCTAATTAGCTAGCTCAATCTGAGTTAGATGATTTGACTGATGCATCAAAGTACCCATTCCTGAACATGGGTACTTCATCTAAGGTAGGAGAGGTCACGTCTGGTGCAACAGGTGATGATGTTGTAGATTGTGAAATAATAAATGAAGATGTGGGAAGGTAGAATGAAGAGGATATTTTGGAGGCTAGGTTTATAAACATGGGTCTTGATGTTGAGAAGGATTAGGCTAGAGAAGAAGTGGTAAGGGAGAAGTTGGTGTATCGAGATGGTGAGAAGGAAAAGAGTTTAGTTGATGAAGAAGAGGATGATGACAGCTTGTAGACTATGATTCTGAACCTGAGTTCTATGAAGTTGATGAGAGACCGTTGATCTATGTAGCTAAGAAAGGAGAGCTTGATGAGGATGTATTTGAAATGGATAAAGATGAGTGGTTTGTTAAGTAGAAAGAGGCTGAAGAACTGACTCCCCTATTCCAACATATAGAAGGGTTTAGTAGGAAAGAGGCTGATAAGCGGATCATAAGTTGGTGCTATAACCCCAGCCTTAAAATGTTAATGATAAAAAGAAGAGGGTTGGAATCAGTTACTTGCATAAAAGGAAGGCTTTCAAGACATTTCCTAAATCGGATATAAGGAAACCGACAACTTTGCCATTACTGAAGGCAAATATGAGTGAACGAGCCTCTTTACTAGAGAAAGAAATTCAGAATGGGTGAAATAATAATATTTAGTATTTTAGTTTTATGAAGGCTCAGAGGAAACATTCAAAAAGAGACAAGGATTGGGAGACTGGGAAGGGAAGAATTGTACTAAGGGTGAAACCCCAAGGACCGTAAACAGGGCCATATTAGCAGATCCACTTCCTCAACGATTACAGAGCTTTCAAATGTGGTTTTCTGACAATAATACGAGGAGGCAGTCATCAAGGTGAAAAATGGTGCTGAGATTAAAATCTTTGATCCAATGGAACTATTTAGTTTCTGTGATGAAGACCTGCTAGTACTTTGCAAGAATCATATCAAAGCAGGTGCAGGTGAGGAAACGAGGAAAGAAGCGAGTCTCTTTATGAATATAGCAAACATTAGAGGGGTGAGGGAAGAGGTGAAGAGTTTAGCCGAGAGAGTAAGGGCCCAAGATGACCTAACATGGATATACAAAATTTGGCCAAGCAGTTTGAG
The DNA here is from genome assembly GCA_025506515.1 of Flaveria trinervia. Taxonomy (NCBI): domain Eukaryota; kingdom Viridiplantae; phylum Streptophyta; class Magnoliopsida; order Asterales; family Asteraceae; genus Flaveria; species Flaveria trinervia. Next base: position 31,615,387 of record CM046446.1, read on the forward strand.
CGAGCAAGTGCTCATCCCGAAGGGGCTAGTGATGCAGGAGGAAACCATGGAGAATCATGTGCTGAAGCTGTCGAGGGAGTTGTTGCAGGAGATACTGAAGATTAATCTAAGGCAACAAAGGACACTGGAGCTGAAAAGACTAATCAAGGCGAGTGAAGGTGGTGAGTTCCAACCTAGGGGCAGTATTGAAAATCATGTATAGGTTGGACTCACCTTAGTTTAGATTATTTACTTTTTATTGTAATAGATCTTTTGTTAGTTTCTTTTTGTATGTATTTAGTTTTATGTAATATTGCAGTCTAGCAAAACTGTGAGCGAAACTATAATTTCGCTCACAGTCAGCTGATTCGTTAGCTCGGCGAAACTACTGTTTTTGCCGGGCGAACTATAGTTTCGGCGGTATAGTTTCGCTGACAGCGAAACTGTCTGCGAAATTATGACTGCTTTATATAGAATTGATCTTTTTCATTGTTTGGTAAGCTTCCGAAGTCAGTAAAACTTCCGAAGTATTGAAGATCAAGTCTAAACTTCCAAAGGTGGTGTGGAAGTTCAAGAAAGACCAAGTGACTGAAAGTTCTCCATCAACAACAGTAAAGGATCCTCAAAATATGACTATAGGATCAATTAATGTTTCATTACCTTCATATTCTTTTGATAAACCCAAGACAAGCAAGGCTTGGCTTTCCAAATGTAATTAATCATCTCTTTTGTGTACGAACAACTAAGACAAACAAGAATGTCTGGATCATTGATAGTGGTTGTTCTAGCCATATGACCAGCAATAGGTCATTACTCTAGAACTTTGAAAGAATTGATGGAGGGGATAATGGTGGTTTACATAGCTAGAAGTGGCAAGGCCACAAACGGTAAGCTCACATGAGAAGGTAAACTTTGTCAAGGAGCTTTGATACAATCTTTTCAGTGTATCTGAATTATGTGATTAGATTCATACCATGCTTTTTACTGAGTATGAGTGCATTGTTCTCAAGCCCAGGATGGTCATTTCTTATGAGCATATTCTACTCAGAGCCCCCAGGAAAGGGAACATGTACAAGATGGATTTGCAGAAAAATCTCCTTCACGAGAAGTTTCATGTTTTTTGTTTAAAGCAAATAGTAATGAGTCCTTCCCCTAGCATAAAATAATGTGCCATGTAAACTATAAGAACATGAATAAACTTGTTAAGAATATTTGGTAACTGAAATGCCAAACAAAGAGTTTACAAGTGATGACCATTGTGTTGCATACCTAAACAGAAAGCAACACAAGGTATCTCACAAGCAAAATGAAAGAAACTCCATCATGACTCCCCTACACGTTTACATATGGATCTCTTTGGCCCCGGTAGTGTAATGAATCTTGGAAGGGCCTCATACTGTTTAGTGATCACAAATGACTTTACACTTGCGTCTTCTTCCTTAGAACTAACGATGAGACTCCTGAGATTCTAAAGAATTTCATCTAAAAGATTGTGAATCAATTTGATCACAAGGTCAATACCATAAGATATGATCAAGGAACTGAATTCAATAACCAAATCCTTGATACATTTTGTGATGAAAAGGATATTACAAGACAATATAGTGCTCACAGGACTCCTCAGCAAAATGGTGTTGCAGAGAGGAGAAACATGACACTTATTAAAGCTACAAAAACTATGTTCTCTGACGTTAAACTACCCATCACCTTCTGGGCAGAGGCAGGCAACATTGTCTACTATGTGCAGAATAGAGTTTTTGTGGTTAAGACACATGGTAAGACTCCTTATGAACTTTGGCACAAGAGGAAACCTTTCATTGGTTTTCATAGGGTATTTGGATATCCTTGCACTATCTTGAATACCAAAGATCAAATTGCCAAATTTGCTAAGAAATCAGATACTGGACATTTCATTGGGTACTCTTCCCAAGCTATTGCTTATAGAGAATACAATTTAAGAACCAGGATTGTTGAGGAGCCAACCAATGTGACTTTCAATGAACACACACCCAATGTAACTAGTTTTGGTCCTGATTGGCTATTTGATCTTGATTTAGTTACCAACTGTTTTAACAAATCTTATGATAATATTTCAGGGTGTTAGGAGGACGACGTACGTATGGAGTACTAACTGATTCTGCGCGTATACTAGATCAAATAGTGCGGAATCCTATTTGATTGGCGATTCAATCAGTGAGAACGTAGTTCAGATCAATCTAACAATTAAAGAAACGTTAAGATCGATTGGAACGAGATCACCTACGATCTATGAACTTGGAACAAGGTATTTTGAGTCTCTGGACGACTAGGGTACGATTATGTGTGAAGGTATCTGAATTGTTCTGTTTTTTCACGAATTAGGTGGTATTTATAGGTTAGGGTCTTCCAAATGTAGGACTGAACCATTAGCATGGTTCAGTCGTGCGACTGAATCACGCAATTGATCCATCCACACGACTGAAGGTTCAGTCGTGCGACTGAGTCAATCTTATGTCTCAATCGTGTGACTAATCCAGTCTCCTTGTTTAGTTGTGCCACTGGTCCATTAGCATGAAGTATTCATGTGTACGGTCCATTAGCATGTTCCATTCGCATGAGGACTTCATACAATTAAGTTTGAACATGTTTCTCAATCATTATTGACTAAGAACTATGTACAATAACCTCAAACCTATATAGTTAATTCAATATGCTTTATTACACAATAACTAATGAAACATTAAACATTATAAGCATCAATGACATATTGTATTTCATTCATTCCCATTCATTTCATATATGTAAGACATGATAGACATTTTACATTAAGCTCACAAACAGGGTACATATGTATCAACAAACTTCCCTTTGTACCTAGTTTACATTAGTGTCTAACATTCTTCATTAGCTCCTCAAATTTCTTGTACTTTTTGTAGAATTCGATCTGCCCAAGATACATATTAAATTGATGTGGCTAGTGTGATATGATCCAAGTCAGGTCATACCCAATAACAGGCTAGACAAACACCTGCAATATTTATTTATTGATTGATCAATTAATAAATAACAACACCAGAACATTTAGAAGTTGAAATTGGTTTTCTAAATTAGATACACTTAAGAAATTAATAAATAAGATGGGTTTATTTATTTTGAGATATTACTTTATAACTGTTATTTAACGGTTAATTAACAATTATAAGATAAAGATACGTGGCATGTAAGGTGTTACAAATTAATTAAAATTTGGGTTCTAATTAATGTCATTATAAAATTTTTTGGGTGTACAAAATAAAATGTAAGTGTTACATATTTTATTTTGTAGTACTAATAAAACTATTTGGATGGTTAAATCAAAAGCAAGGCCACCCATTGGTGGCAGCCTCATTCTTGGCCCAAAAGGGCTGAAAAGAGCACCAACCAATTGTTTTATAGATGCTTTTTCACCTACAAGTAAGCTTCATGCAAAGCCATTTTGAATCTCTCAAGTCTTGGGTGTAGAACTCTCTCTTCTCTCCCTCTCTTGCTCTCAAAAATAACCAGGAAAGGAGGCTGCATATTCAGTTTTAAAAGTGTTTAAAAAGCTGAAATTGGTGTTGTGAAAATCCTAGTATCAAAGGTGCTCTTGTTGGTAGCTTGGGGTATTACTCTCTTGAGGTCTTCTTGCTTGAAGATTGAGCCACGAAGTTCATCTTTTACACCTTCACAAACTCGTTTTCTAACAACTTGAAAGGTTGTTTTCTAACATCCAATGCTTGTCTTTATTATATGCATTTCGTATATGGATCCATGGTTTGGATTTTGATTATCAAATGGGTTAATTATCAACTTATTAACAAGTTTTAAACTTATAATCCGCTGCGTTTTTCATATAAACAAGCTTATATGAACTTTGATAAACTTGTTAAAATCCCTACACTTTTCCTCACTAGTTACTCCTGCATGTATCTCAAATGCAAAATAGAGTCGTATGACGTTTTGGAACTGGAGGGCTTGTACTATATCTTGTGATTCATAGAATAGTGGCCACTTGTATAATGTATAGATATCGTCTGCAGACAAGTTGGTCGGCCACATAGGGTCGAACACCCAGATAGTTTCCATTTTGCTCTCTTTCTGTCAGACTATGACTGTTTCACCTATTCTCCAATCATAATACCATCATTTGAAGTGTGTAGTGAAGTCCTATGGCATTTCTTGTAAGGGAATCTTGGACATTGTGCGTGGAGGACTCCACTTCAGCACCACCTTAGGCTTTCCAAATATGGGATCCATTTCAGACCTTCGATGTACCTCTTCGGTTGTTGAGGTCTGAAGTTTACCCACCTGGTATGGTATTCTTTCCTTAGTGCAGCCTCAAACTAGCCTGACTTTTTCCTCTGATCAACATATAACAAATTTAGGAGTGCCAACTGGTTGAGCTCAAAACCAAGGAGAGTCTTCAGATCATGTGGGAATCTAAAGTACTCTATTCCTTTCTCCCTATTAACTGCATAGTGTTAAGATCCTCAAAATATGCCCATGCAATGATCTTGCCCGACACCTTTAGGTTTTTCTTGACCTTGTATAGCTTGGTGTAGGCATTTGGTTTTTCTGCAGTGCGCTGGGCTCGTATCTCAGCAAAACAAGCCGCCCATTCAGCCTTCTTAATATCAACATCGGCTTCTAAGGATTAGGCTTGGCTCTCATTCTTTTATGTTTCCTTTTCCATCTCATCCAGTGTATTGAATGTAGCACTACCAAGAGTTTCACCTAAATCAGGGATCACATTGCCCTCTCAGTCAGTGTACTCTAGATAGTGCTCAGCGGTGACCTCCTCAATATCAATTTCATCTATGCGTTTAGCTCATCGTCACTTGTCATATCAAAATAGGTGCGTCTTTGACAATCTCGTCTAGGTTTAGCCTGAACATCTCTGTAAGTTGCTCATTAGTCAGGTCATGTATGATTTCTCCTTCTTTGGGAGTATAGCTCACCAACCTTTTGACAATCCCTTGCAAATCAAGAATCATTGTGAGTTGAGACTTGATTTGCTGTAAGGGAGCAACATCATATTCATCTTGCTGAGATGTTTGATCTGCTTGATTTAAACATGTAACACATCAATCATTAGTAATTAATCAAGACATTCAAACATTTGATAAAGATATATAAATATTAATTAGAGAATTTTAATACAAGATTCAAGTACAAAAGTTTTTAAATACATAAACATCTAATTATTACCTTTGTCTTGAATTGCAGGCTTCTCAGCAGGAGGGGCAAAGGAGGATGCTCCTTGGTTTTGTGTTCTCTTGGTTCTCCTTTCTTGACCTGAGCATAGGCTGATGCAGCATCACCTTGACTCTTCATCATCACTATCATCTTCTTCATCAGTCTCATCATCATCACCATCATCATCATCTTCATCATCATCATTATCACCCTCTCTAATCTTCAGAGGCTCATATTTTGATCCCTTCAGTTTGAACATGATCGTCATGTTTGAGTCCTCCAACTCCTTAATCCTTTTTACTCATTGGTCATTTCGCTCCTGGAGTTGGGAAATCTGTTGTGCTTGCTCGGCAATCTGCTATGCTTGAGTAGCATGACGTCCACAAGCTTACTTAGCTGAGCAGCTCTTCCTCATCAGCAGCAAACAACTTCAACACCATGCAGTTTAGTTCAGCCAGTTGTTCTTCTACTCCAATGGAGGGTAGAGTGGGTCCCGTGGTGAAGGTGGTGTGGGTTGATGGGCCTGCTTGGTGGCTGGGGTGGTAGTGGTGGATGTGGTGAATATGGGTCGTGGGAGATGAGTGGATGGTGAAGGGTTGGCTATAGTAGTGGTGGTTGGGAGTGTGGTAGTAGTGGTACGGGGTGTAGTAGTGGTGGTTGGGAGTGTGGTAGTAGTGGTAGGGGGTGTAGTGGTGGTGGTTGGGAGTGTGGTAGTAGTGGTAAGGGGTGTAGTAGTGGTGGTGGTAGTTGTAGTGGATGTGGTAAATGTGGTGGTGGTTGTGGCAGTGGTAGTGGATGGGGTCAATGTAAATCTTGGCCTCTTACCCTTTTTGCCATAAGGGTGAGCCATCCTCTTCTTCCTAGATCCTTTAGAAACAGAGGCTCCCCCTTGGCTGCTGGGCTGGTCCGGGGTATACAAAGGATCTGTATCAGCAGTTGTGGCATCCCCGGACTCCCCTTCGCATCCACCAACTGCCCTAAGCCCTCTATCAGTGGCTACGACCTGGCTTCCCATCATCTGCACCAGAGGCTCCTCGTCTGACTCCTCCTCCTCCTCCATCTGAAAAATAGGGTGTATAGGAGCCGACTCGGGTCCACCTGGACCCTCACCTCCTTGACCATCACCATGGTCATCATTGTCAGAGTCATCAGAGGGTAGAGCAATCTGCTCAACATCAGAATCACTATCGTCGTGGTGCCGCTTCCTCCTAGCGGGCGCCACATAATCATCTTGGGCCAGATGCCCAAAAAACCTCCTCACTGGTAGACCTTCATCCTGTCTAAGGTGGTATCATCCATCACCTCAAGCACCACACATCTTCTTTCTCCTTGGGCAGTAAAGGAAGCTTTCTATCAATAATCATCTGTAAGAATCAGGGATACATGAAGAATCCTTCCTTCCCTTTAGCTTCCAGGTTCTCGATCAGATAGGAGAAGATCATGCGAGAGAAACTGAAAGGATGGTTCAGTACGAGTGCAACGTATGCATTCTGGATTTGGTAAGAGAGGTCACCAAATCCTCCACGCCTGAAGGCAATGCACTTTAGGATCACATGTGGCAAATACTTAATTGATGGCACATGTTGCTCTTGTTCACTACACCGGCATTTAAGTCATCGGCGTACTTGATCCTCATAAAGCATCCCCGGATAGTCAAGGGATGTAACTTAGTAGGGTGATTTCCATCCTCACCCAGACCGAGGACCCATCTCAAATCCTCCTCAGTGATCACTATCTCTTGACCAAAGATTGAGCTTCATATACAATGAGGCTCAGCTGATCTGTCAACCCTGGCACTGTCCCACAATGCCTGTTGGATGGATCTGTAAGGTGTGCAGGGAGTCGAGATAGCCTTGAAGATCCGTGATCAGCATAGAAAAGCAATAATCCCTGAGAACTCAGTAGTGTTCTAGGAAGTAGGATAAAGGTGAGCACAGATGTTGTGCTTGGTGTTTATAGTCCACCTCTCTGCCATGTTTCTATAACACAAGACACACAAACATTAGATTTATCCATAACAAAAACACTTGAAACTTAAACTGTTTTGAAATCAGTCTGGTTCAATCGTTCGATTGAACCATACGACAAAGTTTAATCGGGCGACTGTAAGGCCCCGTTCCGGAAACCTCACAGTTGGTCAATCATAGCAGTTAAAACATTAAACATTACAATTAAACAAACTTAAGCAGCAGAAAATTTATCAAAATCCATTCATTTAATTTAAACCACTGTTGTTGAGCAATACATCATCGTTTAACTGATTACAAATAATTGTTTTACAGCATTACAAAACAACAGCAACATAAAATACGAATGGATGTCAGACTTTCCTTGCCGAGTAGCTTGACCCTCATGCCATCCTCAGCAATAATTACCTGCCAACTGAAAATGTATAAAAGTCAGTGTTGCCGAGTGACCTCTAGTCTTATAAGTAATAAAATACTTTCTATATGTTGTATGTAAAAATACTCTTTCTAAAAAATACAACTTTGTACTGTATATGCGAGCACGCATCAACTATATGAACAAATATTGTTCGTTCTCTAGACTGTATGCCTTGTCTGTTCTGTATACTTTTATCTTTATGTTTCACTTTCTGTATGGACCAATGAGCAATACCCAACTATATGCGCGATGGAAAATGGGTGATGGCCCATCTATATCCCTCGAAAGGGTCAACTGTATCCCTCGAAAGGGTCAACTATATCCCCCGAAAGGGTCAACTGTATCCCCCGAAAGGCTCAACTGTATCCCCCGAAAGGGTCAACTGTATCCCCCGAAAGGGTCACTGTATCCCTCGAAAGGGTTCTGTGTACTATGTAGAAGACCAACCCAATCACCCAGGGCACGCTGCAAAGGTCCTGCCAATCTCAATTGATTGACCCTGTGTGCATAATAGGGTAGCTAACCCGCAGCACAGTTAAGCTAACAACAACATGGTCGTGTACCTCCTGTAAGCTTGCAAGACTTGTTAACATTTTCATTAATGTTTCTCTTCTTTTCTTTATTGCTCTTTCACTTTATTATTATGATATACTACGTTACAATAATAACATATCACGTAAAGTCACATACTATAGTAATAATAATAATAGCAATAACAATAATAAGGAACAATCATAAGTAAACACATCATGCATGAAACATCATCATTAATAAGCCTTAGTCACCTCGGTCAAAACCCTAAAGCACAGACTCTCAGAAATTTTGTAAATTTTCTAAGTGCTTAGGCGCATGGGAACTATTTGGCGCATGAGCCCTGTTCGGGCATTTCATCACTATATAGGCGCATCAGCCAACACTTAACATTTTCACTTTAGGCACATGAACTATTCAGGCGCATGGGCACTATTGTGCGTATGAACACTTAGGCGCATGGATTATTCGGATGCATAGACACTTAGGCGCATGAGCCACTTGGGCGCATGGGCGCTATTGGGGTGCATGGCCCTAGACTTAGTCGCCGGCTAACATTTCTAGGCGCATGGGCCACTGTTCAGGCGCATGGGCTGTACTTAAACATTTCTAAGGTAATCTTAGGCTCATGAGCTACTGTTCAGGCGCATGGGCTGTACTAAAACATTTCTAAGGTAATCTTGGTGCATGGCTACTGTTTAGGCGCATGGATTACACTTAATTCTTTCTAAGGCATTTTCAGGCGCATGCTTATCTAGGCGCATGGACCTTCTGTTCAACATATTTCCGGTATGTTTTCAACCCATCATCAAATCCATGTGTTCAAAGCTTAATGTGGCTATTCTAACATCAACAACCTATGAGCATTCAGAGTCACATTACAACATGCACAATACATACGGCATACTACTCAAACATTAGAAAATCATTTAAATACATTTTCAGCCCCAAAGATGTTTGAAAACAAGTAAAAACTAGGTCAGAACTCCCTGGTGCAACTTGGTGTTCTTCCTTTTAACCCGCTTGCAAAGAGTTCAAAACACCTAGAAACAACATCCAAAAACACACACACCCGAGCACAAACACAACCCGTAAGCACATAAACACATAACCGGGATAAACCCGTCATAAACACTAAAAACCACGAATTCTTACCTTGAATTCGTTCATGTCACACCCCAACCTTGCGGCAGAACTCGAGATGTGAGGGTTAAATTGTTCACACTCCACATAACGCTATAAATTGTAAATATATTATCATAAGTCTTGAATGGAATTACAATCATAAGTCTTATCAGAAATAAGTTCACCATAAACAGATATAAGTAACTTTTTATTTCATTATCTAGTCCAAGTCCTAGATTAATCTGCTTTCAAAAGGATCACTTAAACTTGAGGGTTGACCCTGAAATGATAAAATCAGGCAACTAAAAATAGGTGGTGAGTTTCCAAGGTTGTTCATACATATATGAAAAAGAAAGTTACAAGTAGCATTCATGTCATAGGTTATAAGCTTGGTAAGGTTATTGTTGGACCAAAAGAACCAATGAGCCTGATCAGAAACCTCTAAGTCCCACAAGACATCACAACAGCTGAAGAAGACCTGATCAGCTGTTCTACAAAGTCTGAAGAATACAACTGCTGAAGTACGTCTGAAGTACTGAAGACAAAGACTGAGACAACAGCTGAAGATCTAAAGTCTGAAGACTTCAACAAGTACTGAAGACAAAGACTGAAGATCAACAGCTGAAAGACAAAGTCTGATGTTCAAGTACTGAAGACATCAGCTGATGTTAACAGCTGATGACAACAGCTGAAGAGGGCTTCTTCAGTTGTTGTGATGGTTTTTCTTCTTCAGTAGTTTTCTTTTCCTTTCAGTAGTTTGTTATTTTTTCTTTTCAGTACTTGTAAACAACTGAAGAGGTTGTTCTTCAGTTGTTGTAGTTTCAGTAGTTTTATGTTTTTCAGTAGTTGTAAATAAGATGTTTAACACTTAGGAACATTTGTAAGAAGATGTCAGTTGTTGACATCTTCAGTAGTTGTTAAACATCAGTAGTTATAAAACGGTTACATGTCACTTTCAGGTGACATCAGCCTACGTCATTCTTTCCTTTATAAGGAAAGACTCACCTGTAATCGTGCCTTTGAGGCCGACAATCTTAATGCAATATTCCTTTTGTCGGATATTTCTCTCTCTATAACAAAATTCTTTTATCGTTTTATATCATTGTTCTTGTTTGAATTTGTCTAATTCTGAGCTATTCCGCTGCTATATCTGTTCAATCGATTAAACCAAGGGCTGAGATCCTAACAAATGGTATCAGAGCAGGTTAATCATTGATCGATCTAACAATTGATCATTGAAACTGTTCAATCGCTCTAAGTTTAATCGAATTAGCAAAATTCGCAAGGATCTGTTATAGAGATTGAGAGTGTATCGCTTCTGGCCGTTTTATTTGAGGTTCTGTGTGGTTTTGAGCTAAATTTATTGTGATTTTACTTGAATCTGTCTGATTTTCACAATGACTACTTCTTCGAATGATCCTTTCAATACTGGATCCTCTACCAAGCCTCCGATCTTGGTGAGGAATGAGTATAACATTTGGCAGAGAAGATTGCTCCATCACCTGTCTGTCAATAGCTCAGGTTGTTGGACATCTGTGGTACATGGACCACATAAGCCAATGGTGAATGATCCGGAAACAAACCAGTTGGTTCCAAAGAAGAAGGAGCAATACTCCGATGAGGACAAGAAGTTGTTTGAAATCGATGCAAAAGCCCATGGAATTTTGGCTATGGCTATTCCTAATGAGATTTACTCTGGGCTTCTGCATTGTGAGTCTGCTCATGACCTCTGGAATGCCATCAAAGAACAATTTGGTGGTACTGATGAGTTTTAGCAAACAACAGGGAAATCCTCGCCCAACAATATGAGACTTTCTCTCATAGAAAGGGTGAGACTCTGACTCAACAATTTGAGCGGTTTTCATGTTTAATCTCTGAATTGAAAATGGTTAAACATGAATATACCAGGAGTCAGATGAACCATAGATTCTTAAGATCACTGCCTGAGAGATGGACACATATACCATTGTTCTACGCTCAAATGCTGATGTTGATCGCCTATCTCTCACCCAACTTCATGGGAAACTGCTTACATTCGAGAGAGAGATAGAGCAGAAAAGGAAATTGGTTTCATCTGGCAAGCTCACTGAGGATTTTGTCCAAGGAACACTGCCCTGATTGGACATCAAGAGTCAGAATATGCGTCATCTGAAAGCCAGTATGATGAGCATATTGATTTCTCTACAAACACTTCTGAGCCTGCCTTTGTGAGTGTTGATAGTTATTCTGCTGGTAGTAATAGTGACAATCTATGTTTCATCATGGATGATCTCAAGGGGATTGCTGATGATGACTTAGAAGAGATGGATATTTTGAGCCAAATGGCCTTGATAAATATCAGATCTCAGAAGTTCTACAAAAGAACTGGAAGGAAATTCCCAGGACTCTCTGGCAAAACCAAAGTTGGTTTTGACAAGAGTAAGTTGAAGTGCCATAAATGCCACAGGCTTGGCACTTTGCAAGAGAATGTAGATCATCTGGATCTAACTCTCCTGCACCCTTTGTGACTTTCCCTGGCAATAGTCAACAAAACAGAGGGCAACAACCTGTCAATTCTGGTTATCATCATCAACCACAATCTCCTGCATATTTTGTTCCACAGGGGCCAATGCCATATCCATACCCCTGCTATTACATGCCACAACCAGGCCAGGTTCAAGCACCCACTGCTCAGCAACCACATGCACTCCCTGAGCCTCAACCATCCCAATCTCATCAACCTAATCAACTTCAACAACACAGCTTCTTCACACCAGGAGTTGTTGACTGGAGCAGTTTACCAGATGATGTGTCTGGTAATGAACAACTGTTCTCAGGTGCTGGTCAACATGGTGGTGAGCATCCTTTTGGAAATCTAGCTCTCATGGCTTTGGAATCCTCTGATGGATCATCCTCAAATACCTCTTCAACACAGGTATCACAGGTATCCTCTGAGGCTAAGGCCAAATTATGTTCTGAAACTTGCATAGCAGCATTTGCCTCTATTAGAGAAGCAAATGTGGCTTTAATCAATAAAAATGTAGAGCTAGAACAAACAATTTCCAAAAATAAAGCTGAGTTTGAGTCTGTGCTAAAAGAGAAAACTGATGAGATTTACAATTAAAATGCCAAATTTCTGATGATAAGGCTAGGGAGGATGTACTCTTAGAGAAGTACAAAGACCTCAAAGATACTCTTGCTGTCACCCAGGTAGAGTGTGATCGATGGGTACAATCTTGCAAGGGCTTTGAAATGCTTCTTAGTAAGCAAACAGCTTCCAATGTGAAGTTTGGAATTGGTTATAATCACACTGCTCCTCCTACAGTTTTTGCTTCAAGAGCAGGAGCGGATTCTGATGGAGAAAGTAATGACCAATCCACCTCATCATGTGATTCACTACTTGATAAAGCACCATCAGTAGTTGAAGTCAGTAGTAATCCCTCTGTGAACCTATCAGCTGATATTGATGGTTCAACTGCTGACACTCACATGATCAATGAGTTGATCAACCCAAGTGTTATCCCTAGAAGTACTGAGGGTACTGGAGAGCAGGGGATAACATCTGGAGTTCAAATCCTAATGACTGACAGCACTGAAGAAAGAAAAAACTGTCAGTAGGAAGGATTTGAAGCCTACTAAGGAAGTTGACAAGAAGGCAAAAAGTGCTTCTAAACTGCTGAAGAGCAAGTCTTCAGTAGTTTCATCTTCTTTAGTTGATGATCAACAGAAGATGAAGAAGAAACCATGTGAAATATGTGGTCTATTCAATCATCTCACAGATGATGTTGGTACAAAAAGGGATCCAAACTCAAACAAAAGAGAAAATTAAAGAAAACTTGGCTAAAATGAAAACTGAGTTTGAGTCCAAGTTTGTACCAGCAGCATCAAATCCTGTTACTCCTATGACCAAAAAGAAATCTAAAAAGGAAGTGCAACAGGCAATAGCTGAGGTTGCTCAAAAGAAGATGGTGCAACACAAGAACTCATCATCAAACACCAATACCAATGTGTCTGAAGAGCTGAAAGCTCTCTCCCAGAATCACACAGCTGGTAATGATGGTTCAACATCTGTTGGGAAGAGTTAACCAACTTGATGGCCCTGTGTTGAAACCCCAGAAAAGGAGATCCAAGCCGAAGGATTCCTCTTCTACACCATCTCCTTCACCTCAAGCTATTGTGTCCAATAAACCTGTTAGTTTACCATCTGTTGATGAGACCAGGCCCAAAACCAAAAAGGTTTGGGTCTCCAAAACTAACTGATTGTTTATTATGCAGGTTTCTTCAACATGCCAAAGTAGCATCTGGTATGTAGACAGTGGGGGATCTATGCATATGACTGGGAACAACTCACTTCTTAATGACTACTCTCCAGGAAGGAAGGATTTGTTTCCTTTGGCAATGATGCAAGAGGTTACATCATCGGGAAGGGCTTTGTTTCCAATGGGGAAATAAGTTTGATGATGTCAACCATGTGGAAAATCTCAAGTATAATCTTTTGAGTGTCAGTCAATTGTGTGACAAAGGCCATGTTGCCCTTTTCACAAGCCAGAACTGCAGGATTCTGTCATCCAAAGTTCTGAGTTTGATTGACAAGGTATTGGATGCTCACACTCTCCTGAAGGCCAACAGGACAGGAAGAGTGTATGCCTTAGATCTTTCCAAGAAAATTGATCTCAAAGGCCATCCTTGCCTATTTTCCAAGGCCTCTCCTCAAGAATCTAATCTATGGCATAGAAGGCTGGGACATGTTAATTTCAAGAACATGAATCAGCTGATACACCATAGTTTAGTAAGGGGAATGCCTATGAAGGAGTTCAAGTGTGAAAACAACTGCACTGCTTGTTTGAAAGGAAAACAGCACAAGGTTTCATTTCCACCTATTGAAGAACCAAAGTCCACTGCCTGCTTACAACTTCTTCACATGGATCTCTTTGGTCCTGTGAGAGTGATGAGCATGGCAAGAAAAAATACTGTCTGGTAATTGTGGATGATTACTCCAGATTTGTATGGACTTTCTTTCTACATTCAAAGGATGAAGCTGCACAGAAGATCATAAACTTTGTGTTGTATGCTGAGAAGCAGTATTCCCTCTCAGTCAAGTGTATTAGAAGTGATAATGGAACAGAATTCAGGAACAATACACTTGATGAATTCTACCTTTCCAAGGGAATAAAGAGACAGTTTAGTATTCCAAGAACTCCTGAACAGAATGGAGTTGTGGAGAGAAAGAACAGGACCCTCATTGAAGCTGCAAGGTCTATGTTGGCTGATTCTGGACTGCCATTGACCTTTTGGGCTGAAGCTGTCAACACAGCATGCTATGTGCAGAATAGAGTGCTAATAAATCAGAGGTTGATGAAGACTCCATATGAAGTTCTACATCATTTGGCCCCTCTCATTTCATTTTTTAGAGCATTTGGGTGTCCCTGTTTCATTCTCAACACAAAGGATCAGCTCCAGAAATTTGATCCTAAGGTGGATGCAGGGTACTTTGTTGGTTATTCATCAACTTGCAAGGCATACAGAGTCTTCAACTGCAGAACAAAGATGGTTGAAGAGACTTACATGTCAAGTTCAATGAATCTCCAAAGGACAAGATTCCACAAAGCCCTGTGGAGCTCTTTGATTTGGACATACTGCAATATGTTCCTTATCAATCTCCTGCTGTTGCTCCTGTCAACAGTTCACCACCTGGTGTTACTACTGAAGATGATGATGATAGTAGTAATCACCTCTTCAGGTTTAGTGATCAACTGCCTGAGTCCTCTAAACCTGATGCTCCTGTAGCTCCAGCCGCACCATCCACAACAAATGCTGATGAGATTTCTGCATCCTCAACTTCATTTGAGTTGCCACCATCTTCATGGTTTCAAGAATCTGCATCAACATCTGCTGCTGCTGAAGACCCTACAAACACTTGCACAGATTTGATTGTTTACCAAGAGCTGAAAAATCACCCAATATCTCAAATCCTTGGTGATATCAATGCTGGTGTCTCAACCAGAAGCCAGTTGTCCAATTTCTGCTTCTATGCTCTCTTCATCAGTCAGCTAGAGCCGAAGAACTATCATGTTGCTTTGAGGACAATGGATGGGTTGAAGCCATGCAGCTTGAGCTTCTTCAGTTCAAGAAACAGCAAGTGTGGGAGCTTGTTCCTCTACCCCCAGGTAAGTGTGCAATAGGCACTAAATGGGTGTTTAGGAATAAAACTGATGAAAATGGGCTAATTGTTAAGAACAAGGCCAGACTGGTTGTGCAGGGGTTTGCACAAGAAGAAGGTATTGATTATGATGAAACCTTTGCCCCTGTAGCCAGACTGGAGGCAATTAGATTGTTTTTAGCCTATGCTGCACTCCACAATCTTAAAGTTTTCCAAATGGATGTCAAAAGTGCTTTTCTATATGGTACAATAAAAGAAGAAGTTTATGTGTGTCAACCACCAGGCTTTGAGGATAATAAGCACCCAGAATGGGTATATAAGCTTGATAAAGCTCTTTATGGGTTGAAACAAGCACCTAGAGCTTGGTATGAGACCTTATCAAACTTTCTTCTACAGAATAATTTCACTAGAGGCTCCATAGATAAAACTTTATTTATTAAGAAGGTGGATCAGCATAAGCTACTTGTTCAAATTTATGTTGATGATATTATATTTGCATCCTCTGATCCCCAATTGTGTGAGGATTTCCAAACCTTAATGCAACAGAAGTTTGAAATGAGTGCAATGGGAGAATTACAGTTCTTTCTAGGTTTGCAAATCAAACAAAAAGCTGATGGAATTTTCATTCATCAGTCTAAATACACAAAAGATCTTTTGAATAAGTTTGATTTACAAAACTGTAAATCCTGTTCTACTCCCATGTGCAACACCACACAATTGGATGTTGATCAGAAAGGTAAAGGTGTTGATGAAACCCTTTACAGATGTATGATTGGTTCCTTGATGTATTTAACAGCTTCTAGACCAGATATTATGTTTGCTACATGTGTTTGTGCTAGATTTCAGGCTGCACCTAAGGAGTCTCATCTGATTGCAGTCAAGAGGATCTTTAGATATCTGCAAGGCACACAATCTCTAGGCTTATGGTATTCCACTGGACATTCTTGCAAATTAGTTGCTTTCTCTGATAGTGACTATGCAGGATGTAAGTTGACCAGGAAATCAACTTCTGGTGGATGCCAATTCCTAGGCAACTGTTTGATTTCTTGGCAGAGTAAGAAACAAACATCTGTTGCTACATCCACTGCTGAAGCCGAGTACATTGCTGCTGCAAGTTGTACATCCCAAATACTCTGGCTTCAGAATCAACTTTTGGATTATGGCATTACAGAGACTAAGACTCCATTATTAATGGATAGTGCTTCAGCTCTTTGCATTGTCAAAAATCCTGTCCAGCACTCTAGGACCAAACATATAGAAATTAGACATCATTTTATAAGAGATTGTTTTGAAAAGGGTCTAATTAATCCTATGTTTGTGCCTAGTGCTGATGAGCTTGCAGACATTTTTACTAAGCCTTTGGATAGTTCAACTTTCCACAACCTGGTGTTAAGGCTTGGTATGCTGCAGCTAGAATAAGTGACAACTACTGATGATCTCAGTAATTACTGATGATCATTGGTAACCATGTCACATATAAGTACTGATGAGTTATTTTACCCTCAGTAGTTTTTATAACTACTGAAGGCTAAATGCTTTAAGTACTGTACTTTATCTGTTCTACACTACTGATGTAGTTACAACTACTGAAATCAGTAGAAACAGATAAGTACTGATGTCCTATGAAACAACTGAAAACAGCTAAAAGCTGATGAGTAAGTGTTGAGGACAGTATGAAACAGCTGAAAGGCTATGAATTGACGACAACTACTGATGAGTACTCTCTCTTCAGTAGTTCACAAACTGCTGTTCTTTATAAACAACTGAAGCAATACCATGTCTTCAGTAGTTTCACAACTACTGATGACTAACACCAAGTCTTCAGTTGTTTACAACAACTGATGGCAAAACCACGGTCTTCAGTAGTTTCACAACTACTGATGACTAATACCAAGTCCTCAGTTGTTTCAACATCTGAAGTCCAACTTGTCTTCAGTAGTTTTTAAAACTACTGATGCCTAAATCAGAGACTTCAGTTGTTTCAACGTCTGATAGTAAACACCATGTCTTCAGTTGTTTTATAACTGCTGACCACACCAATACCATCAGTCGTTTCAAACGTCTGAAAGTTAATACCACGTCATCAGTAGCTTCAAATACTGATGACTAACACCAAAACCTTCAGTCGTTTCATAACCCGTACCCTATATATACCTGATCCCTCTTTCAGAGTTTTTCATTCTTTCACGACCTAACTTTTCAAAAGCTCTGAAAACCTTTCACCTTCATTAATGGCGACCATGCAACTCAAACCTCGACACAACTGTGTCGCGTACCTCACAAAATCGCCCTTCTGGACCAAATTTGAAATGCTATAGATCTTATGGTCCAATCCCCACTAAAAACGGCTTTCCTTTTAATCCAATCATTTATGCCGATCCGATTCGCTACGTCAGTTCTGGATGAATGCGACCGTTAATGGAGAATCTATCCATTCATCTATCAACTCGCATAAGGTGGTCATCTCTACTGCTACCATCCGCCAATATTACTGTTAGATGATGCTGCCTACCCTGTTGGATATCCTAAGCGCCAACTTGATCTTTCCTTTGGACAACATGGATATCAGGGTGATCTTAGTGCTTCAACAATCCTGAAGAAACATTTTCCAGATGCTGAACGATTATTATTTCATATGGTAAATGTTTGCCTGGCTCCGAAGACTTCCTCTTGGGATCAACTGTCTTCCAGATGGCAACAGTATTGTTCTCTATCCTTGAACAAGAACCACTAAACTTTTCTGAAATAATTTTTCTTGAACTCAAGGATATGGCCACAAAACCACTTTCTAACCGTTGGATACTATATCCTCGGTTTATAATGGCCATAATAGAGAATCAGCTTTCTGCTGAGGGACTAGTTGGTCTGGGAGTCCCTGCTTTGGCTGTATTGCCGGAGGTATACTCCCGACACAACACTGACCAAACTCTCAAACAGGCTGCCAAGCTGCGCAAACCCACGCAGCTGGAACCCACAGCCTCCACCTCCACATCCAAAGTCCCCTCCAAACCCACAAAGAAGAAGCCTAAAAAGCTACTCAGGAATTGAGTCCCCTGTGGATGCTCCTGCTGCACCAACGCAGGTTATCTCTGCTGGAAATAACCCCCCAGTAGAGACTGTGACTCCACCAACTGAAGCCGCTCAGGTTTCCTCTCAAAAGGAACCTGAAGCAACCACTCAAAGGGAAGCCACAATGCTGGGATCCTCCTCACTTGAGGGGATTACCATTGAAGAGCACCACTTGTCCCGGGTGCACACTGCTTCCACACCCTCTCCTGATGCAACCGCCCCTCAAAGCCCTACTATCATTGTTGCAAAAGTGCTGACGCAGTTGCATTCCTCACCCCCCACCCAGACACCAATTACTACTGGGATAACCTCAACACCTGAGGGGGAGGATCACAATGCTTCTGTCAACCCACAGCACAGGGGTTATCATGTTCCATCTTCTAGTGTAGATAAGGAGGTGCGAACTTCTGGTGAGGCTGCCACTGCTCCTGACTCAGCAAATGACCAGGATGCAGTTGGTAACATCTCTAAGTCCTCACCAGTGGCAACAGCTGATGAAGGACATAGTCCTGAGGCTGGAAGTCCCCAGAACCGAGAACAAGGGGCACATGCTATAATTGATCTACACTCAAGGCATGTTCATTCTGACTTTGTCAGGAGGTCAGGTGATTCAGTATCAACTGATGATGACCTGAGCTTCTTCTATGATGTAGTTGCTCAAAACACCATTCTAGAGGATGAGGTTAGCAGACTCAAAGAGCTGCTGGCCAAGATGTCTCAGGATGCAAGTCCATCTGCCACCACAATACACCCACAGATGGCACCTTCTTCTGAAGGTCCCCTACACACTGAGCCAGTATATACTTCCAAGCCACCAGCCTCTGCTTTCGGCACTGATTCTCAGGAACAGAACCATCCTGATCAATCAGTTGCTACCCTTCAAAAATCCCTACCTCTCATCACTCCCATGATCACAGATATAGTGATCAAAGCCATTGATGAGAGGCTTCCTACAATAATACAACCCTTGGTGGAGGAGTTGGTGACTAAATCCCTTTCTACTGCTCAAACCCTTGCACCCAATGCAACCAAAAAGGGGGAGAGTCAGTTAGTTAAAGGAAAAAAAGAGGATAGATGGGGAGAAGGCGAAAGAATCTGAGGTTGTAATGAGAAGGAGAAGGAGAGTGTGAAGGGAGCTGAAGTGAATGAAAGTCAAAAAGACTTTCATGTCACATATCAAAAGAGAAAAGGAGAGTCTGAGAAGGAGAAGGAGCTGAAGGATATGGTGAAAGAAGCTGACGCCAACCATAACCGTTCAATGGATAAAATCATTGAGCAGTTGTATAGGCAGGGTTTTGACATCAACAACTAGACTCCGAGATCAGAAGGATGGAAACAGAGGAGATCAATTCAAGATGGGCTAGCTATGATGCCTTAGAAAGAGAAAGGCTGGAGATAATGATCAGATTTATAGCTAAATACTTGGGAAGATCTCTAATGGAAATAAGGGCCTGGACCAGGGACAACATCTTGGCAATAACCACCAAGATTTGTTCGTCTGAAGAATACTCCAAAGGTTAGTGATTGAGGTATTGAATGAAGCTGGGGTTGGGAATCGAAAAGAACTGACAAAATTTACCAAAGCCTCCCTTACAGCCAAAATGCTAAAACAGTCTGAAAAGCCTCAATCCTCAAAATCACTATCTCCACAACCCACTAAAACAACTCTTTACCCTCTAACCAACCATCCAACCCACAAAACCAAATCCTTTACCCCAAAACCCATTGCCAGTGATGTACCTAGCAAAAGAAAAGAAAGGTACTGAGGCCTGATGAAGATGAAGAGGAGGATGAAGACAGACTGCCACTCTCTGCAGTCATTACTTTGCCTAAGGCTAAACCAATGTCCATCACTCCTGCTTCTCAAATGCATGATGTAATGATAAAGATTGAAGAGGAACAGATGCAAAACATGATGAGGAAATGCTGAAAAGCATTGACAAAGCATATGCTACATCCTCTTCAATGATCAGCATGAAGAAAGAAGTATTAAGATTGTACACCCTTGCTAATACCTTTCAATACCAAAGGGAAAGAGTAAGGATATGGCCTGATCCTAGGGTGGCACACCGGATTGTCAAGAAAGAAATTCCTTCAAGATACAAGGGCCAAGTGAAGAGAGTTGTCGACGAAGACATCACTGTGGTGCTTGTAGTGTCCCCTTGGGAAATTGTTGAAGAGTTCAAGAAAGCCTATGAAGCCAAACAACCACCTCAAAAGATGTTAGAGAACAAAATTATAAAGAAGGGATTGGTTTACAAACGACTTGAAAACTTCAAACAAGAAGAGCTCAACCTGCTCTTAGAAGGAACTCATCCAGATGAGTTTGCTTATAGACAAATAACCACGGTTGAGCTCAAGAATGGAAAACAGGCCAAGTACATATCTGAAGTGTATGGCCGAGAAGGATTATTTGATGGTGTGCCCGAGGTGCTGACAATGGATGAGCAAATCATGTTTTTAAGGGCTTACACCAGGGAATCATATAGCTGATACACGGGAAGTAGATCTCATGGTTGGGGCCAGCTCGGTGTCCAAGTCCCCAATACAGAGCTCCCAACCATATCATGCCAAACAGATCATCAGAGACTTCTTCCCAGGCCGGTGCTGAAAAAGGGTCACTTCTCATCTGATCAAGAGGATAAGAGACCAATCTATCTGCCAAAATAAGTGGGACTCGTCAATAACTTAGAGGTTTTGGCTGCATTGGTTCAGGGGGAGTTTGTTGGACCAAAAGAACCAATGAGCCTGATCAGAGAAACCTCTAAGTCCCACAAGACATCACAACAGCTGAAGAAGACCTGATCAGCTGTTCTACAAAGTCTGAAGAATACAACTGCTGAAGTACGTCTGAAGTACTGAAGACAAAGACTGAGACAACAGCTGAAGATCTAAAGTCTGAAGACTTCAACAAGTACTGAAGACAAAGACTGAAGATCAACAGCTGAAAGACAAAGTCTGATGTTCAAGTACTGAAGACATCAGCTGATGTTAACAGCTGATGACAACAGCTGAAGAGGGCTTCTTCAGTTGTTGTGATGGTTTTTCTTCTTCAGTAGTTTTCTTTTCCTTTCAGTAGTTTGTTTATTTTTCTTTTCAGTACTTGTAAACAACTGAAGAGGTTGTTCTTCAGTTGTTGTAGTTTCAGTAGTTTTATGTTTTTCAGTAGTTGTAAATAAGATGTTTAACACTTAGGAACATTTGTAAGAAGATGTCAGTTGTTGACATCTTCAGTAGTTGTTAAACATCAGTAGTTATAAAACGGTTACATGTCACTTTCAGTGACATCAGCCTACGTCATTCTTTCCTTTATAAGGAAAGATGACTCACCTGTAATCGTGCCTTTGAGGCCGACAATCTTAATGCAATATTCCTTTTGTCGGATATTTCTCTCTCTATAACAAAATTCTTTTATCGTTTTATATCAATTGTTCTTGTTGAATTTGTCTAATTCTGAGCTATTCCGCTGCTATATCTGTTCAATCGATTAAACCAAGGGCTGAGATCCTAACAAAAAAAAAAAAAACCTAACAGTTATAGAACACATATCGTTATAACCAAACCTCGACTTGATTACAAGTATAAAAGATTGGCTAAGTGTATTGTGGTTCCCTAGTGCACAAGCATACGGCCCTAAAGTCGGCAAACCTCGACTTAGCACCAAATAGGCTTGTCAGGCCCAAAGATCTAAGACTCGCCAGGCTAGCAATAGTACTTGATTGTAAAGAACTATGTATCTCTATAACACTTACAATACACAAATAACCATGACATAATAATAATAGATGAATTGCATGTGCTTTCAAGTCTCAAACGTTATAAGTGTACAATTATAGATAATCAGTTTTCACCCCAAAGTAGTGTGAAAAAAATCAAATGGGGCAAGAAAAACTCACTTGACAATAAATATATAATGGCGATTATAAGAAAATAACCAGCGTCGCTCCAAGGTGTATGTCACATGACACCTAAATATATATTTTACAAGATTAAAGCTTTACAATAAATTAACAAGATTAAGAAAAATCAACTTTGATGTTTGGGGTTTGTTAATTATTATTGTTAAATAAGAACTCAATTATATTTTCGTGGGAACGATTTTATTTATAATTTATATAATATATGATTAAAAATATCTTTATAATAATTTGGTAATGTTTTAAAGTTTAGATAACTTTATAATTAAATAAGAATGACACAAATTAGACATAATTTAAAGGCAATGTTTGAAATAATAGTTCGTGTAAATTAAACTACTATTTAAAGTCTAATTTTTATAAAAAATATGCTAGCTATATTATTAACTTAGGATATTAATAAAAATATAAACATTTTTATAATAATTACAGAAAAATGATTAAATAGTTTCAAAAGAAACAAAGTTAGAAATGATTTTTCATAATTTTTAGAAATTTTTAATATTAAATTTGAAGGCCAAAAGCCTAAAAAAATCTTTTTTTTTTATAATAAAACAGAGGGTGCCCGGTTCGAACCCGGGACCTCTAAGTGGAGATGGGAGCGTTTAACCAGTGAACCGGCATCCAGCCGCGTTAATGTTCGCGTTTAAATTGATAAAATGCTTACTTAAACACAACCCCAAATCCTTAAGAACCCTAGAATTTGTTTACCCCAAATCGAACCCAATTCGGTTATGAACATAAAATTAACCTTGGGGCTTTTAATCCCTAAGTAAAACCGAGCGTGTATGTGAAATCATTTACCCGATTTCAAAGTGTTAGACGAGATCGAGTGATGAACAAGTCGCGGCCTATGCACAACCTTGATGATGCTCAAACGATGTTGATAAATAAATTCGTTGTGCAGGAAGCTTCCACAAGAGAGTTTGATCGAAAACCCTCAATCAATTGTAGTTCAATCGTGCAGAGGGTTGTGTTCGTCTCGTGTGCAGATCGCGATGAGTATGCCGATTGTATTTGATTGTTTGGAGTTGTTTCAGGTGCAATTGCGAGTTGGGATAGAATATAGATAGTTAGACGTTCGATCTTGTTGAATTAATTGAGTAATTATTCAGGTTTGATGCTCGAACAGGTTCGCGATTATGAGCTTCGGTACCAATTGGTTTGGGAGTCATAACCGTCGTTTAACCACATTAACATCCTATTATGTTCGAAAAACGTTTGCGAAGCGACTGGAATCGATTCAACAAGAAAAAAATCAAGGTTTAAACGTTTTTTGAGGATCACCGGCGCCGAGCCGGAGCTAGGCCGGCCGCGGCCGGAAAATGAGAGAGAGGGAAAACATGATTTAGTTTTCATTAATTACACAAATGGTCCCCCTAGTTTGTAGTTTTATCATTTTAGGTTTAAACTTAGATTCTAACTTTCAAAATTGGCCAAATAACCCCTGGACTTAAATTAATATTTAAGTTTAAACATTTCATGACCTGTTTATTATTATTATTTTTTATTATTATACTTATTATTATTATTATTATTATTATTATTACTATTAATATATTATAGTTGTTATTATTAGTATTATTATCATAATTATGACTTGTGTCATTTTACTATTATTAATATTAACAAAATTAATATTATTTGGTATTTTTTACTTTAACTTTCATACATTAGTAACCAAGAGAATAAGCATAAGCAACACATGAGTTTCATAATTGTCATAATGACCCTTATAAGAATAAACGAAGTTAACGTTTAGTTAACAAAAATTCGAGATGTTACAGTTACTTCTTCTTCTTCTTTCACTAGCCGAGAGTTCTCTCCTGCTCTCTCTCTCTAGAACCGAAGATATGTTTGATGTGAAGTGAGGGTGGCAGCCATGCCCACCTTTACACCAACTTTCCAAGATTTTTGTCCTTCTTACACTTTTAGTCCCCCAGTTGGACTTAATTGCCTTTCTTTCTTTTATTCTTTATATCATGTCTTTAAAAAATAATCGTTGTTATAGCGACTGAGCATTGCGACTGAGTTCAATCAGGCGATTGTGCATGCGCCTGAGTTCAATCGAGCGATTGTGCTTCAATCGGGCGATTGTGCTCATATGCCTAGTTCATTCGCCGATTGAGTCATTCACCCCATTCAATCGGCCGATTGAAGTTCATTCGGAGTGTCCAATCGCATAACTCTCTGTTCGACACTCTAACCCCGAATCTAGGACAAAACATGATGTTAAACATTGTGTCTAGACTCTTTAGACTTGCAGGAACCCTAATTGTCACAGTATGTCTTTCATTTTAACCATTATGCATGTTTATGTGGTTTATTTGATGGTTGTTACTAATTTCTTGATTTTTAATCTATTTGGTCTGTTAGGGTTTGAATACACCATGCATTTTGTGCGATTTCAATCACTCATTACTTGCAGATGATGCGAAAACATTTGAGTAATTCAATGGTGTGAGAAATCGACTCAATCAAATTTTGGCAGAGTATATGTGCTTTAGGGTGATTTTAGGGCGATTGAAGGGTGATAAGGATATGCGACCGACTTTAGCCCTATTTATACTAGTTTTATCTTCAGTGGGACGACTGGACCTATTCGCACGCTTCATTCAGGCGACTGGGTCTCAATCGTGCAACTACCTTAGTCGGTCACATCCATTTGTGCGACTGGGGTTCAGCCGTATGACTAATTCAATTGGCCACCTCTATCCGTGCGATTGGTTCATACTCATGATCCAATCATACGAATGATTCATATTCATCCTCCATTCGTGCGACTGGACCATACTTATGGTCCAGTCGTGTGTATGACTATGACTTATGTAATTTGCCATATGCACTTTCAAACACTTAATTTGTTAACTACTAACAACACGTTATGACCAATGATAATCTCATACATGACCTTTTTAATTTGAAACACAATAGTTAATCACCTCAGACGTGATCCTTTTGAATTTGAAAAACCTGTTGATCACCTCAGACGTGATCGTTTTTCTTAAAATGAATTTGTCACCTTAGACGTGACCATTTGATTTTTGAACGTTTTGGTCACCTCAGACGTGACTCTTTTGAGTGAGTGATTCACAGATTGAGTCCAGATGTATAGTCCGACTTTTTCCTAATAAAACTAAAAGTTAAACAAATCAACTAGAAATGTAAAACAAAATTAAGACATAATTTTGTATTTTGGGTTGGAGATGGAATTAAACCTATTAGAGTACTTCTAACCGATTTTACTTCCAGGATAGCACAACTTCAATTCTATTGTATCATTTCTCGTATAATTCATTATGGAATCATACAGGTATTAGAATTAGTTGGGTCATTTTAATAAACAATCTTGATGCTCGATCCTTGTTTTCACTGATAGTCAATAGCAATTTTAGGAAATCATACTAGATCTACAAGGTGCACACAATTGATTTTCACTTTCAAGAACTACAGCTAACGATGATTGTGAGTATATTGTCCTATTAAATCCATACACAGAGTTTTGACACACATTAGTGATAAGTTAAGGTTTAATTATTTCAACGAGCATTTGTGGATCCCACGCTTATATGGTAATCAACGTTCCTCAGATGATTTTTGAGCGATCTATAGGTATATTACAAGAAGAAACTATTCTAAGAGCTTTCAAAGAGATGCTAAGCCTCACGTCAGTGCCACTGCACAGCAAAGAGATGCAAACAACAATGAATTCTAGAATATTTAGGTTATGCTTATCCTCAGGTCAGTGCCACCGCACAGCAGAGAGGCACACAACCTCTCTTCTTGTTTGAGCAATTATTTTATTTTTGCACATATCGCACCAACAACATAGGTTATTAGCTTGATTGCTTTTTGCATTTATCATATGCTTTGCTCATATTTTATAGTCATCTTCAGACACATGTGGCGTTTATATTGCTCTTCACCCCTTTTTGGAACATTGTTGATTGTGTTAAGAAGGGATAAGATGAGAACCCATAGCAGGTTGAACAACTTAGTTTGTACTGAAACCACCAATGAAGTCTACTCATCTGTTGTGTTGAATCTACTGACACATCATATAGTGAACTAGCAGCCTCTAGGAAACTTTTTCTACATTACCTGAGTAGTTTGCTAGTTTATCTATCATTTTTTTTATTTTGCCTGGACATCTCAAACTTAAACTTTGAATTTCACATTTTGATCAGTTAAATTCTTTTGAAGTCCCAAACAATTTGTTCCCTGTGTACTATCATTTTCAATAAACTTTGAATCAGTAACACAGATTTCATTACTTTTCTTTTAGCTTTTTTATGTAATTAAATAGAACAACTAATTTATTACTAAACTAACCTATTCTCCCCCTAAAATTCTTAAACCCAAAATGTTTTTACGTTTTTGAATTTAATAGACGAAGACTCAAGACAAATAGAAGAATATGAACCAAAAGAATAAATAAATAAGAAATAAATAAAAAATTAACTATACGTGTCGGACTATGTACTGTCGTTTTCTGGAATCACTTCATATTTCTTTTTCACTCCGTTGACCTTTAACAGATATAAAATCTCGTTTTATCAAATTGTTATGTGTAGAGGTCAGCGCGTTGAAAGCTCGTATTAATTTTAACCACATCGATTAAATCTTTTTCAAAACTGTCACGTATAAAGTGATATTTAATTCCGATGTTTTTAGTTTTAGGATGTTGGACTGGATATTTAGTTACAGCGATAGCAGCAGAATTATCAACAAAAATAGGAGTGTTAGAGAATTTCAAACCATAGTCATGCATTTGCTGTTGAATCAAGATAATTGTGAATAGCAACTTGCAGCAGTAACGTATTCAGCTCCACATGTTGACAGAGCAACTGAGTTCTGCTTCTTACACTGCCAGGTGACTAACTGTCTACCAAAGAATTGACACCCTACTGTTATTGACTTATAGTTCATTTTGCAGCTGCCATAATTCGAATCGCTATACACTGTGAGCTCAGGTAACAAAATATCCTTTTAACCCGAGTGTTGGAGTACCCTTCAGATAATGAAATCTCCTTTTAACTCCTATGAGATGGTTAACTTTCAGTTTCGCCTGATATCTACAGCAGAGACACGTCGCGTACATGATATCAGGTCGTGAGGCTGTGAGATACATGAGGGATCCGATCATTCCTCGGTACATGGTGGCATCCACCAAATCACCATTTTCGTCGGGTGCCACATTGTGGTTTGTAGCTAGTGGAGTCCCAGCTACCGAAGCATTCTCCATATTGAACCGACTGAGAATATCACCTACATACTTGGTCTGATGTTGAAATATGCCCTTTGGTGTCTGATCCACCTGTAACCCGAGAAAGAACTTCATTTCTCCTATGGCACTCATCTCAAATTCAGCTTTCAAAACTGCTTCAAATTCTTTACATAATTCTTCATTTTTGGAACCGAAGATTATGTCAACAACATAAATCTGAATTAGCAGTAAGTCACCATCCTTTTCTTTCATGAACAGTGTATAGTTAATCACTCCTCTGCGAAATTTGCGTTTCACAAGATGAGTCGAGAGCTTCTCATACCATGCTCTTGGGGCTTGTTGGAGCTCGTAGAGATCCTTATCCAGCTTGTAAACTCTGTCCCGATGATACAGATCCTCAAATCTTTCGGGTTGACTAACATACACTGTCTCCCGAATTTCACCGTCAAGGAATGCACTATTCACATCTAGTTGATAAACTTTAATCTTCATATAAGATGCATAGGCTACAAAGATACGGATTGCTTCCATTCTTGCCATAGGCGCAAACACTTCATTGTAATCAATACCCTCAACTTGTCGAAATCCTTGAACTACAAGTCGAGCCTTGTTTCTTATTATGACCCCTTGGTCATCTTTCTTGCACTTCAAGACCTATTTGGTGCCAATCATCTTAACACTTTTTGGTCTGTCCACCAGTGTCCATACTCCTAGTTTCTTGAATTGAAGGAGTTCCTCTTGCATGGCATTTAGCCATGCCTCATCGTTTAGAGCTTCACTTACATATTTTGGCTCAAATTGAGACACAAAACATCGATACACACCATCGTGATATCCCTTTTCCATTACCGACGCATAATCAGCTGAGTATAGCTGATTTCTAGTGTGTACTCTTGATCGAACATCTCCAATAACATTGTCCAAAGGATGATAAACATTTAGTCATGATCGAGTAGTGGTGGGAACAACTACCTCATTATTCAGATTGTGAACACCAGGTTCAGAATCTGAGGCAGTGGGAATGTGAGGTTCCGAAGTGTCAGAGGCATCAACATCAGATGCTTGTGTACTTACAGTAGTAGGAACCTGTTCCTCCTGATCCACCTGATCATTTTCCATTTCTTCATCATCAGAGGCGGAGTCACTTACCTCAAGTGCTCCCCCTGAAGAACTAGGAGACTCACCTTGTGAAGATGAGGTTGTCGAGTCCAGTGATGGTGTGTTTAACATATCATACATCATTCTGGTTGATAAACCATCTTTAGGAGGGGAGAGAGGGATGTTGAAGGACTTAAAGAATCCATCATAGTCAAAAAAGAATGAGGGTCCTTTTCCAGGGAGGGGGTGGTGTATCTCTGTACATCAACGTTGCAACACACTTCTACTTGACCCGTTGAATTGTTACAAACTCTATTATTCGGTATGTTGTATCCTAGGAAAATCCCTTCTTCGGCCTTCTCGCTGAGCTTTCCTGACTGAGTTTTCTTCAGCAGCGTACATGGTGCGCCAAATGGTTCGAGGTACTCCAGATTTGGTTTACGTTGCTGCAGCAACTCATAGCATGTTTTACCATGACGTTTGACCATCAAGACTAAATTGAGGGTGTAACGTGCGTTAGCTACTACCTCGTTCCAAAATTGGATAGGCAGTTTCGAGTCTGCTAGCATCGTCTGAGCTTTCTCTATGAAGCTTCGATTCTTTCTCTCAGAATCTCCATTCATTTAAGGAGTGTAGGAAGATGTGAACCGGTGCATAATCCCTTTTTCTTTGCAGAATGCCTCTATCAACTGGTTCTTGAACTCAGTACCGTTGTCTGAGCAAACTTGCTTACCTTCAGCTTGTAGAGTGACTCCAATGTAGTTATCAACCAAGTAAATCTTGAGTAATCATCCATAACTACACTACAAATCGCCGGCAATTCTCTTTGTACTGACTGGGCCAAACAGATCCATGTGAAGAAGCTCAAAAGGTAGGTCAATTGAGTGAACTTTCTTTTCCTTATGAGACTTCTTTGTCTCTTTCCCTTTCTTACACGTGACACGAAAATCTGGTAGTTGGAAGTTCTTAACATTTACTCCACGCACTAGATCATTCTGGATCAAGTGATTCATCTTGTGTGGATTTTTGTGTCCCATTCTCCTATGCCAGGAGATGGAGTCTTTCTTTGTTGCCTTTGACAAGAAGCATTATACATTGTGATCGCTTGTGGAGGCCTTTGATAGGTCCAAGACATATAAATCGTTATATCTTGAAGCTGACATTAAAACTTGGTCCTCCGGGATAACATAGTCCTTTTTCAGAACATAACACTTCTTGTCATCAAATACAACCTTGAATTCTTTGTCACATATTTGGGAGATAGAAAGTAAGTTATTTTGAAGTTGTTGAACATAGTTTACCTTATCAAACTTGACTTTATGGTTTCCCAATTCGCCTTGTGCCGTGATATATCCTCCTTTATTTCCAGGAAATTAAACGTGTCCCCCCTTAATTTGTTTGACATTAGACAGGAGAGACAAGTTTCTAGTCATGTGCCTTGATGCCCCACTATCAACAATCCAGATATTTGTAAGCCAATTTTCTGTAAGGCCTGTTTGTGATAAACAGCGACTGGCTTACGGTTTGAACTTTATGTTCACTAATTCTTTTTGGTGGAGTGATAGAACTCCTTTTCGAAGAACTTGTTTAGTATCATGAATTGCATTTTTCTCTTTCTTCGAGTCTGATAATAAGACAATTAGAAGCGATCTGTCCATACTTTCCACAATTGTAGCATGATCTGCTTTCTACATGTTGGTGGAACTGTTTTCTGTGGTGAAGTGTGTGACACAGGTGTGACGTTAGTCTGTTTGGGTTTGGACACTTCTTGTTCAGATATTTTTGCTTCTTTAACAAAATTCATTGTTTGAACATTTTTAACATCTTTACCCTTTTGTTTATTTGGACTATGACATGGAGCACGTGGTTGGTTACCTTGTGTGGTCTTTTTGGTTCAGAAATAGACATGTTTGAACCTGACTTCACATTAACTTTTTCAAATTGTTCATCCAAATTCACAGTTGACATCTTACCTTTAGACTTCAAAGTAGCCTCCTTCTGTTTAGTGACAGAATCCCCTGGTTTACCCGTGGTATCCGAATCACTAAGTAGAGGAGTGAACACCACATGATCCTTGATTGGATTGTTATTTACTGGTCTATATTTAGCATTTAACAAGGTCTCATGTGGTGGTGGAACCACTTCGTAACCCAAACCCTCCCTATTGTTTTGTTGTTTCACTAAGTGTTGAACTATGTGAGAAGAACTGGTCCAACTATGCAGTTTTTGTTTTAATGAGTTGACTTTGACTTCTAAAATTGCTTTTTATTTCTTAGTTTCTTCTAGGGGGTTTAGGTTGAACTTTATGTCATTGGCTTGATTTAGCGCAACAACTCGGTTTCTCTTAGTTGTTTATCTAAAAGTTCTATTTTCCATGAATAACTGTGCTCATTTTGTTTCAAAATCCGATTAGCTTCTGTGCACAGTTGTAAGTCATTTACCAAGCTATCATTATGGTCTGATAACCTAGCAAATTTTGAATCTATGCTATCTCTAAATTTGTTACATTCATTACAAGCATGATTTTCAAACAGTTGGTCTTTGATACTTACCTGTGAAGACTCGGTTGCATCAGCCATCATAGCAGAGTTTGACTGTTCGAGTGCTGGTGATTCTAAACATGTTGTTCTGAGATCTTCTTCATTCATGTATTTGACCACATTTGTAGTATCATCATTATTGACATCACCAGTTCAACTGTGATTTCACCTTAGCTTGTAGAGTCGTCATCCAAACCCTCAACAAAAGCAATGTTGGATTCTCCCGGAGATACAAAACGAAAGGTCCAATCTTGCCCTTCGTCGTCTTGTGCAGTCAAGGCCTTAGTTTCCTTGCTTGACGAGGTAGCACCACTTGTGGGTTTGTCTTGACGGTTGAAGGTTGAGAAGGATTACAATTACCTGTCTTCTTGGGCTTAACACTTCACGTTTGAAATGCCCCTTCTCTCCACAGTTGAAGCAGGTAACTTTGGATTTATCAAAACCAAGGTAGTGTCTTTTGTGGCTATCAAGTTCTGTCCAGTCTTTTTCACAAACTTCTTCGCCCTCCAAACAACACTAGCCAACGCCCATATGATATCCATTCTTTTGAGTTTAGTTTCATCCACCTGCTCGTAATCTTCATCTGCGAAATGGTAGTTTCCAATCTTCCCCGCACTAGGCCATCATAGAGTGAGTGACTACTACCAGGGGATCCATGTGCACTTTGCCACCTCCACAGTAATATTACCGAGATTCTCTGTCTTCAACTTCGTAGCATTTGCTTCAGTACTATATATTGGGTGCAAGATTACCCTGACATTTCAGATCCTGAATTAGTGGCTTGGGAAGGAGCTACTGAACTAGACACAATAGTTGTTTGAAGTAGTACTCCTGAACTTGTTGGAGTGGGAGATGAGTTATACAATGAAGGGTTCTGATCGTAGGATCCTTTTTGTGATTTGTACTTCAACCTCATTTATTCCTCTCTTAGTTTTAGAATGAAATCATTAATATCCAACTTCGCAAGCATATCATTCTATCTCATATTTGACATGAATGACACCCACTTCTCTGACAACCCATCTGCAAAACTTGACACCTTGTCTTCCATGGACGTGGTTACCCCATGAGTGTGCAACTCACTCATCAAGTGGTAGAATTGGTCAATGATGTCATCCAAACTCTCCCTATTGAAGAGAAGTTATCAAACTCCTTCTTTAGAGCCTTTACTTTTAAGGCTTTCAATGTTGCATTCCCGTCAAACCATTTTTCCAGAGCCTCCTATAACTTCTTTGCTTGTTTGTTCTCAGAAAACTGATGGAATATGTCTTTAGAAATTAACTAAGTCAACAAAGCATACACCTTCTTTTCAGCATTGTACTTCACCTTCTGGCTATCAGTCATACCAGCCAATGTAAGTTTAACACCATTAGCACCAACCAGCATACTATATCCTATCTCGATTGATTCCCACAAATTAGGATCAACTCCATTTAGATATATCTCGAACCTTTGCTTCCATTGTGGGTATTGTCTAACGTTATGAGTTTAGGAGGCTTATTGTGATTCCCAATTTCATTTTCCTGAATCAAAAGATTCTGGATACGTGAGTCCCTTTTGGAAGTAAACGCTAAGTACTGATCTTCCTGTGAAGTTGGCTGGATCGGTAATATGAACTATAATTGAATGGTTTCATTGATAAAACCTAACGATTACAAGCTCGTTACAACATAAGAATCAAGACTCTTGGCAAGGGGAAGATCGAGCATGATCTCCCCTCTCATCTGGCAGTCCTAGGCTCTGGGCAGACTCCTCTCAAAATCCCTTTTTCTCTCTACACATTGAAACTGGTATATATAGGCCTCGGCCATATTAGATGCATCTTGTCCCATTCGTGCGATTGGACCATGTGTATGGTTTAATCGTACGACTGGACCATGCGTATGGTTCAATCGTTTGACTGGACCACTCTTATGGTTCAGTCTTACGAATGCCCTAATCGCATCTCTCAGTCGTACGACTGGTCCATTAGCATGGCTCAGTCGTACATTTGAGTCTCATTCGCATATGCTCCTGCGAATGACCAAGTTTCATGTGTTTACAACATATCAGGTGTATAACATTAAGCCTAGACTATTCGACAAGCAACGGACACACTATATATGACTATATATGCTCCAACAAATTCCCCGTTGGACGTTACTTGCGAATAGTAGATAACACCTCTTACAATCTTCAGTCAATCTTTGCTCTAGTTGCCGATAGAATCAAACGAAAACCATATTAGCTACCGTTGCCGATCCATCAGGTTGCTACAATATCCCTGAAAATGAATTTAGGCATAATAGATTTCGTTTACTTTGCAGAACACCATCAAAACAGCAAGATTCCCCATATGACTGATTTTTCCAGATAATGACATGAACAGTTTTCCATTGCTTCAATCTTCACACAGGCTAACCTGATTAACATCACCACCTACAGAAATTCCCCCTCACATTCAGCATATCCTAATATATAGACATTGTGCTCTCCTGGTGTCTTCATATGGTCTATTGGGCAAAAGGTTGAAGGTTCCAATCCACATCTAACAATATCAAACAAATCAGCATGCACGTAGATTAATCATCAGAAACCTGCTCACATCATCACTTTTTGATTGCGTCTTCACTTTCTCTATACATGGACTCCTCCTAAGAATGAGAATTCTCTCTGTGCGGATAAATATAACTTGATTGGCCCATAAGTCATCAGATGCTCCTGACTACCCCACAAAATCAGCACCGATTGCTAACATCTTCTCTTCTCTCTTTCGTGTTCCAAATACATTCACCTATTCTAGAAGTCCAACAAATAATGGGGTATACATTGAACTTATTTGAAAAAAGAACCTCAAGGTGAATATGCTTTGCTCATCCTCAAATCTATGTAAGAAGCAGTTCCAGTCTCATATTTATGTGTCATCAAGTACATATAACCATAGCGACTGTAATCGTCGGTAAAGGTAATGAAGTATCTTTCACCATTTCTTGTCATTGTCCTTAAAAGACCACATACATCCAAATGTATGATTCCCAATATATATTTTGCCCTCTTGTTAGTACCACTAAAGGGCGACTTGGTCATCTTACCTTGTAAACAAGATTCACACTTATCAAATGAACCATTTTCATTTGTTTTCAAAAGACCATTCTTTTAAAGTGTTTGAACCCGATTCTTGTTTATGTGTCCAAGATGACAATGCCAAAGATATGAATCACTTCAACCCATTTTAAGTTTCTTGGTGCTTGTTTGGTATAATGAGTTATTATTGGATGAAACATCATGAACCAATTCATAAATACTATTAAAAGGCGTAGCCTTGAAATAAAATACATCATCCATACAAACATAAATACCATTGTTAACAGATTTTAATTCATAACCACAATGTTTCAAAAGGGAAACAAAAATTATGTTCATAGTCAAACTAGGAGCATGCAAAATGTACTTAAGAACCACTTCCAAACCATTTGAAAGTTTCAAAATATAGTCTCCTTGGGCTTCGACATCAAATTTTGCTCTGTTGCCCATGTAGAGACTTATGTCTCCTTTCTTGAAATTCTTATTTCTTTTGAACCCCCGGAAGAAATTGCAAATATGAGTTCCACATCCAGTATTCAATACCCATGTGTTTAAAGAAATAACATTTTAACCAATGTGAATCATGAAAGTTGTACCTGAGGTTTGCCCAGCATTCCTCTTGTTTCTTAACTCTTTGAGATAGGTTGGCCAATTCCTTTTCCAATATCCTATCTCACCACCACTCAAGCATGGATTATTTTCCGTTACCTTAGGCTTCTTAAGCTTAGGCTTTGAAGGTTCTGCTTTAGCCTTTCCTTTCCCTTTGCCTTTGATGTATCCCTTTCCTTTGGCAATATTTGCCTTGGGATAGGGGAATGGCCTTTTCTTATTGCCTCCCTCATTGATCGAGAGAACTGATAGAACATTTCTACCCATCCCTGCCTCGACTGTTTTGAGCATTGCGTGAAGCTCACCAATGCTCTTGTCCTACCCGTTCATATTGTAATTCATTATGAACGTCTCAAACATTTTAGTTAGGCCATTAAGGATCAAATCCGTGGCCAACTCCTTTGATAAGGGGCAGTTAAGCCTCTCGAGGGGATCAACGTGGCTTTTTATGTTAAGTACATAAGATGATACCGATTGGGTTTCTTACATGCGACACGTGTGAAGCGCTCGAACCGTTTCGAAGCGCTCTACCCTAGCTTGTCGAAGGAACATTTTCTTCAATGGGGTAATCATGTCATATGCCCCATGATGCTCCAAATCCTTTTGGAGTTCGGGAATTATAGTTCCTAACATGAGGCAGGAAACCTGCATGGAATCCTCAGTGTACTGAAGCCAATCGTTATAGGCCTCAACATCTTTGGGGTCGGGTTAGTCAGGAATAGAATCGTCAAGGACAT
This sequence comes from Flaveria trinervia, assembly GCA_025506515.1. Lineage (NCBI taxonomy): Eukaryota > Viridiplantae > Streptophyta > Magnoliopsida > Asterales > Asteraceae > Flaveria > Flaveria trinervia. The sequence continues at coordinate 31,650,999 of CM046446.1, forward strand.
AGTGTTAGGATTCTACAATGGAATAAACTGATGTTTACCAAATCATAATTACAGCCAACTGAAGATCTTATTGTACATGTTCACAGACCAAGTTGATTATCAGAAGAAAACAAATACAAGACTAGGTCAACATCAAGACAACAAGAAAAGTCAAAATTAGGTCATCATGTAATATTAGTATAAATAGACCCACTAGTGCATTATTGCAAGTGTGGCTTTTTGTGTGTGTTTCTCATGGTGTGAATCACCACCAAGGAGAAATCCTCTCCTTTGGTGGGTTTGATTTCACCAGCCATCTATGATTCTCATTGTAACTTTTTTATCAACATCAATAAAATCATAAGATTATTATTATCCATTTCTTTGTTCTTTGATTCACACACATCCATCCATCTTAAATTTGATTTTTAGATCTGAACAAGATGAATCCTAAGATCCAAGCTTAATGAATCTGAAATATTGATTTAGCAAAATGGTATCAGAGTTGTTGGTTGCTGGATTTATCTAGTTTCCAGATTTGATTTCATCTTTAATGATGTCAAGAACAATAAAGAAAAGAAGAAAATTGAAGAACAAAGTATCTGTTCATCAAAAACCCATCTGTTCATACCCAAAATCAAAAGAAAAACCAACAAATTGTTCAACTATGGTATGATTTGAAGAATCGTGAACATGTTCATGATTATTCCTTTAAAATTCAATGCAATTGAATAAGATTAACATCAAAAATAACAAAACACATTTGTTCATCTCAAAATCAAGAAGAAAAATCATCAACATCTGTTCTAATATTGTACGATTTGAAGAAATATAATCATTCTCTGGATTATTACTTCAAAATTCAATGAATTTGAACACGATTATCATTAAAAACAAAGAAAAGATGAAGAAATAGAAGCTATTGTTGATTTTCCGACCTACACTGCAGAGTGATATGGTTTTTGTTCAAGTCTGAAAAGAAATGCGGATAAACAAAAATAAATGCGGATGAAGCTTCATCAAATGCGGATGTATTATACACAAATGCAAATGTGTTATACACAAATGCGGATGACTTGTCACCAATCGCAGATGACTTTTCAACAAATGCGGATGACTTTTCACCAAATGTGAATGACTTGTCAACAAATGACGATGACTTGTCAACAAATGCGGATGACTTGTCACCAAATGCGGTTGACTTGTAAACAAATGCAAGTACATTAAGCACAAATGTGGATGCTTTGAAATCAAATGTGGATGCCTTGCAAACAAATGCGGATGCTTTGCAAACAAATGCGGATGAGTTAGAAAAAAACTATGGATGTGTTGCAACAAATGCTTATGAACAGCTGATGAACAGGACTTCGAAAAGAAAAGAAAAACATGAATATACATGATTGCGACCAACATGCACATCCATTTGGATCATGAAAGTAAAAAAGAGTATAGAAATCAACTTTTGTCACTTTTTCACAGATTCATCCAGGGACTTGTACAAGTATAAGATGCCCTTTTTGAAGTACTTGAGCTCACATTATTTTTTATGATATTTGGCACTCGTGTTTGACTACTTAGCGGACAGTTAGCCGAACTTTAATCAAGGGAGTACTCATTATCTGAGAATGTCATTTATCAAGTTATTTCAAAAGAGTGGAAGTGTTTTCAACATTAATTCATGTTCCTCATGTAGTTTATTGAAGTTCAAAGCCTCACCATATGCCTAATACATACTAATCCTTGAGTTGTGATATGAACTATAATCCAAGAGTGATACAACCCATATCCAATACCAAGAAGTATTCTAAAGAGATTCTAACCTTTAAAAAAATATATTTGGAGGAGCTTAATCTAAGGGGGAGAACATCAATAAATTGTGCCACAACATGAATTGATCAAGAAGACATGTGACAGAGAAGATCTTCAAATTCAAGGTTTGGCAAGCATCAGTTTAGGGGGAGTATTGTTGGGATTCAACAATAGAATAAAGTGGAGCTTACCAAATCATAATTACAGCCAACTAAAGATCTCATTGTACATGTTCAAAGACCAATTTGTGTAAGGATCAGTGATCGCAAGTTTGATGTAATTGAGCGTAGCACAACGGAATATGAACAGAATTAGACAAATTGTAGCAAGAATTTGATGCTCGTATGCATTAAGAACAAATACGGTTATAACGAGAGAATATATTTCTGTAACAAGGAATGTTTTAATAATATTGAATATTTCTGATCAAATCATTCATCTATTACATTAGGTTGACACTCCTTATATAGAGTGCAATCGCTGCTATTATCACGGTAAGTGACAACTGGCAGATCTATTACAAAAATAACTAATTCTTAACAAACTACTCTAAATGTTCACAACTACTGAGAACATATCAGAGTGTTAAGTACAAAATAAGAAACTACTGATACTAGAAACTACTGAAACTACAACGACTGAAGAACAAGCTCTTCAGTCGTTTTACACAAACTACTAATAAATATAAAACTACTGATGAGCACAACAACTGAAGAAGTATTCTTCAGCTGTTGTGTCAAACTACTGAAAAGATAAAACATAAAACTACTGAAAGGTAAACCGTCACAACTACTGAAGAAGACCTCTTCAGCTGTTGTGACAACGTCTGATACTTTGGTCTTCAGCACTTGTGTCTTCAGACTTTGTCTTCAGCACTTGTGTCTTCAGACTTTGTCTTCAGCACTTGTGTCTTCAGACTTTGTGTTCAGCACTTGTGTCTTCAGACTTTGTCTTCAGCACTTGTGTCTTCAGACTTTGTCTTCAGCACTTGTGTTCAGACTTTGTAATCAGCTGTTGTCTTCAGCTGTTGTGGTCTTCAGTAGTTTTTGTGACGTCTGTGGGACTTAAAGGTTTTTCTGATCCGGCTCATTGGTTCTTTTGGTCCAACAAACTCCCCCTGAACCAATGCAGCCAAAACCATTAACTTTATTGAGGTCCCACTTATTGTTGGCAGAATGGTTGGTCTTTTTCCTTCTTGATCAGTTGAGAGATGACCCATTTAAGCACTGGCCTGGAAATGAGTCTCTGATGATTTGGTTGGCAATGTATGGATGGGAGCTTTGTATTGGGAAATTGGACACTGAGCTGTTCCCCCATCCATGAGACTCACTTCCCATGTATAAGCCTGTAGGATTCTCTGGTGTATGCCCTGAGAAACATAATTTGTTCTTCCATGGTCAGGTTCTCGGCTTCACCATCAAACAATCCTTCACGCTCATACAGCTCTGAGATGTACTTGGCTGTTTACCATTTTTTAGCTCAACTGTTGTAATCTGTCTGTATGCAAACTCATCAGGATGAGTCCCTTCAAGTAACAGACTGAGCTCATTTTGTTTGAAGTTCTCAAGCCTCTTGTAGACTAACCCCTTTTTAATAATTCTGTTCTCTAACATCTTTGGGGGTTTTTTTAGTCTCATAGGCCTTCTTGAAATCTTCTACAATCTCCCAGGGTGATACTACAAGGACCACTGTGATCTCTTCATCTACGATCCTTTTACTTGGCCCTTGTATCTCGAAGGAATGTCTTTCTTTACAATCCTGTGAGCCCCCCTAGGATCAGGCCATACTCTCACCTTTTCCTTCTGATATTGAAATGTGTTGGCAAGGGTGTACAACCTCAGAGCTTCTTTCTTCATACTTATTATTGATGACGAAGCAGCATAAGTTTTGTCGATGCTTTTCAGCATTTCATCATCAGGAAGCTTTTGCTGCTGTTCTTCTTCAATCTTTACTCTCACAGCTTCCATCTGTGAGGTGGGAGTGATGGGCATGGGTTTGGCTTTAGCCAATGTTAGGACTGCAGACAGAGGCAGCCTATCTTTTTCCACATCATCCTCTTCTTCTTCTTCTTCTTCTTCTCTACCACCCTTCTTTTCTTCTTCTTAGGTGCATCATCGGCTGTTGGTTTAGATGGTAAGGGAGTTGGTTTTGTGGGTTGTGTTGTGGTTGTTTTGGAGAGGGAATGTTGATAGGCTGAGTTAGCATTTTGGAGGTGAGTGTTGCTTTTGAGTATTTGGCTAGCTCAGTCCTGCTCCCTGCTCCTACTTCATTCAAAGCTTCGACTACTAACCCCTTAGTGTATGCCTCAGACGAACAGATCTTGGAGGTTATGGCCAAGATGTTGTCCCTGGTCCATGATTTTACTTCGATCAATGATCTCCCAAGGTATTTGCTGATGAATCTGATCATGATCTCAAGTCTCTCTCTATCCATAGTGTTGTAGCTGGCCCATCTTTGTTGGATCTCTTCGATCTCTAATCTTCTTATTTCAGAATCCAGCTTTTCAGTGTCGAAACCTTGCCTAAACAGCTGATCAATGATATTGTCCATTGATCTGCTGTGTTCAGCATCAGCCTCTTTAACCATTTTGTTCAAGTTCTTCTCTTTCTTAGCACTCTTCTTTTTCTTGTATGTGACATGAAAATCTTTTTGACTTTCATGTACTTTTTCAATTTCAGCTCCCTTCTCAATCACATTCTCCTTCTCTTTTTCGGCCTCATACACACAATCCCTTCCTCTTTTTTCCATCCTCTTTCTTTTAGCTTTCACTGCTGAACTCTCCCCCTTTTTGGGTGCATTGGTTGCAAGGGATTGAGTAGCAGAAAGTTGTTGGCGCAGTACATCCTCCACCAGAGGTTGTAAGACAGTAGAAAGTCTCTCATCAACAGTTTTAATAACAAATTCGGTTAGCTGTGGTGTGATGAGAGATAGGGGATTTTGAGGGATACCATCCATTTGCTTAGGAGGGTTTTGGTCTTGAGAAATGGTGCCAGAAACAGAGGCAGGTGGCTGAGAATTTTGTAGTGGCTGTGTGTTTAAGGGACCTTTAGAGGAAGGTGCCATCTGTTGGGTTAATGTGGTGGCAGATGGTCTTTCTCCTTGAGAGAGTTGGTCAAGTAGTTTTTGCAGCCTACTGACTTCCTCCTCTAGGATTGTGTTCTGGGCAAGAACGTCATAAAAGAAGCCCAGGTCATCATCAGCAGATGCTGAATCACCTGACCTCCTGCTTGTAGCAGGATGTACATGCACTGGGTGTAGACCAGTTGTAGCATGTGCCCCTTTGTCTTGGAACTGGGGACTTCCAGCCTCAGGACTTTGTCCTTCATCAGCTGTTGCCTCTGGTGAGGTCTTAGGAATGTTACCAGCCTCAGTCTGATCAATGCTGATTCAGAAGAGGTGGCTGCCTCACCAGATGTTCTGGTCTCCATATCCACACCAGGAGATAGAACATTTAAACCCCGGTGTTGTGGGTTGTCAGAAGCATGGTGATCCTCGTCCTCATTAGCTATGGTTCTCCCCTTTGTTGGTGGTTGTTGGGGAGGAGGAGAGGCATGCAGTGAGTCAGCACGTTTGCAATGATAAGGGTGGGACTTTGGGGGGCGGTTGCATGGGGAGATGGGGTAAAAGTAGTGTGCACCTGGGGAGAATGGTGCTCTTCAATGGCAATCTCCTCAAATGAGGAAGATCCCAGATTGGTGGGTACCCCTTCTGTGGTTGCTGCAGGCTTCTTTTGAGAGGAATCCTGAGCGGTGTCGTGTGCTGGGAGAGTCCTTATATCCACTAGGGGGTTATAACTAGTGGATATAGCCTGCGTTTGTGTTGCAGGGGCATCCTCAGGGGACTCATTTCCCTGAGTAGCCTTTTTGTTTTCTTTTTAGTGGGTTTGGTGGGGACTTTTGATTTGGAGGTGGTGGCTGTGGGTTCCAGCTGCGTGGGTTTGCGCAGCTTGGCAGCCATTTTGAGTGATTGGTCAGAGTTGTGCCGGGAGTATACTTCAGGCAGTACAGCCATAGCAGGGACACCAGGCCAACAAGTCCCTCAGCTTGAAGCTGGTTTGCAATTATGGCCATTATGAACCGAGGATATAATATCCAATGGTTAGCAGTTTGTTTTTGAGCCATATCCTTGAGCTCTGAAAATAGTATTTCCAAAAAATTTAAAGGTTGTTGCTCAAGGATGGAGTACATTACCTGTTTCCACCTTGTGGACATTTGATCCCATGATGAGGTCTTGGAGGAAGGCATACATTTACCATATGAAATATGAGACGTTCAGCATCTGGAAATGTTTCTTCAGTAAGGTAGATGCACTCAAGTCACCCTGGTATCCATGGTGGGCAAATGATTGATCTGTTGTGCCCTTTGGATAACAAGTTGGGAAAGTGGCATCATCCAGATTCAGGGTTTGACGAAGAGTGTCTGGAGTGATGACCACTTTTTGGCCATGGACAAACGATTGAAGAGACTCTGTGTCGTTCTCCTCAAAGACTAAAGTGACGTTTGTCCAGAAGTGGTTAAGGTATGCGGCATATATGGTGGGATTTATGAGAAACGCCATTTTGTAGGTTTATTGAACCATTAAATCAATGGCGTTGTGAAACTTGGTCCATTATGGCGATTTGGTGAGATGTGCGACACAGTTGTGTCGTGGTTTTAATTGCATGGTCGCCATTGATGAAGAGAGGGTAGAGAGTTTTTGAATGTTAGGTTTGAGAAGAGAAGATAAAAACTCTGAAGGTGGGATAAGGTATTTAAAGGGTCGGGATAGAAAACGTCTGAGGGTTTTGGTGTGAGTCATCAGTTGTTGAAACTACTGATGACGTGGTATTAACCGTCAGACGTTGAAACAGCTAAAGTCTCGAATTTAGTCATCAGTAGTTATAAAACTACTGAAGACAGTTTTGACTTCAGGTGATGAAACAACTGAAGACTTGGTATCAGTCATCAGTAGTTGTGAAACTACTGAAGACATTGGTTTTGTCAGCAATTGTTGTAAACAGCTGAAGACTTGGTGTTAGTCTTCAGTAGTTGTAAACTACTGAAGACATGGTTTTGGCTTCAGTTGTTTTGAAACAGCAGTTGTAAAAACAACTGAAGAAAATTACTCATCAGCTGTTTTCGTCAATTCTTAGCTTTTCAGCTGTTTCATACTGTCCTCAACACTTACTCATCAGACTTTGCATCTGCTTTTCAGGTGTTTCATAGGACGTCAGTACTTATCTGTTTGTACTGATTTCAGTAGTTGTAACTACATCAGTAGTTGTAACTACATCACTTGTTTAGAACAGATAAAGTACTTCAGTACTTGTGAGGCATTTAGCCTTCAGTAGTTATAAAAACTGCTGAAGGTGAAAGAACTCATCAGTACTTATATGTGACATGGTTACCAATGATCACCAGTACTTATTACTGAGATCATCAGTAGTTGTCACTTATTCTAGCCAGCATACCAAGCCTTAACACCAGGTTATGGAAAGTTGAACTATCCAAAGGCTTAGTAAAAATGTCTGCAAGCTCATCAGCACTAGGCACAAACATAGGATTAATTAGACCCTTTTCAAAACAATCTCTTATAAAATGATGTCTAATTTCTATATGTTTGTCCTAGAGTGCTGGACTGGATTTTTGACAATGCAAAGAGCTGAAGCACTATCCATTAATAACGGAGTCTTAGTCTCTGTAATGCCATAGTCCAAAAGTTGATTCTGAAGCCAGAGTACTTTGGATGTACAACTTGCAGCAGCAATGTACTTGGCTTCAGCAGTGGATGTAGCAACAGATGTTTGTTTCTTACTCTGCCAAGAAATCAAACAGTTGCCTAGGAATTGACATCCACCAGAGGTTGATTTCCTGGTCAACTTACACCCTGCATAGTCACTATCAGAGAAGGCAACTAATTTACAAGAGTGCCCAGTGGAATACCATAAACCTAGAGATTGTGTACCTTGCAAATATCTAAAGATCCTCTTGACTGCAATCAGATGAGACTCTTTAGGTGCAGCCTGAAATCTAGCACAAACACATGTAGCAAACATAATATCTGGTCTAGAAGCTGTTAAATACATCAAGGACCCAATCATACATCTGTAAAGTGTTTCATCAACCACTTTACCTTTCTGATCTGTATCCAGTTGTGTGGTGCTGCACATGGGGGTAGAACAGGGCTTACAGTTTTGTAAATCAAACTTTTCCAAAAGATCTTTTGTGTATTTGGACTGATGAATGAAAATTCCATCAGCCTTTTGTTTGATTTGCAAACCCAGAAAGAACTGTAATTCTCCCATGGCACTCATTTCAAACTTCTGTTGCATCAACTTTGTAAAGGCATCACACAATTGAGGATCAGAGGATGCAAAAATAATATCATCTACATAAATTTGAACAAGTAGATTATGCTGCCCAGCTTTCTTAATGAATAAAGTCTTATCAATGGAGCCTCTAGTGAAATCATTTTCCAGAAGAAAATTTGATAATGTCTCATACCAGGCTCTAGAGCTTGTTTCAACCCATAAAGAGCCTTATCAAGCTTATACACCCAATTAGGATGTTTATTGTCCTCAAAGCCTGGTGGTTGACATGCATAAACCTCTTCTTTAATTTTCCCATACAAAAATGCACTTTTGACATCCATTTGAAAAACATTAAGTTTTTGATAAGCAGCATAAGCTAAAAACAATCAAATTGCTTCCAGTCTGGCTACAGGGGCAAAGGTTTCATCATAATCAATACCTTCTTCTTGTGCAAACCCCTAAACAACCAGTCTAGCCTTGTTCTTAACAATAAGCCCATTTTCATCAGTTTTGTTCCTAAACACCCATTTAGTGCCTATTGCACACTTACCTGGAGGTAGAGGAACCAGTTCCCACACTTGCTGTTTCTTGAACTGAAGAAGCTCAAGCTGCATGGCATCAACCCATCCATTGTCCTTTAAAGCAATGTGATAATTCTTTAGCTCTTGCTAACTGATGAAGAGAGCATAGAAGCAGAAATTTGACAATTGACTTCTTGTTGATACGCCAGTAGTGATATCACCAATGATTTGAGACATAGGGTGATTCTTCAGATCTTGATACACAATGAGATCTGTGCAAGTGTTTGAAGCAGGTTCAGCAGCAACAGATGGTGATGGTGAATCATTTCCTTGAAACCAATCAGTGGATGGTAATTCAAAGGAGGTTGAATTTGAAGAAATCTCATCAGCATTTGTTGTGGATGGTGCTACTGGAGCTACAGGAACATCAGGTCTACCTGAATCAGGCAGTTGATCACTAAACTAAATAGGTGAGTACTGCTATCATCATCATCATCACCAGCAGTACCACCAGGTGGTGAACTGTTGACAGGAGCAACAACAGGAGTTTGATAAGGAACATATTGCAGTATGTCCAAATCAAATAGCTCCACAGGGCTTTGTGGAATCTTGTCCTTAGGAGATTCATTAAACTTAACATGTAGAGTCTCTTCAACCATCTTTGTTCTGCAGTTGAAGACTCTGTATGCTTTGCAAGTTGATGAATAACCAACAAAGTACCCTGCATCCACCTTAGGATCAAATTTTTGTAGTTGATCCCGTGTGTTGAGAATGAAACAAGGACACCAAATGCTCTGAAGAATGAAATTAGAGGGGCCAAATGATGAAGAACTTCATATGGAGTCTTCATCAACCTCTGATTTACTAGAACTCTATTCTGTACATAGCAAGCTGTAATGACAGCTTCAGCCCAAAAAGTCATTGGCAGTCCAGAATCAGCCAACATGGACTTTGCAGCTTCAATAAGGGTCCTGTTCTTTCTCTCCACTACTCCATTTTGCTCAGGAGTTCTTGGGATGCTACACTGCCTCTTGATTCCCTTTGATAAGTAAAACTCATCAAGTGTGTGGTTTCTAAATTCAGTACCATTATCACTCCTCACACACTTAACTGGTAGGGAATACTGCTTCTCAACGTGTAACACAAAGTTCATAATGGACTGTGCAGCCTCATCCTTTGAATGCAAGAAGAAAGTCCATACAAATTTGGAGTAATCATCCACAATTACCAGACAGTATTTCTTCTTAGCCATACTCATCACTTTCACAGGACCAAGAGATCCATGTGAAGAAGCTGTAAGCAGGCAGTGGACTTAGGTTCTTCTATGGAGGGAAATGAAGCTTTGTGTTGTTTTCCTTTTAAACAGGCAGTGCAGTTATCTTCACACTTGAACTCCTTCATTGGCAGTCCCCTTACTAAACCATGGTTTATCAGCTGATTCATGTTTTTGAGATTAACATGACCTAGCCTTCTGTGCCATAGAATAGATTCTTGGGAGGAAGCCTTGGAAAATAGGCAAGGATGGCCTTTGAGATCTATTTTCTTGGAAAGATCTAAGGCATACACTCTTCCTGTCCTGTTGGCCTTTAGGAGAGTGTGTTCATCGAACACCTTATCAATCAAATTTAGAACTTTGGATGACAGAATCCAACAGTTCTAACTGGTGAAAAGAGCAACATGGCCTTTGTCACACATTTGACTGACACTCAAGAGGTTGTACTTGAGATTTTCCACATGGTTAACATCATCAAACTTTATTTCCCCATTGGAAACAAAGCCTTTGCCAATGATGTAACCTTTTGCATCATTGCCAAATGACACAGACCCCTTCCTTCCTTGAGAGTAGTCATTAAGAAGTGATATGTTTCCTGTCATATGCATGGATCCTCCACTGTCTACATACCAGATGCCTCTGAGGTTTGTTGAAGAACCCTGCAAGATACAACAAATTAGTTAGATTTTGAGACCCAAACCTTTTTGGTCTTGGACTGTTCTCATCAACAGATGGTAACTAACATGTTTGTTGGAAACAACAACCTGAGAGGAAGAAGCTGGTGAAGAAAAGGAATCCTTGGCTTGGACCTCCTTTTCTGTGGTTTCAACATAAGAACATCTAATTGGTTAACTCTTCCCAATAGATGTTGAACCATCATAACCAGCTGTGTCAGATTTTGGGATAAGGCTTTCAGCTCTTCAGACACATTGGCATTGGAGTTTGATAAGTTCCTATGTTGCACCTTCTTCTTTTGAGCAATCTCAGCTGTTACCTGTTTAACCCCTTCCTTTTTGGATTTCTGTTTGGACTTGAGGGTTACAGGATTTGATGTTGCTGGTACAAATGTGGCTCCAAACTCAGTTTTCATTTTAGCCATTTTCTCTTGAGTTTCTTCTTTAAGTTTGAGTTTGGATCCCCTTTTGTACCAACAATCATCTGTAAGATGATTGAACAAACCACATACTTCACATGGTTTCTTCTTCATCTTATGATGATCATCAACTAAAGAGGATGAAACTACTAAAGACTTGCTCTTCAGTACTTTAGAATCATTATTTGCTTTCTTGACTTCCTCTTTAGTAGTCTTCAAACTCTTTCTACTGACAGTTTTCTTCTCTTCAGTGCTGTCATTAGTTGGAGTTTGAACTTCAGGTGTTAAATCTTGCTCTCCAGTCCTTTCAGGACTTTCAGAAATAACTCCTGAGTTGATTATCTCTTTTATCATGTGAGTGTCAGCAGTAGAACCATCAATATCAGCTGATGGGTTCTAAGAAGGCTTAGTGTTGACTTCAACTTTTGATGATGCTCTATCAAAAGGTGAATCACATGATGAGGTGGATTGGTTATTGCTTTCTCCATCAGATTTCACTTCTGCTCTTGAAGCAAAATCTGTAGGAGGAGCAGTGTGATTGTAACCAATACCAAACTTCACATTGGAAGCAGATTGCTTACTAAGAAGCATTTCGAAACCTTTGCATGATTGTACCCATCGATCACACTCTACCTGGGTGACTACAAGGGTTTCTTTTAGATTTCTCTGGTCATCCAGAATAACCTCTAGCTTAGCCTTTTCATCATTTAGTTGGCATTTAAGCTTATAAATCTCATCATTTTTACAATTAGATCAGACTCAAACTCAGCTTTTCTTTTGGAAATGGTTTTCTCAAGCTCAAGTTTTTGATTTATTAATGCTACATTTGCCTCTCTAATTGAGACAAAGGCAGCAATGCATGATTCAGAACATAACTTGGCTTTAGCCTCTGAAGATACCTGAGTTACCTGTGAAGATGATGATGCATTTGAGCAGGAACCCTCAATAGACTCCAGGGCCATGAGAGCCAGATTACCAAAAGGAATATCACCACCATGTTGACCAGTACCTGTGAACAGTTGTTCATGCCCAGACATGTCATCCGGTAAACTGCTCCAGTCAACACCTCCAGGGGTGAAGAAGCTGTGTTGTTGAGGTTGAGGAGGTTGATGAGATTGAGATGGTTGAGGTTCTGGTAGTGCATGAGGTTGTGGTACTACAGGAACTTGAACTTGATTTGACTGTGGCATGTAATAACAAGGTAAGGATATGGCATTTGACCCTGAGGAACAAAATATGCAGGAGATTGTGGTTGAGAATGATGACTAGAATTGACAGGATGTTGCCCTCTGTGTTGTTGCCCTCTGTGTTGTTGAGTATTGCCAGGGAAAGTCACAAAAGGTGCAGAGGAATTAGATCCAGATGATCTGCATTCTCTAGCAAAGTGTCCAAGCCGGTGGCATTTGTGACACTTCAACTTACTTTTGTCAAAACCAACTTTGGTTTTGCCAGAGAGTCCTGGGAACTTTCTTCCAGTTCTTTTGTAGAACTTCTGAGATCTGATATTTATCAAGGCCATTTGGCTCAAAATATCCATCTCTTCTAAGTCATCATCAGCAATCCATTTGATGAAGCATAGATTGTCATAATTACATCCAGTAAACTGACTATCAACACTCACAAATGCAGAATCATAAGTGTTTGAAGAGAAGTCAATATGCTCATCATACTGGCATTCAGATGAAGCATATTCAACTCATGACCAACCAAGGCAGTGTTGCCTGGTACAAAGTCTTCAGTGAGCTTTCCAGATGAAGATAGTTTTCGTTTCTGTTCTATCTCTCTCTCAAATGTTAGCAATTTCCCATGGGGTTGGGTGAGAGATAGTTTGTCCAAATTTGCACTGGAGCGTAGGACAATAGTGTAGTGTCCCATCTCTCAGGCAGTGATCTGAGAAATCTGTTATTCATCTAGCTATTGGTGTACTCATGTTTGACCATTTTTAATTCAGAGATCAAACAAGAGAACCGCTCGAACTGTTGAGTCAGTGTCTCACCCTTCCTATGAGAGAATGTCTCATATTGTTGGGCAAGGATTTCTCTATTATTTGCCAAGACCTCATATGTTCCTCCAAATTGTTCTTTCAAGGCATTCTAGAGGTCATGGGCAGTTTCATGATGCATTAGCCCAGAATAGATTTCATTAGGCAGTGCCATGGCCAGAATTCCATGGGCTTTTGCATCAATCTCAAACAACTTCTTATCCTCATCTGAGTATTGCTCCCTCCTCTTCGGAACCATTTGATTGGTTTCCGGGTTATTCACCATAGGCTTGTGTGGACCATGTACCACTGATGTCCAACAACCTGCGCTGTTAACAGACAGGTGATGGAGCATTCGTCGTTGCCATATGTTATACTCAGTCCTAACCAGCATTGGAGGCTTGGTTGAGGAACCAGTATTGTGAGGATCATTGGAAGGAGTAGTCATTTTGAGTCCAAATACAATTTAATTCAAGCTTTTAAACGTTTTTATAAAGACCACAACAGACTCAATGAAAACCAAGAGAAAATCTCAGGATGAATGACCAGAAAACACAGAAAATTCAATCTCTATAACCGTTTCTTGCAAGACACAAAAATGCTAATTCAGTCAAACTTGGATCTTGAATAGCAGTTTCAATGATCAATTATTAGATCGATCAATGATTCACCGGCTCTGATACCATTTGTAAGGATCAGTGATCGCAAGTTTGATGTAATTGAGCGTAGCACAGCGGAATATGAACAACAATTAGACAAATTGTAGCAAGAATTTGATGCTCGTATGCATTAAGAACAAATACGGTTATAACGAGAGAATATATTTCTGTAACAAGGAATGTCTTAATAATATCGAATATTTCTGATCAAATCATTCATCTATTACATTAGGTTGACACTCCTTATATAGAGTGCAATCGCTGCTGTTATCACGGGTAAGTGACAACTGACAGATCTATTACAAAAATAACTAACTCTTAACAAACTACTGAAATGTTCACAACTACTGAGAACATATCAGAGTGTTAAGTACAAAATATGAAACTACTGATAAGAAACTACTGAAACTACAACGACTGAAGAACAAGCTCTTCAGTCGTTTTACAAAACTACTAATAAATATAAAACTACTGATGAGCACAACAACTGAAGAAGTATTCTTCAGCTGTTGTGTCAAACTACTGAAAAGATAAAACATAAAACTACTGAAAGGTAAACCGTCACAACTACTGAAGAAGACCTCTTCAGCTGTTGTGACAACGTCTGATACTTTGGTCTTCACACTTGTGTCTTCAGACTTTGTCTTCAGCACTTGTGTCTTCAGACTTTGTCTTCAGCACTTGTGTCTTCAAACTTTATCTTCAGCACTTGTGTCTTCAGACTTTGTCTTCAGCACTTGTGTCTTCAGACTTTGTCTTCAGCACTTGTGTTCAGACTTTGTAATCAGCTTTGTCTTCAGCTGTTGTGGTCTTCAGTAGTTGTTGTGACGTCTGTGGGACTTAAAGGTTTTTCTGATCCGGCTCATTGGTTCTTTTGGTCCAACATGTTGATTATCAGAAGAAAACGAATACAAGACAAAGTCAACATCAAGACAACAAGAAAAGGCAAAATTAGGTCATAATGTAATATTAGTTTAAATAGACCCACTAGTGCATATTTGCAAGTGTGGCTTTTTATGTGTGTTTCTCATGGTATAAATCACCATCCAAGGAGAAATCCTCTCCTTTGGGTGGGTTTGATTTCACCGGCCATAAATGATTCTTATTGTAACTTGTTTATCAACATCAATGAAATCATAAGATTATTATATCCGTCTCTTTGTTCTTGATTCATACAAGTCCACCCATCTTAATTTTGATTTCTAGATCTGAATGAGATGAATCCTAAGATCCAAGCTCAGTGAATTTGAAATATTGATTTAGCGTAAAGGCCTTTTTCTCTTGCTTGAGAACAATCTCAAGTTTCGAAACTAGTCCATAAAGTTATTATGGTTAAGATGATCCCTCTCTAAGATGGTTCTCAACTATAGGGTGTGGATGATCGGGGTGGTAGCATTATTGTTTGTGGCCATTTCTACAATAATTTACAAAGTTCATATTAGTATTTCTGAAATATTAAATTCTAATCATTAATACCATTTTATGTCTCATATACAATTAATAATTAAAACCTAGAATCCAACGTTACATTGAAATGATGGTTAGGTAACCTTTATTCAATTATTTAAATTAACAAGGTATTTAACACTTGACAATTGCAACCTTTTGCAACTTCTAGCCTTATGGGATGGGTTAAGCCTCTTATGTTTAGTTGGCATGTAAAATCGCATCAACACCATTGTACGCCATGCTTCAGTGACCCTATGCACATGCTTTCCGATTCAAGTCGTCATACTTACCCACACATGTGAGTTTACACATACAAGTGGTTAGGTGACCTTTATCCCAAAAATACGTTAAGCCCACCTCAAACACACAAGTTCCCAAAAAGTGGTTAGGTGACCTTTATCCCACAAATAGTTCTCAAGTGATTCGAGTGTCATGTAATAGGATTATGTTAAAGTTGTTTCCAAAGGGATTTTAGTTTTCATTAATTCTAGTTTTGAAAACTCTATGCACCTTGTATTTGCATGCTTTCAAATACATGGTACCCTATGGTTCTATTTTTAGTAAAATTACTTTTATTAAAATCATTAATCCTTTTAATAACCTTGTATTAATCACTTATTGATAAGCAACCATAAGTTTTTATCTTGTTTTCTTTGTTAATTAGTTTTTCTTGCATATCTGTATATCAAACAACCATCATAAAACAAACAACCAAACAAGCGTAATCGTACAATCACAAATGCATAACCATAGCCACTATGTTGACTACACTTGTTTGCCATCACAAGTGTTGTCGTTTGACCTTTCCTAAGGGTTAATACCAACACAAAAGATAGGAATTCCTAAGACCCCCACTTGGAGTTGCATCGAAATGCTTTATGTCCTTCTCTTTGTGCCTTCCATTTGTGCTTCCATCTTATGCATCTTCTTTTACAAAATTTATATCCTAATAAAAATTTTATAATAAAAGAAAATACACCTAATCTATCTATTATATCACCATTAAATGAATAAATAAATTACAACCATATACAAGCACAAAAGAATAAAATTACAACCCATAATGAATGAAATCAACCAAAACCAAACATTCATCCAAAACCAAAGCAACACAAGGTCAAGGCTAGGTTATTAATTAATACTAAACAATATATACAACATTCAAGAACCAAAATAAATCCCCATTTAACCCAAAATTTTTGGCCAACATAAACCAAGAATTTAGGGTTTTTGTCCAAACAAAATAAATCAACCATTTGACATCTATCTTTCAAGGTTTAATCATAAGCATGTAAGATATAACCTTGAAAAATTGGGGATTCAATATATCATCACAAAGCAGCCCCTATAAGGTTGTTAAAGTCCCATAAAACCAATTTTACAAGAACATAAGAAGCTAGTTATCCACATATCCGGCTCTAGATGCCAATGTTGGGTTTGTTGGACACATAATCAAAGTTGTTTAACCTCTTAAACATGAAAAAACACAGCAGAATCATAGCTTAATAATCTGTTTTGTAAACTGAAAATTAAAGCATATTATTTAGCAACAACAAACCCAAGAACAAAGGATCAAATATATGTGAATGGACTAGCTATCAAGTATGAAATAACAACCAAAACAATACCCATGAAACTACCTTTCAAGAGCTGCCAAAACCATGAGATTTGAACACCAAAATCAACCAAAGAAGGCTGCTGAAAACTCTTTTCAGCCGTGAATTTTCTTCAAGAAGAAAGAGAGTTTGGTCTCTTTGGTCTTTTGCATGTGAGAGAGAGAGAAAGAGGTGGAGTGTAGAACTAGTAAATGAATTCTTCTCCCAAGACAACCATAAAGCAACCAACCCCTTACAAGGGGCGACCGAAAATGGTTCAAAAATGGGGTTCCCCCCAATTTTTTTCATTTAATTGTTAACTAGTCATTTTTAATAAGTTATGTAACTAACCCTTTAATTATATAACTCATACACACTTTTATTATTTGATGTTATTTAACCAACTTAAATAACACTACAAATAATACTCATAAACAAAACATCCTTATAAGTTGTTCCATCTCATATACAATTTATTTAGAAAACCCATTTTCTAAAATTGGTGTAATTATTTAATTGCATGATCATATCATCAATTAAATATTAATTGTTGTTTGCTAAGCTTGTTATTGGGTATGACCCGACTTGGATCATAATGTACTAACCACATCAATGTTCTACGTGTCTTGGGCATAAAGAATCCAACACATACAAGAAGAAGGAATTGACTACACAGATGTCTTGGCTCCTGTAGCAAGACCGGAAGCTATTAGGATATTCTTGGCATTTGCTACATCCAAGAACTTCAAGGTCTATCAACTTGATGTCAAGTGTGCTTTATACTATGGGTTGATTGATGAAGAGGTTTATGTCAAACAACCACCTGGCTTTACAGATCCTGATCATCCTGATTATGTGTGTCGGCTTGATAAGGCTCTTTATGGGCTGCACCAAACACCAAGGAAGTGGTTTGAGAGTCTACCTTAGTATCTCTGCAAGCATGGATATAGAAGAGGTACTATAGATGGATCTCTCTTCATTAAAGGAACAGGAAATGACTTGATGCTAGTTTAAGTGTATGTAGATAACATCATCTTTGGTTCAAATAATCGAAAGCTTTACAAAGACTTTAAGAAGCTAATGAAGGATAGATTTGAAATATGTGCAATGGGTGAAATTAATTTCTTTCTTGGAATTCAAGTGAAGCAAGTTAAAGATGGAATCTTCATAAGTCAGTCAAAGTATGTTCAAGACATACTCAAGAGGTTCAACAAGACTAATTGCAAGGTTGCTAAGACACCCATAGAAAGAAATCACTCCCTTGGGCCTGACCTTGAGGAGGAGTGTGTGGATGAACATCTCTATAAGGCTATGATTGGGTCTCTCATGTACCTTACAACTAGCAGCCTGATATCATGTTTGTCACATGTGTTTGAGCAAGATATCAAGCCAACCCCAAGATGTCACATCTTATCACTGTCAAGAGAATTTTAAGATACCTCAAAGGTGCCTCAACACTTTGCCTTTGGTATCTAAAGTATTCTGACTTTAATCTATATGGATATACAGATAGTGATTATGGTGGATGCAATATAACTGCAAAGTCTACATCAGGGGATGTTAGTTTCTTGGTGGAAGGGTTATTTCATGGCAGTGCAAGAAGCAATCCTATGTATCTGCATCAACCGCTAAATCTAAATACATTACTGCTGCAAGCTACTGTGCTCAAGTACTTTAGATTCAGAATCAAAAGTTGGACTATGGTTTCAAGTTTAAAAATACTCCCATTCACATAGACAACAATAGAGCCATCTCTATTATAGAGAATCTTGTGCAGCACTCAAGGACAAAACACATCAATATGAGGCATCATTTGATTAGAGATAACTTTGAGAAAGGTTAGAACAATATACTAATTTTTTCACTAAAGCTTTTGATGAGCAGAGATTTAATTATCTCATATCAGCTATTGGGATGATTAATCTTGAGAAGCTTTTTCTTAAAACTAATTCATCTTATTTCTAAAATTTGTGTGTCCTAAGTTGTCTATTTCATCATCTTCATAAGCTCTTGTTTTTCATGGGAGGAAATCGTCTTAGAAGACTTTCCTTAGATTTTTTAAAATCATGATCTTTTATGTCCTTCAGAAGATATGATTTTATATTCGGAAGAAACTTATGCCTTTAAAACAAACAACTGCTTGTGTAAAATTGCCTTCAGAAGAAATTTCTAAAATAATCTTCCGAAGCTTAATATTTCTCTTAAGTACTTGAATGTTTTCCAGGACAATTTTTTTCTGAAACAAATTAACTCTCGAAAGCTTTATTCATAGTTGAATAACATATCCAAGTCTTAACTCTTTTTCGAAGAAAAATTTTCAAAAATCTCATGAATATCTTCCGAAGTCATTTTGGCTTCAAAAGCTTTTTATCAAAACTTCCGAAGACAGTTTACCTAGGGAAGATTTTCGTCTTCGAAGAAAACTACCTTTTTGAGCAAAAAGAAAACTACCTTTTTAGAGGTGGGACCGACATCCGGATTTCAAAGTTTATCCTCTTTCATTAACTTTGTCCAAAATCCTTTTCATATATAAACACAACGGTTCCCCTTCTTTCTTTATCATCTTCATCTTCTCCAAGACCTAAATTCCCAAACCTCTGTCTAAAACCGCCTTTTTTCTTTAGTTACTTCACCTCTAAGCTTTCTCAAATGGCCAACCTCAACCACAAAAATGACCCAAACTTCTCCATGCAATTACACAGGAAACACAAAATCAGATTGCCCTATTACACTCTGAGAAAGATCCTCATTTCTCAGAGGTTTGCTGATTTTTGGCTCTATCAAACTATTCCACCTTCCTTACCATTGATCCTGTTCTTTATGAGGATCAATTTATTTGATTTTTGGAAGACCTGTCAAGAGGTTATTCTAGATGGAGAGAAGGCATTATCTGCCACAGTGCAGCGGAGTACAATCTTTATCACTCTAGCCATCATAAAGACTCATCTTTAGCTGGATGATGAGGAATGTGAGTTTTCCTTTCCTAAGGAAGTAGTGAACCACTCCTTTGAGCAGATGGGCTATGAAGGAGACTTTTCTATCAAGACCTTCAACAAAGGGAAAGTCTCCTCCTAGTGTAAGTACCTACTTCATGTGGTCATCCACAGCTTGTCCAACAAGCATGAGGGCTGGGACCAGATTCCTAAAGATCTTTCCTTTAATGTGCATGGAATGATTCAGGGGGTCAAGTTCAGGTAGTTTCAGTTTGTTTATACAAATTTGCTTTCTAACTTGGACTCCTTAGAGTATTATATATTTCATAGATATGTTCAACACATTCTCAACTTTTAATTGGGCTCACGGTTGAGGGAAACATGTATGTTGGATCAAGAAGAAGGCTAATGCAACCAAAACTAAGTCACTTAGATAATTTTGGTACTGAATGCAAAGGCTTCTGAAGCTTAGCATGGAACTTCTGAAGGTTGTAGAGTTCTTCCGAAGACAAAGTGAAAGATCAACTTTCGAAGACAGAACTCTACTTCCAGAGTCAAGTGTATACTTCTGAAGTTCAAGCCTTAGAAGAATGAACTGAAGACCACTTCTGAAGTATGATGAAAAGAAGAAGTCTCCAAGCCTTGGAAGAACCAGCCTCTTCCGAAGTATAAGTGGCTTCAGAAGTACTTACTCTTCCGAAGCCATTTAACCTTCAGTAGACACTACTATGACCAGTGGACACAAGTATGGTCTCTGACACTCCACTGTAGACCTTTGATACTATATGGCTTCTTCGTAAAGAGGCATGCAGTTGACCATACTTTATTCCATTGTTCACCTTTTCATGATAGTACATGTTACCAACTTTAGTTGGTGACAAAAGGTAAGTCAGGGACATGTCCTGACTACCAAATCTCAGATAAGACTTTATCCGAGATACCTTAAACTTTAGTCTTGTAGTATAGACTTTAGCTATAGGATCCCTGCTGGTATAAAAGTATATCCGGCGGTAGGTAGTATTATATATAGGTTCTCTTTGTAACTCATTGTAATAACAACAACTGCTTGCAAGAGTCTTGTATTTTGAGTTGAGAAGGAATATATAAAAGTACCATGAAAATGACTTCGTGTTTTCTTTATTACTTTCTATATTGTGATCAACTCTTACCGATTCTATCTTAACCCAAGTGTTGTTCTAGGTGAGTTTGAGAGAAAAACATAAGTGTTTAGTGACAAACATCGATCCTGCAATTGGTATCAAAGCTTCTCAGGCTCTTGATTGCGTGATCTCACCATCCAAATCAACTTGTTTTTCACTCCTCCCTACAACCCATTCACTCTAATGGCCTTAACAAGTCCGAGGTAGAGATGGGAACCATGACAAAGGCTCCCATCATTACACCTAAAAATTTTAAGTCTTGGAGCAGGAGAATGGAAGGTTTCATCAGATATCAAGGCAGCAGGATGTGGAACTCCATTGTCAATGGCCCGTATAAGCCTAAGGTGGCATCACCTGGTGGAAACGGTGCCATGATAGAAAAAGCTGTGGAGGATTACTCTGATGAAGACATAAAGAAGATGGACATCGACAACAATGCTATGACCATTCTCATGACTGCAATACCGAACTCCATTATGGTGGGATTCGAGCATTGCACCACTGCCAAAGAATTGTTTGATGCACTTGCTCAGATGTACTCAATCTCCAATGACTCAAAGAAGGACTCACTGAAGCAGCAGTTCGAGAACTTCACTCATATTGCTGGAGAGACGCTCAGCCAGCAGTACTTCAGGTACATGGATCTTATCTCTTCTCTTCAGTCTGTGAAGATCACTCCCAAACTTAGAGATCTTACTAGAAAGTTCATGAGTGCTCTTCCAAATGACTGGAGATTTTACTGTGTCTCTATCAAGAGGACAGAGAACTTGAACACTCTGACCATGACTAAACTCTATGGCATCCTTGATGGATATCTCCTAGAGATGGAGAGTAAGAAGGGCCACCAAACAAGCAGACCCATGAGTCTTCCTGCTAGCAACGCTTTAATGTTTGCTGAAGGCTCATTACCCCCACAACCTCAGCATTTCCTGACTTATCAGCAGCCATCATGCTCTTCTAGGACTTAGATCACTTTTCCTGAGACTCCAAGGTCTCAACAGGCTCAACACAACTCCTTTCAGGAAAGCTATGCCTTTGTCTCAGGAAGTGGACACTATGGTGATTTTCAATACTGCTTTGATGATCTTGAATGTTTTAGTTTAGATGATGTAGAGTACGTGGACATTGTCCAGCAGATGACTTTTTTAACTTACAGAGGAAAGAAGTTTTTTAAGAGAACTAGAAGGCACTTCCCTCAAAACCCAACTACCAGCAAGTTCGGGTTGACAAGACCAAGGCAAAGTGTTACAGCTGTAACCAATTGGGTCACTTTGCAAGGGAATGCAAGGCCCCCAAGACCAATCCGGGAACCCCACAGGCCTCCACACATCCCTCAACCACAAAGCCCGCTGAGAAGTCAACTAAAATAGCTGCAATAGCTCAAGAAGTTGACTGGAGCTTCATGGTACAGGATGTGACTCCTACTCAAGCTCTCATGGCTGGAACAGATGATGCCCAGGTATATGAACATCTCTGCACTCTAGCCTGTATAGCTAAAGTTAAACTCTATCAGGATTACAATATGGAAATCAGATCTGATATTGAGTCTTTAAATATTTTAAAATCTAATTTTAAAAGAGCTGAATCTAACAATCAAAAGAAAATTGAGGAGTTAGAGAAAACTGTGTCTCTTTTAAAACATGAACACACCAACTACAAGACTCAAATCAAAGATTTGATATCCAAATTGTCTGAGGCTCAAGCCTAGCTTGTCACTGCTGAGGCTCAGGCCAAGAAGCATGCTATCTCTGAGCAAAACTTCCAACCTATTCTTGCATTATCCTCCCACTCCAAACTCTGCTATTAGAACAAAGGAGGGTTGGGAACCAATGAAATTGCTCCACCACACTCCTATGAGTCTATTAGACAGCCAAGATGTGGTACTGAAGAGCAAGAGGTTCCAACTGTTAACCCTTCCTCACCAGAGTTGAAGGATGAAGTAACAATAATGGTCACCACAGGGAAGGAACAGGTAGATGTACCCATCTCCTCCTGTGAAGAACAAATCCTAACCACTAAGGCCAGAAGAAGCTGAGCTAAAGCTGCTAGGAGAATTTCCAAGAAGGTGGCTGAGTCCAAGCTGAAGATTGACCCCAAGCAGAAGGGTGTCTTTATCTTAGTTGGATTCTAAGTGGTAGGTACTTTTGATTCAGGAAAATAGTGTAATACCAGCACTTCTGTCCCACCAAAGGATCATAAGTTGAAGGGAAAAGTTGCTGATGAAGAAAAGAAGCCCAAGAAACAGCAACCCTCATATTCCCAAAGAGCTAACATTGCATGCATAATGTGTGGTCTGCAAAACCACATGGAAAAAGATTGTTACTACAATCCTGCAAGCACACATTATGCAGATAATGATAGTAAAGAAGGGGTCAAGGAAGGTTTCACATTTGGACCTTTTCATACGGTGCAAGTGATGAAAAAGGGAAAGCTAGTTTCGGAAGCCAGGTTGCTTTCGGAAGAAACTCCTTCTTCCAAAGGGAAAATGGCTTCGGAAGCAAAAGCTACTAAGGTTCGGAAGAACAAGAAAGTTCCCTTGAAACCTTCCCAGAAGAAGACTGCTTTGGAAGAAAAGGTGGTGAAGACTTCTTCGAAAAGAAAGAAGCTTCGGAAGATAGTCATGCTACTAAAGCTTCAACAAGCTCGTTCTCCAAGATCAACCAAAGGATGGACTGGAAGATCAAGTAAGATGCTGCAGCCCAAACCTCTTCCTCAAAGACCTCTATTGAATCCCATGCATAACATTTGGTTCAATTATGTCAGTATCTTTGGAAGAACCCAAGATCAGCAAGGCTTGGGCTTCCAAACAAAACTAACATTCTCATCTTATGTACAAGGATATCCATATGACAAGAACAATAATATCTGGATTGTAGATAGTGGATGCTTGTTGGACCAAAAGAACCAATGAGCCAAGATCAGAAAACCTCTAAGTCCCACATGATATCACAACAACTGCTGAAGGCTTCATCAGCAGTTCGACAAGTGCTGAAAACTCCAACCGCTGAAGATCAAGTGCTGAAGACTTCAACAGCTGAAGACTAAAGTGTTGAAGTTCAACAGCTGAAGAACACAAGTGCTGAAGCTGAAGACCAAAGTACTGAAGTACAACAACTGAAGAGTTTACAAGTGCTGAAGATCAACAACTGGTGTACAAAGTCTGAAGACAAAGACTGAAGACATCAGCTGATGATATCTACTGAAGTCATCAGCTGATGAAACGTCTGAAGTTCAAGTCTAAAGATCAAGTACTGAAGTTTCAGTAGTTTGTCACAACAGCTGAAGAGTACTTCTTCAGTAGTTGTGATATCAGTAGTTTATGTTTTTACTTTCAGTAGTTTTGTAAAACGACTGAAGAGCTTGTTCTTCAGTCGTTGTAGTTCAGTAGTTTTATGTTTTTCAGTAGTTGTAGTACTGATAACACTTAGTATTTTTGTAAGAAGATGTCAGCTGTTTTGACATCTTCAGTAGTTGTGTTTCAGTTGGAATAATTCTGTTAGATGTCACTATCAAGTGACATCAGCAGACGTCACATCTCTTATATAAGAGGTGTCGACCTAATTGTAATTGTGACATTCCGTTACCACGAAAGCGAATATTGAATGAAATATATTTGCAGAATTCTCTCTCTATAACCGTCTTTATTCTTCATTGAATATCGTTTCGTTCTTGTGAATTGGCTAATTCATTGTTAGAATTCCGCTGCTATACTCTCTAATCAATCAACATAGATCACTGATCTTAACAAGTGGTATCAGAGCAGGTTAATCATTGATCGATCTAACAATTGATCATTGAAACTACTAATTGATATCTGGTTTGATTGAATTAGCATATTCGCAAGAACTAGTTATAGATTATTGAATTTCTGTCGCTTCGTTCATTTATTTTGAGATCTCTCTTGGTTCAATTGGTTGTTGTGTTTTGTTCTAAATCTGTTTAGCTTAATCGAATTTGATTGAATCTGAGATGACTACTCCTTCTAATGATCCTCACAATACCAGTTCCTCAACCAAGCCTCCGATGCTGGATAGGACCGAGTATAACATATGGCAACAAAGAATGCTTCATCACCTATCTGTTAACAATTCAGGTTGTTGGACATCTGTGTACATGGACCACATAAGCCTATGGTGAACAATCCGGAAACCAATCAAATGGTTCCGAAGAAGAAGGAACAATACTCTGATGAAGATCGGAAACTGTTTGAGATTGATGCTAAAGCCCATGGAATTCTGGCCATGGCACTACCTAATGAAATCTATTCAGGGCTTATGCATCATGAAACTGCTCATGATCTCTGGAATGACCTGAAGGAACAATTCGGTGCCACAGATGAGGTCTTAGCAAACAATAGAGAAATCATTGCCCAACAATATGAGACATTCTCTCATAGAAAGGGTGAGACACTGACTCAACAGTTTGAGCGTTTTTCCTGCTTGATATCTGAGCTGAAAATGGTGAAACAGGAATACACCAATACCAGATGAACAACAGGTTCCTCAGATCACTGCCTGAGAGATGGGACACATACACTATTGTCCTACGCTCCAGTGCAAATCTAGATAGCCTATCTCTCACCCAACTTCATGGGAAATTGCTTACATTCGAAAGAGAGATAGAACAGAAGAGGAAATTGTCCTCATCAGGAAAGCTCACTGATGACTTTGTACCAGGGAATACTGCCTTGGTTGGTCATGAGTCAGAATATGCTGCATCTGAAAACAATTATGATGAGCATATTGATTTCTCTTCAAATAGTTCTGATCATGCATTTGTTGGTATTGAGAGTCATTTTGGCAGTAATAGTGACAATCTATGCTTCATTATGGATGATCTGAAAGGAATAGCTGATGATGATCTAGAAGAGATGGATATTCTGAGCCAAATGGCACTGATTAATATCAGATATCAGAAGTTCTATAAGAAAACTGGCAGGAAATTTCCTGGACTCTCTGGCAAAACCAAAGTTGGTTTTGACAAGAGTAAGTTGAGGTATCAAAAATGCCAAAGGCTGGGGCACTTTGCAAGGGAGTGTAGATCAACTGGATCTAACTCTTCGGCACCCTTTGTGACTTTTCCTAGTACTAGTCCACAAAACAGAGGGCAACATCCTGTTGGTTCTGGTCATCATTCACATCCTAGATCTCCTGCATACTTTGTTCCCCAGGGTCAAATGTCATATCCTTATCCCTGCAATTATATGCCTCAACCAAATCCTGTTCAAGCTCCAATTGCATAATAACCACAAGCATTGCCTGAACCACACCTTCCCATCTCATCAACAAACTCAACCTCAACAACACAGCTTCTTCACCCCAGGAGTTGTTGACTGGAGCAGTTTACCAGATGACTTGTCTGGTCATGAACAACTGTTCTCAGGTGCTGGTCAACATGGTGGTGAAAGTCCCTTTGGAAATCTAGCTCTTATGGCTTTGGATTCTGCTGATACTTCATCCACTAATGCCTCTACACCAAAGGTATCACAGGTATCCTCTGAGGCAAAAGCCAAATTATGTTCTGAAACATGCATAGCAGCATTTGCATCTATTAGAGAAGCAAATGTAGCTTTAATCAACAAGAACATTGAGCTAGAACAAATAATTTCCAAAGGCAAAGCTGAATTTGAGTCTGTGCTTAATGATAAGAATGATGAGATTTACAAACTTAAATGCCAAATAACTGATGATAAGGCTAGGGAAGAGATACTTCTAGAGAAGTATAAAGATCTCAAAGAAACCCTTGCAGTACCCAGGTAGAGTGTGATAGATGGGTACAATCATGCAAAGGTTTTGAAATGCTTCTTAGTAAGCAATCTGCTTCCAATGTGAAGTTTGGCATTGGTTACAATCACACTGCCACCTACAGATTTTACTCCCAGAGCAGAGGTAGAATCTGATGATGAGAGTAATAACAATCCATCTCATCAAGTGATCTACTTTCTGATACAGCACAATCAGAAGTAGAAGTCAGCACCAAGCCCTCTCAGAACCTATCAGCTGATGTTGATGGTTCCACTGCTGACACTCACATGATAATGAGTTGATCAACTCAGGGTTAATTCTGAAAGTCCTGAAAGGACTAGAGAGCAGGATTTAACACCTGAAGTTCAAACTCCAACTACTGCCAGTACTGAAAAGAAGAAAACTGTCAATAGAAAGAGTTTGAAGACTACTAAAGAGGAAGTCAAGAAAGCAAACAATGCTTCCAAAGCACTGAAGAGCAAGTCTTCAGTTGCCTCACCCTCTTTAGTTGATGATCAACCTAAGATGAAGAAGAACCATGTGAAGTATGTGGTTTGTTCAATCATCTTACAGATGATTGCTGGTACAAAAGAGGTTCCAAACTCAAACATAAAGAAGAAATTAAAGAGAAAATGGTAAAAATGAAAACTGAGTTTGAGACCACATTTGTATCAGCAACATCAAATCTTGTAACCCTTAAGTCCTCAAAGAACTCCAAAAAGGAAGGGGTTAAACAGGTGACAGCTGAGAGTGCTCAGAAGAAGAAGGTGCAACATAGGAACTTATCAAACTCCACTAGCAATGTGTCTGATGAGCTGAAAGCTTTATCGCAAAATCAGACACAGCTGGTTATGATGGTTCAACATCTATTGGGAAGAGTTAACCAATTAGATGCTCCTATGATGAAACCATAGAAAAGGAGGTCCAAGCCAAAGGATTCCTCTTCGTCACCATCTTCTTCCTCTCAGGCTGTTGTTTCCAATAAACCTATTAGTTTACCATCTGTTGATGAGACCAGGCCCAAAACCAAAAAGGTTTGGGTCTCCAAAACTAACTGATTGTTTATTATTGCAGGGTTCTCCAACATGCCAAAGTAGCATCTGGTATGTAGACAGTGGGGGATCTATGCACATGACTGGGAACAACTCTCTTCTTCATGACTACTCTCAAGGAAAGAAGGGGTTTGTTTCTTTTGGCAATGATGCTACGGGTTACATCATTGGAAATGGCTTGTCTCCAATGGAGAAATCAAGTTTGATGATGTTAATCATGTGGAAAATCTCAAATACATCTCTTGAGTGTCAGTCAAATGTGTGATAAAGGCCATGTTGCTCTTTTCACCAGTCAGAACTGTAGGATTCTGTCATCCAAAGTTCTGCATTTGATTGATAAGGTGTGGATGATCACACTCTCCTGAGAGCCAACAAGACTGGAAGAGTGTATGCCTTAGATCTTTCTAAGAAAATAGATCTCAGAGGCAATCCTTGCCTATTTTCCAAAGCCTCTTCTTCACAAGAATCTAACTGTGGACAGAAATGGGTCATGAATTAATTTAAAAACATGTATGAAGCAGCTTATCCATAATAGTTTAGTTAGAGGCTTACCAATAAAGGAGTTCCACTGTGATGAAACCTGCACTGCTTGTTTAAAGGAAAACAGCACAAAGCTCATTCCCATCCTATCTATTGAAGAGCTAAGTCCATTGCCTGCTTGCAATTACTGCATATGGATCTATTTGGTCCTGTGAGAGTATGAGCATGGCAAAGAAGAAATACTGTCAGGTAATTGTGGATGATTACTCCAGATTTGTATGGACTTTCTTTCTACATTCAAAGGATGAGGTTGCTCAGAAGATTATTCACTTTGTGTTGTATATTGAGAAGCAGTATTCCCTTCTAGTCAGGTGTATTTAGGAGGTGACAATGGAACTGAATTCAGAAACCATACACTTGATGTCTTCTATCTTTCAAAGGGAATCAAAAGGCAGTTTAGCATACCAAGGACTCCAGAACAAAATGGAGTAGTGGAGAGAAAGAACAGGACCCTAATTGAAGCTGCAAGGTCCATGCTGGCTGACTCTGGTTTGCCACTGACCTTTTGGGCTGAAGCTGTTAACACAGCTTGCTATGTGCAAAATAGAGTCTTAGTAAATCAGAGGTTGATGAAGACTCCATATGAAGTTCTCCATCACTGGCTCCTCTAATTTCATTTTTCAAAGCATTTGGGTGTCCCTGTTTTATTCTCAACACAAAGGATCAACTCCATAAATTTGATCCTAAGGTGATGCAGGGTATTTTGTTGGTATTCATCTACTTGCAAGGCATACAGAGTCTTCAACTACAGAACAAAAGAGAGTTGAAGAGACTTTGCATGTGAAGTTTAATGAATCTCCTTTGGACAAGATTCCACAAAACCCCGTGGAGTTGTTTGATTGGACATACCCAATATGTTCCTTACAACCTCCAGCTGTTGCAGATCCTGTGGATAAATCATCTTCTGCAGCATGTCTTCCACCTGGTGGTATTGATGATGATGATGATAATATCAATACTCACCTCTTCAAGTTTAGTGACCACTGCCTGTGTCTGCTAAATTTGATGTTCCTGTAGCTTCAGCAGTTCCATCCATAACAAATGCTGATGAGATCTCTGTTTCCTCTACATCTTTTGAGTTACCATCTAATTCTTGGTTTCAAGAGTCTGCATCAACATCTGCTGCTGCTGAAGGTTCTACAAACACTTGCACAAATCTCATTGTTTATCCAGAACTGAAGAATCACCCTATGTCTCAGATTATTGGTGATATCAATGCTGGTGTTTCAACAAGAAGTCAATTGTCTAACTTCTGCTTCTATGCTCTCTTCATCAGTCAGCTAGAGCCAAAGAACTACCATGTTGCTTTGAGAGACAATGGATGGGTTGAAGCTATGCAGCTTGAGCTACTTCAGTTCAAGAAACAGCAAGTGTGGGAACTGGTTCCTCTTCTCCAGGTAAGTGTGCAATAGGCACTAAATGGGTGTTTAGGAATAAAACTAATGAAAATGGGCTTATTGTTAAGAACAAGGCTAGACTGGTTGTACAGGGGTTTCACAAGACAGAGAGGTAGACTATGAGAGATGACCTTTGCCCCTGTAGCCAGACTAGAGGCAATCAGATTGTTTTTAGCCTATGCTGCATTCCACAATCTTAAAGTTTTTCAAATGGATGTCAAAAGTGCATTTTTATATGGTAAAATAAAGGAAGAAGTCTATGTGTGTCAACCACCAGGCTTTGAGGATAATAAACATCCTGAATGGGTGTATAAACTTGATAAGGCTCTTTATGGGTTGAAACAAGCTCCTAGAGCCTGGTATGAGACACTTTCTACTTTTTTTCTTAAGAATAATTTCACCAGAGGCTCCATTGATAAAACTTTTTTTATTAAGAAGGTGGATCAGCATAAGCACTTGTTCAGATTTATGTTGATGATATCATTTTTGCATCCTCTGATCCCCAGTTGTGTGATGATTTTACAACATTAATGAAAAAGAGGTTTGAAATGAGTGCAATGGGAGAATTACAGTTCTTTCTAGGCTTGCAAATTAAACAAAAGGCTGATGGAACCTTTATTCATCAGTCAAAATATACAAAAGATCTTTTGAATAAGTTTGATTTACAAAACTGTAAGCCCTGTTTTACTCCCATGTGCAACACCACACAACTGGATGCTGATCAGAAAGGTAAAGCTGTTGATGAAACACTTTACAGATGTATGATTGGGTCCTTGATGTATTTAACAGCTTCTAGACCAGATATTATGTTTGCTATATGTGTTTGTGCTAGATTTCAGGCTGCTCCTAAAGAGTCTCATTTGATTGCAGTCAAGAGAATCTTTAGATATTTGCAAGGTACACAATCTCTGGGTTTATGGTATTCCACTGGACACTCTTGCAAAAGTTGCTTTTTCAGATAGTGACTATGCAGGGTGCAAGTTAACTAGAAAGTCAACTCTGGTGGTTGTCAATTCCTAGGCAACTGTTTGATTTCTTGGCAGAGTAAGAAACAAATATCTGTGCTACATCAACTGCTGAGGCCGAGTACATTGCTGCTGCAAGTTGTACTTCTCAGGTACTCTGGCATCAGAACCAACTTCTGGATTATGGCATTACAGAGACTAAGACTCCATTATTAATGGATAGTGCTTCAGCTCTGTGTATTGTCAAAAATCCAGTCCAGCACTCTAGGACCAAACATATAGAGATCATACATCACTTTATTCGGGATTGTTTGAAAAAGGTCTGATTGATCCTAAGTTTGTGCCTAGTGCTGATGAGCTTGCAGATATTTTTACTAAGCCTTTGGATAGTTCTACTTTCCAAAACCTTGTGTTAAGGCTTGGTATGCTGCAGGTAGAATAAGTGACAACTACTGATGATTTCAGTAATAATTACTGGTGATCATTGGTAACTATGTCACACATAAGTATGATGAGTCTTTCACCTTCAGTAGTTTTATAACTACTGACGGCTAAATGCCTCACAAGTACTGAAGTACTTTATCTGTTCCAACTACTGATGTAGTTACAACTACTGATGTAGTTACAACTACTGAAATCAGTACAAACAGATAAGTACTGACGTCCTATGAAACACCTGAAAAGCAGATGCAAAGTCTGATGAGTAAGTGTTGAGGACAGTATGAAACAGCTGAAAGGCTATGAATTGACGAAAAATACTGAAGAGAACTTTCTCTTCAGTTGTTTCTACAACTGCTGTTTCATTCTAAACAACTGAAGCAAAACCATGTCTTCAGTAGTTTTATAACTACTGATGACTAACACCAAGTCTTCAGCTGTTACAATAACTGATGACAAAACCACTGTCTTCAGTAGTTTTCACAACTACTGATGACAAACACCAAGTCCTCAGTTGTTTCATCATCTGACGTCAAAACCATGACTTTCAGTAGTTTTCTAACTACTGATGTCTAAAACCATGACTTCAGCTGTTTCAACGTCTGAAAGGGTAATACCATGTCAACAGTCGTTTAAAACTACTGATGACTAACACCAAATCCTTCAGTCGTTTTCTAACCCGTACCCTATAAATATCCCTGACCTAATCCTTCAGAGCTTCATCTTCTTCAAACCTAACGTTCATCTCTCCAAAACTTCTCTCTCCTAAATGGCGTCCATGCACTCAAACCGCGACACAACTGTGTAGCTTACCTCACCAAATCGCCATTCTGGGCTAAGTTCGATAATGCCATTGATCTTATGGTCCAGTCACCCTACAAAACGGCCTTTCTTCTCATCCAATCCTTCATGCCGAATCCCTTAACCAGTTTTGGATGAACATCACCCTCACCACTGGGGAGAACAACACAGCGTCTCTCCGGTCGGTCGTCAACAACCACGAAGTGGTCATCACTCCCGATATACTTCGTCAAACTCTACACCTGGATGATGCCACTTCTCCTGCTGGATATCCAAAGGGCACAACTGATTTATCCTTTGCCCACCATGGATATCAGGGAAACCTTAGTGCCTCCACCATACTGAAGAAACATTTCCATGATGCTGAACGTTTAATCTTTCATATGGTAAATGTCTGTTTGGCTCCTAAGACTTCGTCTTGAGATCAAATGTCTACTAAGTGGCAGCAGGTAATGTACTCCATTCTTGAGCAACAGCCTTTAAATTTTTCAGAAATAATATTTTCAGAGCTCAAGGATATGGCCCAAAAACAAACTGCTAACCGTTGGATATTATATCCGCGGTTCATAATGGCCATAATTACAAACCAGCTTCAAGCTGAGGGACTTGTTGGCCTGGGAGTCCCTGCTATGGCTGTTTTGCCTGAAGTATACTCCCGGCACAACTCTGACCAATCACTCAAACTGGCTGCCAAGCTGCGCAAACCCACGCAGCTGGAACCCCCAGCCACCACCTCCAAATCAAAAGTCCCCACCAAACCACTAAAAAGAAAACCAAAAGGCTACTTAGGGAAATGAGTCCCCTGAGGATGCCCCTGCAACACAAACGCAGGCTATATCCACTGGTTATAACCCCCTAGTGGATATAAGGACTCTTCCAGCCATAGCCGCTGAGGATTCCTCTCAAAAGGAGCCTGCAGCCACCACACAAGGGGTACCCACACATCTGGGATCTTCCTCACTTGAGGAGATTGCCATTGAAGAGCACCTTCCTCCCCAGGTGCAGACTACTTTTACCCCATCTCCCCATGCAACCGCCCCCCAAAGTCCTACATTGCTTGTTGCACAAGTGCTGACTCAGTTGCACTCCTCACCCCCTCCCCAGATACCAATTACTACTGGGAACACCTCTACTATTGAGGGGGAGGACCAAAGTGCAGTTGAGAACCCACAACATAGGGGTTACAATGTTCCTTCTCCTAGTGTAGCAATGGAGATTGGAACTTCTGGTAAGGCTGCCACTTCTCCTGCGTCAGCATATGATCAGGTTGTAGTTGGTACCATTTCTAAGACCTTACCAGAGGCAACTGCTGATGACGAACACAGTCCTGAGGCAGGAAGTCCCCAGTTCCAAGACAAAGGGGCACATTCTACAACTGAGCTACACTCAGTGCATGTTCATCTGATCCTATCGGAGGTCAGGTGATTCAGTATCTACTGCTGATGACCTGGGCTTCTTTTACGATGTAATCGCCCAAAACTCCATCCTGGAGGAGGAGGTGAGCAGACTCAAAGAGCTGCTTGCCAAAACTTCTAAGGAACAAAGACCATCTGCCTCCACCAACCCACAGATGGCACCTTCCTTTGAAGGTTCCCCAAACACTTCACCCTCTCCCTCCACTGAGCCTCCAGCTTCCGCTTTTGGCACTATCTCTCCGGGACAGAACCCCCCAGAGCAGATGGTTGCTGTATTCCAACAATCCATACCTCTCATCACTCCCATCATCAATGAAATTGTTACTAAAGCCATTGATGAGAGAATTTCCTCAACTCTACAACCACTGATTGATAATGTTGTGCAAAAGAAACTTTCTGCGGTACAAACCCCTACCACCAATGCATCCAAAAAGGGGGAGAGTACTGCAGTGAAAGAAAAGAAGAGGAAAAGAACTGAGGATGAGAAGGCACAAGAGCAAATCCAGGAGTTGGAAAAAGAAAAGCAACAACAACTGATCACTTACAAAAGAAAGAAAAGTGCTGGTGATCAACCTACTGCTGAAGAAAAATCCTTGGAAGAGCTGGTAAAAGATGCAGATGACACACACAGCCGATCCATGGACAAAATCATTGAGAAACTCTTCAAGCAAGGTTTTGATACAGCCATATTAGATAGTGAGATCAGGAAGTTGGAAGTGGAGGAGATTCAAACCAGATGGGCTGGGTATGATGTACTGGAAAAAGAGAGATTGGAGATCATGATTCGTTTCATTGCCAAATACTTAGGAAGATCTTTGATGGAGATTCGTTCATGGACCAGAGACAGTATTCTGGCTATAGCCACCAGAATCTGTCTGTCTGAGCAATTCCATAAGGGGATTATCATTGAAGCCCTTGATGAGGCTGGGGCTGGAAAAAGGTTTGAAATGGCAAGACTTACAAAGGCAAACTCACAACCAAAATGCTTGAACAACCTTCCCTTCCACCCACTCAAAAACAGCCTACCCCTCAAATCTCCAAACCAATCTCAAAGCCCAAATCCAAACTCCACAACCCACAAAACCAACTCCCTTACCATCTAAACCAACAGCCGATGATGCACCTAAGAAGAAGAAGAGAAGGGTGTTGAGGCTAGAAGAAGAAGAAGAAGAGGATGATGTGAAGAAGATAGGCTGCCTCTGTCTGCAGTTCTAACACTGGCGAAAGCCAAACCCATGCCCATCACTCCCACCTCACAGATGGATGCTATGAAGTAAAGATTGAAGAAGAACAGCAGCAAAAGCTTCATGATGATGAAATGCTGAAAAGCATTGACAAAACTTATGCTGCTTCGTCATCAATTATTAGTATGAAGAAGAAGCTCTGAGGTTGTACACTCTCGCCAAACATTTCAATATCAGAAGGAAAAGGTGAGAGTATGGCCTGATCCTAGGGTGGCTCATAGGATTGTAAAGAAAGACATTTCTTCAAGATACAAGGGCCAAGTCAAAAGGATCGTAGATGAAGAGATCACAGTGGCCCTTGTAGTATCACCCTGGGATATTGTTGAAGACTTCAAGAAGGCCTATGAGACTAAACAACCCCCCAAAAGATGTTAGAGAACAGAATTATTAAAAAGGGGTTAGTCTACAAGAGGCTTGAGAACTTCAAACAAAATGAGCTCAGTCTGTTACTTGAAGGGACTCATCCTGATGAGTTTGCATACAGACAGATTACAACAGTTGAGCTCAAAAATGGTAAACAGGCCAAGTACATCTCAGAGCTGTATGGGCGAGAAGGATTGTTTGATGGTGAAGCCGAGAACCTGACCATGGAAGAACAAATCATGTTTCTCAGGGCATACACCAGAGAATCCTACAGGCTTATACACGGGAAGTAGATCTCATGAATGGGATAACAACTCTGTGTCCAGTTCCCCAAAACAGAGTTCCCATTCATATCTTGCCAAACAAATATCTGAGATTTCTTCCCGAGCCAGAGCTTATATGGGTCATCTTCTCTACTGATCAAGAAGGAAAAAGACCAACCTTTTTGCCAACAATAAGTGGGAAAATAAATAAATTAGAGGTTTTGGCTGCATTGGTTCAGGGGGAGTTTGTTGGACCAAAAGAACCAATGAGCCAAGATCAGAAAACCTCTAAGTCCCACATGATATCACAAAAACTGCTGAAGGCTTCATCAGCAGTTCGACAAGTGCTGAAAACTCCAACCGCTGAAGATCAAGTGCTGAAGACTTCAACAGCTGAAGACTAAAGTGCTGAAGTTCAACAGCTGAAGAACACAAGTGCTGAAGCTGAAGACCAAAGTACTGAAGTACAACAGCTGAAGAGTTTACAAGTGCTGAAGATCAACAACTGGTGTACAAAGTCTGAAGACAAAGACTGAAGACATCAGCTGATGATATCTACTGAAGTCATCAGCTGATGAAACGTCTGAAGTTCAAGTCTAAAGATCAAGTACTGAAGTTTCAGTAGTTTGTCACAATAGCTGAAGAGTACTTCTTCAGTAGTTGTGATATCAATAGTTTATGTTTTTACTTTCAGTAGTTTTGTAAAACGACTGAAGAGCTTGTTCTTCAGTCGTTGTAGTTTCAGTAGTTTTATGTTTTTAGTAGTTGTAGTACTGATAACACTTAGTATTTTTGTAAGAAGATGTCAGCTGTTTTGACATCTTCAGTAGTTGAGTTTCAGTTGGAATAATTCTGGTAGATGTCACTATCAAGTGACATCAGCAGACGTCACATCTCTTATATAAGAGGTGTCGACCTAATTGTAATTGTGACATTCCGATACCACGAAAGCGAATATTGAATGAAATATATTTGCAGAATTCTCTCTCTATAACCGTCTTTGTTTTTCATTGAATATCGTTTCGTTCTTGTGAATTGGCTAATTCATTGTTAGAATTCCGCTGCTATACTCTCTAATCAATCAAACATAGATCACTGATCTTAACAATGCTCCAAGCACATGACAGGGAACAGATCTCTCCTTCAACAGTTTCAGAACTATGATGGAGGTCCTGTCCAATTTGGAGGTGAGGCCAGAGGATATATTTCTGGCAGAGGGAGTATATCCAATGGTAAATTAAAAGTTGACAAAGTTCACTTTGTCAAACAGCTTGAACACAATCTGTTAAGTGTTCTCAATTCTGTGATCAAAAGCACCAAATGCTTTTCACAAAACATGAGTGCATTATCCTCAAACCTAGGATGACAATTCCTCCGAAATTGGTGCTTCTTAGATCTCCCAGAAAAGGGGATATGTACAAGCTTGATATGAACAATGCTTCCCCAATGGGAGAAGTATCATGCTTTCTTTCTAAAGCTGATAGTGATGAGTCAACACTGTGGCATAAACGTATGTGTCATGTAAGTTTTAAGACAATGAGTAAATTGGCTAAAAATAACTTGGTACATGGTTTGCCTAAAAAGGATTTTTTTTGCAAAGATAACTGTGTTGCATGCCTGAAAGGGAAACAACACAGGACATCTCATAAATCCAAATGTGTTTACTCTATCACTACTCCATTACACTTATTACACATGGATCTCTTTGGTCCCATAAGTATAATGAGCATTGGAAGGAAATCATATTGCCTTGTGATAGTTGATGATTTTACAAGATTCACATGGGTATTCTTTTTAAGAACAAAAGATGAAACTACTGAAACACTAAAATCTTTTATTCTTAAAATAGAAAATCAAATTGATCACAAGGTTAAAATCATTAGAAGTGATCAAGGGACTGAGTTTAAGAACTTCATTCTTGACTCATTCTGTAACTCAAAAGGGATTACCAAACAATATAGTGCTCCCAGAACTCCTCAACAAAATGGTGTTGCTGAGAGGAGGAACATGACACTTATTGAGGCTACTCAAACTATGTTAGCTGATTCAAAACTACCTCTAACATTCTAGGCAGAGGCAGTCAGCATTGCATGCTATGTGCCAACTAGAGTTCTTGTAGTTAAGCCCCATGGAGAAACCCCTTATGAGCTATGGAACAAGAGGCCAGCGTTCATTGGCTTTCTAAGGTCCTTTGGAAGCAGGTGTACCATACTTAACATAAAAGAAAATTTAGCAAAGTTTGTTGAAAAGTCGGATGATGCTATTTTTGTTAGATACTCTTCTAGCTCCAAAGCTTACAGAGTATACAACATTAAGAATCAACAATTAGAGGAGTCATCTAGTATAGTTGTTAATAAGCACACTCCTTGTGTTAGGGGGAATGGCCCTGATCATATCTTTGATTTAGAATTGTTTCCACACTATTCTAAACCATCTTGTGAGAATGTTTCAGCTAGAACAGGTGCTCAAAATGATGCTCATGTTGCTGCTGATGATCAACTATTTGAGCTTCCCAGACCTACTCCAAATTCTCCAAGAGCTACAACAAACAAAGTCTCCACTATTCACAGATCTGATAGCTTGACTATATCAAGGAATTGTGAAGCTTCTTCAAGTGAATCACTCACTGAGCCTCAAACTCATCAGGTGATCCACCACAGCACGAGGCAGACGGAAGTAGTGTTTTGAAGGAACATGAAACTATTAATGCTACTTCACAGCCAACCATTGATGATGTTTCTCACTCATTCAATCAGTCCTCATTGAATAATTTTGAAATAACAGCAGGACAAAGTGTTCTAGTTCCTAAGCAGAATATGTCCAACCTGGATCTATCTCTTCAACTAGAAGTGATTCCTCGCCTTAGGATTCATAACACTCGTCTTGCTGAGAACATCATAAGGGATGTCACAGAGGGTGTGAGAACAAGAGGACAGACTCATCATGGGGATGTCTGCTTGTACTCATGCTTTCTATTCCACATGGAACCCAAGAAGGTAGAAGATGCCTTAAAGGATAGTAGCTGGATTGAATTGATGCAAGAGGAGCTGCTTCAGTTCAAGAGATAGAAGGTATGGAACCTATGTCCGCTACCATCTGGTCAAGTACCAATAGGCACTAAATGGGTTTTAGAAACAGAGAGATGATAGAGGCTTGATCATCAAGAACAAAGTGAGACTTAGAGTTCAAGGATACACACAAGAGGAAGGAATTGATTATACTGATGTCTGGGCACCAATTGCAAGACTTGAGGCAGTTAGGATCTTCCTTGCTTATGTTGCATCCAAGGATTCACTATCTATCAACTTGATGTCAAGTGTGTATTTCTATATG
Source organism: Flaveria trinervia (assembly GCA_025506515.1). Classification (NCBI taxonomy): domain Eukaryota; kingdom Viridiplantae; phylum Streptophyta; class Magnoliopsida; order Asterales; family Asteraceae; genus Flaveria; species Flaveria trinervia. The sequence goes on from CM046446.1 coordinate 31,689,295, forward strand.
GGGATATAGATAGGGAAGTCTATGTATGCCAACCTCTAGGATTTGAAGACCCGCAGCACCCCAACTATGTGTGCAAATTGGATAAAGCTCTATATGGGCTACACCAAGCACCTAGGCTGTGGTATGAGACATTGTCTCAGTTTCTTCTGAAGAACGGCTACACTAGAGGTACCATTGACAAGACTCTCTTCATTAGAAAGTCTGGAAAGGACATCTTGCTCGTTAAAGTCTATGTTGATGACATCATATTTGGTTCTTCAAATGATCAAATGTGTAAGGATTTTGAGAGCATTATGAAGAAGAAGTTTGAGATGAGTTCCATGGGAAAAATGGACTTTTTCCTTGGAATTCAAGTGAAGCAAATGAAGGAAGGGTTCTTCATTAATCAATCTAAGTATGTCTCTGACATCTTAGAAAGATTTGAAATGAAGATTGCAAGCCTGCCAAGACACCCATACCTAGAAACCATAATCTTTGTCTGACCTTGAGGGGGAGGATACTGATCAACATCAGTATAGGGCAATTATTGGTTCTCTAATGTATCTTACTACTAGTAGACCTGATATCATGTTTGCTACTTGCATTTGTGCAAGATATCATGCTGCTCCGAAGGTGTCTCACTTAGCTACTGTTAAGAGAATCCTTAGATACCTCAAAGGAGCACCTAAACTAGGTCTCTCGTATCCCAGAAACAAGGATTTTAATCTCTATGGATACTCTAACAGTGACTATGGTGGCTACAATATTGACAAGAAATCAACATCAGGGGGATGTCAATTTCTTGGTGGAAGGATCATCTCATGGCAATGCAAGAAACAATCCTGTGTATCTACATCAACTGCTGAAGCTGAATACATTGCTGCTGCTAGCTACTGTGCTTAACTGCTATGGATTCAAAATCAGATGTTAGACTATGGATTCCACTTCATGAGTACTCCTATCCATATTGACAACAACGGTGCTATCTTCATTACTGAAAATCCGGTGAAGCACTCCAAGACAAAGCATATTGACATCAGGTACCATTTCATTAGAGATATTCATGAGAAAAATCTGAATAAACTAATCAAAGTTGACTCAAATGAACAATATGTTGATTTGTTCACCAAAGCTTTTGATAAGCAAGTATTTAAGTATCTCATAACAGCTATTGGGATGATAAACATTGATTAGATCACCTCTTTGAAAACCTTTTAATATGTAATGTCTTCTATCAATACAATTTAAGCCCTGTTACAAAAGATCTTTTTGAAAATTTTCTAAGTTTAAATTTCTTCCAAAGAGAAATTAACCCTCGGAAGTTATTTTTATATCTTCCGAAGCATAATTTCTCAAAGGATATTTTTTTTCTTCTCGGAAGAAGCGATTGATTAAATATCAGATCTACTTCTGAGGTTTACAAATTCTCCATTCGGAAGGCAACTCTAACCTTTGGAAGCAAAGTTTTTGCTTCAGAAGTAAGAATTTCATTAGGAAGACAAATTACCTTCGGAAATGTTTTACATTCGGAAGAAAGATTCTACTGTGTAACGGAAATCTCTAGGGCCCCACACTGTAAAAAGCAAAGATTTTGTTAATCATGTCGGATTATTTAACTGATTTTAACCTTACTGCCACAATCATTTCATCCACTAAACCATCACATCACCTTATCCTAACCCCCATTACCGCCTTCCCACCCTCTTTTAAATAATCTCAACTGTTCAATCTTATCTTCTTACTTGCAAATTTTTACTGCCCTTGAAATTTTTCTCTCTGTAACTTCACCCAAGCTCAAAATCATCCACATTCACCTTTCTCCAAATGTCACTTAACCCTCAGCACAACCAGGTCGCACTCCTTGATTCTTCAAGGGATGCCGACTTCTCTGAAATCATCTCCTTTCTCACCCAATCACCTTACTACACTGCTCTTACTGTTAACCCCACTGTTTTCTCCAACCACATGGCCGAATTCTAGGGAAATGGTCGAGCCAAAACCCTAAATGGGATTCGAGTACTGAGGTCCAGCATTTGTGGACAGGAGTTGATCATTACTGAACAACTCATCAAGGAGCATCTAGAGCTTCATGATAAAGGAGCTCCTACTGAGTTCCCAAAGGCAGATTTGGACAGCACCTACATCCTTATGGGATATGGTGGCGACAACAGCAGGTCAACGGTATACAAGTTCAACTTCTCTTACAATTGGAAGTTTCTCCTGCATGTTGTTCTCCACTGCTTGTCCAACAAGTCCGGCGGACGGGATCAAATCCCATATGAACTAGGATGCTTAGTTCATGGATTGGTGAGAGGCCTGCGCTTCAACTACTCACAATTTGTGTTCACCAATCTGATTGGGAATCTACAAAAGGAGACATTCTATATGTATCCTAGATTGATACAACACATCATCAACTATGAGTTGGACCAGAGCATGCTTGTCTGTTCAGCTGCTCTGACTGTCCCCCATATGCGGCCTACCATCTTCAAGACATTGAAGAAGGTATCCACCAACTTCACTGGAAGGTACACCACTCTGCTTCCAGGTATGATTGAGCGCATAGCTCCTGGTGTCATCCTTGTTCACCCCACAGGTGATGAACCCACACCAGCAACCACCACCACAATACCAACACTGCCTTCACCACCCATCACCATCACATATTAAAGAGGCCCCAAACAAACCCTTGTTCAATCTACTCTAATTGAACAAGCCCCTCCTGTTAAACCCGAAAAGACTAGACTGGAAACATGGGCTCCCACTCAGTCTGAGGTCTCTGTATCCTTCTCTTTCGACCTCAATATGGGTTTTAAGTCTCCTCAGTCTCAAACCCAGGAGCCCGACACCCAAACTAGCAGCCGTCAGAATGAGTATCTACACTTTTCTGACCAGCCAACTAGGGACATCCCCACCAAAGGCTCAATGTTTGTAGACATTGATCAAGGTCCCGAGTCAGTAGGCTTAACCTCCTTATCTTTTACTGACCTTCTCTTCAAAACTGATGAAGATATAATATCCCTCCATGGCAATGAAGTTGATCTACAACACCCTCTTCAAGATCAACAGAGCCCGGAAAAATCCCTTATCTCTAGCCCCCATCAGCAACCTATTACTGAGGTGAGTCCCACTGATATGGAGGGGACTCATGCAGATTCAGCTGCCACTACAGAAGGTGCCTCAATGGACCTTATGGACAGTGGTAACATATCTCAGACTGAATCTCCGGCAACCAAGCACTTTGATAACTCTAAAAGAGATATCATTGAGCACGGGAAACCAGGGTGCCAAGAAACCACATCTGCTGGTGTGGCTGAACATACCAAGTATGTTACCTCATCTCCTCGTTATTCTTCAAAAGAATATGAGGGAAGCATGAAACTCCTCATTCACGACCTTCTATCTAAAGTCTCAAACCTTGAATCTTTGGTTAGGACTTTAGAAGCAAGGTCCGCCACTCAGCAACTTGAGATTGACAAAGGCCAAACTAGCTGAGAAATAGACAGATGGGTCTGTCAGGCATGTACCTATTCAGGTCTCATTGACTTCTACCTCTAGCTCATCTAGCTCTCAAGATGATGCTACCAAAAAGGAGGAGAATGTTCAAAGACAAACACTTGAGGACCCCTAACAGAGCCACACTTCAACTCCAACTTCAACTTCATCTACTCCTATCATTACTGTGTTTGAGCCACCTCAAGTCAATTTGTAGATTGACTCAAAGATGCTTAGTGATCTCTACAGACTCTTCACCAACTTTCTGTTGAGATCCTCCCCAGAAAAGCCAAGTCCAGATGTTGCAATGCTCTACTTTGGAGCTGAAGAGGCTGACTGCACCTTCTACCACTGTGGAAGAAGTTGGTCAACCTATGGTCCACATGGAACCTAAGATTCATTTCGAAGGGGAATTGGGGACTGATGGACTAGCAACTGAAACAGTTGGGACAAAATCTGCATCTCCTCCAACATCCAAAGCTGAAGTTAAAGCATTGGAAGAACAAGCTGAATCTTCTGAAGCTGAAATGGAAGCTGCGGAAGGACTGTTTAAGATGTCCAAGGAACTGATCATCACAGATGAATTCCTTGAAATGGCATCTGAGGTGAACAGCAAGGACTTTCTGAATCTACCTCCATCCCAGACACCATGTCTACCTCTCTTACAATCAGAATCCACTCTCCAAGAACAACCACAGTTAGGATCTTCAAAAGATAAAAGGGAAAAGAAAGATGACTGCAGAAGAGCTTCAGGAAGTGGAAAAGATTGAGAAAACTTAAGAAGAAAGGAAGACTTCCAACTGAGAAGTTGCTAGCTGCCGGTACAAAAGCAGCTGCAACCAATCAGGAGGCTGTCAACAACAAGAAAAGAGAAGAGATCATTGACCAGCTTATCAAAATGGGAGCTGCCAATGAAGAGACACTCCTGCTACCACTAGAGGAATTGGTGGATCTGGAGAAGGCAACCCAGCTGAAAGTTGAAGAAGAAGCCAGGAAAACAGAAGAAGGCTGAGCTGTAGCTGAAGAGAGACAGGATAAACTTTCTACTCTCTAGAGGCTTTAATCTTCAAGAAATTTCTCCACACAATGATGATACGATCCTCTGGCTTACAACAAAGAGCAGGTTCAAATGGACAAAGAAAAGAAGAAGGCTACAAGAGAAAAGGCAAAGGAGAAGAAAAATATGGAAGAAAATGCTAGGGACACTACAACCAAGAAGCTCACTGAGAAGGCCTAGATGAAAGACTATCTTCGGGCCCATGGCTTTTTTTAGTATGCAAGTGGGTCCCATGTCTGAAAAAAACACTTCAACGGATTGTGAGTAAAATCAAGGCTGACATCTGGATGGGGAAGAGAAAAGAGATGTACAGAAGGGTAAAGGGGATGACCTTCACTGCAACCACTCCACCTCAACCTGAACCCTCACCCTGAACCCTCACCCTCACCCTTCACCATTAACACCAAAGCTTTCACCCCTGAACCCACGCCATTACCCACATCTTCTCCCTCACCACAACCTCCTAAACTTCCTATCCTCCAACCCAAAACACTCACCAGAACCTCTGAACCTCAACCTACCTAACTACCATCCATACCATCCCCTCAGCCTTCTCAACATCTCTCTCTTGAGGAGTTTAAGGTAATTAAGACCAAGCTCATCAACTACACAACTCTGAGCGAAGTCTCATGTGATGAAGATTCGGTCAACATTACATATGTTGATGGATCCTCTTGTTCCCTCACAAGAGATCAATTTCTTGATTTACCTAGAGGAACACTAGACCAGGCAGCTAGACTTCTAGGCGTCAACTTAGATTCATTAAATGATGAAGAGAAGAAACTTAGAAGGAAACTGGTGACTTTGCTAGACACTAAGAAAGAGGACAAGATTCCCAGTCAGTCTCTTGTGCCTAGAAAGAAAATAGACCAGTGGAGGTTCGATGAAACTTCTCACAACTTTGTTGTGGAAAGGGAGAATGGCAAAGATAATAGACTTGATGCAACCTCTCTGCTACACTCCAGAAGGTTTGATATTATTGAGTTAGCAGAGAAGCCATTCTCCAACCCCTCGAACTCTAAAGCTGTTGCTCTCCTTGGAAATCATCTTAACAGCTTTAACCTAGCCGAGTTAACTACAAAGGCCAAGATTGAAGAAGACTTGAGATTGAAAAGACAGGAAGACAAGGAAAGACCTCCCACCAAAGGCACTGCCTTTCTATAGATGGTGGAGGGTCTAGAATTGGAACCTATAGTTAGATGGGAATATGATTACAGTTCCCATCAACTAACTCTTTTCAGAGGGCAACAATAGAGGGTACATGTTATCCAAGGTGACAGACTGGATTTCCTGTCCACCAAGGATCTGTACAAACTTCTCAGCACCACATGAGGGAAGAACAATGAGACAGACCAATATTTACTCTCCTTGGTGCTGAAAGTTTTGAGAAGCAGAAACAAGTGAAGTTTTGGTAGCATCAACCTAGGGGGAGTTTGTTGGATCAAGAAGACGGCTAATGCAACCAAAACTAAGTCACTTAGATAATTTTGGTACTGAATGCAAACGCTTCCGAAGCTTGGCATGGAACTTCCGAAGGTTGTAGAGTTCTTCCGAAGACAAAGTGAAAGATCAACTTCCAAAGACAGAACACTACTTCCGAAGTCAAGTGTATACTTCTGAAGTTCAAGCCTTAGAAGAATGAACTGAAGACCACTTCCAAAGTATGATGAAAAAAGAAGTCTCCAAGCCTTGGAAGAAGCAGCCTCTTCCGAAGTATAAGTGGCTTCAAAAGTACTTACTCTTCCAAAGCCATTTAACCTTCGGAAGACATTGCTATGACCAGTGGACACAAGTATGGTCTCTGACACTCCGCTGCAGACCTCTCATACTGTATGGCTTCTTCCTAAAAAGCCATGCAGTTGACCATACTTTATTCCACTGTCCACCTTTTCATGATAGTACATGTTACCAACTTTAGTTGGTGACAAAAGGTAAGTCAGGGACATGTCCTAACCACCAAATCTCATATAAGACTTTATCAGAGATACCTTAAACTTTAGTCTTGTAGTATATACTTTAGCTATAGGATCCCAGCTGGTATCAAAGTATATCTGGTTGTAGGTAGTATTATATATAGGGTCACTTTGTAAATCATTGTAACAACAACTGCTTGTAAGAGTCTTGTATTTTGAGTTGAGAAGCAATATATAAAATTACCTTGAAAATTACTTCATGTGTTCTTTATTACTTTCTATATTATGATCAACTCTTATTGATTCTATCTTAACCCGAGTGTTGTTCTAGGTGAGTTTGAGAGAAAAACATAAGTTTTTAGTGACAAACATCGATCCTGCAATGTAATATTCTTAAATTGGGATAGATGAAGCGCGACATCTTCAAATTTTCAAGAAGCCAACTGTTGGCTTCTCTGGGGTAGAAACAACCCTTGTCCCCAAAATGTTAGTGCTCATTGCTCAAGGTGACAACCTAGCAACACAAGCTAGTGTTGAACCCACACCTTCAACCTCTCAACCAGCAAAACAACCACAAATCACCCTCACCTACAAAAGAAAAACAAACCCCTGCACAAGTTACTCAGTTTGTGCAGGCCCCCATACTACTACCCACACAAGAAGAAGTGGACGCTATAGCTCCCACTGATACTCCATGGAAACTCAGCCCACTGATACTCCATCTGAAGTAGTCAGTGATATGTTCCCACTTCCACTCCGGTATATCCAAAGGTTGGATCTTTCCATTCGGCTTCTGATGTTCAGCCTTCACCTGTAAACAAGTAAGGCACTTACTCACATACTCCGTAACATCACGCTTCATGCCCGGCCACCATTAATCTTTCTTCGTGTCTTGGTATATCTTCATAGCACCAGGATGAATAGAGTATCGAGTCTTATGAGCTTCATCCATAATCTTCACACGTAAAACGGGGAATCCACATCCGCCCGAATCAAGTCCTAACACCGAGTGTGTTTTCACCCAATTTTGCAACCAGACCTCTCATTCTTTCGTAGTTAAGATAATCTTCTTTCAATGCCTCTTCTTGAAACTTCTTGACTTGTTTCATCACCTCGGAGGTCATGACCAACTGATAAGCCTTCACCCAAATTGGCTCGGGTCTCTCCATGCGGCTAAGGGCATCCACCACCACATTGGCCTTGCCTGGATGGTAATGGATCTCGAAATCATAATCGTTTATGAACTCCAACCATCTTATTTGCCTCATGTTCAAATCTTTATGCTCGAAGAAGTACTTCAAGCTTATGTGGTCAGTGCATATGGCGCATTTCGTCCCATACTAGGTAGTGCCTCTAAATCTTTAACGCGAAGACCACGGCTGCCAGCTCCAAGTCATGAGTAGGAATATTAACCACATGAACTTTTAACTATCGGGATGCATAGGCTATAACCTTTCCTCTCTGAATCAACACACATCCCAACCCCGAGTAGGAAGCATCTGAATAAACCACCAAATCTTCACTTCCATCGGGTAACGACAAGACGGGAGCTAGAGTCAACCTCACCTTTAACTCCTCAAAAGCCTTTTCTTGAGCTTTACCCCATACAAACTTTACAACCTTACGGGTCAACTTAGTCAACGGAGAAGCTATCTTGGAGAAGTCTTAGATGAATCTTCCGTAATAGCCCGCCAAACCAAGAAACTACGTATCTCGGATGGCGTCTTTGGAGACTTTCATTTTATCACCCCCTCCACCTTTGCTGGGTCCACCATAATCCCCTTGGGATTCACTACATCACCCAAGAACTGGACCTCGCGCAACCAAAATGCGCACTTGGAGAATTTTGCATACAACTTCTCTCTCTCAAGGTCTCCAACACTTCTTGAATGTGAATGGCATGCTCCTCATCGCACTTTGAATAATTTAGGATATCATCAATAAACACAATCAATTATTTATCTACCATCAGCCGACACACTCGATTCATGAAGGCCATAAAAGCTGTTGGCGCGTTGGTTAAACCAAAAGACAAAACAAGAAACTCTTAATGTCCATAGCGCATGCGAAAAGCTATTTTAGGAATATCCTGCTCCTTCACCTTCAACTAATGGTAATGAGATTAAAGGACTATCCTTGAAAACCAACTAGCACCTTGGAGCCGATCAAACAAGTCATCAATCTTCGGCAAGGGCTACCGATTCTTCACTATAATTTTATTCAACTCATTGTAGTCTATACACATCCTCATGCTACCGTCTTTCTTCTTCACAAATAAGACCGGAGCACCCCAAGGAGAGATACTCGGTCTAATGAACCCCTTATCGACCAATTCCTACAATTGCTCCATCAACTATTTCATCTTGGTCAGGTTCCTCTTTTCATTATCTTCCACTTTATGTTACATAATACTTTTCATTTCAAAAAAAAACCTTCAACGTAAAGCCATGGGAAAATAATCATACCTAACAAGGAACATGAACATTCAAACATCACCATACAAGGCACCATCATACATACATAACATACATCATACATACCATCATACATCATCATACATTGCCCAATACATCATCTATGACTTCAAAAAGTCAGCTTATGTTGCCCCCGGGAACCTCCCAAGTCAAAGTCTTCATTTACATTTTCCCTCAAAATCCTAAAATAATTCTAAGTCTTAGGGGCGTGGGCACTATTTGGGTGCATGACCTTCTGGGCGCATGGGGAGCACTTAGGCACATGGGAAACTTTCAGGTGCATTGGCACTATTAGGGCGCATGAACAACACTTTGTCTATTCCGGGAAATTCTAGGCGCATGGGCACTATGCAGGCGCATGAGTGCCTAGGCGCATGAGCTATCTAGGCAATTTCACCCTATTTCTAGGCGCATGGGTACTATTTGGGCGCATGCGGTTTTGGGCATATGGGCCACTTAGGTTGTTATTTATGTTGGGCACATAGGCTATTGTTTGGGCATGAGTAGTCAAAGTCATCCTAAACATCATAATTCAGTCCCCAAACAATCACCTATCATGTTATAAGCTTAAATCATACATTTTAAGCCTTAGAAACATAACCATAACATCATGAAACATATACATAACCCAAAATCAAACCCCACCCAAAATCACATACATAAACACATACGGGTATAAAACCAAACTTTTATAAAAAGTTCATACATGTATTTCCAGCCCCAAAGCAGTTTAAAACAAGTAAAAAGGGGGTTCTAGAACTCACCTTAACAACATTTGGTTATGACTTCTTCAAAAGTTCTTCAAACTACCCGAGAGTTTCTTCTCTCTTTCTTTCTCTCTCTAAAATATCCGAAGATTATGGGTGAAGAGAGGGTGATGGGCGGAGATTTAACACCCGGTTATTTATAAAAGACAAAGAAAGAAGAATAAAGTAAAGAAAAAGAAAGAAAATATTTTTTACCCAAATTGAAGGGTGAAAAGTGTCCAAAAGGACAAAATGTTTGAAAAGTGGGTGTAAAAGATGGCATGGCCACCCATGTTGTCCACACACCCACATCATTCAGATATCTAGAGAGAGAAAGCAAAGAGGAGTAGAAATTCTCAAGTATTTGAAGAAGAACAAAAAGAAAAGTTTGAATTCAAGGTCAGAATTAATGGTTTTAAGATGTTCTTTACTGGCCATGCCTCGATTATATGCTTATGTGTGTTTGTATGTTCACTTGGGTGTGTTCGGTGGGTTTTAGGTGTTTGAACTCGATTTGCAAACGGGTTTGAAGAATTCTTACCCAAAGAGCTGCAAAGGGGAGTTCTAGAACCCCTCTTTTTACTTGTTTTTAACGGTTTTGGGGCTAGAAATGCATGTATGAACTTTTAATAAAAGTTGGGTTTCATACCCGTATGTATGTAGGTGTTTGATGATATTTTGTTTGTGTTCCTAAGGCTTAGAATGTATAATTTAAGTTTAGAACGTGATAAATGGTGTTTGGGGACCGAATTATGATGTTAAGTGTGTCTTGGGCTGCTCATGCACCAAAGCAGTAGCTCATACGCCCAACCATAAATAACTACTTAAGTGTTCCTAATGCGGTTGACCCTCTGAGTCTAACTCATCCGCATTTGCTAATGCGGATGAGCAAGAGGAAATGCGGATGAAAGTTGTGTGACCGGAGGAAATGCGGATGAAAGTTGTGTGACTGGAGGAAATGCAGATGAAAGTTGTGCGACTGGAGGAAATGCGGATGAAAGTTGTGCTACTGGAGGAAATGATGATGAAGAGTCTGTAGGAAAAGAAATGTTTTGTTCTTCCACATTAACAAATGCGGGAAACCAGAAGTGATGCGGACAAGTTCTGCTCTTACGCATTGGCAAATGCGAAAGAGTGGAGGAAATACGGATGAAAAATAAGAAATGCGGATGAACAATATGAAATGCTGATGAACAATAAGAAATGTGGATGAACAAGAGGAAATGCAGATGAAGACATAGATTATTTTTTGAATTTCGGGGAAAGTGCAGATGTAGGTTTTGACTTGGGAGGTTCCCGGGGGTTCATGTAAGTTGACTTTCGAGGTCATAGATGATGTGATGGGCATGATGATGATGATGATGCATGATTGTATGATGTTATGCATGATGGTATGAGTGATGTATGTTATGTATGCATGCTCATATGTATGAAGATTTGCATGATCTTGTTGATGTTCGTGTTTATGTATGTTTATCTTCCTGTGGCTTTGCATTGAATGTTAATGAAAAAAATGACTAAGTACTATGTAACGTAAAATGGAATATAATGAAATGAGGAACATAAAGAAAGAATGCATGCATTAATGAATGAATGGAAGTATGAAAGACTTGCAAGCAAATGAAAGGAGGTTCATAACTCACTGAGAGTTGTTAGCTCACTGTGTGTGTATTTACAGCGTGCGATTTTGGCAAACTCATAAGAGTCCATACACACAGTAAGAGTTCAGTCTTGGTGACTGCTCCAATACGTGCAATTTCCTAATTTCTGTGTGTATATACAACGTGCGATTTTGGCAGACCCATAAGAGTTCACACACACAAGGGGAGTCAGTCCTAGCGACTACTCCATAGTGTGATATGTGCGACATGTGCGATATGGGGTCCTTGTTGCTTAACCCTAGATGATATGGCGTTGTGCTTAAGAGGGGGGTTAAGGATATGACAGGACCTAAATAAAATTGAAAAAGATAATAATGTATGAAAAGTGCGATAAGTACGAAAAGTGCGAAACGTGCAATATGTACGAAACGAACGATGATGAAGATAATAATTATTACCTTGATGTATGTACGGTGTGTGATCACGTGCAATAGTAATGAAAATGTTTTAACGAAAGGAAGGTAATGCAATGTCTGTAACTCCAGGATAATCACACTTGAATCAAGTCATAAAGAATTAGATCAAAATATGATAATAACAATCAAAACCCCTTTGATCTTCAATTAGATTGCAAAATATGTGGTTACAAATAATCCCTCAATCTATTGGTCATACAACCATTTAAAAAACCTAATTACAATTAACCTATTTATAGTCTAGACTAATATTCACTAATTGCACTTAGCCACCTAGGCTTAGGCTAACTAATGGAAATTACATATAAAGCGTAAAATTGACTCAAACAAAGTAAAATATATTTTGTTCAAACAAAATATATTTATTACAATAAAACTCCTAGTCATCTAAATCTTTAACGTCTCGTCTCAGTTCTTCGTCTCCAACGTGTCGTGTTTGACTTTTACGTTGACTTTGACCGTGATGTTGACTTTTGTTGATAATATAGACTATCTTTTACAGCTCCAACAATACTCCCCTTAGTTTATCATTATCAATGTCTTCAAACGAAATCAACACCGAGAAGTTAACAATAGAAAGATCTTCAAATTGAACCTTTCTGAATCTGATTAGAAAGATTATTCATCTCATAAGCTTCCCTATTTATATGCTCCCCTCTTTTTGAATGCAACATTTGCATGGATATTGGAACAGATTTCCCAATCACTAATCTTAGGAGCTTTAGAAAATATAGGAGGAGGATTCCTAGCTTGGTATCTTCTGCAAACTTGAGGAACAGATTCTCTAATCAGGTATACTACTTAACTGATGATCAGTCGTCACTTAAAGCAAAAATATGAATCACATTCTCAAACACAATCTTGACATTTCTAATTAGATCATTATCAAACACAATCTTGAAATTTCTAATTAGATCATTTCATTTTAACAAAATAAACCCGTGTCTATTCGTGTGTGAAAAACAAGCAAACCCGTGTTCGTTTGAACACAATTTCTGTGAAATGCATGAAAAATGATAAACTTATGATAGCATAACATGGAAGACCTAAAAGAAATTGAAATGAAGTTTTTTTATAGTGTTTTATTTTTTATTATATATATTTAATATAACATTTTTTATCTATTAATTTTTTTTGTTGTTTTTAAACCTAAGAACTGAATCAATCATGAAGAATTAGATCAAAACATGATAATTACAATCAAAACCCCTTTGATATTTAATTAGATTGCAAAAATGTGTTTACAAATAATTCCTCAATCTATTGGTCATACAACCATTTAAAAAACCTAATTACAATTAACCTATTTAAAGTCTAGACTAATATTCACTAATTGCACTTAACACCCTAGACTTAGGCTATTTAATGGAAATTACATATAAAGCATCAAACTGACTCAAACAAAGTAAAATATATTTTATTCAAACAAAAAATATTTATTACAATAAAACTCCTAGTCATCTAAATCTTCAACGTCTCGTCTCGATTCTTCATCTCCAACATGTCATGTTTGACTTTTGCGTTGACTTTGACCATGATGTTGACTTTGACTTTGTTGATAATATAGACAATGTTTTACAGCTACAACAATGTCTTTATAAAAACTACAACTCATACAACAACGCTAAATTTTTATGCATTTTCTAGTTGGTTGGTGAGCATTGCTGAGGATGTGCGGGGCAGCTACTTGACATTTTTAATGGCTTTCTTTTGTATAACGTTTTTGCATTGTAATACAAACGAACTACATTTTGTAATGAACGATGTATTATTTTGCAAAAGTGTTTATTTAAAGGAAATGAAATGTTCGTTTAAAGTGTTTCCGATGCATGATTTTAGTAAAGTTAATGTAATTATATGTTTTATATGCGATGAATGACCAGCTGTGAGCGTCCCGGGAACGGGGCCTTACAAGTTGGTATCAGAGCCAAAGTTTAAGTGAAATGGGTCAATTTTCAAAATAAACCTTGACTTAAACAGAAAGTGGGAAGGAAATGGAAGGTATGCCAGTCCGAGTAGCTGTGTGCCATCAGGTATTTTCGTAATGTTAACCGGTATTACGTGTGCATGTTATGTGGCTTATGTGCTTGTTGTAGATTTAAATGCTGATGTAATCAGGATAGGTAATGCTTAGGGTATGAAGAGTGAAATAAGTGGCTAATCATAATTTGCCACTGTAATTAGGGACTTACTATAGTTGACATAAACTGAGTTGTTCCCTTGAATGACTGTGTTGGTGCTTGAATCTTTCAGTGTGTGTGTTAGAGGATGGCTGATGATAGATCATCTAAAGCTTCACATTGTGGAAGTCGTGGTGCTGAACTACGGGCTACGAGTGGAAGGCCTAGACCCAAAAAGGTGGTTCATGAAGAACCCGAGAGCATCAGTAATAAAGGCTATAAGGGAAGGAGGAAGAAAGGAGAGGATGACTGGGGTTGAGTAAGAGTGATATTCTTACTATGAATCGAATATGGTAACCAAGTCAATGATTGAGTGACGGAAACAAACAATCAAAGAACATTCAATGCAAGGAAATACTCATAAATGGTTTTGAATTGATATATAAAAGTTGATAAATTACAAAGAATAATTACAACAAAAATTCTCTATCTATCAGCCGTCACCTCATGTATAAGGTATCTATTCTATTTATAGACAGACAAGATGCCTTTTACAAAATGACTAAACTACCCCAGACCTATTACATCAAAAATAGTCTAAGTCTTCATCCGCATCTTTGCTTGTTCATCTGTATTGACAAATGCGGATGAGTTAACTTGATCAACATTTCTTCACTTGATCAACCGCATTAGTATGTTGGTCATCCGCATTGGTTAATATGGATGAACAAATACTTGTGCGCATTTGTTCGGTCATCCGTATTTGTCAATGCGGATGAGCAAAGTCTTGTTCGCATTTACTTTTTCTTCCGCATTTGTCAATGCGGAAGAGTAAGTACTTGTCCGCATCCATTGTTGGTCTTCCGCATTTGTCAATGCGGATGAACAAATACTTGTCCGTATTTGTTTTATGCCTTCCGCATTTGACAAATGCGGGAGACAATACTTTATTCTTCTTAACAGATTCGTCATCAGCATTTCTTCTTGGACTTAAGGGATTTCAGCAGAACAATCATCAAATCACCCATTGAGTTGGCATGTATGATCCTTTCAAGGGTCCAATAGAGGAATAAGTCCTCGGGAGAACGGGAGCGACCAGAGCCTGAAACGGTTCTCTTTGATGATGAAGATGAGGAAGAAGAAGAGCCTGCACCAGAGGCAACACGAGGTTGTAACTACGGGGCATTTCAAAGGTGTAAGGCCCTACTTTTAATGGTAATGGCACTATTGCTGCTACTCAACGATAGGTGAGGGAAATGGAAGTTTTTCTGAATATCAGCAAGTGCCGAGAAGACTAGAAGGTGGAATTTTTTGCCCACTCATTTGTAGACTCGACTCTGTGATGGTGGGACAATATAGTCCAAGCCGATAGCAGTCGGGCAATTAGGAGAATGAGGTGGTCTGAGTTGAAAGAGTTGCTGATTGAGGACTTCTCTCCTCATAGGGATATGGATAAGGTGAAAAGGGTATTCCTATAGCTGGAGGCGGGAACAATGACACATCAACAATACACCACTAAATTCAATGAGATGGCACGTCTAGTGCCGGACAAAGTGATGCCTTTGTCATGAAAGATTAAGAGGTACATTCAGGGTTTGTCGACGGATATCTGTTGGCACATGATCGCTACCTAACCACGCACGTTTAGGTCAGTGGTTGATTTGGGAGGGAGATTGTATGATGAAAGAACTGTGGTGGTGGTTGAGGGAAGCAAGAAGGGTGGTGGTGACCGGAACTGGAATGGGAAAAGGTTTGGTCGGGGTGGTGCCCCGACGAGTAACAAGAAGGCACGGGTGGATGACCGTCGTGTGGTCACACCCGGTGCGGGGTTGAAGAAATGTGGTAAGTGCGGGAAAAAGCATTCGGAGAATGCAAGTGGGGATTAAACATCTGCTTTACGTGTGGGAAGTTGGGTCATATGGCAAGAGATTGTGGGTTGTAAGGTGTTACAATTGTGGAGAGACCAGCCACATGAGCAGGGACTATAAAAAGCCAAGGGTTGAAGGTTTAGGGATGAAGAAGACTGGAGGAGAAAGACCAAGGGCGAGCGCCAGAGCATTTACGATGAAGTATGAGGAGGCTAGGATGGACCTTGATGTTATGTAAGGTACATTTCTAGTAAACCAAACTTTAGCCTGTGTGTTATTCAATTCTGGTGCTAGTAAAAGTTTTATTTCTGCTGCTTTCTATGTTAAATTGCCTATTAGTAGTAAGAATATAGATACACCCTTTGATGTATAAACTGCCATAGGTAAGTCTACCAGGATTTCTGAGATGGTAGAAGGTTGTGACATAGAAATAAAAGGTCATAAGTTTCTGGTTAGACCATTCATGATGACCTTAGGTGGTTTTGATGTGGTTCTTGGGATGGATTGGTTAGCGGACTACAAGGCGTGTCACAAGAAGATGATTCGTTTAACAATGCATGACGAGAGTATGGTGACGGTTGATGGGGATCAGGTGATGATGATCCCGGAAGTGATTTCGATGGCGGTGGTGGGAAAGTGCATGAGGCGTGGATGTAGTGCCTACTTGGCCTAGGTAAAGGATGTGGAAAAACCAACACCACAACTGTCTGAGGTACCAGTTGTGTGTGACTTTCTAGACGTGTTTCAAAAAGACTTAAGAGTTCCACCTGATCGAGAGATCGAGTTTCAAATTGATTTGATACTAGGTGACCAACCTGTTGCCAAGGCACCGTATCGGTTGGCTCCGACTGAGATGAAAGAGTTGATGGAGCAATCGCAAGAGCTTCTTGATTACCGGATCTTAGCCTAGTTTCTAACATAATAAGCATCATAAACAAGAATAAATCTTGAACATAACCACAATCCTTCCCGATTATACACTCACCCAACCGGGCACACATACCGTGTAGAAACCCAATTTAAATAAAAACATTAAAACATGCATTTCCAGCCCCAAAACAAGTTAAAACAATTAATAATGGGGATCTAGAACTCACCTCTTGCAACTTTCAAGTAAGACTTCTCCGAACCCGAATGCTTATGAATTTAAACACTTGAAATCCGACTTCTTCTTCTTCTTCTCTCTAAAACAGGTAGAATTCTCTACTTTCTCTCTCTAAAAATCCGATTAAAATATGGTATAGGAGTTATGGGCGGCCATGTCCACCTTTTTTAACATAGTTATAATAAACTTTGCCCCTTGTACACCTTTAACCCCTCAACTTGGGTTAGTTTGCTTTTCTTTCTTTTTATTCACTTATATGTTCTTTTAAATTTTTTGGGTGTTACAACTCACCATCCTCACTTGTAGTTGTCCATACGCAACAACCTTCTCAAGTACACATTGATGTGGACTCACTCATTCAGAGTCTATTTGAGGAGGGAATTCTAAGGGCCATGTCAATTCCACCCCAACGAGCTTCTAATTACATAATTGGGTGGAGGTATGATGTTGATAGAAAAGCCCTTATACGTCAAAGAGTTCAAGGAAAGCAAGAAGTCTTCAATTTTCAGACATTAAACTACTATGAAGGTCTTGATCTAGTCAGCATGCCACTTGCCAACCCAAGTCAATTCAGGCAAGCTAGCAAAATGGCTCAAAGGATTCAAGACTGGATTGCTGAAGCATTCAAAGCAAGAAGGCAAATGTGAGTAGGCAATGTTAATGTTCAATTGGATGTTGAGGTGGACCCTAAGATTAACTTCAAAGGGAAAAAGTTGAATGATAGCCTAGTGACAGAACCGGTAAGTACTATCACAGGAACAACAACTTCAATAATTCATCTCCTTAGTAAACACCTGCTGGTGAAGGTGTATCATAGTCTCTGTCTTATCAAAGCCTAGATGCTACTCCAAGCAATAAAGGTCAAAGCTCTTTCCACCTTGAGTCACAAAGGTCTATGGGTGACAAAAGGAAAAGGATATGACTCTTGAGGAGATTGAGGAGGATGAAGGGAGAGAGAAGAAGAGGAAGCTAAAGGGACAAAGTTCCACCGGGTCTTCAAGCTTCATGGATGCTATAATCAGGGTTGCCCCCAGACCAAATACTTAAGATGATGAGTTAAGGGCAGTCAAGATTACTTACCTGCAGACCACAAACTATGACATTGATGAGATTGTTTCTCTCCCTTTAGAAGAACTAAATGAATTGGCTAAATTGGAAATGTCTAATGAGAGGAAGGAAGTAGAGGATGCAAGGTTGCTCCTCCAAATCAAAGAAGAAGAGATAGAAAACACTATACAAACATGTTCTACCCTTTCCCTAGTTCAAGAAAACCCTGTGCAAGACACTGTGGCAACTCCACAACCTCAGGTAGATAAAGAAGTTGATAGGTGTAACACTCGGTTATTTTTAAATACAAAGAAAGAAAGGATAAACTGAAGAAAAAGAAGGAAAAGAAATAAAACCCATGTCTAGGCGTTAAAAGTGACAAAAAGGACCAAATCGTTAAAAAGTTGGTGATAAAGGTGGCATCGCCGCCCATCACTCTCTGTACACACAAATCTTCAGATATTCTTAGAGAGAGAAGGAAGGAGAGCAGAAACTCTCGGTTTTAGAAAGAAGAATAAGAAAGAATTTGAATTCAAGGTAAGAATTCATGGTTTTATGGTGTTCTTAACTGGCCTTGCCTTGGTTGTATGCTTATGTGTGTTTGTATGTTCGGTTGTGTGTGTTTTAGTGGGTTTCTAGACGGTTGAACTCAATTGCAAACGATTTTTGGAAGAAGCCATACTCAAGAGCTGCTAAGGTGAGTTCTAGAACCCCTCTTTTATAAGTTTTAACTGATTTTTGGGGTTGGAAATGCATGAACTTATGGTTTTATAAAAGTTGGTTTTGACCTGTATGAATGACTGTGTGTATGTTGCTGTTATGATGTGATGTTGAGCTATGTTCATGCTTGATGATGTTATGGTGGTGTTTCTAAGGCTTAGAATGTAAGATTTAAGCTTAGAACACGATTGAGGAGGTTTTGGGAACTGAAATCTGATGTTTACGGCTTAGATGTCTAAGTTTTAGAATCTGCCCAAGTGTTCAAAAGAAATGCGGATGAACAGTTAATGCAGATGAACATTGACCACTAAGTAAAAGAAATGCGGATGGAAAGTAAATGTAGATGGAAAGTCAATACAGATGAGAAGGTTCATGCGACTGAACAGCCAATGCGGATGAGCATTATTCACTAAGTAAGTTAATGTGGATGAGTATTGGGAAATGCGGATGAACAGTCAATGTGAATGAGCATTGACCACTAAGTAAAACAAATGCGGATGGAAAGTCAATGCAGATGGAAAGTCAATGCGGATGAGAAGGTTCATGCGATTGAACAGCCAATACGGATGAACATTGTTCACTAAGTAAGTTAATGCTGGTGAATATTAGGAAATGAGGATGAACAGTCAATATAGATGAGCATTAACAACTAAGTAAGTCGAATGTGGATGAGTACTGAGGAAATGCAAATGAGTACTGATGAAATGCGGATGAACTAAAACAAATGCGGATGAACAGAAAGGCAAATGCGGATGACACTTAGAATAGTTTTTGACTTTCCGGAGAAAAAGTGAAATATAGGCTTTGACTTGGGAGGTTCCCGGGGGCTATGTAAGTTGACTTTTTTGAGGTCATAGATGATGTGATGGGCATGATGTTATGATGTATGTTTGATGTTTTGGCATGATGTATATGATGTTATACATGATGATATGTATGATATATGCTATGTATGATGCCTTGTATGATGATGTTGACTGTGTATGTTGATGTTCCTTTCATTGTATGTTTTTTTTCCCATGGCTTTACGTTGAATGTTAATCAATGAAATGAAAGAATTATGTAATGTAAAGTGGAAGATAATGAAAAGAGGAACATGATGAATGAATGCATGCATTAATGAACGATAGAAAGTAAAGAAGGTCGTGCAAGCCTTGTATATGGAACACCCCCCAATGTAGGGTGTAGTCTAAAGGTGTGTGGGTTAGCTACCCCAGAAGGATACACATCGGGGTCTTTCTTTATGATTGACCATTTTAATAGAAAATTTTTCGCTTACCCTAGATATTGTGGCCAGCTGCTATGCGCCATGATGGAAGGTCTATGATAAACTTCGGCCCAGTATCCGTTTATGCATTAAGGTTTGTATAGCACATGACAATGGTACACCTGAACTTACCCTAGGTATTACGCCATGACGGGGGTCTATGATACACTCCGGCCCAGTACAAGCTTTATGCATGACGGTAGGGTAAGTTTCATGGTTTGTGATGGAATGAAAAGAAGTAATGATAAACATATGAATGAAAGTAAGAAGTATGAATGGGAATGATAGTAATGAAAGTGAATGGTAATGATGTACGATGAATAAACGTAAGTTAACGAACAAATGATGAAGATAATAATGATATTATCTATGTGTAAGTATGATGTGTGATCACATGCAAAAGTAAAGAACAGTTTAATAAAAGTAAAGTATGTTTTATTATAAAACTAGAACTCATTTAGCAACGCTGATTTTTATGCATTTTCCAGTTGGCAGGTGAGCATTGCTAGGGATGGCGCGGGGGCAAATACTTGGCATTTTGGATGGCATTCTTTTGTTAATGTTTTTGCATTGTAATACGAACAAATAGAAATGTGTAATGAATGATTTTATTAACTTGCAAAAGCATTTTTAATGAAATGAAAAGTTGCTTTGATGTTCTGCTGCGATGTTTTATGATAGTTAAATGTAATTGTATTTTTTGGGAGCAATGATTGGCCAGCTGTAAGCGTCCCGGCAACGGGGCCTTACAAGTTGGTATCCGAGCCAAAGTATAAGTGAAACGGTAAATTTTCAAATAAACCTAAACATATACTGAAAATGGGACAGGAAGGGATGCCAGTCCGAGTAGCTGCGTGCCATCAGGTATTTTCTTAATGATTAACGGTATTATGTGCGCATGTTATGTGGTTTATGTGTTGCTGGTAGATTTAGATTCTGATGTAGTGAGGACAGGTAATGCTTGGGGTATGAAGAGTAAAGTAAGTGGCTAATCACAACTGGCCACTATAGTTAGGGACTCACTATACTTGACATAAACTGAGTTGTTCCCTTGAATGACCATGTTGGTGTTTAAATCTTTCAGTGTGGGTGTTAGAGGATGGCCGGTGGTAGATCATCTAAAGCTTCACGTGGTGGAGGTCGTGGTGCTGAACCACGGGTTACGAGAGGAAGGCCTAGAGTCAAAAGGTGTTCATGAAGAACCAGAGACACCTCATCCGGAGGGTGGTAATGAGAGTGGTAACTTAAGCGCTTCGGTGAAAGAGGCTGTGGTTGAAAAGGTGCATCAGGTCATGTAGACAATCTTATCATCTGTACTGACTGAAGTGATTAAGTTGTACAGGAGCAGGATAGGAAGGAAGAAGTAGACCTACGGGCGAAAGAAGACAGCCCGAGACTGAGACGGTTTTGTCCGATGATGAAGAGGAAGAGGAAGAAGAAGAGCCTGTGCCGGAGGTGGCACGAGGCTGTACTACGGGGTGTTTCAACCATGCAATCCCCCTACTTTTGATGGTAACGGCACTGCTGTTGCTGCTCACTGGTGGGTGAGAGAAATGGAAGCTGTTTTGAACATAGCGAGTGCTGGGAGGATCAGAAAGTGAAGTTTGTTGCCCACTCTTTCATGGACTCAACTTTATGCTAGTGGGACAATATTGTCCAAGCTGAGGGTAGTCAGGCTATTAGGAGGATGAGATGGTCTGAGCTGAAGAAGTTGGTGATTGAGGAGTTTTGTCCTCATAGAGAGATGGAAAAGGTTGAGAGGGAGTTCGTGCAGTTGGAGGCAGGGACGATGACACATCAACAATACACCACAAAATTTAACGAAATGGAATGGTTGGTGTCGGATCAGGTGATGCCTCTGTCATGAAAAATCAAGAGGTACCTTCAGGGTTTGCCGGCAGATATTCGCAGGCACATGATCGCTGCCCGCCGAGCACGTTTAGGTCGGCGGTTGATTTTGCAGGAAGACTGTATGATAAGAGAGCTATGGTGGTGGTGGTTGAAGGTAGCAAGAAAGGGAGTGGTGATTGGAATTGGAATGGGAAAAGGTTTGGTCGAGGTGGTGCCCCGACGAGTAACAACAAAGCACAGGTGGATGACCGTCGTGTGGTCACATATGGTGCGGGGTCGAAGAAGTGTGGTAGATGTGGAAAGGAGCATATTGGAGAATGTTGGCTGGGATCAAACTTGTGCTTCAAATGTGGGAAGATGGGGCATATATCAAAGGACTGTCGTATGGTCCGGTGTTTTAACTGTGGCGTGGAGGGCCACATTAGTAGAGACTGTAAGAAGATGAGGGTTGAGGGTTCTGGGGTGAAGAAGATTGGGGGTGAAGGACTGAGGGTGAGTGCCAGATAGTTTATGATGACGCAGGAAGAGGCTAGGATGGACCCTGATGTTGTGTCAAGTAAGTTTCTAGTAAACCAAACTTTAGCCTCCGTGTTATTTGATTCAGGTGCCAATAAAAGTTTTATTTCTACTACTTTCTGTGCTAAACTGCCTATTAGTAGTTGGAGTGTTGATGCACCCTTTGATGTAGAAACTACCATAGGTAAGTCTACCAGGATTTCTAAAATAATAGAAGGATGTGATGTGGAATTAGAAGGTCACAAGTTTCTTGTTAGACCATTCGTGATGACCTTAGGTGGTTTCAATGTGGTTCTTGGGATGGATTGGTTAGCGGACTACGAGGCGAACATTGTGTGTCGCAAGAAGATGATTCGTTTGACAGCGCCTGATGGGATTTGGTAACGGTTTATGGGGATTGGGTCACGACGATCGCGAAAGTAATCTCAATGGCGGTGGCGGGAAAGTGCATGAGGCGTGGATATAGTGCGTACTTGGCTTACGTAAAGGACGTGGATGCACCAACACCACAACTGTCTGAAGTACCATTTGTGTGTGACTTTCCAGACGTGTTCCCAGAAGATTTACCAGGAGCGCCACCTGATCGAGAGATCGAGTTCCAGATTGACTTGATACCGGCTGCCCAACTTGTTGCCAAGGCACCGTATTGATTGGCTCTGACTGAGATGAAAGAGTTGATGGAGCAATTGCAAGAGCTGCTTGATAAGGGATTTATTAGACCGAGTATCTCTCTTTGGGGTGCTCCGGTCTTATTCGTGAAGAAGAAAGACGGTAGTATGAGAATATGTATTGACTACCGTGAGCTGAATAAGTTGACGATAAAGAATCAGTACCTGTTATCGAGGATTGATGATTTGTTTGATCAACTTCAAGGTGCCAATTGGTTTTCAAGGATTGATCTTCGATTTGGCTACCATCAGCTAAAATTGAAAGAGCAGGATGTCCCTAAAACAACTTTCCGCACGCGTTATGGTCGCTACAAGTTCCTCGTTATGTCATTTGGTTTCACCACATGCCGGCTGCTTTTATGGACTTAATGAATCGAGTGTGTCAGCCGATATTGGATAAATCAGTGATTGTGTTTATTGATGATATCCTAATTTATTCGAAGAGCAAGGAGGAGCATGTCGG
The DNA here is from genome assembly GCA_025506515.1 of Flaveria trinervia. NCBI lineage: Eukaryota > Viridiplantae > Streptophyta > Magnoliopsida > Asterales > Asteraceae > Flaveria > Flaveria trinervia. The sequence continues at coordinate 31,712,661 of CM046446.1, forward strand.
TTATATTCGGGAAGTGTTGGAAACGTTGAGGAGGGAGAAGTTGTATTCTAAATTCTCTAAATATGCATTCTTGTTGCGCAAGGTTCAATTCTTGGGTCATTTGGTGAATCCTGACGGGATTATGGTGGACCCAGCAAAGGTGGAGGCGGTGATGAAATGGAAGTCTCCAAAGACGGCATCTGAGATTCGTAGTTTCTTGAGTTTGGCGAGCTACTACAAAAGATTCATTCAAGACTTCTCTAAGATCGCTTCTCCACTAACCAAGTTGACTTGAAAAGATGTGAATTTTGTATGGTGTCAAGCTCAAGAGAATGCATTTGAGGAATTGAAGGCGAGGTTGACTCAAGCTCCTGTTTGGTCATTACCTGATGGAAGTGAAGATCTAGTGGTTTATTATGATGCTTCCTTCTTGGATTTGTGGTGTGTGTTAATGTAGAGGGGAAAATTTATAGCCTATGCATCCAAACAGTTAAAGGTTCATAAGGTCAATTATCCTACCCATGTCTTGGAGCTAGCAGCGATAGTCTGTGCGTTAAATTTTTGGAGACACTATCTTTACAGGACGAAGTGCACCATATTCATTGACCACAAGAGCCTGAAGTACTTCTTTGAGTAGAAGGACCTGAACATGAGGCAAAGACGATGGTTGGAGCTCATAAAGGATTATGACTGCGAGATCCATTACCATCCGGGCAAAGCCAACGTGGTGGCGGATGCCCTTAGCCGGATGGAGAGACCGGATCCGATTCGGGTGAAAGCTTACCAGATGATCATGAACTCGGATGTGATGAAGCAAGTCAAAGAATTTCAAGATGAGGCATCGAAAGAAAATCATCTTAACTCCAAAAGAATGAGAGGTCGGATTGCGGAATTGGGTGAAAACACACTTGGTGTGAAGACCCAATTCGAGCGGATGTGGATTCCTCATTATGGGATTCTACATATGAAGATTATGGATAAAGCTCACAAGACTCGGTACTCTATTCGTTCCGGTGCTACAAAGATATACCAAGACATGAAGAAAGACTATTGGTGGCCGGGTATGAAGCGTGATGTGGTGGAGTATTTGAGTAAGTGCCTTACTTGTTTGCAAGTGAAGGCGAAGCATCAAAAGCCGTATGGAAAGATCCAACCTTTGGATATACCGGAGTGAAAGTGGGAGCACATCACCATGGATTTTATTACAAAGCTACCGTGTACCGTGCGAGGATATGATGCCATATGGGTGATAGTTGACCGTTTGACGAAAAGTGCTCACTTCCTACCGATTCGTGAGACGTATTCATCTGAGAGGTTGGTTGATCTTTTCATTAAGGATATTATAACTCGTCGTGGTGTACCGAAGTCTATTGTGTCTGATCGTGACACCCGGTTTACATCAAAATTTTGGAATAAATTCCATGATGCAATGGGGACAAGGTTACATATTAGCACAACTTTTTATCCTCAAACGAATCATCAGTCGGAACGGACAATTTAGACGCTGGAAGATATGCTCTGGGCATGCATCATTAATTTCAAAGGAAGTTGGGATGACCACTTACCGTTAGTTGAGTTCTTATATAACAACAGTTATCATGCTAGCATTGGTATGCCTCCATATGAGATGTTATATGGTAGGAGATGTAGAACACCCATCTGTTAGGGTGATATTGAACGGAAGGAGTTAGGGAGCATCGAGGTGATCGAGGCTACGACTGAGAAGCTTGAAAAGATCAAGGCCTTTATGAAAGCAGCCAAAGATAGACAGAAGTTGTATGCTGATAAACGACGCAGACTGATTGAGTTCCAGGTGGGTGACAGGGTTATGTTGAATGTCTCACCTTGGAAGGGTATCATCGGTTCAGAAAGCGGGGCAAGTTAAGCCAAGATATATAGGGCCTTTCCGAATCGTTGCTAGAGTAGGAGAGGTGGCCTATAGGTTGGAGTTACAAGATGAGTTAAGTGGAATTCACCCGACATCCATGTATCTCATCTGAGGAAATGTTTAGCAGATGAGGATATGATTGTTCCACTAGAGAATATCGAGGTAGATGAACGGCTCAATTATATGGAGCAACCAGTGGCGATCATTGCTCGAAAAGAGAAGAGGCTGAGGAATAAAGTGGTCCCTCTTGTGCCTGTATAGTGGAAGCACAAAAAGGGATCTGGTCTACATGGGATACTGTAGAAGAGATGAGACAGCATTACCCATGATTGTTTGAGGAATAATAGGTTTCGGGGATGAAACCTTAATAAGGCAGGTGGACTTGTAACACCCAATTATTTTTAAAGACAAAGAAAGAGAGGATAAAGTGAAGAAAAACAAGGAAAAGAAATAAAACCCAAGTCTAAGGGTTAAAAGTGACAAAAAGGACAAATCTTTGAAAAGTTGGTGATAAAGGTGGCATGGTCGCCCATCACTCTCTCTACACACAAATCTTCTTATATTTTTAGAGAGAGAAGGAAGGAGAGCAGAAACTCTCGGTTTTAGAAAAAAGAACAAGAAAGAATTCGAATTCAAGGTAAGAATTCATGGTTTTATGGTGTTCTTAACTAGCCTTGCCTCGGTTGTATGCTTATGTGCGTTTGTAAGTTCGGTTGTGTGTGTTTTAGTGGGTTTCTAGGCGGTTGAACTCAATTGTATACGAGTTTGGAAGAAGCCATACTCAAGAGTTGCTAAGGTGAGTTCTAGAACCCCTCTTTTACAAGTTTTAACTGATTTTTGGGGCAGGAAATGCATGAACTTATGTTTTTATAAAATTGGGTTTTTACCCGTATGAATGACTGTGTGTATGTTGTTGTTATGATGTGATGTTGAGCTATGTTCATGCTTGATGATGTTATGGTGGTGTTTCTAAGGCTTATAATGTAAGATTTAAGCTTAGAACACGATTGAGGAGGTTTTGGGAACTGAAATCTGATGTTTACGGCTCAGATGTCTAAGTTTTAGAATCTGCCCAAGTGTTCAACAGAAATGCGGATGAACAGTTAATGCGGATGAACATTGACCACTAAGTAAAACAAATGCGGATGGAAAGTCAATGCAGATGAGAAGGTTCATGTGTTTGAACAGCCAATGCAGATGAGCATTATTCACTAAGTTAGTGCGGATGAGTATTGGGAAATGCGGATGAACAGTCAATGCGGATGAGCATTGACCACTAAGTAAAGCAAATGTGGATGGAAAGTCAATGCGGATGAGAAGGTTCATGTGTATGAACAGCCAATGCGGATGAGCATTGTTCACTAAGTAAGTTAATGCGGATGAGTATTGGGAATTGCGGATGAACAGTCAATACGGGTGAGCATTAACCACTAATTAAGTCAAATGCAGATGAGTACTGATGAAATGTGGCTGAACTAAAACAAATGCGGATGAACAGAAAGGAAAATACGGATGACACTTAGAATAGTTTTTGACTTTGTGGAGAAAAAGTGAAATTTAGGGGAACTGGACACAGGGCTGTGGTCCTATCCATGAAATCTACTTCCCATGTATAAGCCTGTAGGATTCTCTGGTGTATGCTCTGAAAAACATAATTTGTTCTTCCATGGTAAGATTTTCAGCTCCACCATTAAACAGTCCTTCACGCCCATACAGCTCTGAAATGTACTTAGCCTGTTTGCCATTTTTGAGCTCAACTGTTGTAATCTGTCCGTATGCAAACTCATCTGGGTGAGTACCTTCAAGTAACAGACTGAGCTCATTTTGTTTGAAGTTCTCAAGCCTCTTGTAGACTAACCCCTTTTTAATTACTCTGTTCTCTAACATCTTTTGGGGTGGCTGTTTAGTTTCATAGGCCTTCTTGAAATCTTCTACAATTTCCCAGGGTGATAGTACAAGGACCACTGTGATCTCTTCATCTACGATCCTTTTTACTTGGCCCTTGTATCTCGAAGGCATGTCTTTCTTCACAATTCTGTGAGCCACCCTAGGATCAGGCCATATTCTCACCTTTTCCTTTTGATATTGAAATGTGTTAGCAAGGGTGTACAATCTCAGAGCTTCTTTCTTCATACTGATTATTGATGAAGAAGCAGCATAAGTTTTGTCTATGCTTTTCAGCATCTCATCATCATGAAGCTTTTGCTGTTGTTCTTCTTCTATCTTTACCTCACAGCTTCCATCTGTGAGGTGGGAGTGATGGGCATAGGTTTGGCTTTAGGCAAAGTTAGGACTGCGGAAAGAGGCAGCCTATCTTCTTCCTCATCATCCTCTTCTTCTTCTTCTTCTAGCCTCAACACCCTTCTCTTCTTCTTCTTGGTGCATCATCGGCTATTGGTTTTGAGGGTAAATGAATTGGTTTAGTGGGTTGTGGTAGTGGTGATTTTGAAGTGGGAGGTTTTTCAGGTTGTTCTAGCATTCTTGTAGTGAGTAAGGCTTTTGAGTGTTTTGCTAGTTCCTTTCTGTTCCCAGCACCTGCCTCATTTAGTGCTTCAATCACCAACCCCTTAGTGTATGCTTCAGACGAACAGATCTTGGTGGTTATTGCCAAGATACTATCCCTGGTCCATGACTTAATCTCAATCAATGATCTCCCAAGGTACTTTGCAATGAATCTGATCATGATCTCTAGTCTTTCTCTTTCTAATGCATCATAACTTGCCCATCTTGAGTTAATTCCTTCAACTTCAAGTCTCCTAATCTCTGAGTCAAGCTGTGCAGTATCGAACCCCTGTCTATACAGTTGATCAATAATGGAGTCCATTGATTTACTGTGTGTAGCATCCGCCATTTTGATCATCTCATCGAGTTCGAGTTCTCTTTCTTTTCCTTCAACCTTCCTCTTCTTATATGTGACATGAAAGTCTTTGTGACTTTCACCCACTTGATCAATGTCAGCTCCCTTCACAAACTCCTCTTCCTTCTTAATCTCCTTTTCTTTCTTCCCCTCTATGCTCTTTCTCTTTGCTTTCACTGACTGACTCTCCCCCTTTTTGGTTGCATTGGTTGCAAGGGTTTGAGTAGCAGAAAGCCTTGTGCTCACAATCTCCTCTACCATGGATTGTATGATTGAGGGAAGCCTCTCATCCATGGTTTTGATCACAATGTCTGTGATCATTGGGGTGATGAGAGGTAGGGATTGTTGAAAGATATCAGCTGTTTGCTCAGAGGGGTTCTGTCCCTGAGAAGCAGTGCCAGAAATAGAAGCTGGTGGCTTGGAAGTTTTGAGTGGCTGAGTGTGTGGGAGACCTTCAGGTGAAGGTGCCATCTGTGGGTTTATGTTGGTGGCAGATGGACTTGCTTTTTGAGAGAATTGGTCAAGTAGTCTTTGTAGTCTACTGACTTCTTCCTCAAGAATTGTGTTCTGGGCCAGAACATCATAAAAGAAGCCCAGATCATCATCAGCAGATGCTGAATCACCTGACCTCCTGCTTGTAGCAGGATGTACATGCACTGGGTGTAGACCAGTTTTAGCATGTGCCCCTTTTTCTTGGAACTAGGGACTTCCAGCCTCAGGACGGTGTCCTTCATCAGCTGTTGCCTCTGTTGAGGTCTTAGCTATGTTACCAGCCTCAGTCTGATCATGTGTTGATTCAGAAGAGGTGGCAGCCTCACCAGATGTTCGTATCTGCATATCCACACCAGGAGATAGAACACTTAAACCCTGGTGCTGTGGGCTGTCAGAAGCATGTTGATCCTCTTCCTCAATTGCTGTGGTTTTCCCCTTTGTTGGTGTTTGTTGGGGAGGAGGAGAGGCATGTAGCTGAGTCGGCACATTTGCAACAATGAGAGTAGGACTTTGTGGGGTGGTTGCAGTGGGAGATGGGGTAAAAGCAGTATGCACCTGGGGAGAATGGTGCTCTTCAATGGCAATCTCCTCAAATGAGGAAGATCCCAGATTAGTGGGTACCCCTTCTTTGGTTGCTGCAGGCTCCTTTTGAGAGGAATCCTGAGCGGCTGTGGCTGGTGAAGTCCTTGTATCCACTAGGGGTTATAACCAGTGGATATAGCCTGCGTTTGTGTTGCAGGGGCATCCTCAGGGGACTCATTCCCTGAGTAGCCTTTTTTGACTTCTTTTAGTGGGTTTGGTGGGGACTTTGGATTTGGAGGTGGTGGCGGTGGGTTCCAGCTACGTGGGTTTGCACAGCTTGGCAGCCATTTTTAGTGATTGGTCAGAGTTGTGCCGGGAGTATACTTCAGGCAATACAGCCGTAGCAGGGACTCCCAGGCAACAAGTCCCTCAGCTTGAAGTGGTTTTCAATTATGGCCATTATGAACCGAGGATATAATATCCAACGGTTAGCAAGTTGTTTTTGGGCCATATCCTTGAGCTCTAAAAATAGTATTTCAGAAAAATTAAAGGTTGTTGCTTAAGGATGGAGTACATTACCTGTTGCCACCTTGTGGACATTTGATCCCATGATGAAGTCTTGGGGGCAAGGCAGACATTTACCATGTGAAAGATGAGACGTTCGGCATCCTGGAAATGTTTCTTCAATATGGTAGATGCACTCAGGTTACCCTGGTATCCATGGTGGGCAAATGATTGATCTATTGTGCCCTTTGGAAACAGTTGGGAAAGTGGCATCATCCAGATTGAGGGTTTGGCGAAGAGTGTCTGGAGTAATGACCACTTTTTGACGATGGACAACGATTGAAGAGACTCTGTGTCATTCTCCTCAGAGACAGGAGTGACGTTTTTCCAGAATTGGTTAAGAGATTCGGCATATGGTGGGATTTAACAGAAAAGCCGTTTTGTAAGGTGACTGAACCATTAAATCAATGGCGTTGTGAAACTTGGTCCAGTATGGCGATTTTGTGAGATGTGTGACACAGTTGTGTCGTGGTTTTAGTTGCATGGTCGCCATTGATGAAGAGAGGTTACAGAGTTTTTGAACGTTAGGTTTGAGAAGAGAAGAAAGGAAAAACTCTGAAGGTGGGATAAGGTATTTAAAGGGTAGGGTTAGAAAACGACTGAAGGTTTTGGTGTTAGTCATCAGTTGTTGAAACTACTGATGACGTGGTATTAACTTTCAGAGGTTTGGAATGACTGACCGTATTGGTGTGATCAGCAGTTGTTATAAAACAACTGAAGACTTGGTTTTAACCGTCAGACGTTGAAACAGTGAAGTCTCAGATTTAGTCATCAGTAGTTATAAAACTACTGAAGACAGTTTTGACTTCAGGTGGTGAAACAACTGAGGATGGTATTAGTCATCAGTAGTTGGGAAACGACTGAAGACTTGGTTTTACCATCAGTTGTTGTAAACAACTGAAGACTTGGTGTTAGTCATCAGTAGTATGAAACTACTGAAGACATGGTTTTGCTTCAGTTGTTTAGAAAGAAACAGCAGTTGGGAAACTACTGAAGAGAAAAAGGCTCATCAGTAGTTGTCGTCAATTCATTGCTTTTCAGTTGTTTCATACTGTCCTCAACACGTACTCATCAGACATTTTCATCTGTTTTCAGATGTTTCATAGGACATCAGTACGTATTTGTATTTCTGACATCAGTAGTTGTAGCTACATCAGCTGTTGTAACTACATTAATTGTTTTATCAAATAAAGTACTTGAGTACTGAGAAGTTAAGCTCTAGTAGTTTAAAGAAAACTTCCGGAGGGAAAATAACTTCAGTACTTATATATATGACAATAATAAACTAATGATCATCAGTACTTGTGAGCTGAGATCATTAGTAGTTGTCACTTATTCTAGCTGCAGCATACCAAGCCTTAACACTAGATTTTGGAAAGTTGTGCTATCCAAGGGCTTAGTGAAAATGTCTGCAAGCTCATCAGCACTAGGAACAAATTTTGGATCAATTAGACCTTTTTCAAAACAATCTCTAATAAAATGGTGTCTGATTTCAATATGTTTAGTCCTAGAGTGCTGGATAGGATTCTTGACAATACAAAGAGCTGAAGAGCTGTCCATTAACAATAGGGTCTTAGTCTCTGTTATGCCATAATCCAATAATTGGTTTTGAAGCTAGAGTACTTGAGATGTACAGCTTGCAGCAACAATGTACTCTGCTTCAGCAGTTGATGTAGCAACTGAGGTCTGCTTCTTACTCTGCCAAGAAATCAAGCAATTGCCTAAGAATTGGCATCCTCCAGAAGTGGACTTTCTTGTCAACTTACACCCTGCATAGTCACTGTTAGAAAAAGCAACTAATTTACCAGAACGTCTAGTAGAATACCATAAACTAGAGATGGAGTGCCTTGCAGATATCTAAAGATCCTCTTGACTGCAATCAAATGAGACTCTTAGGTGCAGCCTGAAATCTAGCACAAACACATGTAGCAAACATAATATCTGGTCTAGAAGCTGTTAAGTACATCAAGGACCCAAACATACATATGTAAAGTGTTTCATCAACCACTTTACCTTTCTGATCTATATCCAGTTGTGTGGTGTTGCACATGGGAGTAGAACAGGGCTTACACTTTTGTAAATCAAACTTTTCCAAAAGATCTTTTGTGTATTTGGAGATGAATGAAAATTCCATCAGCCTTTTGTTGATTTGCAAACCCAGAAAGAACTGTAATTCTCCCATGGCACTCATTTCAAACTTCTGTTCATCAACTTTGTAAAGGCATCACACACACTATGGATCAGAGGATGCAAAAATAATATCATCTACATAAATTTGAACAAGTAGATTATGCTGCCCAGCTTTCTTAATGAATAAAGTCTTATCTATGGAGCCTCTAGTGAAATTATTTTCCAGAAGAAAGTTTGATAATGTCTCATACCAGGCTCTAGGAGCTTGTTTCAACCCATAGAGAGCCTTATCAAGCTTATACACCCAATTAGGATGTTTATTGTCCTCAAAACCTAGTGGTTGACATACATAAACCTCTTCTTTAATTTTCCCATACAAAAATGCACTTTTGACATCCATTTGAAAAACTTTAAGGTTGTGATAAGCAGCATAAGCTAAAAACAATCGAATTGCTTCCAGTCTGGCTACAGGGGCAAAGGTTTCATTATAATAAATACCTTCCTCTTGTGAAAACCCCTGTACAACCAGTATGGCCTTGTTCTTAACAATAAGCCCATTTTCATCAGTTTTGTTCCTAAACACCCATTTAGTGCCTATTGCACACTTACCTGGAGGTAGAGGAACCAGTTCCCACACTTGTTGTTTCTTGAACTGAAGAAGCTCAAGCTGCATGGCTTCAACCCATCCATTGTCCCTTAAAGCAATGTGATAGTTCTTTGGCTCTTGCTGACTAATGAAGAGAGCATAGAAGCAGAAATTTGACAATTGACTTCTTGTTGAAACGCCAGCATTGATATCACCAATGATTTGAGACATAGGGTGATTCTTCAGATCTTGGTACACAATAAGATCTGTGCAAGTGTTTGTAGCAGGCTCAGCAGCAACAGATGGTGATGGTGAAGCATTTCCTTGAAACCAATCAGTAGATGGTAATTCAAAGGAAGTTGAAGTTGTAGAAATCTCATCAGCATTTGTTGTGGATTGTGCTACTGAAGCTACAGGAACATCAGGTCTAGATGAATCAGGCAGTTGATCACTAAACTTGAAAAGGTGATTACTGATATCATCATCATCATCAGTAACACCAGATGGATGACTAGCTACAGAAGATGATGGATTCATATGATCTACAACAGCAGGTGGTTGATAAGGAACATATTGCAGAATGTCCAGATCAAACAACTCCATAGGGTTTTATGGAATTTTATCCTTAGGGGATTCATTGAACTTCACATGCAAGGTTTCTTAACTATCTTTGTCCGATAGTTGAATACTCTATAAGCCTTGCAAGTGGATGAATACCTAACAAAATACCCTGCATCCACCTTAGAATCAAACTTTTGGAGTTGATCCTTTGTGTTGAGAATGTAACAGGGACACCCAAATGCTCTAAAGAATGAAATCAAAGGGGCCAAATGATGAAGAACTTCATATGGAGTCTTCATCAACCTCTGATTTACTAGAACTCTATTCTGTACATAGCAAGCTGTATTGACAGCTTCAGCCCAAAAAGTCAGTGGCAGACCAGAATCAGCCAACATGGACCTTGCAGCTTCAATGAGGGTCCTGTTCTTTCTCTCCGCTACTCCATTTTGCTCTGGAGTCCTTGGGATGCTATACTGCCTCTTGATTCCCTTTGACAAGTAAAACTCATCAAGAGTGTGGTTTCTGAATTCAATACCATTGTCACTCCTCACACACATAACTGGTAGGGAATACTGCTTCTCAATGTGTAACACAAAGTTCATAATGGACTAAGCAGCCTCATCCTTTGAATGCAAGAAGAAGGTCCATACATATCTAGAGTCATCATCCACAATTACCAGACAGTATTTCTTCTTTTCCATACTCATTACCTTCACAGGACCAAAAAGATCCATGTGCAGTAGTTGTAAGCAGGCATTAGACTTGGATTCTTCTATGGTTGGGAATGAAACTTTATGTTGTTTCCCTTTTAAGTATGCAGTGCAGATTTCATCACAATTGAACTCCTTTATTGGAAGACCTCTCACTAAACTCTTATGGATCAGCTGATTCATGTTTTTGAGATTAACATGACCCAGCCTTCTATGCCACAGTTTAGATTCTTGGAGAGAGGCCTTGGAGAACAAGCATGGATGGCCTCTTAACTCAATTTTCTTTGACAGATCCAAGGCATATACTCTTCCTATTCTGTTGGCCTTCAGGAGAGTATTATCATCCAGTACTTTGTCAATCAGGCTCAGAACCTGGAAGACAGAATCCTACAGTTCTGGCTTGTGAAAAGAGCAACATGTCCTTTGTCACACATCTGACTGACACTCAACAGATTGTATTTGAGATTCTCCACATGGTTGACATCATCAAATCTAATATCTCCATTAGACACAAATCCCTTTCCAATGATGTAACCTTTAGCATCATTTCCAAATGAGACAAATCCCTTTTTCCCTGAGAGTAATCATGAAGAAGAGAGCTGCTCCCAGTCATGTGCATGGATCCTCCACTGTCCACATACCAGATGCTTCTTTGGCATGTTGAAGAACCCTGCACAATCATAAGAAACTAGTTAGCTTTGGAGACCCAAACCTTTTTGGTTTTGGGACTGACTTTATCAACAGATTTAACCATAGCTGGTTTCTCATGATTAACAGCTGATGAAGATGGAGATGGTGCTGAAATAGATTTGGACCTGAAATTCCTCTCCAGTGGTTTGGTCACAGTGGCTTCAAGTTGGTTAACTCTCCCCAACAGATGCTGAACCATCATAACAAGCTGTGTCTGATTTGAAGCTCGAGCTTTCAGTTCATTTGAAACTCCAGAGCTTGTTTTTGATGAGTTCCTGTGACCCACCATTTCCTCCTTCTTAGATTTCACAGACTTAGTCTTATGTTATCATGAGGAACAATATCAGCTGTCTTCTGATAAACCGTATCCTTCTTAGTGGATTTGGGTAAGGCTTGGGTTTATTAGGTTGAGATGATTGTGGTACAAACTTGGTCTAAACTCAGTTTTCATTTTATTTATTTCTAGTTTAATGAGCTCATCCCTTTGGAGCTTTAAACCCTTTTTGTACCAACATTCATCAGATAGATGATTGAATTTACCACAAATTTCATATGGTTTATTCTTCATCTTGGACATCTTTACTGCTGAAGTGGAAACTACTGAAGGTGTGATCTTCAGTACTTTTCCTATCAGTACTAGGTACTAAAGGATTTGTAACAGCTAAAGACTGGTAATTCAACTGTTTTCCATCCGTCCTAATAGACTGTTTGATGGATTCCTCAGCAATTGTTAGTCCTTGTATTTCAACTGATTTTAAATGCTTTTCAGATGTTGGGTCTCTTTCAGTACTTGGGGTACATTAATGAACAACATCTGAAGTACTCAACTTCATATGAGTCTCAGTAGTTAGACCAGCATTCAATTTATTTGTTGAGATCTTAACACTGGTTTCATTCTCTGATCTTAGATTATCATTGGAGAATGACACACGATAATGTGGTTTGGAGATTGCTTTCACTTTCAGACTTAACTATGGAGTTAGGAGTAAAGTCTGTTGGTGGAGCAGTATGGTTGTAACCAATGCCAAACTTCACATTTGAAGCAGTTTGCTTGCTAAGAAGCATTTCAAATCCCTTGCATGATGAGACCCAGCGTTCACACTCAACTTGGGTCACTGCAAGTTTTTCTTTGAGACTCCTGTGGTCTTCCAGAATAACCTCTAGCTTGGCCTTTTCATCATTTAATTGGCATTTAAGCTTATAAATCTCATCACTTTTACTGTTAAGAGCAGACTCATACTCAGCTTTTCTTTTGAAAATGGTTTTCTCAAACTCAAGTTTTTGATTTATTAATGCTATTTGCCTCTCTAATTGAGACAAAGGCAGCTATGCATGATTCAGAACATAACTTGGCTTTAGCCTCTGAAGATACCTGAGTTACCTGTGAAGATGATGCATTTGAACAGGAACCCTCAGTAGACTCCAGGGCCATGAGAGCAAGATTTCCAAAAGGGTGTTCACCACCATGTTGACTAGCACCAGCATAGTATTGCTCAGTGTGACCAGACAAGTTATCAGGTAAGCTACTCCAGTCAATGACTCCAGGTGTGAAGAAGCTGTGATGAGGTTGTGATTGAGATGGAGATGGTTGAGGTTCTGGTAGTGCATGAGATTGTGGTACTATAGGAGCTTGAACTTGATTTGACTGTGGCATATAATAGCAGGGATAAGGATATGGCATTTGACCCTGAGGAACAAAATATGCAGGAGATTGAGGGTGTGATGAATGACTAGAACCAGCAGAATGTTGCCCTTTGGATTGTGAATTGTTATTTGGAAAAGTCAAAAAGGGTGCAGAAGTGTTAGATCCAGTTGATCTACACTCCCTTGCGAAGTGTCCAAGCCTGTGGCATTTGTGACACTTCAACTTGCTCTTGTCAAAACCGACTTTGGTTTTATCAGAGAGTCCAGGAAATTTCCTGCCAGTTCTCTTGTAGAATTTCTGAGATCTGATATTGATCAAGGCCATTTGGCTCAAAATATCCATCTCTTCTAAATCATCATCAGCAATGCCCTTCAAATCATCCATGATAAAGCATAGATTGTCACTATTATTACCAGAATAACAATCAACACTCACAAAGGCATGATTAGAATTGTTTGAGGTGAAATCAATATGCTCATCATAGTGGCATTCTGATCCTGCATACTCTGACTCATGACTTACCAAGGTAGTGTTTCCTGGTACAAAATCATCAGTGAGCTTTCCAGATGATGACAGTTTTCGTTTTTGTTCTATCTCTCTCTCAAATGTGAGCAATTTCCCATGGAGTTGGGTGAGAGATAGTTTGTCCAAATTTGCACTGGAGCGTAGGACAATAGTATATGTGTCCCATCTCTCAGGCAGTGATCTGAGAAATCTGTTATTCATCTGGCTATTTGTGTACTCATGTTTGACCATTTTTAATTCAGAGATCAAATAAGAGAACTGCTCAAACTGTTGAGTCAGTGTCTCACCCTTCCTATGAGAGAATGTCTCATATTGTTGGGCAAGGATTTCTCTATTATTTGCCAAGACCTCATCTGTTCCTCCAAATTGTTCTTTCAAGGCATTCCAGAGGTCATGGGCAGTTTCATAATGCATTAGCCCAAAATAGATTTCATTGGGCAATGCCATGGCCAGAATTCCATGGGCTTTTGCATCAATCTCAAACAATTTTTTATCCTCATCTGAGTATTGCTCCCTCCTCTTCGGAACCATTTGATTGGTTTCCGAGTTATTCACCATAGGCTTGTGTGGACCATGTACCACTGATGTCCAACAACCTGAGCTGTTAACAGACAGGTGATGGAGCATTCGTCGTTGCCATATGTTATACTCACTCCTAACCAGCATTGGAGGCTTGGTTGAGGAACCAGTATTGTGAGGATCATTGGAAGGAGTAGTCATTTTAGGTCCAAAGACAATTTAATTCAAGCTTTTAAAAGATTTTACACAGACCACAACAGACTCAATGAAAACTAAGAATAAATCTCAGGTTGAATGACCAAAAACACAAAAAATTCAATCTCTATAACTGTTTCTTGCAAAAATGCTAATTCAATCAAACTTGGATCTTGGATAGCAGTTTCAGTGATCAATTATTAGATCGATCAATGATGAACCTGCTCTGATACCATTTGACAGGATCAGTGATCTCAAGTTTGATGGATTAGAGTGTAACGCAGCGGAATAAGAACAAGAATTAGACAAATTATAGCAAGAATTTGATATTCGTATGCATTAAGAACAAATACGGTTGTAACGAGAGAATATATTTCTTTGAAAAGGAATGTTTCAATAATATCAAATGTTTCTGCTCAATCATTCACAGATTACAATTAGGTTGACACTCCTTATATAGAGTGCAATCACTACTGATATCACGGGATAGTGACATCTGGCAGATTTATTACAAAAATAACTAAAACTTAACAAACTACTGAAATGTTCACAACTACTGAGAACATATCAGAGTGCTAAGTACAAAACATAAAACTACTGATACGAAACTACTGAAACTACAACGACTGAAGAACAAGCTCTTCAGTCGTTTTACAAAACAACTGAAAAGAAAAACATAAAAATACTGAAAGAAAACCGTCACAACTACTGAAGAAGACCTCTTCAGCTGTTGTGACAACGTTTGATACTTGTCTTCAGCACTTGTGTCTTCAGACTTTGTCTTCAGCACTTGTGTCTTCAGACTTTGTCTTCAGCACTTGTGTCTTCAGACTTTGTCTTCAGCACTTGTGTCTTCAGACTTTGTCTTCAGCACTTGTCTTCAGACTTTGTCTTCAGCACTTGTGTCTTCAGACTTTGTCTTCAGCACTTGTCTTCAGACTTTGTCTTCATCACTTGTGTCTTCAGCTGTTGTGGACTTCAGCAGTTGTTGTGACATTTGTGGGACTTAAGGTTTTTCTGATCCGGCTCATTGGTTCTTTTGGTCCAATAATTGGTTTTCTTAGGTCCTTTGGAAGTATGTGTATCATCATAACACGAAGGACAATTTGGCAAACTTTGCTGAAAATTCGGATGATGCTATCTTTGTTGGATATTCCTCTAACTCTATTGCTTATAGAGTTTACAACATCAAAAATCAATAATTTAAGGAATCTTCCAACATTGTTGTAAATGAACACACTCCTTGTGTTAGGGGGAATAGACCTGATCATATCTGTGATTTAGAATTGTTCCCAAACTATTCTAAACCTTGTGAGAATTTTTATGTTGAAACAGGTACTCTAAGTGATTCTGATGATGACCACTCATTTGAGTTACCCATACCTCTTCCAAATTCCCTAAGAATTGCTGAAAATCAAGTTCCCACAATTGGAAGATCTGATAGTATGACTATCTCAAGAAACAGTGGAGCTTCAACAAGTTGTCAACAAAGTGAGCCTTATAACTCATCAAGTGATAACTCAAACAATGCACAACGCCAAGCCGATGGATGTAGCATTTTGAAAGAACAGGCAATTGTTAATGCCACTTCTTAGCCAAATAATACTGATGATGTTTCTTCTTCATTCAATCAGTCCTCATTGAATGAACATGAGACATCAGCTAGTCCATGTGTTTAAAATCTTGAGTAGAACTTTTCAAACCTTAATCTTTCGATGCAATTGCATGTGATCCCTAGGCTCAGAATTCATAACACTCACCCAGCTGAGAACATCATTGGATATGTTTGTAAAGGCATGAAAACAAGAGGACAAAGTTATAATTGGAATATTTGCTAGTATTCATGCTTCCTTTCTTATATGGAACCAAAGAAGGTAGAGGAATCTTTAAAGGATAGTAGTTGGGTTGAATCAATGCAAGAAGACTTGCTTCAATTCAAAAGGATAAAGGTTTGGAACCTACATCCACTACCATCCGGTCAAGTACCCATTAAGACAAAGTGGGTGTTTAGGAACAAGATAGATTATAGAGGCTTGATTATCAAGAACAAAGCAAGACTTGTGGTTCAAGGATACAAGCAAGAGGAGGGAATTAATTACACTGATGTCTTTGCACCTGTGCAAGACTTGAGACAGTGAGGATCTTTCTTGCTTATGTAGCATCTAAGATTTTTACAATCTACTAGCTCGATGTCAAGTGTGCATTTCTATATGGGGATATAGATAAAGAAGTCTATGTGTGCCAGCCTCCAGGATTTGAAGACCCACGGCACCCCAAATACATATGCAAATCGGATAAAGCTCTCTATAGGCTGCACCAAGCACCTAGGTTGTGGTATGAGACTTTGTCTCGGTTTCTCATGAAGAATGGTTACACCAAAGGTACCATTGTGAAGACTTTATTCATTAGAAAGTTTGAGAAAGACATTTTACTCATACAAGTCTATGTTGATGATATCATATTTGGTTCCTCAAATGACCAAATGTGTAGACTTTGAGAGCATTATGAAGAAGAAGTTTAAGATGAGTTCTATAGGGAAAATGGACTTTTTCCTTGGACTTCAGGTAAAGCAAATGATGGAGGGGTTCTTTATCAATCAATTTAAATATGTCAATGACATTTTAGAAAGATTTTTCATGAAGGATTGTAAGCCATCAAAGACTCCTATGCCGAGACATCATAATCTTTGTCCTAAATTTAAGGGGGGGATGCTGATCAATATTAGTATAGGGCAATTATTGCATCTCTAATGTATCTCATAGCAAGTACACCTAATATTATGTTTGCAACCTATATTGTGCAAGATATCAGGCTGCTCAAAAGGTTTCTCACCCTGTTGCTGCCAAGAGAATCCTTAGATACCTCAAAGGAGCTCCCAAGCTAGGTCTATGGTATTCTAGGAATCAAGACTTTAATCTCTATGGCTATACTGATAGTTACTACAGTGGTTGCAACATCAACGAAAAATCAACATCAGGAGGATGTGAATTTCTTGGTGGAAGGATCATCTTATGGCAATGCAAGAATCAATCCTATGTCTCAACATCAACTATTAAAGTTGAATACATTGTTGTTGCTAGTTGTTGTGCCTAGCTACTGTGAACTCAAAGTCAAATGTTGAACTATGGATTCAATTTCATGGAGACTCCTATTCATATTGAGAAAAATACAAAAAATCCTATTAAGCACTCCAAGACAAAGCACATTGACATCAGGTATCAATTCATTAGAGATATTCATGAGAAAAACTTGATTAAACTAGTCAAAATTAACTCACATGAACAATATGCTAGTTTGTTCACCAAAGCATTTTATGAACAAAGATTTAAGTACCTGATTACAACTATTGGGATGAAAAACATTGATTAGTTTATCTCCTTTGGAAAACCTTTTCAAAATATGTCTTTACTTTGTCATACAATCTAAGCCTTGTTACAAAAGGTATTTCTTCAAAATTTGCTAAGAATGAGTTCATCCGAAAAGAAATTAACCCTTGGAAGATATCTTTTTTGTCTTCTATAGGATAATTCCTCCATAATTAGTTCTATCTTCTGAAGAGTTTTTAGTCTTGGAAGAATATTTGTTATTATATCAAATCTATTTCCGAAGGTTGAAAACTTCTTCATTCGGAAGACATTCTTACTCTCGGAAGAAAATTTATCTTTGGATGTAATTTACCTTTGGAAATAAGTTTGGCTTCAGAAGAGATTACACTCCGAAAAGCTCTTACTCTTGAAGAAAGCTTCACTGTCTATCAACCAAGTTTTGGGGTCGGGATCAAATTCCTTATGATTTAGGATGCCTGGTTCACAGGTTAGTAAAAGGCATCAGGTTCAACTATTCAAGATTTGTGTTGCATAACCTTAGAGGAAACCTTCAAAGGGAGACATTTTATACGTATCCTAGGTTTATTCAGTATACAATCAACTGTGAGTTGGATCAAGAGAAGCTTGTCTGTGCAACTACTTTACCTATCCCTCATATGAGGTTGGCCATCTTTAGGGTAGTGAAGAGGGTGTCCACCAACTTCACTGGAAGACATTTTGCGCTTCGTCCAAGTATGATTGAACAAATTGCTCATGGTAACATCCTTGTTAACCCCATAGGTGATGAACCCACACCAGCAATAACCACCTCAATGCCAAAACTTTCTTCCCATCCCATCAAATATACATATCAGAGACGCTCCAAGCTTCCACTCAGTCTGAGGTTTCACCATCCTTCACAATTAACCTCAATATGGGTATTGAGTCTCCTTGGTCTCAATCCCATGATCCGCAAACCCAAACTTTAAGCCCTTAGGGTGATTCATTATACTCTCCTAAGTAGCCAAAAAGGGATAGCCTAATCATAGGCTTAATGTCTCTAGACATTGATCAAGGTCCCGCGTGATTAGGCATAACTTCCATATCCTTCACTTACATTTTAATAGGTACTAATGAAGAAATCATGTCTCTTGAAGGCCATGATGTTGATCCAAAACACCCTTCTAATGATCAACTGAGCCTAGAGAAACCTCTAATTTCTAGCCTCCATCAAAGAACCCAAACTGAGGTGAGTCCCACTGATGTGAAGGGGACTCATGTAGATTCGGCTGCCAGTACTGAGAGTGTCTCACTGAATTCTAAGAACAGTAGTAACATCTCTAAGACTGAATCTATGGAAAAATTTTCTCTTGATAACTTTGAAAGAGACATCAATAAGCAAGGGAAACTAGGGTGCCAAGAAACCACATCTGGTGTTGAGGATGAACATACTAGTTATGTTACCTTATCTCCCCATGATTCTTCAAAGAAGATGAGAGAAGTATGCAACTCACTATCAAAGACCTACTTTCTAAAGTTTTAAACCTTGAGTCGAGGGTTAAGAATTTAGAGGATAGGTCTGCCACTCAGCAACTTGAGATTGAAAATCACAAGGCTTAATTAGTTGAGAAACAGATTGAAAGATCTATTAGGAATGTACCGGTCCAAGTCTCTTTGACTTCTTCCTCTAGCTAATCAAGCTCTCAAGATGATGCTACCAAAAAGGGGGAGAAAGTTCAAAGTAAAACACATGCGGCGCAGCAAACTTGGCTCTTTCTACTCTATCTTCAAGATACCCTAATCAACAAGCAACAGTTTTCCCTAAGCCTCCTCCTATCATTCTTCAAGTGGACCCAAGGATCCTCATAGATATGAATAGGTACTTAACTATGTTCCTAATATGATCCTCACCTGAGCAACCAAATCCGGATGTTGTTATGGCATTATTTGGAGCTAAAGAGCTTCAAAGGTTGAATACACCTCCTACCACTAAGGAAGGAGATGGTCAACATAAGGTCCACTTTGAACCTGAGATTGATTTCGAAGGGGATATAGGGTTTGATAGCCCAACAACGAAATCAGCCGGAACATGTAGTGCAATCCCTCTAACTTCTGAAGCTGAAGTACAAACTACAGAAAGATTATCTTTTTGTCTAATGATCTAATTTTCACAAAGACAATTCTTGATCTAGCCTCTGAGATAAATAGTGAAAACTTTCTCAAAACCCCTTTCCCTCAAACATCTTTATCACCACAAGCTCAAATCACTACCCATCAACCTGAATTCTCTAAACCTGAAACTTCAAGGACTAAAGCTACTGAAGAAATCAAAGGTAAAAGGAAGATGACTGTGGAAAAACTGCTAGAGGAGGAAAGGTTGGAAAAACATAAGAAAAAAGGTAGACTCCCCACTAGGAAACTATTAGCTGCAGGTAGCAAAGCAGCTGTGGCAAATCAGGAGGCTATCAATAACAAAAAGAGGGTGGAGATCATTGATGGACTTGTCAATATTGGAGCTTGTGGAGTTAGAAAAGGCAACACTGCTATAGAAAGAACAAGAAAGGATGGCTGAGCAGAGAAATGAATTAGGAAGCTGACCAACAGTTGAGAAATGAAAGGATGGATCTCTTAAGTTCTTAGGGATACTCTCTTGAAGAACTATCTCCTTATGATGATTACACAATCTTGTGGCTTTTCCATAAAGAACAAGATCAAATGGAAAAGGAGAAGAAAAAGGTGGCTAGGGAAAAGCTTAGAGAGAAGAAGAAGAAAAAAGAAGAAACTCAACTTGTGGCAGCCAAGAAGATGAAAGACAAAGCCTGGATGAAGGCTTATCTTAGGGCCTATGGCTTCTTTGGCAGACAAGTTGACCCCATGTAAGAAAGGAACATGCAACAACATGTCAGTGACATCAAGGCTGACATTCGCTCAGGAAGTTGGAAAAATGTACAAAAAAGTATCCAGAGGATGACTTTCAAACCCTCACCACAACCTCAACCTCAACCTTAATCTCAACCTGAACCAATACCTTTCCCTTTCTCTATCAAAACTGAGCCTTACACTCCTAAACCCACATCACCAATCATACCCTCATCCTCTCCTAATACATCATATGAACCACCACCACTACCTATCCTTAAACCCAAAACACTCCCCAGAACCCAACCAATGTCCACCCATCAACCACCCAAGTCATCCTCTCAATCGCCCAAACCACTAACCTTGGAAGAATTCAAGGTGAACAAGAGGAAGCCCATCAACTACACCACTCTAAGCGACATCTCTTTTGAGGAGGGGTCCATCAAATTAACCTTCATTGATGGCTCCTTATGATCCTTCACAAGAGATCAATTGCTTGATCTACTAAGAGGAACGTTGGACCAGACTCTCAGACTCTTGGCAATTAACTCTGAATCCCTTGTGGAAGAAGAGAAGAAGCTAAAAAGAAGGCTTGTAACTCTGCTCGACCCTAGGAAGGAAGAAAAGCTACCATCTCAGCCCCTTGTTCCTAGGAAGAAGATAGTCCAATGGAGGTTCAAAGACTCTTCTCACAACTTTCTTATGGAAAGAGAGAATGGTGAAGTCAACTGACTTAATGCATCCTCTCTGCTACACTTCAACAACTTTGACATTGTTGAGTTAGTAGAAAACCATTCTCCAATCCCTTCAACTCTGAAGTAGCTGCCCACATCAAAACCCATTTAAGCAACCTTCATCTGGTTGAATTAATTACAAAGGCCAAAATTGAAGAAGAATTGAAGCTAAGAGAAGGGGAAGAAACGGAAGGGTCAATCACCAAAGGAAAAGCTTTCTTGCAAATGGTTGAAGGCCCTAAATTGGAACCAATAGTTTTATTGGAGTATGAATACAACTCTCATCAACTAACTCTTTTCAAAGGGAAACAACAAAGGGTGCATGTCATTCAAAGTAATAGACAAGATCTTTTGTCTATGAATGACTTTTATAAGGTTCTTATCACTACCATTGGAAAGAATAGAGAGACAGATACGTATCTTCTATCATTGGTGCTAAAAGCTTTGAGAAAGAGAAACAAGTGAGGTTTTGGTAGCATCATCCTAGGGGGAGTTTACTGGATCAAGTAAGGATGGTGCAACCAAAACAAACACTTAGAAACAATTTCGATACAACTATGAGAGAACTTCCGAAGGGAAAAGCTGCACTTCTAAAGTTTAAGGCTAAAAGAACTTCCGAAGAGGAATTCTGACTTCTGAAGAGAAAGTCATCCTCCTTCTGAAGTTCAACACTTTGAAGAATTCAAGACAAGTACTTCTGAAGTATGAAGTCATGAAGATTAGCACAAGTCTCGGAAGAAGAAGACTCTTCCGAAGTATAAGTGTCTTTGGAAGAACTTGTTCTTCTGAAGCCAGTTAACCTTAGAAGGAACCTACTATGAACTAGTTGACATAAGTATAGACCCTCTAACACTCCGCTGCAACTTCTGATATACTACATGGCCTTTTCCCCCACCCATGTACTTGACTATACTTTATTCCACTATTCATCCTTTATCAGTTAGTATAGTTACCAACTTTAGTTGGTAACAAAAGGTAAGTCATGGACATATCATAAATACCTTATCTAGGATAGTAGTTTATCTTAGATACCTTACTTCTAGCAATGTAGTATTTGTTTAGTCGTAAGTTTCCATCTGGTATCAAAGAATAACCGATTGTAGATAGTATTATATATAGTTTCTCGTTGTAGTTCATTCCAGATGCTTGATAGAGTCTTGTAACACTATGATAATAAAGCAACCATCAGGATCACCAAAAATAGAATTCATCATTCTCATACCAAGCATATTGAAATGACAAATCTTGTTTTTTGAACTGATCTCTATGTTGGGATTAATATATATTTCAAATATATATTCTTAGGTAAAATACTTTGAATAGTTCTATTATTTTCTAATAAACTTCTATGTTCCATAGTCCCTCGCCATTATAAATAATATATATATATATATACATATATATATATGTATATGTATAGAGAGAGAGAGAGAGAACGAAATTTCCTTTATCTTGCTCATAAAAATAAATGTTAGGGGAGAATAAATTCAATAGCCTTTCATTCGTTTTTTTCTTGTAGGAGCCCCGGAAATAAAGGTTTTGAAAGAAAGGTTTGAAGGAGGTCAACAGCACTATGTTGGGATATGCTTGGTTTGCTATGCCTGAAACTAAAGTAAACAATGATCATTTAGCTAAACTAAAACTCTAAGAAACTCGGTGATAAGGATTATCCTCTTGATATTTTGGCCTGCACAAGGTTACAAGTCCTTCTAAAAATGGATTAAGAGCTTCAAAACTCTACTTTGATTTGTTTTGAAATATTTCCATTCCCCTTTTCCCATGTCTTGAATAATACTACACGTTAGCTCTACAAGTGCTTCTTGTCTAGCTCTTTAGAATAGTATATCTCATGCTTATCTCCTCTGATATGTTTGAACATTGACCAGGAGTGATGGTCTTCTCTATTATACATAGGTATATACCTTGATCTCTCATCGGCACTTATGATGATCTTCTCTTTTATACATGAGTATAGACTTGAAGCTCTCATCAGCCTGTTTAGATGATCATTTCCTTTGTTATACGTGAGTATAGATCTCAAACTCACATCATTTGTTCTCTAAAATAATTGCTCAGTGATTCTTATGTTAAGATCATTGTTGAATTCTCAAAAGAAAATCAAGCAAAGTTAATCATATTGCACGATCAACCATAAGGACAAGATAAGTTCTTTGCCAAATGTCTGTAGGGACCAAGTCATTTCAGTTTCATTAAATTAATCCATAACCTGATAATGACGGTTGCAGATTATCATTGAAAAGAAGAAGGCATGCGTTTAAAAGGACAACATATCAGCTATCCCGCTAATTTATGACTTTCTGGAAAACTTCTTCAAATAGAAGTGTTTTTAATATCCTTTTATTCGTTATTTTATCTTATTTTTATTATCTTAATTTTTTCTTGGTTCTGTGACTAGTGTTGGTCATGTGGGGTGATGAAGTTTCTCTTGAATGCTTTTGTTAAATAATTAATCATTTGATTACAGAAATTTTAATAAAAATTTTAAGATTAGATTTTAGTGAAACTATAGTTTCGCTAGTAGTTTCATTGAGCGAACTTATAGGTTCACTAGTACTTTCGCTCATCTTTGAGCTTCCTGATCTAAATCTTCTTGTCGGGCGAAACTATAGTTTCGCCGCTAGCTAAACTATAGTTTTCCTACTAGCGAAACTAAGGGTATATATAGGGATATGCAAAATTAACATCTCATGTTCGCATCTTTGTCTCTTGCCTTAATTTTCTTTGTTGTTCGAGTTTGATCCTTCTTTTGTTATTTTCTGGTTCGATTGAATGTTTTTAGTCCCTAGGTGTGTGTTTCAAACCTCATTTTTCACATTAACTGATCATTTAACCACTTACCTTGTACTTTTAATCGCGACGGTTCGATGGGTTTCACTTATTCATTCAGCAAAACTGCACAAAAGTTCATTGATTCCAGTGAAACTGTCTAATTATGTTGCCCGGGGCAAACTTCATAGTTTCGTTTGATAAGATTCAACGACACTATAGATTCGCTCAGACCATGTTCCTGTCCCCTTGACTAAGCGAAACTATGAATATTAATTTAATTGTTTATATATTATTATTTTTACTAACTTTCTTCTGTTTGTCGTTTAGTTATATGGTGAATCTTAAGTTTGATGAGAGGAATAATATCATAGCTCTTCTATGGTAATCTGAAAGCCTGTTGGTCCATTGATCGTATAACAGTAAAAATAAGATGAAAAGAAGTTCAATATCCAACAAACTAATTAAACATCATGAACAAAGATGATTGAACACACTAATAACCCATTCATGATAATACAATGAACATCAATAATCAATAACATAAAGCACAATAATGATTCTCTGTAATAACTGCTTTCAAATGGTCACTTGCAACAATAATGATCGATTAGGGTTTTGGCAAGTTACCTACAAAGAGAAGAATCAAATCTATATATAGCAGTCTATAGTTTCATAGACAGTTTCGCTGTCAGCGAAACTGTACATGCAAAACTATAGCTTCGCCAGGCGAAACAAAAGTTTCACTAGGCAAACTAATCAGCTGACTGTGATACTGCCAAAATACATAAAACAAAAAACATACTAAAAGAAACTAAAAAAAGGCCTATTACAATCAAAAGTAAATAATCTAAACAAAGGAGTCCAACCTATACATGATCTTTAATACTCCCCCTAGGTTGGAACTCACCATCTTCACTCAGCTTGATTAGTCTTTTCAGCTCCAGTGACCTTTGTTGCCTTAGATTAATCTTCAACATCTTCTGCAACAACTCCCTCGGAAGCTTCAGCACATGATTCTTCATGGTTTCCTCCTGCATCACTAGCTCCTTTGGGATGAGCCCTTGCCCTCTCAAACTACTTGGCCAAATCTTGAATATCCCTATTTAGGTCATCTTGGGCCCATCCTCTCTCTTCTAACCTCTTCACATCTGCCCTCACCCCTCTAATCTTATTAGCTACAGTCATAAAGAGACTAGCTTCCTTTCTTGTTTCCTCACCTGCACCTGCTTATATATGGTTCTCGCAAAGAATCCGCATGTCCTCATCACACAAACTAAATAATTCCATTGGATCAAAGATTTTAATCTAAGCACCATTCTTCACCCTGATGATTGCCCCCCCCCCCTCGTATTATTGTCTTAAAACCACTTTTCAAAGCACTGTAATCGTTGGGGAAGTGGATCTACTAATCTGACCCTGTTCACGGTCCTTGGGGGTTTCACTCTCCGAACAATTCTTCCCCTCCCGGTCTCCCAATCTTTGTATCTTTTTGAACGTTTCCTCTCAGCCTTCATAAAATCAAAAGACTCAAAATTATCATTTAGCCCATTCTGAATTTCTTTCTCTAGAAGAGAGGCTCGTTCACTCATATTTGCCTTCAATAATGGTAGAGTTGCTAGTCGCCGTAGATCCCATTTTGACAAGGTCTTAAAAGCCTTCCTTTTATGCCGGTAATTGATTCCTCCCCCTCTTCTTTTTATCATGAACATTTTAAGACTTGGGTTATAGCACTAACTTATGATTCGCTTATGAGCCTCGTTCCTACTCGACCCTTCCATGTGTTGGAATAGGGGAGTCAGTTCTTCAGTCTCTTTCTCCTTAACAAACCACTAATCTTTATCCATTTCAAATACATCCTCAGCAAGCTCTCCTTTCTTAGCCACATTGATCAACGATCTTTCATCAACTTCATAAAACTCAGGTTCAGAATCATAGTCTACAAGTTGTTCATCATCCTCATCTTCATCAACTAAAATATTTTCCTTCTCACCATCTCGGTCCACCGATTTCTCCCTCACCACTTCTTCTCCAACCAAATACTTTTCAACGTCAAGACCTATGTCCACAAATCCAGCCTCAAAAACTTCCTCCTCATTCTCCCTTCCAACATCCTCAGTTCTAGCTTCACAATCTCCAGCATTAGTGGTTGATGCACCAGATATGCCCTCTCCTGCCTTAGATGAAGTGCACACATTCAAAAATGGATACTTTGAAGTGTCAGTCGGATCATCTAACTCAGATTGAGTTAGTTGATTAGGCAGGCCGGCTGTAGCTTTTAGATGGGCAATCTCCTCAAATAACTTCTTCAATAGGCAGTTTTGATCAACAAGCACCTTCTTCATGCCCTCTATCACCTCATCTTTTTACTTTTCTCGAATCTCTTGGTTAGTGAGCTTCATCTTTATCATACTCAGTTCATTGGCCAAAGAACTGTTTAGATTACGGATCATATCTTCATCTAAATTTCCTCTTTCTTCCCTCCTCTCAGTGAATGCTTGATGTCTCTGTTTAGTTTGCCTTTCTGAATTTGTTGTATCAGCTTTCTTCTTTGATCTCTTCTCTTTTTCTACCTTGATCTGTTTAGCTCTTTC
The DNA here is from genome assembly GCA_025506515.1 of Flaveria trinervia. Lineage (NCBI taxonomy): Eukaryota > Viridiplantae > Streptophyta > Magnoliopsida > Asterales > Asteraceae > Flaveria > Flaveria trinervia. Next base: position 31,738,803 of record CM046446.1, read on the forward strand.
ATTTATCTCTTCTTCAAAATCATAATCTTTCTCTTTAGCAAATCTCTTTCTTTTCTTGGTTGCATCAGATTGTTATGCCCTGGTTTCTTCAGCTCTTTTATTCTCAGATTCATCCACCCGTCTAATGTAATTCCATCTCTCTGGGGGGTACATGTTTTCCCAGAGATGGGTGATCTTCCCACTAAAATCATGACAAGTAGTACAACAGTCAGCAAAGATACGTGGATTCATTTATACCAGCCTCTCCACCTCTCTATGTCTTGGTACATTTGGTATTAGGTCATCAAAGATCATTTGAAGAAAACGAGGATATAACAACCATTTATCCTTCTTCAAAGCCATCACATTCTTAGCCATGCAGGCGAATATCAACTTAGCAATATTGGCCTTCTCTCCTCTGCAACACAACACCATTGCTTTTGCCCAGTCAATATTTAGCCCGTTTGATCCACCTTTACGGTGATCAAGACACATGATGAAGATGTGAGCAATAAATCTCCATTCCTTGGACATAAATGACTTCTTGATCTCCTTTCGGGAACCAAAAGCTGGCCCCTCATAGCCCATGCTTCTTAATGCCTTGAACACCTATGAATCAGACATAGAATCCTCGTGTCCAGAATCCTCTTCTAGCCTCAAAATCCTCGAAACAATCTCAGCAGTAATGGTCACTTCGTGATCTAAGACTTTAGGAGTAATTCTTTGTGTATTCCCTCGTGTATCATACTCAACAGATCTCCAGAAATCTCTGATATGAAGATCATATACGGTGGTGGAATGAGATACAGCATAAGCTATGGGTGATCTTTACAGCCATCTAATATAGTCTCTAAACCCGGCAGTTTTAGGTTATGTATCATCCAGAATAGCAGTGTTGTTATTCCTCTCATCGAACCTTAAGTTAGCCATATGAACCTGAGAAAGAGTCCAAATAAGTTGAATAAGAATTCAAGGAATTAAGAAAATAATAAAGAATAAATAAAAATAAAAATAAAATAGAATAAAATAAAAGGAATAAAAAATAAAAAAATAATAAAAGAATAAATTCGTTAGCCGAAAGAATAGTTTCGCAGACAGTTTCGGTGGGCGAAAGAGTAGTTTCGCTAGCAAAAAAATAAGTTTCGCAAAAAAGAAAGGTAATTTCGACCGGGCGAAACTATAAGAACTTTCGTTCATAGCTAGCGAAAATGATGCTTGGTCAGCGAAACTATTAAGTTCGCTTGGACAGAATAACCTCACAGTTTCGCTGAAATATAAAGAACTTTCGTTCAGTTTCGCCGGATAATCGGTAGTTTCGCTGGATGAACAGCGAAGACACCAAAGAGACACAATCATATAAACTGAAAATGCGTTATTATTAACAAGATTAAAAGAAAGTCCTGAGTTTGAAACTCACTTGCCAACCGACTACAACCAACAATCAAAAGCAACAACTGAAAATCACGGTTTCGTAAGAAGTGGTCACGGTTATACCCTAAGAAAACGAAATATACGAAGGTGCGAAAGTGTGAGGATGTAATTTCGCAAAAAGACTTACATAACAAATAGCTTCACATGCTGCGAAACTATAGTTTCACCAATGAAACAGTAGTTTCGCCAGGCGAAGTTGCAATTTCGTCAAACAAAATTCAGATCAGAATGACTTCGCATAGAATGAGAATACTAAGCGAAATTGCAATTTCGTCTAGCGAAACAAAAAGCGAAAATATAGTTTCGCTGCAAAAAAATTTTTAAGCACAAGAGTTTACAGAGATCAAAATTGATCAGTGATCACATCATCAAAATAAGTATAGCATAGAGATGAATTAGATAATCGACCAGCAATGAGATCATACCGATGACTGCAATGAATCACAGTCTTAAATGATTTTGAAATGCTTAAACAGATTAATAACGATTGCTGATATGTTTGTCCACTTAAACTCAAGCCCTATCTTTTTCCACAAGCAGCATATGATTCGTTAAGGTTCAATTAAATGCTTTAGAATGTTAGAACCCCACAATCATTTTGGCAAAAACCCTCACCCAACCTCAGGATTTCTTGAATTTTGAAGCGATCTATAGAGAGTAAAGCATGTGCAAAAGCGTACAAGTGATTACTATCAGAATATTGCATTCAAATATGAAATCATCATTAGATGATGTGATACAAGTTAGATCAAATAGGTGAGAGCTCCAGGTCTATACTCACGTATAACAAAGGAGATGACCATTTAATCATGTGCTGATGAGAGCTCCAGGTCAGTACCACCATATAGCAGAGGAGATCATCACTCCAGGTCAGTACCACCATACAGCAGAGGAGATTAGCACAAGGACAAGACTCAGATATACCGGACATGAGTTAAAAGATCAATTCGCAATCCACTTTTTGTCGAGACTCAGTTTTCGTGCAAGCCAAAATGATCGCGAAAATTCAAACACCTTAAGCAGAGATTTAATTTAAATCAAAATGCTTCTGCTTACTTTATTTGTTAGGCTGAGTCTATCATGCATATCGTTACAGAATCTATTTGTTTGAGCATTATTTGTGCTTTGAAAAATAAGATGTGAATCAGATAACAGCATCAGTTACTACCATTTCTCATTTTAAGCACCAATCATGCAAAAATTAACATATCCGGAGGATATAAAATCATTTCTCGTCATTTCAAAATTAACACCCAGATTATTGAAATGCTCCTCCAAAATTTTATTTTAAAAGGTAAATATTATTAAGGTGATTATAATAATTATTTTATAAAAAGAATTAGAGAAGAAATGAAAGGCGGTTTGAAAGGATATTAACCGAAGCATAGAGATCGATTCATAAAAACGTGGTTTATCAAAAGTTTTTGTGAAAAGATCTGCCTTTTGATTTTTTGTGCCAATGGGTATAATATCGATAAAACCCTTTTCTTGGGCATTACGAATTGCATGAATCTGTGTTTCGATGTGCTTGGTTCGAGAATGATGAATAGGATTTTTTGCAATCCCAATTACTGCTTCGTTTTCGCAAAACAACGGCGTGTGGAGGAAGTTAATTCCGCAGTCAATCATTTGGTGTTGTATCCAAAGAACTTGGAACAACAACTAGAGGCATCAATGTATTCTGCTTCTCCTGTAGAAAGAGAGACAGTGGTCTGTTTTTTGCTCTGCCATGACACCAGACAATTACCCAGGTATTGACACCCTCCGGACACCGATTTTCTATTTCACTTGCAACCAAAGAATCACTATCAGAATAAGCATGTGAATTAAAATTCCCTCCATAGGGTACCAAAGACTAAATGAGATGAGCCTTTAAGATAACGAAAAATTCTCTTGACAGCTTTCTCATGAGATTCATTTGGGGCCGATTGATATCGAGCACAATATCCTACAGCAAAAGTGATATCAGGTCGACTTGCCGTAAGATACGTGAGAGAACCAATCATGGATCTGTAGAGATGAGGATCAATAGATTTCCCGTTCTCATTAGGAGTGAGACATGTCTTAGCAGAAAAGGGAGTCATTTCAGGAGAAGCATCATCCATCTTGAATTTCTTTAAGATTTCTTTAACGTGCTTTTCTTGATGAATTAGAATGCCTTCATCCTTTTGTTCTACTTGTAATCCAAGAAAGAAACACATTTCTCCCATCATACTCATTTCAAAACGATTGCGCATCACTTCTTCAAACTCTCGACATAACAGTGAATTGGTGGAACCAAAGAGAATATCATTGAATAAACTTGGACAAACAGCATTTCACCATTCACTTTCCTTTTGAAAAGAGTCATATCGATGGTGCCTCGAAAGAAACCATTGTTTGAGAGATACTGGGTCAGGTCTCATACAGATCCTAGGAGCCTGATGAAGACCATACAGTGATTTGTCCAGCTTAATGATTTTATCTGGAAAATCAGGATCCTCAAAACCTGGTGGTTGACACACATATATCTCCTCATCAATGTCTCCATAAAGAAAAGCACACTTGACATCCATCTGATAGACCTTGAACTGTTTATGAGCAGCATGAGCGAGAAAAATCCTGATTTCTTCAAGACGGGCGACTGGAGCGAAGTCTTCAGTATAGTCAATCCTTTCTTCTTGAGCAAAACCCTGCACAACTAGTCTAGACTTGTTACACACCACCACACCACGATCATCCGGATTGTTCTTAAACACCCATTTTGTACCAATTGGGCTTTTATTGGGAGGCAAGTCAACCAGGGTCCAAACTTTGAGCTTTCTGAATTGTTGAAGCTCCAATTGCATTGACTCCACCCAGCATGGGTCCTGTAGAGCGGCATGCACATTTTTCGGGACAGTTTGAGAGATGAAGCAAGAGAAGAGGCAGATATTAATCAAACCAGATTGACTCCACGTCCGAACACCATCAGTGATTAATCCAATAACATTATCAAGAGGATAATCTTTCAAAGTTTTGTAGTCTGTGTCTAAAGGGAAGGTGTTTGGAGAAGTTTCGTTCATAGATTATGAAAGATTAGATGAGGGAGAAAGGGAAGGAATAGGTTGTGAGGGGATAGATGTAGGTGATGAAGGAAGAGATGTTGGTGAAGAAGAATCAGGTGTTGGTGCCAGATCAAGTAATGGAAAAGATGAACTAACATCAGCTGAAATGGCATCATTTGCTAAAGATGTAGAATGAGCAGGAGATGGGGTTGAGGAGATAATATTAGTTTGAACATTTGGAATGGACACATCATCGTCGAAAACTGGAAGATTAAAAGAATTAAACACAATATCGGAGTCATATCGAACATCAGAAGAGTTAGACTCCTTCCAATCAACATAGAATGACTTTTGAACGATATATGTTCTCTTGTTATAAACTCGATAGGCCTTTTGAGAAGAAGAGTAACCAACAAAGTAACACTTGTCAGACACGGCACCGAACTTTGTCTTTCGAGATTGAGTATTTAGAAGAGTACAAGAGCAACCAAATGGCCAAAAGAAGTCAATTAGAGGTTTCCCCTTATGAAAAAGTTCATAAGGAGTCTTCATTTAATCCTTGACAATCAACACTCGGTTTAGAACATATGAAGCACAATTTACGGCTTCATCCCAAAAGATAATGGCTAACGAAGATTCTATCAGCATTGTACGTGCGGCTTCAATGAGAGTGCGATTCTTTCGTTCAGCTACACCATTCTGTTGAGGTGTCCTGGCAGCACTAAACTATCTCGCAGTCCCCTTTTGAGCACAGAATGAATCAAGAATCTAATTTTTAAATTAAGTGTAGTTGTCACTTCTCAAACCCATACCTTTCTTTTGCTGATTGTCTCGATAGAAAGAATTAATTTCTGCAATTCTTCAGCAACCTCTCCTTTGTGTGCAAGAAATCTCACCCATGAGTATCTGGAGAAATCATCTGTAACAACAAGGCAAAAAGATTGTTTAGCAATAGATTTAACGCTAATTGGGCCAAACAAATCAGTATGTAACAACTCGAGAGGACAAGTTATGTTGTTTTCAAGTTTGGGCTTATGTGGTTTCTTGTGTTGTTTACCCTTGGCACACGCTATACATTTTTTGTTAACAGAAAAATCTTTTAAAGGGAGTCCTCTTACGAGATGTTTTTGACTAATTTGTTTATTATTTTAAAATTAACATGGCCCAATCGACGATGCCATCAAAGAGACTCAGAGTTGAGGCTTTAGAAAGAAGACAAGTTGCGGTAGACTTTGACTCGCTTCAGTTCATATCAAGTAGATATGTGTCATGTTTTCTTGGAGCACGCATAATAATCAAATCATCTGGAATATCAATCTCAGATTTTAAAAATAGACATTCATCAGAAATAAACAAGACTGGAATGTCTTTATCGCAGATTTGAGAAAAACTCAGAAGATTAATGCCAGCTCAGGAACATAGTTGACTTTATCCAAGGTTAAAGAACCATTGTGTTAGGATCAGTGATCTATGTTTGATTGATTAGAGAGTATAGCAGCGGAAATCGAACAATGAATTAGCCAATTCACAAGAACGAAACGATATTCAATGAAGAACAAAGACGGTTATAGAGAGAGAATTTCTGCAAATATATTTCATTCAATATTCGCTTTCGTGGTAACAGAATGTCACACTTACAATTAGGTCGACACCTCTTATATAAGAGATGTGACGTCTGCTGATGTCACTTGATAGTGACATCTAACAGATTTATTACAACTGAAACACAACTACTGAAGATGTCAAAACAGCTGACATTTCCTTACAAAAATGCTAAGTGTTATCAGTTGTTATAACTACTGAAAAAGATAAAACTACTGAAACTACAACGACTGAAGAACAAGCTCTTCAGTCATTTTACAAAACTACTGAAAGTAAAAATATAAAACTACTGATATCACAACTACTGAAGAAGTACTCTTCAGCTGCTGTGACAAACTACTGAAACTTCAGTACTTGATCTTCAGACTTGAACTTCAGATGTTTCATCAGCTGATGACTTCAGTAGATATCATCAGCTGATGTCTTCAGTCTTTGTCTTCAGACTTTGTACATCAGTTGTTGATCTTCAGCACTTGTAAACTCTTCAGCTGTTGTACTTCAGTACTTTGAACTTCAGCTTCAGCACTTGTGTTCTTCAGCTGTTCAGCTTCAGTACTTGTGTTCTTCAGCTGTTGTACTTCACCACTTTAGTTCTTCAGCTGTTGAAATCTTCAGCACTTGATCTTCAGCTGTTGAAGTCTTCAGTACTTGTCAAACTGCTGATGAAGCTTTCAGCAGTTGTTGTGATACCATGTGGGACTTAGAGGTTTTCTGATCTTGGCTCATTGGCTCTTTTGGTCCAACAAACTCCCCCTGAACCAATGCAGCCAAAACCTCTAATTTATTTATTATCCCACTTATTGTTGGCAAAAGGTTGGTCTTTTTCCTTCTTGATCAGTTAGAGAAGATGACCCATATAAGCTCCGGCCTGGGAAGAAGTCTCTGATATTTGTTTGGCAAGATATGAATGGGAACTCTGTTTTGGGGAACTGGACACAGAGTTGTTATCCCATTCATGAGATCTACTTCCCGTGTATGAGCCCGTAGGATTCTCTGGTGTAGGCTCTAAGAAACATGATTTGTTCTTCCATGATCAGGTTCTCGGCTTCACCATCAAACAATCCTTCTCACCCATACAGCTCTGAGATGTACTTGGCCTGTTTGCCATTTTTGAGCTCAACTATTGTAATTTGTCTCTATACAAACTCATCAGGATGATTCCCTTTGAGTAACAGACTGAGCTCATTTTGTTTGAAGTTAGAAGCCTCTTGTAGACTAACCCCTTTTTAATAATCCTGTTCTCTAGCATCTTCTGGGGTGGTTGTTTAGTCTCGTAGGCCTTCTTGAAATCTTCGACAATCTCCCAGGGTGATACTACAAGGGCCACTGTGATCTCTTCATCTACGATCCTCTTGACTTGACCCTTGTATCTCGAAGGAATGTCTTTCTTTACAATCCTGTGAGCCACCCTCGGATCAGGCCATACTCTCACCCTTTCCTTCTGATATTGAAATGTGTTGGCGAGAGTGTACAACCTCAGAGCTTCTTTCTTCATGTTGATAACTGATGACGAAGCAGCATAAGTTTTGTCAATGCTTTTCAGCATTTCATCATCATGAAGTTTTTGCTGCTCCTCTTCTTCAATCTTTACTCTCACAGCATCCATTTGTGAGGTGGTAGTGATGGGCATAGGTTTGGCTTTCGCCAATGTTAGGACTGCAGCCAGAGGCATCCTATCTTCTTCCACATCATCCTCTTCTTCTTCTTCTTCTAGCCTCACACCCTTCTCTTCTTCTTCTTGGGTGCATCATCGCTGTTGGTTTAGATGGAGGGAGTTGGTTTTGTGGGTTGAGGTTGTGGTTTTTTGGATTTGGGCTTTGAGATTGGTTTGGAGATTTGAGGGGTAGGCTGTTTTTGAGTGGGTGGAAGGAAGGTTGTTCAAGCATTGGTTGTGAGTTTAGCCTTTGTAAGTCTTACCATTTCAAACCTTTTTCCAGCCCCAGCCTCATCAAGGGCTTCAATGATAATCCCCTTGTGGAATTGCTCAGACAGACAGATTCTGGTGGCTATAGCCAGAATACTGTCTCTGGTCCACGCACGAATCTCCATCAAAGATCTTCCTAAGTATTTGGCAATGAAACGGATCATGATCTCCAATCTCTCCTTTTCAAGTGCATCATACCCAGCCCATCGGGTTTGAATCTCCTCCACTTCCACTTCCTGATTTCACTATCTAATGTGGCTGTATCAAAACCTTGCCTGAAGAGTTGCTCAATAATTTTATCCATGGATCGGCTGTGTGTCATCAGCATCTTTTACCAGCTCTTCCAAGGATTTTTCTTCAGTAGTAGGTTAATCATCAGCACTTTTCTTTCGTTTATAGGTGATCATTGTTGCTTTTCTTTTTCCAAATCCTGGGCTTGCTCTTGGGCCTTCTCATCCTCTGTTCTTTTCCTCTTCTTTTCTTTCACTGCAGTACTCTCCCCCTTTTTGGATGCATTGGAGGTAGGGGTTTGTACCGCAGAAAGTGTCTTGCACACAGCAGCATCAATCAATGGTTGTAAAGTTGAGGAAATCCTCTCATCAATGGCTTTAGTCACAATGTCAGTGATTATGGGTGTGATGAGAGGGAAGGAATTTTGAAGGACAGCAACTATTTGCTCAGGAGGGTTCTGTTCCTGAGAAATAGTGCCAGAAGCAGAGGCAGGTGGCTTAGTTGTTGGGAGTGGCTTAGTGTTTGGAAGACCTTCAGATGAAGGTGCCATCTGTGGGTTGGTGGAGGCAGATGGTCTTTCTCTTTGAGAGAGTTGGTCAAGTAGGTTTTGCAGCCTACTGACTTCCTCCTCAAGGATTGTGTTCTGGGCAAGAACATCGTAGAAAAAGCCCAGGTCATCATCAGCAGAAGCTGAATCACCTGACCTCCTGCTTGGAGCAGGATGTACATGCACTGGGTGTAGACCAGTTGTAGCATGTGCCCCTTTGTCTTGGTACTGGGGACTTCCAGCCTCAAGACTATCCCTCATCAGCTGTTGCCTCTAGTGAGGTCTTAGCAATGTTACCAGCCTTATTCTGATCATGTGCTGATGCAGAAGAGGTGGCAGCCTCACTAGATATTCTAATCTCCCTATCTACACCAGGAGATAGAAGTGGTAAACCCCTATGCTGTGGGTTCTCAATTGCACTTTGGTCCTCCCCCTCAATGGTAGAGGTGTTCCCAGTAGTAATTGGTATCTGGGGAGGGGGTGAGGAGTGCAATTGAGTCAGCACGTGTGCAACAAGCAATGTAGGCTTTGGGGGCGGTTGCATGGGGGGAAGGGATTGAAGCAGTGTGCACCTGGGGAGGATGGTGCTCTTCAATGACAATCCCCTCAAGTGAGGAAGATTCTAGATGTGTGGGTACCCCTTGTGTGGTTGCTGTAGGCTCCTGTTAAGAGGAATCCTGAGCGGCTATGGCTGGAAGTGTCCTTATATCCACTAGGGGTTAGCCAGTGGATATATCCTGCGTTTGTGTTGTAGGGGCATCCTCAGGGGACTCATTTCCCTGAGTAGCCGTTTTGGGTTTCTTTTTGGTGGGTTTGGTGGGGACTTTTGATTTGGAAGTGGTGGCTGTGGGTTCCAGCTGCGTGGTTTTGCGCAGCTTGGCAGCCATTTTGAGTGAGTGGTCAGAGTTGTGCCAGGAGTATACTTCAGGCAAAACAGCCATAGCAGGGACTCCCAGGCCAACAAGTCCCTCAGCTTGAAGCTGGTTTGTAATTATGGCCATTATGAACGTGGATATATATCCAGCGGTTAGCATTTAGTTTTTGAGCCATATCCTTGAGCTCTGAAAATATTATTTCTGAAAAATTTAAAGGCTGTTGCTCTCAGAATAGAATACATTACCTGCTGCCACGTCGTAGACATTTGATCCCAAGACGAAGTCTTAGGAGCCAAACAGACATTTACCATGTGAAAAATTAGGCGTTCAACATCATGAAAATATTTCTTTATTATAGTGGAGGCACTAAGGTTGCCCTGATATCCATGATGGGCAAAGGATAAATCAGTTGTGCCCTTGGGATATCCAGCAGGAGAAATGGCATCATCCAGATGTAGAGTTTGGCGAAGTATTTCGGGAGTGATGACCACTCTTGGTGTTGACGACCGACCGAGAGATGCTGTGTTGTTCTCCCCAGTGGTGATGGTGACGTTCATCCAAAACTGTGGGGATTCGGCATGAAGGATGGGATTGAGAAGAAATGCCGTTTTGTATTGTGACTGGACCATAAGATCGATAGCAGTATCGAACTTAGCCCAGAATGGCGATTTAGTAAGGTAAGCTACACAGTTGTGTCGCGGTTTGATTTGCATGGACGCCATTTAGAAGAGAGAAGTTTTGGAGAGGAACGTTAGGTTTGAAGAAGATGAAGCTTTGAAGGATTAGGTCAGGGATATTTATAGGGTACGGGTTAGAAACGACTTAAGGATTTGGTGTTAGTCATCAGTAGTTTTGAACGACTGTTGACATGGTATTACCCTTTCAGACGTTGAAACAGCTGAAGTCGTGGTGTTAGGCATCAGTAGTTAGAAAACTACTGAAAGCCGCGGTTTTGACTTCAGATGATGAAACAACTGAGGACTTGGTGTTTGTCATCAGTAGTTGTGAAACTACTGAAGACAGTGGTTTTGTCATCAGTTGTTGTAAACAGCTGAAGACTTGGTATTAGTCATCAGTAGTTATAAAACTACTGAAGACATGGTTTTGCTTCAGTTGTTTAAAATGAAACAGCAGTTGTTGAACAACTGAAGAGAAAGTTCTCGTCAGTAGTTTTCGTCAATTCAGTCTTTCAGCTGTTTCATACTGTCCTCAACACTTACTCATCAGACTTTGCATCTGCTTTTCAGGTGTTTCATAGGACGTCAGTACTTATCTGGTTGTACTGATTTCAGTAGTTGGAACTACATCGGTAGTTGTAACTACATCAGTATTTTGGAACAGATAAAGTACTTCAGTACTTGTGAGGCATTTAGCCATCAGTAGTTATAAAAACTACTGAAGGTGAAAGGACTCATCAGTACTTATATATGACATGGTACCAATGATCACCAGTAATGATTACTAAAATCATCAGTAGTTGTCACTTATTCTAGCTGCAGCATACCAAGTCTTAACACAAGGTTTTGGAAAGTAGAACTTTCCAAAGGCTTAGTAAAATATCTACAAGCTCATCAGCACTAGGCACAAACTTAGGATCAATCAGACCTTTTTCAAAGCAATCCCGAATAAAATGATGTCTGATCTCTATATGTTTGGTCCTAGAGTGCTGGACTGGATTTTTGACAATACACAGAGCTGAAGCACTATCCATTAATGGAGTCTTAGTCTCTGTAATGCCATAATCCAGAAGCTGGTTCTGAAGCCAGAGTACCTGAGAGGTGCAACTTGCAGCAGCAATGTACTTGGCCTCAGCAGTTGATGTAGAAACAGATGTTTGTTTCTTACTCTGCCGAGAAATCAAACAGTTGCCTAGGAATTGACAACCACCAGAAGTTGACTTTCTAGTTAACTTGCACCCTGCATAGTCACTATCTGAAAAAGCAACTAATTTGCAAGAGTGTCCAGTGGAATACCATAAACCTAGAGATTGTGTACCTTGCAAATATCTAAAGATTCTCTTGACTGCAATCAAATGAGACTCTTTAGGAGCAGCCTGAAATCTAGCACAGACACATGTAGCAAACATAATATCTGGTCTAGAAGCTGTTAAATACAACAAGGACCCAATCATACATCTGTAAAGTGTTTCATCAACAGCTTTACCTTTCTGATCAGCATCCAGTTGTGTGGTGTTGCACATGGGAGTAGAACAGGGCTTACAGTTTTGTAAATCAAACTTATTCAAAAGATCTTTTGTATATTTGTGACTGATAATAAAGGTTCCATCAGCCTTTTGTTTGATTTGCAAGCCTAGAAAGAACTGTAATTCTCCCATTGCACTCATTTCAAACCTTTTTTCATTAAGTTTGTAAAATAATCACACAACTAGGGATCAGAGGATGCAAAATAATATCATCAACATAAATCTGAACAAGTAGCTTATGCTGATCCACTTTCTTAATAAAAAAAGTTTTATCTATGGAGCCTCTAGTGAAATTATTCTTAAGAAGAAAAGTAGAGAGTGTCTCATACCAGGCTCTAGGAGCTTGTTTCAACCCATAAAGAGCCTTATCAAGTTTATACACCCATTCAGGATGTTTATTATCCTCAAAGCCTGGTGGTTGACAAACATAAACCTCTCTCTCCTTTATTTTACCATATAAAAATGCACTTTTGACATCCATTGAAAACTTTAAGATTATGGAATGCAGCATAGGCTAAGAACAATCTGATTGCCTCTAGTCTGGCTACAGGGGTAAAGGTTTCATCATAGTCAATACCTTCTTCTTGTGAAAACCCTGTACAACCAATCTAGCCTTGTTCTTAACAATAAGCCCATTTTCATCAGTTTTGTTCCTAAACACCCATTTAGTGCCTATTGCACACTTACCTGGGGGAAGAGGAACCAGTTCCCACACTTGCTGTTTCTTGAACTGAAGTAGCTCAAGCTGCATAGCTTCAACCCATCCATTGTCTCTCAAAGCAACATGGTAGTTCTTTGGCTCTAGCTGACTTATGAAGAGAACATAGAAGCAGAAGTAAGACAATTGGCTTCTTGTTGAAACACCAGCATTGATATCACCAAATCTGGGACATGGGGTGATTCTTCAGTTCTTGATAAACAATGAGATCTGTGCAAGTGTTTGTAGAACCTTCAGCAGCAGCAGATGTTGATGTAGACTCTTGAAACCAAGAATTAGATGGTAACTCAAAAGATGTAGAGGAAACAGAGATCTCATCAGCATTTGTTGTTGATGGAACTGCTGAAGCTACAGGAACATCAAATTTAGCAGACACAGGCAGTTGGTCACTAAACTTGAATAGGTGAGTATTGATATTATCATCATCATCATCAATACCACCAGGTGGAAGACATGCTGCAGAAGATGATTTATCCTCAGGATCTGCAACAGCTGGAGGTGATAAGGAACATATTGCAGTATGTCCAAATCAAACAACTCCACAGGTTTTGTGGAATCTTGTCCAAAGGAGATTCATTAAACTTCACATGCAAAGTCTCTTCAACTATCTTTGTTCTGCAGTTGAAGACTTTGTATGCCTTGCAAGTAGATAAATAACTAACAAAATACCTTGCATCCACCTTAGGATCAAATTTATGGAGTTGATCCTTTGTGTTGAGAATAAAACAGGGACACCCAAATGCTTTGAAGAATTAAATTAGAGGAGCCAAGTGATGGAGAACTTCATATGGAGTCTTCATCAACCTCTGATTTACTAAAACTCTATTCTGCACATAGTAAGCTGTGTTGACAGCTTCAGCCCAAAAGGTCAGTGGCAAACCAGAGTCAGCTAGCATGGACCTTGCAGCTTCAATTAGGGTCCTGTTCTTTCTCTCCACTACTCCATTTTGTTCTGGAGTCCTTGGGATGCTAAACTGCCTTTTGATTTCCTTTGAGAGATAGAAGTCATCAAGTTATGGTTTCTGAATTCAGTTCCATTATCACTCCTGATACACTTGACTGGAAGGGAATACTGCTTCTCAATATACAACACAAAGTTAATAACCTTCTGAGCAACCTCATCCTTTGAATGTAGAAAGAAAGTCCATACAAATCTGGAGTAATCATCCACAATTACCAGACAGTATTTCTTCTTTGCCATGCTCATCACTCTCACAGGACCAAATAGATCCATATGCAGTAATTGCAAGCAGGCAGTGGACTTAGGCTCTTCAATAGGAGGGAATGAGACTTTGTGCTGTTTTCCTTTTAAACAAGCAGTGCAGGTTTCATCACAGTGGAACTCCTTTATTGGTAAGCCTCTGACTAAACTATTTTGGATAAGCTGATTCATGTTTTTGAAATTAACATGACCCAGCCTTCTGTGCCACAGTTTAGATTCTTGAGAAGAGGCTTTGGAAAATAGGCAAGGATTGCCTCTGAGATCTATTTTCTTGGAAAGATCTAAGGCATACACTCTTCCTATCCTGTTGGCTCTCAGGAGAGTGTGATCATCCAACACCTTGTCAATCAAATACAGAACTTTGGATGACAGAATCCTACAGTTCTGACTGGTGAAAAGAGCAACATGGCCTTTGTCACACATTTGACTGACACTCAAGAGATTGTACTTGAGATTTTCCACATGATTAACATCATCAAACTTGATTTCTCCATTGGAGACAAAGCCATTTCCAATGATGTAACCTCTAGCATCATTGCCAAAAGAAACAAAACCCTTCTTTCCTTGAGAGTAGTCATGAAGAAGAGAGTTGTTCCCAGTCATGTGCAAAGATCCCCCACTGTCTACATACCAGATGCTACTTGGGCATGTTGGAGAAACCTGCAATAATAAACAATCAGTTAGTTTTGGAGACCCAAACCTTTTTGGTTTTGGGCCTGGTCTCATCAATAGATGGTAAACTAACAGTTTATTTGAAACAACAGCCTGAGAGGAAGAAGATGGTGAAGAAGAGGAATCCTTGGCTTGGATCTCTTTTCTGTGGTTTCAACATAGGAGCATCTAATTGGTTAACTCTACCCAACAGATGTTGAACCATCATCACCAGCTGTGTCTGATTTTGTGATAAAGCTTTCAGCTCATCAGACACATTGCCAGTGGAGTTTGATAAGTTCCTATGTTGCACCTTCTTCTTCTGAGCACTCTCAGCTGTCACCTGTTTAACCCCTTCCTTTTTGGATTTCTTTGAGGACTTAAGGGTTACAGGATTTGATGTTGCTGAAACAAATGTGGTCTCAAACTCAGTTTTCATTTTTACCATTTTCTCTTTAATTTCTTCTTTATGTTTGAGTTTGGAACCTCTTTTGTACCAGCAATCATCTGTAAGATGATTGAACAAACCACATACTTCACATGGTTTCTTCTTCATCTTAGGTTGATCATCAACTAAAGAGGGTGAAGCAACTGAAGACTTGTTCTTTAGTGCTTTGGAAGCATTGTTTGCTTTCTTGACTTCCTCTTTAGTAGCCTTCAAACTCTTTCTACTGACAGTTTTCTTCTTTTCAGTACTGACAGTAGTTGGAGTTTGAACTTCAGGTGTTAAATCCTGCTCTCTAGTCCTTTCAGGACTTTCAGAATTAACTCCTGAGTTGATCAACTTATTGATCATGTGAGTGTAAGCATTTGAACCATCAACATCAGCTGATAGGTTCTGAGAGGGCTTGATGCTGACTTCTACTTCTGATTGTGTTGTATCAGAAAGTAGATCACATGATGAGATGGATTGGTTATTACTCTCACCATCAGATTCTACCTTTGCTCTTGGAGTAAAATCTGTAGGTGGAGCAGTGTGATTGTAACCAATGCCAAACTTCACATTGGAAGCAGATTGCTTACTAAGAAGCATTTCAAAACCTTTGCATGATTGTACCCATCTATCACACTCTACCTGGGTAACTGCAAGGGTTTCTTTGAGATCTTTATACTTCTCTAGAAGTATCTCTTCCCTAGCCTTATCATCAGTTATTTGGCATTTCAGTTTGTAAATCTCATCATTTTTATCATTAAGCACAGACTCAAATTCAGCTTTGCTTTTGGAAATTATTTGTTCTAGCTCAATGTTCTTGTTGATTAAAGCTACATTTGCTTCTCTAATAGATGCAAATGCTACTATGCATGTTTCAGAACATAATTTGGCTTTTGCCTCAGAGGATACCTGTGATACCTTTGGTGTAGAGGCATTAGAGGATGAAGTATCAGCAGAATCCAAAGCCATAAGAGCTAGATTTCCAAAGGGACTTCTCCACCATGTTGACCAGCACCTGAGAACAGTTGCTCATGACCAAACAAGTCATCTGGTAAACTGCTCCAGTCAACAACTCCTGGGGTGAAGAAGCTGTGTTGTTGAGGTTGAGTTTGTTGATGAGATTGGGAAGGCTGTGGTTCAGGCAATGCTTGTGGTTGTTGTGCAATTGGAGCTTGAACAGGATTTGGTTGAGGCACATAATAGCAGGGATAAGGATATGACATTTGACCATGGGGAACAAAGTATGCAGGAGATCTAGGATGTGAATGATGACCAGAACCAGCAGGATGTTGCCCTCTGTTTTGTGGACTAGTACTAGGAAAAGTCACAAAGGTGCAGAAGAGTTAGATCCAGTTGATCTACACTCTCTTGCAAAGTGTCCTAGCCTTTGGCATTTGTGACACCTCAACTTACTTGTTGGACCAAAAGAACCAATGAGCCAAGATCAGAAAACCTCTAAGTCCCACATGGTATCACAACAACTGCTAAAAGCTTCATCAGTAGTTTGACAAGTGCTGAAGACTTCAACAGCTGAAGATCAAGTGCTGAAGACTTCAACAGCTGAAGAACTAAAGTGCTGAAGTACAACAGCTGAAGAACACAAGTACTAAAGCTGAATAGCTGAAGAACACAAGTACTGAAGCTGAACAGCTGAAGAACACAAGTGCTGAAGCTGAAAGACCAAAGTACTGAAGTACAAAAGCTGAAGAGTCTACAAGTGCTGAAGATCAACAACTGATGTACAAAGTCTGAAGACAAAGACTGAAGACATCAGCTGATGATATCTACTAAAGTCATCAGCTGATGAAACATCTGAAAGTCAAAGTCTGAGGATCAAGTACTGAAGCGTCAGTAGTTTGTCACAACTGCTGAAGAGTACTTCTTCAGTAGTTGTGATATCAGTAGTTTTATATTTCTAGTTTCAGTAGTTTTGTAAAACGACTAAAGAGCTTGTTCTTCAGTCGTTGTAGTTTCAGTAGTTTTATATTTCTCAGTAGTTGTAACAACTGATAACACTTAGAACTTTTTGTAAGAAGATGTCAGCTGTTTTGACATCTTCAGTAGTTATGTTTCAGTTGTAATAAATCTGTTAGATGTCACTATCAAGTGACATCAGCAGACGTCACATCTCTTATATAAGAGGTGTCGACCTAATCATAATTGTGACATTCTGTTACCACGAAAGCGAATATTGAATGAAATATATTTGCAGATATTCTCTCTCTCTATAACCGTCTTTGTTCTTCATTGAATATCGTTTTGTTCTTGTGAATCGACTAATTCATTGTTTGAATTCCGCTGCAATACTCTTCAATCAATCAAACATAGATCACTGATCCTAACAAGTGGTATCAGAGCAAGGTTAATCATTGATCGATCTAACAATTGATCATTGAAACTGCTAATTGATATCTGTGTTTGATTGAATTAGCGTATTTGCAAGAACTGGTTATAGATTATTGAATTTCTGTCGCTTTCGTTCATTTATTTTGAGATCTTCTGGTTCAATTGGTTGTTGCGTTTTTGTTCTAAATCTGTTTTAGCTTAACTGAATTTGATTGAATCTGAGATGACGACTCCTTCTAATGATCCTCACAATACCGGTTCCTCAACCAAGCCTCCGATGCTGGTTAGGACCGAGTATAACATATGACAACGAAGAATGCTTCATCACCTGTCTGTTAACAGTTCAGGTTGTTGGACATCTGTGGTACATGGACCACATAAGCCTATGGTGAACAATACGGAAACCAATCAAATGGTTCCGAAGAAGAAGGTACAATACTCTGATGAAGATCGGAAACTATTTGAGATTGATGCTAAAGCCCATGGAATTCTGGCCATGGCACTGCCTAATGAGATCTATTCAGGGCTTATGCATCATGAAACTGCTCATGATCTCTGGAATGCCCTGAAGGAACAATTCGGTGGCACTGATGAGGTCTTAGCAAACAATAGAGAGATCCTTGCCCAACAATATGAGACATTCTCTCATAGAAAGGGTGAGACACTGACTCAACAGTTTGAGCGCTTTTCTTGCTTGATATCTGAGCTGAAAATGGTGAAACAGGAATACACCAATAGCCAGATGAACAACAGATTCCTCAGATCACTGCCTGAGAGATGGGACACATACACTATTGTCCTACGCTCCAGTGCAAATCTAGAAGGCCTATCTCTCACCCAACTTCATGGGAAACTGCTTACATTTGAAAGAGAGATAGATCAGAAGAGGAAACTGTCCTCATCAGGAAAGCTCACTGATGACTTTGTACCAGGCAATACTGCCTTGGTTGGTCATGAGTCAGAATATGCTGCATCTGAAAGCAATTATGATGAGCATATAGATTTCTCTTCAAATAGTTCTAATCATGCATTTGTTGGTATTGAGAGTCATTCTGGCAGTAATAGTGACAATTTATGCTTCATCATGGATGATCTGAAAGGAATAGCTGATGATGATCTAGAAGAGATGGATATCTGAGCCAGATGGCACTGATTAATATCAGATCTCAGAAGTTCTACAAGAGAACTGGCAGGAAATTTCCTGGACTCTCTGGCAAAACCAAAGTTGGTTTTGACAAGAGTAAGTTGAGGTGTCACAAATGCCAAAGGCTAGGACACTTTGCAAGAGAGTGTAGATCAACTGGATCTAACTCTTCTGCACCCTTTGTGACTTTTCCTAGTACTAGTCCACAAAACAGAGGGCAACAACCTGCTGGTTCTGGTCATTATTCATATCCTAGATCTCCTGCATACTTTGTTCCCCAGGGTCAAATGTCATATCCTTATCCCTGCTATTATGTGCCTCAACCAAATTCTGTTCAAGCTCTAATTGCACAACAACCACAAGCATTGCCTGAACCACAGCCTTCCTAATCTCATCAACAAACTCAACCTCAACAAC
Organism: Flaveria trinervia; assembly: GCA_025506515.1. NCBI lineage: Eukaryota > Viridiplantae > Streptophyta > Magnoliopsida > Asterales > Asteraceae > Flaveria > Flaveria trinervia. The sequence goes on from CM046446.1 coordinate 31,757,552, forward strand.
ACAGCTTCTTCACCCCAGGAGTTGTTGACTGGAGCAGTTTACCAGATGACATGTCTAGTCATGAACAACTGTTCTCAGGTGCTGGTCAACATGGTGGTGAAAGTCCATTTGGAAATCTAGCTCTTATGGCTTTGGATTCTGCTGATACTTCATCCTCTAATGCCTCTACACCAAAGGTATCACAGGTATCCTCTGAGGCAAAAGCCAAATTATGTTCTGACACATGCATAGCAGCATTTGCATCTATTAGAGAAGCAAATGTAGCTTTAATCAACAAGAACATTGAGCTAGAACAAATTATTTCCAAAAACAAAGCTGAATTTGAGTCTGTACTTAATGATAAAAATGATGAGATTTACAAACTGAAATGCCAAATAACTGATGATAAGGCTAGGGAAGAGATACTTCTAGAGAAGTATAAAGATCTCAAAGAAACCCTTGCAGTTACCCAGGTAGAGTGTGCTAGATGGGTACAATCATGCAAAGGTTTTGAAAAGCTTCTTAGTAAGCAATCTGCTTCCAATGTGAAGTTTGGCATTGGTTACAATCACATTGCTCCACCTACAGATTTTACTCCAAGAGCAGAGGTAGAATCTGATGGTGAGAGTGATAACCAATCCATCTCATCATGTGATCTACGTTCTGATACAGCACAATCAGAAGTAGAAGTCAGCATCAAGCCCTCTCTGAACCTATCAGCTGATGTTGATGGTTCAAATGCTGACACTCACATGATCAATGAGTTGATCAACTCAGGAGTTAATTCTGAAAGTCCTGAAAGGATTAGAGAGCAGAATTTAACACCTGAAGTTCAAACTCTAACTGCTGTCAGTACTGAAGAGAAGAAAACTGTCAGTAGAAAGAGTTTGAAGACTACTAAAGAGGCAGTCAAGAAAGCAACCAATGCTTCCAAAGCATTGAAGAGCAAGTCTCCAGTTGCTTCACCCTCTTTAGTTGATGATCAACCTAAGATGAAGAAGAACCATGTGAAGTATGTGGTTTGTTCAATCATCTTACAGATGATTGCTGGTACAAAAGAGGTTCCAAACTCAAACAAAAAGAAGAAATTAAAGAGAAAATGGTAAAAATGAAAACTGAGTTTGAGACCACATTTGTATCAGCAACATCAAATCTTGTAACCCTTAAGTCCTCAAAGAAATCCAAAAAGGAAGGGGTTAAACAGGTGACAGCTGAGAGTGCTCAGAAGAAGAAGGTGCAACATAGGAACTTATCAAACTCCACTGGCAATGTGTCTGATGAGTTGAAAGCTTTATCACAAAATCAGACACAGCTGGTCATGATGGTTCAACATCTGTTGGGTAGAGTTAACCAACTAGATGCTCCTATGTTGAAACCACAGAAAAGGAGATCCAAGCCAAAGGATTCCTCTTCTTCACCATCTTCTTCCTCTCAGGCTGTTGTTTCAAATAAACCTGTTAGTTTACCATCTATTGATGAGACCAGGCCCAAAACCAAAAAGGTTTGGGTCTCCAAAACTAACTGATTGTTTATTTTTGCAGGGTTCTCCAACATGCCGAAGTAGCATCTGGTATGTAGACAGTGGGGGATCTATGCACATGAATGGGATAACAACTCTGTGTCCAGTTCCCCAAAACAGAGTTCCCATTCATACCTTGCCAAACAAATATCTGAGATTTCTTCCCAGGCTGGAGCTTACATGGGTCATCTTCTCTACTATCAAGAAGGAAAAAGACCAATCTTTTGCCAACAATAAGTGGGATAATAATAATTTAGAGGTTTTGGCTGCATTGGTTCAGGGGGAGTTTGTTGGACCAAAAGAACCAATGAGCCAAGATCAGAAAACCTCTAAGTCCCACATGGTATCACAACAACTGCTGAAAGCTTCATCAGCAGTTTGACAAGTGCTGAAGACTTCAACAGCTGAAGATCAAGTGCTGAAGACTTCAACAGCTGAAGAACTAAAGTGCTGAAGTACAACAGCTGAAGAACACAAGTACTGAAGCTGAACAGCTGAAGAACACAAGTACTGAAGCTGAACAGCTGAAGAACACAAGTGCTGAAGCTGAAAGACCAAAGTACTGAAGTACAACAGCTGAAGAGTCTACAAGTGCTGAAGATCAACAACTGATGTACAAAGTCTGAAGACAAAGACTGAAGACATCAACTGATGATATCTACTGAAGTCATCAGCTGATGAAACATCTGAAAGTCAAAGTCTGAAGATCAAGTACTGAAGCGTCAGTAGTTTGTCACAACTGCTGAAGAGTACTTCTTCAGTAGTTGTGATATCAGTATTTTTATATTTCTAGTTTCAGTAGTTTTGTAAAACGATTGAAGAGCTTGTTCTTCAGTCGTTGTAGTTTCAGTAGTTTTATATTTCTCAGTAGTTGTAACAACTGATACCACTTAGAACTTTTTGTAAGAAGATGTCAGCTGTTTTGACATCTTCAGTAGTTATGTTTCAGTTGTAATAAATCTGTTAGATGTCACTATCAAGTTACATCAGCAGACGTCACATCTCTTATATAAGAGGTGTCGACCTAATCATAATTGTGACATTCTGTTACCACGAAAGTGAATATTGAATGAAATATATTTGCATATATTCTCTCTCTCTATAACCGTCTTTATTCTTCATTGAATATCATTTTGATCTTGTGAATCGACTAATTCATTGTTTGAATTCCGCTGCAATACTCTTCAATCAATCAAACATAGATCACTGATCCTAACATTACTCTTGTCAAAACCAACTTTGGTTTTGCCAGAGAGTCCAGGAAATTTCCTGCCAGTTCTCTTATAGAACTTCTGAGATCTGATATTAATCAATGCTATTTGGCTCAGAATATCCATCTCTTCTAGATCATCATCAGCTATTCCTTTCAGATCATCCATAATGAAGCATAAATTGTCACTATTACTGCCAGAATGACTCTCAATACCAACAAATGCATGATCAGAACTATTTGAAGAGAAATCTATATGCTCATCATAATTGCTTTCAGATGCAGCATATTCTGACTCATGACCAACCAAGGCAGTATTCCCTGGTACAAAGTCATCAGTGAGCTTTCCTGATGAGGACATTTTCCTCTTCTGCTCTATCTCTCTTTCAAATGTAAGTAGTTTCCCATGAAGTTGGGTGAGAGATAGGCCATCCAGATTTGCACTAGAGCGTAGGACAATAGTGTATGTGTCCCATCTCTCAGGCAGTGATCTGAGGAATCTGTTGTTCATCTGGCTATTGGTGTATTCCTGTTTCACCATTTTCAGCTCAGATATCAAGCAAGAAAAACGCTCAAACTGTTGAGTCAGTGTCTCACCCTTTCTATGAGAGAATGTGTCATATTGTTTGGCAAGGATTTCTCTATTGTTTGCTAAGACCTCATCTGTGCCACCGAATTGTTCCTTCAGGGCATTCCAGAGATCATGAGCAGTTTCATGATGCATAAGCCCAGAATAGATTTCATTAGGCAGTGCCATGGCCAGAATTCCATGGGCTTTAGCATCAATCTCAAATAGTTTCCGATCTTCATCAGAGTATTGTTCCTTCTTCTTCGGAACCATTTGATTGGTTTTCGGATTGTTCACCATAGGCTTATGTGGTCCATGTACCACAGATGTCCAACAACCTGAACTGTTAACAGACAGGTGATGAAGCATTCTTCGTTGCCATATGTTATACTCGGTCCTAACCAGCATCAGAGGCTTGGTTGAGGAACCGGTATTGTGAGGATCATTAGAAGGAGTCGTCATCTCAGATTCAATCAAATTCGATTAAGCTAAACCAAATTTAGAACAAAACACAACAACCAATTGAACCAGAAGATCTCAAAATAAATGAACGAAAGCGACAGAAATTCAATAATCTATAACCAGTTCTTGCGAATACGCTAATTCAATCAAACACAGATATCAATTAGCAGTTTCAATGATCAATTGTTAGATCGATCAATGATTAACCATGCTCTGATACCACTTGTTAGGATCAGTGATCTATGTTTGATTGATTAGAGAGTATAGCAGCGGAAATCAAACAATGAATTAGCCAATTCACAAGAACGAAACGATATTCAATGAAGAACAAAGACGGTTATAGAGAGAGAATTTCTGCAAATATATTTCATTCAATATTCGCTTTCATGGTCACAGAATGTCACACTTACAATTAGGTCGACACCTCTTATATAAGAGATGTGACGTCTGCTGATGTCACTTGATAGTGACATCTAACAGATTTATTACAACTGAAACACAACTACTGAAGATGTCAAAACAGCTGACATCTCCTTATAAAAATGCTAAGTGTTATCAGTTGTTATAACTACTGAAAAACATAAAACTACTGAAACTACAACGACTGAAGAACAAGCTCTTTAGTCGTTTTACAAAACTACTGAAAGTAAAAATATAAAACTACTGATATCACAACTACTGAAGAAGTACTCTTCAGCTGTTGTGACAAACTACTGAAACTTCAGTACTTGATCTTCAGACTTGAACTTCAGATGTTTCATCAGCTGATGACTTCAGTAGATATCATCAGCTGATGTCTTCAGTCTTTGTATTGTACATCAGTTGTTGATCTTCAGCACTTGTAAACTCTTCAGCTGTTGTACTTCAGTACTTTGAACTTCAGCTTCAGCACTTGTGTTCTTCAGCTGTTCAGCTTCAGTACTTGTGTTCTTCAGCTGTTGTACTTCAGCACCTTAGTTCTTCAGCTGTTGAAGTCTTCAGCACTTGATCTTCAGCTGTTGAAGTCTTCAGTACTTGTCAAACTGCTGATGAAGCTTTCAGCAGTTGTTGTGATACCATGTGGGACTTAGAGGTTTTCTGATCTTGGCTCATTGGTTCTTTTGGTCCAACACATTGGTAACTTCTCCTCGCCCAATCGTATTTCCACCTTTTTTGTCACCAGCAAAAGCAACATATCCTCCATCAATAATCCGATAATTGGTTAGCAAGTCTTTCAGCCCTATCATATGTTTGGAGCATCCACTATCTACATGCCACACACTGTTTACAATCTTAGTTGATGACTCCTGAAATGAAATAACAAACAGATTAACCTGGTGAAATAGGAACCCAAGATTGAACAACTTTATCTTTAGAAGAAGCAGATTTTTTGCAAAAGAAATTATTAACTAGTTTTGTTAATTTATTTCCAAAATAGTTGCTATTAAGATGACCATGAAGCAATGTAGGACAATTCTTGACAAGATGGTCCTCTTGTCCACATCTGAAACAGTGAGGTTTGTGTCTAGGTCTGTGATGTGATGAGGTAGGATTATGATCAATGATAATTTCCCCATCATATTCAGATACGCTCGAATCAATATCACTAAATGTCTTATACATGCCACGAGGTTGAAGTTTATGTTAACAAGAATTATTATTTACAAAATTAGATGAATGATCGTATGATGTACCAGTAGAACTAGTTCCACTGGTGCTAGTTTCAGACGAAGTGAAAATTCTTTCATTTGATAAAGACATATTTAGGGGAGTGAAATATGGAATAGGATAAGAAAAGAATTTTTCAAAACAATTAGTTTTAATTTGCTCGGTTGACTTTGTAGAAAGATCAGTTGCACCATTATCATCACCAGAACAAAATACATCATCATCATGTATTGAATTAAAAGATGAAATAGAACAATCATGAGAACTTGAAACCACAGAGTCTGTTACACAAGAACTAGAAACAAAAACAGAATTTAAACTAGACTTGTAATCTAAAACAGACTGCTGACAAACAGGTGTACTAATACTAGTGCATCCAAGCCCATTAGTTAGTCCATAGTCGTAGTCTTCACAAACATGCTTAGAGTTAACACCCTCTAGACTTGCAGACATACTGTCAGTATCTATTTTGATTAAATCATTAGAAGGATGAGGAACAAGCATAGGAGAATAACAATATGTACTGGGTGGAGGATAAACCTTTACATTTTCATAACCCAATCCCGTTTTAATCCTAGCTCCCCGTTGAGATTTACACAGATCATCATGTTTCATTTCTGATATGGTCCATTTGTCTAACTTTGACTGAAGTTTACTTGTTTCAAATTCAGCAACGGCAACTCTTTCAGTCAAAGTCTTAATCTCAACATTTCTTTCTAAAACGATTCATTTTAAATGATCATTTTCTTTTAAAGCCTCGTTTAATTTAACAATATATTTTGATTCATTGATTTTAAGTTCATTATTGATTCGTTTTAAATCCTTTTCTTTTTAAATTAATAATCGATTAGCTTTATAAATCCCAAATAATCTTATTCTACAAGCAGATGAGCACATATCCTGAATTACCTCATATGGAAGTCCTATCACCATTCTTTCGGTTGCTAAGGCCTTTTCACATAGGCAAACCGGAGTACTTGACTTGCTTTCCTCAACGGTGGCATTATCATCATCATAATCCTTTACTTTCCCAGCGCATGAACTACCTTCCTGCTTCAGACCTACAGATTTACCTGCCCTTATTCCACCATCTTTCTCATTCACAGATGACACAACTTCCTCTTTGAATTCCTTGAAAATTTCAAATCCTTCTTTATCATCTTCCTTCTCTTTCCCTTCAACAAGCTCAGTAACCAAAGCATGATTTATCTTAGTCCTTGTTTCCTCAACCTCAGCACTCCAATCAAAGTATGAAATCAGTGTAGTCTCTTTTTTTGTGATTCACATCTTCCTTCTCCTTCTTAATTGTTAATCTTGGAACTCCTGAATTGCTAGAATTAGTGACAATTGGTGATGGACTTTCACGTTTGAAGTGTCCCAATTGTTTACAGTTGAAACATCTCAGCTTAGACTTGTCAAATCCTAGTTTCGAATTACAAGTTTGTCCGCCGAAGTGCTTCCTTCCAGTACGCTCCATAAACCTTCGAGCTCTAAGAGTCAACATTGCCATTTGCCACTGAATGTCAGTTTCTTCAAGATTATCAGGATCTACCTGATACATGTCTTCCATTGTCATTCCTTTTCCTTTTAACTCTCCCGCCACCAGTGCTTCATAACTTTGAACAAACATTCCGAAGAGCGCCATTGTTTCTGATGGAACTGAAGTGTTAACATTCGCCTTAGAATTAATCTGATCTCTTCTAACTGTAACATTTCCTCCTGAGAAATTACTTGCATTAACTCCTCCTTGAATTGAATTCTGTGTTTGAGAGCTAGCAGCAGATGATAATAAAGCAGCGTTTTGAGAGAAACTAGATGTAGGCATCATGGTCTGGTTAAATTCCTGTCTTTTCATGTCCAACTCAAAGGATTTCAGCTTATTAATAATATCCATCAGCTTGTAGTTTGTGAACCCTCTTTCTTGTTTTAGCATCCTCACCTGAAGACTCCACTAAGGTGGCAGAGAATATAGAAGCATGTTAACTTGTTCACTATGGGAGAGCATTTCATCGTATTTCTTTAAGGTGCTTGAAACAGTCAAGAAACGATTTGTGAGATCTGTCAGACTCTCATTCTTGTATCCAACAAAGGAATTGAATTCCTTCTCAGCTTGAATGCTCTTATCTTTTACCAAATCTGCATTACCATCATAAAACTCACATAGGGCATCGTAAAGAGATTTAGCACTTTTATGCTCTGCAAACCGATTGTAAATGTTTGGTGCCAGGCAAAGAGTTAAAGCACCAAAAGCCTTTTGGTCATGATCGATCAACTTCAGATCCTTTTCAGTGAAAGAAGATGTCCTTATTTTGAGAGACAACATCACCAACAGTGACAGTTGGTATGTAAGGACAAGAAACAATCTATTCCCATTGGTTGTGATCGGTGTAGAAGAAGAAAGTTTTGAGACATCTCTTCCAATCTTTAAAATTGTCTCCATTAATGAGTTTCAGAGGCCTATTGGGAGCAACACTTTCAGGATCGGCAAATGTGAGTGATGTTAACTTAGACATTGTAGTTTCGCAGGGATTCATGTAGTTTCGGCAAGAAAGGTGATAATTTAGCTGACACTTTCGCAGAAAAAGGTAACTTCGCAGACAATTTCGCTGAGAGAACTACTTTCGCTGATACTTTCATAGTGGAAGCTAATTTCGCTGACAATTTCGGTAGCAGTGTCGCTAGCCAATTGTCACAACAGGCTTAGTTTCGCTAGCAAGTTCGCACGAAACAAGCTTGAACTTTTGTTCAAAAACACTTTCGGCAACAATTTCGCTTGTTAACTCTTCACAATCACTGATGAACTTTCGTTCAAAAAGACTAGTTTCGTAGAACAACTAGAGAACGATTTCAATAGCAATATCACCCATAGTTTCGCTGGAAGATGTTAACAGTTTCGCTGGTCGATCCTAAAACCCTTTTTCAACCCAAAATCAGTCTGAAATCATCAAAAATTCAATGAATTTGGGATCTGATGATTAGCAAGGCTTCCACAACCGTAAACAAGGTAAACTCAATCAATTTCCACAATAAAAACATCCAATAAGGAACTGAAAATGATTGAAACTAGATATTGAACAAAAACCATCTAACAAACTCAACAAATCATGAGCACTAAGGCTCTGATACCATATTGTTGGTCCATTGATCTTATAACAGTGCAAATAAGATGAAGAGGAGTTTAATATCCAACAAACTAACTAAACATCATGAACGAAGATGATTGAACACACTAATAACCCATTCATGATAATACAATGAATATCAGTAATCAATAACATAAAGCACAATAATGATTCTCTGTAATAACTGCTTTCAAATGGTCACTTGCAACAATAATGATCGATTAGGGTTTTTGCAAGTTACCTACAAATTGAAGAATCAAATCTATATATAGCAGTCTATAGTTTCACAGACAGTTTCACTGTCAGCGAAACCGTACGGCCGAAACTATAGTTTCGCCAGGAAAAACAGAAGTTTCGCCAGGCAAACTAATCAGCTGACTATGAGCGAAACTATAGTTTCGCTCACAGTTTCGATGTACTGCCAAAATACATAAAACAAAATACATACTAAAAGAAACTAACAAAAGACCTATTACAATCAAAAGTAAATAATCTAAACTAAGGTGAGTCCAACCTATACATGATCTTCAAAGCCACGAGATTTAGAGACTGTATCAAATAGCTAAGGATTTAACCCATTTCTTATGCCATTTCTCATGTTATGACAATATGTGATCTCCACATTAGAGATTTTTGGAGGACTACAGAATATGACCTTGGATCTAACCCTCATCGAATATTTGCTAGAGTTCTTGAGCATGATATTGCCAATACTATTAAGATTATTGTAAGGGTTTCGAGGCTCACAATTGTGGAAAAGATGTTGTGTTGTCTGAGGCATAGGTGTTGGAAGCCTTTAGAAGCATTGGATATGAGGGACCTCCCTTTGGCACTTGTAAAGAGATCAACAAGTCTTTTTTTCCCAAAGAATGGAGATATATTGATCATGTATTCATTATGTGCCTAGACCACAGAAAGAGAGGTTTTGATGGGCAGAACCTAGACTGGGCTAGAGGCATGATTGTTTTCTAGAAAGGTTAAAAGGCAAACATTGCCAAACTTATCTTTAAGTGTGTGACGGGGAACATTATGGCTTTAAAGAAAGATAAATTGCTCTTATACCCAAGATTTGTCCAAATGCTAATTGACGATCGGATTCCTAATGTGTCCAAAGACATGATTTAAGAGGAAAGATAACTCATCTGTGGGAGAATATGTACCCAGTTTATAGAAGGAACTATATACGGAGACTAATTAAGAATGAAAACAAAAATGTTGAGGAAAACAGAGAAAAACGAACTGAGACAATCAAGAAAAAAAGGTATGCCAAAGAGAAAGAGTATGATTTTGAAGAAGAAATTGATGAAGTTGAGGAGGCCTTGAGATTACAAAGGGAAAAGAGATCGAAGAAGAAGGTTGATCAGGGAGAGCCTATGAATGTGACTGAAAGGAGATCTAAGCAAAGCAACAGGCCTTCTTTTAAGATTCCAAGAAGAGATGATAGATCTGAATTAGATCATGATGTACTTAGGAATTTGAATACTTCTCTAGCAAATGAGCTGAGTATGATGAAGACAAAGCTGATTAATCAAGACTTAAGAGAAAAGTAGAAAGATGAAATACTGGAGGGAATGAAGACAATGTGATAGATCAGCAAAACTTGATTAAGAGATTGTTGAATGACGTAAATGAGTTGAAAGCAAATGCCGGCCTGCCAAATTAGTTAACTATGTCTGAGTTAAATGATCTTACTAATATGTCTAGATACGCATTTCTAAAAGTGAGTAGTTCAACAAAGGCAGGAGAGGGATCTAGTGTGGTGGTGCTACTAATATAGGAGGATCTGGTACCTAGAGATGCTAGAGTTGGTGTTTGTGAGGTGGTTGGTATAAGAAGTTCTGGAGGTGGTGATTTTGATGTTAGTGGATCAAGTGGTGTTAGAGAGGAAGGGTTCGTGGGAACTATTAATGAGGTAGTTGAGGCCGGATTTATTGATTTAGGGCTTGACATAGATAAAGATTTATCTAGTGAGGAAGTCGTTAAGAATCAAAATGATGATGCTAGGAGGAAGGAGAGTGAGATGAAGTTGGTTGATGAGGATGATGAAATAGAAAAAAAATTGGTGGATTATGATTCTGAACCTGAGTTCTATGAAGTTGATGAATGCCCCTTGACATATATGGCTAAGAAAGGTTCAACTGAAAGTGATTTTTTTGAGTTGAAAAAAGATGAATGGTTTGTAAAAGAGAAAGACCAAGAACAACTAACTCTATTATTTCAAAACATACAAGAAAGGAGTCAAATAAAAAGATTATTAGTTGGAAATACAACATGAGTCTAAAGATACTTATGATTAAGAGAAAGGGTGGAGGAATTTGTTATCTGCATAAGAGGAAGGCTTCCAAGACATTGTCTAAATGGGATTTGAGAAGGTTGGCTGTGGTTCCATTGATAGATTCTAACTTGAGTGAGAGGCCGAAATTTCTTGAAGAAGAAATTAAAAGGGGGTTAACGAAAATTTTGAAACATTTGGGTTTATGAAGAATGAGAGGAGGAGATCTAAGAACGATAAGGATTGGGTCATGGGAAAAAGAAAGATTGTTTTGAGATTGAAGCTGATGAAGACAGTTAATAGGGTGAATTACCTTATCCTCTTCCCCTGAGGCTATTGAAATTTGAGAAATGGTTTTATGACAACAATACATGGGAATTTGTGATTTAGGTAAAGGATGGAGCTGAGATTAAACTTTTTGATTCTATGGAGGTGTTCTTGTTTAGTGATGAAGATTTGTTAGTTCTATATGAGAACCACATCAAGGCTAGAGCTGGAGCTTAAACAAGATCAGAAGCAAACATGTTTATGAAGGTTGCTAAGAAAGCTCGAGTGGTGAGAGCAGAAGTCCAAGGAGCTTGCTAAAAAGGTTTATCAAGCTGATGAGGTTAGGATGGATGTTTAGGAGATTACTAGACAATTTTCACAAGCTAGTGCGCATAGAGAGGTAGATAGTACATCTGTAACTGGAGAGGAGACATCTACAAAAGCAGGGGAAGATGCAAGGGTAGCTAAAGCTGAATTAGAAGATCGCATAGGTGAGGTCCAACCTAGGGGGAGTATTGAAGATCAAGATTAGGTTAGACTCACCTTAGTTAGTGTTTATTTCGTTATTAATGTAATAGGTTTGTTGTTAGATTCCTTAGTTTGTTATTTGTATTTTGCAACTTTTTGTAGTTCATAGAAACTATGAACGAAACTACAGTTTCGCTCGTAGTCAGCTGACCTAGCTAACCTAATGAATATGTTTTCGCCGCCAGGCAAAACTAGGTCATGGACTAGACAGTTTCACTGTCTGACGAATTAGCAAAACTATGGTTGCTTATATATTGATCTATTTCTCTTATTGTAAGCAAGTTTTATAAAACCCTAATATGAAATTCTCTTTGTTGAAATTCTGTTTTGGTGGTTGGAAGTTCATTGATTCATCTTGAGCTTTTGTTATTCATTATTGTGTGTGTTTTGATCATTATTGAATGCCTTTAAAACTTGATCATTGTGTTATTATGTTATAGATGTTTGATAAGTGGATTATACACTTTTAGTGAATCATTTGCACTGTATATTGATCAAATTGACCAACACTCTTCTAAGTCAATTACTGCGCCATAGGTTCTTATTTCCCCTTCAAAGTCAATCTCAAGTTCATATGGACCTTAGGTTGACCAACTTCCTTTTCAGAGGTAGGTGGTGCACTTAACCTTTGAAGCTCTTCAGCTATAAAGTAGGCAATAGCAACCTTGGGGGAGGGTTGTTCAAGGGACGAGCTTATTAGGAATTTGGTTAAGAATCTATTAAGATCAATAAGCATCCTTGGGTTCGCTTGAATTGTAATTGGAGGTGGTTAAAGGATGATGGTTGCATGATGTTATTATGTGGGGTAAAATGAAGAGAGGGAGGTTATAATGACCAGACTGGGTTCCTCGTGTCTTTGTTTCTGTACATTCTTCTCCTTTTAGGTAGAATAATCTTGATAACAAGTTGAGCTAGAGAAAGAACTTAAAAGAACATGAATTAGTACATGCCTAATAGATTTCTCAATCTGTTTTTTCAGCTAGTTGTACCTTGAGGTTTTCAATCTCAAGTTGCTGAGTGGCATACCTATCTTTAAAAGTCTTTAACTTTGATTCAAGGTTTAAGACTTTATAGAGTAGGTCTCTGATGGAAAGTTACAGACTACCCTCATCTTCTTTTGAAGAATCACAGGGAGATGAGATAACATACTGAGTATGTTCATCATCTCCACCAGATGTGGTTTCTTGGCACCCTAGTTTCCCTTGCATACAGATGTCTCTTTTAGAGGAATCAATTGGCAAGGTTGTCATAGACTCAGTCTCACTTATGTTACCACTGTTCAAAGATGCCAATAAGACAATTTTAATAGTGGCAATTGAGTCTACATGAGTCACCTCCACTCCAGTTGGACTCATGTAAGGCCCTATTCCCGGGACGCTTACAGCTGGCCAATCATTGCTCACAAAACATATAATTACATTAACTTGAAATAAACGTTGCAGCAGAAACATTAAACACAACATTTTCATTAAAAATGTTTTTGCAAAATAATACAATCTTCATTACACAATTTCATTTGTTCGCATTACGATGCAAAAACAGTAACAAAAGAATGCCATGTAGATGCCTCACACCATCCTCAGCAATGCTAACCTACCAACTGGAAAATGCATAAGACGTTAGCATTGCTGAGTAAGTTCTAGTTTTATAATAAAACATACTTTACATTCATTAAACCATTCTTTACTTTAACATGTGATCACACATCATACGTACACATAGATAATATCATTATTATCTTCTTTATTGTTCATCACTTTCTTTCTTTATCTATTTATCTCTTTCTGGATCAATGTCATCATCTATACCCCAAACGTATGCACACAGCGGGTACTGGGCCGAAGATCATAAATGACTTCCATGACGCACATAGCCTGGCACCAGTACTAGGGCAAGCGACAAAGATCCCAATTGATTACTGCACCCCAAACGTTATGCATAAGGCCGAAGATCATAAATGACTTCCATATCGCACATAGCCTGGCACCAACACCGAGGTAAGTAATCACTATAAACCAACTATATACTACACCCCCAACATTATGCATAGCTCGGGTACTGGGCTGAAGATCAGAATTGACTTCCATACCGCACATAGCCTGGCAGCAGCACCGAGGTGAGTAATCACTATAACCATGTACCAAATCGTTAGTCAGTCACAAAGACTGGAACCCTTGCATGTATCCTTGAGGGTTAGCTAAACCATAAGCGGTTGATCTTACAGCATTTTAGAGCTGCGCACCTCCATACATTTTGCTTGCAAGCCTTTCTATACTTTCTATTTCATTAATGCATGCATTCTATCATTATGTTCCTCTTTCATTATCTTTCACTTTATGTTACATAATACTTTATCATTTCTTTCATAACTATCACACGTAAAGCCACGGGAAAGATAAACATACATCACAATAAGGAACATAAACACGCATAGTCAACATCATCATACAGGGCATCATGCAACATAACATACATCACACATACCATCATGCATAAGCATCAAAAATACATCATAGCATGCCCATCATAACATCTATGACCTCAAAAGTAAACTTACATGAACCCCCGGGAACATCCCAACTCAAACCCTAAATCTCACTTTTCCCTAGAAAGTCAAACTGTTCTAAATGGTTATCCGCATTTGTCATAGTTCATCCACATTTCCTTAACTTCATCCGCACTTGTCATCCACATTTCCTCTACTTCATCTACATCTGTCATCCGCATTTCCTTTACTTCATCCGCATTTTTCATCCGCATTTTTCATCCGCATTTTTCATCCGCATTTGTTCACACTTAGACTTTCTCATCCGCATTGACCTTACTCATCCGTATTTGCCATCTGCATTTCACATACTTAGTCAATGCTCATCTGCATTGACTTTCATCCGCATAACATTCATCCGCATTTCACATGCTTAGTCAATGCTCATCCGCATTGACTTTCATCCGCATTTCACATTCATCCGACGATCAACAACCACCCATATAGCATCATTCCCTTTCGGGGTACACAGCAGCTTTGTAATGAATTCCATGGTGATTGCTCCCACTTCCATTCCGGTATATCCATAGGTTGGATCTTCCCATACGGCTTGTGATGTTCGGCCTTCACTTGTAGACAAGTAACGCATTTACTCACATATTCCCCCACATCGTGTTTCATACCCGGCCACCAATAATCTTTCTTCATGTCTTGATACATCTTTGTGGCACTGGGATGAATAGAGTATCGAGTCTTATGAGCTTCATCCAAAATCTTCACCCGTAGATCCCCGAAACGAGGAATCCATATCCTACCGAATCGAGTTTTAACACCAAGCGTGTTCTCACCCAATTCTGTAACCAGACCTCTCATTCTTTCAAAGTTAAGGTGATCTTCTTTTAGTGCCTCCTCTTGAAACTTTTTAACTTGCTTTATCACTTCAGAGGTCATGATCATCTGGTAAGCTTTTTCCCGAATCGGCTCGGGCCTTTCTTTTCGACTAACGGCATCCGCCACCACGTTGGCATTTCCCTGATGGTAATGGATCTCGCCGTCATAATCCTATATAAGCTCCAACCATCGTCTATGTATCATGTTCAGGTCCTTCTGCTCAAAGAAGTACTTCAAGCTCTTATGGTCAGTGAATATGGTTGTTAGGATCAGTGATTTAAGTTTGATTAATCAGAGTAGATTGCAGCAGAATTCGAACAATGAATTAGACAATTTAGCAAGAACTCAATTGATATTCAATGGAATAGTACACAGTTATAGAGAGAGAGAGAGAATTCTGCAAAAGGAATATTTCATTCAAATGCTTTCGTGGTGGTTAAAAGTCATATGTTACAATTAGGTCAACATTCCTTATATAAGGAATGTGACGTCTGCTGATGTCATTTGCTAGTGACATCTAACAGAATTATACAAACAACTGAAACTATGCAAACTACTGAGAATGTTATCAACAACTGATCACATCTCAGAGAATGCTAAGCACAAGAACATAAAACTACTTAACTAAAACTACTAAAACTATAAACTACTGAAAGGTAAATTACAAGTACTGAAAAGGAAAACCATCACAACTACTGAAGTTAATAACTTCAGCTGTTGTGACAACTACTGAAGGTAATAACTTCAGCTGTTGTGACAACTACTGATCACTCTGGTCTTCGGTGTTTGTCTTCAGTCTTTGTTCTTCAGACTTTTATTTCAGACATTGTCTTCAGCTGATAGCTTCAAACTTTGTCTTCAGTACTTCACTTTCAGACTTTGTCTTCAGTACTTCACTTTCAGACTTTGTCTTCAGTAATTTACTTTCAGACTTTGTCTTCAGTAGAAATCTTCAGATCTTGTCTTCAGACTTTGTCTTCAGACCTTGTAATCAGCTAATGTCTTCAGCTATTGTGATCTTCTTCAGCAGTTGTAATGTCTGTGGGACTTGGAAGTTTTTATGATCAGGCTCATTGGTTCTTTTGGTCCAACAAACTCCCCCTGAACCAATGCATCCAAAACCTCTAAGTTTATTGATGATCCCACTTAATTTTCGGCAGAAACACCCTCTTGATCAGCTTCAGAGGTAATCATGTAAGCACAGGCCGGGAAAAGGTTTCTGATCTTTTGATTGGCTAAGTGTGGAAGGGAACTCTGTCTTGGGGAAACTGGACAAGAGTCTTGTCCCAACCATGAAACCTAATTCCCATTGATGAGTCTGTAAGACTCTCTTGCATAGGCCTCAAGGAGAACAACTTGTTCCTCCTTGGTGAGTTCTTCTGCTTCTCCCTCAAAGAAGAACTCAGGGCCATAATATTCAGACAGATACCTTACTGTCTTCCCATTTTTCAACTCAACAGTTATGATCTCTCTGTATGTGAATTCATCTGGATGAGAGCCTTCTAGCAACAACTGGAGTTCACTCTTTTGAAGATCTTCAAGTCTCTTGTATAACAGCCCCTTCTTGATCATTTTGTTCTTAAGTATAGATTGAGGGGTTGTCTTTCAGTTGTGTGCTTTCTTGAATTCTTCTATAATCTCCTAGGGTGAGACTACCATAGCCAACATAATTGCAGCATTCAAAGTCTTTTTCACTTGGCCATGATATCTACTTGGTATGTTCTTCTTGTGTATTCTGGAACTTACCCTGGGGTTTGGCCAAATCCTCACTCTTTCTCTTTGATGTTGGAATGTATGCCTAAGAGTGTACAGCCTCAGAGCTTATTTCTTCATTTCTTGAATGGATGAGGACTGAGGGAAGTCCTTGTAAACCATTTTGAGAAATTGCTCATCATGCTGCTTCTGCTGTTCTACTTCTTCAATCTTTACTTTCACCATTTGCATTTGCAAGTCAGGTGTGATCATCTGTTGACTTCTGGGCTCAGGTGTTTTAAGTTTGAGAACAGCAGAGATTGGCAGACTGTCTTCATTCTCATCCTCTTCTTCTTCTTCTTCTACCCTCAACAACCTTCTCCTCCTTCTGGGTGTATCACTGGGTATGGTTTGAGATGGTTTTTGGGGTAATGGAATTGGTTTTGTGGGTTGAGTTGTGGGTGGTTTTGGTTTAGGGATAGAATTGGCATATTTTAGAGATGATTGCTTTGAGGGTTGTTTTTGAGTGGGAGTATGAGAAGGATGATCTATAAATTTAGTGGTGACTTTGGCTTTTGAGAGCTTTGCCATCTCAGTTCTCTTCCCAGCACCTGCTTCATCTAGTGCTTCGATGATCAACCCTTTGTTGTAGCTTCCAGCAGAACAGATTTTCTTGGTTATTCCAAGATACTGTCTCTGGACCAAGACTTCATCTCTATCAATGATCTTCCTAGATATTTGGCAATAAACCTGATCATAATCTCCAACCTTTCCCTATCCATCACACTGTAACTAGCCCACCTTGCTTGAATTTCATTTATCTCCAGCCTTCTGATCTCAACATCTAAGGTGGCTGGGTCATGGCCCTGTCTGAAGAGCTAATCTATTATTTTGTCCATAGATCTGATGTGAGCTTCAGCAGCTTCTTTGACTAGATCTTCTAAGGACTTTTCTCCATCAGACTTTGACTCAGCATTTCTCTTCCTTTTGTAAGTGATCAGCTGGTCTTTCTGCTCTTTGTCTGTGCTCAGCTCTTACACTGTGATCAGCTGTTTCTCTGAGATCAGTTCTTGTTCTTTCTCCAACTCCTTTTCTTTTTCTGGTTCTTTCTCATCTTCTACTCTCTTCCTTTTCCTTTCTTTCACTGCCTTAGACTTAGTAGTCTCCCCCTTTTTGGGTGCATTGGGATCAGGGGCTTGAAAGGTAGAAAGTGACTTATGAACAGCATCATCAACGAGTGTTTGGAGATTTGAGGAGATCCTCTCATCAATGGCTTTATATACTCTCTCAGTGATGATAGGAGTGATGAGAGGTAAGGAGCTTTGAAAGGTTGCAACCATCTGCTCAGAGGGGTTCTGTCCCTGAGAGGTGGTGTCAAAAGCAGCGGCTGGTGGCTTAGTTAAGTGTATTGGCTGTGTGTTTGGTGAACCTTCAAATGAAGGTGCCATCTGTGGGTTTATTGGGGCAGATGGACTTTTATCCTGAGACATTTTGGCTAGCAGTTCTCTGAGTCTGCTCACCTCAGTCTCTAGGATTATGTTATGGGCTAAGACATCAAAGAAAAAGCCCAGGTCATCATCAGTCTTTGCTAAATCATCTGACCTCCTGATTAAATCAGGATGTACATGCCCTGAGTGTAGATCAGTATATGCATGTGCCCCTTGTTCTTGGTTCTGGGGACTTCCTGCCTCTGGACTTTGTCCTTCATTGGCAGTTGCCTCTGGTGAGGTCTTATATATGTTACCAACTTCATCCTGTTCATTTGTTGAATCAGTAGAAGTGGCAGCCTGACCAGATGTTCTAACCTCCTCTTCTACACTTGGAGATTGAACATTATAACCCCTGTGCTGTGGGTTATCAGCAGCATTTTGGTCCTCCCCCTCAATTGTTAAGGTATTCCCAGTGTTAATTGGTTTTTGGGGAGGGGGTGAGGAATGCAGCTGACTCGGCACTTTAGCAACTATAAGGGTTAGGCTTTGAGGGGCGGTTGCATTTGGAGATTGGTCAGAAGCAGATTGCACCTGGGGTGAGAGATGCTCTTCAATGGTAACCTTCTCAAGTGAGATAGGTTCCAGTAATGTGGTATCCCCAAATTTGGTTGCAATAGGATCCTGTGGAGAGGATACCTGTGCGGTTTCAGCTGGTTGAGTCTCTGACATGACTAGGGGGTTACAACCAGTATGTGTTTCCTGTATTGGTGGTACAAGGGCATCCTCAGGGGACTCATCTCCCTGAGTAGCCTTTTTGGGGTTTGGGTTTGGTGGGGACTTTGGATCTGGAGGTGGAGGCTGTGGGTTCCCTCTGCTTGGATTTGAGCAGCCGGGCAGCCCCTTTGAGAGTAGGGTTAGAGTTATGTCTGGAGTATACCTCAGCTAAGACAGCTGGAGAAGGGACTCCAAGACCAACAAGGCCTTCAGATTTTAACTGATTTAAAATTATGGCCATCAGAAACCTGGGATATAGTATCCATCTGTTTGTCACAGGTTTTTGAGCCAGATCCTTAAGTTCCATAAACACTATCTCAGAAAAATTTAGAGTTTGTCATTCAAAGATAGAGTACAATACCTGTTGCCATCGTGAGGACATCTGATCCCATGAAGATGTCTTTGAAGCAAGGCAAACATTAACCATGTGGAAGATAAGTCTTTCAGCATCATGGAAGTGCTTTTTGAGAATGGTTGTAGCACTTAATTCTCCTTCATACCCGTTGTTGATGAAAGACATATCAATGGTGTCTTTCGGGTATTCTATAATAGAGGTGGCATCATACAAATTTAGGGTTTTGCGAATGATGTCAGGGGTGATTACCACCTGTTTCTAGTTGACCAACGACTGGAGAGTGATTTGGCTATCATTTTCACCATTTGTTACAGAGACGTTGGTCCAGAATTGGTTTAAGGAATCGAGGTATATGGTAGGATTCAAAAGAAAGGTGGTTCTGTATTGGGAATCCACCATAAGATCGATGGCGTTATCAAATTTGTTCCAAAGGGTCGATTTCGAGAGGTAGGCAACACAGTTGTGTCTGGGTTTGAGTTTCATGGTCGCCATTGTTGAGAGAGAAAAGGATAGGAAACGGCTAATGAAACGTTCGGCTATAAGTGCAGGTATTTATAGGTTAAGAAAAGGCTGAAAAGAAAACCACTGAAAGTGTTGGTGTTGTCATCAGTTGTATGAAAACAACTGAAGACTTGGTTTTAACTATCAGATATTTGAAACAACTAAAGACTTGGTTTTGGTCATCAGTAGTTAGGAAACTACTAAAAAACTTGGTTTTGGCTTCAGGTGTAGGAAACAACTGAGGACTTGGTGTTAGTCATCAGTAGTTGTGAAACTACTGAAAACATGGTTTTGTCATCAGTTGTTTAAGGTGAAACAGCAGTTTGTGGAAACGATTGAAGAGAAAATTCTCATCAGTAGTTTTCGTCAATTCTTAGCTTTTCAGCTGTTTCATACTGTCCTCAACACTTCTCATCAGACTTTTTAGCTATTTTCAGTTGTGTCATAGGACATCAGTACTTATCTAGTTTTTACTGACATCAGTAGTTATAACTACATCAGTTTCTTTTAACAGAAAGTACAGTACTTTTTAAGTAATTTAGTCTTCAGTAGTTATGAAACCAACTGAGAATGAAACTTATCAGTACTTATTTGTGACATGTTTACTAATGGTCATCAGTACTTGTTTACCGAGATCATCAGTAGTTGTCACTTATTCTAGCTGCAGCATAACAAGCCTTAACACAAGGTTTTGGAAAGTTGAACTGTCCAAAGGCTTAGTAAATATATCTGCAAGCTCATCAGCACTTGGCACAAACTTTGGATCAATCAGACCTTTTTCAAAACAATCCCTAATAAAATGGTGTCCGATCTCTATATGTTTGGTCCTAGAATGCTGGACTGGATTCTTCACAATACACAGAGCTGAAGCACTATCCATTAACAATGGAGTCTTAGTCTCTGTAATGCCATAATCCAATAATTGGTTCTGAAGCTAGAGTACCTGAGATGTACAACTTGCAGCAGCAATGTACTCTGCTTCAGCAGTGGATGTAGCAACAGATGTTTGTTTCTTACTCTGCCAAGAAATCAAACAGTTGCCTAGGAATTGACATCCACCAGAAGTTGACTTTCTGGTTAACTTACACCCTACATAGTCACTATCAGAAAAAGCAACTAATTTGCAAGAGTGTCCAGTGGAATACCAAAGAACTAGAGATTGTGTACCTTGCAGATATCTAAAGATCCTCTTGACTGCAATCAAATGAGATTCTTTAGGAGCAGCCTGAAATCTAGCACAAACACAAGTTGTAAACATAATATCTGGTCTAGAAGCTGTTAAGTACATCAAGGACCCAATCATACATTGTAAAGTGTTTCATCAACAGCTTTACCTTTCTGATTTACATCCAGTTGTGTGGTGTTGCACATGGGAGTAGAACAGGGCTTACAGTTATGTAAATCAAACTTATTCAAAAGATTTTTTGTATATTTTGACTGATGAATGAAGGTTCCATCAGCCTTTTGTTTGATTTGCAAGCCTAGAAAGAACTGTAATTCACCCATTGCACTCATTTCAAACTTTTGTTTCATTAAACTTGTAAAATCATCACACAACTGGGGATCAGAGGATACAAAAATTATATCATCAACATAAATTTGAACAAGTAACTTATGCTGATCCACTTTCTTAATAAACAAAGTTTTATCTATGGAGCCTCTAGTGAAATTATTTTTAAGAAGAAAATTTGAAAGTGTTTCATACCAGGCTCTAGGAGCTTGCTTCAACCCATAAAGAGCCTTATCAAGTTTATACACCCAATCAGGATGTTTATTGTCCTCAAAACCAGGTGGTTGACACACATAAACCTCTTCTTTTATTTTTCCATATAAAAAAGCACTTTTGACATCCATTTGAAAAACTTTAAGATTGTGGAATGCAGCATAGGCTAAGAACAATCTAATTGCCTCCAGTCTGGCTACAGGGGCAAAGGTTTCATCATAATCAATACCTTCTTCTTGTGAAAACCCCTGTACAACCAGTCTAGCCTTGTTCTTGACAATAAGCCCATTTACATCAGTTTTATTCCTAAACACCCACTTAGTGCCTATTGCACACTTACCTAGGGGTAGAGGAACCAGTTCCCACACTTGCTGCTTTTTGAACTGAAGTAGCTCAAGCTGCATGGCTTCAACCCATCCATTGTCTCTTAAAGCAACATGATAGTTCTTTGGCTCTAGCTGACTGATGAAGAGAGCATAGAAGCAGAAGTTGGACAATTGACTTCTGGTTGAGACACCAGCGTTGATATCACCAATGATTTGAGACATAAGGTGATTCTTCAGCTCTTGGTACACTATAAGATCAGTGCAAGTGTTTGTAGCAGGTTCAGCAGCAACAGATGTTGATCCAGACTCTTGAAACCAAGTATGAGATGGCAATTCAAATAATGTAGAGGAGTCAGAAATCTTATCAGCATTTGTTGTGGATGGAGCTACTAAAGCTACAGGAACATCAAGTTTAGTGGACTCAGGTAGTTGATCACTAAACTTGAAAAGGTGAGTACTGATATCATCATCATCTTCAGTACCACCAGGTGGAAGACTTGCTGCAGAAGATGATTTATTCACATGATCTGCAACAGCTGGAGGTTGATAAGGAACATATTGCAGTATACCCAGATCAAACAACTCCATAGGGTTTTGTGGAATTTTATCCTTAGGAGATTCATTGAACTTCACATGCAAGGTTTCTTCAACTATCTTTATTCTACAGTTGAAGACTCTGTAAGCCTTGCATGTGGATGAATATCCTACAAAATACCCTGCATCCACCTTAGGATCAAATTTGTGGAGTTGATCCTTTGTGTTGAGAATGAAACAAGGACACCCAAAGGCTTTGAAGAATGAAATTAGAGGAGCCAAATGATGTAGAACTTCATATGGAGTCTTCATCAACCTCTGATTTACTAAAACTCTATTCTGCATATAGCGAGATACTTTGAGGGACAACATCTGAAGTACTCAGCTTCATGTGCTTATCAGTAGTTGACCCATCAGGCAATTGATTTGCTGAGGTATCAACACTGATTTCATCTTGTGATTTTGGGTTATCACTTGAGGATGATGCACGTGATGATGTGGTTTGGAAAGTACTTTCACCTTCAGGTTTTACTATTGATTTTGGAGTAAAATCTGTAGGTGGTGCAATGTGGTTGTAACCTATTCCAAACTTCACATTCGAAGCTGTTTGCTTGCTGAGAAGCATTTCAAATCCCTTGCAGGATGATACCCAGCGGTCACACTCAACTTGGGTAGCTGCAAGTGTTTCTTTGAGATCTCTGTGGTTCTCAAGAATGACCTCAACCTTAGCCTTTTCATCATTTAATTGGCATTTAAGCTTATAAATCTCATCATCTTTATCTTTAAGGATAGACTCATACTCAGCTTTTCTTTTGGAAAGGGTTTGCTCAAGCTCAAGATTTTGATTTATTAAAGCTACATTTGCCTCTCTAATAGAGATAAATGCGGCTATGCAAGATTCAGAACATAGCTTGGCCTTAGCCTCAAAGGATACCTCGGTTACCTGTGATGAAGATGCATTGGATCATGAACCCTCAGTAGACTCCAGGGCCATGAGAGCAAGATTCCCAAAAGGATGTTCACCACCATGTTGACCATCACTAGCAAATAATTGCTCATTACCAGAAAGATCATCTGGTAAACTGCTCCAGTCAACAGCACCAGGGGTGAAGAAACTATGATGAGGTTGTGATTGAGATGGTTGAGATGGTTAAGGATCAGGTAAGGCTTGAGGTTGTTGTGCAATAGGAACTTGAACTTGATTTGGCTGTGGCATGTAATAGCAGGGATATGGATATGGCATTGGACCCTGAGGGACAAAATATGCAGGAGATAGAGGTTGTGAGTGATGACCAGAACTAGCAGGATGTTGCCCTCTGTTTTGTGAACTATTGCTTGGAAAAGTCACAAAGGGTGCTGCAGGATCGTTCAAGGGCTTGGACACAATTACAACACAACAACACAATGAGGAGATTAACTAAACGTTAATCAAACAGTGAACTGGGTAACCAAAGGTGATGCAGAGAACACAAGTAAAGCAAGAGACAGAACAAGAGAGTATAGTTTTCAAGGTAGCAGTATATTGCTTTCTCAAGTTCTTTTACAAGTGTTACAAAGCATTACTGAAAGATACAAGAACTTGGAATACTTATACTACAACCTACAGCCGGCTATACTATGAAAGCCAGCTGGATACAATTGACTAGACACTAACAAAATCAATTGTAGGATCAAAAGGCATATCTGCCTTTTGACCTTGTGACTATGACATGCCATAGCTCACATCCTTATACATTATAAAAAGGATAAAGTACATAAAGTGGAAAGTTTCAGACTCAAGACCTCAATGTACAGTTACCAAAAGCATGGACCTTTTCACCAACTCTTGTAAGTTGGTGACTTATCAGAGATGCAGCGGAAAAGGTGCTTTATGGAACAGTACATCAGATAAAGCATGTGTACTAAAAGTCTTCGGAAGAAATCTGTCTTCATAGGTTGAAGCTTCGGAAGACTTTGTCTCTTCAAGCTTCGGAAGACTTCATGTTAGGCTTCGGAAGATATTGGTCTTGGCTTCGGAAGATATTACACTTAGAGTATTTTCTAATGCTTTGTGTAATTCTTCCGAAGCATTCTTCACTTCAGTACTTAGTGCATGTTGCTGAAACACTTAGGCAGTTTTGGGTTGCATCAGACTTCAGGAATCCTTACAGGTGCAGAGGAGTTAGATCCAGTTGATCTACACTCTCTAGCAAAGTGCCCAAGCCTGTGGCATTTGTGACACCTCAACTTACTCTTGTCAAAACCAACTTTGGTTTTGCCAGAGAGTCCTGGAAATTTCCTACCAGTTCTCTTGTAGAACTTTTGAGATCTAATATTAATCAAGTCCATTTGGCTCAGAATATCCATCTCTTCTAAGTCATCATCAGCAATACCTTTCAAATCATCCATAATAAAGCACAAATTGTCACTATTATAGCCTGACTAACTATCAACACTAACAAATGCATGATCAGAACTGTTTGAAGAGAAATCTATATGCTCATCATAATGGCTTTCTGATGCAGCATATTCTGACTCATGACCAACCAAGGCAGTGTTCCCTGGTAGAAAGTCATCAGTGAGCTTTCCTGATGATGCTAGTTTCCTTTTCTGCTCTATCTCTCTTTCAAATGTAAGCAGTTTCCCATGGAGTTGGGTGAGAGATAGGCTATCTAGATTTGCACTGAAGCGTAGGACAATGGTATATGTGTCCCATCTCTCCGGTAGTGATTTGAGGAATCTGTTGTTCATCTGGCTATTAGTGTATTCATGTTTGACCATTTTCAACTCAGAGATCAAACAGGAAAAACGCTTAAACTGTTGAGTCAGTGTCTCACCCTTCCTATGAGAGAATGTCTCATATTGTTGGGCAAGGATTTCTCTGTTGTTTGCTAAGACCTCATCTGTTCCACCAAATTGTTCTTTCAATGCATTCCAGAGGTCATGAGCAGTTTCATGATGCATAAGCCCAGAATAGATTTCATTCGACAGTGCCATGGCCAGAATTCCATGGGCTTTAGCATCAATCTCAAACAGTTTTCGATCCTCATCTGAGTATTGTTCCTTCTTCTTCGGAACCATTTGATTGGTTTCCGGATTGTTCACCATAGGCTTGTGTGGACCATGTACCACAGATGTCCAACAACCTGAACTGTTAACAGACAGGTGATGGAGCATTCTTCGTTGCCATATGTTATACTCAGTCCTAACCAGCATCGGAGGCTTGGTTGAGGAGCCAGTATTGTGAGGGTCATTAGAAGGCGTAGTCATTCTTAGATTCAATCAAATTCAATTAAGTTTTAACTGATTTAGCACAAAACACAACAAACTCAAAACGAACCAAGAGGAATCTCAAAGCAAATAACCAAAAGCAGCAGAAATTCAATCTCTATAACCAATTCTTGCAAATATGCTAATTCGATCAAACTTAGATATCGAAATAGAAGTTTCAATGATCAATTGTTAGATCGATCAATGATTAACCTGCTCTGATACCATTTGTTAGGATCAGTGATTTAAGTTTGATTAATCAGAGTAGATTGCAGCAGAGTTCGAACAATGAATTAGACAATTTAGCAAGAACTCAATTGATATTCAATGGAATAGTACACAGTTATAGAGAGAGAGAGAGAATTCTGCAAAAGGAATATTTCATTCAAATGCTTTCGTGGTGGTTAAAAGTCATATGTTACAATTAGGTCAACATTCCTTATATAAGGAATGTGACGTCTGCTGATGTCATTTGCTAGTGACATCTAACAGAATTATACAAACAACTGAAACTATGCAAACTACTGAGAATGTTATCAACAACTGATCACATCTCAGAGAATGCTAAGCACAAGAACATAAAACTACTTAACTAAAACTACTAAAACTATAAACTACTGAAAGGTAAATTACAAGTACTGAAAAGGAAAACCATCACAACTACTGAAGTTAATAACTTCAGCTGTTGTGACAACTACTGATCACTCTGGTCTTCAGTCTTTATCTTCAGTCTTTGTTCTTCAGACTTTTATTTCAGACGTTGTCTTCAGCTGATAGCTTCAAACTTTGTCTTCAGTACTTCACTTTCAGACTTTGTCTTCAGTACTTTACTTTCAGACTTTGTCTTGAGTACTTTACTTTCAGACTTTGTCTTCAGTAGAAATCTTCAGATCTTGTCTTTAGACTTTGTCTTCAGACCTTGTAATCAGCTGATGTCTTCAGCTGTTGTGATCTTCTTCGGCAGTTGTAATGTCTGTGGGACTTGGAGGTATTTCTGATCAGGCTCATGGTTCTTTTGGTCCAACAATGGTGCACTTCGTCCCATACAGATAGTGCCTCCAAATGTTTAACGCGAAGACCACAGCTGGTAGCTCCAAATCATGAGTAGGGTAGTTAACCTCGTGAACCTTCAACTGTCGGGATGCATAGGCTATAACCTTCCCTCTTTGTATTAACTCACACCCTAACCCCGAGTAGGAAGCATTAGAATAAACCACTAGATATTCACTTCCATTGGGTAATGACAGAACAGGACCTTGAGTCAATCTCGCCTTCAATTCTTCAAACGCCTTCTCTTGAGCTTGACCCCATACAAACTTTACATCTTTTCGGTCAACTTAGTAAGTGGAGAAACGATCTTAGAGAAGTATTGGATAAATCTTTTGTAGTAGCCCGCCAAACCCAAGAAACTACAAATCTCGGATGGCGTCTTTGGAGACTTCTATTGCATCACCGCCTCTACCTTTGTCGGGTCCACCATAATCCATCAGGATTCACCACATGACCGAAAAATTGTACATTGCGCAACCAGAACATGCACTTGGAGAATTTAGCATACAACTTCTCCTTTCTCAACGTCTCCAAAACCTGCCGAATGTGACCGGCATGTTCAATCTCACTCTTCGAATAAATCAGAATATCATCAATAAACACAATCACTAATTTATCCAACATCGGCCAACACGCTCGGTTCATCAGATCCATAATAGCAGCTGGCGCATTGGTCAAACCAAAGGACATGACAAGAAACTCGATCTCTCAGTCAGGTGGCATTCCTGATAAGTCTTCTGGGAACACGTTTGGAAAGTCACACACAACTAGTACTTCAGACGGTTGTGGTGTTGGCTGTTGGACCAAAAGAACCAATGAGCCTGATCAGAGAAACCTCTAAGTCCCACAAGACATCACAACAGCTGAAGAAGACCTGATCAGCTGTTCTACAAAGTCTGAAGAATACAACTGCTGAAGTACGTCTGAAGTACTGAAGACAAAGACTGAGACAACAGCTGAAGATCTAAAGTCTGAAGACTTCAACAAGTACTGAAGACAAAGACTGAAGATCAACAGCTGAAAGACAAAGTCTGATGTTCAAGTACTGAAGACATCAGCTGATGTTAACAGCTGATGATAACAGCTGAAGAGGGCTTCTTCAGTTGTTGTGATGATTTTTTCTTCTTCAGTAGTTTTCTTTTCCTTTCAGTAGTTTGTTTATTTTTCTTTTCAGTACTTGTAAACAACTGAAGAGGTTGTTCTTCAGTTGTTGTACTTTCAGTAGTTTTATATCTTTCAGTAGTTGTAAATAAGATGTTTAACACTTAGGAACATTTGTAAGAAGATGTCAGTTGTTGACATCTTCAGTAGTTGTTAAACATCAGTAGTTATAAAACGGTTACATGTCACTTTCAAGTGACATCAGCCTACGTCATTCTTTTCTTATAAAGGAAAGATGACCACCTGTAATCGTGCCTTTGAGGCCGACAATCCTAATGCAATATTCCTTTTGTCGGATATTTCTCTCTCTATAACAAAATTCTTTTATCGTTTTATATCAATTGTTCTTGTTGAATTTGTCTAATTCTGAGCTATTCCGCTGCTATATCTGTTCAATCGATTAAACCAAGGGCTGAGATCCTAACATTGGCGTACCCACGTCCTTTACATTGGCCGAGCAGGAACTACATCCTCGCCTCATGCACTTTCCTGCCACCGCCATAGAAATCACCTTCGGGATAGTCGTGACTCGACCACCTCCAACCGTTACTGAACTCCCGTCAGGCGCTGTCAAACGAATCATCTTCTTGCGACAGACAATGTTCACCTTGAAATCCGTTAACTGACCCATTCTAAGACCAAATCAAAACCACTTAAGGTTATCACGAATAGTCTAACCGGGAATTCGTGACTTTCTAATTCCACGTCGCAACCCCCGATCACCTCCGAAATCCTGGTAGACTTACTTATGGCGGCTTCTACATCAAAGGACTCATCAATACTTCTACTCCTAACCGGCAACTTGGCACAAAAGGTAGCAGAAATAAAGCTCTTACTACCTCGGAATCAAACAACACATAAGCAAGAGTTTGGTTACTAGATACATACCTGACATGACATCGGGGTCCGTCCTAGCCTTCTCCTGCATTATCGTGAAGACCCTGTGCTCACCCTCTACCCTTCAGTTTTGGTTGTCTTCCTGGCTTTAGAACTCTCTGCCCTTGGTTCCTTGTTGTCCCTGCTTATGTGATCCTTTCCATTACAGTTATAGCACCGTACCACCCCACACTCTCTTGCCAATTACCAGGCCTCCCACACATGAAGCAGAGGTTTGATCCCCACCTACACTCTCCAATATGCCCTTTGGCACACTTACCACACTTTCTCGTCTCCGCACCGGATGAAGCTACACGCCGGTCATCCATCCTAGCAACCTTTTTGTTTAGAGAGGCCCTGCCACGTTCAAACCGCTTTCTATTCTAATTCTAGTCGTCACTACCCTTCTTACTCACTTCAATAAAAGTCGCCTCCTTCACTGCCCTGATTACCTCAGCCACCATAGACGGCAGAATTATCTACATAACCTGTTGAACTCCCTCAACAACAGCCTCTTTCAGTGTGGTCCTCAGACTGGCACTATCATCATTGCTGTCTAGTTGAGGGATCTCGGGCTCTTCGAGTGCCATTTCAGCTACCCTAGCCATGCTTCTCGTGACATGTGGTGCAGCACCAAGTCTACCACAACCTTCATATGACAAATTTGGAGATCTACCATTGGCCATCCCCTAACACACACACCGAAAGATTCAAACACCAACACGGTCATTCAAGGAAACAGCTTAGTTTATGTCAAGTATAGTAAGTCCCTAATTACAGTGGCTAGTTGTGTTTAGCCACTTACTTTACTCTTCATACCCCAAGCATTACCTGTCCTCACTACGTCAGTCTCTAAACCGACCAGCAACACATCACCACATACCATGCACACATAATACCAGTTAGTCATTTAGAAAATACCTGATGGCACGCAGCTACTCGGACTGGCATCCCTTCCCTTTTCATCCCATTATCAGTTTAAGTTTAGGTTTATTTTGAAAATTTACCCGTTTCACTTAAACTTTGGCTCTGATATCAACTTGTAAGGCCCCGTTCCCAGGATGCTTATTACTGGCCAATCATTGCTCACAAAACATATAATTACATTAACATGAAATAAACGTTGCAGCGAAAACATTAAAGACAACATTTTCATTCAAAAATGTTTTTGCAAAATAATACAATCTTCATTAGACAATTTCATTCGTTCGTATTACGATGCAAAAACATTAACAAAAGAATGCCATCCAAATGCCAAGTAGCTGCCTCGCGCCATCCTCAGCAATGCTCACCTGCCAACTGAAAAATGCATAAGACGTTAGCGTTGCTGAGTGAGTTCTAGTTTTATAATAAAACATACTTTACATTCATTAAACCGTTCTTTACTTTAACATATGATCACACATCATACGTACACATAGATAACATCATTATTATCTTCTTTACTGTTCATCACTTTCTTTCTTTATCTCTTTATCTCTTTCCGGATTAGTGTCATCAGCTATACCCCACACGTATGCATACAGCGGGTACTGGGCCGAAGATCATAAATGACTTCCATAATGCACATAGTCTGGCACCAGCACCGAGGCAAGCGACAAAGATTCCAACTTTATACAGCACCCTAAACGTTATGCATAACTCGGGTGCTGGGCCGAAGATCATAAATGACTTCCATACCGCACATAGCCTGGCACAAGCACCGAGGTAAGTAATCACTATAAACCAACTGTATACTACACCCCCAACATTATACATAACTCGAGTAGTGGGCCGAAGATCAAAATTGACTTCCATACCGCACATACCCTAGCACCACCACCGAGGTGAGTAATCACTATAACCATGTACCAAAATGTTGGTCTGTCACAAAGACTGGAATCCCAGCGTGTATCCTTAAGGGTTAGCTAAACCATACGCAATTAAGCTTAAGGCATTTTAGAGTCGTGCACCTCCGTACAAGTTGCTTGCAAGCCTTTCTATACTTTCTTTTTCATTAATGCATGCATTCTATCATTATGTTCCTCTTTCATTATCTTTCACTTTATGTTACATAATACTTTATCATTTCTTTCACAACTATAACACGTAAAGCTACAAGAAAGATAAACATATACAATAATTATGAACATAAACATGCATAGTCAACATCATCATACCCGGCATCATGCAACATAACATACATCACACATACCATCATGCATAAGCATCAAACATACATCATAACATGCCCATCATAACATCTATGACCTTAAAAGTCAACTTACATGAACCCCCGGGAACATCCCAAGTCAAACCCTAAATCTCACTTTTCCCCAGAAAGTCAAACTGTTCTAAATGGTCATCCGCATTTGTCTTAGTTCATCCGCATTTCCTTAACTTCATCCGCACTTGTCATTCGCACTTCCTTAACTTCATCCGCACTTGTCATCCGCATTTCCTCTACTTCATCCACATTTGTCATCCGCATTTCCTTTACTTCATCAGCATTTGTCATCCGCATTTGTTCACACTTAGACTTTCTCATCCGCATTGACCTTACTCATATGCATTTGCCATCCGCATTTCACATATTTAGTCAATGCTCATCTGCATTAACATTCATCCACGTTTTACATACTTAGTCAATGCTCATCCGCATTGACTTTCTTCCGCATTAATATTCATCCGCATTTCACATACTTACTCAATGCTTATTCGCATTGACTTTCATCCACATTAACATTCGTCCACATTTCACATACTTAGTCAATGCTTGTCCGCATTGACTTTCATCCGCATTAACATTCATCCACATTTCACATAGCTAGTCAATGCTCATCCGCATTAACTACACTTAGGCAATCATTCTAAACCATTAGCACCTAAACATCAGATTCAGTTCCCAATCACCATCTATCATGTTCTAATCTTAAATCTTACATTCTAAGCCTCAAAAACACAACCATAACATCAACAAGCATGAACACAATTCAAAATCACATCATCACATCATCATACACCCATCATACATACGGGTAAAATCCCAATTTCATAAAACATAAGTTCATTCATTTCCAGCCCCAAAATCAGTTAAAACCCAGTAAAAGAGGGGTTCTAGAACTCACCTTTGCAGCTCTTGAGTAGGGCTTCTTCCAAACTCACCTGTAATTGAGTTCAACCGCCTAGAAACCCACTAAAAGCATACCCGAACACATACAAACACACGTAAGCATACACCCGAGGACATAACCGGTTGAGAACATCATAAAACCATGATACCTTTAATCCGAATTCTCAGCTGGTTCTTCTTCAAAATTCAAGAGTTTTCTGTTGCTCTTGCCACTTCCTCTCTCTAAAATCCAAAGATTGGTGATGTGTGTGACATATGGGCGGCCATACAACCTTTTACACCCACTTTTCAAACATTTTGTCCTTTTTGTCACTTTTAACCCCTAGACTTGGGTTTTATTTATTTTCCTTCTTTTTCTTCACTTTATTCTTCTATCTTGACTTTAAAAAAAGTAACTGGGTGTTACAACTCACCTTAGTTTGGTCTAATTGATATGGACTAGATATTAGAGGTTCCTTGAGGCTTAGTTGACCTTGAGGTGGTAGGAAAGATCAACATCACTACCTTAATGAAACATGATATTTTCATCAGATCAGGTTAGTAGGTCATGAAAGGATACAAATGTCACACCCAACTGACAGCGGAATCATCGGGTCGGATGAATGTGAAACGATTGTTCATAGCTCATGGAATTAAATAAGTTGAAATAATATAAATGCCATTTTTCATTGTGTAATACAAAACAAATAAATCATTACAATACAATCAAGATTCAAACAACAAAATAATATTTTTAATTAACTAGGTCCAAGTCCTATATGAACAAAAAGAAGGCCTTAAAGTAGAAATCCTGAAATATATTAAAAATAAGGTCAACATATAATATTAGTAAGTTCCCATGAATTTGTACATAGGTATGAAAACAACGTTTAAGAGGCAATTCATGCCATAGGTTAAGAAATATTGTAATAATATAGATAGCATAATGTTACAATCAAACCTTCACAAAGATATCCATTACAAGTTATAACTATTAGCTAATTGTACTTGGTTCCCATGATGAACAAGTCATACGTCATTAGGAGCCGGTAATAACCTCAGCTTTAGCACCAAATAGGCTTGTCAGGCCCATTGATCTATGACGTCGTTAGGCTAGCAATATTTAATGATTGTTTTTACTAGATGAGTATCATATAAGGCTCACAAATATCTCAAATAACCATGAAAAGTTTATAAACGAATTGCTCGTGCATTACAAGTATCAAGATGTTTTACAAGTGTATATTTATATGCTTAACATGTTTCACCCCAAAAGGTGTGAAAATAAAGTAAAAAGGGGGCATGGAAAACTCATATCGTATCATGATGGATGTTAGTACATAAGGAAGCTTGGATGTTCAATAGTCAAAGGTGATGTCCTAAAGGATAAAAAGAAATAATAACCTGAGGTTGGAATTCATTAAAAGAAGTTAGGTCATTAAAAGAATACCAAAAAGCGAAAGGTAAATTGAAAAAGGATTATTCTACCAATTTTAGATTCTGGACAGAATGTTTGGTACGTGTTTGAATAGGTTTTAAAAATAGCAAACGGTTTTATAAAATTATAAATATTTATAGTTAACTAGTTCAGAGTCTCCGACATAACATTTGTTCAGAAACATTTTTATGAAAATATCTGTAAATAGGTCAAAGCCGCAGCACAAGACAAGAGGTGCTGAAATGCGCACTTATCTTGTGAAGGCTATTGTTGAGTTCTACAATTGAGTTTGAAGACGTATAAACTATCATTGAAAAGCTAATTAAATGAACTTCATTTTTTAGTTTTATTTTGCTCAAATTTAGTTTGTTATAACCAAGTTATTGTTAGTTGAAGTTAGATTATATTCTGCCAATATGTAATAAGGCACTTATGTGCACTTTTAATATTGATAAAGCATGAAATGGGTTAGAACAAATTTATTATTCTATAGATGGTATATAAGACTTCATTTGAGTTATAAAAAAATATTCCAATTCTTTGCATTTCCATCATTTAGAGAAATAATCTTGTGGAATAACCGAATACGGCGTCATAGCCGTCCATATGCAAACGGGATTCTTTGTCTGCGTTAGTGTGTTCTTAGCTTGATTTAGGAATGTTAGTGATTTTTATAAGGTTAGTGAATATTATAAGGTTATGATCAAATGACAATTATTAAAATTAAAAGATATTTAGTAGAAGAAAGAATAAAAGTAAGAACATAAAGTTATGAGAACAATTCGATGTTATGATGATTGAATCATTATAGAAATGCATAATATAAAAGCAAATAAGGTTACCTTAGTATTTGAAAATTCTTGAAATTACTTGTAAAAGAAAATTATTGAAATTGATCAAAACCAAAGGATGAAAGAAGGTTTTTTAGTGAGATTTTTAGAGAATGAGCAAATAAAAAGTGAGGCCAATCATTGATCGATAGTGAGTCTGGTCCACTGATTTGCCTTTAGGGTCAGGTCCAATCTTCACTTTAGTATCCACAGGAATTCTGATAGACTGACAGTCAACAAAGTGGAATTTCTTCAACATGGTTTCTACATATTTTGATTGGTTGATAAAGATTCCATCTGCTGTTTGTTGGACTTGCACCCCTAGAAAGAAGGTGAGTTCCCCCATAGCACTTATTTGGAACTTTGAATGCATAAGATCTTCAAATTCTTTGTAGAGTTGCTTGTTTGTCGAGCCAAATATAATGTCATCCACGTAGATCTGGACTAACAGCATGTATTTCCCTCTTATTCTTCTGAAAAGAGTCTGATCAATCTTTCCTCTTTCATACCCATGTTCAAGAAGAAAGGATGATAGAGTCTCATACCACTTTCTTGGTGCTTGATGAAGACCATACAGAGCTTTGTCAAGCTTGTAAACTCTGTGAGGGAAATCTGGATCTTCAAAGCCAGGTGGTTGACTCACATAGACTTCTTTAGCAATCTTTCCATACAGGAAGGCACACTTTACATCCATTTGATAATAGTAAATTTCATGGATGTAGAATATGCAAGAAAGATTTTGATTGCTTCTAGTTTGGCAATAGGAGCAAACACTTCGTCGTAGTCGATTCCTTCTTCCTGGGTGTATCCCTGTTCCACTAGTCTTGCTTTATTCTGATGACGATCCCTCTATCATCGGTCTTGTTCCTGTACAGCCACCTGGTACCCATAGGGTATTGTCCTTCGGGAAGATCTACCAGCTGCCATACTTCTTGCTTCTTGAATTGGAGCAATTCTTCCTGCATTGCTTCAATCCAACTATTGTCTTAAAGCGCCTCTTTGATGTTTTTGGGTACTGTTTGACATAGAAAGTAGGAGAACAAAAGATGTTTCCAATACTTGACTTGCTTCTTGTCACCCTCTCATTAAGATCACCAATAATGGTTTCAACTGGATGATTCATGTGTATTCTTATGGTTGGAATGGTGTCACCAGCAATAGTTACATCAAGATTGGAGACATTCAGTTCATTATGGTCAGAGGCACATTATCTTGTATTGTTGTTGAATTATGAAGATTGTCAACTTCTATTTTAGTAACTGCTACATCTTCAGTAGCACTGAGGTTGCTTGCATCATTTGATGTACCTTGAGTTTCTACTGGATGAGAAGCCTGTTTTTGATTTCTGATCTCATGTGACAAGTCATCTGAGTGAGATGGTACCAGGCTGGGACCTTCTTCAGAAGAAACACTAAGGTTTTATGACAGATGTCTGATGGGATCAGCTTGAAGAGGAACATCTTCATTCATATGTTCCTCAGATGTAGGTGGAATCAATGGATAACTATCTCTTCTTTCTATAGTTGATGAAGTATCACCTGAATGTATATTTCCTGTATCAGACAAGTGAAATTGGTCAAATGATTTAGTAAAAGTGTCAATATCAAACAACCAATCAGGACCATTTGTAGATTTAGGAAACGAATGTTCTTTGAATTGAACATTTGTAGATTCATCGATAATGTTCAGTCTAGGATTGAACACTCTATAAGCCTTTGAGACAGAAGAATAACCTACAAAGAATCCTTCATCAGACTTAGATGAAATTTTTCCCAAATGATCACAAGTCCTTAATATTGAGACTGGACAACCAAATGATTTAAGGAATCCAATAAATTGTTTCCTATGAAAGATCAGTTCATAAGGTGTCATGTTACTTTCTTTAACAATCAGAGTTCTATTTTGCACAAAGCACGATGTATTAACTGCTTCTGCCCAGAAGGTGATTGGCAGTTTAGCATCGGCAAGCATCGTTCTTGCTGCTTCAATCAGTGTTCTATTTCGCCTTTCAGCTACCCTATTTTGTTGAGGAGTTCTAGCTGCACTAAATTGATGACCAATGCCTTTGGTTGCACAAAAGGAACTCATATTTTCATTTTTGAACTTTGTACC
Source organism: Flaveria trinervia (assembly GCA_025506515.1). Taxonomy (NCBI): domain Eukaryota; kingdom Viridiplantae; phylum Streptophyta; class Magnoliopsida; order Asterales; family Asteraceae; genus Flaveria; species Flaveria trinervia. The sequence goes on from CM046446.1 coordinate 31,793,644, forward strand.
ATTATCACTTCTTATTATTTTGACCTTGAGATCAAGTTGATTTTCAATTTTAGTGATAAATTCTTGAATGATTTGGGATGCTTCGTTTTTATAAAGTAGGAAGAACACCCATGTGAATCGAGAAAAGTCATCAATGATCGCTAAACCATATTGTTTCCTTCCCATACTCATTACATGAGTTGGTCCAAAAAGATCCATGTGAATAACTTCAATAGAGTATTATTAGTGTTCACCGGCTTGGTTTTGTGAGACGATTTGTGTTGTTTTCTTTTGAGGCACGCTGAACATTGATCAATAAAATTGAATTCTTTTTTAGGAAGACCAATGACATGGTTTCCTTTGACTAACTGTTCATATTTTTAAAGTTAGTGTGCCCCAAACGTCTATGCCAAAGTTGTGACTCATCAAATGATGCTTTAGACAAAAGACATGTTTCTTCCTTAGGTGATGCTGAACACAGGTTTAAGACATATTTATTATTCTTCCTCGGAGTCTTTAAGACAACCCATTCTTCAGGAATCTGAAATCCAGGTTTCAGAATGTAGCAGTGAGTGTCTGTAAAGTGAGTGGAATATTTTTTGTCGTAGATCTGAGACATGCTTAGCAGATTGAAATTCAGTTGTCAACAATAATTCACTCTGTCAAAGCTCAGCATCCCGTTTGTCACAGATCCTTCTCCTGTAATTCTACCACCTTCTAACTCCACCAAATGCCACAGTAGTTCCTGTATGTACTTGAAATCATGAAGGAGGGAACGATCTCCAGTCATATGTCGGGAGCTTCCATTGTCTGCATACCATAGGCTATTAGACCTGTGTGGATGAACCTACAAACAAAAAGAACTAATTAGAATAAGGAACCCAAGCCATGATGGTCTTGGGATTCCCGTTCCTATTCATTATAGTCACCTCCTGGTATTTCCCTCTGAATAGTGATTTAGATGGAGGTGTTCTGGGAGACTTTTGATAATGAATTGGTCGAGTCATCTCATCAACATCTACTGAGGATTCAGATGAATAATGAAATCGTTGGTCTATTTCTTTCTAAAATTTAGCTCGAGTTTCATTATCAAAATTTGGTTTTTGCTTAGGAAGGTTAAGTTTGTGTTTCATTGTGGGATTATTTCTTTGACCCTTCCTCAAATTCTTCAAGTTATTTCTGTCATTTGTTGATCTAGGTGTCCTAGATTAAGTATTATAAAGATAAGGTCTGACAGAATGCATCACAGTAGATGTTTTTGAGATGGGCTTGTGTTGTGGAATTGTCAACCCTTTCTGATTAAAGTAACAATCAGATGTATTGTGATTGTTAATGTCATAGATTGAACAATACTTGTTGAAATAGCAATTTTTGATGGAGTGGTTGTTCATATCACAGATAGAACAACATTGATTGAAGAAGCATTTATCTGTCTTGTGATTGAACATGTCACAAATATCACAATACATTTGTTTGTTTCTTGAATCAGATTTTTCCCTGTGTGACTCAACTGATACTTTCTTTTGATGAGTCACTTTCTTTTCTTTAGGTGATGAATCAGAATCAGCCCTTTTAGTAGATTGTTTCACAACACTACTTTTGTTTAGTTGTCTGGGTTGTTTCTGTTTCTTTAACCTACTTCTCACCTCTTTCTCAAACTGGTCAACATGTTCTTTGTTACAGATATCAAACCCAAGTCCCTGCCTTAACCTTGATGACTGAGGGTTTGATGAAGTTTTATGTGTTGAACTCAGTTTTACAGTTGGTTTCTTTTTCAGTGAAACATTTTCTGATTTGCTTGAATTTTGTGGAGATACAATCTCATTATCAGAACTACTCTCAGTAGTGGGTTTCACTGTTTTGACATATTTCTTTTTGCCTTGTAAAATAGATGGTATGAATTTTATAAAGGTCAATTGCTTTTACAGGGCTCGGGTTTCATGACACTCACTGTCTTGTCTGAGCACTCTTTGATTTTGATTGGGTGTCCTAACTTGATTTTATCCTCATTGGTTTCAAAATAAACATCAGGTTTGTTTTGAGGATTTGTCACTTGTTTCACTACTGATTTAGGTTCCATAGTTTTAGGTTCAATTGATTCAGAGAGAGAGACAGAGTTAGGCATGACAGTGTAATTGTCATTGTATGGTGGAGGACATGAATTATACCCAATCCCTGACATGTCCTTTGGATCCTTTTGTGAATCCAACATCTCTTGCAGCTTGACTGAAGACATTTGAAACTTTTCAAGTTTCACTTCAGTCATAGATTGTTGAGCTTTAGCTTGAGCTAACTTTTCAGTAAGTAGCTCATTTTCAGCTGCAAGATTGTATTTCTCACCATGCAATTTTTCTATGTCAGAAATGAAAGATTTGATTTTGATTTTAAAACTTTTTAGTTCTCTCTTCATCATTTCTGACTTCACTTTTTCTTCTTTAATTTTATCTGCCAGTTTATGGTTGTGTTCTCTATACTCTTGTAATTCACTTATGCATTTCTAACTACAAAGGTTAGTTTTTACCTTAGTAGGCATTGAAGATGGTCCATCATTGATGTGAGCCATAAGAGCATGATTCTGGAATTAGGGCTTGACTTCCTCAGCATACACACTCCAGTCACATATCCCATCTTGTTTGATCACAAAGGCACTGGCAGAAGGCTGACTGCTTGCATGGGCTTGATTAGTCAGCTGTGGTTGATTCTGGTATGTTTGTTGATGATGAGAATGATGGTACTACTGTTGTTGATTGTTTGAGTGATAGCTTGAATTGGGCTGTGATGATGATTGACCTGGAGAGTTCCTTGAATGGTTGTTTCTTTTAGGAGCATTGCACTTCTTGAGAAATGGCCAGTCATGCCACAATTAAAGCATTTTACCTTGGATTTGTCATATCCAAGTTTTGTGTTCTCATTTAGGCTCAACTTTCTTCCTTTTCTAAAGAATTTCTTTGCTCTCATGACAATCATTGCCATTTCCCACTGTAGATCCATCTCCTCAACATCATCAGGATCTATTTCTTCTAAATCTTCCTGTATTAGGTGGGCAGAAGTGAGTCTTCCCCCTAGATATGCTTCAAAACTTGCAACAAAGGCATTGTAAGTCGCCATTTGCTCTTCTAATTTTAAGTCTTCTGGAGAGGTTTGAGGAACAGTGGAGACTTTTGGTGCTTGAGCTGAAGTTGAAGGGTGATTGAATGGTGGAGATGCAATGAATCCAGTATTGTTCATTTGATCTCTTGATGAGATGAAGTCATCTTCCTCTGTGATGAAAGCATTTTCAACAGAATGTGATTCTGAAGGGAATTTGTAGGCTTCAATCACTCTTGGTCCACTTAGATTTCTGCTTCGTTCATTAAGTTCCAAAGCTTCAATCTTGGCTATCATAATGTCTAGAGTGGTACTCTCAAGATCAAGAGTATTTTTCAGCATTGTGACATTTTGCTTCCAGCTTTCGGGAAGACTGTGAAGCATTTTCTTGTTAAGTTCTTTAATGTTGTATGAAACACCCATAATTTCCAAGTCATTGACCAACTGTACAAATTTGTGTAGTTGTTTTGATATGGATTCTCCTTTGGTGTGATGGAAGGTTTCATACTGATTGACCAGCTTGTCTTTATTAATTTCAGCAACCTCACTGCTTCCTTCACACAATTTTGAGAGCATCCCAAACAGCTTTAGCAGTTCCATACTTTTCCAATCCTTTCAGCACATCCATTTTGAGTGCTTGAGTAAAAATTGAGTATGCTTTGAGATCAATTTTGATTTTCTTATAGTCATCTTCATCCAGAGTTAAGTCTTTAATTGGTATTCTAGCAGTCTTGTACAGTGCAGCTTGAGCTGTTGATAGAGTAACAAGAATATGTGGACCCTTACATATTGAGATCCAAAAATCAGGATCTACAGCTGTGATATAATTTCTAAACCTTATTCCTCATTGTTTAAACTCAGATTTGTGTTTAAGCATGGGAGGTTTAGGTGTATGACCTAGTTCAGAGTAACTGTTAGAATCCATGTTGATTTGTGAAAGTATAGATTTAGTTGATTTTAAGATTGATTATGTTTGATGAGTCCAACTTGTTCAAGCAGTTCTTTTGAGGTTCAGAATGAGTATTCTTATTGTTTGACAGGAGTATTCTTGTTGTTTGCTAAGTAGAAATGATGATATCTACTACTAGCAACTTGATTATCAGATCAATTGAATTCTATTAGTCTGTGCACAGATCTGAAAGAGAATCGAAAGCCAAAGCTCTGATACCAATTGACTGGGTTTAAGTCAGAGTGATATTCTTACTGAGAATCGAATATGATAATCAAGTCAATGATTGAGTGGCGGAAACAAACAATCAAAGAACATTCAAAACAAGAAAATTACTCATAAATGTTGTTTGTATTGATATATGAAAGTTGATAAGTTACAGAGAATAATTACAACAAAAATTCTCTATCTATGAGCCATCACCTCAGTACGAGGTAAACTATTCTATTTATAGGCAGACAACATGCCTTTATAAAATGACTAAACTACCCCTAACCGCATTGGTGTTATGTCTTCCACATTAGTCAATGCGGAAGAGTAAACACTTGTCCGCATCAGAGTTATGTCTTCCGCATTAACAAATGCGGAAGATAACACTTGTTATTTTCCTTGCAGATCTTCATCCGCATTGGTTCTTGGACTTATGGGATTCCAGCAGAGCAATCATCAATTCACCCATTGAGTTGGCATGTATGATCATTTTAGGGTGCAACACTTAGTAAGGTTACCTCATAGGTTGTTCAGCACAAACTGTGTTTAGTTGAAGCGGAGGCCTTTGACCAATCCATGGACTAGGCACCCCAAATCATATAGGATTTTATCCCAACCCCTTGATTTGTTGGATATGTTGTGTAGAATGATATGCAGCAAGAACTTCCAGTTGTAGGAGAAGTTTTACTTGTAGATAATTGACTTGCTCACATTTCCGCCATATCCCATCTGAGTGTAAGTGTCTTCCAAATTAGACTTAGTGAATTTAGTAGAGGCGCCTTCATAATAAAGCTCCAGATGCTCCCTGATGGTTCGTTCACTCATGATGATTTCTTGTCAGTAGATTCTCGATTTGATGATCTTTTCATCATTATGAAGCTTGCTTTGACCATGGACGCTGAATTCAACCATATGGTTTGAGTAGATGGTAGGATTAACAGTGAGGGTGGTGAAGTATGCAGATTGGTTCAGAAATTGGACGATTGGGGTAAAGTCAGCATCCATTGAAGAATCAAGGATTGCGACCTGGTTATGTTGGGGATTCAAGGCCATTATCGGTAAAGAATTGTTTGATTGAAGGAATTTGAGAGTTAGTGGAGCAGATAGTGGAAATTTTTGGGGCTTTTGTGAAGGTAAACAAAGTAAAGGAAGAGAGGTGAAAGCTTTTAAATAGGGGTAAAAAGATCAAACTGATAAGGTGAAAGAACAATATAGGATTCGATTTGACAAGGGCGGTAAGATGAACCATTAAAAATATTCCGACAATCATCAATAAAATCAAAGTTTTTATAGAGTGGGGAGTAAAGATTTCCATTACACAGTGAAGTTTTCTTCTGAGAGTTAAATTGCTTCCAAGAGAAAACAGTTAAGTTTGTCAATAATGTCTTCTGATGCCACATTTACTTCCTAAGGCAAGCCATGTCTCAAGGACAAGTTTGCTTCTGAGAGTAAAGTGATCTTTCAAGAGAAAGAGTTTGTAAGCTTCGTAAGTTGAATTGATTTATGATCAAATTTTCTTTCGAGGTAGGAAACGTTTAGAAAGAGAATACAGTGTAGAGGAATTTGCCTTTGGAAGATAGACATAGATATCTTTCGAGGGTAAATTTCTCTTCGGAAGAATTCATACTTAGAAATTTGAAAGAAAAACCTTTTGTAACAGGGCTTAGATTGTATAAAGTCAACATAGAAAAGACAAATTTTAAAAAATTCAAAAGAGCTAGACTAGTAAATTTTAATCATCACAATTGTTGTGATTAATAATTAAATCTTTGTTTATCAAATGCTTTGGTGAACAAGTCAACATATTGTTTATTTGAATTTACTTTGACTAGTTTAATCATTTTTTTCTCATGTATATCTTGAATGAAATGGTACTTGATGTTGATGTGCTTTGTCTTAGAGTGCTTGACTGGATTCTCTATGATAGAAATTGTACTCTTGTTGTCTATGTGGATAGGAGACTCCATGAAGTTGAAACCATTGTCGAACATCTGATTTTGAATCCATAGCAACTGAGCACAACAACTTGAAGCAGCAATGTATTCAGCTTTAGCAGTTGATGTAAAAACCCATGATTGCTTCTTGCATTGCCAGGAGATGACCTTCCACCAAGAAATTGACATCCTCCTGATGTGGATTTCTAGTTTATGTTCCTGCCACCATAATCACTATCAGTGTAACATAGAGATTGAAATCCTTATTCCTATGATACCAAAATCCTAGTTTAGGAGTTGCCTTAAGGTATCTAAGAATTCTCTTGATAGTAATTAGGTGAGACACCTTAGGAGCAACCTGATATCTTGCACAAATACAAGTGGCAAACATAATATCAAGTCTACTTGTAGTGAGATACATTAGAGATCCAATAATTGCCATGTACTAATGCTAATTAGTATCCTCCCCTTTCAAAACAGGACAAAGATTGTGACTTCTGGGTATAGGTATCTTGACTGGCTTACAAACTTTCATCTTAAATGTTTCTAAGATGTCCTTGATATACTTCGATTGATTTATGAAGAACCCTTCTTCCTTCTACTTTATCTGAATTCGAAGGAGTTTTTTCCTATGGAACTCATGTCAAACTTCTCTTTCATTATGCTTTCAAAGTTTTTGCACATTTGTTCATTTGAGGAACAAAATATGATGTCATCAACATAGATTTGTAAAAGCAATATGTCATTCGCAAACTGCTTTATCAACAATGTCATGTCTATGGTAACTTTGGTATAGCCATGCTTTATAAGAAATTGAGATATTGTCTCGTACCATATCCTAGGTGCCTGGTGCAACCCATAAAGAGTTTTATCCAGTTTGCACACATAGTTAGGGGGACGTGGGTCTTCAAATGCAAGTGGCTGACAGCCTAGTACAACCCATAAAGAGTTTTATCCAGTTTGCACACATAGTTAGGGGGCATGGGTCTTCAAATGCAGGTGGCTGACACACATAGACTTTTCTATCGATATCCCCATACAGGAATGCACATTGACATCAACTTCATAGACTGTGAAGTTCTTGGATGCTGCAAAAGCAAGGAAGATTCTCACAGCCTCTTACAACAGGTGCAAAGACGTTAGTGTAATCTATGCCTTCCTCTTGTGTGTATCCTTGTACCACAAGTCTTGCTTTGTTCTTTAGGATCAAACAACTATCATCCCTTTTATTCTTAACACCCACTTAATTCCAATGGGGACTTGACTAGGAGGTAATAGACATAGGTTTCATACCTTTTGTCTCTTGAATTGAAGCAAATTCTCTTTCATTGATTCAACCCAATTGTTGTCCTTGAGAGATTCTTCCATCTTCTTGGGTTCTATTTTAGGTCTGACCTCTTGTCCTCATACCTTTTGAGACATCCCTAATGATGTTCTCAGCTAGATAAGTGTTGTATATCCTAAGCCTACGAATCACTTCTAGTTGCATAGATAGATCCAAGTTGGAGGGGTTTTGCTTAGGATTTTGAACAACATTTCCAGCTGATGTCTCACACTCATTCAATGAGGACTGATTGAATGAACGTGTGACAACATCAATGATATTTTATTATGAAGTAGCATCAATGGTTGCATGTTCCTCTAGATTATTATCTTTATCAGCTTGGTGTTGAGTAGTGGAGTTATCAGCTGATGAGTTTTGAGGCTCAGTTTGCTAACAACTTGTTGAAGCTCCACTATTTCCTGAGATATTCAATCTTTCAGGACTTCCAGTAATGGGAGCTTTATCTTCATGATTTCTTGGAGAACTTGGTATAGATTTGTGTGACACAAACAGTTGATCATCATATGAGTCATTTTGAATTCTTGTTCCAACTGAAACATTCTCACAAGATGGTTTAGAAAAGTTTGAAAACAATTATAAGTAGAAAATGTGGTCAGGATCATTTCCCTTAACATAAGGAGTGTGCTTATTTACCAAAATGTTGGATGATTCCTCAAATGTTGATTCTTGATGTTATTACTCTATAAGCAATAGAGTTTCAAGAAATCCAACAAAGAGAGCATCATCCGAATTTTCTAGCAAATTTTGCCAAATTTTCTTTTATGTTAAGTATGCTACACTTGCTGCCAAAGCACCTAACCCCTCCCTAGAAACCTATTACCACTGGGAAAACCTCAATAGTTGAGGGAGAGGATTATAATGTGGCTGATAACCCACAGCACAGGGATTACAGATTTCAATCTCCCTGTGTAGAGAAGGAGATTCGAACATCTGGTGAGGCTGCCTCTTCTCCTGTTTCAGCACATGACCAGGATGAAGATGGTATCATTTCTAAGTCCTCACCAGAGGCAACTGCCAATGAAGGACATAATCCTGAGGCAAGAAGTCCTCAGTTCCAAGAAATAGGGACACATGTGAATACTGATCTACACTCAGCACATGTTCATCCTGATTTCATCAGGAGGTCAGATGATTCAGCAAAAACTGATGATGACTTGGGCTTTTTCTTTGATGTTCTAGCCCACAACACCATTTTTGAGACTGAGGTATGCAGGCTACAAGAACTGCTTGCCAAAATGTCACAAGAATCAAGTCCATCTGCCCACATTCACCCATAGATGGCAGTTTCTCATGAAACTCTCCCAAACACTGAGCCACTCCCAACAACTTTTGCCACCAGCCTCTGATTCAGGCACCATTTCTCAGGGACAGAACCCCTCTAAGCAAATGGTCGCTGCCTTTCAATCATCCTTACCTCTCATCACTTCCATAATCACAAACATTGTGCATCAAGCCATTGATGAGAGGCTTTCCTCAAATCTTCAATCCTTAGTTGATGTTGCTGTTTCTAAGAGACTTTCTGACATTCACACCCCTAAACCCAATGCAACCAAAAAGGGGGAGTCTAAGTCAGTGAAAGTAGACAAAAGAAAGAGAGTTGAAGAGGAAGATGAAAAAGGAGAAAGAAAAGGAAATGATCACCTACAAGAGAAAGAAAAGCTCGGAAAAGACTGAAGGTGAGAAAAAGTTAGAAGAACTTATCAAAGAAGTTGATGAGCAACATAGCAAATCTATGGATAAGATTATTGATCAACTCTTTAGACAAGGTTTTGACACAGCCAAACTT